>JAQQTP010000069.1:1792500-3145833 GCA_029884605.1 Ormosia emarginata
CATTTTTTTTTGAAGTTCTTGAAAAAGAAAATAAATTTATTGGCATTTATGCTAATGGTAAAACGTAAAGCTTTAAATTAAGGATAAAAAAGATATTAATTTTGATGCATTGTTATTATAAATAGAGTTTAATTTTAATGTATTATTAGTATAAAATTATTTATACTATCAATCAATCATACATCAATACTTATATAACTTTTAAAGTAATTGTTATGAAAGTAAAATATTTTTAATAATATAATAATATATGATGAGGCGAGGATTAATTTATATCAGTGTAAGTTTTTTTTGACTTATATTCATTTTCAACTGTTAGATTTACTTTCATCTAATAGTTACTTTTAATGAAATAATCTCAATCATTAGATGAAAGTAGATCTAACGGTTGAAAATGAGTGTAAGTTAAAAAAGACTTACACTGATGTAAACCGATCCTCTCTCATATATAATTAGTTGATAGTATAAAAAAATTTTACAATGATAATATACCACTATTAAATCCATAAAAAATCACACTAACATGACATCTAATATCATATTAAAATCTCATTTAATAAGTATGACTATTTTAACAACTAGATGGGGATGAATTAAGCTCATTCAATAGTGTGACTACGACATGACAACATATAAGTATACATATTTTTTATACAGTATTAAATTGCATTTAATGAGATTTCATTTCTATTATTTATTTATTATTTCTATTATTTATTTATTGATTAATTTATTTATTATCGCTATAAAAAAGAATTTAATTTTTATACATTATTAGTGTAAAAAATTTTATACTATCAACTAATCATATATCATCACATATATAATTTTTGAAATAATTATTATAAAAATCAAATATTTTTAATGATATGATACTATATGATAAATTAACACTATAAAAAATCTTAACATTAATAGTGTATTACCATTAAATCCAAAAAAAAAAAAACACTGACATGACATCTAATTTTATGTTAAAATCTGGTTTAAGAAGTTTGATTATTTTAACAATCACGAGATGTATCAAGCTCATTCAATTAGTGTGATAATAGCTTGACAACATATAAGTATAATTTTTTTAATACAGTATTAAATTACATTTAATAAGATTTTATTTCTATTATTGATTTATTGTCACTATAAATAAATAGTTTAATTTTAATGTATTATTAGTGTAAAATTTTTTATATTATCAACTAATTATACATCACTATATATATAACTTTTGAAGTAATTGTTATGAAAATAAAATATTTTTAAGAATATAATAATACATAATTAATTAATAGTGTAAAAAATCTTACACTGACAATATATCACCATTAAATCCATAAAAAATCACACTAACATAACATCTAATTTTATATTAAAATCTCATTTAATAAATTCTACTATATTAACAATCACATAAGAGAAATATTTTATCCTCTTATCTAATCTTTTTAATTATTAAATGAAGAAAATATTAAATATTTTTTATATTCTCAAGACATTAAATATATTTAATTTTTTATTTAAATTTTTTTATTTAATATTAAAAAAATTATTAAAAAAACTTATAAAATAATATAATATTATTCATCAAGCACATTCAATAACATGACAATAGCATGATAACATATAAGTACAAATCTTTTTTATACAGTATTAAAATGTATTTAATGAGATTTTATTTTTATTATTTATTTATTTATTTATTTATTATCATATATAAAACTTGACTCACAAGTTATGAGATCACCACATCAGAAATTACGCTAAAATTGCTACATCAGTTTACTCAAAAGTCAAAACCAATCCCACTTGGCACGTGCTACCAGCACGTGATCTACCAGCTGTGGTTTGCTTTAACTTGGCTTGAGCCCCTTCTACTCCTGAAAGCCACGTCAACTATGATACATTTCTTCTCCTATTCTCTCCAGGGTTCCATCTCAAGTTCTCAACTAAGAAATTTTTCTTTCTTTCCTTCTCCATCATAGCTTCGGTTAATCAACTCTTTGTAACTCAACAGAACAGTTCCTCTTCAAAATATGTGATAACCGTTTGACATTCATTGTAACTTTCCCCCATTTCACTCCTCGAGAACACTACCTTTAAATTCATTACCTGTGCTCATGACGAAATATAATACGTTTCTTTCCAATCCTCTTAAATGGTAAGGTAAAGGTTATTTACTTCCAGTTTGGCCAACTCTATAGTGTTTGGATTGATGTAAAAGGTGCATCGAAGGGAAATGAGATAGAATGAAAGGGTATAAATTTATCATATCACATTACCTTCTGTTGTTGCCACGTTTGATGATGAAAGATTGATGCGAAGTCAAGACAATTACTAAGTACAGAGGTGTAGATCCTTTTATTTATTTGATTTATAATTCAACGATATCTATCTCCCTCCCAATCTCAACACCTAATTATAAATATTTTGTTGGTTTAATTTAGACAATTTTGTCTTCATGGTAAAATGCACCTTCAAATTCAATTCTTTATCAGTTGCTTTAATTCATTGGTAAAGATACTATTACGAGAATGATTGCACAAAGGAGGACCCTCTATCATAGCAAGTAATTGTTAGGTAAATACAATTTATTACGAGAATGATTGCACAAAGGAGGACCCTCTATCACAACAAGTAATTATTAGGTAAACATAGTTTAATTTTATTATTGACACTCAAATTATTTTTTCATTTATATAAGATTGTAAAATATATGATAAAAATGTATCAATTCTTAAGATAATTTTATATATATTAAATAATAATTTAAATATTTAAAAGATAATATAATAGACAATCTTTATCTAAAAATTTCTACTCTATCACATGAGGCTTTCCGCACACTAGCCTTGCCAACTGCCCCTACCTTTTTTGAGGCAGCATCACTCAAAGCTTGTTTGCTACATAACTAAGGAGCTAATGTACAATGAGAACCCACCGCAAGTCTTATCCAAAAGATATATTTATATTGCTAAGGTCTTTTGTTTTGTATTTTGCATTGTGTCATGAGACTTTGGTTTGAACTTTCAACATGGAGGGTATTTCAACTTATTATATTATTTCAAACTATGAAAGAGATTAATGATTTTTCTTTAAAAAGTTAATTACAGATAAAGAAAAAAGATAGGAAGTATTGCTGCTAGAATGAGGGACAACAACCTCGAAACCAAAGAGCATTGAGAGAGAATCAAGAGTCAATATGTGATCAAGTAATATAGAAAAGAGAAGGAAAACTATAACTGCAGCCACCATTTATTCTTATTCATAATATATATGTGATACATACATATGTTTTGTTAAAGAGAAGCAGAAATATTATTTTATTTGTGAAAGTGGAGCATTCAACAACCACGGTTTGTCCAAATTGCCTTCTTATCCCAATTTACGTTATCCCAACTGTGATATACACCATCCTTTCTTATTGACCAATAAATGTTATGATGGGGTCCATCTACACTAGGATCATACAGATATAACTTGGCACACAATACATCCCAATTCATTAAGCAGCCCTGGGCATCAAGATTGGTCCATTTAGTGATACTTTTTCCTGGTTGCAGAGGATACCCAGGTTGTTGAAACCTGTAATAGATGTACACTGGTGGAAAGCCAGGGGGAATGTCATTGCGAATGGAAATGATGACTATGTTGATGTTTGTGTGATTTGAGTGGGGTTGAAAAGGGATAGATGGATGGTTGGGAAAAGTACTACTACTGAGAGAATCTGTAAATGTTGAGCTATTGAGACACACTATAATACCAAGAAGAAGCAAGAAGGATACTCGTGCATGGATTGAAGTAGACATTTTGTTTCACCAATTGATATTGATTTTGTGTATTCTCTTTCACTTCACATTCTAATATATATTTGAAGTTTGGTTGCATTATATTATTTATTTTGATCCACCTGGCAGATTATTGATGGCAATTTCTTTTATTAAATTCTTTAAAAAGAAAAAGACAAATTAAATTACACTTATGGGACTGGTAAAAAGTATGCTCCCAAGTTATGACATCATGAAATTACTCTCAAAATGTCGGATCAGTTCTAAACGTGACATGGTACATCTATATGCACATAATAATATTTTCTTCTCTCATCGACCAGTTGTTGTGTTGTTGTTGGGTTGAGCCCTTTCTCCTCCTTAAATTAAAGCCACGTTAACTGAGAAATATAAGTTGTTATATCACCTTATAATTTTTTTTTAATAATTTTTTTAATATTAAATTAATAAAGTATTAAATGAATAAATAAATATATTTAATATCTTAAAAATATAAAAAATATTCAATATTATTTTTATTTAATAATTAGAAGAATTAATAAAAGAATTGAGTAAGAGACTATAAAATTATTCAGGAGAAATATTTCCTTCATTTCTTTGTTACTGTTGTGTCTGCAGTCTGCACCATTTATAACTTCGATCAATCAACTCTTGGTAACTCATCAAAAGAGTAAATGAATTTCTCCCCATTTCACTCCTCCATCCTGGCGAAACCTCTAAAATTCATTACATGACGAAACATAATACGTTTCTCTCCAGTCCTCTTAAATGGCAACGTTAAATTGACCAACTCTACGGGTAATGGCAAGCCAGAACCAACAAAATTGCTGAACTTGACCAAAATGTAAATTTATCATATCACATTACCTTCTGTTGTTGTCGCGTTTAGTGATGTAGCTTTATTACATGTTTATAAAAATAAATAAGAGATAATTGAGAAGTTATATAATAATATTTTATTTTGTTTCTTTTATTTAAAAAAATTAAATAAGAGAATATTTATTCAAAATAAAAAATATATACAACCATTTTTTTTTAAAAAAATATCTTCATCTAAACATATCCTTAATCACAGCATATATTGACTTGTCTTCCGAAATTGACTTCAACATGTACATAAGTAAGTTGTAGTTTCGAGTGTCACTGATATATGATCTTAGATTGTGCATTTGTGTTTTGTATTTTGCATTGTATCTTGAGACTTTGGTTTGAACTTTCCTAATGGAGCGGATTTCAACTTTATTTTTTTATTTTTTTATGCAGCCAATGAAATATTAATTGATTTTTACATGCTTAAAACTTTGTGAATTTTCTCTTTTCTTTTGGCAATATATATGAGTTTAGGAGTAGTAGTTTACTAAAAAATGGGAAACCGCCAAATGCAGAATATTATAGAATCTACGTTTAATGATAACCGGTGTAGGGACTAAATAGCAAAAATAGAATATTGGGAGTTTAAAAAAAATTACTAAAAGGTTAAATTAAAATTTATTCCCTATAATTTGTACTTATTTTCAATTTAGTTCTTATAATTTTTTTTAATCAATTCTCACACTTACAAATATTTTTGAAATAGTTGATGCTATTAATTTTCATTTTAACATTATTAATTTTATACCTAATAGGCAACTTATGGGAGAAAAAGAACATTTAGAAGAACATTTATTAGACAAAAAATATTTATTGAGAAAAAACATGCACCTACTAGAATGAATAAACATCTTAATTTATATTTTATAAAGAAAATGAGTATTTAAAGAAGCTCTTATTAGATAAAGAAACATTTACTTTGTTAGTCAACTGACAGTGTTATAGCAGTGTTATAACATAAATTAATGGTGAGACTATTTTAAAAACTGTTGTAAGTGTGATGACTGATTTATAAATAAAAAGTATAGGAACTTGATTAAACATAAGTATAAATTATATTAACAAAAACTTTAATTTAACCTTACTAAAAATATAATAAATTAATTATAAAATTGATATTGTTTCGTGTTGTAATCAGTAAAAATAGTACAGTATTAATACTCCATCAACCAAGTGGGGTGTAACATCCTCCCTAATATGTTAGTTTTAATAATTAATAAAGAAGTTCATTAGCACTTGTGTAATTTATTTGTTAATTTTTGTAATTTTTTGAGTTAGTTTGAGTTTAATAATAAAACACTAAACGTGAAGAATAATTCAAAAATTAACATAAATTGATTAAATGATAGAAATAAATATAAAAAATTTATTTTTAAGTTATAAATAATTAGAATGAATTATGGTAATTTTTGAGAAATTAAATAAATTAGTTTAGTATTTTTAATAAATAGAATAAGTGTTTAAAGGCTAAATTAAATAGGAGAATAGTTCAAAAAAATATAAAATTTTGTGGATTGGTTAAATAGAGGATTTGGATTATTTTAAAAATAATTACGGTAATAACTATTATAAATGATGTGTATTAATAGAAGATCAAAGTATTCTTAAGAAAAAAATCTCTCACAACCAAAGAATAGGGTGATCTAGAAATGATCATCGAGAGAGGGAATGATCTTAAATTCTTAGATATGAATTTAGGAGGTGATCCTCCGGAGAGGAGGTGATCCCAAATGAGATTCTTTATAGTTTTGGCCAGAGTTACTTGTGAATAAACTTAGAAAGATGATGATTAATGACCACTAGATAATGATTTATGTTTGGTTGAGCAGATATACATCATCATGAATTTATTATTCATATAAATCATAGATTTGATATGGAATGTTAACATTGTGCATGGAGGAATGTAAATATTCTAGAGATAGTAAGTTATACTTTGTACTTGATTTATTTTTGTTGGAATCTATGATTTATTGATGATGTGTTGAGACTAGTTATGTTATTTGAATATATATTGTTGATAAATGATTAAACTGAAATTCTACATAGGGAAGAGAAAGGAAACCTTTTGGCATAACCCACATTTCTATATGATATTTTTAAGTATTGATTTTGATTTTCCGAATCAAGCTATTATGATGACATTTTCTAGAATTTCATAATAATTCTAGTATGAGATCTACCTTTAGAGTAGGAGTGAAGATGCTGATATAGCATAACTATTTATCATTTTGTGCATGACTTTGTACTTACTATTATGTAGTTGTTTGTATAGAGTTTATGTGTACATATGCCTATAAAACCTTGGGTTGTATCACTTGAACGCTGATGTACTAGATTATATGAAATATTAATGTTAGTATGACTTCCACATATTAAGTGTATAATCGAATAACTCATACATATATTATATTCAGAAATTTTATTATTCCTTACAAGACTAAATTTAACAATAAAATTACTATATATATTTATCAAGAATCGATAATAATATGATTGTGACGTACTTAATTATAAATACTTTTGTATAATCTAGTTATATTTATAATATTAATATTAGGACGTTACACGAAGAATGTTATACGTGGTCAAAATTTTAATCTGCTTAATATACGAACTTTTAATTTAAGGTTGTGTTGCAATATTGAATTTTTGGGCTTTCCCAACCCTAACACATGGTAGATTATTAATGAAAAAAAAGTAAATTTACTAACTTTATACAATTGGAAAAACGTAAAACTTTAAATTAATAATAAAAAAATTTAATTTTGATATATTATTATTATAAAAATTACACGAATTAAGATATAATTTTATGTTGAAATCTCATATAATGAATTTAAATATATTAATAGACACGTGATGTATCCAAGTTCATTTAATAGCATGACATCATGTAAATATAAAACTTTTTTATACAGGATTAAATTGCATTTAATGAGATTTCATTTTTATTTTTTATTTATTATTATCATATATAAAACTAGACTCAAAAGTTATGAAATCACCACATCAAAAATTACTCTCAAATTGCCACATCAGTTCACCCAAAACCATTCCTTTTTGCCACCTGATCTGCCAGCTGTTGTTTGCTTTAGCTTGGCTTGAGTCCCTTATACTCCTAAAAGCCACGTCAACTACGATACATTTCTTCTCCTATTCCCTCCAAGGTTTCAACTCAAGTTCTCAACTAAAAAACATTTCCTTCTTTCCCTCTCCATTATAGCTTCGGTTACTCAACTTTCTGTAATTCAACAAAATAGTTCCTCTTGAAAATAGGTGATAACCGTTCAACATTCATTGTAAATTTTCCCCATTTCACTTCTCGAGGACACTACCTTTAAATTCAATACCTATGCTCATGACGAAACATAACACGTTGCTTTCCATTCCTCTTAAATGGAAAGGTAAAGGTTATTTACTTTCAGTTTGGCCAACTCTACCCCATTGTTCAGTTGTGAAGAGAAAATGAAAAGAGAGAAAATAAAAGGAAAAAAAATAAAGAAAAAAAAAATATATTTTTTAATTATTTGAATGAAAAGAAAAAGAAAAAATGTGAATTAAATAAAAAATAAAAGAATATAATATATAATTATATAAAATGATATATATATCTTTTTCTTTATTATATATATATATATAATATTTTACAATAGACATTAATTTTAAACATTAAATTAATAAATATTTATATAAATTATAAAATATAATTACAATTATGTTTAAATAAAAAAATTGTAATTGATTATTTTATAATTTTTTAAGAACATAATAAAAAATATAATAATTTTAAATAAATATCACACACTACATCTAGTCCATTTTTTCCCTACCGCATCTCACTCCCTTGTCCCATCTTATCATCCATCTCTCACCCCCCACCCAAACCCCTTTCTCCACCTAGACTTACCCACCTTTTCCTCAACTTCATTCCTCATTGTTCCCCCCTTACTCTAATCCCATCCCTATTTCTTTGTCACTCATTATTTTTCTTATTCTTTTGTCACTCATTATTATCTTTTTCTATGACGTTGACTATTCCAAATTTCTAATTGCAACATATTTTATTTGTTGTTGTGTTAAATTTTATTTTAGAGTATGGATTCAAGGAGAGTTAACTTGGGTGGAGAATAATGACATAATTGTAAACTAATCATGTTTATCTCGTTTATTGAGTTTTCTTTTCAGTATTGCAGAGAAAATTTTTTTGTAAACCCCATGCCTTTGTTTTCTCTCTTCTCTCTTTTCTTTGCTGATCCAAATCACAAAAAATTTCAAAATCTTCTCCTTTTCTCTACACTCTGTTTTGTTTCTTCGTATTTTCTCTCGAACCAAACGAAAGCTACAGTGTTTAGATTGGTGAAAAAGGTGGAATGAAAGGGAATCAAACGGAATGAAATAGAATTTGGTAGACGTAAATGTATCATATCATATTACATTCTGTTGTTGCCACGTTTGGTGATGAAAGATTGATGCGAAGTCAAGACGAGTACTTAGTACAGAGGTGTAGATCCTTTCATTTATTTGATTTCTAATTCAAAGATATCTATCTCCCTCCCAATCTCAACACCTAATTATAAAAATTTTGTTGGTTTAATTTAGATAACTTTGTCTTCATGGTAAAATGCTAACAGGCCTTCAAATTTAATTTTTTATGAGTATGTTTAGAATGTAAAAAACTAAAAAATAATTTAATTTATAAATTAAATTTAATTAAATTTTGTGTTTAAAATATTAAAAAATAAGAAATAATTTAATTTTTAAAATTTTATGAATTTCATTTATTTTGTTTTAAAAATTCTATCAAATTTGATAGGATTTATTAGGATTTGATTTGAAATACATAGATTATTTTATCCTTAATAACTACTTCTTGTAATGATTAAAATGTAAAATAATAAAAGTAAATCAAATCAAATCAATTCTTATTTTAATAAATTCTAAATACAAAATGTGATTTTTAAATCAATTCAAATCTTAATTTTTTTAAAAGTCTCAAATATAAAATTTGATTTCTAAATTAATTCAAATCAATCAAACCATTTATCATTTTTATTCATTTCAAACATAATTTATCGATTGCACCTCTATCACATAAAGTAATTATTAGTTTGATACAGTTTACCATAGATATTTAAATTATTTTTTATATATGTAAAATTGTAAGATTCAAGACAAAAATGTGTTAATTTTTTAAATTTTGTTTATATATATTAAATAATATTTTGAATGTCTAATAAATAACGTGGTAGACGTTCTTTATTTAAAAATTTCTCGTCTATCATCGGAGGCTTTCCGCACACTAACCTTGCCACTGCCACTACCTTATTCGAAGCAGCATCACTCAAAGCTTGTTTCCTACATAACTAAGGAGCTAAATGGACACTGAGAACCCACCGCAAGTCTTACCCAACAGATATATTTATATCACTAAGGTCTTTGTTATTCTAGATGATCAATATATAATATAAGCATAGCGTATGAGGCTAATTTTATTTTATTTTTTTGCGGTTTTTCAGGCTCCTGAAGAGATGGCTAAGAAGAATAATGGTAGTATGGCACAAAGGACAGGTTTAATTTGCAGCTACACAGAACTGGTCAAGGAATATATTTCATAAATCTACGTACTTAAGATTAATTCATTAATTATTGAAAACATCAATCCTGCCATTGGCTTCAATCCGTTATTGACTTAAGCATATGTACATATGTAAGATATAGTTTCAAGTGTCGCTGCTGGATTGTGCATAGGTAAATCTAGTCTCGCATTCTTCTGTGATGTTTAGTATTTTGCATTGTGTCATGAGACTTTGGTTTGAACTTTCAACATGGAGGATATTTCAACTTATTATATTATTTCAAATAATGAAAGAGATTAATGATTTTTCTTTAAAAAGTTAATTATAGATAAAGAAAAAAGATAGGAAGTATTGCTGCTAGAATGAGGGGCAACAACCCCGAAACCGAAAAGCAATATTGAGAGAGAATCAAGAGACAATAAGTGATCAAGTAATATAGAAAAGAGAAGGAAAACTATAACTGCAGCCACTATTTATTCTTATTCATAATATATATGTGATACATACATATGTTTTCTTAAAGAGAAGCTGAAATATTATTTTATTTGTGAAAGTGGAGCATTCAACAACCATTATCTCTCCAAATTGCCTTTTTATCCCAATTTACGTTATCCCAACTGTGATATACACCATCCTTTCTTACTGACCAATAAATGTTTTGATGGGGTCTATCTACACTAGGATCATACAGATAGAACTTGGCACACAATACGGATTTCCAATTCATTAAGCAGCCCTGGGCATCAAGATTGGTCCATTTAGTGATACTGATACTTTTTCCTGGTTGCAGAGGATACCCAGGTTGTTGAAACCTGTAATAGATGTACACTGGTGGAAAGCCAGGGGGAATGTCATTGCGAATGGAAATGATATTGACTATGTTGATGTTTGTGTGATTTGAGTGGGATTGAAAATGGATAGATGGATGGTTGGGAAAAGTACTACTACTGAGAGAATCTGTAAATGTTGAGCTATTGAAACACACTATAATAACAAGAAGAAGCAAGAAGGATACTCGTACATGGATTGAAGTAGACATTTTGTTTGTGATCTTTTGTTTCACCAATTGATATTGATTTTGTGTATTCTCTTTCACTTCACATCTATAATCTATATTCTATTATATATACAAAGCAAAATCATCTTCAAGAACTAACCAAAAAAAAAAAAAGAAGACAGATGTCATTCCCTCATGTAAAATTTTTTCTCCTAAATTTTCAAGGACATTTTCGTCTCAACATTTTCCTATGTCAACCAATCATCTTTTAAGTCTTCTACTATCTCCTTTATCTAAAATTACTAACTAATCCTATTATCATCTCTCATCAGAAAACACAAATTAATGACAATAAATACTACATTTAATATTAGTCAAAACACCTTCAATATCAAAATTTTCCCCAAATTTAATCTCACCCAATATTTCACTATTTTCCTTAATGATGTGATCAACTATGGCCAACTAATATGCCTCAACTAATTATTGACCATAATTCAAATTCAAATTCAAATTTCAAACTATCACCTAATTGAATTGACATTTATATACAAGTAATAAATTACTTCAATTAATATTTAATTTTTTTTCTATCTCCTATCAAAATTAATAAATTTAATAATAAAAAACAATACTTTTAATAACCAATCAAATAAATTCTATTACGTGAAATATTGAATGCTAGCTATACATCATTAAAAAAAAGCTTCTTAAGGAAGCTTTAAACCAACCTTACCTATTAAATGACTTTTTTGTATTTTAAAATTTAAATTTAAATTATGGAAAAAAAAATTCTTTCATCTCCTTTTTCTTTAAGATTAGATTACAAATTTCAAGTTGTGAAATCTTCTTCAACCTTTGGTTTACGCTTCCTCCTTCCGTACGCTCCACCACTGCTTCCTCCCATTTCCTCTTCTTGACTTTCTCTCACCATCTCCACCTCGCTCTCTCCCTTATTTTCCCCTCTCTCTATCTCTCATTTCCATCAAATCGTCGATCGAACCTTCATCAGGGTTCAACTCAAATGGTAGTCTTGGCAGCATCCGCAAATTTGAGTTTGGTGGCGGTGGTGTTCTTTTGCGGGGTGAGGCTCATCAGGGATAGTGATGGTGATGGGTTTTGAGTGATTGGGAGAGTGAGTTTAAGGGGTTACTTTGTTGGTCATTGATGGTGTTCTTTGTAACGTCCCAAATACTATTACTAATATCGTACCTGGTTTACGTATCAATAATTAGCAGTTGGTACATTACTTACGAATATCAAAATTTTACAAATAAACAATTTATATAATTATCAAAATATGAGTAATACGCGAAGCATAATATACATATATGTAGAAATAAAAAGTTATACAAGGTATACATCATAAATACCAAAATACATATACTGCCTCGAGACACCAAAAAGTAAAATATAGCTCAAAAGATCTCGACTATGGTCGTCCATCAAAGGCTACATCCTGCTTCGCGACTTGATCCCTGTTTGGAATTATCATGGAAAGACATAGAGAATAGGGTGTGGGAATTAAGAAATCATTAGTAGTTTAATTCAAAAAGTGTGTCATCATAATAATTCCAGCTATTTCAAAGAAAAACTTATTATATAAACCATTTCTATATTTAGAAAGGTGGCAAAATGTTAAAACAAGTCATTTCTCTTCCCAAAATAGATATCTCATTTTCCATTATTACTAAAAACATCTAATCATTTGAATCATAAATCATCTTATGATTAATGGCTCATGACAATTCACAAGTCATAATTCAATTCATGAAAACTCATGGTGGAAAATAAATTATATTATCCAATATTCTCATATCACAATACCACAAGTCTCAAAGATTGCTAACATTTTAAACCATTCACTTGGTAGTAGTGTGCTTTTAGGTTAGTGTACGTCAACCTCTTTGTGACTCACTTACATCACACAAAACTACTCTGGGTAACTAGGTCATATCTCACTCAATCTAGGAAAAAGGATACTTACTAACCCTCAATCACTCCACATGAGTAGACCACGACCCCAGTTCGCATAGGATGCTAGAATACGTCGCTCCAGCTGTCCCGGGTTTAGGATCACCCCAAGTAAGAGAGAAGCATCCATCCTCAACCACTAATGACTAGGGAAGCTCAGGTAAGAGGAAGAACACATTTTAACCTCAACTACTCTGGTATAAAGAGATTCTTTATTCTCTTTTACCATTAACCAAGCATTACCTAAGTACAAGGTAATCCAAAATCACACTCAGCCTAGTTCTACAAAGGGATACCCATGAAAATAAATCATTTCATCAAATCTCTTTATTCATCAAATATGCAATATAATGCATAATTTAATCATCCTCATCATGGGTATTTGACTTCATCATTCAATCACATTTGATGAAAAATCGTCATGAAGTCTTTTTCTAAAATTTGTTTAGATGCATAATCTTTTCATAATCTAATGAATTTCAATCATTCAATTCAAGATTTGCGGTTTGTATTTAAGTTACATGGGATAAAGAACTCTATTTCCATCATTTACATACCAAAATCCTCAAATCATGGGCCTGGTAATCGATATAAGCCTAGCAGAAGTCACGTAATCGATTACAATCAGAATGTAATCAATTACAGCTTGTCCAGAAGCCTTGTAATCAATTACATAGATCATGTAATCGATTACAAGCTACCCAGAAACACATTCTGCAGTTCCAGAGGCTTGGTAATCGATTACAAAACCCTTGTAATCGATTACAAGCACGAAATTTGCAGAAAATGAAGTCTTAAACCCATTCCAATCCAAACCAAACCCATATACAACAATAACAACATCAAGACATTACTAAGAGGCATCCATATCATTCTTAGAACATCAAATCTCAAGGTGGGTTTCAAATCCATTTCTCAAATCAAAAGTTCGTCAAGATTCGAGATAAGGAAATAAAGCTATTATACCCAAATCCACACATAATCATCACCCTTTCCATTCAAAATCATCAAATAAGCCATAAGTTTCAAAACTTTGAAGACAAAAGAGGAATAGAAAAGTTAATGGAAAACCCCCTACCTCAAGATGAAATCACCTTCCCTTTGCCTTTCCTAGCTCTCACTCCTTGAGTCTTGCTTAAATCATTCCATTTCCCCTTGATTCCACCTTCTTGAAGCCACAAATGGAAGAGAGAACAAGAGAGCCGTGAGAGATAACGTGAGAGAAGAAAGAACATGAGAGAGGGGAGAAAACGTGAATGAAGAGAGAGAAAATGGAGAAAAGATGATAAGGTAATGTGTGGTTAGATGATATGATCCAAGTTAGATGCATATTATTTTTACGGATCATCCTTGAGTTAATTTCGTGTTTTACAGAATTAAAAGATAAATGGATGAATAGTAATATGAACAGTGCATAAATAGTACACAAATAGTAAAAAAAATAGAAAAGATGGAAGAAAGATAAGGAATGGAAGGAAAAAGATGCCACACTCTTGGAGAGTGATAAGTCAAGTGAAGATTCGCCACAAAGGTAAAGAAACCTTTGATAAGAACCAAGATAGTTCTTCCAAGAACCCCAAGAGAACTAAGCTCTCAAAACTCACAAAGGAGTGCAATAATATTCTTGAATTCAAAAGTGTCAAGTGCAGTAAACACAAGCATATTTATAGGCATTAGGTATGCGGTTAGGTCTAGCTAAATGAGGCAGCAAGCTAGCGCATTTTTAATCCTAACCCTAGCGCAAATGTGGCCCAGGCCCAACTAGAAGGCTACACCTATCCCTAGCTCTGCTATGCGCAAATTAAGCCCAAACAATAAGTCCTAATTACAAATTATCCCAAAAAAAGAAAATAAGAACCAAAACTGAGAAAATTAAAAGGTTCAAATACATAATTAAATAAAATTGACTAAGAATAAATCATACCCCCACATTGGGCCCTTCATCAACTTGGATCATTTGGACCATCTTGAGTGTTCCTTCTTCTGGAATGGGCTTGAATGAGAGAAAGTGGTTGACTTCTTTGTCCAAATCCTCCTTAGCCTTCTTAGCTCTTGACCTTGTCATTGGGCCTCCAAGTCCTCACAGTGCATCTTTGGGCATTGGGTCCGTTAGGCTACCACTTGAGCTTTCTTAGTCTCCATCATGCCTTCCCCCTTCGAAAGAATTCATCCTCGAATTTGATCCTTCATCACCTATATCAAAAGGACTTAAATCAGCCACATTAAATGTTACACTAACCCTATACTCACCTGGTAGTCAACTTTGTAGGCATTTTCATTAATTCTTTCTAAGATTTGGAAGGGTTCATCTCCTCTAGGTAAGAGCTTAGATTTCCTTTACAAAGGAAACCTTTCTTTTAGCATGTGCACCCACACCCAATCTCCTGGTTCAAAAATAACTTGCCTCCTTCCCTTGTTTGCTGGCCTAACATATTGCTCCATCTTCCTTTCAATTTGAGTTTTAACTTGTTCATGGAGCTTCCTCACATATTCAGCTTTTGTCTGTCCATCCCTATGAATTAAAGAAGAGACATTAGGTAGAGGCAGTAAATCAAGGGGGGTGAGGGGATTAAAATCATATACAATCTCAAAAGGAGAAAAGCTAGTAGTAGCATGCACAACCCTATTATAAAAAAAATCAACAAGAGGTAAGCATTCTTCCTAGGTTTTGATGTTGCTCTTGATGATTAATCGCAGCAAGGTCGATAGGGTCCTATTCACTACCTCAGCTTGCCCATCAGTTTGTGGGTGGCAAGTGGTAGAGAAGAGTAGCTTAGTCCCAAGCTTGTTCCAAAGGATTCTCCAAAAATGACTTAAGAACTTTGGGTCCCTATCTGAGACTATGCTTTTGGACATTTCATGAAGCCTCACCACTTCTTTGAAGAACAAGTCCGTCACATGAATGACATCATCCACCTTATGGCAAGGAATGAAGTAGGCCATATTGGAGAATCTGTCCACCACCACAAAAATGGAATCTCTTCCTTTTTTTGAGCAGGGCAAACCTAGCATAAAGTCCATAAACAAGTAAGTCCAAGGGGAATCAGGAATAGGTAGGGGGTATAGAGTCCATCAGGCATTACCTTTGATTTGGCTCTTTTACAAACAATGCACCTATCACATAGTTTATGCACATCATGCTTCATGTCAGGCCAATAAAAATGCTCTTGCAATACATCTAAAGTCTTTTGAATCCCAAAGTGACCCATTAATCTCCCATCATGAGCTTTCCTAAGCAATAATTCACGCAAAGAGCTCTTAGGCACACACAAATATTTTTCTTTGAATAAATACTCACCTTGCCTAAAGAACCCTATATACGCCTCTTTTTCACATGCAGCATACATCTTAGAGAAATCATCATATGCACATATATAACTCCTTTATGTGCTCAAAACCAAGCATTTTTGTTTCAAGAGTAGCTAATAAGGTATACCTCCTGGAAAGCGCATCAGCCACTATGTTTACCTTACTTTGCTTGTGTTTGATCACAAAAGGAAATTGTTCAAGGTATTCCACCCACTTGGCATGCCTCTTATTAAGCTTTCCTTACCCTTTTAAATATTTTAGTGACTCATGATCATTGTGAATTATAAACTCTTTTGGCAAAAGGTAGTGCTGCTAAGTGTGCAAAGCCCTTATGACTGCATACAATTCTTTATCATAGGTGGAGTAATTTAAAACAGCTCCATGTAATTTCTCACTAAAGTATGCAATGGGGTGATCCTCTTGTAATAAAACAGCCCTAATCCCAACATTTGATGCATCACACTCAAATTCAAAAGATTTAAAAAAATTAGGCAATGTAAGTATATATGCATGAGTAAGTCTATCTTTGAGTGTGTTGAAACTTGTCTCTTGATCATCCCCCCATCTAAAACTCACATTTTTTTTAATAACTTCATTTAAAGGGGTGGCTATGGTGCTGAAATCTTTTACAAACCTTCTATAAAAGCTAGCTAACCCATGAAAGCTTCTTACCTCACTCACAGACTTAGGGGTAGGCCACTCCCTAATAGCTTTTATCTTTTCTTCATCTACTTGCACTCCCTTAGCACTCATAACAAAGCCTAAGAACAATACATGATTGGTGCAAAAGACACACTTCTCTAAATTAACATATAACTTTTCTCTTCTAAGCACACTCATCACAACCCTAAGGTGTTCTAGGTGCTCTTCTAAGGTTATGCTATAGATTAGGATGTGTCGCGACCGTGATCGCGGCGGGAAATAGCAGCTCACGTGATTTTAAAATGATTAAAAAAAATGGAGTCGCCACCAATTTTATTTAAATTTAGGGAAAATTGGAAAATCCTTTTTTAAAAAAAATGGTCTTTAGAACCAGATTGGATTCGGGAGTCGGTTATGGTTAGGGAAGGGTGGAAACTTAATCCCACGGCACCCCTAACACATCCGTCTTAAGACGGTACCTTAAGTCAATTGTGCAAAAACTTAATAATTTCAAATTTATTTATTTTACCCTTCTTAAAAGACCTTGCAATTATTTTATTTTATTTTTTTCTATTTTTTTATTTTTATTTTATTTTTTGTTATTTTTTTATTTTTGTAGAAAAGAATAAATAAGAAACCTAATTATGAAAATTTAATTTTGGCTTGACAGAATGAAAATTCTGCTCCTACGTACCCTCAGGTGCAATGAGGAACTCAAAGTCACGTAGTTCTGTAAAAAATAAGTGTGAGTTGATTGATTTTAATTAAAAAAATTTTTTTTTGAAAAGAAAACATTTTTACACAGGGTTCAAGTTAGCACTAGGCTACTCAATAAACCCTTATGATCCAAACGACATTTGAAGATAGCATCCACTATTCAATCAACATCATTGGTCATTACATTAATTAAATTTTTTAATATATATTATTTATTATTATATGTTTTTTTTTCTTTTTTTTTTATTGTTATTTGTTCAAGTTTCTAGCCAACGGTTTTTCATCTTAAATTTCCAAAACCGATTTGAATCAAGTCTTTACGTTAAAACCACCAATAGCCCATTAAAGGAAGCCCAATTTTGACAAAAAGAAAAAGAAAAGTAAAAAAAAAAACAATTCAAAACACAAACTCAAGCATTATGACTTTCAATTATTATTTTCCAGAACCCTCATTCTTCACGTTTTCATCATCCTTTAAATTTTTTTTTTAAGACAATAAGTATTAAAAAACAAAAACTCACCTTATGACTTTCAAAAAAAAAAAACAAAGAAGCCCACCAGAACAGATGGCTCTCTTCTCCTCTGCAAGGATGCACGATGGTGAGGCAATGGTAGTGGGGCGGCGAGGCAGCAAAGAGGTGGAGGTGCGGCTGTGACGGTGGAGCTGGCGAGCTCGAGCGGCGTGGAGGGTTGACGCGTGGGACGGAGGAGCTGCAGGAACGGCGACGGCGCTGGGTGGAGCTCCGAGCGGGTCGTGTGGTGGAGCGGTGCGACGAGCCTTGCTGCAGATAGCGGGGACGGGCTGGAGCGAGAGCGGGACAACGGTTCGGGCGGCCGGGAGCGAGAGACGGTCTGCTGCTTGGTGCGTCGGGCTTGCTCTGGTTTGGCTTGGTCGAGCGGTGATTGAGGCGACTCGGTTACGATGAGTTTGGGGGGTTAGAAAGGTTGAGGATAGAGGTGGTGGTGTTTCACGTGGTGGGGGTTAGTGGAGGTATATGGAAGCTGTGTTGAAGATGGAAGAGGTGAATGGAGGTTGCGGGGTGGCGGTGGAGTGGTGGAAGGTGGTTTAGAGGGTTGGTTATGGGTGTGAGTCACGGTTGGAAGTGGGGAAGGTGAAATGAAGTGGAGGTGTGATGGTTATGGTGGTGAAGGTTGAAGGCTACCGAATGGAGATGGGGTGACGGAATCGGTGGGTTGATGATGGTGGTAGGAAGAGGTTAGTTGTGTATGGTGGTTATTGAGTATGAAGGAAGAAGATGGTGAATGGAGTTGGGAGTGAGAGAAGTGAAGTTGGAGGTGGTTAATGGAGGTTTTGGGCTGAAAATGGAGACTTGGGTAGTGAAAGGCAGAGATGATAATGGTGAAGCTCCCCTCAAAAATGAAAACCTCCCCCTTGTCTTGTACGTTTTTTTTACTTTGTAGCCAGAAGCCCCTCCCTGTAACTCCCTTCCCTCAAAATGAAACTAAAACTCCTTTTTTTTTTCAAAAACCGCCCCCTCATGCCTCCGTCAGTTCCCTCTTCTGTAAGCATAAAACCCAAATCTGCGAACCCAATGAAACTAGCATAGGTAGCAGATAGAGTTGCTTCTTGCAGACGTAGATGTTTCCATTTTCATGCATCTTCTTTGAGTTGTTACCTTTTGCATTGTTTCAACGTCTGTGATTTTACCATTTTTGAGCTTCTTGAGCCTTGCAAATTGACGGTTGCAGCAGAGGCAAAGTAACAAGCTACCTCCATTTCTCTTTTTTTTTTTTTTTAATGAAATCAGACTTCCTTTTTCTTTTCTTTCCTTTTCTTTTTTTTTTCAAAAAAATAAAAACGAAAATCAACACATTTTTTTTAAATTTTGGTGAAAATAAAATAAAATAAATAAAATAAAACAAACAAATAAAATACATGAGATAAAGAAATTAATCAAAGGATGTACACAAATATTTATTTATTATTTTTTGTTATTTTTGGTCCGGACAAAATTGGGTGTTCACAGGATGTCATCAAAGTATCTCTCAACACATGGTTCATTAACCTCATAAATGTGTTAGGCACATTTGTAAGTCCAAAAGGCATCACCAACCACTCATACAATCCATGCTTAGTCTTAAAGGCTGTCTTCCACTCATCCCCTTTGTAACACCCTAATACCAGTAACCTAGTATATCAGAATATACCTGAATAAGCAGTATTAGTTGTGCTGCTTCTAACTTAACATAATAATAATCCATATCCTTTAAACAAATAATAATGGAGAGCCTTGCGAAAAACTAAAAGTTATACATATAACATCGCCACAAAAGGGCTCATTGTATACATAACTTCCTGAACAACTAAAAGCGCATAAATAAAATACAAGCTTTTAAACTAGAAAACATGAAAACTATCTTTGTCTTCATACTTCTTCTTCTTGCCTTTAGATGAACCTTTACCTGGATTTACATGGCAACAAATGGGGTGAGAAATCACATTTCTCAGTATAAGTATACCAAAACCAGCAGTTTAAACATTCAAAATGAATAAACCTAACTGATCTAATACTTCCTGTATAAGAAATAATTACAATTCTCTCTTTATATAACGTTCTTAAGCGAACTATAATTTTGTGCTGATAACCGAAACCACGATGATATCAAACAACCGCCCATACAATTATTTGAAATCATCGGCCAGACAACCGCCCATACAGTTGTCACCAATAACACAGAGTAACACATACACAACAATTTCACAAATATATTCACCAAACAAAATATTACACAATGCAATGATGGAATGATGTATGTTTATGCTCAAAGAAAAGTGTATGATAGTATTTGTGCAATGTCATGAATACTTAACTATTCCCCTAGGCGCAGAGGAATTCTGCCATGATAACGTGTGACCCCTTATAGCCTACTTTTAGAAACGAAGCCTATCATCACAACACATGACCTCCTACACCCCTAGGTAGGGAGGGAATCTGATACGATAACAAGTAACCTCTTATAACCTACCAAGTAGGAAGGGAGTCTGCAATCATATCATGTAACCTCCGATAACCTACCATAAACTGAGTGGATGCCTCCACCTTCTGCTCTCTAGGAATAGCAAGCATATGTGAAATATGAAGTGTGTGTAATGCGGAGTTATGTCCTAACTCTAACATAACCACCACATGATCTCATACTAAGTCTATCTTGCATTACTAACTCTCCCTCTTCTCTGTGGGAGTATTTCATGCACTACGACATTGAACCAATGCCAACTAGACTTAGTATACTGTTGTTTTTGCATTACTAACTCTCTTTAACTCTTTGAGAGCTCTTCATGCACTATGGCATTTACTCTTGCCAACTAGGGTCTTTGGCACTTAACTTTTGCTAACTCGGTACCTAGGCCCTTAACTCTTGCCACTTAGGCACTATGGCACTCTACTATTGCCATCTCGACACCTTGGCCCTTACTCTTGCCACTTAGGCACTATGGCACTCTACTATTGCCATCTCGTTTCTTAAATCTCTTATCACCTCTCTTGTGATCTCTGTGCAACTTTAAGTTGCTTAAGAAGCTAAGCTCTTGATCTATAGCAATCCATGTCTAATGGATGCACTACTTTTCTTTTATCTTTTCTTGTATGCCACTAGGTTTTTCTCTCAAAGAAATACCCTCTCTAGTGCCTCAACACACTCTACTAGGCATAACCAAAGGATTTTATTAACTAGGGATCTCAAAACATCCAAAAACAATATTTTGGAGCTTCAGAGTCTCACGCCACGGCACAAAACATTTCATGCCGCGGCACCCAACTCTCGGGTGCAACTTCTTGGCAGAAAACTGCCCCACGCCGCGGCATACAACTCTCCACGCCGCGGCATGCTCATGCCTCCGTCCACGCCGCGGTGTGACATGCAGAATTCAGATTCTGCAGAAACCGTGCACTGTTCTATTCAACTTTTCTTAGCTTCCAATCATCAAAATTGGTTTCCTAGGTGATGTTTATCTTCACCAACATCCTCTAAACATGTTGTAACACTTCTACAACCTATTAATTCTCTTGATTTAGATCAAACACCAAAAATCACCCTCTTGGTTGTTCATAACCTAGGTTCAAACTCAAGAACCAACTAGCTCCAATCTATGGATAAATCCATCTATCTTATTCTCCTTAAACTAAAAACATACTAACTTAGTCCTTGAAATCAAGAACCAAGCCAAAAACATGGATTTAACTACTCAAACCCCTATTTCCATCTACAAAATCTAAGTTCATTCAAGATGAATTAAAGGAATAGATGAATAGAAATCCCCTACCTCTTATCTTGGATGATCAATCTTCAAGCTCTATGCTTTTATCTTGATTTTCCCTTGATCTTCTTTCTCTTCTTCTTCCCTTCTTCCCCTTTCTCCTTTCTTCTTTTTCTTTCTTTTCTTTCTTTCTCCATTTTTCTTCATTCTGCTGAGAGAAAAGAGAGATATAGAGGGTGGGACATAGAGGGAATTCAGAGAAAAGATTAACTTAAGTTTTTACACTGAAACTTATATCTGCTAAAGACACCCGAATTATGCTAATTCAAGTTTTTCAGCTTCCAACAACTTTAGAATAAATCATATGATTCATCTAAATTATTGTTTCATAATTCTCATCATTTTCTATATCTGCTGCTAGTCATTCGGTATTAAAATGCACAACCAGTATGCCTAAAAATATCAAACTGACTCTGATTCTCTTGAAACTTTAACCACACCTTATTTAACTTATTTGTGACCTAGAAACAAATTATCTAAACTTGTTTCCCTTCAAATAGCATTTTATACTATGTACTGAGTCATTATAGGCCACTTTCCATACTCTGTGTTGCAGCAAAGTACCTAAACTAACTCTGTTTGTCACAAAACTTCAGAGACATGTTAAACAAGTAATATATTACCTTTGTAACTAATTACAAGTCTAACATGATTTTCGGGATGTTACATTTCTCCCCTCCTTTTTAAAATTTTGTCCCCAAAATTTAGTTTACCTCATGCAAGAAGTCACATGCAACTCACACTTTAAAACAAGTACAACCAAACCTTGAAGAAACAAAACCAAATACTTACCTTTCTCTGAATCCTTAGGCTACGTTGTCTCCTTGCCTTGCACGATGTAAACCCTTCCTGGAGCTGTGGGTCTACTATCAGGCTGAACCTCTTCTTCCTTTTTCGAACACTCCCTGGCAAAATGCCCTGGCTGTTCACACTTATAGCACACTGACTGACCTGCTAAACAAGGTCTATCACTATGCTGCCTTCCACACTTAGGGCATTGACCCTTCTTAAACTCCACCTACTCTGATCTACCTTTTTCACCTTTTGTGAACTTTGAATCACTATGCTTCCTTTTCTGAGAACCTTGAGACTCTTGGCCCACTGTAGGTCTCCTCTCACGTTTCTCTATTATTCTACACTTGTTGACGAAAGAAGAAAAATCTCTGATCTCCAAGGGCTCTACCACATCTCTGATATCAGCTCTCAGACCGGACTTAAATTTCACACATCTCTAGTTCTCATTCGGGTCATGTCTGAAATGATATGAAAACTTTGATAGCTGCTCAAACTTGGCCTCATACTAACCCACTGACATACTCCCCTGTTCTAACCTCATAAATTCCACCTCCTTCGCATCACGCAAAGTTTGCAAAAAATATTTTCCCAAGAAAGTTGTTTTAAACATTTCCCAAGTCATCTGAGTTCCAGCAACTGCCATCACTCTTGTGGTACTCTTCCACCAGTACTCTGCCTCTCCCTTTAGCATAAAAGAAGCAAAAGAAACTTTCCCAAGCATTAGTGCAGGCCATCACTTGAAGAATCCTTTCTATCTCATTTAACCACCCTTCTACTTTCACTGGGTCAAACTCACCATTAAAAGGTGGAGGGTTCATCTGTCTGAATGCTGCCAAGTCCTGGAAGTTCTGATTCCTTCTGACTAGTTCTTGCTGCATAGGCTGTACAAGTTGATTAGCTTCCAACCTCTCTAACATCCTTGTCATCACATTGGTCATAGCCACCACCGCATCAGCCATGTTGGGATCTTCAGGAGCTGTGTTCCCTACTGCTCTGGTTCGCTTATTTGGTGCTATAGCTTCCTGCACACACCGACACAATTAATATTGAGCTGCAGTCTCAATATCATGTAATCGTGTAACAGTAGCTAATAACCACCAACTCAAAGCAAAACATACAATTCAAGCATCACATTAAACATATGAGACAAGAAATGCCTCGCACTTAGCAGAAAAACACTAAACGTGTCTAAGCCGAGTCAGTCCATTCCCCAGCTCAACAGGAAGAACTGCTCTGATACCATAATGTAACACCCTAATACCGGTAACCTAGTATATCAGAATATACCTAGATAAGCAGTATTAGTTGTGCTACTTCTAACTTAACATAATAATAATCCATATCATTTAAACAAATAATAATGGAGAGGCTTGCGGAAAACTAAAAGTTATACATATAACATCGCTACAAAAGGGCTCATTGTATACATAACTTCTTGAACAACTAAAAGCGCGTAAATAAATTACAAGCTTTTAAACTAGAAAATATGAAAACTATCTTTGTCTTCATACTTCTTCTTCTTGCCTTTAGATGAACCTTCACCTGGATTTACATGGCAACAAACGGGGTGAGAAAGCATATTTCTCAGTATAAGTATACCAAAACCAGCAGTTTAAACATTCAAAATGAATAAACCCAACTGATCTAATACTTCTTGTATAAGAAACAATTACAACTCTCTCTTTATATAACGTTCTTAAGCAAACTATAATTCTGTTCTGATAACCGAAACCACGATGATATCAAACAACCGCCCATACAATTATTTGAAATCATCGGCCAGACAACCGCCCATACAGTTGTCACCAATAACACAGAGTAACACATACACAACAATTTCACAAATATATTCACCAAACAAAATATTACATAATGCAATGATGGAATGATGTATGTTTATGCTCAAAGAAAAGTGTATGATAGTGTTTGTGCAATGTCATGAATACTTAACTATTCCCCTAGGCGCAGAGGAATTCTGCCATGATAACGTGTGACCCCTTATAGCCTACTTTTAGAAACGAAGCCTATCATCACAACACATGACCTCCTACACCCCTAGGTAGGGAGGGAATCTGATACGATAACAAGTAACCTCCTATAACCTACCAAGTAGGAAGGGAGTCTGCAATCATATCATGTAACCTCCGATAACCTACCATAAACTGAGTGGATGCCTCCACCTTCTGCTCTCTAGGAATAACAAGCATATGTGAAATATGAAGTGTGTGTAATGCGGAGTTATGTCCTAACTCTAACATAACCACCACATGATCTCATACTAAGTCTATCTTGCATTACTAACTCCCCCTCTTCTCTGTGGGAGTATTTCATGCACTACGACATTGAACCAATGCCAACTAGACTTAGTATACTGTTGTTTTTGCATTACTAATTCTCTTTAACTCTTTGAGAGCTCTTCATGCACTATGGCATTTGCTAACTCGGCACCTTGGCCCTTAACTCTTGCCACTTAGGCACTATAGCACTCTACTATTGCCATCTCGACACCTTGGCCCTTACTCTTGCCACTTAGGCACTATGGCACTCTACTATTGCCATCTCGTTTCTTAAATCTCTTATCACCTCTCTTGTGATCTCTGTGTAACTTTAAGTTGCTTAAGAAGCTAAGCTCTTGATCTCTAGTAATCCATGTCTAATGGATGCACTACTTTTCTTTTATCTTTCCTTGTATGCCACTAGGTTTTTCTCTCAAAGAAATACCCTCTCTAGTGCCTCAACACACTCTACTAGGCATAACCAAAGGATTCTATCAACTAGGGATCTCAAAACATCCAAAAACAACATTTTAGAGCTTCAGGGTCTCACGCCGCGGCACCCAACTCTCGGGTGCAACTTCTGGGCAGAAAACTGCCCCATGCCACGGCATGCAACTCTCCACGCCTCGGGCCATGCCTCGGTCCATGCTGCGGCGTGACATGCAGAATTCAAATTCTGCAGAATTCTGCAGAAAACGTGCACTGTTCTATTCAACTTTTCTTAGCTTCCAATCATCAAAATTGGTTTCCTAGGTGATTTTTAGCTTCACCAACATCCTCTAAACGTGTTGTAACACTTCTACAACCTATTAATTCTCTTGATTTGGATCAAATACCAAAAGTCACCCTCTTGGTTGTTCATAACCTAGGTTTAAACTCAAGAACCAACTAGCTCCAATCTATGGATAAATCCATCTATCTTATTCTCCTTAAACTAAAAACATACTAACTTAGTCCTTGAAATCAAGAACCAAGCCAAAAACATGGATTTGACTACTCAAGCCCTTATTTCCATCTACAAAACCTAAGTTCATTCAAGATGAATCAAAGGAATAGATGAATAGAAATCCCCTACCTCTTATCTTGGATGATCAATCTTCAAGCTCTATGCTTTTATCTTAATTTTCCCTTGATCTTCTTTCTCTCCTTCTTCCCTTTTTCCCCTTTCTCCTTTCTTCCTTTTATTTCTTTTCTTTCTTTCTCTATTTTTCTTCATTCTGCCGAGAGAAAAGAGAGATATATAGGATGGGACATGGAGGGAATTAAGGGAAAAGATTAACTTAAGTTTTTACACTAAAACTTATATCTGCTAAGGACACCCGAATTATACTAATTCAAGTTTTTCAGCTTCCAACAACTTTAGAATAAATCATACGATTCATCTAAATTATTGTTTTATAATTCTCATCATTTTCTATATCTGCTGCTAGTCATTCGGTATTAAAATGCATAACTAGTATGCCTAAAAATACCAAACTGACTCTGATTCTCTTGAAACGTTAACCACACCTTATTTAACTTATTTGTGACCTAGAAACAAATTATCTAAACTTGTTTCCCTTCAAATAGCATTTTATGCTATGTACTGAGTCATTATAGGCCACTTTTCACACTCTATGTTGTAGCAAAGTACCTAAACTAACTCTGTTTGTCACAAAACTTCAGAGACATGTTAAACAAGTAATATATTACCTTTGTAACTAATTATAAGTCTAACATGATTTTCAGGATGTTACACCCTTCCCTTATCCTAATTTGATGGTACCCAATTTTTAAATCCACCTTAGAAAAGTAACATGCACCATGCAATTCATCAAGCAAATCATCTAGCCTAGGGATAGGATGCCTATATTTTATAGTTATATTATTTACAGCCCTACAATTAGTACACATTATCCAAGTGTCGTCCTTTTTGGGGACAAGTATGATAGGCACGGCACAAGGACTTAAATTTTCCTTCACCTATTCTTTTTGCATCAAATTCTCCACTTGTTTCTGAATTTCTTTAGTTTCCTCAGGATTTGTCCTATTGGCTGGCCTATTGGGCAAAGAGGCTCCCGGGATGAAGTCCATTTGATGTTCAATCCCCCTCAAGGGTGGTAGTTCTGGAGGGACACTCTTTAGAAAGACATCTTCAAAGTCCTGCAAAAGAGAATCAACTTCACTAAGTAGAGGATTAGAGTTACAATTTAAGTACAAGTCCTTATATACGCAAATGTACATCTCTTGTTTTGTAAAGTAAGCCCTCTTAATCTCACTCTCCCTAGCAATTAAATATTCATTTTTTTCTCATTTATAAGTTCTTGGTCCCTATTCTTTGCTTTCCCCTTTGATTTTACTTTTACGTCTTTCTTATCTTGCTCCCTTCTTAGCTTCAAAGCCACTTGGTCTTCACAAACCTGTTTGGGAGTAAGGGGTACAAGGGTTACCTTTAAGGTATTATGAACAAAGGAGTACTTGTTAGTGAAACCATCATGAATAGCATGCTTATCAAATTGCCAAGGCCTTCCAAGCAAAATATGGCCGGCCTCCATGGGAACAACATCACACAAACATCATCATTATACTTACCAATTGACAAACTTACCAACACTTGTTGATTCACTATCAACTCATCATTCTCACTTAGCCATTGAAGCTTATATGGTCGGGGGTGAGGAGTAGTTTTAAGATCAAGTTTTCTTACTAAGCGAGTGCTTGCCACATTTGTGCAACTTTCCCCATCAATGATTAATGAGCACACTTTGCCTTGGAAGACACATCTTATGTGGAAGATGTTTTCCCTTTGGTCTTGGTCCCTTGCCACAATTTGGCTACCCAAGAGTCTCTTTATCATTAGCAAGTCATCATCATGAGCATATGTCTCACATTCTTCTTCTCCTTCACTTGAGGGAGGGGAATTTGGACATGAATCACTAGAGAGGTGTCCCTCTCTTATCACCATTGCCCTTTTGTTTGGGCATTGAGAGGCTATGTGTCCATTCCCCAAGCATTTGAAGCACTTGATGTTCCTATTTTTAGAAGAAGAAGAGAAAGAAGTATTAGTGGAAGGAAAATCATTAGAGTTTTTAGAAGTCATACCTCTCTTGGGTTGTGTAGAGGAGTCTTCCTTTGGTTCCTTGTCCTTCCAAGTGGGAGGTTTGAGGTTAGAAGAAGGCTTCTTCCATGCAACCTTTCTTTTGAGTTATTGTTCTACCTTTATGGCTTAGTGGACTAACTCATTAAGCTCTTCATAGTTGTGCAACTCCACAATGTCTCCTATCTCACAGTTTAAACCATGAAGGAAACGTGACATGATAGCCTCCCTATCTTCAATGACATTAGCCCTTATCATGGCCGCCTCCATCTCTTTGTAGTACTCATCCACACTCCTACTTCCTTGAATAAGTCTTCGGAGTTTATTGTGTAATTCTCTATGGTACCACAAAGGGACAAACCTCCTCCTCATCAAACCTTTCATCTCTTCCCAAGTGTCTACGGGGTATTCCCTATTCCTTTGTCTCTCTTTTTGTACTTGGTTCCACCAAATTAAGGCATAGTCGAAAAATTCTAGGGCAGTCACCTTCACCTTCCTTTCTTCGTTGTAATGGTGATAGGAAAAAATTTGTTTTACCTTGGTTTTCTATTCTAAGTAGGCTTTGGGGTCATTCTTTCCTTGGAAAGAAGGTACTTGGGTCTTTACTCCTCCTAGGTCTCCTCTTCTTTCATTACTCCTATGCCTCCTATTATAACTCCTTTCACTCCTCCCATGTCTCCTTCTCCTATCATGATTCCTCCTAGTCCTTATTTCCCTACCTGAATTATAGGTATCTTCATCCTCATGCGAGACTTCATGTTAAGAGTCTTTCCTCCTTTCATTATTGAGCGTTGTGTTTATTTCCTCCCTAAACTTCTCAAGTTCTTTAGCTAAGGCTTGCATAAGGTTTGCAATCTTAAGGGATGGGGGTGTACTTCCTTCACTCATCTTTGCACAAGTAATAAGAATAATACAAGATTGAAAAGGCCCTTACCACTCTTCTCACGTGTGTACACTCTTAGATTGATTTCACTCCTGTTTCACACAATTAGGCTTTTGTTTAATGAAAATGCTCTTGTCTTTTACCACTCAAGTTCTCTTTGCAAGTTCTTAAATAAACCCTATCGCATTTCAATTACCAAAAGCTCTTACAAAAGTAGCGGTCCTCACAAGAGTAAGCACTCAGAAGTTGAAGAAAGGATGAAACTCTAGACAAAACTCAAAGGAATTTAAAAGACAAGCAAGAAAAGCTAATTAAAAAAAGAAAGTTAAAACTCAAAAGAAATAAGAAGAAAAAGAAATGCGCAAGGTATGTAGAATAACACTGCTTAATGAAATTCATAATGCATTCAAACTTAATCTTGCTTAAGTGCAAGGGCAGTCTCTCTTTTTATTTTGGAATAGGCTTTTTTTCTCCTTTTTTTTATATTATTTTTCACTCCCTTATTCTCTTTTTGCACTCAAAAATAATAATTGGTTCTTGCAATTTTAGTTCCAAATGTTATGCCAAATTGTGTATTTAGGAGTTTCCTTTCAAATTAAGGTGTTATAAAACATGTAACAGCAATGGATATAGAGTTGATAAGATCAAAGCTGTAAAAATTACGCAGAAATTAAAGAACAGAAACTAAAGGTAAAAAATAAAAAGACTGAAATTTAAATGACAAAAAGTAAAGAACGGAAAGTAAAGAATGTTGCCAATTTTTAGAAGTGACAGAGATCAATGATGATCAAGGTTCTATACAATTATGACATTCAAGCAATGGTGCTTGATGTTTGGAAAGCAATAAGAACAAATACAAAAAAAAAACAAGAACTCTATCAACTCTAGGATCCAGGCTCTAGATACCACATGATATGATCCAAGTTGGATGCATATTATTTTTACGGATCGTCCTTGAGTTGATTTCTTGTTTTAAAAAACTAAACGATGAATGGGTGAATAGTAATATGAACAGTACCATGAACAATGCGTGAACAGTACATAAATTGTAAAAAAATAGAAAAGATGGAAGAAAGACAAGGAATGAAAGGAAGAAGACGCCACATTCTTGGAGAGTGATAAGTCAAGCGAAGATTCACCACAAGGGTAAGGAAACCTTTGATAAGAACCAAGATGGTTCTTCCAAGAACCCTAAGAGAACTAAGCTCTCAAAACACACAAAGGAGTGCAATAATATTCTTGAATTCAAAAGTGTCAAATGCAGTAAACACAAGCCTATTTATAGGCATTAGGTATGCGGCTAGGTCTAACTAAAGGAGACAGCAAGCTAGCGCATTTTTAATCCTAACCTTAGCGCAAATGTGACCCAGGCTCAACTAGAAGGCAACACCTATCCCTAGTTCTGCTATGAGCAAATTAAGCCCAAACAATAAGCCTTTATTACAAAATTATCCCAAAAAAAGAAAATAAGAACCAAAACTGAGAAAATTAAAAGGTTCAAATACATAATTAAATAAAATTGACTAAGAAGAAATCATGCCCCCACATTGGGTCCTTCATCAACTTAGATCATTTGGACCATCTTAAGTGCTCCTTCTTCTGGAATGGGCTTGAATGAGAGAAAGTGGTTGACTTCTTTGTCCAAATCCTCCTTAGCTTTCTTAGCTCTTGACTTTGTCATTGGGCCTCCAAGTCCTCGCAGTGCATCTTTGGGCATTGGGTCCGTTGGGCTGCCACTTGAGCTTTCTTGGTCTCCATCAGAAAAATAGGATGAATAGCGAAAGTTACATTCAACTGATAACACTTTATCTGCTATGAACACTTTAAAATTCCCTTAAGGTCCTCTCTCTCTTATATGACTTATTGGAAATTCCAAAAATTCCATATGTTATTCAACTCTATTTTTTCATAATTATGTTTATACACCAATCACAGTGTCACTAAAAAAATTACCAAATAATTACCAAAAATTACCAGGAAATTAGTAATAGTCTCATTAAGCTACTATAATCTTAATTATGACTTATGTTAGACAGAAAGTTATTCTTCCCATCTCTTAGACTTTTTTTTCTTTTTCATTTTCTTCTATTGCATTACATTTTGCTAATTTTTTTTATTTCTTCCTATCGTGTTATGTTCTCTATCAAATTCGCACCTCTCCTTCCTTAAAAAATCTATACAAATTTCGCTACCTTCGATCATTCTATGATTAAGGCTTCGATCCCCTTTCTCTATTGATTTTATTTGATATAATTTCTATTTATGTCATTTTTTTGTGCATTATAATTTTGTTGTTAGCAAGTAATTTTGTTGGATTTTACCTTAGGCAACATTGTCACACATACTTGCTTTGTAGATCTGGTGCTTCTATCGATGATAATATTGTCTTTGTAAAAGAGGTCATGGTGGATGGTGATGCTGGACATGCCTGTATTGATGTGGAGGTAATTGATAAGATTGAAAAAGCTGAACTAGAAAAAGCACATACTTGCCCTGCACTCACCAAGAAAAACTTAAATGCATCACATATTTGTGGATCTAATGATGTTGCTAATTAATCAAGCTGTGAAAGCATCCTTTCCCCTTTGGTTTGTCAAAATATGCATTTTATTTGAAAATAAAATTCTAGTTTAACTATACATGCTAATAGGTATTCATTCAAAGTAAGATGTTAGAAAATCAGATGTAGCAGATTTGGTTATATAGTTGTTAGGGGTAAAAATAAAGATTTGGCAATTCATCGATTGGATGATAGTTTTGAAGAAATTTTCCAAAATATTGAGCCAACACAAATGCTAAACGGAGAAATCGACAATAGCATTGAATAAGAGGAAGATTCTAGTGTGGCTATAAGGTATTGATGTTAGTAAGAAGAATTATTCGACAGAAAGATTACATGGAGTCGACGAAAATGGGTCAAAAGCAGTTAAGTATTGGTTCTGTCAGAAAGTGGATACTTGCTGATGGAAAAAACTGCTCAAACGTGTTGATCTTTTAGGGTGTCAGTTATTTTTAATTTTGTCTATAAATATCAGTAGTCACGATGTAAATGGGGAGGTTATTTGCTAATACATAATCCTAACATCTCAACTTGAGCAGATTAAAGGATTTTTATCCAAGTATGCCTTCCATTTTCCATTTCACGTCATTTAAAATTAATGCAATGTTCTTTTGAAGTTCTTTACTTTTTAGTCTTGTCCTTTAAATTTTCTTTACATTTATTCGCACTTTTACCTACTTTTCTTTACTGTTTTTTCATTTAAATTCTGCACTTTAATCTTGCACCATTTACACATTTTTAATTAATTTTCTGCATTCTTAAAATTTCTGCTCAGTTTCTTTAAATTTCTTTAATCTTTTCAAAGTTTCCGCTCTGCATTTTCTGCTTATTTACTTCAAATCTTTTAAATCTCTTTGTGTTTACTGTTAAAACCATTTTTAAAACGAGATTACCACATAACTTTGAACCCACATTCGTTTTGATACATTTATTTGTTTGTTGGAAGTGTTACTAAGCCTTTAAACTAACATTCCACTTAAACAAATTGGCACGCCCGGTAGGATAAGTTTAGAGTAACTCGTAGTATCATAGGAAATGATTTTATGCGTTTAAGAAGTGAAAAATTTATCTACTCTTCTCAAAATACGCAAACCATGAGTAATGTAAGTAGTCAGGCGTCGGATATACCTTCGACAGCCGTTATTGTGCCATCCTCAACTGTCGTTAATACTGGTTTGGTGGAGGATGTTATAGCAACTGGTGCTCTCTGGAGTAATCCAGTAGTAGAACAAGTGTTGCCTGGAATGACTCAGCTATCGCCGAGTCAACCAAGTAACCAAAGCATAATAAATTCAAATTCGAGGTTTGTGCCCCAATATGGGTTGCCACCAAATTATGTGCCTCCTGTGATGGCACAAATGGGACTTGGCTCTACTTTAGCCAATACTGTTAGCCAGTCAGTAGCTTCACAAGGCCAACCACAGATAAGTTCGGCCTTGGCAAGTTTTGGTAGCCAAAGAGTAAGGATTGCAGGTACAAGCAATCCAACTCTCTTTCCATAAGAGAGATTGAATTTGGGACCAGTTTTCCCAAATATATCGAGAGACAATCCCCAAAGTATAATAGGGCCAACTATAAATTCTTTGGCTAGTTTTCGACAATAAATGGATGAAAGCAACCATGACATGGTGCATATGTTCACTCAGCAAATGGGTGTCATAATTACACCAATCATGGAAAATACAAATAATGTTTGTAATGCATTGGCTCAGCAAATGGCAAGGTTAAACCAAGTCTTGGGAATAGGTGATTTGGCCAATGATAATATTCAGGGAGTCCAGCCTAGGGTAAATAGAGAAATAGTTGCACCTCAGGCAAATGTGGGGCAAAATCAACAAAACTTAGATCAATCAGGCCAAAATGATCAACCACGTTTGGAATATGAAAATGTCCATGTGCTCCGTCGAGGAAATGAAGATCAAATGGCTAGAAATGATGTAGCCATGAGATTGCTTCGACAAAATCTTGGGGGGCACCAAGTGGTTGAACAAAATGTAAACCAAGTAGTGGAACAAGTGCTGAATAGATTTCGTTTTAACGTTGGCTATGCCAACCAACCATATTTTGTATCAGCATTTCCTGAGTGGGTCCAACAGGCAGAGTTGCCTAGAGGAGTTAAGATTCCAAAACTTTCCAAGTTTGTAGGAGAAAGTGGGGAATTGACCGTCAAACATATTGAATGGTTTACAATAGAGATGGGGGAGTTGGCCACTGTTGAAGGCCTTAAAATGAGATTCTTCCCAAGTTCCCTCACAAAAAATGCTTTTTCCTGATTTTCGACATTGAGACCAAATTCAGTCCACTCCTGGGCTCAATTGGAAAGAAGCTTTGTAATTGGCTAGCTATCATGGAAAATAGTTTTGATGATAACAAACATGATGAAGATGATGTATAGTTCAAGTACCAAGAGTGAGCATTGCAACAAGAAAGCAAAGATCTCATTTATGCTCAACTCAAGGAGAAGAAGGTTTTGATAACAACAAAATCATGTCAAAGACCAAGTCCAAAGGAAGATTAAATGGTATAGCTTATAGGACTTAGGGTCTTTTTGTAAGAAGCCTTCTAGATATCTCAAATATGTTTTCAAATATTTAAAAATAGTTTTCACATATTAAAATACCCAACAAACAAGTTTTGAAGGTTTAGTTATGATGGTAGTTCAAATTTATGAAAAATAGCCAAGTTTGAGTTTTGAAAATCTGACCTTTGGTTACTCTTTTGATCATAACTTTCAAAATAATTTGATTTTTGTTTTGAAACTTATTTCGTTTGAAAATAGACTTAAATATCTTTCCAATGACTGGTCATTTGCTTTAAACGGATAAGAAATGAAGAAGTTATGACCATTTAAAGTTAGATTTCAAAATCAGAGTGGTGTATTCGAATACACCACATAGGTATTCGAATACCACACCCCAGAAAAGTTTCCAAAACGTGTTTTTAAGGATCTATTCGAATACCTAAATGGGTATTCGAATACCTCAACATAGAAAACGTTCCAGAACACGTTTTTGAAGGATCTATTCGAATACCAAATATGGTATTCGAATACCACGACCCAGAAATCACGTAACGACTATTTTCTTGAGCTTTTAATGAATGAAATTAATACCCAACGGCTCTTTTTCTTGGAACACTATAAATACATGGTTTTGGGCCATCTTTTACACATGCCCAATGATCTGAATCATTCTTTGCTTGTGCTAAAACGTGGTTTTCAATTTTACATATTTTTTGTGCTCTTTTTGCCAAAAACCTTGAAATATCCTAAGAGAGCTTCCTAGTGCTTCAAGTTATAATATTTGCTCTGAGTGAGAGTTTCTCTTCTTCATCTATTTCTCTTATATACTGTATTGTGAGGGTGAGGTATCCCTCAGTAAAAGGGTGAGGTATCCCTTGTTGTAAAGAAGGTGAGGTATCCTTCAAAGGGGGTGAGGTATCCCTCTAAGGTTTGTGTAAGGGTGAGGTATCCCTGCAGGCTGAGGCTTTAGCACAAGGGTAGAGTTTCCCTGTGTGTGAAAAGTGCTCCATTATGTAAAGGTTGCAAGCACCTATTTTTAAGCTTGCATTGAATAGTGAAAAATCTTGAACTGTGTTTCGGGGACTGGACGTAGGCCACAAGTGGTTGGTGGTCGAACCAGGATAAATATCGCGCCTGCTCTTCTTTCCTTAATCTTTTATCTTTCTGCACTTTATTTATTATATCTTGCAATTTAATTTCTTGTTCTTCTTATCTTCATCTTATTCACGCCTTTTATTATTTAAATTCAGCATAGTTTATTTGTTTGCGCTTTTTGTAACAAGTTTTCTAAATACTCAATTCACCCCCCTCTTGAGTACTGAAGCTACTTGGGTAACAAGTGGTATCAGAGCTAGACTCTTGTATAAAGAGCTTAGCCGCTTCAAGAGTACATGGCTTCATCAAATGGTTTTTCAGAAGCAACTTTCATAAATCGACCACCCTTTTTCAATGGGGATGGTTATGCATATTGGAAGGAAAGAATGAAAATCTTTATCGAGGCTATTGATCTAGATGTGTGGGATGCTGTCGAAAATGGCGCATTTATACCTACACGAGTTGTTGATGGTGTAAAAACTGAGACACTTAGAAATGATTGGTCTAAAGATGATAAAAGAAAAGTCCAAAATAACTTGGTAGCCAAAAACATCATTACCACTGCTTTGGGGCATGATGAATTTTTCAGAATTTCAAATTGTAAAACTGCTAAAGAAATGTGGGACACTTTGCAAGTTACCCATGAGGGTACTAGTGAAGTAAAGAAGTTGAGAATCAATTCTCTAACTCATGAATATGAATTATTTAGAATGAACCATGCTGAAAGCATTAAGGAAATGCAAAAGAGGTTCACCCACATAGTAAATCATCTTGCATCTTTAGGAAAAAGTTTTTCTAACGAAGATTTGATTAACAAAGTGTTGAGATGTCTTAGCAGGATTTGGCAACCCAAAGTAACAGCAATTTCAGAATCAAGGGACTTGACAACCATGTCCTTAGCTACCCTTTTTGGCAAACTTCGAGAGCACAAATTAGAACTCTACAGGCTTGACCAAAGTGAGGAACACGATAAGAAAAATAAAAGGATTGCACTTAAAGCCACCACCTCCACTATCAATAATGAAGAAGAAGACGATGGAGATGACATAGACAACATTGAGTTAAATGAAGAAAACCTCAATCTTCTAGTGAAGAAATTTGGAAGGTTTCTCAAAAAGAAAGGAACTCAAAGAAGACCGCCTCTTTCCTTAAAGAAATTTGAAAAGAAGCCCTCAAAGGAAAGAAAAGGAAGAAGAGTCTACATAGCTTGGGACGACAACGACATGGACTCAACTGATAGCTCAGATAGCGAAGAAGCCCATCTATGTTTTATGGCCAAAGGAGAAGAAGAAGAAGAAAGCGACAACGAGGTAAATTCTGACTTATCTCCTTCTTATGATGAATTACAAGATGCTTTCGAAGAATTGCATGACGAATCAATAAGGCTCACAAAATTAATTTCCTCATCTAAGAAAATTATTTCTTCTTTAGAAAATCAAATTCTATTTTTGAATAAAGAAATTGAAGAATTAAAAATTGAAAATGAGACATTAGTATTAATTGATGCATGCTCAACCTGTACTTCACATGCTTCTACTTCTTCATCTTGTTCTTCATGTCATATGCTTGAAAAAGAAATTGAAGATTTAAAGAACACTCTTGCTAAATTCACTTTCGGAAAAGATAATTTAAATATCATATTAGGAAAACAAAGGGTTGTTTTTGAAAAAGCTGGAATTGGTTATAACCCAAAAAATCAACAAAAATTTTATAAAAATTTCTTTGTTAATTCTAGCATTTCATGTAGCCCATTTATTAAATGTTTCTATTGTGGGAAAAATGGTCATAGTGCATCAACATGCAATGTAAGGAAAAATATTAATACAAAAATTAGAACTAAAATGGTATGGGTTCCTAAGGGTACTATACCCAAAACTGACATTCAAGGACCTAAGAAAATTTGGGTACCAAAAGCCACAAATTGAAATGTGTTGTAGGTGTGCTTGAAGGCCAATAGCTGACTTTGGCATTTTGAAAGTGGTTGCTGCAAGCACAAGATTAGAAATAATTCCAAGCACTCATTCTTGTCTCTATCAGGCTTGGACTTGCATTTGTTTTATATATGAGTGTTTCCATCAAAAGGTAAGTTTTCATATCTTAAATATACCTTTCTGGACGTAAAATATGTGTTTTTATGTTTAAGTTATTCAAATATCTCCCTTTGGTATTCGAATACCATTGCATCTGTATGTGAAAATTTATGTTTTTCTGATAGGTCTATTCGAATACCATCATAAGCTATTCGAATACCATACATCAGTGCAGTGTTCTTATAGTTTTAGAAGTTGGTGTATTCGAATAACTAAATATGCATTCGAATAACCTGAGACATCTTTATCAGTACTTGTCACATGCTATCTGGAGTATTCGAATACCTTCCAAGGCATTCGAATACTTGCTCCTTCTAGAGTTTATAAATTTGTGATGGGTATTTGAATACAGCAAAAGGTATTCGAATACCACATGGCTGAAAATCAATTTACGACGTGATCTCTATTCCGTTTCTGTCTTTTATGATGCATATGCAATATAAATATACTTGATTTTATGAATATCATGTTTTTGATGAAATATATCTTATTTCTTTTGAGCCTAAATGAAAATTACATGATGCTCTTAAATGCATATTTCTTAGCTTGTTCTTGCTCCTTCTTTTTCTCAAGAATATGCTGTACATTTAAATTCTTTGTAAGGTAAATGTTTAATGTAATTGGCTACTGTTTTAATAAATATATGAACAAGTGCAACAAGTGGTATCAAACAAAGTGGTATGAACGTAATAACAAGTAGTAACAAGTGGTAACAAACAAGTGGTTAATTGGCCAAATTAATCAATGAAATATCTTTTGCCCTTGTGAACTCATTTGTTATTTTGCTTTATTATTTTGAATGACTATTTGCTTATGAGTTTGGCTAACCTCTATGGATCCAAAAGTTAATGGATACCAAAGAAAATGCTTTGAATTGTTTTGTAGGGTTATAACTACCTCAAGTACACATTTAAATTGAAAAGGTTTATTCAACTTGAGGGAAAATGGATGAAGAGGACATGAAGAAACTTTCTTCAAGTACATTGAAATGGAATAGTCAATGGAAGAAAAGCTCAAGACTATATCTTAAATGATTAAATTTTTTTTTTTTGAGTAGTATGCTTAGCTTTGACAAAAGTGCCAAATTGGATATTATTATTATTTTTTTTGTCATTTGCATATAGGGTAAATAATGCTAATTCTATACAATGTTCTGATCCCTATAGCATATTTCATAAAGGTAAAATGTTTAATATTTATGTTTCTCTTGATATATGGCAGACTTATAAGTTTTTTAATAACAAGTGGTAAATGGTTTACATTTTGATAACAAGTGATATCAAATATAAGTAATTCTTTTGGTAAATGTAATGACTGTTTTGATGATAACACAATGCGATTAGTTAATCTATGAATGAATATATCTTTGCTCATGTGCTAAATTTTGTGCTTATATTGCTAAATTTATAAAATTAAACTCTGTTGCTATTCTTGTATGCTATGAATGAACATATCTTGTTGGACTAGCATATACTCTGTTTACCTTATGTTTTATCTTGCCCCATCTTTTTGATCATGACAAAAGGGGGAGAAAAAGCTTGAATTATTTGTTTGAGAAAAGTCAGGAGGAGAAAAAGTAAAAACAAAAATAGAAATTGAATTCCAAAAGTAAGAGGGAGCTGATGTGCATATCTCTTATGTAAATCACCTCTTATGAAAAAGAGGGGGAGTAAGTATCTCTAAACAATCTTTGTGAATTTCAATTTCTATGAACTAATGCTTTTCTCAAATGTTAGTTTGTCATTATCAAAAAGAGAGAGAATGTAATTGGCTAGCTATCATGGAAAATAATTTTGATGATAACAAACATGATGAAGATGATGTATAGTTCAAGTACCAAGAGTGAGCATTGCAACAAGAAAGCAAAGATCTCATTTATGCTCAACTCAAGGAGAAGAAGGTTTTGATAACAACAAAATCATGTCAAAGACCAAGTCCAAAGGAAGATTAAATGGTATAGCTTATAGGACTTAGGGTCTTTTTGTAAGAAGCCTTCTAGATATCTCAAATATGTTTTCAAATATTTAAAAATGATTTTCACATATTAAAATATCCAACAAACAAGTTTTGAAGGTTTAGTTATGATGGTAGTTCAAATTTATGAAAAATAGCCAAGTTTGAGTTTTGAAAATCTGACCTTTGGTTACTCTTTTGATCATAACTTTCAAAATAATTTGAGTTTTGTTTTGAAATTATTTCATTTGAAAATAGACTCAAATATCTTTCCAATGACTGGTCATTTGCTTTAAACGGATAAGAAATGAAGAAGTTATGACCATTTAAAGTTAGATTTCAAAATCAGAGTGGTGTATTCGAATACACCACATAGGTATTCGAATACCACACCCCAGAAAAGTTTCCAAAACGTGTTTTTAAGGATCTATTCGAATACCTAAATGGGTATTCGAATACCTCAACATAGAAAACGTTCCAGAACACGTTTTTGAAGGATCTATTCGAATACCAAATATGGTATTCAAATACCACAACCCAGAAATCACGTAACGGCTATTTTCTTGAGCTTTTAATGAATGAAATTAATATCCAACGGCTCTTTTTCTTGGAACACTATAAATACATGGTTTTGGGTCATCTTTTACACATGCCCAATGATCTGAATCATTCTTTGCTTGTGCTAAAACGTGGTTTTCAATTTTACATATTTTCTGTGCTCTTTTTGCCAAAAACCTTGAGATATCCTAAGAAAGCTTCCTAGTGCTTCAAGTTGTAATATTTGCTCTGAGTGAGAGTTTCTCTTCTTCATCTATTTCTCTTATATATTGTATTGTGAGGGTGAGGTATCCCTCAGTAAAAGGGTGAAGTATCCCTTGTTGTAAAGAAGGTGAGGTATCCTTCAAAGGGGGTGAGGTATCCCTCTAAGGTTTGTGTAAGGGTGAGGTATCCCTGCAGGCTGAGGCTTTAGCACAAGGGTAGAGTTTCCCTGTGTGTGAAAAGTGCTCCATTATGTAAAGGTTGCAAGCACCTATTTTTAAGCTTGCATTGAATAGTGAAAAATCTTGAACTGTGTTTCGGGGACTGGACGTAGGCCACAAGTGGTTGGTGGTCGAATCAGGATAAATATCGTGCCTGCTCTTCTTTCCTTAATCTTTTATCTTTCTGCACTTTATTTATTATATCTTGCAATTTAATTTCTTATTCTTCTTATCTTCATCTTATTCACGCCTTTTATTATTTAAATTCAGCATAGTTTATTTGTTTGCGCTTTTTGTAAAAAGTTTTCTAAATACTCAATTCACCCCCCTCTTGAGTACTGAAGCCACTTGAATAAGATTAGCTTGTTCTGCCATCAGAGTATCCATGTCAAATTCTTCAGAGAGAATTTGAATAGGATTAGCTTGTTCTGAAAGAGAAGAACCCTCAATGCCTGGGGGGATTGGAGTTTTTTCTAAGGCTTCGACAGTTTGGATTTCTGTCGGGAGTGGTAAAGAAACGCTAGATGTGGCAAAGGCCAGGGAAGTATAGGATTCTGGAGGATTCTTGGTTCCTAGCCTTTGTGGGCTATTGGATATAGTCAAGTTTGCTAAATCCAGGAGATAAACAGAGGAGATTTCAGAATAAATAATACCTTGAAAATAGTTTAGTTTTGTAAGATCATTACCTCGGGAGATTGTCGAATTAGCTCATCAGTTCTTGGTTCGACAACTGGTTCAAGAGGATGATCTGCAAATTGTTCATCCTCTAGATCCTGGAATGATAGAATCGAGTATTAAACGAGTGGCAAAAGTCAAGAATTTAAGGAAAAGAAGTATGTTAATTTACCTCAGATGAAAGAAAAATAGTTTCTGTTTCTTCGACATGAGGCTTCGAAGTAGAAATGGTAGTTTGAGTCTTCTTTTTCTGTGAAGATAAAAGGGGTGAGATATTGTTGCATGGTATTAAGGAATGTACAATGATATGAGGCATACCTTTGGAGGATGTTCTAGAGATGGGATTGAAGATTCGATAAGAGAAACCAAAGTAGCAGAAGCAGATTCGCTAATCTGAATTCGACATTAATTTAGACTTGAACAAAATTAAAAAAACAAGTCTTAATATATAGTCGGGAAAGTATATATATACCTTGAGGGTTTTTGATTTAGCAGCGTCGTGTGTCAAAGGACTCTTTGTCGGCATTAATGCAACAGATTTGACCTTTGAAGCCTTGGGAATAGGAGGTTTATGAGCCTTCTTGCTTTTCTTCTTTTTTAAAGAAGTGGTTTCATCTTCTTCTTCATCATCACTTCCTTGAGACTGCTTATATTCTAAAGGTCTTTTTCAATAGAAGTGCTACAAGAAGGAAGGTGTATTTAGTAAATGAGGGATAAATTAACAGTAACAGAATGTAAAGAGAAACAATACCTTCAGGTATTTCAGTGATGACTCGAGTATTCCTGGCAAATTGTTCGTACGACAAGGCAAACTGACGAGTAAACTTGACTTTTGGAGTTCTTGTAAGAAAGATATTACTCACAGAATATATCCTATCTGAAATAGAGAAGTTACCAGCCCTTGTAGGTTTACCTGGGAATTCGTCGGCCAGTCCGAAACGAGAACAAAGAAAAAGCATTGGCTTTGGAAAAGGGATTTGAAAAGGTTCAAGCCATGCTAAAGGATTTTTTATAGAAACAGAGAGAAAATTGGTAGAACATTTTTCCTTGTGTGCTCGTTTTAGTTTGGCTACAACTTCTTCACAATGTCGAACAATTAAGCTAGGAAACCTGAAGTCCCACTTGATGTTGTAATATTTTTCAAGAGCCTTGATATCTTGAATATGTGTACCTTTAGTTTTTGATGAAGGATCTTGACCTTGCACAGGAATCAGAGTTTCAGTAATACGGCTTCGACAGATTTCAATATCAATATGGTAAGGACTATAATATTTAGTCCACCAATCGACAAAATCTTTTGAAACTCCTTTGTAGGGGGTGAATGCAGAGATCTTGAAGTGATACTTGTGCCTTTCATTTTTTGAAGATACTCGAATAAGATCCGACATGCTTTGTAGGTGGCCGTTGATGAAGTGTTCTTTAGCCTTATGAGAAAAATGTGCTGAAATAGCTTGACAAAATCCCAATTGTCAAGCTACTGAGTTTGGCAGATATAACTCTAAAGATTTGTCTGTCAAACCAGGGAGACCAGCCACCAGAACTTGTCGGCAAAGAAAATTCGACCAGATAGAAACATTGTCGGCCTGAGTAAGAGGATCGTCGGAAAGAATTGGTCGAGTGAACCATTCGAGACTAAAAGAACGGTCAGTAAAATGAGCAAAATATGTCTTCAGTACTAAAAGAGATGGAATGAAAAATGCTGAAAAAGTACATGAAAGTTTTTAAGCTCTGTTTGTGGGTTTTCTCATGTTTTACATGGCAAAGTCTAATCAGATTTTCTTATGTAACTTTTTCTTTATATTTTCTTATGGTTTTACCAGTTTATTCTCAATACGGGGGCAATTTCAAATGCTTCTTGTGGATTTTGTCCATCCTAAATTGATTCTCCAACTTATGAATCAGTGCCTGGAATAGAAGAATCCATAAATAAAATAGTCAATTACTAAAATAAATATTTTGTAATGGAGATTGTGTTCCAACATACAGAAACTCGTGGAACAACTGCTAAAAAGAGTTAAGGCCATCTTAAAAAGGGGGCTATATTAGAGGCATGCTTTTTATGTGAGTTTACCATTCCATAATCTTTACCAATTAGTCTAAGGTGATTATATATTAGTTGGCAATATGTGCAGGTTCACATGCATGGATGTCAATGCAGAGTACAAAAAGAATCCTTATTTAGAAACAATGAAGAATCTCAACATCATTGGTAGAATCTCATTTTCACAGCAGTTAACTGATGGGAAAAAGAAAGTTCAATATGAGAGAATTACAGATCCCAAGATGAGAATGGGGTCATGAAACTGATGACCATAGAACATTTTGGTAAAGCACAAATGAGCATTGCTCACTAATGTTGTGAAATTAGTATATGAGAGCATGATTCCATACTCCTTTATCAAAAGGAAAATATTTTAGTGGAGATCGAAAAGATGTAATGAAATTAGTTGCACCTTATAATGTGAATTGTGAACAATTCTTCACTTTTTTAGTAAGCATGCAACTTTTGTTAGAGTAATTATCCTCAACTTTATTCAATTAAGTACTTCTGCATCTTATATTGTGAATAATACTCCACGGTTCATTTGTTTTTCAGTTATCATTTACCAATGTTCTATTAAGACAATAAGCATGATATAAAAATGCAGTGGCAAATACATACAACTGTACCAAAAAAAAAGTGTGTGATACATAGAATTAATGAAAGTAACTAATATTGCAACAACATAAAAATAATGCATATACATGAGATTAATAACTATGCAATCATATTGCAATTAATATGAGCTCCATTAGATTTGTTGATTACGTGTTGCGTTATGTGTTAGTTTTAAATGTGACTCCATTAAAATATCATGTGATAGTTGATATGAGAATTAAAATATCAATATAGTTACACGTGACACTTGAATTTTATTATTTAGTTAGAGAGTTATCATATATAACTATGAAATTTTGTTTTTTAGTAAGGCTATGAAATTTTAATTTAAATTTAACTCGTAAATTTTAATAGTCCGTATATATGAGATTGTTGATTATTGTTTATTAAGTATTTTAAAAATTTGGATTTTAATAAATTTAAAAGTAATTATAAATTGTTGATTGTTGTTTATTAGGTGTTTTAAAAATTTGGATTTTAATAACGTTTTAAAAAGACATTTATCATTTTAGAGACCGATAATTAGAGACTGATTTTATAAAATATATAATATATTCAGAATTTTAGAGATCGATTTAGAGACTGATAAATCGGTCTCTAGTTAGAGACCGATTTAGTGACCGATTTTATAAAATATATAATATATTCATGCTTTAGAGACTGATTTAGAGACCAATTTAGAGATTGATTTAGAGACCGATTTTTCTGTTTCTAAAAAATCGGTCTCTAAATCAATCTCTAATGTATTTTTTTGAAATATAATTGACCAAAATTTGACAAAAATTAGAGACCGATTTCGAGACTGAAAAATCGGTCTCTAAATCAGTTACTAATATTTAGCGACGAGGCTTTTAGAGATCGATTTAAATCGGTCTCTAATTATTTTAGAGACCGATTTTCTTCATTTAGAGACCGATTTTTCAGTCTCTCAAAGCCAATTTTCTAGTAGTGCCATATGTAGCAAGAGAGACTGTCGGAGGAGAAGAGTCGACTAAATAATCTCCCAGTATGGCATTCAACCAAAGCTGGAGTAGCCACATTGGACCACCAGAATTGGTTTTCTTTACTTGAACCCTGATGCTTTGGATATTTTCACCTATACTCAAATAGAGATTGGCAAGGAGAAATTGACCAAGAGCTAGTGGCCGACCTTCATGAAGAAGGTTGGCAAGTTGAAGAAAGGATCTGGATACTTGAACCGATTTAGAACCTATAGCATAGGCTGAAAACCAGAGGAGAAGAAAAGTTATGTGTTCTTCGTCGGTTGACGAGCGCCGAACTCAGTCAAAATTATAACCGAAGTTATTACCTAAACTTGTAGTATAGTGAACAACATCGGATCGTCTCCTCAAGGATCGTAAATGCAATTTAATCAAATCAAGTGAAAGTTAGCAAAAAAAGGGGGGTTTGACAGTTTAAGATCGCACTTAACAAAATTAAAGGAAGAAATGATAAATAAAGAGTAGTCAATTTAGAAACCTATCCAAGATTGGGTGGATTCAATCATAGACCCTTCATAGAACACTTGAAGCGCAATTGAATTGTTAATTTGGATCTAACCGAGATCTCTGCATCAAATCCAGAATTCATACTAGACGATCGTCTAGAATTCAATTAACAAGTGATAAACACAAATCCGCAATCGCACCATTCATGAAAATCTATGTTAATTTCAAGTACCGAATTCAATTAACTTAGGCACAAATCGATAACCTAACCTCTTCAATTCTGTGATTAATTTAGATCAATCAGTTCTAAGTTTCATCACAAATCTCAATCTTCATTTATGTGATTAGTTTAGATCAATCAGTTCTAAGTTTCATCACAAATCTCAATCAGATCAACATAAATAGAATCACCATTCATGCATTCAAGATCAAGAAGAAGAAAAAGAATAAGAAAGGAGGAATTCAATTACAAATAAAATACAATACATAACCAAGGTCTCAAGAATCCAAACCACAATCTCTTCAAGAGTTCTAAATTGACCGAAAGTAGCTTAGCCCTCCATTACTATGAAGGGAAGCATCAAAATATACAAAACTATGAGAAACTATGAAGAAGCAAGAAGAAACTTAGAGAGAAATGAAGGAGAATTACATCTTGTTCATGATAAATGGTGCCTTTTATAGAAGTCTAAGGTAACAAAATGACAAAGGGAAGTGGGTGGATGAGTGGGTGAGTGAGTGGAGTGTTTGAGTGGATGGATTAGTGGGTTGGTTTAGTGGATTGGTTTAGTGGATGAGTGAGTGGAATGGTTGAGTGGTTGAATTAGTGAAAAATGCCAAAGGACTTTTGGTGAGTGGGAAATTATGGACATGAATGGGTGAGTGGATGGATGAGTGGATGAGTGGGTGGAGTGGTTAAGTGGTTGGATTAGTGTATGAGTGGGTGAGTTAGTGGATGAGTGGATGAGTGGATTAGTGGATTAGTGGATGGATGAGTGGATTAGTGGATGGATGAGTGGGTGGTTGAGGACGAAAATTTCGTGTCTGACTTGGAAGCCAAAAACGACCCACTATACTTCAGAACCACGAAAAGTGTTCTTCATGAAAGTTGTAGATCCTTGTCTTGGATATAAAATGGATAGCTGGTTCGTCCAATTTGGCTTCCTTAAGCCCAAGATATGTCCCAAATACCGTAGGTTTCTCAAACCCAACTTCAGCTCCTCTGTTCCGACTTACAAGCTCAAAATGACCTACTAGACTTCTTTTTCTCAAAATGTGTTCTTCATGAAATTTGTTTATTTGGATCTTGACTATCCACTGTCCAAATTTCAGCCCATCTCCATTATTACATCTTGAGATATGATTTTATGAGTGCACACTATTCGGATTCTACTGACAGAACCTGTATTCTGACTTCCATGTAAACTTAGGTCCCTTAGACATCTGAATCGGACTTCGAGCTCTTCATCAAAGTTGTAGAGCTTCCTCTTAGCTTTCCTACAAGGTAAAATTCATGTTCATCAGATATTAGGAACTCAAGTTATGGCCAAAATACAGAAATAGTGTCAAATCTCAATAATGCTGAAAATATTCAATTAGGACCAATTTGAGCTCAAACTCACAAAATCATACCAAACTCAATCAATTAAGAATATAGAGAGTGTAAATGACTAAACATAAGGGTTTCTTAATGAATAAAATATGTGATTATCAAATTCCCCCACACTTAGCTTTTTGCACTCCTGGGCAAGACTCAAGACTAAAACAAGGACATAAGAGATTAACAAAAATTTAAATTCCAACGATATTCAAGAACCCAAAATTTTACAATCAAGAAGAACAACCAAAGGTTCAAGGGATCAAAACATTCATGAGTTAACAATTCTCCACATCTCAAACCAACAAGCAAGGTATCTTCAACATGAATCAAGAATGATAGATCTTCACAAGATCCCCTCTCAATCTCTCAAGTGTTTAAAAGGTAGGTATTTCACTCAATTCAACCCATGAAAATTGCACTACCATAAGCTTGCTTATCTTCTACTTCTCCACTACTCAAAACACATGCACACACAAATCATGAGGACTTTATTCAAGGTTGTAGTGAGGTCAAGGTAACAGGAGAGGATAAAATGGATAGAAGATAAATACCAAAGAGAATAAAAGTAAATGAGAGTGAGTTCAAATAACAAGCATAAAGGTTCATCCCAACTCTAGTGTATATCCCTTTACATATTCATTTCCCAATCCTTTTCTTTTTTTTTTAAACACTTGGTTTTTTTTTTTTTTTTTTTTTTTTTTTTTTTTATATATATGAACATAACTATATACATACATTTTTTTTTCTTTTTGGGCACTCTTTTCTTTTTCAACAATCATTTTGTACACACACCCCCACACTTGTTCAAAAACTCATCCATTAACCAAGCTAATGTTCTTTTATTCCCTAAGGTAAAGTAAGAATATGATTTTTCATTTAAGGCACATAATGAGCTAGAAACAAGGAATGGTCAAATAAGCTCAAAGGGGTTAAGCAAAGGAAAATATACAAGGTTGGCAGGAATTAGAGAATTTTTAAGAAGTCAAAAGAGTGCTCGATATCATATTGAAAACAAGGTTGGCTATTTGGTTAAACTAGCTAATTAAGAAAGAGGGCCTCAATCATGTTCATGCATGCAAGTGAAATGTAGCCTAAAAAAGAATCAAAGCAAGTTCTAGAGTGGTCATTAACATGAGTGAAAATCACACAAGAAAGAAGAGAATGGCATAAATGTTGAATCCATCCATTAGGCTCAAAATCTCACAAGGTATACATCCATCAAACTCAATTCATCAATTCAATCATCTATCACCAAGCATATCAGTTCAAGAAAGGAGAAAAGTTATTCAATCATGCAATGAACCCTTTTTTTTATTTTTCTTAACAAAAAAGAAACATGCTAAAATCTCTCCCCCACACTTAATATAGACATTGTCCTCAATGTGAAAGTGATAAATAAATCGGAAAGAAAAGAGCAACACAACCTGATGAGGGGCGAGATAATGGCAAGCAGAAAAGATGCGCAAGAATCAAAGCTGCAGCAGAACCTGAAAACTCACAAAACACATGAGTAGCATTTGAAACTAAAATACAAAAACAGCTAGAAGAAGAAAAATAAGGAAGAATTTCCACAAAGTTCTTAAAAGCAAATCTAGTTGGGTTGCCTCCCAATAAGTAGCTCGACATTGGGACACTTCTTAGTGATCTTTATAATGTGGATAGTAAAAGCCCATCACTTTCACTTCCACATTTTCTGGCTTGAGATGGTGTCCATTGGTCTTATTAATTGAGGTTGGTGAAAAGACTCCACCAGGATCCCATTGGTTGAAACGTGATGACCAAGTTATGGTTGACACAACATGATAGCTTTCACTAGGGTCCCATTGGTTGAAGTGTAATGACCAAGTTAAACTTGAAGCATGAGGGCTCCCATTGGGTTCCCATTGGTCTTTCTTAATTTCCTTGACTTCACCAATGGCATGCAACACATGTAATTTGGCAATTCTGCTTTCATTGATTATATTGGACCATGGCCCAAAAACAAAATCCACTTCAGTAGTTAGTGTCATATGTTGTCTTTCCTCCTTCTTTGAAAATTCCTCAATGGCCTTCAACTTCACCTCCCTATGTGTTTCAGATTCTGCAACTGCATTATTGATAGACCCTTCAATATCATTAGATGCTGCGTAAACAGAATCATCAACTTTCAAATATGCAGAAATCTCAGCACATGCAACACATTCTATATTACCATCACAATCAGTACATGAGTTGCAATTGATAGAATCATTAAAACCAATAAAATCAGGAAATTCAGCACACAACTCATCATGAGTTTCCTCAACTAAATCTGCAGGTAAATTAATATGGCAATTAGAATGCAGGGAGTTAGGAATTGTTTGGGAAGAGAGTTGGTCTGATTCTTGACTTCTCAATTCATTAGCAGTGATTGTCAACTGCTCAATTTGGGTTGTTAAATCCTGAATAGTGGCAGTAAAAGTCTGTTGGAACTCAATCAAGTCCTCTACTGAAGGCGTTGTTGGACTTGTTATCTGTTGGAATGGCTGCTCATATTGTAATGATTGCTGTTGTTGTGATGCCGCATAGCCATATCCTAGATCCGAATAGTCTCCAGCCAAGGTTGTATGTGTTGAAGAAGGGATCATAACTCTGTTGCTGCTGCTGGAACTGTGGTTCATCAGGAAAATAACCAGCTGCTGCAACAAATTGATCTGGAAAAATAGAATTAGCATATTGAAGTGTAGGGCATGTATATGTGAGGTGAGATGAACAAAAACAAATGTTACACACAAGTGTAGCTTCCTGCACAGGTAATTGTTGTCTCACTACTATATGTCTTACCAAAGAAGTCAACTCCTCAAGTTTTGACTCCATTATGCATGGTCCATTATATCCTTAAAATGCAACAAAATGCAACAAAATGACAATGAAAGAAAAAGAAAGAGTTAGTATGATAATTTAAAAAGATTATATCACAAATGGATAAAAATGTTAGAAAAGTTAATAAAAAGTAAAAGTTAGTAAAAACACTTAAAATGAAAAGATTACACTTACTAATCCCCGGCAACGGCGCCAAAATTCTGGCGAGCGCCGAACTCAGTCAAAATTATAACCGAAGTTATTACCTAAACTTATAGTATAGTGAACAACACCGGATCGTCTCCTCAAGGATCGTAAATGCAATTTAATCAAATCAAGTGAAAGTTAGCAAAAAAAGGGGGGTTTGACAGTTTAAGATCGCACTTAACAAAATTAAAGGAAGAAATGATAAATAAAGAGTAGTCAATTTAGAAACCTATCCAAGATTGGGTGGATTCAATCATAGACCTTTCATAGAACACTTGAAGCGCAATTGAATTGTTAATTTGGATCTAACCGAGATCTCTGCATCAAATCCAGAATTCATACTAGACGATCGTCTAGAACTCAATTAACAAGTGATAAACACAAATCCGCAATCGCACCATTCATGAAAATCTATGTTAATTTCAAGTACCGAATTCAATTAACTTAGGCACAAATCAGTAACCTAACCTCTTCAATTCTGTGATTAATTTAGATCAATCAGTTCTAAGTTTCATCACAAATCTCAATCTTCATTTATGTGATTAGTTTAGATCAATCAGTTCTAAGTTTCATCACAAATCTCAATCAGATCAACATAAATAGAATCACCATTCATGCATTCAAGATCAAGAAGAAGAAAAAGAATAAGAAAGGAGGAATTCAATTACAAATAAAATACAATACATAACCAAGGTCTCAAGAATCCAAACCACAATCTCTTCAAGAGTTCTAAATTGACCGAAAGTAGCTTAGCCCTCCATTACCATGAAGGGAAGCATCAAAATATACAAAACTATGAGAAACTATGAAGAAGCAAGAAGAAACTTAGAGAGAAATGAAGGAGAATTACATCTTGTTCATGATAAATGGTGCCTTTTATAGAAGTCTAAGGTAACAAAATGACAAAGGGAAGTGGGTGGATGAGTGGGTGAGTGAGTGGAGTGTTTGAGTGGATGGATTAGTGGGTTGGTTTAGTGGATTGGTTTAGTGGATGAGTGAGTGGAATGGTTGAGTGGTTGAATTAGTGAAAAATGCCAAAGGACTTTTGGTGAGTGGGAAATTATGGACATGAATGGGTGAGTGGATGGATGAGTGGATGGATTAGTGGATGAGTGGGTGGAGTGGTTAAGTGGTTGGATTAGTGTATGAGTGGATGAGTGGGTGAGTTAGTGGATGAGTGGATGAGTGGATTAGTGGATTAGTGGATGGATGAGTGGATTAGTGGATGGATGAGTGGGTGGTTGAGGACGAAAATTTCGTGTCTGACTTGGAAGCCAAAAACGACCCACTATACTTCAGAACCACGAAAAGTGTTCTTCATGAAAGTTGTAGATCCTTGTCTTGGCTATAAAATGGATAGCTGGTTCGTCCAATTTGGCTTTCTTAAGCCCAAGATATGTCCCAAATACCGTAGGTTTCTCAAACCCAACTTCAGCTCCTCTGTTCCGACTTACAAGCTCAAAATGACCTACTAGACTTCTTTTTCTCAAAATGTGTTCTTCATGAAATTTGTTTATTTGGATCTTGACTATCCACTGTCCAAATTTCAGCCCATCTCCATTATTAAATCTTGAGATATGATTTTATGAGTGCACACTATTCGGATTCTACTGACAGAACCCGTATTCTGACTTCCATGTAAACTTAGGTCCCTTAGACATCTGAATCGGACTTCGAGCTCTTCATCAAAGTTGTAGAGCTTCCTCTTAGCTTTCCTACAAGGTAAAATTCATGTTCATCAGATATTAGGAACTCAAGTTATGGCCAAAATACAGAAATAGTGTCAAATCTCAATAATGCTGAAAATATTCAATTAGGACCAATTTGAGCTCAAACTCACAAAATCATACCAAACTCAATCAATTAAGAATATGGAGAGTGTAAATGACTAAACATAAGGGTTTCTTAATGAATAAAATATGTGATTATCATCGGTCACAGGACCTGACTCAGGGGAATAAAAATTAATGAAGCTGGAAAAAGAAGTTGGGGCTTTTGAATATACGTCAATAGTGTTTGAAGGTTGAAGAATAGGCGTAATGATTTCCCCATCTGGTTGAAGACCAGTTATGGCAGATACGTCGAAAAGTGTTGGACCCATCATGTCATAGGGAAAGTAGAAGGAGTTGGTGGTTTTGTTCCAGAAAAAGAAAGAGGCACCCAGCATGCAAGAATCCATTTTTATGGGATAACGAGAAAGCTAAATACAATAAAAAATCCCTATTTCCCTCCATAAACTTTCTTTAGAAGCTTGAACTCTGTCAAGCCATTCAAGATACCCATTAATATGGGTAGGGGGAGTCCTAAACAACCTTTCAGATTTTCCAAAGTAGCTGATAGGAATGGAAGAAAGGGAAGCCAAGATAGCTTCTTGGGAACTTTTACAGGGGAAGAAGGAATTTATTTCATCAGTAATAGATTCCTTGGGCAGAACTGGGCCCAAGAAAGCAGCCGGAGGATCCAAGGAAAATGGAGAGTCGTTAATGGGGAGTATTACCTTCGAAAAATGCCAAAGTTCAGACTTTTGTAGAACTGGGTCTTGAACGACCGCATGGTTACCCAAATCTGTTGTTGGCACGTTGGGAGTTTGAGAGCTGGAAGCCATTGGAGAAGGCAAGAGTTTGCAGAGAAAACGGGCGAAGGTAAGGTTGAAGGTGATGAACAGTAAAGAGAGAGAGAGGTTGAAGACGGTAAACAGTGATAAAGGGGTGAAAAATCGTGTGAATTTGAAAAGTTATTTTTCCACGAGAAAATAGGGGGAATTATGAGCTCTATTTATTAGGAACGACTATTTATTGTTTGCTATGATAAGATTGATTATGGTATTCGTCTTGTTGGAAGGTTCTGATTGGATTTGAATATATATATATATATATATATATATATATTGAAAGGATTTTTGATTAAAAATTTTCTTTCTTTTGTCGGCGTCAAAAGAAAATTTTTGGGGGGCATCTGTTGGGGGTAAAAATAAAGATTTGGCACTTCGTCGGTTGGATGATGGTTTTGAAGAAATTTTCCAAAGTATTGAGCCGACAGAAATGCTAAACGGAGAAATCGACAATAGCATTTAATAAGAAGAAGATTCTAGTGTGGCTATAAGGTATTGATGTTAGTAAGAAGAATTATTCGACAGAAAGATTACATGGAGTCGACGAAAATGGGTCAAAAGCAGTTAAGTGTTGGTTCTGTTGGAAAGTGGATACTTGCTGATGGAAAAAACTGCTCAAACGTGTTGATCTTTTAGGATGTCAGTTTTTTTTAATTTTGTCTATGAATATCAGTAGTCACGATGTAAATGGGGAGGTTATTTGCTTATACATAATCCTAACATCTCAACTCGAGCAGATTAAAGGATTTTTATCCAAGTATGCCTTCCCTTTTCCATTTCACGTCATTTAAAATTAATGTAATGTTCTTTTGAAGTTCTTTACTTTTCAGTCTTGTCTTTTAAATTTTCTTTACATTTATTCGCACTTTTACCTGATTTTCTTTACTATTTTTTCATTTAAATTCTGCACTTTAATCTTGCACCATTTACACGTTTTTAATTAATTTTCTGCATTCTTAAAATTCCTGCTCAGTTTCTTTAAATTTCTTTAATCTTTTCAAAGTTTCCTCTCTGTATTTTCTACTTATTTACTTCAAATCTATTAAATCCCTTTGTGTTTACTGTTAAAACTATTTTTAAAATGAGATTACCACATAACTTTGAACCCATATTCGTTTTGATACATTTATTTATTTGTTGGAAGTGTTACTAAGCCTTTAAACTAACATTCCTCTTAAACAATAGTTCAACTGTAATATTTGCCACCACTTCTTTTTATTGATTTAAGAAATGTGATGATAGCTTATAATCAACTTATTTAAAATTCTTAAGTGGATTTCATTACAATATAGCATTATAGCTATCTAATGATAATTTTGTATTTGTACTTGAATTGATAATAAACAGTTGTTTTGGTATTAGAATTTTGAACCTATATGATTTATAATTGTATTCTAAATTTAGATTGGTGAAAGGTTTCAACTACCATGCTAAGTTCCTGGTTGAAGAATTTTTGTTGATTCTTTGGGGACCAATTTTTTTTAGTGGTTCTTAAGTCTATCTAATTGAAAGAAGTCATTTGTGCAACCATAAAACAGGGCAAAATTAAGGTTATAAAAAATGAAAAAAATGAATTCAGATGTCTATATTATAGATGCCAAATATTGATCTTATATAAACTAATTAGTTTTTAGCGGTTTCTTAAGTATTTCTTTTAAAGCTTTTATACTTAATCTATATTTTCCCTCAATTTGCTGGTGTGAGGTCTCAGAAATTGCTTTTACATAGAATATACATTTAGGAGTCAAAGATCCAAGATAGTAATATGTTTTATTCTAAGGTTTCCTGAAAAATTAGATAATCTTTTGCTTTTGTAACTGTTATTTTGTAAAAATGGTTTAATAGTACAAACAAATCAATTGCTATTTTTGTCTTCCTATACATTCTTCAACTAATTGTTCTTGTTTGTCACTTCTATTTTATTGGATTCTTTCTAATCTTTGTGTGGATTTTTCTAGTGCGAATTGTCTTATTCAATCGATATTTGTAGGGATTCCATGAACAAGAAGAGCGCCACTGGTGGCAAAAAGACTGGGACAAAGAATAATTAGAGATTCCCTTTTAATTTATTATGAATTTGACACATACTGATTTTTTTTGTTGTTGTTTGAATCTGACTTAATTGGTGGATCTTTTATTTGGTAGTTCTTGAAAGACACATTTACTTGGTTTTTACTTGCATAGATCAGACATCCTCTGCCTTGGAGAGCTTGCTTAGGCCCTTGAGTTTTTTGTGAGTTCTAGGAAATCCCCACATATAGATTGGCTAAAATTGATGATTTCATATGAGTTGTGGTATAGAACTATGCAGATCGCAGATTTTGAAACTATCATAATGTATATCTCTTCTACATTCTACTTCATTCCACTTGAATTAAATGCTAATTAGCTTTAAAATGAGAGTGTTTTAGGATTTTCCTTTTGTTCATCTTTAGGAGTAATTCACTATTTTGAACAAATGTACTTTGATCTTTCTGGGGTAGTATCTTAATTTTTAGGATAATTATGGTCATAAAATCAGCTTGGTAAGTATTCATCTCTTTTTACAAATATTGTACCCTTTGCATTGAAATTTCATAAACCCTTGGTCTGAGCATGGGAAATTTGTGGTTTTCAGTTTTTAATTTTAAATTTTTCAGTTTAATGTATCTATGTTTTTTTTTTTTGCGGTAGAAACCAGTTTCATGATTTGATTTTTATCTTTATTTTTTTTAGCAGTTTTTATCTAGATTTTTTCAATCATTTTTTATAGGCTTTATCCAAAATCACCAACTATGTAGCTTATTTTGAAACTGAATTGACAAGATATAAAGAAAAAAAACTTGAGATTGAAGCTAAAAAAATGAATGATTCATGATTTCATCATGCAAGGTCATAATTCATAGTTGTATTAGCAGTGCAAAAGGGGTAGTCAAGTATAAGCTACATACGTGATGACATACAAGCTAGGCTTAACAAAAACTTATTGATATAATTTATTTTTCCTCTCTTATTTTTCTCTTCCTTCATTTGTTCTCAAATTTAAATTTATTACTATGCTTCAGGTGGCAAAGAACATAAGTCTTCAGTAGAACATGAAGTAAATGCTTGCAGGTGTACTCCTGCTCCTCATATATATATATATATATATATATATATATATATCGTTTATTTGGTTATACTAAATTCTTCGTACTTATTTTGCATTATTTCTTAGACATGATTGGATTGCTAATAGCTGTTGGAACTGAGAGAGATTATGAGAAGGATGGAAAGAAAACCAAAATGATTGTGATTGAGCTTGACATTGATGTGTAAGTTCATTTTCTTTTAAATATTTTGTAGGTAGGCTTATTATTATATATTGATTATTGAGTCATTTATTGATTTTGATTACTTATTAATTTGTTTGTTTAAACAATGTCAAGATTGAGTGTGCTCTATTTGGACCTTATGTTGATGGTTTGAACTCATTCTTTGAATCTGGACATATTCAACAACCTATTGTCAAAATTCAATTTGCGAAAGTGAAAACATTCAAGGGTATGTGTCTTGTGTACTCTATACAATTGATAGTTTCTGAAATCATTGTTAAGTTAATTTAACTATTTACATTTTTATTTGTATGTTAACTATTGTATGATTTTATTTAATATTGAACATAGGTAAGACTGTGTTTCAGAATGTTATGTATGTAATCAGGATCCTTTTCAATCATGATATTCTTGAGATCACTGAGTTCAGGACAAAGTAAGTTCATCAAATTTTATCATCGTTGTGATTTCAATAGGAATTAAAGATTCTATGTTTAACAATTACCTTCCATGTAAATTGCCTCTGTTGAGTGAAGAAAATTCCCATAAATTGTCCCATTTGTTTGATGCACCCCTAATTTAAATAGATGATTTCCTTAAGTTACTCCAAGGAAGTCTATTAAGCAGTTAAAGGGCTATAAAGAGATGTTTTTGTCTTTCAAGTTACTTTTGTTATATTGTAGTTCCTTTTTATTTTTTTAAACATGTTAGGCTTTGTCTTGATGGTTCTATTTTGTTGATAATTAGCAAGGGTTTTGTATTATTCTTGCAACAATCAACATATTATCAAGGGTTCTGATTTGTGGTATACTGCATGCAAGTGCAATAACGAAGTCACTGTTGATTTTGGCATGTATTATTGTGATGGTTGTTATACTCATGTTGTTAATGATGTTCCAAGGTTTAATTTTTAATCCATAATTGATATTTTTGGTGTTTCTATTTTAACTATTTTTATGACTGTTATTTACATACCCTTATTAATATTGACTTGAACTTTTTAAAAATATTTTGCTATTTAGGTATAGTATTAACATAAGGGTTATTGATTAAACTGACTCTACTACCTTTGTTATCTTTGACCGATATGTTCCATCTTTTGAAAATGTCTTGCTTTGAGATGATTGATCACTTCAATAAGATAGCTTTTTAGAATTTAGAAAAGTTTATATTGTATTTAGTTGTTATTTTCTTTACTTAAATTTGATTTAATATGCATTTTAATGTTTAATGTAGTCTTGACCAAACTCTACTTATCCTTCTAAATTTGATATGTGGATTGAAAAGTCCTTTCTTTTAGTGGATATTAAGTTTACTACTTCTACCTAGTTTGACCCTGCTTTTGGGGTCAAGCATATTTGTGATGATCTTTTTGTTATCAAACAATTCTAACTAGCAGCATCTGCTCCAAAAGATGTTTAAATTCATAAGTCTATATTGTAATACGTGATTTAGTTCAAATTATTTTTTAGATGTTGATTTTGATTTTTAACTGATTATGTAGGTTGTTCTAACTCCTAGATTGTCTGTTTGTGAGATCAACTTGAGTTCTGAAATTCCTGAAGTTCAATCTAGAATAGCTAAGGTATTTCCTCTTTATTTAATGTCAATGTGATTAATCTGTTAGGTTCATTTTTCTTTATCTGATGTTTTGTATCTTTTACCCATGAAGGCCTTAATACCAATTTTGTGATAGTGAGAATTGCTTGGATTCTTAGCCTAATTGCTCTAAAGTTAAGCTTACACAAATGTAAGAGGTCTTATGATGAGGGGGATGGATTTGGAGTTGCTAAAATGTCATCTTCCAAGCTTAAGTCAAGATTAATAAATAATGATTGGAAGCATCCATCTATTTGCTGTTTTGTTAACTTTTTTTAGACTATTTTTTTGTTATTTGGCTTATAGGCTATGGACTGTTTAATTTTTCTAGAATTTTGTATACAGCCTTGCTGCATTTTGAACAACTTTTATTTTTTGTTTTGTTGTTTTTTTGGAAAACTTTTTTGGTTATTTAGCTTCTATGCTAAGTTTATATGGACAACTTAAGTATAGAGTGTTCCATGTTTTATGGTCTTCGAATGAAGATTTGGTTTATTTTGAACAATATGGTTTCAAAGGATCACTGTGATATATGCATCATATTTTTAATGATTCAACAATGCAAGCAATTGTTGGAAAATTATTATATTGAATCAAGTTTTAGTGAGTTTATTAACTTTTTTTTTTAAAATATTATTATAAATTTATTCTTTTATGTTAATTTATACCTTTTAACATGTTTGTGCAAGTATGTATATAAGTGGGATCTAAACATGGTCATGTCAGAGGTTTGTCATTTTTTAAATTATTTCAACTAGGCCCTAGATCATCTTAAGCTTATCAAACTATGTACAAGTGATATTTTAATTTGCAGTCTTGAGAGTGTTGGTAATTGAATATAAGAAACTTTTATTGAACAATTTGTTAGTAAAAGTTTGGTATAATTTTAATTTCTTATACTGAAAGGCTTATGATTTTTATTTAGATTGTAGTTAATGAAATATTTCCACTAATATTTTGGTACATAAATTATACTCTATATTGTGTAATGTTATGACTAACTGTTAGACTATCTATACACTTTGAGAAAAGGAAATTAAATCTGTTGTTGTATTGAGTCTATTGACTGCTAAAGCATGTTAATCTACTATGGTGTTATATGTAATTCAACTTATCATTAAATAATTTTTTAGATTGTACTAAACTATTAAGATTTGTATATACTAATTTTGATGACCTACAACTCATACACAAAATGATGTGGATCATTTAATAGAATGATTTCATTTCTTTGGTAGATATTGAGTTTAATTCACGATACCTTTGATGTAGTTTAAATCTAGTTGCATAGATGTCTACCTCCAATTAAATAATTGTGAGTTGTGTTTAATGGAGGAAGAAACCTTGTTGTTTGGGAAGCATAACTCAACTGTTAGTTCTACATATTCACTCCTATCAAAAATTTGTAGCTTAAACAAAAAATTAATTTCTCATCAAAATAAATCTCTTTTATATCTTCAAGTAAAGAAGAGGTTTTTTAAAATTTGGCAAAGAAAATTTCTTCAGATATAATACAAACACGTATTAACTTAATCATTTTTTTCTCTTCAGATAAATTGTTGCACCTGATATTGGTTACTGAATGTAAATTATTACAAATTCTCTGTGATGGGATGTTAATCACGTTCAAAACTTTATATCATAATTTAGATTAACAAAGTCTCTAACGTAAAGGAATATAGATTTGATTATTTATAAAGAAGTTTTTTAAAATATTTGAATATAAGGTAAATCAATTATTGAATTAATGTTATTTATTAATTAATTTTTAATTTATTTTTATCATTTCAAATATATTTCTCTACTTCATATTTATTTTCTTCATTTGCAAGTGTAATTAATTCTGTCATATTTATCAATTTATAAACATGTATTTTAATTTTTTAATATTATCAAATCTTTATTTTTGTATCTATTAAGTCACTTCATATTTTATTTTACAGATATCTTTAACATACGTATTCTGTTTTTAATCATCATCATGCATAGCACGAGACACTCACTAGTTCTAATATATATGTGAAGTTTGGTGGCATTTTATTATTTATTTTGATCCACCTGTCAGATTATTGATGGCAAATTCTTTTAGTAAATTCCATTGGACAATTTCTTTTATTAAATTCTTTTAAAAAAAAAGGCAAATTAAATTGCACTTATGGGACTGGTAAAAAGTATGCTCACAAGTTATGACATCATGAGATTACTCTCGAAATGCCACATCAGTTCTCTTCTCTCATCGACCAGTTGTTGTGTTGTCGTTGGGTTGGGCCTTTCTCCTCCTTAAATTAAAGCCACATCAGTTCTGATTTTGTAACTCACCAAAAGAGTAAATGAATTTCTCCCCATTTCACTCCTCCATCCTATTGGAACCTCTTAAATTCATTACACGTCGAAACATAATACGTTTCTCTCCCGTCCTCTTAAATGGCGACGTTAAATTGACCAACTCTACGGGTAAAGCCAAGGCAAGCCATAAACAACAAAATTGCTGAAGTTGACCAAAATGTAAATTTATCATATCATATTACCTTGTGCTGTTGCCGCGTTTAATGATGTAGCTTTATTAAATGTTTATAAAAATAAATAAGAGATAATTGAAAATCTATATAATAATATCTTATTTTATTTCTTTTATTTAAAAAAAACTAAATAAGAAAATATTTACTTAAAATAAAAAATATATACTACTATTTTTTTCTTTCAAAAAAATCTTCATCTAAACATATCCTAATTACTCGCATTAGTCAGATCATATATTGACTTTGTCTTCGGAAATTGACTTAAACATGTACATAAGTAAGTTGTAGTTCCGAGTGTCGCTGATATATGGTCTTAGATTGTGCATTTGTGTTTTGTATTTTTTTTGCATTGTAAGTTTTTTTTTATCAAATTGTCATTAATAGTAAAATTATTTATTAAAATGTTATTATTTTAAAATTATTTATCAAAATATCATTTTTTTAAAATTATATACCAAACTATTATTTTTTTATCTAATATGACATTTTTTTTGTCCACCTAAAAAACGTCAAAGAGGGTAGCGCATCCATATTGAAAACGCAAAACCGTTTGGACTTTTCCACATAGATGTACCACCCTCTTTGGTGTTTTCTACATGGATACGTCATGCACTGTGGCGTTTTCAGTGTAAAAACGTCAAACCGTTTAGAGTTTTTAACGTAGATGCATCATTCTCTTTGACGTTCTTCATGTGGACAAAAAAAATAAAAAATGTCATATTTCATGTGTTTCTAAGACACTTAACCCATACCACATGGATTTCGCACTCCTTAATTACTGCGTTGGTTGAGAAATAACACCCGAAAATACATACATGTTACATGCCTACTAGAGAGTACATCATAACATTGGAAGACATCAGTATCATATCGAGTATTCCTATTAACGGCACTACTATTACTGGTGTTACTCATTGGTATCATATTCTAATGAGTATGTGCACTTAATGTTTCTTTTATTGTTAGAGGACTTTGTTGTTATTGGGACATACAGTTAGATGTTTGCAGTCTTGGCGTACTTGTATAGAGAGTTTTGCAAAGTTACAGACTACAAGGCGCGCGAGATTAGATGGACTTGCATCTTATTACAGTATTGGACATGATACAGATTCCCCTGGCTTGCCCCTACACTGGATGACTATGTTGAACTCGATGTATTCTATTATGCTGATCGTGGTCAATTACATCCATTAGGATGACAGTAAGTTTCTGAATATATTATTTCTTTATATTTCTTTGCTTTATTGCTTACTTGAAGAATGATGAGATATGTATTATTTTACAATCATTTTTTATTTTTTTATCTACATGAAAAACTCCAAAGAAAATGATACATCCACGTTAAAAACTCCAAATGATTTGGTATTTTTACAATAAAAACGTCACACTAAATGACGTATCCATGTAAGAAATGTCAAAGAGGGTGACGCATCCATATTGAAAATTCCAAACGGTTTGACATTTTCTATATAAATGAGTCATCCTCTTTAAAGCCTTTCATGTGGACGAAAAAAATAATAATATCATACTAGACAAAAGAGTGATAGTTTGATATATAATTTTAAAAGAGTGATATTTTGATAAATAATTTTAAAATAATAATATTTTGATAAATAATTTTATCATCAATGATAGTTTGGTAAAAAAGTTTTTCTTTGTATCTTGAGACTTTGGTTTAAACTTTCCTCATAGAGCGCATTTCAACTTTATTTTTTTATTTTTTTATGCAGTCAATGAAATAATTAATTTTTACATACTTAAAACTTTGTGAATTTTCTCTTTTCTTTTGGCAATGTATATGAGTTTAGGAATAGTTTACTAAAATATGGAAAACCGCCAAATGCATAATATTATAGAATCGACGTTTAACGATAACTAGGAACCAAATAGCAAAAATAGAATATTGGGAGTTTAAAAAAAATTACTAAAAGGTTAAATTAAAATTTTATTCCCTATAGTTTGTACTTATTTTTAATTTAGTCTTTATAAATTTTTTTTCAAATCAATCATCATACTTACAAATATTTTTAAAATAGTCTATACTGTTAATTTTTATTTTAACATTGTTAATTTAATACCTATTAGGCATCTTATGGACAAAAAAGGAACATCTAAAAGAACATTTATTAAACAAAAGAACGTTTATTGAGAAAAAATAAGCATATACTAAAATGGATAATCACATTAATTGATGTTTTACAAAGAAAATAAATATTTAAAAGAGTTCTTATTAGATAAAGAAATATTTATTTTGTTAGTAATGACAATATTAAAATAGTATTATAACATAAATTAATGGCGAGACTATTTTAATTTTTTTTTTGTAAGTGTGCGGATTGATTTTTAAAAAAATTATAAGAACTTGATTAAAAATAAATGTATATTATAGGGATTAAAATTTTAATTTAACCTTACTAAAAATATAATAAATTAATTATAGAACGTCTTGTTACGTGTTGTAATCAGTAAAAATAGTAGAGTATCGATACACCATCAACCAAGCGGGGAATGTTAAACGTGGCCGAAATTTTAATCTACTGAGATATAAGAACTTTTAATTTAACGTTGTGTTGCAATACTGAACAATAAGGAAACTATAACTAAGCCGCCTGTTCCCACGTAGTTTCTCTCAAAGTAACGAAATAAAGAGAATGTTACGAAATAAGTGACATGGGTTTGTGAACTTATGAGACAAATGAGAAATGAGAACTGATTCTGCTGATCAAGAAGTTAGTGAAACACTCGTGAGAAAAGTCTGGAGGGTGGAAATTGAACTTTGCACAGAGATTCAATGATCCGCTCAGGGTTCTTTTGCCCTCTACTATTTCCTTCATGGATTTATATGACGTTTCTTTGTCTAGGTAAGAAGCTAGGACATGTGCCTCCATGCCTCTTTTGATTTGCTTAAGGTTACTTTCCCCTTCTAGCTATAGGGATAGTGACAGATCGATCATTATATAAGTATGAGATCATCACCTTAATTAGTTAGCAAAAATGAGGTAACTTAGGCGTAATCAGAGACTTTTAATGGGTTTTGGCCTTTTGTCTTTGGGTGGATTCGTGACCTCAAGATGTTATTTATCAAATGGTTTTCACAAAGCCCCGTATTCCAAGGTTTGAACACCTTGGAGGGATTGTTTCCGCCTTGAATAACTCCAGGCCAATCAGAGATTTTCAAAATTCCCAAGAAACAAGGCATGATGAGCTATTGTTAAAGCGTCACCCAAAGCCTTATGCTCATCATCCCTAGCATATTTCTGGTTTGCTTCAACCCAGATAGTTAGTTACATTTTTATTTTCTTTTGGTTAGGGGAAGTTTGACCCGTAACACCGCCATTTATTCATATTTCATATTTTATATATATATATATATATATATATATATATATATATATAATTGTCCTCTAATACCAGTTCACGTAATTCCAACTGTGTTATACATCATCCTTTCTGACTGACCAATAGACATCATGATGGCCTGCATCTATGCGAGGATCATACAAATTGAACTCGCAACTCAAATTTGACGGCCAGATCATTAAGCAGCTTCGGACAGTAGTATTGATAATTTAATTAGTGAAAGGTACTCCAGGGTCAAGATAGTATGGGGTGGGTTGCCCGGTGACAACAAAGTACAATCGGTGTGAGCCAGGGGGCAAATCATTGACAATTTGAAGGAAGACTATGTTGATGTTAGTGTCATTTGAGTGGGGTTGAAAAGGTATAGATGAAAGGTTGGATGGAGTTGGAGACCTACTAAGAGAATCAGCAGATGTTGAGCTATTGAAATACACTATGAGAAGAAGCAAGAGGAACACATTGATTGAAGTAGACATTTTGTTTGTGATTTTTGTGTATTCTTTTTTATATATATATATATATATATATATATATATATATATGAAGCTCGGTTGCACTGTAATAAATGTAATGCGGTGAATAATTGAAATTAATTTTGCATTTTATTATTTATCTTGATGTACATGGTGTTGAGAGCTTTTAAGTGTGAATGAGATGTAAATGAAGAAGTTTTATATTAAAAAAAATTGACAAATTGAAAATTATTTAAGTAGAAAAAACTTACAAACTTAATAATTAAAAATTTTAGATTAAAATATAGTGTCAAATTTATTTATATAATTCTTTGCTTAGTCTATTAGATATATATTTTTAAAGAATTTTTCTCATAATTTCAACAAATGATATCAGAATTAATAGTTTTATGTGACTCGATCTAGAGAGAGATGAGATGACAATATAAATCGCCTAATAACTTAAGATTTTGAATCAAACCATGATGTCATATCTACTTATATAGTTCTTCCTTTAACCCATTGAATATTAATATAGCCATTATAAAGAAAAATTACAATGACATCTAATTTTATGTTCAAACCCCATTTAATGGATTTAATTATATTAATAGTCACGTAATGTACCAAGCTCATTTAATAGTGTGACATCATATATATATAAATATAAAACTTTTTATACAGTATTAAATTGTATTTAATGAGATTTTATTTTTATTATTTATTTATTACTATCATATATAAAACTTGACTGAAAAGTTATGAAATCACCACATCAGAAATTACTCTGAAATTGCCACATCAGTTCACCCAAAACCATGCCCTTTTGCCACCTGATCTGCCAGCTGTTGTTTGCTTTAGCTTGGCTTGAGCCCCTTCTACTCCTGAAAGCCACGTCAATTATGATACATTTCTTCTCCTATTCTCTCCAGGGTTCCATCTCAAGTTCTCAACTAAGAAATTTTTCTTTCTTTCCTTCTCCATCATAGCTTCGGTTAATCAACTCTTTGTAACTCAACAGAACAGTTCCTCTTCAAAATATGTGATAACCGTTTGACATTCATTGTAACTTTCCCCCATTTCACTCCTCGAGAACACTACCTTTAAATTCATTACCTGTGCTCATGACGAAACTTAATACGTTTCTTTCCAATCCTCTTAAATGGTAAGGTAAAGGTTATTTACTTCCAGTTTGGCCAACTCTATAGTGTTTGGATTGATGTAAAAGGTGCATCGAAGAGGAATGAGATAGAATGGAATGAAAGGGTATAAATTTATCATATCACATTACCTTCTGTTGTTGCCACGTTTGTTGATGAAAGATTGATGCGAAGTCAAGACAATTACTAAGTACAGAGGTGTAGATCCTTTTATTTATTTGATTCATAATTCAACGATATCTATCTCCCTCCCAATCTCAACACCTAATTATAAATATTTTGTTGGTTTAATTTAGATAATTTTGTCTGCATGGTAAAATGCACCTTCAAATTCAATTCTTTATCAGTCGCTTTATCAAATGTATGGACAGGTGTAGTTTGCAGCTACACAGAACTCGTCAAGGAATATATTTCATAAATCTACTTACTTAAGATTAATTGATTAATTATTGAAAACGTCAATCCTGACTTTAGCTTCAATCTTCGTTATTGACTTAAGCATGTACATATGTTAGATATAGTTTCAAATGCCGCTGCTGGGATTTGACCTTGGATTGTGCATAGGAAAATCTAGTCCCGCATTCTTCTGTTATGTTCTGTATTTTGCATTGTATCATGAGACTTTGGTTTGAACTTTCCTCATGAAGGGTATTTCAACTTATTATATTATTTCAAACATTGAGAGAGATTAATAATTTTTCTTTAAAAAGTTAATTACAGAGAAAGAAAAAAGATAGGAAGTATTGCTGCTAGAATGAGGGGCAACAACCCCGAAACCAAAGAGCGTTGAGAGAGAATCAAGAGACAAAATGAGATCAAGTAAGATAGAAAAGAGAAGGAAAAATATAACTGCAGCCACCATTTATTCTTATTCATAATATATATGTAATACATACATATATGTTTTATTAGAAGAGACATGTGAAAGTGGAGCATTCAACAATCGGATTGCCAACTTGTCCTTTTATCCCAATTTTCGTTATCCCAACTGTGATATACACCATCCTTTCTTACTGACCAATAGATGTTATGATGGCCCCAATCTATGCTAGGATCAAACAGATTAAATCTGACACACACTGGGTTCCACAGCATTGTACAATCTTGAACATCAACATTGGTCATTTTAGTGTAAGTTTTTCCTGGTTCCAATTGGTACTGAGATGATTGGAAGCTACTAACGAAGAGCAATCGTTCTGAGCCAGGGGGCAAGTCATTACGAATGTAAAGGATGGCTATGTTGATGTTTATGCCCTTTGAGTGGGGTTGATAAGGGACAGATGGAAGGTTGGGTGGAGTTGGAGACCTACTGAGAGAATCAGCAAATATTGAGCTGTTGAAACAGACTACAAGAAGTAAGAGGGACACATAAATCGAAGTTGACATTTTTTTATCTTTTCACCAATTGATATTGATTTTTTTTATTCTCTCTCACTTAACATTCATATATATATATGAAGTTTGGTAGGACAGTAATAAATGTTTGGCAGTAATTAATTGAAGTAATTTTCATGTGAGCACGTTTTATTATATATATTTTGGTTATGTTTCCACGATCGTATAAGAAAAATTTAATAATATAAATTAATATTATTAAATATTTAGTATGTTTATTTGATACGATAGTTAAATTTAGTTAAAATTTTTTATTTCATTCTAATAAGTATAATACTATTCTTTTTATGACCTTATGATATAACTTGATAAGATTTTTTTCATCATTATTCTCTATTTTTAATATTATTAAATTCATAATTATTTATTACTATTATTAAATTCATAATTATTATTATTGTTATTAATAAATTCGTAATTATTATTATTAATAAATTTTTAATTATTATTATTATATTCTTAATTATTATTATCATTAAATTCATAATTATTATTATTATTATTATTATTAAATTCGTAATTATTATTATTATTATTATTATTATTTAATTGGTAGTTTGACAAGCAAAAGGTGATGATAAAAAATGTTAAAGATAATATAGTTATAGTAAATAATTATATATACTATCAAGTTATTTATACTAAATGCACTAAATGCTTGATAGTATAAGAGTTTATCAACTTGTTTATACTATCGATCTTATCCTATTATCTTATATTATCATACTTTATACTATCAGGTATACCAAATGTAACCTTAAATTATTATTTGATATGTATAAGGTAGTGAGAATTATTATAAAATTATATTAATAATTAATAATATTTTTACATATATCAAATAATAATTTAAGTACTCAAATAATGACGTATTAGACTATTCTCATTTAAAAATTTCTTCATTAATTGCATTTCATTATTTATTTTGATGTACATGGAAGAAAATTGTTAATGGCAAATTCTTTTGTTAAATAATCATTTAATCAAAATTTAGTGTTAGTGTGTTCTGTGATGCATGCGTGATAAGCATAAAGGCAGAGAAAGTGAGAAACAGAAGGTGGAGCTGTGGAGGAAAGGGAACAGGAGGGAGATGGTGGAGAGAGAAATAGAAAGATAGAGAACGAAAGAGTGAAATACATGTGTTTAAATTTATTTAGTCCAATTAAAAAAATGTTAAACTCTTCTAAATTTAAAGGTACTACAGAAAGCATCTTTTACGAATTAATTAGAAAGTTGTAAAAATTAATTAATATATATTTATTGAATTTAATAAAAATAAAAAATGATTAAAGTAAAATCTGAAAAAGATTAATAAATATTTTTTAATTTTTTAAATAAATAAATAATGTTGGATAAATCAAAATTTTTAAATAAATAAATAAGAGCAGACATAGGAAGTAATAAATTACATTTAATGAAATTTTATTTCTACTATATTTTTTAGCAAGAATACGTTGCACTCATATGCATTTGGGTAAGAGTTTTGTTATATTTTTTTAATAATTCTTTTATTATTAAATAAAAAAATATTAAAAAGAAGTAAATGGAATTATTGTCTTAAAAAATAAAAAATATTTATTTTTTTATATTTAATAATTAAAAAAATTATTAAAAAGATGCGTTATAATGATTTAGAATTATTCTTATATACTCATTTGTACTTACACTTGCATACTTCCATACAAGTTACTGTTGAATAAGGGGGAAGTGTATTACCATTCTTATTTGTCAATTGTTACTCATTTTCTTAAATTATATTTTCTAAAATAAATAGTTAAATCTAACACATTAATTAACAAATAAAGGAAATTTTAGAAAATTGGTCAGAAAAATTAATTAGATAATAGTAATCATAATAGGTAAATAAGAATGACAATAGACACTCCATTAAATAATACTTGATCCTTTTATAATTTTTTTTAAATGGTCTATATTGTACATATACTTAACATTTGATTTGGGACAAATGACATTTCAAACAATGAAAAACTCTATTTTAAATAGTAACATTCCTTCGGTCTCAAAATATCTATTATTTAATATAATTGTAAAAAAAATGAAAAATTATTAAATACGCTCATTTATAGAAAAATATAACTGCCTTTAAATAAATAACATTTTATTAAAATACTAAAAATATTATCATTCTATTAGATTGTTTTAGGAATCATAAAAAATTGGAAGTTATTTGATTTGTTTTGAATAAAATTGATTTAATTTGATTTTAAAATCAATTATCTTGTTTGGAAATGATATAAAAAGATGGACTTGAATTAATTTAGAAATTAATTTCTATGTTTAGAATACATTAATGATGAATTGAATTGATTTTATATAAGTAATTTATTTTATTACCTTTATTTATAACAGGTTAAATGACTTCGCTAATACGGGCAAAAATATCAATTAAAACCATTAAAATTAAAATTAAATCAAATCCATTTAAATCTAACCCTATTTTAAGTAAATTCTTAAATCAAATCGATTCATGTCTTATAACATTACAAATAAAGGATCATTTATAAATCAAATCAATCTTAACATATTTGATTCCAAACATATTCATTACTCTATCTCATTCTATTAAGTTAAAATACAAACAAACAAGGATAAAGTTTAAAAAATAGTCAATAGTTAATTTATTTTTAAAAACGATAAATGCATTGGACTAAAACCTTTTTTTTTTAAAATAAATATTTTGAGATGGATGGAATAACATATTCTCATAACAAATCCTCTTAATTACTTAAAACATAAAACATTAAATTAAAAATTTAAAACATTTAATATTTTAAAAATCCAAAAGCATTTAATATTTTTCATTTTAATTAATTAGGAGATTTATTCTATTAATTTATAAAGATGATATAAATTAATAATTTTTTTATCCTACAAGGTGTTCCCACACCCTAGGTTATGTTTGATGCAAAAAATACAATTTCAGGAACAAGAATCAGAATAAGAATATGAATCAGTGAATTGAAAAGGAATTCGATTCCAATTCCATAGTTTAGTATAATTAGAAATAAAATGTCATAGAAAGTAATTGTGCAATTTGGTATGTGGAATACAATACAAATGGAATCTAAATTAATTTAAATTATATAAATACTCCAAATAAATGGTCTATATTGTACCTATACCAATCATTTGATTTGGGGCAAATGACATTTCAAACAATGAAAAGCTCCATTTTAAAGAGTAACATTCCTTTTGTCTCAAAATATCTATTATTTAATGTAATTGTGAAAAGAATAAAAAAATTATTAAATACCCTCACATATAAAAAATATAACTGCATTTAAATAAATAATATTTTATTAAAATACTAAAAATATTATCACTCTATTAGGTTGTTTTAGGAATCATCAAAAATTGGAAGTTATTTTCATTTGTTTTAAATAAAATTGATTTGATTTGATTTTAAAATTAATTCTCTTGTTTGAAAATTATATAAAAAGATGGCCTGGAATTAATTTAGAAATTAATTTCTATGTTTCGAATACATTAAGGATGAATTGAATTGATTTTATATAAGTAATTTATTTTATTACCTTTATTTATAACAGGTTAAATGACTTCGCTAACAAAGATATCAATTAAAACCATTAAAATTAAAATTAAATCAAATCCATTTAAATCTAACCCAATTTTAAGTAAATTCTTAAATCAAATCGATTCATGTTTTATAACATTACAAATAAAGGGTTATTTATAAATCAAATCAATTCTTAAAATATTTGATTACAAACATATTCAGTACTCTATCTCATTCTATTAAGTTAAAATACAAACAAACTATGATAAAGTTTAAAAAATAGTTAATAGTTAATTGATTTTTAAAACAATAAATAAATTGGATTAAAACCTTTTTTAAAAGAATAAACATTTTGAGATGGATGGAGTAACATATTTTCTTAACAAATTCTCTTAATTACTTAAAATATAAAGCATTAAATTAAAAAGTTGAAACATTTTATGTTTTAAAAACCCAAAAGCATTTAATATTTTCTGTTTTAATTAATTAGGAGATTTATTCTATAAATTTATTAGGATGATATAAATTAATATTTTTTTTCCTACAAGGTGTTCCCACACCCTAAGTTATGTTTGGTGCAAAGAATGCAATTTCATAGAATAAAAATTAGAATAAGAATAGAAATAAGTGAATTAGAAAGTAATCCTATTCTAATTCCATAGTTTAGTATGATTAGAAATAAAATGTCATATAAAGTAATTCTACAATTTAGTATTTGGGATACAATATAAATAGAATCTAAATTGATTTAAATGATATAAATAGTCCAAATAAATGGTCTATATTTTACCTATACTTATCATTTGTTTTGGGGCAAATGACATTTCAAACAATGAAAAGCTCCATTTTAAAGAGTAACATTCCTTCTAGTTCAAAATATCTATTATTAAATGTAGTTGTGAAAAAAATAAAAAATTATCAAATACCCTTATTTATAGAAAATGTAACTGCATTTAAATAAATAATATTTTATTAAAATACTAAAAATATTATCATTCTATTAGGTTGTTTTAGGAATCATTAAAAATTGGAAGTTATTTTGATTTGTTTTAAATAAATTTGATTTGATTTGATTTTAAAATTAATTCTCTTGTTTGAAAATGATATAAAAAGATGGCCTTGAATTAATTTAGTAATTAATTTCAATGTTTCGAATACATTAAGGATGAATTGAATTGATTTTATATAAGTAATTTATTTTATTACCTTTATTTATAACAGGTTAAATGACTTCGCTAATAAAGATATCTTTAAAACCATTAAAACTAAAATTAAATTAAATTCATTTAAATCTAACCCAATTTTAAGTAAATTCTTAAATCAAATCGATTAATATTTTATAACATTACAAATAAAGGATCATTTATAAATCAAATAAATTCTTAAAATATTTGATTCCAAACATTTTCATTATTCCATCTCATTATATTTAGTTAAAATACAAGCAAACAAGGATAAAGTTTAAAAAATAGTTAATTGATTTTTTAAAACGATAAATAAAATGGGCTAAAACCTGTTTTTTAAAAATAAACATTTTGAGATGGATGGAGTAACATATTCTCTTAACAAATCCCCTTAATTACTTAAAACATAAAGCATTGAATTAAAAAGTTGAAACATTTAATGTTTTAAAAACCCACAAGCATTTAATATTTTATGTTTTAATTAATTAAGAGATTTTTTCTATTAATTTATTAGGATGATATAAATTAATATATTTTTTTCTCCTACAAAGTGTTCCTACACCCTAGGCTACGCTTGGTGCAAAGAATTCAATTCCATGAAATAAGAATCGAAATAAAAATAAGAATCAGTGAATTGAAAATGAATCCTCTTCCAATTCTATAGTTTAGTATAATTAGAAATAAAATGTCATAGACAGTAATTCTACAATTTGGTATGTGAGATACAATTTAAATGTAATCTAAATTAATTTAAATGATATAAATATCCAAATAAAAATTTATGAAAAATAAACTATTTTCTTTCATATTATATTATATAAAAAAATACAAATATCTATTTTTAAAGCAATATTTTAGATTATTTTTTGAACAACTTTAATAAAATAAATATTGATAGTATGTTTTTTTTTAATGTTTTTTTTCTTATAATTAATATGTTATAGTTATGGCTTTCAAGTTATGACTAATGAAGACGGCATGATAAGATATGTGAAAGAGAGTATTTTGTAAATTATAAAAGGGTTAAGTTATGTCACTTTATAAATTAGTTAAGTGTATATTAGAAAAATATATGAAATCTTATTTCATAAAAATGTGAAAATCGCAATCTCACTTATTTTTTGGAGAATAGGATTATGTGAATTTGTGAAATGGGATTTGGAATAAGAATGTTATTTCATATTTTTTCATCAACAAATATAAAAATGTTGTGATTTCATAATTAAATATAAAATGACATTTCATTCTTTCATATCAAACATAATTAAGGGAATAGAATTAATCCGCATTTTGGTGTTTAATGTTGTGGCTCTTTCAATAGGATTTATACCTCTATAGTCTATACTATAGGCAAAGTCCACCGACATATGTATGTGTTTAGATTAGAATTTTTAAATTTAAGTTTAAATTAATATGATTTTACAAATTTAATTTTGAACAAAAATAAATTTGTAGTCAAATGATTTATGTCTAAAAACTTTTATTTCTAATCAACATATTTTTAACATAAAAGCAAAAAAATCTTACTTGAACTCAAACGTGAATTTGAGAGCAAAATCACCTTTAAAGTGAACAAACGTAAGGACACCCAAACAAAGATAGACAAACTTTTGAGGAGTTTGAGCATATGTTCGGTGTGCCAAACGAAAAAAACAAACACACCCCTTAACTGAGGTTGGCAATTGAGTTACTCTTATACCAACTGCTGCACTCGAGCTTAGGGCTTTGTCTTTTAGCAATCTGCTTTGCCTAGATCTTGTCTATAAGGGTTTTGTAATTGGCTGCTTTACCTTTATTTTTCTTTACCCTTGCATTTTGTGCGGTTTTGCTATTGCTCAGAATGGGTAGGTACTTGGGTAATTTTATTTTTAAAAAAAATACTTGTATCTCTTGCTTTTGATTTTGGCTAGTCCGTTAGTTCCCATGATTGATTTGAAACAGGGAAAACTCTAACATGAAAATACCTAAAAAGTGATTCATAGATGAACCATGATTTTTTTTAACATTGATTTATTATTAAAATAAATCAATAACTAAAATTAAAAAATAAATTTTTATAAATTTTAACTAATAATACTTAAATTTAAACAAAAATTTAATCAAATTATTCTTTTTTTTTTACAAATAACTATACATATAAAAAAACTTATAAATTTCAACTAATAATTTTTTTATATACTCAAATCTATAAATAAACACTATCAAATTAAAAAATAATAATAATAATCCACCTATAGACTCAAACATTTTAAGTTCATGATAAAAGCCTCATTGAAACAGTTACCGTCCTTTTTTTGTTTCAAGGATATATATATATGAGAAACTGACAATGATTTAACTTCAGTATTTATTATCAGTAAATCATTATAGCATCTACATAATATGAGAGAGCAGATACATGTATCTCTGACTGTAATATTACATTGGCCGAAACATCATATATGGATTACAAAACCTGAACACTGCACTACACAATAAAATAAAAAATTGAGATTGCATTGTATAACAACCACAAAAAGAATGATAATTGCTAGTCAGTCTAATCTTCCATTTGTGTTAATACCAGCCTACTTCTACTGGAAGCATAACCTTTCTGATGTGAAACTTTTCCTGCTATCATGGGATAGTCCTGAGGCTGCAGCCATGGATCATTAATTCAAGGAAAAACAGTAGTTCTCCAGCCAGGCAGAAGCAGATTTGAGAATGCGAAACTCACCAACTAGGAGATCTCGAGCCATTAGTCTTCTAACAGGAAGTCTTTCACACAAGGAGGGAGAATTGGAAGAATCCAATGACTGCACACAAGCGTGGAAAGCACATTTTATGTCAGAAGTAAGAACAATAAGATATTTGAAGTAATTGAAATAACATATGGAACATACATTTTAATACTCCTTATATTTTGATTAGATTAGCAATCTGACAAAGTCATTCTGATACAAATGCCCACCCAAATACACTTTTGTCTCTACTTGCTACCAATTCGGCTGCCCCCTTATTTGGAGGTTTAACCAATCATGCAACTATATATAATAAGATAAAGTCCTTAAATCTTTACCATAATAGCTGCATTGCACTCCTCAACTAATCGGGTGAATAGTGATGACAACATCAGGTGTGCTTGTATCTCTTTGTTGATATCTTGAAAAGGGCGCCTAGCCAGCCTACCATCAGTTTGTGCAGCTTCCATGACCAAATCGTTAATTTCTGATATTTGATCAATAAAAATTTCCAAAATGGATACTGTTAGGTATAGCTTACTTAACAAGTGTAACAACTAACAACTTTTTCGGGTGGGAAGAAATGTAACCATTATGACATTACAAAAAACTAAAGAAACAAGATTTTATACGCACCCTGAGGAGTGGTACAAGAAAGAACACGAGCAAATGCACGAAGTGATTGTGGAAGACCCTTCCCCTTTCCTCTAGCAGACCTCACCTCCCTATGTGATCATAGCTCCATCAGATAGCCAAATACTGGCAAGTATATAAGCAACATTTTAGAGTAACACCATATCAGGAAGTCCTATGTCATCAAATATCACAAATATAAGAAAGAGTTACAATTATTTAACATGCACATTCCATGCATCGAGACAAATATAAAGACCAAGGCAAAATAGTTAGTAAAAGATATCCTATGCCCAATATATGTAATAGTGAACAATGTGATAAAGGGAAACATTGAAAACGGATCAAAAATAACATTGCAATTCAACCATTGAATATCAGCAAACTTCATATTGGTTGAAAAGGGAAGGAAGAAGCAAATGATATCCATCAGTTTGCAGAAAGTAAGCACTGCTTTCATGAGCATTAAGGGCAATTTCGACTCACAAAGTAGAAGCATTTTATTACGTTGGTCAAAAGACCCCTTTGCCATTTTAGAATTTAGAGCAATTTTCATTCTAATAAATCCAAGAATCAGTATACAAAAATCAGACTGTAATATCTAAATAATTCTTCACGATAAATAAAAAAATTAAGAATCAGTGCAAACTTGATTGTGAAGGAATTCACAGAATGATTCAAGCCCTTCAAATCTTCGGTTGGAGGCACAAAATATCGCAGCAAGAGTTCCAACTTCATGTCATGAAGAGGATCATGCTTAGGTATATCAAACTGGATCTGAACCTGAGAATGGCCAGCATTATCAATCAGGGATAACTGGTGGAATCATTAACAACAATAAAACAAGGTAGAGGAAAAAAAAACACATTATCAATGCTACTTGAAATTCAATTACAAGGAATACCTGATCATGAATGTTGTATGGAACTGTAAAACCAAAGTCCAGCATTAATGTAGCATTTGAAAACTTTCCATATCTTATCAGTACCTAAAACAAAGAATGCAGAAAACCCTCTAAGCCCTAGGTGATAAATTTTACAAATTGTTAACCCAAACTATGACAAGTAATTGAAATATCAGATCGTCATTCAACATAATAACAACAGGCACAGCTGGGGAAAAAAAAGTTATATTACTATATTCTTCTACTATCAGTGCAACTGTGTTTTTATAGGCCTGTATGGAGAAAATACATGATTCTGAAGCTCTTCAAATTCAGGAATATCATATTTAAGTTGAAATAAGAACCAAGTTTACTTTTCTTTTTTTCTCTACTCCAAAGTATTATAATATAATCTTTTGAAGCTCACTAAGAAGCTTGTCCCAAAAGGCCCAGAGCCATGTAGTGAAATGTAGCTTTCTTCTTTTAAGTATCCAGTTCTAAATGAAAAGGATATTCACTCCTAAGATCTTATTATTGAGCTACTTTAGTAATTCAGTTGAACTTCTATAATTACAGTTTGCATAAAAGCATATTTCAAGAGTCTCTAACGTACTTGCATTCACTGGAGTAATGTTGACATGTTAACTTTGTATTCAAGAATATTTCACTTTAAATCTTGTTTCTACGGAAAATTTCATAAATGATATAGAGCACAGCACAAAATTCAATGTAATGCTTGCTGTTTAATCAATCAAGAAACAGAAGGAAGCATGGTGAGTTTTTAAGGAATGATACTACTGGTTAATTCCACTAAGAAAAAAGATGGGAAAAGACAAAGATAAGAAGAGGTTGTTTAAATTTTCCACAAAAGATTCAAGCTTGCAGAATACAAAAAATTAAGTAAAAGCTTATTTTGTAAATTATTAGCACAAATGAGACAACAGACAAAACATAGTTTTTAATAAAATAGTATATGACCTGTTCACCAGGAGCATAGTCACGATCAGCAATAACCTGCACAAATTTGCAAAAATTAAATTAAAACTTATTATATATATTTTGTCGAATCAATTAGTCCTCTAATTGAGGAGCAATCTTAGGAGTAGTTTCCCTATTTGATTACGGTTAAGAATTTTATTTTATTAATGGGCTTAGGCTAGTACTAGAAGTACTACACAAGTACTTGACCTAATTATTAGTATAAATAAATAGGTGTTAATGCTTTTATTAGTTACATTAGTGCTTTGTAACAATGATATCATTTGATTAACCGACTCTACTTAGTGAGAAAAGATTTTTATTGTTGTAGTAGTGTTTTGTATTTTATACACATCAAAATATCAATCTCATATCACTTTATTTGAGTATCCCTTCTCTCTTTTCCTACTTCAGGAAAATTTTGTATGTTCTGGAGATAGCAAAAGTGAGAATAATTGTGCGTAACATGAGAGATTGAATATGACAAAAGTGAGTTATTAATGTCCATGACCATAACAATGAAATTTGACTTTCATGTATTAGAGGGGAAAAAAAACATGTTTAATGACCGTTTTAATTAGACTCCAGTAACCATCGATAGATTAGATACAAGGCAGAAGAGAGAGAGAGAGAGAGAGAGAACTTCTGAGCATTGTTTGTCATCATCATTCATTACAATTGCTTCTGAAAGCCCATCATGGTTTAAGAAATCTGCAAATGGAATCTGTAAAATAATCTTAGAAAACTAATTTTGAGTCAAACGTCAAAAATAAAAGAAGTCTCCTTACAGTAGCAATACCAGAGATAAACCCTTTGTGCTTCCCCATGCACGAGAACCAACTGGTAATTTGACATTGAAGTTATCAAATAGAACTAAGAACGAATTCTCATATTCAATGCAATATAATAATAAATGAGGTTTATCAGGGCCTTTCAAAATTCAGTTTGAGTAAAAATACACCAGAGCAAAACATATGGAATTAGCATGATCGAGAAGGTCAGATATCCTCCATACAAAGTCAGGAAGAGCATAGAAGATGAAAAGAACATCAACTAGGAAGACTCAGAATCCCCAATGTCATCTATTAAAGGAATCTTGAAAGCAGAACTCCAAAGGGAAGCCATATAGACTAAAGTACCCCATTAAGAATCCTAGCATTGGCCAACAGCACTTTTTCATCAAAAAAGCATATTTAGGAAATCTCTCCAATGTTTGTGTAGTAGAAAATCCAATGCTCAACAGAAATTTTTAAAAGCCAACACAATGTACTATCAGGCATCAGCAACTGAGCAGTAAAGAAGTAGATGACTATTAGAGTTAGAACTACTAAAATGCACAATCTATCAAGATACTTAGCCTTGCTTGGCTTCTGAACCGAAAATGAGTCATTTAACATTCATCTATTGATTCATGTATACCAATCAAGACATTTAAATTTTGAGTTCCAACAGAACTTACCCTGCTGCAAAAAATAGCAAGTAGGAAGAACGGAATTTGCATGCAAGTAAATTGGTGTCCAAAGAATTGAAAAAGTTGACAGCAGCACCAGTTGACACAAATGCATTTGTTATATTAACCCTTATGAACAGTACTGCTACTCAACAGAAAGAGAATTGAAAACTCAAGTTGATTATAGAATGACAATTCTCTAAATTATTCCGAGCACATTACATAATTAAATGTTTGAAAGAAATATAAATTAACTCATAAACTAGGAAACCATTGGATCACTGATTGAACAATCAGATAAATCTGGAATAAGGTCGAATCAAGACACACACAGAGGGAGGGAGGTTCAAATTTTCAACTGCTTGCTTTACCTAGTGTGCATGCATGCATGAAGTCCTTGTAAATAAAATCTCCAAAACTTTGACAAAGACATTCAAAAACCTGAATTAGAAGGACAAATTTGGTCATAACCAGTCTCCAAAAGCTAGAACATTCAATAACTATCTTTCAACTCCCAAACAATAAAATATATAAATAAATTTAGAACATATCAGATAAAGATATGAAATAACTCGATGAAAAGATTTATGAAGAGAGAGATCAAAAGATAAAACCCTCTTTGGTTGAATGTTCATAAGTGAATTGGACTTGCATGTTTGTCTTATTTATACTATGAGTTCAACTAATTACAACTTGTTGGATTGTTTTTCTTAAACGGGTATGCAGTCTAGTCGATAACCTGAAGCCCAACTCAAATACGCTGGAGCAGCCAAGGCCAAACAATAGTATGCTCAAGCTTGTTCAATTAAACTATAACTAGCCTGAGCTTTAATCAAGCTAAAATTTGTGCTCTAGCTCAGCTCTTTTATTAATGTCATATAAATCAAGATTTATCAGTCAACTTAATTTATTTAATTACTTGAAGATGGGCAATGAGACACTCAATGCTCTGACCCAGTTACCTTTTGCATTGTAAACAACATGCACATTTCTTCATTTTTGATAGAAAAATTCTTCACATTTTTTATATATAAAAGGAATCACTTCATCCTAACTTCTCATACTCCAAGAGAAGCTAAGTAGCTAACATTCTTCTATATAGTTTTCTGGATTCTAATTCCTCTCAATTTTGTACTAAGGTTTCTTATCCTGCTGTATTTCCCCTCAAGCAGATAATGACTTGCTTTATCCCAAGATAGATAATAAGAACACCGGAGACAAGGGGTGTCAAAACGGGCCGGGCCGGGCTATTCGGGCCACATAAATTTCGAGCTGGTATTTTGTCAGCTCAACCCAACCCATTTAGCCTTATGTAGTGTTAAAAGAGCGGGCTAGCCCGACCCATTCGGGCCATGTAAAGTTCGGGCTAGCATTTTGGTAGCCCAGCCCATTCATTTTGTCGGGCTAATCGGGCTGGCCCGATTTTGACACCGGTCCGGAGTCAATTGCATAAATGAAACTACCAAAGCGAGTACATACAAACAAGTACAAGCATATGCTTTAATTATTACAGATAAAGGAAACATTGCAGTCACATACTATAAGATAGAATAAAAAATCAAACATAAATAGAATGAAAAACAACTTATACATTAAAAAATATATATATACGGAAGTATGCAAAGTACTCACAGGCCTGATTGCCAAAGAGTCCTTTTCAATTTGAGACTTTTGGCTAATTGTTTCCTGATAAACTGAGCTTTGATGAATCATCTCCAACTCATTTTCATTCCAAAATATCTAAAAAGATTCAAAAATTAACCCACAGTAAAGATCTTGATGATTCTTATTCTCTGAGAAATGTATACAATCCTTCAAATAGAAATTTATTATGAAATGCATAAGAATACTCATAGATTAATTATTTCAAAGCTTAAAATTGCAGTGTGCATAAGTGAACTAGTCTCTAATTATGGGAAAGAGAGAGAAATAGCTTATAGTAATACAATATGTAAAAAGAATATTTTTACCAGAAAAAAAAGGAACATTTCTCAAAATACAAAAAGAAAGAAAACTTGCCGTATTATGCAGCTCCCCTTGCTGCGGAAGACAGCTGATATAAGGATCCCACTCAGAGTCCTACCATACAGAAAAAGATATTACAGATATACTCCTAAGTTTCATCAAGTTTCTACCGAGTGCAAAGATCTAAGCCAAATATGGGTCTCACTAGCAAATATGTTGAGGGATTGGGCAGCTTTATTATATTGATTTTTTCTTTATCTTCGTTGTTTTCTGTTTTGTACTTTTGTTAAGGAGGATTCCTTATCCTCCCTTCTCTTTGTAATTTTTCCCTTCATCTTGATACTTTTGTTAAGGAGGATTCCTTATCCTCCCTTCTCTTTGTAATTTTTCCCTTCATCTTGATGAATTTCTTCTTTTATCGAGAAAAAAAAAAGGCTCTAAGCTAAATATAGCCATGCACAACAACTCCTTATTTTCAGATGAAATTTTTCATAGGAAGATGATAATAAAGCTACCTGACCCAATTTCTGCTCAATTAGAATAACAATAGCAAGTTTCGCAATATGTCCAACTTCCTCACTGATTAAAGATCTGATTTCAGGAGGGAGATTATCCGCAGTTATTTGCTGCAAAACCAATTATGAATACCATCAAGAGCTAGTCGCCATTGTGACCAGTGAAAGTCATGTCATAACATTAAAGTTTGAGTAAGGTTTAAAAAGGGAAGCATACCATACTGTAAGGAACCTTTAAAATGCAATCTCCAGTTTGTATTATCTTAGAAGCAAACAGAGACCTAGATGCAAGCCACATATTAAGAGGTAATGAAATAAGAGTTAATTAATATATAAGATAAACAGAAAGATGCTTCAATATTCCATTCTGTGTTATGAAGAATCTTATCCTCAAGCAACTGATCCCAACTTAACTATTAATATTTCTTAAACAAATACCCAAGTCTTTTTATCCAAAAGAAAAACAAGGTCATTTGCATTGCAGCAACAATATTCCTACAATTTTGAGCTTCATTACAAACTTGCACAATAAAATGAAAGCCTTTGTTTACATCTGGAAAGAAGATAACACTAGTCCCTTGAGGGAAACACCCACATTCAGATTCAGAAACCATGATGAATCAATGAGAATGAACTTCTTCATGTTGAGCATTGCTTCCCTATCCAATGAAATCAAACTCTATCAGTAGAGAAACCAGAGTACCTGCCATATGAAGATTTCCCAATCGAAAGCGATGACGAAATCCTAGAACCAGCTTTTCGCTCCAACCATAGCAAAAAACCATCACAATTGTCGACCAAGTGGCCAGAAACCTAGCACAAAATCGTGTTTGGGTAATGGGAAAACAATTAAGAAAATGGGGAGTAAATAAAAATATGATTTTTCTCAGAAAAATAGTTAGAGGGGAGAAATGGGTGAAGGGATTTTGAACCTGGGGTTGGACCAAAGAAGAGAACTTGAGGTGAATGGAAGAAGGGTGAAGACAATGAGCTTGATGGGCGTTGAAAACGGTATGCAGAGACCAACGAAGGGTTGCAGTGCGAGCACGAAATGGCATTGCAGAGCTTCGATTATTGAATACGACGTCGCTTGCTGAGTGCACGACACGCAGGCGACAATGGCGGCCGAGTCCGAACACCAGTTGTTCCTGCTTGCACTGTAAAACTCAAGATTAGAGGTTGGTTACCCTACCAAAATTTTTACCCGCTCAAAGTATGTTTCAATAACTTATTAACTTATGGTAGCAAAATAAAATAGAATGATATGAGATGCTATAAAGTAAAATGGTATAAATTTTTATATTATTATTTGGATATTTAAGAATAAAATTGAGGATATTTTTTATTTTATTGTTTGAAATAATGGATGAAATAGAATAAAATATAATGACATTAATTATAATATTTTTATTCTTATGTCGTTTTATTTTATTTCATTATGCTTAATTTGAGTGAAGAAAAATTGAAATTTAAGATGAAATAGAATGAAATAAATATCATTTTATATTATTACATTTTATCTTAATTTTTAAAATCTAAACAATATAATTATATCATATTCCATCTTATTATACTTTATTTTATGTCTTACCACTAATTTAAACAAATCTTTAAGAAGTTTCAATTATTCACATAAAAAAGAAAGAAAGAAAAAGATGATTAAATTATCTTATAAGATTTATAATTATAAATTAATTAATGAACTAATAACTTTTATATATATATATATAGGGAAGATCAACTTATCAACAGGTGTAAGTTGATTTTTTTACTGTTCATTTTCGGTTATTAGATTCGCTTTCAATCCCAATGGTTATTTTAATGAAATAATCTCAATCATTAGATGAAAGTAGAATTAAAGGTTAAAAATTAGTATAAGAGAAAAAATACTTATATCTTGATGTAAGTTAATTCATCATATATATATATATATATATATATATATATATATATATATATATATATATATATCACTAGAGAGTGGTGTTACTAGGGTTTTCCTAACATTTCCTCCTTAAGACGACCTCAATCCACTTAAGGCAGCACCACTCTACTTATGGTGGCTCTTTCTTCTAACTATATATCAATATATATATATATCACTAGGGAGTGGTGTTAATAGGGTTTTCCTAACATTTCCTCCTTAAGACGACCTCAATCCACTTAAGGCAGCACCATTCTACTTATGGTGGCTCTTTCTTCTTTCTTTATTTCTTTCTTTCTTTCTTTCTATATATATATATATATATATATATATATATATATATATCACTAGGGAGTGGTGTTACTAGCGTTTTCCTAACATTTCCTCCTTAAGACGACCTCAATCCACTTAAGGCAGCACCACTCTACTTATGGTGGCTCTTTCTTCTTTCTAAGCACTATTTCCTTCTGCATCTTTTCTTTTTCTGCCATTGGAACCTATCTCTCCCTACAGAGACAGACGCAAGTGTATTGGAGTGGGGACACATGTCCCCACTCAATTTAAAAAAATTTCTTTAGTATTATATATGTATTTATCTTTTTTACTCTTTTAATTTTTTATGTATAATTTTTGCCCCCATAACTCTATACAAATAAATTAATTTTTTTTATATGTGTAATTTTTATTCTCATATAAATAAATTAATAAATTGATTAACATAAAAGGTAAAATTTTATTTTTTAATTATTACTTTTCAATTCCAAAAGTCTACCACCGTATATTCAACTCCCCATGTGATTTGAAGTTGGAGTATCAAAGAAAGAAGAAGCACTCTCTTAGATTTTCACTCTTTCTCTTTCTTACCAAAATATAACTTTTCATCTCCCACTTTTTTCTTCTCCTATTAAGTTGGTTCGTCAATCTTTAGCTTTCTCAAGTTTGTTTTTCTTTCACTTAATCATTTGTTCTTCGAGACTGCACTTAGGTTGCCAACTTCACCCTCCTAGTTTCTACTTGCCCTCATTTTTTTAATTTATATCATGATGAAAGAGTTTAACTCCCTTTCGACTCTTGCTTAGAATATCAGGGTGCAGCTAGCTCTTTGGACAAGAAGCATACTCGTGATCTCGTTAAACATCTCAGTCCTTCCTTGGATCCTTTGTTTCTATTGCTAAGATATGGTAGTATCCAATATCCACAAAAGAATGGGCGATAGACCGTTCCATTTTGAAGCTGCTTGGGATTGTAAGTGTTTTCTTCTTAATTTTTTTCTTTTTGGTGTACTTTTTTTTTAAAAAAAAATTAACTATGTATTGAAAAATTCTTTGTTTTTCCTAAATTTTCCAATTTTTTTATTCTTAACTTTGCCTAATAAGTTTTGCAAAATATTTTATTGTTGTTGCTAGTTAAGCTCAACTATGTAGAATTCCTTTCCATTTTCAGTGGCAGAGTGTTGAATGTTGTTCTACCAAATATCAATTAAGTAAGTTTAGAATTTCATTCATTAATTTTTATGAGAAATTTACCTTTATGTCTACTATTGTTACTATAGCCTAATACTGTTATTACTATTTTGTATATTGTAAAATTTGGCTTTTTTTATGAAGTGTGTGCTTTGTTAAGTTTTTTAAAAAATTATGAATTTAGTAATGTACTATTAGGATTGTTGTTAACCAATTACTAATTAGGCTAATAAATTTTGTGTTTTATTAGCAATGGACAAATTTCTCAAAAGAAATCACCATTGGAGTCTCAAACACTTACTCAAAGTACCCTATTGGCCTTATCTAGTAAAAAGAGGTTTGTTGAATTCAATGTGGAAAGCCTTCCTGTAGATCCTAGACAGCGACATAAAATTTCAAATTATCATCCAAATGACAAAGATGAAGCTCAAATGGCCTACTTGTATAAAGGTCTTTGTCAACCAAGAGACCATTGTTACCAAGTGGCCTCAATACTCAAGAGGGGAGTGAATTGAGTTTATAAAATAAGTTCACAAATCTTTTGCAAAACAATTTATTATTAATTTTCGTTAAAGTTATTGATTAATTGAAGTGAATAGATAAATGAGATTGAATGCTTCACTCACAAATTAAACAACCCAAGATGAGTAACATTCAAGCAAATATATAAAATAAATGTACAAATGTAAATAGATGAGTTTAGAATATCAAACACAAGATTTATCCTGGTTTAGTCACCAATCCACTTATGATCTACGTTCAGTCATCAAGTAATCACCCAAGATTTTCCATTATCTTTAAGCTTCAACAGGTGTTTGACAACCTTTACAAACTAGAGCACCCACCACACCTTGAGATGTCTCACCCTTTGTGCTTGAACCTCAAAACAGGGATACCTCACCATTTACAACCTTTGATGGATGTTTCACTCTCTTTACAAATTAAGGGATACCTCACCCTTTATAATCTTTGAGAAATACCTCACTCTCTTTACAATCAAGGGATACCTCATCCTCTTCACAAAGAATTAAAGTGTATATAAAATGAAACTCTCACAAGAGTAGAATACACAAATTGAAACTCTATAATGCTCTTCAAGAATATCTTAAATATATACAAAAATAGAGCACAAATGATTCAAGAATTGATTCATAGACTAGAGTGATTGAAAGATGTTTCACAGTTGTTAGTTAGCTACAAATGATGCCTCAAGATGTGTATTTATAAGTTTTCATATCAAAAGAGCCGTTGGGAGCTTTAATGGGTAGCATTTAATGCACATAATATAGTCGTTGGGCACTGTCAAGCCACTGGTAATCGATTACACAATCTCTGTAATCGATTACATGGTTGTTTAAACGTGTTATTGACTTTCTGGGCAGGATGTAATCGATTATTAGCCTTGTGCAATCGATTACATGGCCTTTATCAAACTTGTAATTGATTACAACCTCAGTATAATCGATTACAAGGCTTCTGTTTAGTGTGTAATCGATTACAACACATGTGTAATTGATTACGTTGCTCTTTGAACACATTTTACAAGCTCAATTAAGTATCCAAGCCAATTCTTTCTTATAGAGACTTGGATTGGACAATATTTACATATGTTTTACACAATCCAAGGTTGAATTCAACATATCTTTAAAATGTGAACTTTGAATTTCAAGTTAATTTAAAAAGGTTCTTGAAAAACCATTTGAAGATCATTGAGATACCTTGAAAGCATTTCACATTGATGTTCTAAGACCTATATCTAATATACATTTTCTGATCTTGGTCTTTATCTTTTGATCTTGATCTTGGTCTTCATCTTGACTTTATTATCATAAAAAACTCATTTGATATGCTTCAAGACATAAGCATTCACAACCATGATTTCCCAAAAACTAATTGTGAGTCTTCTTTTCATAAATTTATTCCTAAGTGGTTTTATGACTTTGACAATTGATTAGAGTATAATATAACAAAAGATGTTGTCTTTTGTCTTTGTTGTTATCTCATGAAACCTGAGGTTGGAGGTAATGATGCATTTGTAATAGAAGGCTTTTCAAATTAGAGAAAGAAGAAAAGCTGCAAATTTATGTTGGAAATCATGATAGTGCTCATAATCAAGCTTGGAGAAAATGTCAGGCAGTCATGAACCAAAACCTAAATATTGAAGTTGCTATTTGCAAGCAATCTAAGCAACTTAAAAAGGATTATCGAATTCACTTGACGACTACAGTTGATTGCATTAGATTTATATTACAACAAAGACTGGCTTTCCGTGATAATGATGAATTAGAGCATTCAAGTAATCAAGGTAATTTCTTGGAGCTTCTAAAGTTTCTTGCCCAACATAATGAAGAGATTGATCATGTTTTAAAAAATGTTCGTGAAAATCTAAAATTAGTAGCACCTAAGATTCAAAAAGATATTATAAGAGCAGCTGCTAGTGAAACTACTAAAGCTGTTATTGAAGATCTTGGAGAAAATATGTTTGTTATTTTGATTGATGAAGCTAGAGATATTTCTATTAAGAGCAAATGGTTGTTTGTTTATATTATGTGAATAGAGAATGACATATTGTGGAGCGTTTTCTTGGCCTTGTTCATGTTTATAATACAAGTGCTTTATCACTAAAATCAGCTTTGGAGCCATTATTGGAAACATATAATTTAAGCTTGGCAAGAATACATAGACAAGGATACGATGAAGCTAGTAACATGCAAGGAGAATTCAATGGCCTAAAAAGTTTGATCTTGAAAGAAAATTCTTATGCATTCTATGTTCATTGCTTTGCCCACCAACTTCAGTTAGCATTTGTGACAATTGCAAAGAAACAAGTTGAAATTGCTTTACTTTTTAATTTGGTTACTAATTTGTATAATATTGTTGGAGCTTATTGTAAGCGTAGAGACATGGTTCGTGAAAGTCAAATGCTTAAGACAATTGAAGCATTACAAAGCGAAGAAATTTATAATAAACGTAGCTTGAATCAAGAAACAACATTAAAAAAGGCAGGAGATACAAGATGTGGCTCACATTATGGTACAATACTTAGCTTGGTTTCTATGTTTTTTTCAGTGATTGATGTTCTTGAAATTGTTGAAAAAGATATGATAAATTTAGAACAAAGAGCTGAAGTATGTCATTTGTTGAATGTTATTCAATCTTTTGAGTTTATTTCAACTTACACTTGATGAAAAATATATTGAGAGTCACTGTTGAGTTATCACAAGTACTACAAAGAAGTGATCAAGACATTGTAAATGTTATGGCATTGGTTAAAATGTGCAAGCAATGATTATAGAGTATGAGAGATGATGTTTGACATCCTTTGCTCAATGAAGTTTCATTGTTTTGTAACAAGCACAATATTATCATTCCAAATATGAATGATATATTTGTGACATAAGGAAGATTAAGGCGTAAAGTTAAAAATATCTCAAATCAACACCATTTTCAGGTTGAACTATTTTATCAAGTGATTGATAGACAACTTCAAGAACTTAATAATTGTTTTAAAGAAGTAAATACTAAGTTACTTCTTTGTGTAACTTGCTTAAACCCAAGAGATTCATTTTTTGCTTTTGACAATGAGAAGCTAATTCGTTTAACTCAATTTTATCCATCTGAATTTTCTTCTGCTGATTTTTTGAGACTTGATAGTCAACTTGAGAATTTTATATTGGATGTGCATTTTGATGATCAATTCTCAAATGTGAATGAGATTAGTAGTCTCTCTCAGAAGTTGGTTGAGACCATAAATCATATTGTTTATCCATTAGTATTTCTTCTTTTGAAGTTAACTTTGATCTTGTTAGTAACAACTGCATCAGTTGAGAGAATTTTCTCTGCTATGAATATCATAAAGAATCGACTACGCAATTGTATGAGAAATGGATGGTTGAATGATTGTTTGGTTTTATACATAGGGAGGGAAATGTTTGATAGTATTGATAATGAAAATATGATTCAATGTTTTCAAAATATGACGCGTAGAGAATAATTATAAATTGATCTTTCATAATTTCGTATTAATATATTTTTTGATATATAAATATAATTATTAAAACTTTTTGTTTATGTTTTTGTATTGATAGTATTGTCTTTGTCCCTATTGCCTAAAATTTATGGGTCTGTCACTGTCTCTATACATTCTTCTTACTTACTAGCATTCCTTTCACACTATTGAGCCGCCCCTTTAGCTACCTCTCCAAACCACAATATCGTCAGGACCTCCTCCATCTCACACCCTCTTGGCCAATAGCTCATATTAGCAACCAAACACCATATTCACCTACCAATCCCAACACTTCCATTCGTTGGCCAATCCACCAACAATGACAACAAATCCTATGCCCATATCTTACAACCTATTGACCACTGCTACACAGCCTTCGCCACCCTTCAACCCTTTGCCTTATTGAAGACTCTACTACCTTACGCCATATATGTACCTTCTTAATATCCTATGCTCTATTGACCTCCGCTTCATAGCCATTGCCACCCCTCAACATTTGCCTCGTTGGATACTTCACCGCTCAAGCTTGATCTGAAACTCTCTCAGTCGCCTCCCCCCTCATCTCTACAAAACTTCCTATTCACCACGATAACAGTTCCTAACTCCAGTTTTCTGATCTACAATGCTCTGCGCAAGGCTAAACTCCTTGTTTCTTTATATCTAATGGCCACCACCTAATTTCTAGACATAGGTGTCCACAATCTTTGCCCCACAATTCTGCATATGGACTCCTCCAGTGTTGTTGACGCATCATGAAGATGAGATCGATAACCCAAAGGCACCAATTGGCAACACTAAACAACACAGAGGCAAATAGCAATCTGAATCTTGCTAACAACCTGGGAGTATTATCTACCACGCTACTGGCATGGTTAATGTAAAGATTCATACTCCTCATGACCTCCTTACCAGCATTATTGGCCTTATGACCTTCCTCCTATTAAGCACAAAATTGCATGCACTATTGTCAATGACCTTGATAGCAGTACACAGTAAGTAGAGGCTATCGAACGATTGGTGAAGAAGTGTAGCCTATAATCTAATGATGATAGTGATGGCAAGAAAATTTTTATGGTCTCCATACTTGTATAAATTAAACCAATCAAGAATTGACACATTTCATTTTTAATATAAAATAATTGTGTAGCATAAGAATTTATACAATTATTTAAATATTGTTTAGTTTAATCTACACAGTTAATGTAGACAATGTATACTTAAATATTTTTCCTAAACCACACCACATTTTTACCTTTTCAACAGTCACTTTTCAGACTTATTGAAAGTTTTATATTGAGCATATGCTCCAACTTTTGTACATAAGACCTAATCCCTCCTTTCATTCTAATAATGAAATAATCTACACACCTGAGTGTAAACAATATAAAGTATTTCTCATAAACCACACCACATTTTCACCAGTCATATTTTTAGACTTATTGAAAGTTTTATATTAAGCATATACCCTCATTTTTGTACATAAGACTTAATTTCTCATTTCATTTTAATAATAAATTATTTATCTTTGACAAAAAAAAGTCATCATTAATTTATTAATTAATATAAAATTAGTATAAAAGTTTGGTGTGCGAGTAAGTTTAGTATTTCGTGTAACTCAATTTTTTTTCCAACTTTGCAATGTGTTTCTTTTTTAATAAAAATGTTTGTCGCATACTATTTTGTTAACACTTTTTCTATACCGCTTGTCACAATAGCAAATTTTATATAGGATGATTTAATCATGAGTTAATAAAGTATATATACTAATTAATGAATTAACCATCTAGTTGTAGCGGGGATGACTTTTATCGAGATCATCCTAATTAAACCAACAACAAAATTCATTAAAACATATATGTATAGTTAACCATAAAATATTTATTGACTTTGACAATAGTAGTATGTATGAATAAATTTCTGCTGAACTATATTTAAATATTGATTAATTAAAAATATAATAATGATGTTAAGTTAATAAGTAAAATAAATTCTTAGGGTGTGTTTAGAAGTTAAACTTTTGGAAGAAAATGGAAGTGATGACTTATTCTTTATTTTGAGTAAATACTCTTTATATTTAATTTTTTAAATAAATAAATAAAATGAAAGACTATAATATAACATTTTAATCATAATTTATTCAAGCTATTAGGATTGTGATAGTGGTGAGGGATTTAGGTAGTTTAGATGATGTCTTTGGTTCAAACTTCATTACCACAATTGTAAAAAAATATTTATTCATTTTTATAAAATATTTTATAATTATCTTAATTTATAAATGAAAATTGAGCCTTTTATTTTTTTCCTCCAAAACCCTTTTTCCAAACATACTCTTAGTAAATCATGTTTTAATATTGGTTAATTAAAAAGTGTAAGATTGATTATTTTTTTCAACATTCATTATAGTGTTATAGTGTTGTAATGATAATAATAACGAGTGTCAAATAAGCATTGTTAAAAAAAATGGACTAGATTAGTTGATTCGACTAGAAAATTAGTGAATCAGTCATAAATCCAATCTATTTAACCCACAAAGTCGATCTATTAAAGAACTGATCAAAATTGGTCAAGAACTTGTCAAACCGAGAGCAAACTAATTTGAACTATTTTTTTTTTTAATTTAAACTCTTTTTTCAACAAATTTTTAATTTATTCAAAAAAATTGAGCAGAATAAATGCTCAATGTCAAGTTATAAAAATTCATATATAAGACCTAATTAAAACATAAGAAGGTTTGTCCCTCTTTTAGCTTTATATTGATTATATATTTAGATGTTCAACTTATTATTCTATGTAAAATTTGTAAGTATAACATCTTCTTAATTTTTATATATATTATATATTTAAATATTTCACTAATTATATAATGTAAGATTTTAAAATACTAAACAACATAATAGATGATATTAATATATTAATTTATTATTTAATATATTATATATGATTAAAAAAATATTTAATTATCACCAATTCAATTATAATCAAATCAATAAATCGAGAACCAATATCTTCATCAATTCAATGTCTGATTCGTTTTAAAAACATAGAAATAAGTTGAAAATCAATGCTTAGCTCAGCTCGTTGAGACAAGAAGCAAATGACCAATGGGGCTATGACCAACGGCTCCTCCATTGTGACTCCTATTTGGTGGGACACCAAAATGAATTAGGCTCTGACCATGGGCCTGCCATTGTTGCTACTGCAAACCAGCAACGGTATGCAAAGGAAACAAAGGAAACAAAATTTCGGATGGGATAAGCACTGCAGTACCAAGATGGAATTGTGTTCGGACTGTTGGAATTGTTTGTTTAGGTGTTGTTTTTCTTTGATATCTAGATGCTTATGTGAATCATCTCTCTTTAATGTTGTTATAGCTGGGCGCCTTAATATTGTCAGTATTAAGATAAGAGATTTGATGAATTCATTTGTGTATTACTTACTATATGTTGTATGATACAAAATTTTTGTTATTTTTGTAATTTTTTTATTGTAAATTTTAACTTTTAGCTTAATCTATAATTAAATTATTTTATGCCAGTTTTTCTAATATAAACATGCTGCTACCTTTGTTTCTAAGTCAATGGAAATTTGTTGAAAAATAAAACAAAGAAACACTACAGTAGTAATGAACAAATCTAAGGCTTTGGTCCAACAGATTTGGTAGCATTTCATTCATTCAACCAATCTTTGGCCATACATGCCAGAAAATATGTCACAATTATGCCTTAACTTGTGCTCCGTGCCTTGCAATCTGATGGCTAAAGTTGTGCTTGTCTCAGATTTAATTATAATAATTTTTTTTTAAAAAAAAATTCTCTCAATTTTTGTATTATAAACTATTTTAGAATAAAATAAAATAATTCAAACTATTTATGTTAATTATCCTTCTTTAGTATTGTTGCAGTTGAGCGTCTTGATATTATCAGTATCAAGATCAGATATTTGATGAATTCATTTGTGTATTATTGTGTATTCATTGTATGATACAAAATTGTTATTGTTTTGATAATTTTTTTTGTAGTATTTTTGTTGATTGTAAATCTTAAATTTTAGCTTTATCCATGATCAGATTCTATTATACCAATTTTTTCTGATGTAAACATACTACTATCTTTCTTTCTTAGTAGATGAAAATTTGTTGATAAAAAAAAAAAATAAACACTACAGTACTAATGAAAAAATCTAAAGTTTTGGTCCAACAGATTTGGTAGCATTTCATCCATTCAACCAATCTTGGCCATACATGCCAAAAAATATGTCACAATTTATGCCTTAACTTGTGCTCCGTGCCTTGCAATCTAATGGCTAAAGTTGTGCAATGCTTGTTTCAATTTAAATTATGAGAAATAATTATTTATTTTTTTAAAAAATATTTTAAAATATGTTAAATTATAAATTGTTTTTAAAATAAAATAAAATAATTCAAGCACACTCTTAATCCAAGTTAGAGCACTTTCATTAGGGGTAGAGTGATTTCAAACAATGTTATAGCCCATGAAACCATGCATTACTTCAATAATAAGGAACAAGGAAAAACAATTATGAGATTACTGTTGAACTTTTAACGGGATCAAGGCGTTTCACATAATGGAATGAAGAAACTTGGCTTTCTTATTAGTGGATATATTCGTGTATGTATTTCTTCTTTTACTTATTCCATGCCTATTGCTGATGAAAGTTTTGGCAACTTGAATTACAAACACCACACGCAAGGTGAACCTCTTTCACATTTTTTATTCATCTTATTCTCGGAAGGTTTAAGGGTGGACAGTTGAAGGCATCTAGTTTCACATATGCGTTTTGTTGATGATTCCGTTGTCTTCTTCTTAAAGCTTCTGAAGATGAGTGTGACAATATATTTTACAATTCCTAAATCAATCTAGATAAATCTACAGTATTCTTTAGCAAAACATATACCCTGTGAAACCAATTATGCTCTTGCTTCCTTCAATATTATTCATATTGGCACCAAATACCCATCATAAATAAATAATTAAATATCCGTCCTTTCTACCATTAAACAAAAAGTTGATGCAAGCCAGTTGCTACAATAATTAAATATGATCGAACGGCAAGGTGGAGTGAAAAGCTTTTTGTCCTCGACTGAGAAGGAATATTCGCATGATAGTTGCTACAACAATTTTTTTTACATATTCCCATCGTTGTGCTTTAAATTTGTGGTCATATATTATGCGATAATATTCACTGCTCAATCCAAATATTTTGGTTGGCTTCAAGTGATTCGAATAGAAAAATATATATTGGACCAGCTGGAAGCATCTTTTGTTTGCCAAACGCGGAAGGTGGGCTTTCTTTTTTGTGGACTCAATGACCTTTAACGTGGCAATATTGGCAGCCTAATGAGTTTTTATTTTTATTTCAGTTATTTTTTTTATAAATTTTATTAAGTGCCCTTATTAAAAAAATCAAAATAAAATATTTACATAAAAATAAGATAAATATTAAAAAAATAATTTCTAATATATTAAATATCTTATTTTCATCCAAAATTTTTTATTTTAACTTATTTAACAAGTGTTCTAAAATAAAATATCCTTTTTCTTATAATATTTGAATCAACTTATACACAAATTAATTAATCTTATCGTATTGATAAAAAATAAATCATTTATGTTAGATTAACAAATTCACAATACTTAATTCTAAGTAATTAGTATAATTAAAATTAAATTAAAATTTATGATTATATACAGTCACACGTGACACACAATATTACCTATACTACCTATCCCTTATGTTATTAAGCCCGGTCTTTCTTCTTAATATAGCAGCACTTAATAATATACTATAAAATTTAAATCTTAAAAGGTTGGTTTGGTGACAGGGAAGCACGTGATGCATTATATAGTACATGAGTTCAAATTCTACTTATGTTAAATTATAAGAATTAAATTATAAAAAATATCTTTATAACTTCTTTAATCATAATATGAATGTATTATCTTTGATCGAATCAAAAAATAAATTAATTAAAATGTGCAAAAATTTTGAATACCATATGACAACAATACCTAAAGAAAAAATATACTACAAAATTTTAAACCATGACTCCATGTCTTAAGGACAAAATTACATGACTTATATAAGTGACTTAAGTAAAAATTGAACCTCATCATAGACTGACCGTAAAAATTGAGATCGGTACACAAGTTGAACAATAAAATTCATTAATGGAATAAATTAGTCCATTGAAAGTTTATATGATAATATTATTTTGTGGCAACTTGCAATTCAGCATATTGTTTTATTTTTATTCCATTGAATGATTGAAAAAAATAAACTATTTTTTATATAAAAGTGATATGAAAAAGAGATATTAGGAAGGCGACACGAAAGCCCAGTGTGAACGGGAATCAAGAAACTGAAGAAAAGTCATTACTTGTATCCCACGGTTCAGATTCAAAGATAAGCAATCCATGGTGGAGAACACGCCACGTTGGGAATAGGACACGTGGCGGTGTGTTAGTTGACGCGTTACGTCGGTGGAATAGAATGATATAGTAGCGAAGATAAGCTTCCATTTTCACAGTCAATAAAATCAGCATAAAAACGCAAACCCTAGATTTATCTCTCTAGATTGATTGATAACATAGAGAGAGAGAAAGAGATTCCCTTTTTCTCTTTCTCGCTCTTTCGTTGTTTCCCACTTTCGTTTCCGGGAAGTTGCAGAGCTTGACCCAAAGCCAAAACCCCCGACCTTTCCCTTTCCTTTTCCCCACAACCTTGTTTTTCTTGTCAGGTATATTTCCTTTGTCGTTGTTTTCGTCTTCACCTCCTTTTTTTTCTTCGTCAAGATCTGATTTTTTTCCAATTTTTAATTATTGCGCATGGTTTTTCCGCAGCCTGCGGTCTTGGGTATTTATTTTTATGATACCTTCAACTACACTTTACTATCTGCCTCTTATTGTGCCACCTTTTGTTTATAGGTTTAGATCTGATCCCTTATCTTCCTGGGTGGTTTTTCTGGCTCTACGCCACTGGATTCCGAAACCCTTTTGTGTTTTTTTGTTCCTGTGAACGGGTTTTCATGGTCCATTTTTTTTTTTATGTTGGTTTTTCCAATTGAAAGAGGATCTGGGTGGGGTTTCCGCTTGATTTGATGAAAAGTAATGATGCCCTGGAACAGATCGTTTTCCAGCTTTTGGTTAAATGTGTTTGGTAAATTCTAGCTTTGTTGATCACTTTGCGGTGGATTTACTATTGGTAATTAGTTTTATAGTTTACTTGGATTACTCTGCATGTTTGAGATAATTTTGAAGTGTTAGTAAGGACTGATCTGAGAGTTTGTTGTGATACCTGGTCAGTTAGTTTTGGATCTAATCTGATTTTGAAAGTGAAATTGGTTGATTATGGCCTAACTAATTTCTCGGGCATATTATATTCTTTGACTTTGAATGTTCATCAGTTTAAGCGAGTTTCTGATATTATAACTTTATGTTGTGTTCTGCAGGTTCCAGCTTCTTCTGTCTTGTCTTTATCTTTGAAGTGAGACTAAGGCTAGAATTAACTTTACTTGGATAGGCGAAGCTTTTTGGAAGATAGATCTGTCTTAATTCAGTGCAGAGTTTTTTAGCCAACTTCAATAATTTATTGAGGATTTGCTATTGAATCATAATAACTGAAGTTTGAAAGAAGGGTTTTTTTAGCGAACTTTGGAATCATGCCTATTTCAGGACATGAAGAGGTGTTTATTTCCTTTCTGATTTACAGCTAACTAGTAACTACGATTAGAGAACCATGCCAATTTGTTCTTTTTTGGATATTGATTACTTGATCTTCTATTGACAGACGGGGGTAAAATCCTTTGCTGGGCAGTTTAGTGGTTTAATTGCAGGTGTGCCAATCAAGAAAAGGAAGTTCCCTCTGATTCGGCCTTCTTCACCTCTGTCTGAAGAACCATGTTCACTCACTGAAGAAACTGAGTTACAACGAAAAGAAAATTCAAGCACTTCTCAAGGATCAACTCTATCAAATGCTAGTATTGCAGGTGCACCAATCAAGAAAAGAAAGTTCCCTATACTTCAAGATTCTTCATCTCCATTGGAAGAGGGTTCACCTGCGGAAGAAAGTGATGCCTTGCGAAAGGAACATTCAAGCACATCACAGGGTTCAACTCTTTCTACCAGTTCTTCTGGCTTATCTGATACCAATGTCAACCCTGTATTTGAAGAAAGGAAAGCAAATTCTGATGTTACTGATGCTAACATGGTGCAAAGCAACTCTTGCCTCCTTAGGTCCAAAGTTGAGGAACCAAATCTTGCAACTCAATCATGTACTTTGGATGTCATGGATAGCAAAGAGAAGGTGATACTCAATGAAGGTTATGAAAAGAAATTGGGATCCCAAATGGTTAAGGGGAATCCTGAACTCTTGTTGGCTGCAAAGGAAGGTCTTGCACTTAACATTGGAGCAGATGCGAGCAAACAGAATGTTCAAGAGATATGTAAACAAGAGAGTCCTGTAGTTCCAGAAAGTACTAGTTTATCTTTAAGCTTAAAGGAGCACTTGTTTCCAGCTATTGCGAGTCCCGAAATTGATGAGAGTCGCCCAGAAATAGAGAAAGTGGAACCTGTCTCATTGGAATTATCTTTAAGCAAGGAAGAACGCAGCAATCACAGTTTAAATAGTGATACTAAAACTAATAGTGACACAGCTCATGTTCATTCTAACAGGGCAAACTGGGATCTGAATACTACGATGGATGCATGGGAAGAATCTGGGACAGATGCCAATTCTGTTAAAACTTCTATTGATGGGCTGAAAATTGCTGATAGTGCGCTTGATGAAAAACAGTTCATGTGCTCAACTGGGATGGTGCCTCCAACAGGTGTTGTGTCTGTAAAGCAAACGTGTGAAGAGAGTCAGAACAAAGCTTTTGTTGTTTCACCTGGACTGTATGGACAGCAGTATAAATGTGTTGACCCAAGTAATCTCTGTCTTACATCTTTTCTTCAGAAATATGCTGAGGAGCCCTCTAGATTATCTGTTAAACTAAATTCAGGTACTGCTATTCCAACTATGAGCTTGTCAAGTGTGGTAGCTTCTGCTGGTGATGTGAATTCTTCTAGTTTTAGATTGGTAAAATCAGAACCATTTGATGAGAACTTGAAAAGGGATTTGAAGGAAGCTAATGCCTGTCCTGTGGGTTCATTAGATAGTGTTGCTGTTAAACAAGAATTTGTTCAGCATTCCAATGTCGAGTCTTCTAAGCCATCAAATGTTAGCAATCTAAACTTAGTTGATCCTAAGTTTATTAAGTCTGAACCAGGTCACAAGACAGCAGACAGTAAAATGGATCAGTTGGGTAAAGAGTTGCCACAAGGGTCAGATAATTGTTCTTCTGCCATGGCAATGCCGGTCACGTTACAAATTTCTGCAGAGACAGCTGGTCCTCCAGTGAAACCTATGTGTCTAGCAGAGTTTACTACCAGTGAAAATATAGTAAGCCAGCTTGAAAATTGTATTCGTACAGAAGGAGTCATTCTTGATAAAGTATCTCACGGAGCTTGTTCAAGTACTGAGCAGGTTCCTCTAGAAACAGTTGCCACACCTATGGTTGATAATGGTACAGAGTTGAGTGATCCTGGCATGAAGGATTCTTCTATACTAACCAAAGAAGAAAATGCTGATGATCGTGATGGTTGCAGATTGAAACTCATGAATGAGCCTCCACCTGATCCACGAGACAGTGGTGAAGGTTGTGTAAGTGATGAAGAAAAGATAACCTTATTAGCTGATATGTTGGAGGATGATTCTTATGGTTCTGATTACGATTCAGATGACAATCATGCTGTAACTGTGGCTGTGGATACTGAGCAATATGTTGAAGATGATGATTATGAAGATGGTGAGGTTCGAGAACCACTGGAGCATTCCACAGCAGAGGACACCATATGTGAGGTAAGAGAAGTAGAACATCCTGACTGTAGTAATTGTGAAAATAAACAGATGGAGAAAGGAGTGGTGAATGGTGATTGTTCCACTTCATCCCATGTTGTGGAAAATGACAGTAAGACTGTATTCCAGAGTGAAATAAATAGCGGTGAAGATGGTGTGGACATTGAAATGCATGAGAAGCCTGGTAAGGTCATTGATAAAAATGTGTGCCTGCAAGAGTCAGTGGCTGATGAAAAATCAGATATTGCCTCTGATGGGAAGAGACCTGTTAACCTTTTGCAAAGGAAACAATTAGATATTTCAGAAAGAAAAAATGTCTCTAAAGCTCTGGAGATAGAATTATCCTCCGACCAAGCCACTAATGGAAGCCATGGGGTAGATGTTGTTCAGTGTGCTGATGAGGTTGTTAAAACCACAGACACAGTTAGACAAACTGACTTAGATTTGCCAAAGATGGAAGCGTCTGCAAATACTGATGATGCAACCAAAGATGTTAGTAATGGTGGTAATCAAGGGAGAATAATAGATCTGTCCCGAGCTGCTAGTTCTTCATCCCCTGGTAAAACTAGGTCCATTTCAGGCAGGTCACTGCCATCACGAGCCGGAAGAGATGTATTATCTGACACACTTGATGGTGACAAATTAAACAGAGGAAGGTATAATTTTTAGTCCTGTACTTTTTTTCTCCCCTATTGACTGACTTCTGTTCTTTTCCTTATGTCTTTTCTCTTCCTGTTTTGATTTTCAGAGATGAAGTTTACATTGATGGTCCTCGCAGATTTTCAAGAGAAAGACATCAAGACATGTCCCCTAGAAACTCTAGATTGAATTTTGTGCGTGGTAGAGGAAGAGTTAATAGTCGGTTAGACACACTTCGTGGTGAATGGGAATCTGACCGTGAATATTCTGGTGAGTTTTATAATGGTCCAAGTCAGTTTCGTGGCCCCAGGCCTAATTATGCATCTGCTATTGCTGACACTGATCTGGAGTACAATAATGTTGCACCTGATGGTTCATATGTTGGTAATGGTCGGATAGGCAGAAAGTCCTTGAATGATGGCTCATATATTGCACCAAGGAGACGGTCACCAGGAGGAAGAGATGGCATCCAAATGGGTCATAGAATTCCGAGAACCATGAGTCCTAGTAGATGTATCGGAGGTGATGGTTCAGAGTTGGTTGGCATGAGGCATAGTGAGAAATTTATGAGAGGTTTCCCCGAGGATACTCTAGATTTGTATACACGTCCCCAACCATATGAGGGACTTGATGGCCGATTTACAAGAGGGAGTAGGAATTTTTCTTCCATTCAGAGAAGGGGTCTTCCTCGAATTCGTTCTAAGTCCCCCATCAGATCCAGGAGTCGCTCACCTGGTCCATGGTCATCTCCAAGAAGAAGGTCTCCTAGAAGAAGATCCCCAGATGGTTTTGGTGGACATCCAGAATTGACCCATAGAAGATCACCATTATACAGGGTTGACAGAATGAGATCCCCTGATCGCCCTGTTTTCCCTGGGGATAGAGTGGTGAGGAGGCATGGCTCCCCTTCATATATGTCAAGACCTTCTAATGATATAAGGGACATTGATTCTGCAAGGGAACATGGTCATCCAAGGTCTGTCATTTCCAATAGGAGTCCGTCTGGTCGAATTTTAATCAGGAGCAGGAGATTTGATGTTGTAGATCCCCGAGATCGTGCGGATAACGATGCTGACTACTTTGGGGGGCCTATGCATTCTGGTAGGTTACTTGAACTTGGTGGTGAAGGAAATGGTGAGGAGAGGAGAAGGTTTGGTGAGAGACGAGGACCTGTGCGTTCTTTCAGGCCTCCTTATAATGGTACTGTTGGTGAGAATTTTCACCTTAATGCAGAGGAGGGGCCTAGACATTATAGATTCTGTTCAGATGATTCAGATTTTCATGAAAGAGGCAACAACTTGAGGGAAAGGGACTTTGACAGACGCATTAAGGGCCGCTCAGCAAATGTACCCCCTAGAAGAACAAGAAATATGGACGAGCAGGAAGAGAATTTCAGGCATGCTGGACAGGTTTGGAGTGATGACAGTTTTGATGATATTTCACGAGTCAAGAGAAAAAGATTTTGATTTCCCTCTTATATCTGTATATTAATCAGAAAAGTCTCCTGCTGAATGCTGGAAGATTATGGAATTTGTGTTGCAGGTTTTCACCTACAGAATTAGACTAGATCATAATTATAATAATAGTCATCCTTTTAATGGTCTTCCCACTTCCCTTACTGCCTAGCTTTAGCTTGAGCTAATTGAAATGGCAGAAATTAAGTATGGTTGTAATCACATCAAGTGGCCAGATTTGTAGAGGAAGGAATTGTGAAATGGAGATTGCTGCACAAATAAATTTACTTGGGACTTCAGTGTGGGGCGAAGTCCACATTAGAAATAATAAATATAGCTGTTGTGTATAAACTGAACCAATAAATAAAAAAGGAGCGTGGGTGGTGCGTATGAGAATTGATTGGACTAACGCTATTGGTTCTTATGAGTTTCTCCTACCAACAATTGGTTGTTCAACCAGTAATCAAGACGGTTTTAGTCGGCAAAAAGATACAAAAGCATTAAGGTAAATAAATCATGTTGATGCAGAAAATCTATCAATTATTTTAGTTTTTTTATGGACTCCTGGTAGGAAAAGGATAACGATTTTTCATTTGTAATTTAGTAGGTGAGGTGCTAACTTGTAGGGTTGCACATAACCCGACCAACCTGGCTAACTTGACTTAATTTAACTTTGTATTTTTGAATTGATTTAGATCATCAGGTCAAATTTAATTAATTATATTAATAGTTAGTTCAGGTGACGAGTTTGGAAATACAACTCATGAACTCAACCCGACTATTCGATGATTCAAAATTAAAACGTCGTTTTGTGCATTAACATTTTACAAAAACAGAAATCAGTCATTCACTTTCAATCTTTCATTTCTGATTTTTCATTCTCAAATTTACGATCTTGAACCCTAGTCACCTCCAGCCGGACCAGCCATCCTTGCCACCTTCGATTTATGTCCCTTCTTCCTAGCTAGCTCCCAAGTCTGTAGTCCCCACTAGGCTCCTAACTAGCTCCCCAGTCCGCAGTCACCACCAGGCCACCATGACGCCGATGGGCGAGGCGCAGATCTCACCACCTTCCTCTGCCACCATCGCAACCTACCAACCCATCAGACCTCCACCACTGTTGGACCAACCCCCTTCTGCCAGAAGCCATATCCGCGCCGACGCCTCTGCACACGAACCTATGGCCGCGACCCAGCCACCGCAAGCTTCAACTCAAGCTGCACCACTGCTTAGATCTGTTACTTCTCTCACTCAGATCCGTGACCCAACCACTAGATCCATAAGCCAACCAACCCATATTTGGCTTCTGTGATGTCGTACCAGAGCACCGTGACCAGATCTGCAACCAAACCCCTCAATCGCTTGAGCCGCCGCATGTCACTATCGTCATCTTCCCCTGCACAGCCACTGTGCTGTGGCACCATGCGACCACTCCTCCAGCCGCAACCTCTGCACCGCGCTACAAGATCCGTAGAACCCCTCTCCTCTATTTCCTGTTTTTCCTTTTTATTTTGTTGTATTCTGTTTGATTTGGATCTTGGACTCTTGGGTGGTTGGACATCTGTGTGTATGGAGGCGAGAGGCTCTGTGGGTGGGGGTTCAATTATGTTGATTATGGTTTGTTATTACTGTTAGTTTGCCAATGTCTTGTTGAATGTTGAGTGTTGTTGTTAGTAGAGATCGACTAATCGTCCTCTTCATCCTCTCCAAGTGCTTCTTTCTTCTTGTTTGATATCGTTCTTTTTTTGTTGTTCTGTAATCTGAATTTGCAGTGATTAATTGATTATCTTGTTTTTCTTTTGTTTCTTTCTGATTATATTATTTGTTTATTGAAAAAAAAATTCAATGAAGGTGGTGAAATAAAATAACATTATCTGATGGGTGGTAGTGGTAAGATAAGGTGAGATTGAGAAATCTTATATTGACAAATGAAGGAGGGCAACATAGATTGCTTTTATCCAAAAAGAAGTTAAATAATTTAGGGTGGGAATACGAAGAATAGGAAGAAAGAAGGATTTCACATTTCAGATTTCAACCCAACCCAATTACACCTAATCGGTTTGGACAATTTTTTGCCTAAACCCAACCAGACCCGACCTGTGTGCACCCCTACTAACTTGTTTGGAATCTGGACTGTTTGTTGAAGAGACATTTGCATGCGAACTTGATTCATGCCTTCCATGACCTCTTGTTAAAGCTAGCAAGTTTCATCGGAGATCCTGATGTCAATACATAATTACTTATGTATCGATTTTAAAGAGAATATAATAGAATAGAACTAGTGAACAACCATCTTGTTCAAGTGTATTGTTCTTATTTTGAATATATCTCTAGTGTATATGTTTGCCAAAAGGACAATCAAGTGACAGCGAGCTCACCATACAAACGGTCGCGCTATTTGGGGTTTTTGACCAATCTGTCCTTAATGGCAAAAATATTCACCAAATTGTCATCTTTTTGAAACTATTTACTCAAATGCCACTCTTTTTGCCATGCTGAAATTTTTTAATATTGCCTATGCCATGTAGGATACACTAGAACGCTTGGCGTATCCAACGTGGATATGCCAAGCGTTCTGGCGTATCCAACACACGTGGCCTGTTGTGTTAAAATGAGCCAAGTCTGATGGGTCGGCCTAAATAACTCGATAAAATGGATGACCTGGGTTAGCAAAATGCCAGCTTGAAACTTATATGGCCTGAATGGATTGAGCCCAAATGGGCCTGACCAACCCAAATGGATTGGCTAAATGGATTAGGCTGGGTTAGGAAAATGTCAGCCCGAAACTTACATGACCCGAATGGGCTGACTCGAAAATGGCCCGACCCCGAATGGGCTGGGCCGACCCGTTTTGACATAATAACTCAAGTAAAGCTTCTGACTTTTAGTATGCTTAAGTTAAAAATTTCGACTCAATTAAATCTAAGGCGAGCCCAGGTTTAGAAAATTGAGTTTATGAAATTATGAAGTTAAACTAAACCAAATCTAGTAGTGAGCACCCTTAACGTATTGTAATCAAGTTTTACACTTTAAATTGATAGGCTAGAATACTAGTCATGCGAGCCTAACAAAATTAATTAACTTTAATAGTTTAAACATTTCGATTTTATAAAAAAATTGATAGAATTTCTCCTAAAAATTAGATGTTCCAAAAAATACTTCATCCTATATAATGAAACATATTTATATATATTGAATTCCATATCAACAAAACACATATAAGATGCATAAGCATAACAGAAAAATCTGGTACATATACATACAGTCATCCCAAATTAAGCAAATGTAATAAAATGTGGTACATATACATCAATGTAATAAAATGTAATAAGGTCCTGACTGTGATGGGTGAGGATATGGTAGGTAACCCATATACGGTGGATATGAAAATGACAGTGTAAGGGTAAAGGTATAGGGATATGATGGGTAAGGGTAAGTAGGTGGTTGATATGCTGTAGATGATGGATAACCTGGATATGGCGGGTACTGATAACTCCATAATGTGTAGTTATTTGTACCCCATATCTGTATTTCTCTAATGGCTTTAGTTCTTGTTGTTATGCATATTTGAAAGGTTTTGTGCTTGTATTTGTTATATTCAATTCTGATACCTTTTCAATATGATTCTGAGCAAACTATGTATATTATTTAATTGATTAAGGGGATTTGCAACTGTTACTTATTTGGTGATTTCTCTATTGTAGGAAGAACTCCAAACAAGCTAATATATGGAGCAATTGAGCTGAAACTAGAAAAGAAAGCCAAGTAGGCAACTCAACATCTCACGCCGCAACGTGACATATGAATGTCGCGGCGTGATGCATCCCCTACATCAAGTCAGAGAGCTACGCAAATTGAACGTCGCGGCGCAAGGAAATCAATGTCGCAACGTAGTGACCTAAATTGTAAAAGCGCCGCGGCGTAAGCATATTAATGTCGCAGTGTGACTATATTTTATGAGCCTATAAATAGAATTTTAACAGATTTTAAGAGGGAGTTTTTATAGAGTTCCGCGATCGTTTTTAGGTTTTAGAGAGGCTGCGACCTGTTCTTCATTTCTGAGCAGATTGGAGGCTGGAGGAGTCAAGGATGGAGGTCATCTTCCTTAGGGAAGATGATTTGAGCTTCAAAGATGATATCTACTTCCTTCTCCCATAGTTTTCTTTTTTCCTTTATCTCTTGAACACTGTTTTTGATGTTATTTTCGTGTTCATGAATTAGTTGAGTTGTATTTAGGAATTACTTTGGATCTTTATATGGATATTAATGTATATGTGTTATTTTGAGTTTATCTTGATGTTTGGTTTTGTTCTACAATGCCTATGCTTAATGTTTGCTTCTGATTGGTCATCAATTGTATGATCTTGGTTAATGCAAATGAACTAGACATAGGGATTTGTGAATATGGATATGGTATGATTGATGCATGTACGACGAGTTCAATTGGCTTGGATGAGTTAATTCGCTAACTGGATAGAAATATACTTTTTAGCCATGTATTAGTGGGTGTTTGAGAATATATTGTTTATTAGTGGAGTTTACACTAGTTCTCATGGAAACATAGTGGAATAAGTAAATGGCACCAAGGTTGATTGACCTAGACATAGGCTTTGACTAAATCAGATTCTCAAGCTAACTTAACGATTCATTGATATTGCTTGGAAAGATTGCATATCATTAGTAAGAAGTATGAGGTGAAGAAGGATTTCCTAGATCTCTAAACTATTATCTTTATTGCTTTGTAGACTTTAGATTTAGTTTTTATACTTTTCACCTATTTTATATGTTATTGAATAGAATTTAGCTAAGCTATTGGTTGTTATTTAGTAATGGAAGTTATATATCCTCGTGGGAACAAACTTATACTTTGTATCTGTATTACTTGTATGTCCCGTGCACTTGCGGCCGAATAAAGGGACAAACAAGTTTTTGGCGCCGTTGCTGGGGATAATGGTGTATTTCCACATGGTTTAGCCTTATTCCTTGACAATTGTCGGGAATAACGGTTTAATTCCATTTTGCTAATATCAACAATGAGTTTAGCTAGTCCTAATTCAAGTTGTATAGTTCTTTTTCATTTAATATTTCCATTCTTTGTAGTTTAGGTACAATAAATGGAGGAAGAGCTTCATCATTCGAGGCCTTTGTGGGAGCTCGAGACACCGCAATGGAGAACCTCAATCAGGCGAAGGAAAGCCTACCATCCAATCCATCACTTTTGTGATCAAACCGACAATCAGTGTGGCGGTTTGCCTTGACAAAGTCCTGCCGAGACTATAACTCAGGCCCTTCTTGGGAGGGAACCCAGGTTTTTATGTTGTTGTTAGTTTTTATGTTTTTAGTAAGTTTTAAGTCATAAATATGCTAGTATATTAGTTTTTGTAGTTTTAGTTAATTTTTAGACTTTTCTTGTATTTTAAGTTATAAGTATATTAGTATGTTTAATTTTTGTATTCTTTGTAGTTAGTATGTTTGATTTTAGTAGCTTTAGTTAATTTTAAATTTTATATATGTTAGTACTTTGATTTTTAATGTTTTAGTTAGTTTTAAGTTTATGTTTAGTTTTAAGTTATATATAGGTTAGTATGTGTGATTTTGTGTTTTAAAGTATTTTAGTTGTCCATTTTGTGTTTTAGCCTTTTGGACAAGTTTGAGAGGTGTTGGGGATCTCTTTGGGTAAAATTCTGCAGCAAAACTGAATTTGTTGTAGAATTGTGCAGGCTGACTCATCACGCCGCGACGTGAGTTTGTTGCACGCCGTGGCGTGACAGTTATTTGTGCGCATTTGAGTCAATCCCAGAGAGCTTAACGCCATGGCGTGGTAAGTTCAACGCCGAGGCGCTCACCTGCAGAACTTGTTAAATAAAACTAAAATTAAAAGAGAGAGAGAGAGAGAGAGAGAGACTTGTTTTGGGTGCTATTAAAGTCACTCATTCTGATCAAATATCGTGGCATGGATGTTGTGTGCTGCATTATGTTATCCTGTAGTATATATATTGTACATTATTAGTTAGTTTAAGTATTTTTAAATATTTGTAGTATACTCAACTCTTACATTTTAGATATTAATAGGCTCAGGTTCCCTAGACGCCATGGAAAATGAGGACACTGTTTCACTAAAGTTTGGGAGAGTATCATTACATGTGTTGGTTATTAAAATGTTGCATTTGTATAGCATGTTTTGATATTTTGAGTATGTAGTAATGATAGTCAGTATGTTATCATGATCATATGTTGAGTTTGACTAATATTGATGGGATTCTGAGACAATTTTTTTTTTCAATTTTGATTGAATGATTGAACTGATGCTAATGTGGAATTAGTTGTTCAATGACATAAATGGTTACAATTTGATTACTTTCAGCGAAACCATGTGTGATCAGAAGCATATGAAATAATTTAGTTGCTTTTTATGTATGATTTACATCTCACTTAGATGTAAGTGTAACTTTGAAAATGATAAGAGTGCATATTTAGAGAAAGTTTATGGATGTGCATGTAGAGTTTCGATTATCCTAGAAGTTGTTTTTAAACTCTCTTGAGGCGAAATCCTAGATTGTGCATGACTGAAGAAATGATTAAGGCATTATTTGGATTATTGAGCTTTTCAAGCCTACCCTGATATGATGATATCTCTAGATCCCATTTTGAAGCCTGATAATTGTTTGCCCTTATATGTTTTTCATTCACCTATGTATTCCTTACCCTGTTAACCATTCTAATGCATGTGAAAGCATTGCATTTTCTTTCTACCTTCATTATTTGTTGAGGACATGATGTGTTATTTCTTGAAGTGAGTCCAGTGAGTAGAGGTATGTATGTTTAAGAAAAAAGAGCCTGAAGGAACCAAATGCAATCAAAAGAAAAAAAATTGCTTTGTAAAAGTAAAAAGAAAAGAAAAGAAAAAGGAAATGAGAAGAGAGAAAAGCAAAGCAAATAATGAAAGAATAAAAGTTAAAAATGAAAAGCATTGCATGATTCTGGCGAGTTGTGATCCTTCACTATTGAATACCCTGATAGTATCACTTAGGGGTGTTCATGGGTCGGGTTGGATAGGGTTCAGGGTAAAAAAATGTCCAAACCAATTAGCTAAATTCGGGTCGGTTCGGGTCGATTTTCAAGCCATTTTTTCGGGTAACCCGAACTGATCCAACCCAATTACAATCGGGTTAGATCGGGTCGGGTAATCGAGTCACACATGCAGAAAGACTTACCCACGAAAATCATATTTTGATAACCTTGTATGAATTCTGGCTATCCACTTCCATGGCAAAATGAAAAACAAAATGACACTCCCAAACATATGCTAACTTTAACAAAAATCCATCAAAATAGGTACCAACAGTGCTACATTTCAACAATTAATTTATGTGCCACATTAACTATTAATTCAAATCTAGCTCATGTATGATTCACAAAAATTGTAAAAAATAGTAGTCAAACAATAGCATCCCAGAAGAAATTATCAGAAGCAGAAGCTAACATAATAAAGCATGGGTCATTTACAAGCATTGAGTAGTAATCTAAATCAGACTTTAACAAAACCTAAAAAACTATATGTATCATTCCTAATTATTTACCATTTATCATTCACCTGAAAGTTTCAATATACAATCATCACTGAAAAAAAAATCACTCACAATTTGATTACGAGTAAGGCTTAGATCAGTTTACAAGACTACATAATGCTTAGATCAATTTGATTTTTATTGTTGAGCCTAAGGAAGATTCACAAGCAAAGAAAGAACACACATCTACAGACTACAGCTTCTAACCCGAGACTAATCTTAGCATCCCAATGTCATAAAATACAAATAAAATACCATATAAAACCATGAGAGGAAGCATTTGTTGTATGTTCATAATATTTATGAAATTAATTATCTTGACACAATCAATTATCATGTTGATCTATTAGCATTAGTAAATTCCATTACAACCTGCTAAAGCAGGTTTGAGTGCAATGACTTCCTTTATCAAAAGCAATTAGTGGCAGGGATCATGAGAGGACTAAATGTCAACCAAATCTCAAACATTTTGTCAAACATTTCTTGTGCCCAAATATCGAATGCTATCTTCTGTCAAAGTCAGTAAGTCACAGAGAATATGCTAACAAAAGAATGTGCACTTTAACAAAACCATTCCACTAGATATTCAGCCCAAGCAGAGAATATGCTAACAAGATCAAACTTTACAAAGCCAGAAGGCCAGGCAATAAGGCATTGCCCTGCTGCTAGTCAATATCTCAAATAACAATATAACGACTTACAATTGACTACACAGAGTCACACACAGCCTAATTTCTTTGTCAAAAACATATTCTAATCAGAGAGTTAGAATATATATAGATTTCAACTGACTACACAAAGTCATACACAAAGTCACATATGACAGACCTCAGGTCAGCTGGTCAGGTGGCACTCCAACTGGATCCTCCAAAAACAAAACAAGAGTTATGCTCCTCAAAGTCAATCCTTCAGGCCCTTCCTACAACATGATAAATAAATTGTTATATGACCATTGGTGATTTTAACTTGTATTAATGCAAGAACATTTAAAATATATAATCTTACTTTAGCTCATCGTCTTGCTTCTAAAATCACTAGCAACCTCAATTTCTTGAAGTCCAGAAACTCCTGACATATCTAATAATACAATAAAAGAATACAACATAATGAATTAAAAATGTCAAATGAATGAAATGATGAACTACATATAAAATGAAAAAGTTAAAAATTAAAAATCATGATTGTATACCTGATTCAACCTGCTCAATCTCTTCTAGTTGACTTCGTAGATCTAGATCATTTACCTTCTTAGGAGGCCTCAACCAATTTTGGGTACAAATTAAGGCCTCCGCCGTGGTGGGATTCAAAGAACTACGGAATGCATCAAGGATACGACCTCCAATGCTAAAAACAGACTCAGATGACACTAGGGATGACAATGGGTATTGGACCCGATGGGTACCCGCAAAAATTACCCACAATGGATAGGGTAATTACCCGCTTAATGGGTATGGGTAAGGGTACGGGTAATTACCCGCAAATTTTGATGGGGATGGGTGCGGGTACGGGTACCATGGTACCCACCCCGCCCCATACCCGCATGTAACACCCCAACTTTTGGGTAAAAGACCGTTGTGTCCCTGTTTTATTGTTTCTTATTTTTCTGTATGAAATACAGAAAAATAATACTGTTTGTTATTTTATTTGGTCGTTTTACATAATTTGTTTCGATACAGTAAAATAAAAATTTTATCAAATTACTATTTTAAATTTTTCTCGTGTGAAAAAATGGATGTATAATATTGTATGGTATTTTATATAATTGTTTTACGTATTTTTCTTCAAGACAGTGAAATAAAATTTTTCTTGAATCCGCTGTTTTAAATTTTTTTGTGTAATATACAGCTATATAATACTGCTGGATATTTTATTTGAACGTTTTGGATGATTAGCTACATGGTGGGAAAAAATGGAAAAATGACCATTACGCCCCGAATGTGCTATTTTTGATATTTTTGCTGTTTTTAATTGTTTTCTACTTGATACAGTGCTCAATATTACTGTCTGTGATTTTATTTAGACTTTTTGTGTGATTTGCTCCAGGGTAGGAAAATAATATTTTTCCGGACCGGGAAAATCTGTTTTTAATTATTCAAAGGCGGAGGATCTTACTAAACCCAATTCGAATGAGCCTAAAATTAATCTTTTAATTTTTAGATTTAATCACAAATAAAATAATTTTATATTATTATAATATTATTTTATTAGTCATCTACAAATAAGTGACAATGGATCCGAAAATATTTTGCGGGACCCACGTTTAGTCATCAAGTCTTTGTACACGTGGACCAATGAGGAGTGGTCAAAATTGGTGGCTATGACTCATCGCAACGGGCTAATAGGACGATGACACGTGGCGTGACACCTCGGCATCATGGCTCAGCCAGCCTTCTAGAAGGTTCCAGGAGTGGTGACTCACCGTGACTCACCATGATGACTCGCCGAGTTCGAAACTTCTCCGATGACTCAAAGATGTCGACTCGCCACATCGACACGCCCAATGATGCGATCAAGTGACTCGGTGATGACTCGCCACGCCGACTTGATCTCGCTCTAGAAAATATCTACGCTGACTCGCCATGTTGACTCACCCGTTCTAGAAAATTCCACGATGACTCATCATACTGACTCATCGTAGTGAGTCACATATTCTAGAAATTTCTCTTTGATGACTCGCTTTATGACTCATCAAGGGTAATCGAGAAAAAAATGATTAATAATAATTGCTACTCTGTTAGTCTAAAATAAAAATCTATGTATATTTTATTACCCATTAGACAATAAACACTGACTTTATAAACAGTAATTATTGTATAATTATTGTTTATTGGTTAAAGTATGTTAGAAAATATACAATGTGCACCAATAGGAATTGGTCAACAAAAATAGCAACCAATAAGAATCAAGTTAGTAAATATTTAACCAATAGAACTTGGTCAAGATAAATGGCTTGAATTTTTAAGAACCAATAGAAAACAAGCTATCAAATAAATTTAGGCTTCTTGAAGTTTGGTGTTCTACGGTGGAGGAAGAGAGCAATTTGCTCTAATAGCCAAATTCACCAAAGTGAATTCACATAGAAAGCTTTAGGAAATTCATTTAGAAAGCCAAATTAAACAAATGAAGAATAGTCAATATTGATGGCTTCTCTTTGTTGCTTTCTACGGCAAAGCAAAGCCTTTTGATGAAGCAAATATTACAAATTCAATTCTTACTATCTTTTAATTAATTAACCAAGTAAGACCAAGTCAATTTTAGTGGCTTTGTGCATGTGTTTCTACGGCAACTTGCATGCTTTAGGAAGGCAATATTCAACACTTCAATTCATTCTCTTTTCTCAATGCATTTGGAGAAAGCAAAACCAAAAATATTTATCTCCTTCTCTCAAAGTGGTTCATGGCTATGTGTAGTCAATAGGAGACTTTGTTTCATTTAATCAAAGTCTTCATCTTTCTTCAAAATTCTCCAAATAGCAAAAGCTCTCATCCCTTTTTCCTTCCTTGTGTTTCATGGCCATAGCTTCCAAGAAGAGGGCAAACTTCACCCATTTATCTCACTTGTTCTCTTCTATATCCTTTTCTCCAAAGAACCAAGATCAAGCAACCAAATTTCTCTCCTTTTCTCTCCCCCTTGGATTCGGCCAAATCACCAAGAACCATTCTCCAAACTTCAATAAATCCTACTAATATCATTTCTTGAATCCTTTCATCAAACCAAGACACTTTCATGTTAGGAATTTCTCAAGATTCCTTCATCTTCATCTTCCTATCAAGCAAAAACCACAAAAGCTCATATCTCTCCCTTTCTTCAAGCTCACGGCCAACCCCTCAAAAATCCTCTTCCAAGCTTCAATAATTTTAAATGACCATAGGTCTTGAATCTCCATGCATTTCTAAAGAACTTTCATGTTGGAAGTTTTTCCTAAATCTTCCATTTTCTACCTTGTTCTTCAAAGCTTAAGTTTGAAGCCTTGAAGGTAGGATTCTTTGATCTTCATGTTTCTATCCATTTCAAAGTTTTAATCATGATTTTAATCCATGATTATTCTAGTTTAGAGCCTTAGGTATTAATATTGTATGTTTTCTTTGTTTTCAAGGAGCTCTTGGTGGAGGAAGCTTGCTTGAAGGAGACATACAATGGACTTGGAGGTTTCTACAAGAGATAAGAGGGAGATTACCCTCATCAACCATGTGTTGGTGGTGAGGAATGTTTGTGTTTGTGGTGAAGAATCCATAAGGATTCATTCACTTGATTGTTTATAGTTTTTCCTAATTGTGATTGATTATGTGAGTAAGCATGTTTATAGCTTTAATAATTTTTGGTATGTGTTTATGATTGCTTTGATATATTACATGTGTTAATATATTGCATGTGTTTATAGAAGTATGGTAATTATTCTAGAATGTAAATAGCATGTGAAAAATTGCATAAGTGTTCCAAAGAACACAACACCAAGGCTTACGGCCTTAATATAAAAGGAGGACCAAAATGTTCTCATCAATTTTCTAAAAGTGTGATTTAATTAACCTAGGAAAATTGACAAGTTACAAATTGATTTAAAGTAATAAAAATGAATTTATGGATCCAAGAATGAAATTAGGTATTTTGGCCAACATGCCTAAATTGAATGTTTTGATTTCTAAAACCATTTTCTAAAACAATGATTTAATGAATTTAGGTAATACAATAAATTGGACATTGATTTAGAAGATGAAAAATAATTTAAAGATCAAATACAAAGACTTTGTTAAATTTGGCCAACATGCCACATACTTTTAATCCAAATTTATTTTCTAATTATGGACTAACTAATTAAATAAAAAAATAAATTAGATCAAGAATTTTATAAGAGATTAAATGTATGGAAATAATTAGGAATGAATTATAAAGCATAGAATGATTTTCGGCCAAAATGCAAATTTAAATCTTTTTGATTTATAGAATTGTTTTCAACTAAGTTTAAGTAATAAATGCCAAAAGGATTTTATTACAATGAGTTTTGAAGAAATAAATTGATTAGAACTAAGTTTAAGAAGTTTAAGCTAATGATTTTTACTGTTAGAAGAAATACAGTAGCTTTATAAAAATTTCTAACGTATAGCTCATCTTGTGTTTTGAAACACGTTAGTAATTTTCAAAAGTGTAATTATTGGTTGTAATAAAAATAAAAAGGATTTTTGACAGTAAACCTAGAAAATCATTATTATAATTTTTCTAAACATAATACTATCAATTTATATTAAAAACGGACAAATAAGATAGAAAAGATATCCAAAAGACAGTATACGGTATGAAAAATATTCCACATAGTTTAAATGTATTAAATATTATTTTTGTTTGTTTTAAACAGTGTTTTTAAGGAATTCGGACAAGAAAATGATTTAAAAATCTTACGCGATTGAGAAAACATATTAAAAACTCTACGCGATTTTAAAAACAGTAAAATAAATTTACGCGATTTAAAAACGTTTATAAAAACGACGAGATTGTGAAAACGCGATAAAATTTCTACGTGATTGACCGTTGCTGTATTTATTTTTCGCTATTGGGAAAATGTGAACCCGTACAGGCTTTTGAGGATTTTTCGCTGTCGGGAAAATGTGAACCCGTACAGGCTTTCTATTTTTCTGCCATTGAGGGCATATTATTATCTTGAGGGTATCTTCATAATTTCATATTTTTGGAATTATGTGTTGAGTTTATGCCAATTTTTGGTGGATTGATTGACAAGGTGAATCACATCGTATTATCGGTGCGATAAGCGTAGTGTGGTTCGATTTTGAATGGACTTGGAGGCATTAGTGTGCATAAATCCATATGTGGATAATTGGTTGCTCTTCTGGGCCGTGGTAAATGACAACACACTAGTGGACTCGACACACACTATGTTTAATCGAGATCTTGTAAAGTCTAATAGTACATTGCCTGTAGTGCCACAACGTGAGACCGTGAACTACACCACGCCTTGGACAAGGAGTTCCATGTGACGTGGGGCTATAGACGCAACGTGTGACAGCGCAATAGTTTGGTTGGGCAGCCGTGGTACTAATAGATTTTGAGGATCATTCGCTCTCTGATGTCTGTTTGTTTTTAGCTCCATGGAGTAGGATTGTGTCATATTGCATATGTTTATATGCTGTATATTATTATCTTTTATCTGTGATCTTTTATCTGTAATCTTTTATCTATGATCTTTCATACGTGATCTTATGATTATATGTTGTTATTTATTATTTTTATTTTTATTTTTATCTATGATCTTTCATACGTGATCTTGTGATTATATGTTGTTATTTATTATTTTTATTTTTATTTTTATCTATGATCTTATATATGTGGTTATTTCTTATATTTTTATCCATGATATTATATGTCGTTATTTAGTATATATTCATCTGTGATGTTATATGTTGTTATTGTTATTCATTTTATTATGATATATGCTTATTTGATTTTATTTATAAATTGATAACATGATGATATTTATGATAATCGTGTGTATGGAATGACTTTGTCATTCGTATAATTCTTTTTCTTGCTACCGATCTTGGTATTGGTGAAAGGGATCTCACCTCTTTCTTGTATTGCTTGTTGTGTTTTTATTGTTAAATTCGTATAGTAGACGAAGGAAGTTTCTTAGACCTACTGGAGGCTATGTTCTGAAGATGGTGACGGCGTCAAGGTGTAATCTTCCAAGTTTCAACAGGATGCAGTTTGGTGGAGAAATGGAATATGTAGGTTGGGTTTTCTCGTTAGTGTTGTTACCGTGCCATTAGTAGTAACCTTCTTTGGGTTTGCTACTGTTTCTCTGAGTCTGTAAATGTTATGTTTTAAATTGTTGTTGAATATTTTGTGACGTATATAATATGTGTATTAATTAATTCAATCTGATTTCTGTTTTACTTATAATTTTTGGTAAGTTTATATTTCCGCAAAAAGATATTTTAAAATTTATCTTTTAAAACCTAAAGCTTTTATAAAATGATTTCATTTGGTTTTATGTTTTATTTAAAATGTGACGCCTACTACGGAGGGTGTTACATTAGCACATACTTATTATTTATTATTTATTTATATATACATATATAACACATTATACGATAAATATATATATATATATATATATATATATATATATATATATATATATATATATATAACACATTACACATCTTTGGGAGCACACAAGGCCAAGACTATACGTCACGATACTGCGTGGGCCAATTCCTGCGTGAAGGCCAATTGCTAATTTTGCTATCACTTTTATTATAACAATGTATTAATTCACTTGACTTTTCTTTTGGACTTTGAAACTTTCAAAGTGAGAAATCAGAAGAAATTAGAAACCTATCTACTATCTACTGGAAGACAAAAACGCGTATCACTCAGGTTTAGCAATTAGAACACCCAGGTTTATATTGCCTCCAACTTGCCTCTATTTATGTCTCTGTTCAGTATTTATATCTTTGTTCCAGTTGCCTTTCATTTACTTGTATTTATGTTTATGTTACAGTTGCCTATAAAAGCATTTTAGTTTGCATTTTGGTTGTTAAAATATGCTGCATACGTTACTAATTTTGCCATTTGTGGAATGCAATTGCCAATTGAAAGACATTGAGGTGCGCTGCCTCTACCTGGTGTATGGTGTTTTTTGTCGTGTAAACACAAGATTTGTTATTTCCTTTTATGTCTTTAGTGCTTTCTATTGATTAGATATTGTAAATAGGATCCATTTTGCCTATGTTGCCTATTTTATTTTTACTTATTTGGTGCTTTCTTTTATTGGTTTATTGTGCTATTATATTGTGTGTAGGTTGTATTAATTATTAATTATATATTATCAAATATACCTTGACTTTGTTTCTTTATACCGACCTCTTTACCATATTTTTTATTTTGTTTTGCTTTCATGTACCTAATCACGGATGGAAAATCTATGTGGAGCGATTCCTTCTAAGGAATCGAAAGTAGCTCTTCTCCTATTACGTCAAGTACTCCCACACAACCGAAAGTGTACCTAGTGATCCCGTGGGTAGCTCTTCTCCTAGTGATCCTCTTCTCTCTTGCTGTGGATGGTGATGAATTAACTGATGATAGCAAAAAAAGAAAGTTATCAGTTGTTTGGAACCACTTTAAGAGAAAAGTAGTTAATGGAGAAGAAAAAGCTATATGCAATTATTGCAACAAACATATGGTGGTAGAAGATCTGATGGAACAAATCATTTGCATAAACACTATCAGACTTGTAAAAGAAGGTCGTTTAAGGACATAAGACAATCAATCTTGTTGAGAGAACAAAAGAAGGTTGATGGGTCATCTACTTATTTGAGTAACTACCATTTTGATCCAGAGAAATCAAGAAAAGACCTTGCTTGTATGGTAATAGTTCATGAGTATCCACTTTCAATGGTGGACCATCTGGGATTCCGAGCATACTCTGAAGGTCTTCAACCTTTGTTCAAGGTTCCTAGTCGAAACACAGTTAAAAATGATATTATCAAGATCTATCAAAATGAAAAGTTGAAGACTATGGGACTCTTAGACAAGATTGCGAGTAAAATTGCTTTAACAACAGACTTGTGGACAGCTAGCAACCAAAAGAAGGGGTTTATGGCCATTCTAACTCACTACATTGATGATGATTGGGATATGCAAAGTCGCATATTAAGGTATATATTTTTGTGATCATTATATCATATTTATTAACTTTATCAATTACATTTAATTTTTGCATTGTATTAATACTCAATAAATTATTTTGCATAATAGGTTTGTGTATGTAGAATGTCCACATACAGCTGAAGCTCTTTCAAAGGTGTTGATAGAATGTATGATAGATTGGAATATTGATAGAAAGTTGTCTACCATCACTTTGGATAACTGTAGCACTAATGACTCTCTTGTTCATTTGTTGTTAAACAAACTTGATTGTTCTGCTCTTATGCTTGATGGTCAATTATTTTATATGAGGTGTTGTGCACATATTCTGAATTTAATTGCACAAGATGGTTTGAGTGTTCTTGGAGATGACATAGAGAAGGTTAGGAATAGTATTGCTTATTGGACAACCACACCTAAAAGAGAACAAAGTTTTAGGGAAGCAGCACGTCAAATAAAAGTTTCCATAACAAAGAAACTCATTCTTGATTGCAAAACTAGATGGAATTCTACTTATCAAATGCTTGTTGTTGCATTGGCTTACAAAGATGTTTTTGTTCGTTTGAAAACAAGAGAGGATTTATATACATGTTTGCCTACAATATTGAGTGGGAAATTGCAAAAGAAATTTGTAGTAGGTTGGAAGTATTTTATCGTGTAACTGAGATGTTTTCAGGCACACAATATCCCACAACAAATATATTCTTCCCTTTGGTTTGTGAAATAAAGCTCTCTTTGCAGCTATGGCAAACTTGCTCAATTGAAGCTATTAGAAATATGGCTTCAAAAATGATTGTCAAATTTGGGAAATATTGGTCTGTTGTTCATGGAATTATGGGGATTGCCATTGTTTTAGATCCAAGATACAAATTGAAGTTGTTATAGTACTTCTTTCCCAAGCTTTATGAAAGTAGTTATTCAATTGAAATTAACAATATCAAGAAATTATGCTACTCATTGTTTGAAGATTATCTAGCCAACACAAATGGGATAATGGAAGGTTCAGCTGAAATGTTCAATGACAAGGAGTCGAATTTAGATAATCTTAATATTAACAATTTTCTTAGTGATTATGACTCATTTGTCAATGATACAAATGAGACACAATCAAAGTCTGAGTTGGATCTTTACTTGGAAGAAAAGGTATTGCCCAGGAGTGCTACATTTGATATTATTGGATGGTGAAAAACAAATGGGATCAAGTATCCAATATTGCAAAAAATTGCCAAGAATATTTTGGCTATTCCAATTTCAACTGTTGCTTCAGAATCTGCTTTTAGCACAAGAGGTAGGTTGTTGAGTCCTCATCGTTCTAGGCTTCATGAGGATACTTTGGAGGCACTTATGTGTGCACAAAGCTGGTTGAAACATGAGAAGAAAGGTAATAAATGTTACACTTATCTATTTATTCATTTAAATTTGTGTTTAGTGTAATCATTAATTTTCTTTTATGTTGTAGTTTCTATTGGTATCCTTTGGACCAAAACAATATTTACATGTGAAAGATAAGCGTTTGCAATCTTTTCAAGATTCTGATTCTCGATGATGAGGTATAATAACATAATAATTTATGTTATTAATTTTGATTTTACTATCATAACTAATTAGTGTAATGTATCACTTTTTAACAGATTTTGGAGAGTACCAGCACGTGACTTGGAAGCTTATGAATTTGTTGTTTATGAATTTCTTGTTACATTAGATTTTGGAGAGTACCAACATTTTTTATGATTATGTTTGAAAGACCTTTGAATAGTTTGACAATTGTATGACATTGACATTTTTAATCAATGTCTTTTTATCCATTGATTTTTTCGTAGTTAATAAAAGTGCGGGTAAGCTGGAGATGCACGGGTACTTAGGTACCCAGAGGGTGCGGTACGGGCATCAAAGTTGCTAGCCACGCGGGTATGGGGACGGGTACGGGTATTTTTTTTAAATGCGGGTATGGGGACGGGTACTATAGTACCCTACCCAGACCCTACCCATTGTCATTCCTAGATGACACGGTAGACACTGGAATAGCCAATATGTCCCTAGCCATATGAGAGAGAATATTGTACTTCGCTGACTTCCCTTTTCACCACTTCAAAATGTCAAACCCCTCATAGCTATCTTCAACGTCATCCTCCATGTATCTCTCTAACTCATTCTTCTTTTGATCACCTTGTTTTTTCTTCAACTTCAACCTAAACTTGTCTACCAACTTTAAACCACCCTCACTACTACCGCCAACATTTGTTTGTGTGCTAACATTCGATGAATTGATACTAGAATCACGAATATCGGGAACAATGGGATACAATTTAACATATTGTGCAAATAAGCTGTCTATGAGACTTTGTAATCTTTTCACAATATCCTTGCACTTATCTTGACCATACATTTCACTAACACAAAATTCAATGCAATCCAACTTGTACCTTGGGTCAAGAAAAACAGCCACAAACAACAAAAAATTTAAATTCCCATTAATATCCTAATACTTATCAAACTTCACCTTCATGTTCATTGCCATTCTTTGCAAGACAAGATCATCACTTCCAATCCACAAAGTTAATGAATTTTGAATTTCACACAATTTATGGAAGAAAGTATTAGATGTCACATGCAAAGAACCAGAAAAAGTAAGTGTGGCATCATAGAAAATTTTCAAGAACTTAATAAAAACACGAGCACGGTTCCAATCATCATTATTAGGTGGTCCTCCTTCACCGTCAAGAACATGCAAGTAAGCTTGATCCTCATATTCAAGACGATTAAATGCCTTCTCAAATTATTCTGCCACTTCTAACATCAAGTAAGTAGAATTCCATCTAGTTGGCACATCAAGTGTTAGCATTTGATTACTAACAACATTTGCCTCTTGGACACACCTCCTAAAAGTAGCCAATCTAGAAGGAGAAGACCTCACATACTTACATGCACCCCTAATCCTTGCAACGGAGCAATCTAACTCCTTCAACCCATCGTTAACAATTAAGTTCAAAATATGAGCACAACACCTCATGTGCATGAGCTCCCCTTTCAACAAGGTGCACCCATTCCAATCCTACATTCCCCTCACCAAATATGCTAGAGCCGAGTTATTAGCACTTGCATTATCAACTGTGATTGTGCTAATCTTTAGAATACCCCAATCTTTCAAGCATTTCTCTAAAGATTTACCTATGGTCTCACCCCTATGGTCAGCAATCTACCTAAAACTCACAATTTTCTTCTGCAATTCCCATCCATCATCAATAAAATGTGCAGTCACACACATATAATTAATGTTTTGAATTGATGTCTATGTATCAGTTGTTAGGGAGACCATTTGTTGGTTGTAAGACAATATAGACTTCAATTTCACCTTTTCTTTTATAAAAAGTTGCATGATATCTCTTGCTATAGTGATACGGCCGGGTATTCTAAATCGAGGTTGAGTGGTACTCATGAAACCTCTAAATCCAGGATTCTCAACAAATTTAAAGAGAAGCTCATCTATGACTATCATCTTGCAAAGATCCTGCCTACAATGTTCTTGATTGAAATCTACAAGCTTCATACTCATAGTACTATTAGGGTCATCCTCATTTGACTTTCCAATGGCAATAGTTTTTTGCTTCTTGTCAACCTCCCTATGTGGATCCTTTAAACACACTTTCAAATGTTTTATCAAGTTAGTGGTGTCATGATTAGTGTTATTACAAGCATATGACTTTGCACAATAATTATAACTAGCTTTATCACCATCTTTAGTGAAATGTGACCAAGCATTTGAAGGGGGTCTAGTAGGTTTTCTTTTACCTACCTCTTGTTGCGAAGATGGAGCAACTTCTTGAGCTTGTGATGACGGAGTTGGAGCGGGATTTGGATTGGAAGAAGATGGTGGTGCTGCTGCCGGTGTGGTGGATCTCCTTCAGTTTACAATCCAATTAGTGTTGGTGGAGTGGGAGCACTTCCCACTTGAGTCCCACTAGTGTGACTCTTGTGAGTTTCTATAGGTCCTTCCATTCAAAGTGAATGGCTGCAATAACATTTACAACAAAAGAAATGATTAACAACTATAATGTAGTTAATAAGCTAACTAGGGATAATGTTGATTATTGAAAGGAAATTTCAGTTTCATAATTTCATCTCATATAGTGTCAAAAACAGAGGGCACAATTAAAAGAAAGCAAAGAAAACTATGACATACCACATATCAAGTAACACAATTAAATAACAAGCAAAGGATAGCATCTGGATTAACAGTAATACAAATTTGTTTGATTCTACTCAATTATAAAAAAGATTACCCTCAAATCCAACAGAAACATAAACATTTGAACCCAATAACGATAGTCTAAAATCTGCAAAACAAAATCTAGTAATCAAGAATCAATAGGAATGTCTCTACCAAAAACATCCGGTATAGACACTCTAGAACTTGTAACTCGTCCACCAACCACATTACATAAACAAGTTAGGCCTTTTCGCCTTGTATGTGGTCTTCAACTTCCTTGATGGTGGCCTAACTTTCTTGAAAACCAATGGAAACTTGATTTTGGAGTTGTGGAATTGTTTGGTGCTCTCCTTTTTGCATAGCTTAGCTGGGATGGTGGCAGTCTTTATAATTTGAATGCAAGGGAATTAGACCCTGTGGCGTGAAGTCATCTCATTGTACATCTGCTCAACTGCACCATTTACATTTAGAGTGGTATCACGGTACTCCTTAACCTTGGTTGGGTTCTTCTAAAAAATCTTGGTTGGGTTCTTCTCAAAAATCTCATTGATAGCAAGGACTTGATCATTGCTCTTCTTAACCTTCTTGAGTTTCCTCAGAAAATGCCAGAACTTTATGGATTTATTTATTTATTTTTGTAATTATTTTCTTTTTTTATTTGACACTAATACAACAAGGGGGTTAGCTTGAGGGAAGGGAGCTAGGGGACTAAGGGAAACATTAGCTGGAACTAGTTTCGAACCTAGTCTTGTGGCAGTGGATAGGAGGTTACAGTATAAGCCTAAAAGGTGGTGCTTGTAGAATATGAAATACAAAAAGTGTCGAGAATATAAACTTATTAGAAGTCACAATGCTTTTGTGGTTCTTGATCTACAGTCAATGCTGAAAAGCTATTAAAATACTCATAATTAGTAAATTGTCCATCTTCAACAAGAAGTTAAAGGGCAATTTGTGTTGAATAACCTTGAGAATATGCCAGAAAACGTGAAAACATAAAACCTAATACCTATATCACTTTTTAGCAGCTCAGTAAAATAAATACTGATCGTAGCACTACCTCAGTGATGAACATACTCAATAACTGCATTATTCCTCCAATAAAAGAAGCACAAGAAGACAACAATGTGGAAAGGCCATTGAATTAATAATTTTCAAAATCTGGATAAAATCAGATAAGGAATACATGTATCTTGGGCACGAGTTCGATTAATATCACGAAAGGATTAAAGAAACAGGCTATAATTTCATCAGACATACAAACAGAAGATGAAATTAAATGGAAATTCAAATTTAACAAATAATAACTTCTTACTTCCTAGACATACTGATTCCTATAACAGTGTTTTAAGTTGATTTTCAACACTATAGAAGAATTGATATAAAAATATTAGCTGATTGACATACTTTGTTAAGTTTCACTTGAGTATGATGATTGATGTGAAAATATTAGCTTAAGTGGTCCACCATTACCAGTCTTCTAATTTCAAAAACATGCTACTTCTCTTTAGTCTATATTAAAGGAGTTGCATCAACAGTGACAAAAATGCAGCACTGCATTTAGAGAAGTTCAATAAACGTTATCCCACCCACACAAGGCCGAATCATCTAAATTCTGAATTCAATAGCATTCTCCATCAAATAATAATAATAATAATAATAATAATAATAATAATAATAATAATAATAATAATAATAATAATAATAATAATAATAATAAAAGGCATAGCAAAAGAACGGTGTTGGCTTAAACCACAATATTAACCAAAAACAAGTAAAACAAAATGATATACAAAATAAAAAGAATGGCCGTATCTCTATTCAAAACACAGAGCAATCAACAACGTGCCCAAATGCTAGGAACTCTCACTCACTACCAATAAATACCTATATACTACATTTTAAAGAGGACGAAATAAAGAGGAGATAGGAAGACTCACCGACCACGAAAGGAAGATCGAAAATGACCGACGCAACGATGGTTGGTGGCTGTGTGAGACTGAGCAGTGAGCACGAAATGAGAGCCAACTGAGCAGCAATGGTGTGGTGGTCTGGTCACTACTCACGACCGAGACGCCGGTGGCGCACCACTGAGAGAGAGGGCTGAGTGGGGCACCGCTGCGCTTAGGGTTAGGTTAGGGGATTTAGGAATTGGGAGAGAAACTGAGAAAGGGGAAGGATTGCGAAAGTGAGGGTGAGGCTCGGGTTTGGCAGAAAGAACGAAGAAATGAAAGAGTGGTTTAGGTTTTTTCGGCAAAACGACATAGTTTTCATCGGGTATTCGGGTCATCGGGTCGGGTATTCGGCCCGGTCTTCTGAACCCGATACCCGACCCGATTATTAGATGGTTTAATCGGGTTTTGACCCGATTGACCCGCATACCCGAACCGACCTGGATATTCTACGTCGGGTCGGGTGGGGTCTATCGGGTTGACGGGTCGGTTTGCACCCATGAACACCCCTAGTATCACTTGAATGATCTTAAGTCTTGAAATAATATGTTTATGTTTCTCAATGTTTGTTGTGTATCCTTTCCCTTCTTTTCTTACACCCCTTATCATTGGCCTGACATTACAAGCTATAAAGACCCTTTTGATCCTCAGTTATGTGTGGTTTATAATAGTGGAAAGAGAGTTTAGGATTCAATTTTGTAGATTTTATGATTCATATAGATGTATGTTTATAAACTTATCCGGATGTGTATGACTTGAATATGAGAAGTTTATCTTGTATGGTTGTGAAAAATGTAATTTGCATGAAAAGATGATGGATTGTTACATGTTTAGGATTGTGTATGTGTGGAGTTGATTGTGAGATTTTTGTATTCATTGAGTACCGATGCAATCATTCTACTCTGGCTCTAAAAAAAGTGAAAATTGAAATTAAAAGTTGCTGAATGCATGTTGAGTTTAAATTGTTAAGAAAATTTACTTAGTCATACTTTGTTTTGCTTGAGGACAAACGAAAGGTTAAGTTTGGAGGTGTGATAACTCCACAATATATAGTTATTTGTGCCTCATATCTGTATTTCTCTGATTGCTTGAGTCCTTCTTGTTATGCATATTTGGAAAGTTTTGTGCTTATATTTTTTATATTCAATTCTGATACCTTTCCAATATGATTCTAAGCAAATTATGCATATTATTTGATTGATTAAGTGGATTTACAACTGTTACTTATTTGGTGATTTCTCTATTGTAGGAAAGGCTCCAAACAAGCTGATATATGGAGCAATTGAGCTGAAACTAGAAAAGAAAGCCAAGTGGGCAACTCAACATCTCATGCCGCGATGTGGCATGTGAATGCCGCGGCGTGATGCATGCCCTGCATTAAGTCAGAGAGCTACGCAAATTGAATACCGCGACGCAAGGAAATCAATGTCGCGGCATAGTGACCTAAATTGTAAAAGCGCCGCGGCGTAGGCATATTAATGTCACGACGTGGCTCGGTTTTCTAATCCTATAAATAGAATTTTAACAGATTTTAAGAGGGAGTTTTTATAGAGTTCCGCAATAGTTTTTAGGTTTTAGAGAAGCTGCGATCTGTTCTTCATTTCTGGGCTAATTGGAGGCTGGAAGAGTCAAGGATGGAGGTCATCTTCCTTAAGGAAGATGATTTGAGCTTCAAAGATGATATCTACTTCCTTCTCCCTTAGTTTTCTTATTTTCCTTATTTCTTGAGCACTGTTTTTTATGTTATTTTCATGTTCATGGATTAACTAAGCTGTATTTAGGAATTACTTTGTATCTTTATATGGATATTAATGTTTATATGTTATTTCGAGTTTATATTGATGTTTGGTTTTGTTCTACCATGCCTATGCTTAATGTTTGCTTTTGATTGACCATCAATTGCAAGATCTTGTTTGATGCAAAAATGAACTAGACATAGGGATTTGTGGATATGGATATGGTATAGTTAATGCATGTTCAACGAGTTCAATTGGTTTAGATGAGTTGATTCACTAACTGGATAGAAATATACCTTTTAGCAATGTATTAATAGATGTTTGAGAATAGATCATTCATTAGTGGAGTTTACACTAGTTCTCATGGAAACATAGTGCATTAGGTAAATGACACCAGGGTTGATTGACCTAGACATAGACTTTTGACTAAATCAAATTCTCAAGCTAACTTAACGATTCATTGATGTTGCTTAGAAAGATTGCATATCATTAGTAAGAAGTATGAGGTGAAGAATGATTTCCTAGATCTCTAAACCATTATCTTTATTGCTTTGTAAACTTTAGATTTAGTTTCTATACTTTTTGCCTATTTTATATATTCTTCGATAGAATTTAGCTAAGCTATTGGTTGTTATTTAGTAATGGAAGTCATATATCATCGTAGGAACGAACCTATACTTTGTATCTGTATTACTTGTATGACCCGTGCACTTGTGGCCTAATAAAGGGACAAACAGGTATGATGGAGGTGGTGGCTGAGATGGTGGGAAAGTAGCAGTAGAAGTGGGCAGTGACTGAGTACTAGGCACAACAGAAGAACCAGAGTCATTTGGAAGTCATAGTCGTGATCGAGTACTCGCTAACCCTATCCGTCTACAGCGCGACCTCTGCTCACCGGACTGCTCGGATGGTCTGGGAATCTTATCTGCAGGAGGAGCTGGATGAAGGTGATCCAATGTGATGCAATCATGCTCCCTCACTGAAAATAAGATGTCCTCTATAGACTGTTGAAGGCTAGCCATACTAAATCTCGAACTAGGATTCCTGGCCGACGCATGGACGTTCTCTGCAATGTCAGCCTAAGATACAGATATAACACGTCATTATCAATATAAAATACAAAATGCATAAAATAAATAGCAAAACATATTGGTAAAAAGCTTACCATAAACCCAATGGATGCACCAGTTCGGGAAATTCAACGCATGGTAATCTGTCTGTACCAGTGCATATACTCAGACTGCACAGTAAGAGTAGCTTCCAAAGGCCAACCAAAAACACATTGTTTCCTTCGACTATCCCAGATGGCTATGTGTGCAAGGTGTGTGGCTCGCCAATCCTTGTCGTGTCGTCTGGCCAGTGTAATCAAGTGCAACTCGTCAGGTTAATGTGGTCTCTGTGGTATTAGTTGGTCCAGACCAAACTGACGCATCACCCTGTCTGGCTGGTGCCACTTAACAATGTGGAAAAAGATAAGTTGAACCACTGTCATAATAATGTCTCTACCAATGACACAGAATGCTAGCAGTGAAGCCACAATCTCATCCGTATATGGCCGCCATGTTATCTACAATCACAATTGTATAAAGAATTAGAAAATAAGATAAATTAACTTATTTAAATCAATGTAAACAGATACTGGCCTCATCACTCTTTATCTGATCAAAGAACCGACGGTAATACGAAAGCACCCTCATTGGGTTTCAGTCAACACCTTATGTTTATGACACCTATATATATATATGTCAATGTTATATAATGTCAACACAAGTAGTATATATAACAAACTAATATACATATATGTTGAGAAACTCACTGAAATCCTAGTGGATGTAGGGGACCACAGGCAGCAACACAGTAGCCACAAAGACAGGATCAGTATCATCCACAAGTGTAGGTACAAGGGGTGGAAATCTGTGTCATGCCCAATACTGCAACAGTATGCAAGCACCTCCAATCTCGTGCACGCTGTAGTTTGTGGCCTTGCACAGCTCTCTGTACAAATAGGACAAGATCCCCAACTGTATCTCCCAGTAGTGGTAAAGTCCTCCAACAGAGGAATGAACATCATGTGCACGTGTCTACCAGAATGGTTGGGAAATAGCAATCCCCCGATCAACCAAAGTATATACGACCGTGCACACTGCATCACGTAATCAGCTCCATCAGCCTGGGTAAGTCGTCTACGGAATGCGCTCTAGAGCCACGACATATCAATATGTCCACCTGATACGTGTGACTCAGGCGACTGCGATCCTAACAAGGTCTGACATAGGTGCATCTAATCTCGACGGGATGTACAGCCAGTAACTACATCGCCGTCAATGGGAAGTCCTGAGATAATACCTATGTCCTTCAATGTGATGGTGCACTCTCCAATAGGCATATGGAATGTGTATGTCTCGAAGCGCCATCTCTCAACCAATACCGTAATGAGGGAGTGATCGATGGTGCAACATCCCATATGGATAATTCCCATGAAACCAAACAGCTCTAGATATGGCAGTATCCTCTCATCTAGGTCCATATGTCTGAATTTATGAGCACGTCTGACATGCAGATGACGATCTGGTCTTCTTTGCCATATATATTATGAAACATGAAACTCCTACAACTCTAATACTGACGGGTCCTCTGGACCTGGGTGCAAGTGGAATGCCATGTCTCACGCTGTAATCAGGCAACAGATAAGAACATTGGGTAAGTCTTCAAATAATAAAACATACTATAGAATTGAATATACATATTAAATATGAGTGTTTCAAGCATAAATTAATAGACACCAGTAAAAGCACAATATCAAAATGATATTAATAAAAAATAATCACGTAGATTATCAAATTACACACTGAAAATATTCAGTTACACATAGATAGTCATCCATTACAATACAATTGGTATTAAATTATGTCCTAATCAAGTTGATGGTCCTGCTTGGTCATTCCCTAAAGAAGTCGATCCACCACGACGACAACTACGAGAGTTATGTCCAGATTCACCACATTTTATACATCTTTGTCCCGGTCCTGGTTCGCGTCAATCCATCTCATTTCTAAGTCGAGTTGATTTGGGTTGACCTTTAGATTAAAACAATTGACGATTGGGTACTAATGTAATCGCCGAAGCTGGTGGCCACCATGGTTCATCCTTAATGATATTCCAATTAACCTCATACACCTTGTACAAAGTATGCATTTTGTAAATACTGTGCACATATTGAAAAATGTCAAGTCTCTTGGAAGAACATGTTGTTATTGCATGAGAGTAAAGGAAATGCAACGCTTGAAATAGGCCACAGTCACACGTGCCTTCTTGAAGGTTTAGGGAATATTTAACTCCATCCTGCTGTGTTATAGGGTTGAATGCCTCTTCGACCAAAAATCTGGTTGTCTGTATATCAAATTGACAAACTTTGTGAGAGCTTGCCTTGAGCATGTTGACATTCCAACATTTCATAAAATCATCATACCAATATGCTCCATCAACACGTTTTTCGTTTGTGTGATCCTTTTGATTAACAAAGTACTCTACCAATTTGTAATATGTCATCTGAACAAGTGCTGTTATTGGTAGGTTTCTGCCACCTTTCAACACCCCATTCATACACTCAGATAAGTTCGTCGTCATATGACCAAATCTGTGGCCACCATCATATGCTAAACTCCATTGTTCTTTTGGAATCGAATTAATCCAATTTGTCATTTCAGGAGTAGCGGTCAACTTTTCCAACCTAGTCTCAAATTTGTATGCCATTGGTTCATACCCTGATATTAAAATATTGAATGAGTTGGCGTTAACAACTAAATTGTAGTTTGATAACTAGTATAATAAACTCATAAACAATGTGAAATGTTTAACTATCTGTGTTAATCAGATATTTCTTTAGGGTCAAATTGCGAAAGACGTTGTTAAAATTGCTACCAATATGTCAAATGCAGAAAACATGATGTGCATGCGGTGACTACCATCCTAGATGTGGATTCACCACTGATTGTATGATGCATTGATGTCGATCAGACATCAAGTACAAGCCCAGTTGTTGTGTGACATGTGTTTGAATAAATGCTAAAAACCAACTCCAAGCATCCTTTGTTTCCCCTTCAACAATGGCAAATGCAATGGGCAGAGGTTTTCTATCGTCATTCTGTGTTGTTGCAATCAATAGTTTATGACGATATTTACCATACAAATGAGTATCGTCAATCTAAATAATGGGCTTGTAGTATTGGAATCCAACAACACATGGTTTGAATGTCCAAAACAAGTGATGGAATACAAGTTTTGAACGGTTAACTCTATTGGCCTCGACATAATCAATGGTTTGCAACTCCACATTGTGCCTAGCATGTCTCTTTGTATGGCAAGTAACCATCTAGGCAATACCGCATAAGATTTATCTCAGTCTCTAAATATCTTCACAATTGCAATTTGTTTTGCCTTCCAAGCTTTCTGATAGGACACGTCATATCCGAATTGACATTGAACCCTTTCAATAATAAGTATACAGGTACATCGGGTTTTTCCTTAACCATCTCTAGAATGCAAGAACAGATCATACGAGAGTCTAACTTCTAATGATCTTGTGACATGGCTGGGTTGACACAGTTGTGAGGTCCATTATATTTTCTAATTTCCCACATGTTTGATTTTTTGCTTAGAATGACCTTGGCCCTCCAATTACAACCATTAGCAGCTTTGAGACACTTAACAGTTAGCCACTGTGTATCAGAATTATCAACCTTGTAATTCTGATGTCTAATAATGGAATAATATTTTAGGGCTAAATTGACAACATCTTTAGAGGAAAATTGTAACCCGACATATAATTCTTCATTTGGACTCTAAATACCACGAGAATCTAATTCAGACAGATTATCAGGTGTACTCAGCGCATCCCAATTGATTTCAGAAAACTGAGGGCATGGAGACACATACGTAGATTCAGGAGCAACTACCAATGGAGGGACTAGTTGTTGTATATTTACTTCAGGGCCAGATTGGTCTTCTTCTAAGTCAGTGTCTGTATCTTCACCCTCAAGCGCCTCCCCTTCATCATCGCTTGTATCAGATAATGCATCTGCCATAAGTGGGTTATCAGTTTCAAGGTTCAACCTAAATGAGCTCTTTTCAAGTATTGCAAATGTACCAACTTCTTGAGATTGTACTAGGACAAGAGCATGTGTCATGCAGAATTGAGTGTTGATAGGGTACGATGATTCAACAAAATTAGAAGGCCCAGCTAATAACCCTATTTCAGAAGGAGCTTCAGCATGCTCATTGTGCTCACTTGTTTCTGTCTCGACATACAACTTCATAGAAGTTAAGTTAGGATGCTGATCAAAACAATCAATCATGCAAGCAACGTCTTCATCATATACTAATGAAAGAGCTATCCATCTTAAAACATTTCTCCATTGTGAAAATTTGTGCACAACACTTGACACAACTTGATTTTCTTAGAGCCTTAATTTTAAATGAATTCTCCTTTTAAAAAGCTCAATAGTCGTATCACGTTGAATCATGATAGATTTGGGACGAGGACCTTTGTACATTAGACTCTTTTCACCTGCATACGTTCTCCTATTGTAGTAAATGAGAACAAGAAGGTGTTTGGTCATCTTACACTTCTAAATAATAACAACACAAATAATTCAATTTTGTACAAACAAATTTCAAAAACCTACTAAATAACAATAAAACATATATAATAAATACACAATTAATAATAATAATAATAATAATAAAACAAATAATAATAATAATAATAATAATAGTAATCAATAATAATAATAAATAATAAAACTCAATTATTCTAACAATAAAATCAATATACAATACATAATTAATATAGAAACTAAAAAACATAACCAATAATTCTAACAATAAAACAAATATACAATACACAATTAATATAAAAACTCAAAAACATAAATAATAATTCTAAAAATAAAACAAATATACAAAACATAATTAATATAATAACTCAAAAACATAAACAATAATTCTAACAATTAAAATATTCAAGCAATATATATAACAACAACAACAACAACAACAACAACAATAACAATAACAATAATAATAATAATAATAATAATAATAATAATAATAATATAATGATAGAAATACTTTACAAATATGATTTTCTTACAAGTTACTGTACCACATGAGAATTCAAGAGAGAGTTTAGAGAAAATAAAATCTAGAGAGAAGGTGAAAATTTGAGAAATGAAAGTAGTTGTCGTGGGAGGGAGAGGGGAAGATGAGTTATAGGGGTCAATGTAGGATACGCCAGAACGATTGGCGTATCCAACGTGGATACGCCAAGCGTTCTGACGTATCTTACGTGGCATAGACAATATTAAAAAATTTCAACGTGGCAAAAAGGATGACATTCGGGTAAATAGTTTTAAAAAGATGATAATTTGGTAAATATTTTTGCCATTGAGGGCAGATTGATCAAAAACCCCGCTATTTGTCCATCCAAAAGACTTCAACTATTGTCCACCTCCATATTTTGTTGATTCACTCAAGAGAATTTGAAATTTGAAATTTGAAGCTGAAAGTATTCATGCGGCACAAGATTTCTAATTAATACGTTAGGCATAAGTGGTTAATCACTATAGGTTTTTGGTGAATCTCATTATTTGGTGAATCCAAATTCACTGGTTAATACATTAGAAATAAGTGGTTAATCTATATCAGTTTCTAGTGAATCTAAGTAAAAATTCCTAATAATGAATAACTGGTTAATACATTAGGAATAAGTGGTTAATTACTATAGGTTTCTGATGAATCTCATTAATTGGTGAATCCAAATTAACTGGTTAATACATTAGAAATAAGTGATTAATCTATATCAGTTTCTGGTAAATCCAAGTAAGAATTTCCAATATTGAATAACCGGTTAATACATTACGTAAAAGTGGTTAATCATTATAGGTTACTGGTTAATCTCATTAATTAGTAAATTCAAATTAACTGGTTAATACATTAGAAATAAGTGGTTAATCTATATCAATTTATGGTGAATCTAAGAAAGAGTTCCCAATAAGGAATAGTTGGTTAATACATTACGTAAAAATGGTTAATTACTATAGGTTTCTGATGAATCTCATTAATTGGTGAATCCAAATTAACTGATTAATACATTAGAAATAAGTGATTAATCTATATCAGTTTCTAGTGAATCTAAAAAAGAGTTCTTAATAATGAATAACTAGTTAATACATTACGTAAAAGTGGTTAATCACTATATATTTATGGTGAATCTCATTAATTAGTGAATTTAAATTAATTGGTTAATACATTCGAAATAAGTAGTTAATCTATATCAATTTCTGATAAATTTAAGAAAGAATTTTCAATAATAAATAACTAATTAATATGATAGGAAAAAATAGTTAATATCTATAAGTTTTTTATTAAAAAAATAAAAAATAAGAAATAATAACATTAACATACGAAAAAGTTAACAACCATACATATAAAAACATATGATAAACTAAAGTTAAAATATTTGAGTGAACGAGAAACGTTTCTTCAGTACAAACTACAAAAGGAGTTAAAATCTGCAATTACCTTTCTATCCAAAAGAAACAAAAAATGCAATTATCTCATTGTTTTGTTACTGTAATTATGATCGAAATGATGCTGGAACTCAAGATACCGCGATGTCAATGTTTACCCATTTGTTGTTAGCTACCCCATACTACTGTACAGTGTCTCAGAGTCATCAATGTCCATGTTACCATACTACATGTATAAGAGCCTCAAGATTATCTGCAAGCAATTTGCTTTTTATGTTATTTTATAATTTTTTTTAAGACGCGTGATCTCCTGTAATAATATAATTAAATAATTTTAAATTTTCATAATCAATCATCTTAAGAAAAAATAATTTTTTTTTATATTCATAAAACACTGAATGAAATGCATAGTTATTTTTATTGAATATTATTTTTTAAATATTAAAAAGACTAGTAAAAAGATCTTTTAAAGGATATGGCAAAAATATAACCTGTGACATGGACATGAAAATACAGTAGTGCCGCCTTGGGCCATAACAAATTCTGCAAAAAGATCGAGTACTCGACAAACTTGATAAGTCGCTGTTCAGTTCAGCTAAAATCGCAACTAGGTAAATGCACCGCCATTGGCAAATATTTGCTGTGCTTTGTGTATCGAGGTGGACGTATAGCTCTTTGGATTCTCCTCTCCTAATCCTATTATGATTATAAGTTTTTATGCATAATAATATTATTAAATCCATAAACTAATTAAAACACAAATTATAATTATAAATTGAGTTTATAAATGGTCTACGTTGTGTTTGTACCCACGTGTCCTTTGGTAATTGGTGGAGGAAGAACATAGGTTTTGGGGCATGGCATGGATGGCATAGCATAACAAACATAACATTCTTTATAACAGCAGCACCGCAACCAGAGAAACGTAGCGGATCGGGAACGATGAGGAGGCTCTGGCGATTGGCAAAACGAGTACGAGGTGTTCCATTCCAAAGAGGCAAATCCGCGACGGAGATTGAGAGTGTTAGTAATGGTGTGGTGTTTATACCTGGCGGCCTGGGTGCAACGCCGTCATTTCTTCATGACAACCACAATACTTTCTCCTCCTACTTCACATTGACATCTTCCCCCTTACAATACACCGGTTTGTTCCTCTTGTCTATTTTCTTCCAATAATTTTTTTTTTATTTGTTTTAATTCCTGGAAGTTTAGTTTTGATTTGATTTGATTGGAACAGGAGGAGGGCAAAGGAGGAGTATGTTTATCGAAACGCAGCCCACTCCGAACCCTTCATCTCTGATGTTTCATCCTGGGAAGCCTGTCATGGAAGTTGGAAGCGCCGACTTCCCCAACCCTCGTTCTGCTATGAATTCTCCCCTCGCTAAATCACTCTTCGGAATTGATGGTCTCCTTCTTTTCTTTTCTCCTATCCCTCTGCCTTCATTTTTTTTATTTATTTATTTTTATGAAAATTGCTTATCAGCTCAATATTGCTTCTTAGGGTTTGCTCATGATAGCGTTGGTGTGCATTATATTATAGGACTATACTTCCACGATTACTATAGTATGTGTACATCACTCTTCTGCCTTCTTCATTTGCAGGTATTACTCGGGTTTTCTTTGGATCGGATTTTGTTACTGTTACCAAATCCGAAGATTCTGCTTGGGAATTCCTTAAGCCTGAAATCTTTGCGGCAATTATGGACTTCTACTCTTCGGGGCAGCCGCTGTTTTTAGACTCTAAAGCTGCAGCAGCTATGGATACAGCTATTCACCATGTATGCTAACCTTTTAATTCAAATGCTTGGACTTGGAGCTTATTTCAGGGAATGACTACACGGTTCTTATGTTAATGCTTTTCTCTTTTTTACTCTACTTTTTTAGATTGACATATTGCCAATCACGAAGGTCCTTTTAAATGTTGATTATTGTTATTTTGGGTTAGAGGTTTTTGTGGTTGTTTCAAGGTACAAGTGGGTTCAAGTTAGAGGCACCTTGGTTTTATGCTTCAACTCTTGCCTTCATCTTACTTGGGGACTAAAAGTATAATTCTCCTGACTAGTTTATAACAGCTGTAGCTTTTGCTAACCAGAATGCCTGCCTGTTGTTTTTGTGACCGAGCCCGAGCCCTTATTTCATTGGCATTTTGTTTCAATCAAACAAATTATATGACTTTTAGACCTACAATCTAATTGGTTCTTCCTTTCTGTTATGTATTGCATACTAATAAGCTTAGTTAATCACATTAATTCACATTAAAGACTTCTCCAAGTTAGCATAACTTTGACTGACACAGCCTGTGGGTCAGGTTGTCATTTACATTTGCCTTCATTTCTCCTATGCCAACTGGAACAAAACTTGTGTTTCATTGCTCATCTCTGCTCCTGTACTTTTTATTTTGTTTCAAGTTATGTTTCTCTCTGTCCACCCCCCCCCCCCTTTTACATGTATACCACACCTTATTGTCTATTATATATCGAGATGGGAATAATTTCTCAAATATGGAATTGGTATGAACATGCTGATAGAAGGACCTCACCACAAACAAGGTTGGCACTCCCTTGTGTCTCCCAAATCCCTTCTGATAGATTTCTCCTAAACATTTTTAAGACTTGAAATGATCCAAGTGCCCTGGAGTAAGAGATTTGTCTTACTCCTGGAGTACGCAAGAAGTTCTCCTCAACCATATTTGAGAGGCCAAAACTAAACGGTAAGTATACATGTTTTCCATACAGGATGATTCTGAAACAGTTGCGATGATCAAGGAATTGTTAGAGACTCGTATTCGACCTGCTGTGCAAGATGATGGTGGGGACATTGAATATCGAGGTTTTGACCTGTAAGTTCGTTTTAATTTTTTGTTATTTTGGTTTTGAAGCACTTCCCTGAAATCTTAAGGAAGATTGTGCATACATTATAGCATGACTTTTTACTGAGCTGTTTTCTATATTGTGGTTTTCTCCAGAGATACTGGAATAGTGAAACTTAGAATGCAAGGAGCATGTAGTGGCTGCCCGAGTTCATCAGTGACCCTGAAATCAGGCATTGAAAATATGCTGATGCATTATGTACCTGAGGTAACAATATTGGTGATATCTTCTTGTGATGAAATTAATGCATTCGTTGTTTCCATATGGATTTATGGTAATAGAATAGATCAAAATCTTGAACGTTCTCTTCCTTCAACACGAGGTGCCTTTTCTATGCATATTCTTGTGTTAATTATTTAATTTTGAGTGCATATGCTTAGAAACCGGAATGTATAATGCTGCAGGGATAAAGTTAGGGGACCGATTAACTGTGCAAGATTTGCTAATTGTACACCTTTGAATTACTTCTATGTGATTGTCTTACATCTAAGCTGTGGAATTTGGATTATTCATAACATACTTATTATAGGGATCATGCATATCAAATTTTACACCAATAATGTGTCAATTAGTATTTTATCTTTTAGCTTGTATTCTCTAGTATATAGAAAATTGGATGGATTATCGAATGTTTATTTAAAGCAGCGTTAATGGAATGTTTAATGCTGCCTTTTGCATTTACAGGTCAAAGGTGTGGAACAAGAATTGGATGCTGAAGATGAGGAAGCGGCATTAAGTGGACAAATGGAGTAATTGAAGTCAGTAGTGTTTTTTTCCCCCCCTTTAAATTGCTGCCTGCATTTAGTCTCATAGATTTCGCACTCTCAACAGAGACCTCCGAGTATAACAGCAGTACATAATGAAAACAAAGTTGTGAATGTACACAAAAAATAAACCAAGTAAGTTGTGAGTTGGATATATTGTAGAATGGCATGAAATTATCGTTCCAAGCTAGTTGGATCTCACATCACATAGTATGAAGGTAGAAGTTTATAGCACCATATCATTGACAGTATGACGGCATACTGTACCCTCCACTCGACATGCGTAGCTATGATCCTTGGTATTTTCTTTAAATTAACGTTCTTGGAAAAAATACAAGGCATTGTTTGCCTATGTTTTCAGCTGCAGATGTATTGATATCTATCGTTTGGTTACATGCGATTCCCTCCTTTTAAGGATGTATGCATGTTAAGGAGAATGAGAAATGTTTTGTGTCTAATTTTTATAGGCACATCGTATTTACACTATATATTAATGTGAGAGAGATGTTAAATTATCTTGTATGTGATTGTAACATTCTTACGGGATACAAAATGAGTTTGTGAGTGAGTTGAAAAAAGTTAAACGTATAAAAATTGAATGAATAACGGGTCTTTAAGAAGGATAGGAAAAAGGTCAAAAAGGCATAGGTCATTGTCGTTTTGTAGCCTATTATTGGTATTCTAGCATAGCATGGTGGTGTCTAATATACACCCTTCAAAGAAGTGTGTATCATACACCTTAAAAATATAGCCATTGATATATAATTAAAATATATTAATGGTCAGATTTGATGACCTTCTACTTGCACAAGAAGTTTCATCCAATAGAAAACTTCATCCCGGAGTCACCATGAGCTTCATCCACCACGCCAGAACCACCATGAACTTCGTTGCCAGCCTCTGTCGCGCCAGTCGTCGTCCAGACTAGAACTCAGCCACCAGAACTACTATGCGTGACCAAAACCAGAACCACCATGCGCGACAAGAACCCAGCATCGCGACTAGAACCCAGCCACCATAACCACCATGCGCGACCAAAACCACGAATCGCCAGATCCGTTGCCCATGAGTCGCGTCGCCAAATCCGCAAGCCACCATAGCCATCGAGACCCAAAACGAAACCATCGAGACCCAAACCCAGCATCAAGCCACAGATCCATCCAAACCCAAAACCCACATAGATTCATCGCTGGCAACTTCACCATCGAACCCCCACGAGCAGCCGCACATACCCAAAACCAACTTCATCATCGAGACAGAGGTATGCGGTGGCTAGGCGTGGAACAGGGCGGTGGTTCCGGGCTTGACTTGTGGATCGCGTGCTGGTTGGGGCAGAGGCTGAGGTTGTAGTGGCTGAGGGCACGGAGGCTGAGGTCTCAGTGTGGTTCCGAGCTGGTAGCACCAGATCTGTTCAGATTGGACCGCTGTGGAACCAGATCCAGCGCCAGACGACTACGGATGCACCATATCCGAATGCATTTGTTCGCTCCACGCTGGTGGTTCAGGGCTTGATTCGCGGGTCGCGTGCTGGATGAAGCAGAGGCTGAGGTCTCAGTGTGGTTCCGAGCTAGTAGCACTAGATTTGTCCAGACTGGACCGTCGTAGAACCAGATCCAGCACCATACAGATGCAGATGTGCCAGATCCGAATGCATCTGTTCGCTCCACGCCGCAGCTCCGCCATCGAACCCCCTAGTTGTAGATTCTTATAGACCGGACCACCGTCGTCCATTGACGCTGTCACCACCACTCCATGCTGCAGCTTTGTCGACAAGTTGCAACCTCTGGCGTTGGTGGATGTTGGGAAAAATATGGAGTGACCTAGAAACTTCAAAAAAATGAAGTAACCTGCAATAGCAGGTATTTTTAGGTGATGCATGATACATTCTAACTTAGTAGGGTATATACTAGCAACCGCGAGCATAGCATTGGTCACATCTACTCTGAGCTACATAAGATGGTTGTATTAATTGCATAACAGGGCCAGTCATGTAAGATACTGATTCCATAGAGATATAAATACGGCACATTAATTGCAGGATTTATGAATTACCTTGGAATAAAAACCAATAATGTTGCTGAATCCTGGGCTCGCGGAAGTGGTTGGCACTCATTCTTAAAATTAATAAACTAGTCAATACTCAGTAGTTTTAGCTACTGAGTGAGTGACTAAGAAAAATTTCCAACAACTGGACCAAGTTGAAATTATATACTCATACCTCCATGTGCAAACTTTGTTAATTAGTTGTTTATTCTTGGATGTGTGTGAGCAATGTAAGTATCCTGTAAGCCTTGTATGGCTGTGGGAAATTTTGGGTTTCGGTAGTATAAGTGCCTCTGAAGAACTGTTTTCCTATCTATGATATGAAATGAAAGTTCTACCTGTTGGAGGAAAAGGGCAAAAAAATGGTACTCCCATCTTAATTGTCAATTTGGCCCATCCAGCCGATCTATTTAACTTTAACAGTATCTTCATGTCAGGCTAAAAATTTGTAAGTATAACTTTTTAATCAGTTTAGCCCACCAGGTTGACGGAAATAATTCGTACATCGAACTGAAATTTAATAGATCCATTTTTTAAAAAAGTTTTTCAAAAAAATAAAATGAAAATTTTTTTTGTTACCATGAAATAAAAGTTTTTTTGGACCATGAAAAAGTTTCCTATGACAACAATAGCTGACAATAAGACACAACACTATGGTTTCTATACAATATTTTTAAAAAAATGAAAATGATTTTTTTTAACCATGAAATAAAAAAGATTTTTTGGACCATAAAAAGTTCACTATGACAAGCAAAGCTGACAATAAGACACAACAATAGATCCGGTCGTCCAATCCGATTTGGTTTTCTTATGGCAGAGTTTCTGAAAATCGGATCATTCATTGAATCAGACTTTTTTACCACATTTGAAGTTGAATTTACTTAATAGTTGTAAGTTAGAAATTTATTATAAAAATAATATAAAATAAATAGTATTATATAAAAAGTTGTGTATTTTAACTATAATTTACATAGATTTTTTTATTATTTTAAAGAAAGTTGTAACTTTTAACTATAATTTATCTTTTCGACATTTTTCTTTATTATATTTAGAATAAAGTTGTGATTCCATATATGACTCTGTTTTTTTTTAAACAAAAAATTAAGTGAAGTTGTGTTCACATATATGACTTTTTAAAATTTTCTTTGGGCCTTTTTACATAAAAACTATGACTTTTTGTTTTTTTTTGTTTTTGATTTTTTTTTATAATTTGATATATAAATATCATGTTTACAATGTTACAAGCTCGTAACTTATTGTGTGTGTAACAGGTATGTCGTCCCAAAAGTACAATATTTATATCTGATCATGTTGTTAATATCATACGATTAATTTTAGATCATATATATATTTCTTATGTTAAATATACTTTTTTATTTTTATCTTTTTTTAACAATAATATTAATTGATAGTTGAAAATTAACAATTATATATATTTATAAGTTTATATGGACACCATATGCCACACTAGAAATCATGTGGTGTCCCATATAAACAGGTAAATATATATAGTTGTTAATTTTTAAATATTAATTAATAACATTGCTTAAAAAAGATAAAAATAGATAAGTAAATTTAATCTCATTAATATGTAAATGGCTTAAAATTAATTGTATAATGTTAGTAGTATAGTCAGATATAAAATATTATACTCCTAAGATTACAACACATGTTACACGCACAAAAGAAATTGTGAGCTTTAGGTGATGGGACCATGATGTTTATATATCAAATTGAAAAAAAAAAAGGACAAGAAATCTTGGTTTTTATGTCAAAATGTAAAATAAAAAATCAAAAAAGTCGTGCATGTGAAGCACAACTTTATTTCATTTTAAAAATAAAAAATAGGCTAAATATTGTAAGTCGTGTATAAAAATTACGACTTCACCTTAAATATAATAAAAAAATAACAAAAAGGTAAATCGTGGTTGAAAGTCATGACTTTCTTTAAAATAATTAAAAATATATAAAAATTATAGTTGAGAGATACAATTTATTATATAATAATAATTATTTTATATTATTTTGAGAATTAATTTTTGACTTACACGTATTAAATAAATTTAACTTCAAACTATTCCTGTGAAGTAAAAAAGTCCATTGAATCAATAAAAAAATTGGTTCATGATTCATTAATTCAATTGTATTAAAATGGTAATATAATGTTTAATATATATTATGTTAATTTATCAATTTTCATGGAAATAAATTATAACAACTTAATATTTTAAGTGATTTTTTATATTTATTCAAGATTAAAACATTATTATGTAAACATGTTAAAATTAACTGTAAAAATGTTAAAATTAACTTTGGAAATAATAATAAAATATTAATAAAAAAATCATGTTGGGAAGAAACAAAAATTGTAAACACAATATAACATATATATAATTTGATTAAGAAAATTGGTTATCATACATTATTTTTTCACATACATCACTTTTCATACTATTTTTCAATGATTGTGATTAAATGATAGAAAGTGATAAGAAAAAAGTGATATGATTAATGATATGAAAAATAATATAAAAATTGATGTAAAAAAAATGTAATAAAAATCATATATCTGATCAATTTGATATCAATTTATTGATTTTGATATATATATTTTGATATTTATTGAAGATCACGTGATCTTCAATAAATCAATAAAATATTTGAGTTTACGTAAAAAATGTCTGGTTCTATTTGCAGAACAAACCAAGATGCTTCTTTCTCAACATATTCAGTTTATGTCTGGATTGGGGTTGGTATAGGCTGGGACCTGGCGATTTGTTTATTGGGGGAATTGATCACAAATTCCGTATTTTTCTATTTTTGGATTAATAGTTCAAGGTCTTGTTGTTCAGAGGTAATATCAGCCCATGACTATTTAGGTAGTTTGGTGAGACCTTGTTGTTGGAAAGCCTGTAAGGTTTGGATTGGGAAAACGTAGTCATTTCTTGTTTATTTGTCTGACTGTTTCTGGGTAGATGGCCCAGTTTGGATAGATTGGATCTGAGTGGATGACTCAGCTGGAGTGGATGACCTCGAGTTTGATGATTTTTTTGTTAGCCCAGATAGAACTAACTTACCTATGCCTCTTCCTCGGGAAGAGGATGTGGAGCCTCCTCAAGGCATGCTGCTACTTTTCCTGAAGATATTCACGAGTAAGGTAGTCAGGTAAAGTGTTTGAGGATCCTTTGATATACTTAATATCAAAATTAAAAACACTCAAAATGACTTGCCATCTTGCAAAAATTTGTTTGGAGGCTAAATTTTTAATATCTTTTAACAAAATGTCTTTAGCAGATTTACAATCGACACGGATTAAAAACTTTTGATTTAAAAGATCATATTGAAATTTTGTGATGCATAACACAATTCTCAAAATTTCTTTTTTCATAGTTGAATAATTCTGCTGGGCAGAATTCTAATGTTTTGATGCATATGCAATGACATGCTCTTTGTCTGCGACATGTTGTTTGAGAATGCCACCATAACCAATGTCAGAGGCATCAGTTTCGACAATTTTGAAAGCTTGGGGATTAGGCAAATAAAGGCAAGGAAGAGACTTTACCTGAGATTTGATTTGTTTGACAATACCTGTATGAATGTCTGACTATGGAGGTGGATTAGTTTTCAGACGGTCATGCAGAGGTTTGATAAGATTACTGAGCTGAGGAAAGAAATCAACCACATAATTTAGACAGCCAAGAAGTTGTTGTAATTGATTCTTATCAATAATTTGGTTAGGGAATTTGTCAGCAAATTCATAACTTGATTGATAGGGTTGATAGTTCCTTGATAAATATTATGACCAAGAAATCGAATCTGGGTTTGGAACAGATTAATCTTCGATTTAGATACAGTTAAACCATTTCTTTTAATTATGTTAATAAAAATATTAATGTGTTTAAAGTGTTGATCAATGGATTGAGAGTATACAAGTACATTGTCAATGTATACAATTGTAAAGTTTGAACATGAATTAAAGTTTTCATTCATGATGCGTTGAAATTCTGAAGGAGCATTCTTCAGATCGAAGGGCATTACATTCCACTTGTACTGCCTGAAAGGTACAGTGAAAGTTGTCTTATAACGATCACTCTCATTGAGCTGGATTTGCCAGAATCCAGATTTCATGTCAAATTTGCAGAAGATTTTGGCAGAATGAAGATTTTTAAGAAAATCTTTCTTATTTGGAATAGGATACCTAATCCATTGAAGGGCTTGATTAAGAGGTTTATAGTTTATGACAGTCGCGGAGTACCTCTTTCAATTTCTGCGGGTTTGTTGACATAGAAGGCAAAGCAAGACCAAGGAGACTTACTCTTTCGGATGAGACCTTTAGATAGAAGATCTTTGATTTTTGCTTAATAATAGTTAAGCAGTTCATGACTCATCTGGATAGGACGAGCTTTAGTTGGGATCTGTCGATCGTTGAAGTCCTTTTCATATAGAAGGTCGACCATATGCTTCTTTCTTTCCCAAAACGCGTTTGGAAGATCAGAACAAATTGAATCTTGAATCTGTAGATGAAGAGATTGAATGCGCTTCTGAACTTGAGGTTAAGAAAGTTGGGATTCGATATTTTTATAGTGAATTTCTTCCTTAAGATATTTTATCTGTTTTTATTTATTGTTAATCAAATAAACAATTGGATTAAGACTTTTAAGAATCGATTTTCTAAGAAACGGAAAACAGATAGTTTGACCGAGATGTTTGGTAATAATACATTCGTCAGTGATTTGTAGAGGGAAGAGAGACCTAATGAACGGTGTTCCTAGGATAACTTCACCTTTGAGATTTTTGACAAGAAGGAAGGATGTTTCAACCTGGAAACCTTGATTTTCGATGATTGCAGAGGATAGTTTGTACTGTATTTTCAGTTTAGAACCACTAGCAGTGTTGAGCCGCTCAGTAGTTTTCCCAAATACTTTGTCGGGACCATTCCCTCCAAAATACAGTTTGAATCTGCACCTGTATCAAACAAAGCAACAGTGTTTAAAACAAAATCACCAATTTTGATATTAATGTTTATTAAAAAATTTTGAATTTTGAATTGATTAATAATGTCGCAGAATGCAACATCATCATCTTGAGGTTTAAATTTAATTAAGGTTAATGTTTTAGGAATCTTTTTAGATTTCTCATATTCAGAATCAGATTGTATATCACCTAGCTGGGAGATGATAAGCTGATGGAGTTTTTGTTGTTCTTTAAGCTCTTTTTCTTCTATCTTAAGAGTATTAATCTCAAATTGAAGATCTTGAAGAGTGATTGGTTTTTTAGAAGAAATTTTTTCAAGCTTCTTGATTGTTTCTTTTAAGTTATATTTGTTTCTTATGATCGGATTCTTCATGTTTTTAGAAGAATTTTCATCAATGATAAATTTAAACTTTTGTAAGAAGATACTGCGTTCTTTAGAGTTTTCAATAGAATTAAGAACTTCAAACAGAAGATCTTGTTCTTTGGTTAAGACATTGATTGCTGGAGAATCTGAATCTCCAATAGACGATGAGACATCATCATCCTGGATTTAGTTTAAATCTTCCGAAAATTCTTTTTCAGAATCTTCCTCAGATGATTCGATCATAAGATTATTAAGTTGTTCTTCAACAGATTGGTCAAGATTTAAGGCTTTAATCTTTTTCTTAAGTCAACAATATTTGCTAATGTGACCAGGTTTGCCACAATTATAGCAGATTACAGGTTTTTTAGGGACATTAACATTGTCGATAGGAGGCTTTGACTTAAATTCTTGCTTAAGTCTTCTAGGTTTGGTTGAAGCTTTATGTTTAAAATATTTATATTTTTGGTTCTGTGGATGAACCTATTTTGGTTTGACTTTCTTCTTCCTAGCACAAGGAAGACCAAATTGTTAACAGAAGTTTCCAAGCTCCCGCTTTGTTTGAGCCTTTTCTCTGGCTAATTGAGATTGGATTTTATCATCTTGACAAATTTTAAGGGCTACTTTCTGGACGAAAGCAATTAGTTGACCATAACTCAACTGCTTATAAGGGATTTCTCCATTAAGAGATTGACTACGAATTTTGTCTCTAACTTTATCACCTAGAGATTTAGAAAGACCTGCAAGGAATTTCTCCTTCCAGAATGGTTGTTGACAATCTTCTCAAGTATAAACCTTAGTTAGGAAGGTATCTTGATACCACCTAAAATCAGCTAAGGTTTTACATTTAAGATTAAACAAGAGTTCGGCAGATCTATCACGCCAAATAGATGGATCACCAATGAAGTGTTAGACAATTGATGCGTGTGAAACAACATCATATTTTGTTCTTGTTTTGCATACATTTTTATGCATTTTAGTTTTCTTTTTTATTTGTTTTTCTCCTTAATTAAGATAACTGCGGTGTTTTTGGTGTTGTTGTGCAGGATTGATGCTTAATTGGCCTTGAAATAGATGGAAAGCTTGCATAATTGAAGTTGGAGCTTAAAGGATAGCAATTTGGGACAAAAAGCTTACTTTAGAGAATTCCATGGCCTGCCTGTGGAATTCCCCACGGCCATGGATTGAGCAGCTGCGTGAAAAAGTAAAAAAGAAGTTCCAGAGAATTCCACGACCTGGCCATGGAATGATCCACGGCCGTGGAACTCAGACAGCAAGTTCCACGGCATGGCCGTGATCGCTGTCCGTGTCACATTTTTAAGTTCATTTTTCTTCCTTTTTATGGGCTTGGATCAGTTTAGACCCTTAGGGCATATATAATTGTTCTGAATACAATATTGGGGTTCGAATTTGGTTTTGAAGGAGGCACATTAGAAGGCTCTTGATCTTCATCTTCCCGTCTTCTCTCTTGGATTGCGAGTTTGGATATGTTTTTGAATTTGATTTCTTGTTTATTTTTCTCCATGTCTGAGTAGTTTCTTTTGTTTCTAGGATTGGACAATGCATTTTGATACATTGATGATGATTAATTGACTTTGTTTACCCATTTTATTAATCTTGAATGTTCTTGATTCAATCCTTATTGCGCTTATTCATGTGAATTTACTGGCCACTTATTTGCATCTCATAGATATTTAGGGACGTACTGAGAAGTGAACCTAGGTGTTTGAATCATAAGAATTGAACTTAAGGTCTAAATCACGAGAGTAGGTTTAACCTTTCGAGGATTTAATGAATTACCATAAAGCATAATGGGTTCAATTTAGATTCAATTACCACGAGAGTAGGAATTGGTTTAATTGGACACGGTTCTTGTCTCTTGAGAAATAACATTAACTAATTTAGGGCAATTCACCTTCAATTGAATTTCAATTTTAATAAAAAGATTGTCAATTAGGAGTCTTGTATTATTGTGGTTACCCCCAATCCTGGAAGCTTTCTTGATTCTGAAAACCTTTCCTAACAACTTGTTGTTTTGGATCTCAACTTTGCACTTTAATATTTGTTTATTTAATTGCTTTGCTACTACTGTTCTTATTAATTAACAATTACATCCCCATTGTTTAATTTAGTTGAATTAATTAATTAATTGATATTCATAGACATAGTCCCTGTGAATTCGATCTTTTTATTACTTGACGATGAAACCGTACACTTGCGGATTTCACACACCAAGTTTTTGGCTCTATTACCAGGGACTGTCTTTTTATTGAATATCAGTTTAATTTTTAATTTAATTAGTTTAAACCCTTTTCACTACTTTCTTAAGTTCTCTTCGACTCTCTTCATGTAATTTCTCTTATTTATGCGAAGTACTAGACGTTCTGGGACTCTTGAAGAAGCAGACCCTGAAATTAAAAAAAACTTTTCATAGAAAGAGAAGACAACAAGGGCAAAGAGCGAGAGAAATACTTGAGCCAACGCTTGTCATGGCTGCACCTGCGGATAATAGACTGCTTAAAGAGTATGCAGCCCTTAATGCTCGGGGTTTGTGTTATGGAATTACTCGGCCAGACATTGAAGCTAGACAGTTCACCATACTACCTGTTTTACTCTCTATGATAAGGCAGAACCAGTTTGGAGGATTGCCATCAGAGGACCCAAATGATCATGTGGATATGTTCTTGGAATTCTGTGAGATCCTCAAGATTGAAGGTGCCTCTGTTGATGCTATTCACCTTCGCCTCTTTCCATTATCTTTGAGAGATAGAGCTAGAGCTTGGTTGAAGTCAGTTCCCGCTGAGACAATCACTACTTGAGACCAATTGGAGCTAGTTTTCTTGGACAAATTCTTCCCACCTTCTAAGACTGCTCATCTTAGGATTCAAATCACAAACTTCATTCAGAAAGATGGAGAGTCATTGTCGGAAGCTTGGGACAGATATAAGGCTTTGCTAGAAGCCTACCCACACCATGGGTTAGAAAAATAATTAATCGTCCACACCTTCTATAATGGGCTAGAATATTCTTCGAAGGTGTCTCTAGACTCCACAGCTGGTGAAGCTTTGATGAACAGAAGACTGACAGAAGCCTATGAGATCATTGAGAGTGTTGCCACAAATCATCACCAATGGGTAAATGAAAGAGGTAATAACCCGAGAAAACTCTCGGGAGGTAATAACCCGAGAAAACTCTCGGGAGGTAACTTTGAGGTAGACGGGGTTGATTTAATTATGTCAAAATTTGATTCTTTGAATAAACGTTTTGACATGCTTGAAAAAGCTCATGTAAATGTCATAGGTGCCTTTAACAATTTTTGTGAGATTTGTGGAGCACAGGGACATATGGGTACTGAATGCCAAGTAGGGATTGGCTCTTCACAAGGCGTACCGGTGGAGCAAGTGGAATCATGCCACAATTTCCACGACCTCAACTAAAAGGGGAGGAATGATCTTTATTCCCAAACTTACAACCCCGGTTGGAGGTCACATCCCAACTTCTCCTACCGAAATAGTTAATACCAAGCTGGGCAAGGTAGTGCTAAACCCTCTTCTGGATTCCAACAGGTACAAAAATCTAGACTTGAGTCTCTTCTAGAAAATTTTGTTGAGAGTCAATCTAAGTAGAATGAGGAGTTTAGGCAGAATGGGCAAGTTGTGACTGAGACAATTAAAGAGCTGTCAGTTAAGGTTGATAATTTGGTCATTCATAACAAGATGTTGGAAACTCAGATTGCCCAACAAGCAAGCACTTTACTAAGGCAACAAGGTAAGTTTCCTAGTCAGCCTGAAATAAATCCAGGTAATGAACAATGCATGACTGTTAGTTTAAGAAGTGATAAGAAATTAGAAGATCCCAAGGGTAAAGGGGTGAGTGACAAAGATGAGGGGAATGAGGAAAAAGACACTAAGACACAACCCTTAGAGGAAGAGGTAACTAATGAGAAAGTGTCTAAGTGTGTACCCCCTGAACCATACCAACCCCCAGTGCCCTTCCCTCAAAGATTGGCTAAAGCCAAGCTAGATAAACAATTTGGGAAGTTCCTAGAGGTCCTTAAGAAATTGTACATTAATGTACCCTTCACTAGGGCATTGCAACAAATGCCTACTTATACAAGATTTCTTAAGGACATTTTGTCTAATAAGAGAAAGCTAGAGGAATACAAGACAATAGCTTTAACTGAGTGTAGCGCTTTAATTCAAAATAAATTACCTCCTAAGCTTAAAGATCCAGGTAGCTTCTCTATTCCTTGTTTGATTGGTAACACTAGTTTTGATAGAGCTTTGTGTGATTTGGGAGCTAGTGTTAGTTTTATGCCCCTTTCTGTGTGCAAGAAATTAGAGGTGGGTGAACTAAAACCCATAACTATCTCCCTTCAATTGGTTGATCGATCTGTCAAATATCCCGTAGGCATCTTGGAGAATGTTCCTATTAGAGTGGATAAGTTTTTCATACCTGTTGATTTTGTTGTGCTTGACATAGAAGCAGATGCTAAAATGCCGATCATACTTGGGCGTCCATTCCTCGTCACTAGAATGGCAATTATTGATGTCCACGAAGGGATATTGACTTTACAATTGAATAATGAGGAAGTAGTTTTTAATGTTTTCAATTCTGAAAAAAAAATCCTAATTCCTATAATTCATGTAATCGCATAGATGCTACTGATGTTATAGACAATGTTGTGCTTTCAAACATGCAGGAATCTGTGATTGATGCTATGTTAGAGGAGACCTTGCCTAAGACTGCTACCAAGTTCGAGAAGGTCAAGCCCTGTAAGAAAGGACCAAAGAAGTAGAATGACAAATGCGTCAAGAAGCGTGAATTTAAACCAGGGGATAAAGTTCTTGTTGATAACTCGCTTCTACGTTTCTGTCCTAGTAAGTTATGGTCAAAATGGTCAGGACCATATGAGATTGTTCGAGTCTTATCCTACGGTGTGCTTGAGCTGAAGAAAGAAGGCAATGAGCCATTCATGATCAATGGCCAAAGAGTGAAACACCTTGAAGAAGGAGTGGGGACTGAGTACCACTTCATTGACATCACCTGAGCATAGAAACCAGCACATAATCAAGCTAATGACTATAACTTAACGCTTCTTGGGAGGCAACCCAAAATTTTCTCTCTTTTTCTTTATTTTCTTATTTTTATTGATTAACACTTTTCTGTTTTTGTTTCATAGTTAGCTAATGTTGAGTCGGCTTAGGTGTCTCCCTGAGTTCGGAGCCTTTGTAGGGGGGTGTATATAGCTGTCGGCCACCAAAAAGATTTTTCTTCTATTTCCTTTAGTTTTTCTTTATTTTCGCATTTCATTCTTTTATTTTGTTTTTTAGTTTTTGATTTATTTTTCTTATGCAATTTTAGACCAGATGTTTGAGTTTATGGCTACACGCCTCCCTTTTCCACCATTGCAGTGAGTTCTTTTCTTTTATTACTTTTTCAGTTATAGATTTTTACATTGGAGACAATGTAAGTTCTAAGCTTGGGGAGGGTACTTTGCATTTTTTATTTTCATTTTCATTGTGGGTATCATTAGTCTCATGCATTCTCATATCTCATATTGCATTGCATCTTCTTGTTGCATTTTCACACCATCATATCTCTCGGCTTCTTGGTTGAACTTTGTGCCCCTCTCTTTTGAGGATTTTGAGATGGTATTGATTTGGAACCCAATTTGTTGATTTTTGTGGTAGGCAACAAGCATTGTTTTACTTGATAGTGAAGGTGATTTCCTGATAGTTAATAATTAGCATATGTTCTCTGAATTTGTGCTTCTCATTGATTTTTGAATCTCTAAATGTGAGTTTTAAGCTTATGGGATTTATGCACTACATGATTTTTACTCCCATTCTTTGTGTTGAGTGATCATTCCTCATTGATTTTGTACTCTAGAACTTGATTTGAAACCATTTTGAGGCGAAATTTTTGTTTGCATGTTTGAATATGATTAAGGCATATTAGGTATTTTTCTGGCCTTCTGAAATTGTTACACTTTCATCCACTAGTTGCCTATTTTGAGCTTATTGTATAATTATTTTTCTTGATGCCTATGATGATATATTGTCGGTGATCATTTAGAATATTGAATGAAGCAATTTAGGTTTGAATGTTGTATTGGGAATCATGTGTTTTGAAAAAAAAATTAAGGGAAAGGAAAAAGAAAATAAAAGAAAAACATGAGATGAAAGCTTGAAAAGAAGGAAAAGAAAGGAAGAAAATGTGGAGTTATGCTCTTGATTGAAAAAATGCTTTTACTCCATTTATGTTCTATTGGGTTTCTTGTGCTTATTTAAAATTTTGATAGCGCTTTGTGCATACCTTCCTTTCTTTACCCTACCTAACATCATTCCCTTGACCCCATTACAACCCTTGAAAGACCTTTTGATTCTTGCATGCATGCTGATTATTAGTGAAAATTTGGTTTCTTATCAAGCTTATGGAAGTGCATTTTGTTTAAGAAATCTTGAGCGCATTGTCTTCACCCTTAAACGCTTTGAGTATGGTTAGTAGAGTGAACCGAATCTAGTGAGGAGCATGATTTCTGAGAACTTTAGCCTCTAATTGGACTTGATTTTGATTACCTCTCTTCTTGGTTTGCCTTTGCCTATTGCTTGGTTGGATGTTTTCTTGGGTTCCTCATTCATTATTGTCTCTTGATCCCATTTTTTGGTTTGGTCTTAGTTATTGCTTAGGGACAAGTAAAAGCTTAAGCTTGGCGGGATTTAATGTGTATGAAACACCATCATATTTTGTTCTTATTTTGCATGCATTTTTATACATTTTAGACATTTTAGTTTCTTTTTTTATTTGTTTTTCTTCTTAGTTCGGATAACTGCGGTGTTTTTGGTGTTGTTGTGTAGGATTGGTGCTTAATTGGCCTTGAAATGGATGGAAAGCATGCATAATTGAAGTTAGAGGTTAAAGGATAGCAATTTGGGACAAAAAGCTCACTCTAGAGAGTTCCACGGCTTGCCTGTGGAATTCCCCATGGCCATAGATCGAGCAACTACGTGAAAAAGCAAAAGGGAAGTTCCAGAGAATTCCACGGCCTGGCCGTGGAATGATCCACGGCTGTGGAACTCAGACAGTAAGTTCCACGGCCGTGGATCGCTGTCCGTGTCAGATTTTTAAGTTCGTTTTTCTTCCTTTTTATGAGCTTGGATCAGTTTAGACCCTTAGGGTATATATAATTGTTCTGAATATAATATTAGGATTCGAATTTGGTTTTGAAGGAGACACATTGGAAGGCTCTTGATCTTCATCTTCCTCTCTTCTCTCTTGGATTACGAGTTTGGATATGTTTTTGAATTTGATTTCTTGTTTCTTCTTCTCCATGTCTGAGTAGTTTCTTTTGTTTTTAGGATTGGGCAATGCCATTTGATACATTGATGATGATTAATTGACTTTGTTTACCCCTTTTATTAATCTTAAATGTTCTTGATTCAATCCTTATTGCGCTTATTCATGTGAATTTGCTGGCCACTTATTTGCATATCATAGATATCTAGGGACGTACTGAGAGGTGAACCTAGGTGTTGGAACCATAAGAATTGAACTTAAGATCTAAATCAAGAGAGTAGGTTTAACCTTTCGAGGATTTAATGAATTACCATAAAGCGTAATGAGTTCAATTTAGATTCAATTACCATGAGAGTAAAAATTGGTTTAATTGGGCACGATTCTTGTCTCTTGAGAAAGAGCATTAACTAATTTAGGGTAATTCACCTTCAATTGAATTTCAGTTTTAATCAGTTTTAATAAAAGGATTGTCAATTAGGAGTCTTGTATCATTGTGGTTACCCCCAATCCTGGAAGCTTTTTTGAATCTGAAAACCTTTCCTAACAACTTGCTATTTTTTTATCTCAACTTTGCACTTTAATATTTGTTTATTTAATTACTTTGCTACTATCGTTCTTATTAATCAACAATTATATCCCCATTGTTTAATTCAGTTGAAGTAATTAATTAATTGATATTCATTGACATAGTCCCTGTGGATTCGATCTTTTTATTACTTGACGACGAAACCGTACACTTGCAGATTTCACACACCAACAATGGCGAAGATTAATGCATTAACTGCGTCAAGAATTGGTTTACTATCACTAAGGATTGGATAACCCTCAGGGTCAAGTTTAACGACATTCGTGATGTCGTTCCGTTGGTTGTCAGTGAGATAGTGATCCCACCAACCTTTGAGTTGACCAATGAAGCCGACAATAAGAACTTCACAGATTATTTGATCGCCACAGTCGTAAGAAGTTTGATAGGTTGTAGACACCATTGTCATTTCTTGGAGAGTATTAAGAATTTGATACTCAGTTTTTTCATCAATATCCTAGACATAGACATTGTTGGCGCTAAAAGATTTGAAAGTTAGGTCACGTTCTTCAAGCAACAAGTCAGGAGGGGTTGCTTGCTGATAGTAGAGTTTTGACGGATTTTTCCAATTAAGAACTTTGCTGATAACTGGGTTGACTTTGATGACAGAACTTTGTTCAGACTGACAATCTGGCTTAGACTGGGAATTAGATTGTTTAAGTGTGTTAATGATTAATGGTTTAAAGACTCTAGAAGTCTCAGATTGCAGTGTATCCGGAATGACTTCGTTAGTCGGCGGAATACGATTTAATTTGGAGACAATTTCACTGGCTAGATCAGTGTTAGGATTAGAACTTCCTATGTTTTTAGTTTTCAGAAGTTTGATGCTTTCTTTTACCTTTTTAGAAATCTTAAAAGGTTTGAATGTGGGTTTTTCAATTGAAGTTTTTATAGTTTTTTTCTTCAGAAACTGAAGGTTTATCTTTAGGTTGTTTTTCTTTATTCTTAGGTTCTTTTCCTATGATTTGTTCACCTAAGATCTGAAGATATTTGTTTGTATAATTATTTTGCTCCATAAGACCTTTAATATCTTGCGGACCTATGGGTTCATCGTCTAACTTAGATTTAAATGGAGAGGCGATGACAGGTTTATTGTTTTATCTTTCTTATCTAAGAAATAAGAACTTTGAGGAGGAAGGACAGATTTGACAAGAGTTTCATCCTTGCGATGCCAGACTGTTAAGACGTTAACAGACAGATCCTCCATTAGCTCAATGCTCCAAGGATAAAGAATTTCATTCCTAGTTAAGTAGGCATGAAACCAGTCAAAGAAAGGAACATTATGTTTGACATTTTCCATAAATGAATACCATTTATTTTGGATTTTAGTTTCATTTTTACCCTTATAGTTTTCAAAAAACCATTTCCATTGAGGCGTCCAAGCCTCAGAAAAGAAGTCTTTTTTAAGGGTTTCTTTATCAATTACGAATGGTGTACTAATCATAGACATCATTCATATCTGAGTAAGTTGGAGAGAGAATAAATCTTTGATCATTGTTATCTTCCTGAAGGTAGATAGGTTTTGGAAGGGTTGACGATGTGTCTAAACAATGCAGATTAATTGTAGAAGAAGATCCTACAGTTGAAAATGATTTTCTAGACAAAGCAGATCTAAAATTATCAAATCTAGAAGAATTAGATTTAAAAGATCTGGATGAACTAAATGAGTTTCTCCTATCAAAGATTAACTCGACTTTTCCAGATTGATGTTGTATGATTTCATGAATCTCAGGAGATTCTTTGGGCAAAGCTGGTGCAGCTTCATCCATAATCCATTTTTGAGGGAGAACAACATCCTCTTGACGGATCATTTTAGGGACAACTACGTTGACCTTAGATGTGTCAGTTAAAAATAATGTTGTTACACCATTATCCTTTGATTTTAAAGCTTTGGACATGGAAGAATTCATTACCTTGTATTGAATCCTATAGATTAAAGACAAAGGGACAGATTCGGGCTTTATGTCTAAGCCATATACTTTCAGATTTAAGAAAAGACTGTCTAAGATGTTTTTGTCTTGAAGGCTCACTGTTCTATTCGGGTAGCAGTTGAAGTAGATCGGACCATGACCTAGGCTTGTTTCTACAGTTCCAAGCAAAGAGTCGTGGAATTGATTATGACGAACGTTTCTGAGACAGAGAAGAACAGATGCGTTTAATCCTTCACGGATCAAGGGTTTGACAGCAACCTGCACACAACCAATATGCAGAAAGTTGTATTTGTTTTTATGTTTTTTAATTGATTTTTCAGACAACAAATAAAATTCTTCATCGTTAGATTCAATTATGATTTGTTTCTCTACAGTCCTAATTATATAATCAGAACTCCTAAAGAATTTACCTTCAGGTTTGTAGAGTTCGTTTGTGGAAATTTTTGGGATTTCCCAATTGTCAAAGTTTTGATTAATATCTTCAAAATGAATTTCTTCATTAAAGATGTTAGATTTAGGTGTTTTAGTTTGTTCTTCAGAAAGAGAAGAAGATGAGGATTGAGATTATCTGATTGAAAGTTTAGAAAAGGAAGAAGACAAAGATCGTAACATAATTAAAAAAAAAATAAGAAAGACAGGAAGAAAAACAGATATAAGAATAGAAATATAAGCGCAAAAAATAAAAGATCAGAAGCAAACAAGATGTATATACCCCGAATATCATAGCCATCATTTAGATTCATAGAAGTGGAAATGAGAAAATTTAAGTTAAATTTATCTTCTGAACTAGATCTTAAGATTACCATTTTATTTCTCACTTTGATTTAGATCTAAGATGTTTATTAGTTACTGAACCATATTTTAACTTTTTAAGTTCGTAATTATTTCCAAATCTACAGCCATCGCAAATATTTACCAGATTTTGGTCTAAGGTCACCACCGTACCCAAACTTATCACTACCTATAGAAGTATCGTTGAATTAGACTTACTGCCCTTCACCAACGGGTCTTACTACTACAGTCCCACAGTATAGATCCAACACAGGTATTATGTACCATCTAGTTCAAGAAAGGGTAACATAAGCTGCGTACTTTCCAGATCCAGTTATAATAACAAAGATTAACAGATTATAACATAGTTCAGCAAAGAAATAAACAGATCGGATAAAAATCAAAGCATTATAACATAGTAACGTTAGTTTCCAGTTCAATAAGATAAATGCAACTTAATTCCGTTCATATATATATATATATATATATATATATATATATATATATAAAAACATATTTAGTAAGATGAGTTTTTATTGTGAAATAGTGAGAGGAATAAATCTTAACCATACAACCATACATGAATGATCAAGATTAAAAGTTCTTAAAGGTCGTAAGCCATTTAAAAAAGTCACCTACATTTATATTCTAATTTTGATCATTTATGTAAGATTCAATGATCAATATTTTCTCATTTTACCTCTTACAATAAATACTCTTCTCAATGAGAATAAAATAATATATATATATACATATATATATATTTATTTATTTATTTTATAAGATAAGAAATGCAAGTTGTAACTATGTTTTGTTAAGATACAATTTGCCAAAAGTCCCCCTTTTTAATATACAATTTGCGAAAACCTCCAAAATTATGTTGCTGTACCGCCAAACATTGCAAAGTCTGAGAGGGACCCCACCTCTGCACACTCCGTTCCCTTATTTCTTCCTCCCATTTTTCTCACAATCCAAACACGATTTTTCTTTTCCCAATCTCTCTGTGTTCCGGCGTTTTCGCCAATAACCCTTTTAACGTTTTATTGCAAAGTCGTCTCCTTTCTTACTTTTTCAATTTTTGTTTTTCTCCCTCTTCCCCTGCCCTGTTAATAATTCATAAATATCTTGCAATTTGTTTTTTATTTTTTTTTTCTTGTTTTCCTAAATTTTTCTTCTTCTCCCAAATTTGGTTTTTCGGGTTCCTCCGATGCGTATCTGATCCCCTGATTCGGCGGCAACGAAGTTTTTCCTATTGCTTTTCGAAGGTACAATTGTACTATTAGGATTTGTTATGAACTAATTAGGGTTTTTGTTGGATTTGTGTGAATTAAATTGTGTTTTTGTTGGTTAATCAGGGTGTTTGAGAGATGGCGAACGAAGGAAGTAATACTGAGACCTTAGCTCCTGCAGAGTCCCATCTATTCGAGGTAGGTAATCTATGAAGCATGCTTGTCTTGCTTATTAGAAATAGTAAAGATACTCAATTTCATGTTTAAGTTTGTGAATCAAGCAGAAGCAGTGTTGGCCTAACATGAATTTGAATTGTAATATTAATTGATCAGTCTTCATGTAATTCTTGCATCCTTTTTATTTTTTATGTTTTAAAAAAATTCTGACCCATATGTTACTGAGAACTTCAATATATTATTTTGATAATTTTCAACGGTTCATAAGTATTTTCTGGAGAAATTTTTGGCCTGTTCTATAAAACGCTTGTCTTTTAGGAAAAGAATACAAATGTATACCAAGTGGGGGAAATCCCCTTTCTGTACGATCATAGATAGATTATAGATACAAATGCACATCTATTTAATTTTTTATTGTTTCTGTGCCTGCATTTTTCTGTTTTGGACAATATTTAGACCCAAATGCTATCTCATCTTTGTATCACTCAATGCACATATGATTCAGTTGTGTATACTTTGATTGTTTTTCGCTTTATTATGCTTTAAATGCATAATTCACCTGCCTTTCTTTTGTAGAATCGGCATGTTGATGCAAGCCAACATCAGCCATCTCCATACACTCCCACTACAACTGGGTCTGAAGCTGTATCATGGACTGTTCATATCTCCACAGGGAATGGAATTTATTCTAATCCAACCTACCAGTATGATCAGCATCCACAGCCACCTGGAAGAAGCATTCAAGATGGTCAAAATGTAACATCAGTTACTGGTAATTCATCAAATTTGGGAACAGCTAATCTACCACAAGATTACAATGCATACGCATCATACCCAAGTTCTTCTAATCCATATGGTTATGGCAGCATGGGATACTCGGGATACTATAACAGCTATCAGCAGCAACCTAATCATTCCTATTCACAGCCTGTAGGAGCATATCAAAACACAGGTGCTCCTTATCAGCCTATTTCCTCCTTTCAGAATACTGGGTCTTATGCTGGATCTGCAAGTTATTCAAGCACTTATTACAATCCTGGTGATTATCAGACTTCTGGAGGTTACCAAAACAACGGCGGATATGGAAACCAAGCAACGATGTGGAGCAATGGCAGTTATTCGAGTTATTCTTCTCATCCATATACAAATTACACCCCAGATTCCAGTGGTTCTTATAGTTCTGGTACTGCAGCCACTTCAGTGCACTATCAGCAACAATACAAGCAGTGGGCAGACTATTACAACCAAACAGAAGTGAGCTGCGCACCAGGGACAGAGAACTTATCTGTCACAAGTTCATCTACTTTGGGCTGTCCTATTCCTGCAGCTACTAGTGGTTATGCAACTCCAAATAGCCAGCCTCCACAATCATATCCACCATATTGGAGGCAAGAGTCCAGCTCTTCTGCCATGCCTTCTTTTCAGGTTTGAAGATTACTTTCTGACAAAAAGTGAGGGAAAACCAATACTACTTTGAACCGTTGAATTGAAAGAACAGATAAATTGTTATTTATACATGTCAAGTTGCTTTGATTATGGTTTTTGTCTTTATATTCTGATACATGCATTACAAAATTGATCCTTATTGTTAGGTCTGTTTGTAGTATACCAATTCTTTTCAAATTTTAGTATATTGGATATCTAATCTTGTTTGGCTTCAATGCCAGAAGATTCTAGCATTTGGTTAGTTAGTTATTTTGAAGTTTTTCTATTTTATTTAACTTATTAACCTCATGTTCATTTCTTTTGGTGGTCAGCCAGCTGCACTAAATAGTGGTGGTGATCATGATGGTTACTGGAAACAAGGGGCCCAAAGTTCTCAAATTCAACAAACTAATCCTATTCAACCAAACTATCAAAGTCCTTTGGATTTAAAATCTTCTTATGATAAATTTCAGGATCAACAGAAGACTGAATCTTCTCAAGGAACCAATTTACATTTTCCTCCTCCTCCTCCTCCTCCTCTTCAACAGGTGAACCTGACATCCATACAAAGTGCTCCATCTTTGGATACGAGACGGGTAAGCAAATTGCAGATTCCAACAAATCCTCGAATTGCTTCTAGTTTGACATTTGGACAGCCCAAAACCGAAAAAGATACCTCTACAACCAGTGCAGCACTAAAACCTGCTTATATTACTGTTTCACTGCCAAAGCCAACTGAGAAAGTATCATCTGACGATGCTGCTAATTCTATACTTAAGGTGAGACTTGAACAATGATATTCATTAATTTTTTTGCATTATATAATGCATACTAGATTATTATAACCCTGCCAATGTAATTATTTTATTTTCATTTTTTACTCTTAAAGGAAAAGTAAGATCTAGAAAAGTGCTTTAACATAGCATCATATTAGAAGTTGATTGAAATTAGGTGTTTGAATTTACTGAAGCTTAGGGTCAGTTTGGCAACTCTTAAAACTAGTTCACAACTGTTTAAGATAAAATGGTCATAAAAATTCAGGTTATTTTATAACTAGTTTGAATTTATTCTTAGTTTGGTTAAAATTTGTTTTAAACTAGTTTTAAAATCATAAAAGTTTAAATTTTTATTTTTTTGGTGTATAACCAAGTTTAAAATTTAAATATTGAGATAGAAACAAATTATGAGAGAGAAAGAGAGAATAAATAGGAGGAGAGAGAGTCCACAAAAAATTTGGATTAGGAAAAAACCAACTTTAAGTTGGTTTTCTACTAATTTTATCCCAAATTCAGTTCAGATATGAACCTGTGTTTTAAAATTTTTGTAAAACCAAACAACATCCGTCTAAAAACCAGCTCCACTCTATACCTTCATATCTGGTTTTTGAATGTTTCCAAACACCCCCTTAAGTATCTAGTAAATAGTAAAGAGTCCAATTTTTTATTTTTTTTTAAATAAAAGAAGAGATTAAGATGAAAAGAAGATAATTATGAAAGGTTAGGAGGGTAAGGGTTACTCCTTAAAATAGAAACAAAACACAAACAAAGAACAAATAAAAACATCTGATAAGAATCCAAAGGATAAATGGGCAGCAACTAAGGTATACTCTAGGAGGAAACGTTTGGGCCTTGAAAATGAGAAAAGACAAACAGGGCCTTAAGTGTAACTAACCTGTTGAGCTGGCGGGAAGTAGTGGAATGAGGATTCTGTTGAGTGGAAGGGGTATATCTCGTGTGGGGGGGAGGGTAGCAGATGAGGTAGGCAAGGATTGGCTTGGAACTTGGGAGGGCCTAGACACTCTTTACCTGTCTAGAATTTTCTTTCTTCTTGTACTCAGTTTTTTTGAATTCCAAGTATACTAACCAGAGAGATATCATACTGATATCTGCTCATTATTCAGTAAATTCATCTGTTCTTTAATTCTGATTTCTGGGTTCTATCAACGTCAATGAAGTAAAGCTACCTAATTCCTCAACGTATCTTTAAGGGAAGCCCCCTTGAAAAGACCAATTTTTATGTCAATATGCTTGCTTTGCTAACATTTGTCTTGTTTGTAAAACTAGTCAAAGGCTAAAATGGTAAAGAACCTTGTTTTGGAAAGTTTTCTTGCAAAGGTTTGATTATAGTGAAATAGCATGAGTTGGAATTAAGAGCCTAATTTTGAATTGAAAGTATTACTTTTTCAGGAATTGATTAAATGCATGTTTGTTTCATAGAACAAGTTGGCATTGAAACCAAATGATGATGACTATGTATTAATTTTTAATTGTTATTAAACTATTCTTGCTTGCAGCCTGGTATGTTTCCCAAGTCTTTGCGTGGCTATGTCGAAAGAGCTTTGGCTCGTTGTAAAGATGAGAAGCAAATGGCAGCATGTCAGACTGTCATGAAGGAGGTGAGTTTTACTTTTATATTGGAAGGATAAAATATAAAGGGGCAGTCTGGTGCTATAAAGCTCCCGCTATGCGCGGGATCCAATGAAGGATCGGACCCACTATGTGACTCTATAGTTGGTAGCCTTACCTTGCATTTGCAAGAGGTTGATTCCATGACTTGAACCCGTGACCTCTAGGTCACATGGCAACAACTCCAACCTTGCGCCACCAAGGATCCCCTTTGGAGAAAATATATTAATATATTATTCCTTTTAGCTAGTTATCAGTTTTTACATTATGCCATAACCATTCACGCTTTGGCTAGATTTTATTCCCCCCTTCCCCACTATGTCTTTTGCATTATGGTAAATGATAATTCCTTTTATTCCCCACTATATTAATATATTATTCCTTTTAAGTTTTTACATTATGCCATAACCATTCACGCTTTGGCTAGATTTTATTCCCCCCTTCCCCACTATGCTTTTTGCACTATGGTAAATGATGATATTGAAGCATGCTTTCTGATGCTCTTGAAAACTAATTTCTGCAAAAGCTTAAGATGATTTCTACGTTCATATAACCTTAGTATCAGCCAGAACATGGTCTGTTGATCTTGGCCTTGTATATTCTGAGCAGAAATTATCTGATTTGTAATTGTATAATTTGTTTTTTTTTTTGTTGAATTGACTGAAAGGACATTGAGAAAAAGTTAGCATATTTAACATATTGAGCAATGGCAAGTGATAGTTGACACACACATATATTCTGTTCATAGTTAACAAGCAGAAGATTTTAGAAAAACATTTGTTTCTACAATAAAATAAAAAGCTTCATATTTCTTTACCATATCTTAAACTGATCTGTTAATTTTCCCTCCAAAGCACAGCACCCAAGTGCACACAAAAGATAGAAACAGAATTGTCTAGGGAGCTGTTGAATCTTTATACTCATCTCTCTCTCTCTCTCTCCCCTTGTTACTCTCCGTGTGTGTGATCCTTTATGATCAAGAGAGAGAACATTGTAGAAAACAATATATTGTGAGTAAGTTGCAAGCTGAAATTGTGAATCTTGAAAGAAGCCTGAACTTGTTAAAGGAGTCTTTATTACCTCTTCCATTCTGCCTTGGAAAAAGTGGTACTCTGAAACACAGCGATCACTTCCTTGGTTGATATCAGAATTATGTTTTAGGTGCAAATGGCTGGAAAAATAAACTGAAAGTTGGAATATTTTTTATTTGCTTTTCTTACATTTAGAAGATTGAATTTAGATAAAAACCATTGCCATATTTTTCAATCTCCATGCTCATAATTCTGGCAATCAGCCAGCCAGGGTAAGTACTAGCTAGTGTACTTTACATGAATTGCATTGTTGTGGAGAATGTTAGAAGATATTAGGGTTATTAGTCTTAGTGTTAGTGGGCTTGGGCGTGTACACCTAAGTATTAGTATAAATAAGAGTACTAGGTTATGAAATTGTATCACATCTCATTCCTATTAATAATATTCTTAGTCTACTATTGTTTAGCTGTCTTTCTCTCTTTTCCTTTCCCTAACTCTAAACCCGTAATTCTTCAACATGGTATCAAAGCCAAGGTCACGGGTTTGATTCCCATAAAGGCACAGACTGCTGGAGGCAGGTGCTAGGAGGGGGGATTATTGGTTGTGGACCAGCATCCTACCTTGGCAAGGCCCAGGTGGGGTCGGAGTCAGATCGAACCGTGACACTTGCTAATAGGCTTAAGCAGAAAGAGTTATGCCTTGACTAATAGCTATAGCTTTTGGTCTAGTGGTAAGCGCTCGATCCAACAAGTGGTATCAGAGCGGTACCATCCACCTTGAGAAAAGTTTCTCCCTTCCGCTATTTCGAGTTCATTGAATTCGTTTGTATATTCTTTTAGTAGTTTTTTGTCTTATTTTTCCTTATCTGAGTAGTTTGTGTTTTTGAAAAAGAGAGAGAGAGAGAGAGAGAGAGAGAGAGAGAAGAAAAGAAAATCGTGAGTTATGGCTTTTGCGCAGCCAAGGGAGGCTGCCGTTTGAACTTTCCAGCAACCAGCGAAGGTCCTCCGGTGTGAGCACCGGTGGTGGTCTAACACCCAGCAGCCTGGGTCGAACGTGTTGAGTGACGGTGTATTGGGCTGTCGCGAGATTGGTTCTGTTGAAGGTGGGTAGCCACGATTTGGCCTAAATGCATGAAGGGTGACTAGTCGGCGACGTCTTGGGTGGTTTCTGGCCGGTTTTGAGGTCAGTTTTCCGTCCAGATCTGAGGATGGTGTGCAGTTTACAGGCTGAGATCGTGGTAGTTGAGGGGTTTAAATGTGGGTATGCGAGGCCCAGACGTAGTGGGTGGCTGGCGACTCACGATTTCGGTGCCAACAAGAGCGCACGGTGGTTGGAGAGGTGTGTCGATGGCCGAAGGTCCGATGACATCTCTGTTGCAGTCATTTCAGCCCCGTTTTGTGTGGTTTGGTTACTCTCTAGTGATCTTTTCCCTCCTTCTTGGTTTGATCTTTTTGTCCTCTTCAGGGGGAGTCTTGGCTTCAGATCATTGGATTGGCTGGTCTATTCTCTGGTATTGGGTGGATTATGGAGGTTGAAAGTTCACTTAGAGACTGTTTGGAGGCTTTTTAAGACTCTGGCGAGATGGTTGGTGCTTTGGTGTGTTTTGTTCTGGTGCTGCAATGTGAATATGGTGTTTTGTGACCATCGGCAAGTTGTGATTATCATTTGGTGTTTTTCAGCTAAGTGGTGGCCACCAGTGGTTATACTGCCACATTTGAGGGTGGTGCGTGATTCTTTTGCAACACTTCAGGAAAAGTTTTCAGGTTTGATTTATGGGTTTTTTGGGTTGAAGTTTGATGATGATTGATTAGGTGTTGGTTCATGGCTGGGTGCTCTACTTTCCAGCATAGGTTAGGTTGCCGGTGGTCGAAGTTCTGGTGAGATATCTAGCAGGAGTGTTTCAGGCATGATGGTGTGGTTTTGGATGGTTTTGCTCTCTCTTTTGTCAATTGGTTTGACAACCTCTCTGGTTAGGGGGAGATTTGGCTTCTGATCTATGAGTTTATCTTGTGATTTGTGAGTTTAGACTCTGGTTTGTTGCTATGATGGAAGCTTGGCAGCTGTGTTATGGTAATGTCAATTTGGTACCTTTGAAGGAGGCAGGCTGAAGTTGCTGTTTTATCTTGTGTTTCTTTGTTCTTCTTGTGGATTTTCTTGGTGCACCTTGAGCTTAGAGGAAAGGGTTGCCCGATTAGAGGCAAAGAGCAACCAACAAGGTGGAGTAGCCCCAGAGATGTTAGAGGAAAGGGCTGTCCGCTAGATGGAGTCGCCAGGAGGAAAGGGCTATCAACAAGGTGGAGCCACCCTAGATTCTCACTAGCAATGGTGTTGCAGGTTTGGGAGAAAGAGTTTCCCAATTTCTCTTTTTCTTCCTTCTTGGACGCTTGGATGGTTTAGCATCTTCTCTTCTTCCTTATGCCATATTTGAATGGTTCAACGTCACTATGCCGAGTTTCTCTTCTCGCTTTCGAATAAAGATAGGATTCTGTTATTTGTTTTATGCTTATGGGTTTGCTACTTTGCTACTTGGAGGGGGAGTGTTAGAAGATATTAGGGTTATTAGTCTTAGTGTTAGTGGGCTTGGGCTTGTGCACCTAAGTATTAGTATAAATGGGAGTACTAGGTTATGAAATTGTATGACATCTCATTCCTATCAATAATATTCTTAGTCTACTATTGTTCGCCTTTCTCTCTTTTCCTTTCCCTAACCCTAAACCCGTAATTCTTCAACAGAGAACAATCATTTAATTTTATGCACTGTCTGCATGTGCTTCTTATTAACCTTTATTGGCATTTGGCATCAGTCATATAAGTTGTTTGAATGATTTTGTTTGGCAGTTTGATTTAATAATCTTATCAGGCTCCTTAACCTCCTTTTCAGATGATCACTAAGGCAACAGCTGATGGTACCCTCTACACACGAAATTGGGATATGGAACCACTTTTCCCAATGGCAGATTCAGATGTGGTCAATAAAGAGTATGCTGTCTCCTATTTACCTCGTTTTTATATGTTGACATGTCATTCTCTTGTATTTGTGTGTAAACTTCGGGTGCTTCTTATTTTCACTAATTTTTCAAGGTTTGATCAGCGTTTCTTCCTCCAATTCTTTAAACTGGAGTATATACGACTACACAATAAGGGGCTATATGTTTTTAAATGTTATCCAATCTGAAGATAGTTATTGGTTCAATTCTGAATGTCATTGGGAGCTCACCTGTGTGTTTCTGTTACAGTAAATTTTACTGTATAGAAACAATGAATTTTTCCCCTAAAGTGTATAATATTTATAATATTTAGTGCCATGAAGCACTTATACTTGAAAATGGGGGAAGTATCTGTATCATCCCCCATATCTGATGCCGATGCACATACCTAAATGCTTATCCTCCAAGTATTTGCTAAATTTTTATATCTTTTAAAACTTTTTAATTATGGATATGGCATGTCTAATTTCATGAATTATAACTTCCTGCTTTAAGTCTTCAATCTTCATACTCAGAAATATCAGAAAGCCAATTTATTAGTGAATAATAGTGATTTTAGAAAATACAAGTGTAGTTCATGTTTTTTATATGTGAGTATGCAATTGCACTTACTAAAGAATTTGTGCTAATGTATCCCAGCTGTATCAGATCATATATGTTTGAGAATTTTCTGTATTCCTGTATTTGTACTGTATTCATACCTGTATTAAGCATCATACCTGTACTTCATATGCAACCTGTCCCATGAATTTCAACGTATTTAATTATCATTCTAATGATTGAATATTATTTTTATACATAATGCAATTATTATTTGATAAATGTTATTATTTGTTATCATTTCATGCAGTAGTTCACCGTGTTCAACCCATGATTCTTTATTACCAAAATATAAAAGAAGTCCTAGACGATCTAAAAGCAGGTGGGAGCCATTACCAGAGGAGAAGCCAGTCGACAATCCAGTGTTAATCAGTAATGATATTGTAAAATACAGTGGTTGGGTACCTAATGAAAAAGAGAGAAAGGTATTTATAGACATAATAAGTAATTTATGAATTTTTTAAGCTTCCCATTGGTGTTATTCTTGTTGCTTCTTTATATAAATCTTAAGTGGAGTACAACCACAGTTAACTAGTTCACTTTTTCCTGTTTTTCCCCTTATTTTCTGATTTTTGGATTTACTTCATTTCATATGTTTTTTATCTTATGGGCTATATTTGAGGCTATGCATATTTATGGTAATTGATATTTATAATTGTGATCTGGACTATAGGTGCATTCTGTTATCCCATGTTGACCAACTGATTCATGTTACATAATACATACAGTATCATTTGAATGTAGAACTTTGATAAGATTAGGATTGGGATTGCAGTATAATATTGGTCTGTAGGATTGCCAGGAGCCCAGGACCCTAGTCTTAATGATCCTTTGCTTTTCTTTAGAACTCAAACTATTTTCAGCGACTTCTTCTCTTTTGGACAAATATGAGGCTCACGTGCTATATTTTAGCCTTGATTTTTATTCTTGTTTCTTTTTGAATATTCAGCAATCTTTATGGTGGTTTCTGTGAGTGAGCTAATATTGACTGAAAAAATGTGTCATGTGCTTGACTTATATAATTTATTTTCTTTATAGAAACTATTTTTTTAATTTGTTTGGTATAAAGCTTTACAATTCTCTTTGTATTATACTAAACCTAATTGGCTAATTTAATTTTTTAATATTTCTATAAGACATGTCACTGTTGACAAATAGCGTAACATTTATTCTATGTAGGGTCCTGAGTTTGGTAGCCTTGTTCTCAAACACATACAAGCTCACATGGATTTATTTTGTGTGTGCGTGTTTGGGCTTTTTCATCTGTAAAGTATATGCCTTAATAAGTTACAAAGATTATGTGCTTCATTGCCTAAATAACGGCATGCAGGTGGTATTGGAGAACAAAGAGAGCAAGGAGGATGGTTTGAGGAATACTAAATTTTCTCCATTGCTGCAGAGAACGTCTAGTAAGGCATCCCAAAGGGCATTTAAGAAGCAGCGTCTTGCTGATGCTTCTATTGCTTCTGAAAATGATGATGCGTCTAGTGATAGTGATAAGGAACAAAGTTTGACAGCATATTATTCTACTGCAATGGCTTTTAATGATTCACCAGAGGAAAGGAAGAGACGTGAAAATCGTTCTAAGCGTTTTGAATTAGGGCAAGGGCATCGGACAGAAAATAATCACTTCAGAAAAAAAAATGCTGGGGCTGGAAACTTGTACAATAGAAGGGCTAGTGCCTTGGTGCTGAGCAAAAGCTTTGAAGATGGTGTCAGCAAAGCTGTTGAGGACATTGACTGGGATGCTCTTACTGTGAAGGGTACTTGCCAAGAAATTGAAAAGCGTTACCTGCGCCTAACTTCCGCACCTGATCCTGCCACTGTAATTACCTCGTCTCAGGAATTTAAATGGCATGCTACTACTTTTATCTGTCTTCCCTTGCACCTCCTTAACTACTAATCTGATTAAAATGTTATTAACTTACAGGTAAGACCTGAAGAGGTTCTTGAAAAGGCCTTATTGATGGTTCAAAATTCCCAAAAGAATTACCTTTATAAATGTGACCAGTTGAAGTCTATTCGCCAAGACCTTACTGTTCAACGAATACACAATCAACTAACAGTCAAGGTACTGTTGAGTCTTGATATATTTTGATGGATCATGTTCTATCAGCAATTCTCCTTATTCATAATATTTTTCAATTGAATGGTTCCCATAAGAGGTGAAGGGAGGGGGGACATGAGGATGCCATGGTTAACCCCCCCTTGTAATATTTGTCATATACCCCCAAAAAGTGAATTAAATTTTCACATAACCCTTATAGTAGTTGGTCCTTCCGCTTTCATGTTATATATATTTGGTCTGGCCCCCCTCATAGTAAATTTCTGGCTCTGCCCCTGGTCAACCCCCCCTCCCTCCTTGTAATTTTTTTCATACCCAAAAAGTGAATTAAATTTTCACATAGCCCTTATAGTTGATGGTCCTTCCGCTTTCATGTTATATATATCAGGTCTGCCCCCCCCCTCCCATAAGTAGTTAATTGTTTGGGAAGATTTTTAAATTTTAAATTTCCTTTGCAGTTTCAAAGAACTATTATACTGAAAGCAGTTCATCCCCTTCTATTTTATTTATTTTAATTTTTCGAGCCTTTATATTCTGGATACCTTATATTTTCCACCTTTGCTGCTCTTGCTAACTCTTTAAATAATGTTTCAGGTGTATGAAACGCATGCCCGATTGGCACTGGAATTTGGGGACCTGCCTGAGTATAATCAGGTTTGTTCTGTAGAAACTACGTTGTATTAATTAATTTATGCTTTGATTACTTTTTTTACTGCTATTGCCTTTTTTTTACTTCTAAGGAGAAGATCCTTAGAAGCTCCGGTAAGAAAAGTAGATCAGGTGGAGGATAGTCCAATAGCTAGAAGTAGAGGGAGACTAAGAAAGATTATAGGTGAAACAATTAAAAAAGATTTAGATTTGAATGACATTTATAAAAATTTGGTTCATGATAGGGTACAATGGCGTCGTTAGATCTATGTAGTCGACTCTATCTAGTGAGAAAAGGCTTGGTTGTTGTTGTTGTAGTATTGACTTTTCTGATTATCTATCTATCTGTGCCATTTTTCCTTCTGAAATCAGGAATTAATATATTTCTTTCAAAGCAATCAATATTTTTCAAGTTATAATGGAGTCATTCTATGTGTTATTGGAATTTACTGAACGATGCCTCCATAATGACACCTCGATAATTTGCGTGAATAGCCAATTCTATTGTAGTTTTTCAGTGTGGATGTTTGTGTTTCAACCTGCAAAACATGTTTAAGATCTAAGCTGGCCGGTGAATATAATCATGCAAAATGAAGTAGTAAATTATAAATTTTAAATCAGGGGACAAAGTCATTTTGAGGTACCATTTCACTTGTTTTGAAAATGGGAATGATTTACTATAGAAGTTGTGGAATTATTTGATTCATGTAGCAAAGTCCCTATTAATGCTAAATAAAGAGTAGAGACTATGTACAATCGTGTAATGTGCTTTTAATTGCTGACTTTGAAACAATTATCTTTTCAGGGTTGATTCCTTTAATTTATGCTTCTGTGGATGTTATTCAGCTTGTTATTGAAGTTTAGGATATTGACACTATTTCTGTGATTTCAGTGCCAATCTCAGTTGAAAACTCTATATGCTGAAGGGATTGAGGGGTCCTATATGGAATTTGCTGCTTACAACTTGCTTTGTGTTATAATGCATTCAAATAATAACAGAGATCTCGTATCGTCAATGTCAAGGTTAGCCCCATACTTACATGCTTACTTTTTTTTTTTTTTCAAAATTCTTGAAGGAACTCTATTATGTAATTCATGTTATTAATACTATTATTATTATTATTATTATTATTATTATTATTATCTGCGTTATTGAAATTTATTTGTTTGGACCTTTGGGAGTTAAGGTCCCAGAAACATGCATTGATAAGATTGACTAGATTAATCTAATCTTAGATCTATTAAACTGATAAGGTTTTATTTCTGGTTTACCACTTCATCACTGTGCTGTGGTGTGTGTTGCTCCCATTTTCTCTCACAGTTGTTTTGCTGTGGTCTATATCCCTTCGGAGGCCTTTTTTTTTTTTTTGGTATTTGCAAGATGTTAAATTGAGAGTAAAGTGATGTTTGACATTAGCCTAGGTGAAGCTTTACTGGTGGTCTTGTGAATAGCAATGATTTGTTGAAAAATCATACACTAGATTCTTTTTTGTCACATTAAAAAAAGTGCAACAACAAAGCCTTTTCTCACTATTTGGGGTTGACTACATGGATCAAACGATGTCATTGTATATAATTAGATAGGGAAGTCTTGATACTTCACTAAGTTGTGTCCATGACAAAGGACAGCAGAATAAAAATAATTACATAGGCTAGGGTTAGGTTTCCTTGAAAATATTAATGGTAGAAAACTGGTGGTTTGAAGATTTGTTGTAGGTATGGCAGGGCAAGGGTAGTTTGCTAGCAATAGGATGATGCTTAAGGCTCATATTGTTGGCTGTTTGGGTGGAAATCAGTGATTCAGTGGTGACACCTGACAAAGTAGATAGAAAATTGGACCGACTTATATGTAGACTTTCAATGGCTATGCATACATATTTTGCCTTGAATTATTGTAGTAATTGTATAATTATGACGTTGTAGTCTCAACTATTTTTTCATGTTGTTATTATCGTAGAGCGCCTCAGATTTGAATGTCTACTGTTGTTGATGCCAGGTTATCTGATGAAGCAAAGAAGGATGAAGCTGTAAAACATGCCCTCGCAGTTCGTGTAGCTGTAACTTCAGGAAATTATGTTGCGTTCTTTAGGCTATACAAAGCAGCTCCTAACTTGAACACCTGCCTTATGGGTGAGTATTTGCAATTAACTTGTTTTTGCGTGTAGCTTGTTGGTAACATATATCTTAAAGGGGATAAAATGAAATGATTTTTTTTTTTAAATAAAAATTTTCACAGATCTTTATGTTGAAAAGATGCGTTATAAAGCTGTGAGCTGCATGTGCCGGTCATATCGTCCAACTGTACCCGTTTCATACATATCTCAGGTTCTTGGATTCTCAGTTGTTGTGGCCACAAATGGAGTAAGTGATGAGAAAGATACAGATGCTTTGGAAGAATGTTTAGAATGGTTGAAAGCACACGGTGCCAGCATAATTAATGATAACAACGGAGACATGCTGCTTGATACAAAAGTATGTTTGATCTCTACCCTTTATATTCATTGTCCTTTAGGTCATAATCTTAGTTAAGAGTTTTGTTCCCATCCTTTAATACTCAGCAATACGAGCTTATAGCATTTGATTTGTTGAATCCTCAACTCATCTTGGGGAGCATTTGCTATTGTGGTGCCTTGAATCACTGTTTTTTCTTGTCCCAATTGGGGTATATTGATAGTTGGCTTGGACTTCCTCTATGGTCTGGCTAAGCCATATTAATTTAGAATTTTCCTGTCACTCGACTCTTAGAAGTATGTTTCCTTAACCCGGATCAAGTTAATACAGTATTGAACTATGAGGGCATGTGACTACTGGTTTTTTGATAGATAGCTAATGGCATGCAGTATGATTGCTCACTGATTCCATAAGGAATGTTTAATTTGCAGGCTTCATCATCTACTCTGTTTGTGCCAGAGCCAGAGGATGCTGTGGCCCACGGAGATGCCAATCTTGCTGTTAATGATTTTTTAGCACGGGCACCTTTATAGCCAAGTTGATTGTTTTGAATTACAATAGTGAGATCATTCAGGAAGGTAGCGGAAATGTTGCGGCCCTTAATGTACTTATTGTATCGGTAGGTCATATTGCAAGCAGGCTAAATCTAAAAAAAAGGGCTGTCTGATCGTTTCCTGTAACTTTCTCATATCACGGATTAGTAATGTGGAATATACAATATGAAAAAGAACTCAAACTTCTAACGCTCTAATGAAAATGGTATTGGCATTATAATTTGTAAACATTGTTTATTTTGAGTAGTTACCATTCTTTCCTGGTGAAGGACAGGACTATAGATGTAACGTAATTTAGTTCAGAACAGAAGATAGTAATAAAAGCACCTCGAATTTCAATTTCTTACGTTCTTTGCTTATTTTTCGATAGGATTGGCATGATATGTGTAGCATGTGGTTCATGATACTGCTAATGCTAAAACGGAGCCATTGTCTGCTATAATTGAGAAAATTTTAGAAGCTATACTAGTATTTTATCACAAAAATAACATTTATTTAAATTGGAATTACATTTTATTACATATGATCAAGATGAATAAAAAAAATTGAAGAAACATTTTGCGAAAGGAAGCTAAACTAAAAATTTCCACACATTTGGGATACAAAAATGCTATCATATTTTTTTAGGTTTTCCCTAATGTATCTTTTTATCCGATGAATGATTAATTTGTCACGATGTTGTCTGATTCCGAAGAGGATGACTGTTCTTATCTGCATTTTTTTCATACACAAACTCTAAACTAATAATTACATGTTTAAAGTATTTAAACTCATTACTATTTAGACTAATACTACATTAGTAATGCTATTATATTATTGAATAGAAACATATTTACTTTTTTGTAACCCAAAAAAAGAAAGAAAGAAACATATTTACTTTTTCATTGTATAAATTTTCAGATGAAATTCAAGGTCAACAACATGTAATAAGTAGAATAGCATACGCAACAAGAAAAACTAAAAAAAAAAAAAAACGAACCTAGTTGTTGAAAATTGAAAATGATTGGTTAGTTGGAAGAATGAGGCCAAACACTGATCTTCTCCTTCTCATACTTGACATAGAGAGCAGAAACAGCAGCTACAAAATAGATCTGAATGAGGACAATGGCAGGGGTGTGGTAGTTGATGACGCCCTTCCCAGTTGCAAGCTCCACCAGCAACAACGCCGTCACCCCCACAATCGCAATGCGCCCGTTCAATCTCTCGCTATATTGGCTGAACCCAAAGTCCACCTTCAACCCGCCCGAAACCGGTTCTTTCAGGGGCACCGGCGGCAGGTAAACGCCGGACCCGGATGGTCCCTTCTTGGACTTGCGGCCCTTTCGGAGCTCCGCTTTCTTGCCAGTGCCGCTCCGGTAACGGAGACGGAATTGGTTCATGCGGTTGTCGAAGTCGTTATCGGCAGTGGCGGATTCGGGTTGGGATGGGTCCGAATCGGAGGGTGGTGTTTCGGGTTCTGTGGCTCGGGTGGTGAAGAGAAGGAAGGGTTTGTGATTGTGGAGGCGATGAGATTTTAGTGAAGAAAGCGGGAATGGGTTTGCAGATATGTTCGCCATTTCTCTCTCCTTTCCTCCTCTCTGTCTGTGGTTCCGGATAACTCTTTTTTGTTTCTTTTCTTTTGGTCCTACTCCTCTTTCACTTCACTTCTACCTCACAAAATAATAATAATAATAATAATAATAATAATAATAATAATAATAATAATACACAAATTCTGACACACAATATAATGTAATTCTCAAAATAATAATGTAAGTTTATTGGACACTATTAATTGTGGCTGTCCAATTAATTGTGGCTAGAATTGAAATCGAGTGGTTTGGTTGAATTTTTTTAAAAAATAAATTTGAATTAATTAAAATTAATTAGTTTGATTTGATTTAATTTTTGTATTTTTTATAGTTAAATTTAAATTAAATCAAATCAAATATTTATAGATTAATTTAATTTGGATGACTAGATTGATTATTTTTTTTACACAAAAATAAGTTAAATAATTAACTTTTTATAACAAAAAAAAAATTCTTTGATTGTAATCACAGTTAGCACTTGAGTTCAAAATTTTAAGTATTTTTTACTCGATTCTCTATATGACATGCAAAAAGTTGACTCAAATCATCTCTATCATATCTTTATATATCTCTAATTCTATTAATAAAATATTATTAACTATTAATATAAAAAAATATCAATTAAGGGACACATTTAATTTTTTTTCTTAATTAACTGTATTTTATTAGAAAATTATGATTGAGGACAGTGAGAGAACACAAATAAGGAGCGTCACTCACAAGATATTTCCAAACTCGATGAGGATCTACGCAGCAAAGTGGTGTTGCCGTGACAGTGAAGGCCTGAGCGGAGCAGATCTGCGATGAGTTATGACGCCGTGAGCCCGTGACAGTGAGGGGTTTTTGTCAAGATATCTATATATTCAATCAAAAGCTTTTCTTGGGCCAAGCTACCTTCTTTAATCGTCCATCACTACCTAACCACACTGAAGAACGAAGACTTCAAATTGTGTCATCTTCGATCCTCCATCTTTGTTCTTGTTACGTTATTCCTTTGATACATATTGTGCGAGACTTGAGCCTATGACTATAGATCGTGTGTGACTATGTGAGCGACTGAGCAGTGACCACTGTGCTAGTGGTGATGATTGTGCAAGCGATGAGCTCTCTCCCGCAAATCTTCGATTCCAACCTCAGCACCATAGCGTCTCATCCTTCGACCATCAAGGTGGGGGTGGTGGTTCTTAGGGATTATTAGTCATGGTGGCTAGAGGCTTCTTCTTGGAAGTCTTTGGTTGTAGATCATGTTGGTTGGGGTTTCTAGTTTGCTATAGTGGCTTGTTCATGATGGCTGCAAGAGAATAGGAGTATAAATTGATGAATTTACTAAAACTTACTTGTGAAGCATTAATCAGATGTTAGCATAAATTATATGGTTTGGTTTGATTATCGAGTTTGAAATTTCAAATTCAAGAATCAAATTAATTAAACTTTATTTGATTCTGATTTTATCCAAATCAATTAATATATTTGAACCAAACCAAACTAATCTAATTAATTTAATTCGAATTAGTCGGATTAGTCGGATTATCCAAATCAATTCACACTCTGAATTGTGGCTTTTCTATATTATAGCTTTCGTTTTTTTTTTAACTATATATCATTTCGAAAGAGTATTAATAGCTTGACATAATTTTTGTCATATAATCTCATATAAAGAAATTTAAACGTAGACTATTAGTTTTGATGAAGAAAAAAAAATAATGATCAATATTATTGAGTTACATGAGAAAAAAATTGTGTGAATAATATAAATTATTTAAAAAATTAGTAAGATCCGCAAGTACATGCTCTATCTCTTGTCCTTCATTTTTTTAAAACAATTTTAATATTTGTTCAAACTTTTCTTTATGTGTTTATTTCTTATCTTCATTATATTAGATTTTTTGACTCGTGCGATGTATAAAGTAAATTTAAAAATTAAATGATAAAATTAAATATAATTTAATCAAAAATAATTTTATTAAATAAAATATATGTAATAATTAAGTAAAAAAATATTTATAAGTTTAATTATAAAATATATAATATTTTCATAAAAAATTTCATTCTAACATAAATATTAAATAATTTAAATATATAATATTATAAAAGCGACTTATATGTTTAAAAAATATTTAAACAATTTAGAGTTGATCGAAAAAGACATATAATGTTTTAATATATAAATGTATAATATTTAATAAAAAATTATATATAAATTAATTCAATTTATATTAATGTAATTAAAAATGAAGAAATAATGAAACAAATTTTGCCAAAGAAGAAATAATGAAACAAATTTCTAATTTATTTTTGAATTTATTATAGAGCTTGTTATAGTAATACGTTTGACCAAGACAATGTAATGTTCAATAACTCATTAACTCTAATTTTGTGTTTCTATTTAAATTTTAATGTCATATGTCACATAGCAGTTTTTCAGATGAGATATTTGTCACATGGCAACATTTTAGATAAGTATTGTCATGTCTGAATGACACATGACATAATTCTAAACCATGTACTCTCTTTTTATATATTATATGATTATAAGATTTCAATTTTCTTCGCTTTTTTCTTTGAATGGAATTTTCTTCTCTTATTTATTATCTATTTTCAAATACAAATAATTCAAGATCATAATCATGTGATCATAAAAATATCATAACAAAAATTTATGAGAAAAAAATTATATTACTCTTTTACACCTCATTTTCTACATGCTCTATGCTTTCTTTTATGGAAAAAAGAAAGAAATAGAAAAGGGAAAAAATGTGAATTTCTCTCTCTTCCTTTTATCCATAAATTGAAAGAGATAGCAGTTAGTCATTTTCAATATTGCTAAAAAACTACCAACTTTTGATATTTTGATACAATTTCTTGTAAATTTTTTAAAAGTATGCAATTTGGTTATTTGTAAGAGTAAAGTTTGTAATTTTTTATAAAAGTTTTAAGTTGAAAATTTATGAAAGATGCAAAAGTCATATGCATTTCATAAACAAGTCATAAGTTTTTTGAAAAATATAAAAGTTTTGCACCTTATTTAGCGAATGTTATAAATGACATGATATGAAGTGCATGTGATTCAATTGACAAACTCAGTTTTACTGGGGATAAATTTTACCTGCAGTCTAAGATTTTGAAACTCTATACCCAGAAAACATGAGAATATTTCATGATCTTAAGAAAAAACACAACGATACACTATTTTTCCAATTACATTCCATAATAATAAGCCCCTATTATTTTATTTGGATCTAGCATTTCTCTAAAAGATTACATTATGAATCAATAGCCTTAACTATACGTATTTACCTATTCTTAAAATTTTTATAAATATATAAGGGACTTGGATTTAATTATATTATAATTTAAATAGTTTGACATAATTAATTAATATTATGATGTAAAAACTATAGGTATATGAATTCGGTTAAGTTTAATGATATGGATGAAAATGTGATATGTGGATAGAAACCTAGTTATGACAATTATTTGGCACAATTCATTTTGCTGTTTTTAATTTGGTTACAATTATTGTAGGACCGAACAAATATACCAAGATGCATCAAATATTAAATGAAAACTTTACAAGAAATTCTTAGAATAAGATTTTTTTTTGTTATCTTGTACTAATGAATATATGTTACATTAGTTTTGTACGTAGGTGATAATTATTTCACACTTCAACTATATTTTTAATATTTCGTCAATTTATTATTTATTTAATAACATAAAGTAAGATTTCTCTCTCGTTCGGAATCACTTAAAGAATCTCTCAAACTTTACTACTATAAACTATATATAACCAATGTTGTGCCAGAAGCAAATTTTCAAGTAATTAACGAAATGAACATCACATTTTTGTACCAGAATGCCAACATTTGGTAAGAACATATTACAAAGGTAATTAACAAATAGAAGAGAGAAGGAAAAAAAAATTGAAAAGGATGCACAAATTTAAACTCAGTAAGTAGCTAAAGTTTTGATCTTAGGTCTAGTAACATCATGATCACCTCCTCTTGTTCTTGCTGCCCACCAACAACGACAAGTAGAATAGAAACCTGAACAAGAAACCCCAAGCAACCGTGATCCACAAACAGTTCCACTTGCTCAAATCCGTCACCCCATTCTGCTGCAATATATCAGTACCCGTCGTCAAGCACGTGGAGCTGGTGATCTTCATTCCCAGAGTGTTGCTCAAGCTCTCCAAAAGCTTCAACTTCATGGCATTGGGCACCGACCCAAGAGGGGTGTTATCGAATATCTGCACCCCTTTCACAAAGCACTTCACGGGGTCCTGGAACTCGTTCTGCAGAACAGCCTCATAGGGGTATTTCACCAGCGACAAGTAGTGGAACCAAATCCAGTAACTGGGGATCCTGTTCCTGTTGATGAAGAACCCACTAAACAGCAAGAAGTAAGCAAGAATGGCAACCACAATGGTGTAACCAAGCATCACATGAGGAACCACACCAGAAAGGAAAGTTACAAACGAGTTGCCAGCCCAGAAAGAAGCAAAGATAATGAGAAAGTAGAAGAAGAACCCCGAAACTCCACCGTCAAGACCCACAGCCCAAAACGTGATTGCAGCAAAAGCCAAAGAGAGGAACACTAAAGCAGGCAACGCAACAAGAGCATGAGACACCAGATAAGAGGATCTTCTATAAGCATTGTAAGCAGTTTCCCTCATGAAAATGTAGCGTTCTTGGAGGAACACAGGGAGTGCATCAGCGGTGGTATAGAAGGTGGTGGACATGGCAAACGCGAAAAACCCAAGCCTTTCTTGCACCCCTTTTGGAGAATTATCCAGTTGCCAAAACATGGTAGCCAAAATGAACCCAGTCACCATCACCGCACCCAACCTGATCCCAAACAACTCAGGCTTTCTCCTCGAGTTGATGAACGAACGTTTCGAAAGCGTTGCCATTTCAATCCAAAACGGGTTCGCAAACGTTGCCACCATAGATGACGGGTTCGCATTAGTGTTAGTGGCGCCAGAAACCAGTTTCCCTCTGGAAATGCTGGCGCTGATAGCTTCCTTCAACGACATGCCGTTTCGTTCAGCTGAAGATGAGTGCTGCTTCTTCTCCATGCTCTCCCATGACTTGTTGAACTCCACCAAGCTCTTGGTTCCACCGGCGGAACCTTCTAGATCGCGAATCAGGTCCAACGCGAACTCCGTCCGGTTCTCACTCTCCGGTATGGGGTGCCCGAACTCCGCGAAGAACGACGGCAACTGCGACGGCGAACCGCTGTAAACTGTTTGGCCGCGGGACAAGAAGATCATGCGATCCAGAAGCCCTAGGATTCGGTAACTTGGCTGGTGAATTGACATGATCACGATGCTTCCGCTCTGCGCGATTCTCTGCAGCACCTTCACCACCATGAACGCGCTCGTGGAGTCCAGCCCCGAGGTTGGCTCATCCAGGAACAGGATGATTGGGTCGTGGATTATGTCGATGCCAATGGATACTCGCCGCCGTTCTCCGCCGGATACTCCCCGGTGGCCTTCGTCGCCGATGACTGTTTTCGCGGCGTTCTGGAGCCCTAGCTGGTCGATTAGGGCTTGGACGCGCGCCTTCTTCTTCGATTTCGAGAGTGTGCGTGGTAATCTGAACTCGGCGGCGAACGTCAAGGTTTCTTCGACGGTGAGCATCGGGAAGAGGAGATCGTCTTGCATCACATACGCGGAGATCACCTTCAGCAGCCGCGATCCCAAGGCCTCGCCATTCAGCGCGACGGTTCCTTTCAACCTTCCCTTTGCGATTCGGTTCGCCAGCCCGTCGATCAGTGTGGATTTTCCGGAACCGCTGGCTCCGAGCACCGCCATGATCTCGCCGTCGCGTGCTTCGCCGGAGATGTCTTTTAAGAGAGTCTTGGTCCGTGTGAACATGCTCTCTCCGACAGCCGGTGACGGTGACTCCGCCACCGCCGCAGGGCCTAGGCGGTGACTGCGACGGGGGAAGATTGTGGAGAAGCTCATTTTCCGGCTGACTTTGACGCTGTAGGTGAGGTTGGTGAATGAAAGGACGAATGGCAGCGAGCGAGGCTCGATTCCGGCGCCGTCATCGGAGATGTCGAGAACGTGGTGCACCGGGGTGTCGCTGCCGTCTCCGGCGGCTTCCTTCCGGGCGTCTCCGACGTGCTTAAGAAGTTGCCCTAGTGTCGGAGACTCGCCAACGGTGGGGCGGCTAGTGAGGTCGTTGTGTTCCATTAGGCCGAAATACGGCGTCGTATTGGCGACCGGTAATGCATTCTCCGCTACAACGCGAGATGACATTGTTTGTTGGAGCACTTAGTTAACGTTGACGGCGTGGTTCGTTGGGGTTGAGGAAGGAGCAAAGACTAAAAAGCACGCGGTTGGAGAGCCGTGAGTTAACGGCGTAGGAGATGCACATGCACTTTGTGAAGAGCAAGAGAGAGTCCGTGCTAGTTCCTCTAATGTGGGTTGGGACTTGAGAAGTGTTTGATGTTTATTGTGTTTATATATATATTATGAACTTGGGAAGTACATTGAGATGAAGATGCAAATGGGATTGTTGGATGCTATGCTATGTGTGGTGTAGGACTGTAGTTATAGGAAGAACTGTGGCATTTTATTTTACGGTTTTGACTAATATTTGGGTTTGATTTTTAGGTATTTTGAGGTGTGAGAGAGGTGACCTACAACTCCTAATTCATCACTTGTCTATACGTCTCCCTTCTTTCTTTTTTCCTTCTTCTACAAGGGTGGCTGTGGGAACATGTGAGGATTTGTTATTTGGTGCATTCATGACACATGGCCTTATGGGTCATTCAGAATATGGTCCATTTTTACGTGATGTTTGGAGTTCATGGGAATTAGGTTGGGCGTTCATCTACTGTGGCGTAAGCGTTGTTCATATAATAGTGTATTTTTCGGTCCAATACTATAACTATGATCTCTCTCACCAGATAATTCGGTGGTCATTTTTTTTAAAAAATGTTTTGAAGCGGGTTCTAGAGGAATCATTGTTAATTTTTTGATCTCCGATCCCCCACCCCCTCCCCCTCCCTGTTTTTTTTCTTGACTCCAGCTTAGAAGTACCCTAATTGCACAAGGCAAGACTTTGTACGAGGGCTACTAATTGTAGAAACATTAATTAGATTTTTTTTTTAATTTGTCTAAGGATCTTGATTACTATAGCACTCTTAATAAACATTTAAGTGTTTATGCAATACAAGCAGTACATATGATAAAGCTGGTAGAAAGCTTGATCAACATAAAGATGAGATTTCCATTTTTATTTACTAACGTCAATTTAATAGTAATAGTAAGAACTACTAATTGTAAGTTGACACATTCACCAATCTCATCCAAACAAGAAAAAAAAGCATTTAATATGTTTTGAAATCTCTCCTTATATATTTGGTTAAATGCTACTTAGATGAATAAGCCACCAGGCCATCATAGCATGTATTATGTAATATTAATTTTGTTTTTATTTTCACTTAGCGTAAGGAGCAAGCAAGCCAATATGTTTAATTAAGGGGTTAATTTATTTTCCCTGAACATAAAGGTGTTGAAGTGTATTTTTTTTTTTTGTTGAATGGAACAAAACAAACCTATTCTATTCAGTGTTTCTAGATGACCATGAATGGAGGAAACTAAACCTCTCAACGAAACTTCATACGGAGTTCAATTCTTGTTGCTTTACACTATTGGTTATTTTGTTTGGTGCTCATTTCTCAGTGCTACAAATGTCTTGTTCAAATGGAGTTCCTAGTGATTGGGTTACAGCTATACGATTGCAGCAATGCAATTTAATTACTTACCTCATAAGAGATACATGGGTGGGGTCTATACTTAAGTGAGGGTGTGTTTTTGCAATAAGAACACGACTGCAATAAATGTAACAATATCCAGAATTTGTGATGGACAAAAATCGAAAACTGGAAAAAATGGGACTACTGCAAGTGAACTATCACTCTCATTGTACCTATAAACAAATAAGAAGCCATAGATCGCAAGGAATCAGAATAAAGCCCCGTTGAATAATTGCGCAATCACTCTCATGGTGTCTAACACACAAATCGGAAGCCATAGATTGCAAGGAATTGGATTAATATCACATCGTTTATTTATTGCTTGTGTCTGTGGAGACAAGTATAATTGTACAGTGTTGCTTGTATTATATATGTATCCAGCAGGGCAATTATTATTATTATTATTATTAATAACGTGAGGTTGATAGATCAAATTATATAGTCCAATGGCATCCATGCATGTTATTGGCTGAAACGTAAAACAGAATCTTTGTACCATTAACTCAAAAGTTAAAAAACAAAAACAAAAAAAGTTATGAAAGCAACCATTTTGGAAATGATAGTTTTTCAAAAAAAAAAAAAAACTTGTCCAATAATCCATGTAACTTTCGCTGATCAACTACTTCTAATAGAGCATATATAATAGACTATAGAATGTGTTTGGAATGGCTTTTCGTGGGTAAGTTTTACTCGTCAAGGGCAAAAGTATTAAACTTCTAGGTGTAAATTATTAGATTATTAAGTTATCTTTATCCCCAGCCGGCTACCTTATATATATATAACGAAAGAAAACACTTTTTAACCGGGATGGTAACTTCAATTCAAATGCGAAGAAGTTTGAAGCAATGGTATACGCACAAAAATCATACCCTAATTTAGAATTATACGAGCAATTGGTGAAAGACATAATAATAATAATAATAATAATAATAATAATCTAATCCAAAATTTTAGGGGAAATTGCCTCCTATCACCTAAAGAAGCTCTGCCAATGGGAGTAGAGTTAAGGGAGATTAGTGAGAGCCATAGCCTCTCAAGGTTCAAAATATTTCTTAAACATCCTTTGATTTTTAAAATTTTAAATTTTTTTATTCTCCAAAATAAAAAATGGCATTTGACCTTGCTATAAAATTTCCAATTTCACCCCTGCCGCCATAAACATTTTATTTGCACTATCCAAATTCCAAACTAAAGTCAAGCGATAAAATTCAAACTCTTTAACAAGGTTCTAAAAGTTATCAGCGGTAAGTAACCTTTCTACAAATTTGGTTTTTTTCCTCATTAGTCTTCTGTACAAGGCTGCATATTGCAGATCTATCCATTAAGTTCAACATATTTGTCAACTTCCATGTCAATGCATGGAGAAGGGTTCTTGAACCTTGCGTGATTGATTGATACCCACTTTATGACTCCAATCTTCAACCTATTTCTGAAATTCAAGTTTTGGGCATGTAGGAATGTGGTATGTCTTTCCAATTAATATAAATAAAGTCAAGTATAAAAAGAGGTTAACACTTCGAACAATTAAATAGACTATGCTTTGATGGATTAAACTATTCAATTGTCGTTTTCAATGGAATTTAAATCAATGAAAAATTCCAAATAAATTCGGTAATACTTAAATATAAAATTATATTTATATTTGTCTTTGTTTCAGTACAATTGGCTCCAGTTGATCTTTTAGGTGATAGTCAATTGTTAATGTAGTTTACCTTTAATAGATAGAATTTATCTATCTAAAAACTTTTGGAGAGTGCAGGATTACTTTATTTGGAATAGAAAAGGAGAGGAAAAAATGGATTCTCTTGTTAGGCATGAGTATTGTAAAGAGTTCCCATTGACAACCATGAAAGTAGACTTCATAGAAAGGTAATTTAAAATACAAGAGTAGCTTAATGAAGAAAGCACACATTACCCTTTTTTGAGTTATATGAGGAAAAAGCAGAAACATGGTAGTTAATGCAGATGGGCTACCATCCCTTAGCTACCAACTTGCAAGCTAACTCTTACCAATACAAAATTTTGTGTGAGCTGCGTATACCACTCAAAGTCAAAACAGAAATTGGGCATCAACATGTGCGTGCCCTTCATTCGTTCATATTGTCCATGACTATGAGCTTATGTTCGTTCACATTATCTTGTGTGATGCTACAGTGTTTCAAAAGGTGTTTGGCCATCTAGTTAACTGTCACTGTCTTATGTATTTGGCTCATGCTCTGTTTTTCTCCCGGTTGTATTTGAATATTATGATTTTAGTAATACTAAAGGTGTCAAACTGATTATTTCGGTTTGATTTGGACTAATTATCTTTTTGGATCGAGTTAATTTTTCCACAATATGAAAAAATAGACCCACCTTGAAATAATTTTCAAGGTTGAATAGTTAAAGAATGAATGTGATACAAGTTATTTCACAAGAAAAACAAGAGAGCCTCTCAAAGCTATGGCAAAACGATAAAGACAGTCCGTTTTGACAAAATGAAATTAAGACCACTATCATCGTTCATATTTGTTCCATCTCTAGCTCCGGAGGTGTTATGGTAAGGTCTTGAACGTGCCAGAAATGTCTTAAAGGTCATTATTTGCGGCAACATGGGTACACACTCTTAACACAGGAAAAATCTTTTGTGATGAAAGCTAAGAAAATGAACATTAAAAAAAAAAGGATAAACAGTAACCACCATCTATAGGGATGGGGGGTGACGCTTGTTATTGGAATTAGAATCTTTTCCTATGGGGTGATGTTATGTCGTCAGCAAATCTCGTGAGATCTAAGTGTGTGCATTCTGATGGGTGAAAATTCGTATATATAATAAAAGTAATACTTTTATTAATTTGATAACCGTCCAAATTTAATTAATAATATTTCATTTTTAATCTAATAATAATTTATATAATTATACATACTCACATATCATATTTTTTAGAAAAAGATAATATACATCATTTTTAAAAGTGTATGATTAAGAGAAAAAAAAGTGATAAAAAAAAATATAATAAATTATATTAAATAATATGTAAAAATAAATATATATATTATTTGTGATAAGAATATCAAAGTTGTATTTTTTATGATACAATATATTATCTATAAGTATAAAAGAATTTCTCCTTAATGGGTGACGTTAGATACATCGGCATAAGGGTCAAGTCGAGGCTCAATGGGCCTCATACGATCCACGGCCGAGCGGGGGGCAGTTAATAAATAAATAGAACTTGGCACCCAAAAGAATCAAAACATTAGAATTTGTTTTTACATTTTGCCCAAAAACAGTTTGTTTTGTTGGGCAATCTGATTTTATATTCTGATTGGATAGCCGAGAGCAAAGGCCTTTTTTCCCCCGAAAAAACATATTGAGGTTGGTTAGGACCAATTATATTATTGGGTAGCCCAATAAAGTCCATTAAATCAATTAGATTATTTGGGTTAGGACACCAATAATCATTTGGTGCCTTTTTTTTTATATTATATTGTAATTGTAACCTAAACTGATCCCTATTCCCTACAGGCGATAGAGAAGAAGAGAGAACAATCTATAGATAGAGAGCAATAGGGAGGGAAGGAAGTGGAAAGAAGGAAGACAGGAATCTCCCAAACCTTTAAAATGGACGATAGGGACAAACCCATCAAGAGGACCTATTGGGTATTTAGACTAGTAGTCTCTAAAGATGTCAAATTAATTGAGTATAAATGAATTTTTGTACGAAATATAAATGAATTAAATGAAATTGTGAGATACACAACACGACTTGTAGCATATGATTTCTCATAAAAATTTGGTATAAATTATGAAGAAACTTATTTTCTTATTATGAATGCAATTATTTTTAGATTTTGATTTGTTTAACAGTCTAAAGGACTTGACATATATCTAATGAACGTTGTGACAATTTATTTATATCGATCATTAGATAATGACATATATATTATTAATATTTTTGTATATTTTTAAAAGAAGTTTTTATTTTGAGGCCCACCTATTAACATGACTTTATCTTTTATTTTGATTTGGTCAAGAACATAAAGTTTCACATGACTTTCTGCTCAATTTTTTCCTTGATTTTTGGCTTAACGTTAAAGATAACATATTGATTTTTAGCCATGAACGTTAAAGATAATGTTCTTTTTTCTAAAACAGAAATAAAAAATATGTTCATATTTTTATTATTATAAATTATGGAAGCTCTCTTTGAAAGCATATATAATTTTTTGAGAGAAAGATAGAGATACACTACAAATTAGAATAGTGTTCTTGTGTGCAAAGAACACTGATACAAATAGAGTTTTTTGAGTTGTTTTATCTCAGAGACGACGTTGCTGATACACTGCTTGTACAGAAAGAGGCGGAGCCACAAATTATCTTAATGAGAACAACCTAGTTCGTGGCTCAACCTACAATTCTCAAGTTTCTGGTCAATATTTTTTTCTTTTTAGATTTTGAGGTAATATCTTCTATAATTTTAAGACGATTTTTTGTTCTACCATGGAGATTGAAAATAAGTCTTCTGCTAATACTGATAATAATAACAACAAACCTTTCAAGTTCGAGGGTCTGTTTTTTAAGAGATGGAAAAAGTAAGATGTTCTTTTATATTACTACGAAAAATGTTGCTTCTTCTCTCACTATAACTAAGCTTGGACAAGTTGATCCACCTATTGTTGAAAACACAAAAGAAATTGAAAATTGCGAATATGATGACTTTATGTGCAAGAATTTTATTTTGAATGCACTGAGTGATGAACTGTATGATTATTATTCTTCGTTTGAGACTACTAAAGATGTTTCAGATGCTTTGCAAAAGAAATATGATACTGAATAGGCTGAGTCAAAGAAATATGTTATTAGTCGCTATATGAAGTATCAAATTGTTGAAGAAAAATATGTTGCTTCTCAATCCCATGAACTCCAGAAAATTACTTATGAAATTTTGTTTGAAGGTATGTAGATTGATGAGCAATTTCAGGTTGCTATGATGATTGACAAACTACCACCAAGCTGGAATAATTTCAAGAAGGATCTACACCACAAATCGAAGGAGTTTTTGATGGAAAGTCTGATCGTTAAACTCAGGGTTAAGGAGGAGGCTCAGAAACAAGATTCGAAAGAGGATGTTTTTGTTGTTTCAAACAAAAATAATAAAACTCCAGCACATGTGAAGCCAAATAGGAAGAATATGAAGCCAAATTAGAACCAGAACCAGAACCAGAACCAAAGGTATAACCAGAATAGGAACATGAACAACAATGGACCCCCTTTAAGGCAACAAACACATGATAACAATAAGTTTATGTGTTATGCTTGCAATAGACTTGGTCACATGGCTCGCAATTGCAAGAATCGTCGTCCTACATTTTATGCTAATGTGATTGAAGAGGAGTCACTTGTGGCTATATGATTACTAAAATCAATATGATTTCTGGTTCTGAAGGATGGTAAGTAGATTCAGGTGCAACTCACCATGTGTGCTATGATCATTCCTTGTTCAAGGCTTTTTTGAAGTCAATGATGTGAAAGTGTTGTTGGGTGATTCTCACACCACTAAGGTAGCTGGAACTGGTACTGTGGAATTGAAGTTTACTTATGAAAAGACACTCCTTCTAAAGGATGTCTTGTATACTCCATAAATGAGGAAGAATATTGTTTCTAGTTTTCTACTTAACAAGGTTTGGTTTGTTCAAAACATTGGTTCTAATCAGTATGTCATCACAAAAAAATGGATCATTTGTTGGTAAGGGTTATGCTTGTGATGGTATGTTAAGACAAATTTTTTGAATGGTGACTTGCATGATGAAATTTACATAGACCAGTCTGAAGGTTTTATTATTCCTAGACAAGAATATAAGCTATGTAAATTAGAAAAATCCTTACATGGTCTTAAGCAAATACCTAAGCAGTGACATGATAAACTTGACTATCTTGTTATTAGTCATGTTTTAGAATAAATGAAAGTGATAAGTGTATTTATTACAAGCTTGTTGGTAATGTGTGCACTATGATATGCTTATATGTGGATGATCTATTAATATTTGGTACAAATATTAGTACTATTAATGAAGTAAAAAATATGCTTAGCAACAATTTTGATATGAAAGATATTAGAGATGCTAATGTTATTCTTGGAATTAAAATAACAAGGACAAGTAATGACATTTTGTTGGATCAATTTCATTACATTGAAAATATGTTACATAGATATAACTATTTTGATTACAAACCTGTTTGTTCTCCTTATGATCCTAGTGTTAAATTATTTAAGAACACTGGTGAAAGCATTAGGCAATCTGAGTATGCTAGCATTATTGGGAGTCTTCGTTATGCGACTAATTGTACCCGACCTAATATTTCATATGCTATTGGAGTTCTTTGTAGATTTACTAAGTGTCCTACTGAAGAACATTGGTTTGTTGTTAGAAGGCTCATGCGTTACTTGAAAAGAACCATGAACCTAGACATACGCTATCAGAGGTTTCCTGCGGTCCTTGATTCAGCGATGTCAATTGGAATATGTTTGATCTCATATTACTTACCGCAAGTGCACAGATCGCATAAGTAATATAGTGAAAAATAAGATATCGTTCCCACGAGGATACGATCAATTCCAATGTTAAATATCAACCAATAACTTACTTAATACTATTCAAGAACATTCAAATTAAAAAAGATTGTGTAAGTTAACTAAAAGACTTAAATGCAATAAATCCAAAGAAATTTCTATACACAGCTTAGCTACTCATGACACACGAAAATCTATCACAAATTATCAATGTCATGCCAATAGAATAGAGAAAGTAAAAGGAGTACGAGATGGAAGCTCAATATGGTAATCTTTGATGCTTGAATATTTTTCCTTGAAAAAGATGACCTCCAACATTGGTCCCTTCAGCTTCCTTTTAACCAATACAACAAACTCTAGGAGTTGTGTTCTAAAATAGAAAAACTCCCATTTCTGAATTGCCTAAAATCAGTATTTATAAGCTAATTTTTCACTGTCACGCCGCGGTATGAACCACATTGCGCCGCTACATTCACTCCTTTGCGCCACGACATTCAAGCCTCAGGTTTCAGTATGCAACAGGATGAGTGCACCACGCTACGACATGAACATACCTGCGCCATGACGTGATATGCTGAAATCTACCTTGGCTTTCCTCTTCCAATACAGCTCTAAGTCTTCAACAATTCTGCTTGTTTTGAGTCTTTCATGTAATAGAAAAATCACTAAGTAGCAGTTGCAAATTCATATAATCACACAAAAAATTATACCAGATTTGCTCAAGATTATATAGGAAGATATCACAATTAAATTCGATAAATATAAGCTTGAAATCTTCCATATATGTATAATAATAAGGACTAAACATTCTATATAACACAGATATAATGCGTAAATAACTACATTTTATAGAGTTATCATAATACCTTTTCGAATCATTCAAAAGCAACTAGTGGATGCATTTTTAGTATCGCTGGTGGAACTGTTTCTTGGAAGTCAAAGAAGCAAACTATTCTAACTCAATCCACTATGGAGTCAGAACTTATTGCTTTGGCTACCGCTAGTGAGGAAGCTAGTTAGTTGAGGAATTTGCTAGCAAATACTCCCTTATGGAAAAGATCTACGCTGGCTATTTTAATCCACTGTGATAGCACTGCGGCTATCTCAATTGTTCAGAACCGTTATTACATCGACAAGAGTCAACATATACGTCGAAAACACAACACTATAAGAACATATCTTTCTACAAGTGCTATAAGAGTATATTATATTCAATATTGTGAGAATCTTGCTGATCCTTTAACAAAAAGATTAGCACGTGAAAAAGTGTGGAACACTTCGAAAGGAATGAGATTAAAGCCTATGGATAAAATGTAACATCCCGAAAAATATCTGTCTAAGTATAAATGATCATTTTATATTATTCTTGATTTTTAAGAATTTTTCTGGAATTTTTCGGAAACATCAAATATTTTAATATATTTCTCGTTTTGCGTAGGCACTGAACTGAGAATTGCTGAGGTCGGTGTAACGCTCCGGAAATCATTTGTTTTACCACAAATAGTCATTTTCTAATATTTGTGATTTATGAGAATTTTTCTGGAATTTTTCGGAAATGATGAATATTTTAATATATTTCTCGTTTTGCATAAATATTGAGCAGAGTCGGAAAAATGACTGTAATGCTTCAAAAATTAGAAAATTATATGATGAATAGTTGTTTCATAATATTTGCAATTTTTTAGAATTATTTGAGAATTTTCCGGAAACGTCGAATATTTTAGTATATTTCTCGTTTTGCGTGCGCACTGAGCGGAACTGGAGAAATGCGATGTTTTCTCCGGGAACCTTGGATTATGGACATGTCGACGGGGGATCTTACTAAACCCGATGTTGGACATAGTTTACGAGATTTTATATTTTTCAAGAAATTCGAACAGATAAAATAAAATAATACTGCGAAAAATTTATCTGTCAGATTAAATTAAATACTGACTTCTGTCAACTGTAACTATTATCCATTGGATAATAGTGTGTAATAAAAATCTTATCACATTATCCTAATGCAATCTACTTTATGTTTAATCAATTCACTTTAATTCAAATTTAATGTAAAATAATCAAAGCTTCTTTGAGAAGCTTTGACCAAGCAATGACCAAATGGACCTTGGCTTCCAAGAGAAGCCAACACTCTCCCTCTCTTCTCTCTCTAATGCACGGCTGGAGCAACCCATGCAAGGGGGGAAAATTATATTTCATTTAATCAATTTACTACACTTTAATTCATAATTTCTCAAAACACTTTCTCTCTCATCCTTTCCTCTTCTTCTCCATTTTTCTTTTTCTCCTCCTTCTCTCTACCCTAAGCTACGGCCAGCCCCCTCTCCATCACCTCATCCATCACAAAATTTAAACCAACTATATTTTCTTACTCCTCTCATCATTCTAAACATCTTTCCTTCTTGGAGTTTCTTGAAAATCCACCATCTTCAACACTTTCTTCAAGCTTCAAGTTTGGAGTTTTTGGGTAAGTTTCAAGACCCTTCTTCCTTTCTCCTCATTTTCATGGTTATGGTCTCTTTGATGATCATCCATGCTTCATTTTTCAAGCATTGATATTGTTCTAACAAGGTTGAAATTTTTAGGGTTTTTGGAGGTGCAAATCCGAAATTACAAGGGACTCCATTGGTGTTTCTCTTGATTTCTCCACTTGGGTAAGAGGAAGACACTCCTCCTCAACCTCTTTTAGTATCTAGGAACCTTGATTGTGTTGGTTGTGAAAAAACCCTAAAGAGGGTTATTCTTTGATTTTGTAATTAGAATGTTTGTGTATTGATTTTATGTTGTTTATGCTATTGGATTGATTTGTTGTATATAATGGTATATTGGATTGGAATATGTGATTGAAAATAGAAGAAAAATATTTGAGGACCTCTCTTGGAGGGCCACGATTTTTGGGTTGGAAAATGGGTAATTTGTGAACAAATTATGGTGAGTACAAGATTTAAATGAATTGAGTGACAAAATGAAATCAATGGAAGGAAAAACTTGGAATGGGAATTTCTAGGGAGGCTACGGTTTTGAGTCAAGGAAATTAGGGTTCTTGGTGAACTAATTTAATAAGTGGACAATTAAATGAATTAAGAGAATGACATGTAATATGATGACTTAAATGAATTTGGAATGGAAACACTTGTGAGGCCACGGCTTCTAAGGCTCTTTAGGTGTAAATATGTAACCTCGGTAACTTGAAAGCGTAAGTAATTATGCAATTAAAAGCCTATGTAGTGAGATAGGGAATTAATAAATTGGAAGAATTTAATATAATCAAGGGTTTCATAAATCTTAAAAGACTAAGAGTGAGATAGTCATAAGACTTGAGGTAATGGAAAGTGAGTAAAGAACAAGAGAGTGTGAGGTCTAAAGACTTGAATAATTTACAAATTGTATGGAATTAAATTACCTTGGAAGATTTAAAATAATTGTGAGAATTGGATTGGACATAATCCTTGAAAAGGGAAGCAAATTCTAAGTTAGGATTCATAATGGACCTAAGAATGTACCATTTGACATGATAATTTTATTATATTGTTATGGGTCCATGTGAGTGACCATAAATATATATATTGATGTTCTCTTGGCCAATTGCGGCATATTATGGAATCATATGAGACTGTGAATCATACATGTTCATGCATAGTGTCTTATGCATTGTGATGTCCTGTGGATTGTTGTAAGGCCCAGTTGCCTAGGAGATTGAACACACCTTTGTGCAGGTGCGAGTAGACTAGTGTAGGTCTTGTTATGACCTTAGGGGAGTCGGGGTGCGGGTCCTTCACAATGGGCAGTTGGTAGCTCCTCTGCCTATGGGGCAAATTGATACAAACGCACCGACGATCTGGACTTGACACTGTCCTATATCGTGATCGAGCGTGGACTGTCTGTACAATGCCTGATGTGCACGTGGAAATTATTGATTATAACACTTTGGCCGCGGCAGCCGAGTTATAGACACGTCTCCTGATCTTTCTCTCTGACTTTTTGTGTCTAGCTCCATGGAGTAGGAATCAGAGTATGGTGTGTACATGCATTGTGAAACATGAGATCACCTGATAATTATTGCTTTATGGATTTGAACTGTTTACCTGCTTACTACTGAATTTACTGTTTATTACTTGGATATGTTGTTTCTGAATTGCTATTTGGGCGCGTTGTGCCATTCTGTTTCTATCTGCTATAATTGGTAATGATGGTAGGATGTCTTACCTCTTTCTCGTATTTCTATTATTGTTGTTTGTGCGTATACTGTGTTGATCGAAGACGACGGCAAGGAGGTGAAAAATCCTGATTTTCCTGGTTTCTGACCTGAACAAGACTAGCATCTACTTAGACGATGGAGGCACGCATGCGTGGATTTCTGGGCGACGTGCGTCTGACCTTCCTCGGAGGGCCAGAGTGCTGGCACATCAACCTGAGTTCTGATCGCTGTGTCTACATGGGTGACGTGGCGATTACTTTTGCCTGGAGACGTCACGAGGCGCCGATTCTTACCTGCCATCTCAGCCTACGTTTGGAGTTTTATCTACCCATTAGGGAGATGTGGGGTGACCGTTATTACACCCCACAGGAGGATTCTTTTGACTTTACTACTCGGGCTCCCGTCCGTGGTTCCCATGGAGGTTTCCTCTGAAGAGGAGGATCCTGCTGAGGACCCGGAGATGGTTCCTTCTCCTCTGAGGGACTGACTTTCCTAGTAGCTACTGATGGCTACTAGTGTTTTATTTTGAGAGCCTGATGTATTATTTTGATGGGCTGTATATTTTGATATCTCTGGGGTATATTTGTATAATCCTTTGGGGCAGGTATAGTTTTGCTTTTTGGATATTTCCAGGCTTGTATTTAAAGTACAGTAAGGTTTGAAATATATATATATATTGTACACGTTATTCAAATGTGGAATTTATTTTTTGTCTTATTTTTACTATTGTTCAAGCTTCATCACATAGCTGTATTAATTAACAAAAAAAATATATACTGTCAGTTTCACTCACGTATAAACATAATCGAGCAAGTTAACTTTGAATTAAATAAATTGGGTCTTAATTGTTTAAAAAATTTTATTTTTCGCATTTTCTTTTATATTGAATAATGTGACGTTCCCTCTCCAAAAAAAAAGGGCGTTACATAAAACGAGTTAAGAATGACAGTAACCTAATTTATTGAATGGAGATCCCACAAAAAGGTTCAATGGCGAAAACAAATTATTAGTGATATGCATTGAATCATGCAATTTTACATGGAGTTTTATACTCCAAGTCCATTCTCATAGCATGATATTATGTAGCAATGGAAAATGTTGAGTTTATTAAAACTCTCAATAAGGACTATAGCAAAAGTGAGGTGTTTTGCTACAGAAACACTCTTGATAGCTTCACCTATGTATATGTGAATGTGAGGCCGCATTCTATAAGAATTTGGCAAATTCTTTAGAGCATATATTATAACTGGGATAGAAGCACATGGACGAAAAATGATGGCTTTAGAATTGCATTCTAACAAAATTGTGTGTGATATTTTTTCTTTGTATATCCTAGAATGATAGTTCAAGATTAATTCACTATTTATTCTTATACACTAGTAGGACTGTCACTAGGTAAAAGTTCAAGTTCAAAGAACACCTTTGCTAATGCACAAATTTTTACTGTCTTTTTCAAAGTTTTGTTTTCGTTCTTTTAAATATAAGTGAGGGATTGTTGAAATTTTTTTATATATTTAAAAGAAGTTTTCATTTTGGGGCCCACTATTAACTTTTATTTTGACTTGGCTAATAACAGAAAGTTTCACATGACTTTCTGTTTAGTTTTTTCCTTAATTTTTGGTTGAACGTGAAAGGTAACGTATTGATTTTTAGCCATGAACGTTAAAGGTATGTTTTTTTTTTATAAAACTGAAAAACAAATGTTCTTATTTTTATTATTATAAATTATGGATGCTCTCTTTGAGAGTATATAAATTTTTTTAAGAGAAAGATAGAGATACATTGCAAATTAGAATAGTGTTCTTGTGTGCAAAAAATACTGATACAAAGACAGATTTTTTAGATGTTTTATCCTGGGGGAGACGTTGTTGATACTGCTTGGATAGAAAGAGACAGAGTTATGAATTGTCTTAATAAGAATGACTTAGTTCGTGACTCAACCCATAATTCTCAAGTTTCTAGTTAATATTTTTTTTTTCAGATTTTGATATAAATATCTTCTACATATATGAAAATCCCTAAAGGATTTAAGATGCCTGAAACATATAATTCAAAACATCGACACATGTACTCTATTAAACTTTAAAGATCCTTTTATGGGTTAAAACAATCTGGACGCATGTGGTATAATCGTTTAAGTGAATATTTATTGAAAAATAGATTTGAGAATAATCCTGTTTGTCCTTATGTTTTCATTAAGAAAATAAATTTTGGATTTGCTATAGTTGCAATTTATGTTAATGATTTAAACATAGTAAAGACTCCATAAGAGATCTCGTAGACTGCAGACTATCTAAAGAAGAAATTTGAAATGAAGGATCTTGAAAAGATAAAGTTTCGTCTTAGGTTTCAAGTTGAACATTTAGCAAGTGAAATTCTTGTGTATCAATCATCTTATATAGATAAAATCTTGAAATAATTTTATATATATAAATCTTATCCATTAAGCTCCCTAATGGTTGTTCGTCCACTTGATGTAAAAAGAGATCATTTTCGTCTACAGGAAGATGATGAGAAATTTTTTTATCCTGAAGTACCATATCTTAATGCAGAACAATGATCCTTTAAAGTGGGTATCCTTGTAAAGTGAGCAAGTAAGCCCACATCAACTATTGATAGTTGATGTGGGCCCATCTATCAATGGTTGATGTGAGCTTACTTGTTTATTTTACCAAGATCTTAACTTTAGAAGATCCTTGTCTCTTAGTGCAATGAGAACACTTTTGTATCTTACAAACAACACTAGACTAGATATAGCTTTTGCAGTCAATTTGCTAGCAATGTTTAGTTCTACACCAACTCGAAAACATAGGAATGAAGTAAAACATGTTCTTCGTTATCTTCGTGGCACATCTAATATCAATTTGTTTTACCTAAATGGAGAAAAGTCAACATTAGTAGGATATGCTGATGTTGGTTATCTTTTTGATCCACATAAAGCTCGATCACAAACAGATTATGTGTTCACATATAGAAATGTTGTTATCTCATAGTGGTATGTAAAGCAAACAATTACTGCTACTTTATCAAACTATTCAGAAATATTAGTCATTCATGAAGCAAGTCATGAGTGTATATAGTTGAGAACTATGATCCAATATATTAAAAAAGCATGTGAATGATTGAAAAAAAATGATGAGCCAATAATATTGCATGAGGATAATGCAACATGCATTGCACAAATCAAAGGATGCTACATAAAGGGTGATAAAACTAAACATATTTCACCAAAGTTTTTTTTTACACATATGAAGAAAGGTGATGTTGATATTTGCAAAATTCACTCAAGTGACAACCCAGTTGATCTATTCACAAAGGAATTACTAACTTCAATTTTCAAGAAGCATGTGCATAATATTGGAATGCGTCAACTTTAGGATTTTTCATAATTGTTTATATTTTGAGGAGAGTTGCCTATGAATATTGTACTCTTTTTTCTTTGTTAAATTTTTTATCTTGCTGGATTTTTCTTAACAAGGTTTTAATGAGGCATATTCATAATGTACAGTCATCCAATTGGAAGTATTGTAAAACATGGACTTTTAGCATGTGATGAAGAACTGCTTTATTTTGATTTTAAATGATTGGTGGTGATAATATGCACACTAATTATCTCACATAAATAGAAAAATTAATTAAAAGAGATCATAATCCATAACAAATACTAATCCTAAAAAAACTGCATTACATAAATCCTAAACACTCTTATAAATATCATGTTAGATCTCAAAGATATGTATATAATTTAATATACAAAATAAGATTTTGAGTCTATATTTTTTTATCTTGATCTTTTTATATTTTTTTTTCTATTTACAATAGTTTTTACTTTTTACCCCAAAAAAATAGTATTTTTCATTTTGTTGGGCAATCTGATTTTATAGTCTGATTGGAGAGCTAAGAGCAAAGGCCTTTTTTTCCCCCAAAAACCATGTTGAGGTTGGTTGGGACCAATTAGACTATTGGGTTAGCCCAATAAAATCCATTAAATCACTTAGAATGTTTGGGCTGGGACACCAATAATCATTTGGTGCCTTTATATATATATATATATATATATATATATATATATATAGTCTACTGATCCTTGTCCCTTTAGCATCGGGACTCATATCGTGTCCTGAAAATTATTAGAGGTGGCAAAATAGGTCAACCTGTCCCACTCGATTCGTCTCGAATTATTAGAGGTGGCAAAATAGGTCAACCTGTCCCACTCGATCCGTCTCGCTTTTAACTCACTAAAATATGGGGTGGGGCAGATTGATCCGTTTTGAAAAATGAGTTAGAAGAGTTAACCCATTCTGCTTTAAGATAGATTGGCGGGTTAACCCGTCTAAAAGAGAAAATGAGAAAAAGTAGGCAGATTGACGAGTTAATCGGCCTAAAAAAAAAAAAAATGTATAAAAAATAAAAAAATCATAAAAAATTTTAAAAAATAAAAAATTATAATTTATAGAGACTACAAAAATAAAAAAAAAAATTAACACCATACCTATAACAATATCACAAAAACAAATAAAAAACTCATTTATAACACTTTTTTAAAAAAACTCAACTCAACGGGCCAATGCGCCCTCGCCCTGCTTAACCTACGGGTTATGCGGGGCGGATTATGCGGGTTACAAAATAAAAGTGAATTGAAATCTTAAACACAATCCATAAAAAAATAACGGGTTAGTTGGTTAACTCAATAGGTTGAACCCGTTTTGTCACCTTTACATGCAATTCCATTAAAACTGGCCCAATCTACCACACAAACTTCATTATTGCCACTACATTATATTATTTTACTGAGTTTTTACGCATACCATATATATATATATATATATATATATAGAGGATTAATTATACTAGTATATATTTTTTATATTTATTTTTAATCTGTAGATCCACTTTCATCAAATGATTAGTTTTAATAAAATAATCTCAATCATTAGATAAAAATAGAACTAATTGTTAAAAATAAATGTAAAAAAAAAAAACTTACACTAATATAAACTAATTTTATATATATATATATATATATATATATATATATATATATATATATATATATATATATATATATATATATATATAATGTATGGGTTGACAGTAAAGGTAAAAATATGCTAGTTAGCTTATCAAAAGTTTATGATTTAGTCTATTTTTAGTCTATATAAATTTGATTTATTTAATAAATAAATCAAACTTAAATTTATTGACATGTCTATTTAATTATCCAAACTAAGATTTAAACATTTGAAAAAAAAAACTTATTTAGCTTATTATGTCAGGTTATTTATATATAATTTAAAAATATATTATTTATAAAAATTACTAATTATATATTATTACAATATATCTATTTTATATAAATTATAATAATTTTGTTAAAAAGTTAAACTTATTTAAAAATTAAAAAATTTAAATTTCTTCACTTATAATATAAGTCTCTAAACAAACATTTACAATAAGATAATCTTTCATGTTTTCATATGCAAATTAGGCTAAGTCCCCTCAAAAAAAGCCTATAACACGTAACAATTCAAATTTCGATTGACATGTTATAAAACAGGTATAGACCTATTTAAGCAAAACATAATCTATCGTATTTCTATTTCAATTGCCAATACCTAAAGCCCTTAACAATTCACTTAAAAGCACACATCTTTATTAATATAACTTTACACGTGTTACAAATTTATATACATGTCTAAAGTGAGAACTTCTCACTTAAAAATTTTACACACATGAGAAAACAAATAATAATTTCTTACTAATGGTTTTGTCTTTTCGTATCTTTTACTGGACAAAAAGGGAAGAAGATAGTTGCATTGGAGCTGAAGAATCATTCTTCACTGCATAGAAAAGTGATAAGGATCATGTTGTCTGAAACTGATCCTCATGCAACGAAAAGTTGCAAAGGGAATGTGTTTATTAAGGTATTTGCCTACAGCTTTCGTATGAAATAGTTAAATCATTGTCTGGTTCATTATTAATTCTGAAGAAAATCATTGTCAGTGAAAAGGTTTTGCATTTGTGAACTATGATAACCCAGATTATGCTACATGGAAGCGGATCACATTTTGGTGTTTTATTTATCGTTTTAGTACATACGTTTTCTCTACACAAAACTGCAATTTGGTTCAGGGAATCTGCATGTAGCCAGGTTGATTGCAGAGTCATAAGCACTCCCTTAAAACATCTTACCTTTTAAGATTTTATTAATCTGCTCTTTATGGGGTTGAGCAATTAGATTCTTTTTCTACAGGTTCGTTTTGGGAATGGGTTGAATCTTACATGAGTTTTGTGATATGGAATTTCTGTTATCTAATGTTGTTTATGCTTTTATATGCTCAACATCCTTGTGATTTCTGATATCAAGTAACTTATCTATCATTAAATTTTAGCTTTTTTTTACTGATTAAATAATTTATCATTATTACGTCTACATATGTATGATGTGCTGCTTGAATTTGAGGTACATTGACAAGGTCTAACAATCTATATCCAATCACTGTCATAGTCAGTACATGCCTTGTCCATCATATCTTATTTTCTCAAGTCTGTCATGGTTAGTACTTATCTTAGGACTATTGAATTTTTTCACCCTTCATTAACAAAGAGTATTGGTTATAGGTTTCCTTCACTATTAATTTATTCTTAGCTAGATACACTAATACAAGTGAACGAAGATTGGACCAATTTATATAGCTTAGTGCTTAATTGTTATTTGGTTTCTCCATGATATTTATGTGCAAGGGATAAGCATAGTTGTAGTTTTGTTCAAAATTACTGATTACTGATTGATGCCTATTTAGTGAATTTTTAAAACTAGATACATCGAATGTTGGGATTTTATTGTGCAGAGCCTCTAATGCCTACAATTAGTTATTTCCCATGTTGTCATTGTTCTGGGCATCCATTGAACTCAGTGCTTTGTAGTTGTGTGCATCATCCTGGTTTCTAATATTCTTCCTCTGTAATTCTGAGATGTCCATCCTTTTCTCATCCATTGAACTCAGTGCTTTGTAGTTGTGTGCATCATCCTTTCTTTTAGAGTTTTTGAAGTCATTGCTGCCGTAATGTCTATGGTTGAACTAGCATGTCCCAGTGTGGTGTCATGTGCTGATATTGTAGCCATTGTTGTTTGTGACTCTATTGTAATCACTAAACTTTAGTACTAATTTTCTGAACAAAATTGAGTAGTATTAGTTGTTTCACATAAGGGCTCTTAAAAATTGTTCTGTTGGTTTTTTTTTTTTTAAAAAAAAAAACTGCAGCTTGTAGGGCCTTATTGGAAGGTTAAACTAAAATATAGTCTTCAAGGCAAGCCATTTTATCTACAGAGTGAAGGAACTAAAATCCATTTATCATTTTTTTTTATTAGAAACCAATTTTACAGAAAAAATCACACCTTCCCATTTAACTTCTCCTCATTTTTACTTGTGGTGGCTTATCAGCCTAACAAGGATTTTCTATCCATGCTTGCAGTTGCTCATTCCGTTTAGGTTTAGAGGCACTAAAAGATATATTCTCATTTCTCTGGACAAAGTGCTTATCTGCAAAAGTAAATTTTTCATTTAACTCCCTGGCCAGGACTAAATAATAAATACGATTCTTGGATTCACCCATGAACATATATACTCCTTGGGAAACTTGCAGAGGCTAATTCTTGTGCATAAATTGATGTACAGAGATTTTTAATACACTGATGTAACTTACTAGAGCCATATCAAATGGACTTTCACAAATAACAAGTTTCCAATGGTTTATTTTATATCCAGTGTTGTTTAAAATGAATGCAGTAAGAGTAGAGTAGAGGTGAGGCGTTTGGATAGTTTCGAGGAAGTTATAAGTTCAAACCTATTTAATTGGGATACTACCATGGCGAATGGAAAATAGTCAACAATATCTCGATATTTTTTTTAATTGTATTTTATTCTTATCTAATTCTAAATAATATTTAGATATCTTATAACCAAAAAAATGAATATTCATTCCTTTGGCTTTCTGTCCACATAATGTAATCTTTTTCTTGAGCCAACGTAACATCTTTTGCAATAAATAAGTAGCATGTTACCTACCCAAATTTTGCAATGCAAGTTGAATTAAATTACGGTTGCAATATTATTTACTCAATAAAATATCTGAAAAGATATTATCAATTTTTTTTTGGTACAAGATATTATCTTAATTTAAGTTGAAGCAAATCATTTGTAATTTAATTGAAATTATTGTCTACAAAAATTACTAGAAAAATTAATTCAGCAAATCTATCTAATCAATTCTGATTGATTCAATTCACAACGGGTGCAATTATCACTAAGCAAAATTCTGCGTAAAATTAAGTTACATTAGATATGACTTTCTATTTACTAGCTAACAGAGAAACAAAACGTATTTTTAAGAATAAAAGGAACAAAATGTGTTTTTAAAAACTAACAAAATAAAATTCAAGACTTCATTTTATTGTCATTTTTCTTAAATGAAAGGTAGTCTTAATATTTCATTTTAGCAAGCCTACTATGTAATCAGAAATTTGATATATATACTTATTTGAAAAAAAATATATTTGATATTTGATAATATATACATTTTCAAAAAAGAATAAAGTACCTAGACAGTAGAGAAAAAATAAAGATTGTGGCAAATATAATGAAATACCTCAAAAAATTTGGTAATGTTAAGTGAAAGACCACTCCAAACTTTAAACGACAACAACAAATTCACTAAAAAAAATGAAATACAATATGTAACCATTTTAGCTTGTGACCTTTATTTTCCCTTTTTCCCAATTCATCAATTTTTGAGTTCTTATGCTATAATAAAATTAAACTTTTACATTATGATACGTGGGTCGAGAGTTATGGTTAGATAAAACTTCTATCAAATTAATAACTCTAGGAAAAATCTAAATATATTAATTTAAGTTATTATTATTACCTATACATTTATTCGTATTTTTGAATGAAATTAAATTTAGCAATTAATTTCTAATAAACTTATCTTTTATTCACAATTTAATAAAAAATTATAAGAAATAAACAATCAAAATAAATTAAATTTTTTTAATATTTTTTTATTTTTAATATTGTCCTGTACATCGTATGGGCTTAAATACTAATTCACTTAAAAACACACATCTTTATTAATATAACTTTACATGTGTTACAAATTTATATGCATGTCTAAAGTGAGAATTTCTCACCTAAAAAATTATCCACACGTGAAAAAATATTTTTTTGATGAAAAAATTATCTCACTTAAAATTTTTGATTCCGTCATTGACATTTTCACCTATTTTATTCTGTTTTATTAATAAAAAAAAATATTCAAATATAAGATAAAAAATTATCCACACGTAAAAAAGCAAATAATAATTTGTTACTAATGGTTTTGTCTTTTCGTATCTTCCACTAGACAAAAATGGAAGAAGCCTACACAAAATACATGACTTCATTAGAGTTTAAACTATAATGATGTATTTTTAGACCACCTCTTCCAACCTTACACAAAATACATGACTTCATTTCTGTTGGATGGATACGATTTGGAATGAAAGCATACATGTTTATGATATAATAATACCCAATTAAGCAAATTATATACTAAACAAACTTAGAAGCTATTTTGATATGAATAGTATTTTACAGCGCCAACAATGTGTGCAAGCACCCATATGTCACCCGCAGCATGCCAATTTTAAATAAGATATTATGTCATAAGTTATTGAACTTTTTTTGTATTATCAAAATTTTCACCACACCTGTAATGTCCAGATCGTTCAATTATAATCCAACTAGTACGTGACAGTGTGCTAAATAGTATATTTGATCATTTAATTATAGGACAAAATTAAAGTTAATTTTTTTTATATTTATTTTATTAATTAAATTATAATATATATATTTTTATAAAAAAGATAAAATAAAGAACATTAATATATAAAAAAAATTAATATACATATATTATAATTTAATTAATAAAATAAATATAAAAAATAGACATAAATTTTCTCCTTAATTATATTTTCCTGTAGGCAGCACGGGTGTTTGCACTAGCTCGCTACAGGCGATAGAAAAGGAGAGATAGGGAGGGGAGGGAGGGAGCGGAAGGAAGGAAGGAAGGAAGAGAGGAATCTCCCAAACCCTATAATGGACGAAAGAGACAAATCCACCAAGAGAACCAGAGATCCACACTCCGAACGCGAACGCGATCGCGACCACAAGCATCGGAGCCATCGCGATTCCGATGACCACCACCGCCCCCATCATCATCGATCATCAGACAGGAATCTCAAGCGCGACCACTCTCACGACCAAAAATCCAAGGATAGGGATAGGGAAAGGGAAGAAAGAGAAGGAAGCAAGGATAGGGATAGGGCTAGGGCTTATGACAGACAGGAGAGAGAGGGTAGCAAAGGTAGTAGGCCCAAGGTGAAGCGTGATGAGGAGGAGAGGGAAGATTCAGTGGAGCGGCGACACTCACACTCGTCGCAGCATTCGCATAAGAGGAAAGAGAGGGAGCACAGCGAGGATCGGGAGGGGGAGGATAAGAGAATTAGGGTTTCAGAGGAGAGGAAGGAAGGAAGGAGAGAAAGGAGGAAGTTTGGGGATAAAGTTAAGAACGAAGATGATGATGATGATGATGATGATGATATTGGAGGCATTGAAGATGGGAAACAAGACAGTGTTAATGTGGTCAAGGTGAAGGAGGAAGTCACTGATAAGCAGTTTGGTGGTGCCCAGGGCTCTTGCTCTCCCAGTGGCTTTGCTCCTGTAGAAAATGTGAGTTAATTGTTTTGAGAGTTTAATGATCCCAATTTTTATCTTTCTTTCGTGAAATCATTCTTTTTGTAGTTGTAATTGAATTGTATTGTAGGGGCGTTTACTTTCATAGTATTGCTAATACATGGATGCTAATTTAGAATTTCACCTCTAATTTTAGGGTTGTTTACTTTCAGTTAATGCTGTAAAGGTATTAGTAAATCAAAAGTATTGAACTAGAATGAGAATGCTTATTTACTTGAGAAAGTATATGAGAATCCTTACAAGTTATAGTACATCCTAAGATGTTTTTGTTATCTTATCCTTCCGTAATTGTGATTTTTGTTTCTGTTGAACTTAATTACCTGTTTGCTCCTCTGTGTCTCCTAATTCCTTCTCGTATATTATTCCTTTTGAAATATTTGAAGAGGTACACACATTTACTCGTGTGTTATCCTTGCTCTTTCAGGGTTCTGCCTCGGGATCACCTGCTGTGGCGCTGAAGAGTGTGCCTGAGGCATCTTTGGCCCCTACTCCTTCCTTTCCTATCAAGGTATCTTCGATTTCTACCACAAATGAAAATAAGGGAGTTAGTATTACCAGGTCTCATGAGGTTACTGGAAAATCTAGTACAGATGGGTCATCTTCAACTGCTGGAAAAAGTGGAAGCCTGTCTATTGACGCCTTAGCTAAAGCTAAGAAAGCTTTACAAATGCAGAAGGAGTTGTCAGAGAAGCTGAAGAAAATTCCTCAGGTAAGTTGGGGTTTATTTCTACTCATAAGTATCTATTGTCGGGTGGATATTTCTCTTTAATAACTACCTGCTGATTCTGATTTGCTTTTCCATAAACATAATTAATTATACATGGTCCTCTGAATGCGTTAAGTTCTGTGCTTTTGGTTGTGCAGTTGAATAAGAGTTCTACCTCTAAGTCACATGGAAGCACACATTTGGGTTCAAAAGATGAATCTACAGCACCCTTTCTTAGTGCTGGAGTGGCATCAAAAACTGCCACCCCGGCTTCTTCAGGGCCTGTTGCAAATATGTCAGTTTTTCCTTCAGCTGCAGCTACTACTTTGGCAAATCCTCAAGCTAGTGGCACAACTGCTACTGGTATTCCAGCGCTACCCAACTATGAAGCTGTCAGGCGTGCTCAGGAGCTTGCTGCGAGGATGGGATTTCGCCAAGATCCACAATTTGCTCCTCTAATAAACATGTTTCCTGGCCAGATGGTAGCAGATATTGCTATCCCGCAGAAACCCACCAAGGTTCCTGTTCTTCGCCTTGATGCTCAAGGAAGGGAAATAGATGAACATGGAAATGTTGTTAATGTGACTAAGCCAAGCAACCTTAGCACATTAAAGGTGTGTGTCAATTGTCTCTTTTTATCAGTTATCTGCTTATAATTGGGATTGTCATCTTAACCCTAGAATCTGTGTCTGAACATTCCAGGTCAACATTAACAAATAGAAGAAAGAAGCATTTGAAATACTAAAACCTGTATTGGATGTTGATCCTGAATCTAATCCTCATTTTGATGGAAGGATGGGCATTAACAAAACAAAGCTCCTGCGGCCTAAGAGGATGAATTTCCAGTTTGTGGAGGAAGGAAAATGGTCAAAAGATGCTGAAACAATAAAACTGAAGGTATCTTTATCCGTCCCTTCCCCCCTCTCCCGCTCTCTAGTGACTTGCCCTTTCGCTCTATTCTTTTCAGTTGTCTTATATGTGCTTTGCTGTTATTGTTTGATTCATGCAGAGTAAATTTGGAGAAGCTCAAGCAAAGGAGCAGAAGGCCAAGCAAGCACAGTTGGCAAAGGCAAAGGCTGCTCCTGATATAAATCCCAACTTAATAGAAATAACAGAGAGAGTTGTAATTAAAGAAAAACCCAAGGACCAAATTCCAGAAATTGAGTGGTGGTAAGTTTATGCTTACTTGGACTGCCAGCTTCTAAATAAGTATTGTGTTTGTGAAAGTGTAAGAACTAAGAATTGTGTTAAGGGTGTTATTTGAATGCCATAAATTTTTTAAGTAATTAAGAAAATTTTAGCAAGTATACTGTATATGTATGTTTAAGTAGTTATGACCTTCTGTTCTTTCCATTATATTGTTTTTAATGATAATTATAATTATAATGGTGCTAGGAGAAGAGACTGATAGGAACTTGTATTAGAAACACAACATAGAACAAGAAATATAGACTATATTTCTCCTTTCCTGAACTGATTTTAGGGAGATATTAGAATCTGTGGGGTCTGATATATATAGAATATAGAAACAGTAGAAACAGAAGGAAAATACTAGGAGTGGGCACGATTCGGTTCGGCATGAAAAACCGAACTTTACCGGATCGGTTAAAAAACCAAGCCGGTTTTCTTTTGGGGCCGAACCGGTTTAGAACTGGTTTGGATTTAGAACCGGTTCTGAACCGGTTTGGGTTTTAGAAAACTGGTTTAAAAACCAGTTCTCAACTGGTTCAAAAACAAGTTCAGAAAACTGGTTCAAAAACCAGTTCAAATCCTGAACCTTGAATGCATAAAACCTGTGCTGAGAGGTCAGAGTGGATTCAAGCAGGTCCCAAAGCGAGGTCTTAGGATTCCATCCTGAGAGAGAGGCAACAGCCCATTAACATGTAAAATAACTAATAATCTTAAAGGTTAGATACAGCGAATGAATGAGGAAACCTACCAAGCTACCTGTTTATTATGGTCATATCAGGGATTCTCTTGTCACTATCATCATATCCCTTGCCATAAAATTCTTTCGAGCTCACATCAATTGTAGTGTAGGTGTTTCAGGAGGTTGTTCTCCACTTACCTTCGAGTAAACCTGTAGAATCCAATAACAATAATTCTTGAATCCAGAAAACAACATGCCTAAATTCTAATATTATAGTCAAATAATAAAAAGTTGATCATTTCACCTGAATCATCATTTCAGCTAGCTGCCTAACTGTAACCTCATTGTTTGGGTTACCCACATTAAAGATATGGCCATTGGCCCTAGCAGGATTTTCCTGTTATCAGGTCACAGCATTCAGTGCACCAGCCAACAATAATAATAGTTTAAGATGAACTTCTACAACAATCACATGAACTCTACTTAACAAACAAATAGTCTGCATGAAAAACTGGATATGAGAACCTACAATCATCAATAAGACAGCTTCAATAGCATCCTTAATGTAAACAAAGGTTCTCTGGGATTGGCCACCATCCACAAGCTTGAGGGGCTCTCCTCTGAGAAGGTTCTGCAGAAAAGGAACAGAGAAGTAACTCCAACAAAATGAAAAGTAACTGACATTGCTAAAGCATGCTAGAACCCGGGGAACACCCTCACTTCGACCATCAATGCCAGGAATGAAATCCATTTGAGGTCCAATCCAGTTAAAAGGCCTGACAATTGTGAACTCCAAGCCATTTTCAGCACCCTCAGCTGTCAAGGATCACATGTCAGTGAGATTAGTCAAGATTGGAAAACAGAAACAGTCTATAAAAAAATAAAACAAAATCAGCTCACCATAAATCAGCCTCTCAATCAACTGCTTTGCACAGGCATAGGACCATCGCTCAGCATGCTTACAGCAAGTAAGGAAGCCTTGAATGCATAAAACCTAGATTACAGGGGACAAAGCAACAGACAAATTTAGAGCTAATAAAAGCAAAGGCCATATGTAGTCTCTAAGGAAAAATTTAAAAATATACATATTTAAAAATTAAGATTTCATAAAAAAACAGATTTGAACCACTAAAGACCTAGAATCAATCCTGTCCCCTAAAACATAAGCACACCAAAAGTTCACCTTAAGACATGATGAGGCATTACAACTAGTAAAATTTCTTTTAGATCACCTAACAGCAGAGCTCATGCTATACTTGAAGGCCTACTTTCTTAACTTATTATCATTCCTTAGAGACATATAAGTAACAAGACCCACCCCAACATTAACAGGTTCAACAAGATAATGGGTTCATGACAACAACAACAACAACCAAGTCTTTTCCCACTAGGTGGGGTCGGTTACATGGATCAAACGACGTCATTGTGCTCTATCATAAACCAAGTCTTCAGAAATGTCATTCAAATTTAATTTTTTTTTAATAGTTTCACCTATAGCCTTTCTTGGTCTCCCTTTAACTCTAGCTATTGGACTATCCTCCACTTGATCTACTCTTCTTACCGAGGCTTTTAAGGGTCTTCTCCTTACATGTCCGAACCACCTAAGGCAAGATTCTACCATATTTTCCACAATAGGTGTTACCCATACTTTTTCTATAATGCATTCATTCTTAATCCTATCTTGTCTTGTATGGCCACACATCCAATGCAACATCCTCATCTTCGCGACACTGATCTTATGCTCTTGTTGGCTTTTTACCGCCCAACATTCAGTACCATACAACATCATGGGCCTTATAGCTGTGCGGTAAAATTTACCTTTAAGTTTGAGAGGTACTTTTCTATCACAAATCACTCTTGAAGCACTCCTCCATTTCATCCATCCAGCTTGAATCCTATGATTTACATCTCCCTCTATCTCTCTGTCATTTTGTATGATAGATCCAAGATACCTAAACCGTGTGACTTGTGGTATGGTGTGGTCCCCAATTTTCACCGCTAAGTTAGTATTGGCACGTTTTTTACTGAACTTACATTCCATATACTCCGTGTTACTTTTGCTTATACGAAAGCCATGTTCTTCCAAAGCTCGTCTTCATAGCTCTAGCTTCCCATTTGTTTCCTCTCGACTTTCCAACTAAGATTATATCATTTGCAAAAAGCATGCATTGTGGCACCGGCTCTTGGATATGCGCAGTAAGCACATCCAAGACCAAGCTAAAAAGATATGGACTCAAAGTTGACCCTTGGTGCAGTCCTATAGTTATAGAGAAATCTTTTGTAACCCCTCCTTGTGTTCTCACACAAGTTTTAGTCTCATCATACATATCTTGGATTGCTCGAATATAAGCGATACGAACTCCTTTCTTCTCCAGAGCCTTCCACAAGACCTCTCTCGGTACTCTATCATAGGTTTTTTCCAGATCAATGAAAACCATGTGTAGGTCTTTTTGTTTCTTCCGATACCTCTCCATCAATCTTCGTAGAAGATAGATTGCTTCTATGGTTGACCTCCCAGACATAAAACCGAATTGATTCTCTGAAATATGAGTCTCTTGTCTTAATTTCCGTTCAATTACTTTTTCTCATAACTTCATGGTATGACTCATGAGCTTAATCGCTTTGTAATTTGCACAGTGTTGTATATCTCCCTTGTTCTTATAAATAGGAATTAAAATGGGTTCATGAAACCAATCTAAATTACCTTCTAACACTGCATGCATTTGACAAGCAACATTAAAGACATTGGGTGGATAGCAAGGACAAGAGAACAAGGGAAAGAGTTGATGTGTTACTACCAAGATAGGTTCTAACAGCATCCATGTAAGAGTAGTTTCTTTTCCCAGTTACAATATCTGGAGTTCTGTAGTAATCGGAAAGGAGGAATGCAGAAACATAGGTGACAATTGCACAAAAAAGCAAGGAAAGTGGTCCTGCTATCCATCCCAACTGGGAAGTACTCCATCCCAAAGACAGAACACCAGCACCAATAACAGCAGTAATGATATGAGCCACAGCCCTCCTTAAGATAACTACAATAAAAAACAAACTATGCGGTGCTGACTTGAATTCGAATTTACATATATGTTGGGGATCTACATAATTTTTGTCTGCACGTGGCATGTCTGTGACTCTGCCCATGAAATTAAAAAAGAAGACATCACTTTATATGAAGTTTCAAAATTGATAAACACTGTCCCGTTCTTTGAAGTCTTGGACAACTCTACTAAAGTTAACTGATTGACAGAGCAGCACAGAAGAAGTTGCAGGCAATAGGGTAAATAAATCTAAACTCTGTTGATAAACATGTGCCTGTGTGACTGTGTATTGTCACTGTATCATTCTAGGTACATGAGCCACTGCAGAATAAAAGCAGGACTCTTAAAAACTTTTGGAAGACACGTCCTTGATAACTAGTGTGTAAAACGGTGAAAGTCTAAAACAGACTACATTACCAGCTACTTGACACAGGATAAGATCAGGAAAACTTCTCTGTACTTGACCATTGAATGCTAATGCTCTTGATTTCAATGTACTTGACACACAACCATTGCACTAAAACCAGAAAACATAGCACCCTCATTCAACACTGACAAAATGCTGGCAACAAGGTTCTTAGTCATATTCATCTAGCACCAAGCATATAACTAAAGAACCACATATACAGAAAACTCAAGAAAACTTCAAAAAACTAACATCATATTCATCTAGCACCAAGCATAATCATAAACCTAGTAATGCATGAAGTCTTACCTAGGTTAGGAAATTGAACCCAACTGAGAAAACCCACAATCTAGCAAGCAGCAATAACCTGGTAGCAGGACAAAAAACACCTTAGCAAATGGAATTCAAGGGAAGCATAAGGAGAAACTAAGAGCATCTTACCAAAATGTTGCACGCATAGACCATAGAGAAACGAACGGTGGAGCTAATTCAACGAGAGTGAGAGACTAAGAAGCCACACGCGATCTTCAAAACAAGTAATCCGCGAACGATCTTCAAACGAAATCAGCAAATGAGAAGCCACACGCAAACGAGAATCGGCAATGGTGAACAAGAAGCCACAATCGCGTGAATAAGAAGCACAGACTTCACGAATCACGATTGGGGTTCGTCAATGGGACTCGTTGCAGAATCAATTGGCTGATTGGGATTCTAGGGTTCGTCTGGTGGCAGAAATTAGGGGTTAGGGTTCGTCACGAAAGTGGAATGGATTTTGCTATTTTGCTTCTCTGAAAGAAGATTTCAGTATTTCATCATGGAAATGAATGTGTATTTGGATCATTGGATGTTTAATTCAGATCCAATTTGATATGATTATTTTACTGAACCAAAGTTGTTTGTTTTATTAGATAACCAAACCGTTTATAAAAGTAAAATTTGGTTCAGTTATATGAACCGGTTTAATAAAATGGATTTTACAATCCGGTTCGTTTCAGTTTATGGTGCAATTTGGTTCATTTGGTTTTTGTGCACACCCCTAGAAAATACAGAAAGAAAAGATAACCCAAGCTTTTGAGGAAAGTAGAAATTGGTCTCTCCCACCCAAAATCCTAACTCAATTTCTGCTTGCTTCTCCCATGCCTCTCCCTATTACATTTATCCTCATCCTGCTCTAACAGAATACCACTATCCCTTTCTCCTCTCCCCTGCTGTCACGTGTCTAGGCAGTTACAATAAAATCCCCATGCATGTTCCCTTCAACCTCACCTCTCTTGCTCACGTGAGTCACTAACCTACTGTCTTTTCCTTTATTTATCCTCACATAGAATCTAATAATAGGAGGTTATCTATCAGAGACAAACTGGAATAGACCAGCCAGGCTGTTTGAAAAAAGACTATTAGAGTGCTATTTGAATAGAAACGGTGAAAACACCTTTGATGGCATGTAAATTAGACTTGATCATGAACAATTTGACACCAGTGGACTATTGGTGTATTCTTGTATGTACACTTGCTTGTATTAGGGCAACTTCCATTTTGTTCTTTAAATACCGAAAATTAAAAGCAGAAAATGTGATCAGTATAATTTTTTTCCCTTCTTGGTTCACATGTGTCTTTAAATATTCAATTAACTGTTTGAGTTTATCAGGGACATGCCGCTTCTGCATTCTGGAAATTATGGTGACATTGCTGACGGAACCATAGGTAAAGATAAACTAAAAATGGAAAAAGTCACTTTTTATGTGGAGCATCCACGTCCAATTGAACCACCTGCTGAGCCGGCCCCCCCACCACCTCAACCCCTCAAGCTAACCAAGAAAGAGCAGAAGAAACTCCGGACACAAAGGCGTTTGGCTAAGGAGAAAGATCGGCAGGAGATGATAAGACAGGGAGTCATAGAACCCCCAAAACCAAAGGTAAAGATTAGCAATTTAATGAAAGTACTTGGCTCTGAAGCAACTCAAGATCCTACCCGGCTTGAAAAGGAAATACGTAGCGCAGCTGCTGAGCGTGAGCAGGCTCACATAGATAGGAATATTGCACGCAAGCTTACTCCTGCTGAGCTGCGGGAGAAGAAGGAGAGGAAGCTGTTTGATGACCCAAATACACTGGAGACACTTGTCTCAGTTTACAGGATTAATGACCTCTCACATCCAAAGACCCGCTTTAGAGTTGATGTTAATGCTCAAGAGAACCGTTTGACTGGATGTGCTGTGATATGCGATAGTATTAGTGTTGTTGTGGTTGAAGGTGGAAGCAAATCAATTAAGAGGTATGGGAAACTTATGCTTAGACGTATAAATTGGAGTGATGTTTCAAAAGAGAAAGAAGAAAATGAAGATTCAGGTGATGATAAGCCTGTCAACAAGTGTGTTCTGGTGTGGCAAGGAAGTGTTGCCAAACCAAGCTTCAATAGGTTCAGTGTTCATGATTGCATTACTGAAGCAGCTGCCCGTAAAGTTTTTGTGGATGCTGGTGTTCCTCATTATTGGGACCAAGCTGTCAACTATGTAGAAGATGAAGCTGTTTGAATTATCTTCTAGTGTCTGTTGTTCAACATCATTAGCCTGCCTTGACTGAAGTCTTTTGGCGAGTGATCACTTTTACAATTTGCATTAAGCAGTGTTTTAAACAAATAAGAAATACGATACCTGCTAGTGCTCCCTTGTTTCCTATGGCCAATGATGTCTACGAAGATTACAAATTTGCTAGATCATTTAATGCTGTAAACTTTGATGCATGCTTTTGGTTGATGTCCATTCAAGATGCCAATGATTGTGTGGGATTCGACACTATGGTTAAAATTTTAATGCCTTCAGGATTTACTGAGATGTTTCCGACTTTGTAAACTCTTATTTTCTGTCTCGCTATTGTGTTGGATTATGCTAATATTTTATTGATTTCCCTTCTGGTGTATCCCTAGTGTTCACTGGTCTTTCTGAACTTGAGATAAGTATGTATCAATCCAAATGGTACTGGCATTGAGTATTTCGCGCATGCATTTATAAGAGCTCAGGCCATTAGAAAAGTTCTCAATCGGAGCGGTATTTTTTTTTGCAATGTGTAGATATGAACTAATATACTTAACGAAAAATAGAGTTTCAATTATTACTCAACTGCAAGGGATTTTTAGTTAGCAACATGAGTGGATCTGTTTCTGGATGATGGATAGCTTAAATGTGGCTCGAAATGGTCGGGTAGAAAATATCTCTACTAGTGGTTTTAATTTTGTATGTTGTTGGCATTTCTAGACTGGAACATATATTCTCGGGTTGAGGAAATACTGAAGCTTGGGCATTACCCTCGTACCTTTCCCCCCCTAGGTTTAGTACTTAAAGCATTGGCTATTAGTTATATTAAATCCAAGTTTGCCTTGGTAGTTTAGTGGCACATCTCCGGGTTATCTGAGGATTTTGGACTCGAGATCAAGATGGGTTCGATTTCCCCACACCCTAATTCTTGGGGGTGAGGAAATTTTTGCTTGAGTTACGTGTTTACTTAAAAACGAATAAAATTCATAAGATTGTTGAGTGTCTATAACAAGATGCAAGTTGACAAATAATTTGAATCCATTTTAAATTTGTAATACAACAAATTTATAAGTACCTTAATTTACACTTTCACAAATGTAATACAGATTTTCTTTCACCTTATGTTAACAATCATTTGATTCCTATTGTTCTTAATTTTCAATTAAATTAGAATCAGTGCAAATTTTAAGCTGGCGTTTATTTTCTTCGTACTTCAAATTTAAAAAATTTCTTTCATAAGAATGTGTCTAGAATATTTATAAAAATCAGGTCTAGGCCTTTGTTTTTCATAATAAATGTGATTATAAATATAACTTTCAAAGGCAATATGCTGTAAATACTATTTAGGTAAAAAAAAATTGTTACCCATTCCATTTATTAATTTTTTTAAGCCTTCCATTTATTAAGTTTTAAATAAGGTAGTTGCTAGAATTTTTTCAACTCATGGACTTGATTTTACTTGGCTGATTCTAACATGATCTATGACGCACACGTCTTTTTTTAAGCGTATTCGCGTGTTGGATATGTGTTTATGTCAGATACATAAAGATACCTGTACGACACATGTGTCTTACGTGTTCGAATGTATTCAATTAAAAAAATTATTTTTTTTTCAGTTTGGACATGTCTCAGACATACTTGGATATGTCTCGGACAAGTTTGGATACGTCTAGGACATGGCTTAGATACAACCCATTAATATTTTTTCAAAAAAATATTAGTTTCTATGATTAGCGTTCAATTAGTAAGTCCGTAACCTACTAAAGTCCAGTCACATAATTGACGTCCTAAGCCATTATTTTCACATACTAGTATTTTAAGTTTTATCTTTTCACACATTATTATTAGACTTTTAAGTTTTATCTTTTCACATACTACTATTTTCATCTGCTCTTTCTACCTCTGTTCGTATCAAGTCATCCACTTCGTCGTCACCGAAGCTTGCCTCATACTAATATTTCCTCTCATTAATTTTTTTTTATGCACATACAATTGTACATGGTTAATTCTATTAGGAGAAATTGATTTAGGAGATGTTTTAGAATATGTCAATAAAAATTATGTTTCATATTTTTTAGGAGGGACTTAGGTAGTAAATATTAACACACGTACATATATTAAAATATTATAAATTTTAAGTTTTATAAAAATGATATTAATAAATTATGAATCTTTTTTATTAAATTTTAAAATTATATATTGATAAACCAAATTTTTTAATTTATATATATATATATGTTGTTGTCTCTGTTTTATAATTTTTTAAATTTGATGTGTCATCATATCTGTATCATGTCTCATGTCAATGTCTGTACTTCATAGAACATGATATTTTGATGAAATTAATTTTTTGGCCTTGGATACTAACTCAGTCATGACTTAACTAATGACCAAGTTGAAATTATTAAGTTGACCCACGATCTTGATAAAATTTGTAAATTTAATATTATGTATAGTTAAATTATAAAATTTTAGAAGTATAAAATTAGAACTAAGAAATATTTTATAATATATATTCTCAAATAAATTATATGAATATAAATTATTATCATGTTACGCATAAAGTATTAATTTAATAAAAAAATTATTATTTCTTTAATTTATAAAAATATTATAAGTCTTAAAAGATTATATAACATCGGCTCGAACAAACCTAAAATGTGATTTAAATTTAACCCAAAAATACATTCGGTCACTTTTATATTTTTTTGTTATTAAACAACCAAGGGTAAAACAAGTTCGTAAGAAACTAAAACATCGTTAGGTAAAGAAGACCTCATAAGGTATTATTTATGTCTGACAAAAAAAAAACATTTTTTACAATGCCATTATTGTGAACCATTGGATTTGTAAAAAAAAATAAAATGGATGGTTTGGATGAAAGATGAGCTACCTCTTTTTATGGGAATGAAAACTTTGTTTGCTGAGGGTCCTTTTTTGTTTTTGGTTTAGGTAAAAAAAAAAATTTGGTAATCTGTTAACCTTATCGACTGGGGAATGGCGGAGCGGGCGCTTGATCTGGCTGTTCTGGGCAGCGGGGGACGACAGCGGGGGCGGTGATGGCTTGCAGATTTGGACATGGTGAGGTGGTTCGTGGTTCTAGTGAAGATCCAGTTCGATCCTCTTGCGCGATCTGGCGATTCTGGGCAGCGCAGGACGACGACGGGCGCAGCGTCCAACGTCTCTAGTCTGTTTCTGATTCGGTTCCGGACTGCGCGACGGTGGCTTGCGGATCTAGATGTGGTGAGGTGGGTCACGATTCTAGCGGAGTAGGGAGCGGTTGTTGATGGCGGACTTGTGGTGGCTATGGGCGGAGGTGTGAGGACAGGCTTGAGGAGTGGTGGCTGACGGCCGTGGTTGCTGTTGTGATTTGTGGATGGCGAAGGACGACGACTCCGGCTTGAGGAGTGGTGGCTGATGACCATGGTTGCTGTTGCAATTCGCGGTGGTGGTCTGAGGCAGAGATGCGAGGACAGGCTTGTGTCCTATTTTGGGAGGCTTCATGAATAATGGTTGCAGCGAGATCTGTCGCCAACCTCCTCCATAGAGGAGTGGGAATCATGCTTTAGGACAACGACGGTGGCAATCCACCGGAGCAGTGGGAGTGGGTGGTGGTTCAGGCCAACAACGGTGTTTGCTATTAAGGACTAAATTGAAAAATCTGATATTAATATGACTTAATTGTAAATATAAGGAGGACAAAACTTAGCTCTATTGAAGGAAAGTAATCCAACTCTCAGTAATATCATACCATGTGTTGTAATGGACATGTTATATGTTTAGTTTATTAAGTTAATAGAATTACAGATAGTTAAAGAATTTCCTTTCAATTTATAAATCATTTTATAAATTAATAAAACCTGCTAAAACAGATATTCTTGAGGGTTCGTCTATGGACCAAACTCAAGGGGTTCATGATCTGATTAGATAACCAATTACCAATCTGCTTGCTACCCTATTACCCTCTCTCTCTCTCTCTCTCTCTCTCTTTTTATTATTATATTGATAACAATGAGATTTATACCTATGACTTTATGTAAATTACTCAAATCTCTAACTATTAGTATAATCTTAGTTATATGAATGAGTCACAGGGATCTCCAATGAATGATGCATGAAACTTTGGATTCTTCGGACCAGAGGTGCAGAAGGATGCGGGGTCAGGGCTCCCAATATTGACAGTCAACTGCATCGAATCAGCTTCGAACCAAACACGACTAGCAAAGGTACATGGAAATTGCTCCATGCCTGACAATAACTCTGCCATGAGCACGTTACGTGCACCAATGTTCCTTGAAAAACCAATGATATCCAGGCTCCAGTACAATCACGAAATACCCCACCACATCCGGCTGAGAACCCACCATATGCATGCAAACAAGACCCATCAACAAGGCACTTTATCCAATCTTCCTCTGGACATGGCGATCCAATGAAAGCCTGAGCATACCTCTTTATTTATTATTGTTATTTTTAAATAATCTCTAACTATCTCTTCGAGTATATATATTTTTTAAGGTGGGTATATATTGGTACTTCCAATTAACATTTTGCACTCTTTATCAACTACTAATATTTATAATTTTCTAAATCACATTATTATTTAAATGTCATACATAAAACGAATATCATCAATTAATATTTGATTTGAACAGAACAATTATTTAATTAAAGGTAATTTGTGCATAGGCAATTAATTAAAAGTATTAATAACATTGCTCATATTTCCTTAGTGCAACAACAACAACTACAATGTACATATTCTTGTAACCTAGGGATGATTTATAATTTGTTCCATTTTAGAGTATAGAAGTAGCTTTTATTTATGGAAAACCATTGTAAGATTTCGATCCATGCACCAGTAGTCTATCTTCTCTACTTTCTTTTTCTTTTTATCAAAAGGGATACCTTTTTCTTACTAAATGTTTTAGAGCGGAAGCATTGAAACATATACAGAAAAGATCTCTAGTTTTATAGTTAGCCACCAAAGAGAGAAAGGATCAGAACCCAAGGAAGATGAGAAGCCAATCATTCTGACAACGGATAAAAAACTATTGCTTTTCTTACATTTTGCTCCGGCCTTGTAGGCCAAGCATGGTGTCCTGCAATGAAATCTGCAAGAAGTTTGGTAAAGTCAAAATTGTTTAGACACAACACAGCTAACATACTTAACATTATACACGGTTTCTTGATCTCAATCAGTTGCATATCTCTGCAGGTCCATTCTCCACATCCTCCTCTGCTATAGTCAAATATGCCTTTCTTATATGTTTGAGTTTCACTGTTGACCCGGAGCATATGGACAAAGTGATAAACAAAAAACATAATGCAAGTTGAACTTTCTATATAAGCGTTACATTTCATGGCCATACCATAACCACCCAACGATCTTAAACCTCTCCATTTTCTGCTACTTGTAGAACCTTTTTATTTGGCAATGGCTGCAAGTTCTGTCCCAGTGGCCTTTCCTGGCTTCACAATCAAGTTTTGATTGATTTTTACATGTCTTATTGGGATAGCTTCAGCTCAGTTATCCAGTAAAAAAATATATGATAAAACGTGTCCAAAAGCCCTTAAAATCATTAAGAAATCAGTGGATGATGCTGTGTCCAAAGAACATCGCATGGGGGGATCCTTGCTCCGACTTCATTTCCATGACTGCTTTGTCCAAGCGAGATCTCATTTCACTCACCATCTTAATTATTTTTGCATGCCTTGCATTCAAATTAAACAGTTGCCTACATTATCCATTTGCTGCGTGCATGAGCGAGCTTCAATATTATTATTCAGCTTGTGAATGATGTGTTACTTGTTTTCAATTTAAGCCCCACTCACACACAAATACACAAATAATAGAGAGCAATATGAATTATGGAGCTGTTTAGAATAAATTTAAATAAAATTGCATTAATACACTGTAGTAACACACAGTATGTGGTAGATGGCATTCCTCAGCAGACATTGGTTCCTCAATGAGTTTGTTTCTAATTAATGAAGGAAAATCATTCAGTATATATTAGGCTGAAGTCCTTTTCTATATTTGTTAAACTAGAAATTAGATAATGAAATGTAACTTCTGTTTCTTCTAAGAAATTGATGTCAAGTTTCACGTTTGTCTTTTACAGGGATGTGATGCATCAGTATGGTTTGACGACACGGTAAATTTCACAGGTGAGAAGAGTTCTTTTCCCAACGCAAACTCCCTTAGCGGTTTTGACGTCATAGACAACATAAAAGCTGAATTGGAGAAGTTGTGCCCTGGTGTTGTCTCTTGTGCTGACATGCTAGCCGTTGCTGCTAGCGAAGCTGTTGGTGCTGTAGGTACAACTTCTAGATCCGTCACTGCTTGCAATGTGTGTTTGATGTGTGAGGTGTGTGGAGGAAAGGTTATATAAGAGGCCAGGGAAATGATAGGTAGGTGAAATGTTATCGTTGTGAAATGTGTACTTGTGTAATGTGAGAGTATATCTCATCTGTCATGGAAAATAAAGACCTTTTATCTAATTATTATTGGCATCTTTGCCAAACCATGCTTTAGATGACATAAATTGGGATAGATATTGAGTTCGGATATGGTGGAATGGACATATATATGAGATGCCTGCTTTTTCACATCTTTGTGCAAAGAATGTAGTTGAAGAAGGGAAATGACAATGTACAGAGGCTATAGAGGAACCCTGTAAAATAGCAAGGAATTGCCGCAACTGTAATATATATCTATAAGATGTAATTTAATAACATGGATCAATAGAAAGAGAAGGAGCCATTGATATAGATCCACAGAATACAAATAAATTCATGCACTGTAATTGGATTGGAACTCCTCCTATTGGTATTGTGCACTTCCCACTTGCAATGGTATTAGTTGGGAGGAGGTGGATTTTCCTTTTTACCAATGCTAGCTCCCTAGCATTTCTCTGGATTAATAACAAATCATATGATTAATATCACCCTTAAGAGGACGAAAGGAATCTGAAACTATGCTCCTGATACGTGTTAATAGAAATATTCAAGAGTTTTCAGCTTTAATTTTTGGTTCTTCATATTGGAACCTTTTCAAATTCAGTTTGAGCTTTGAAGATAAAAAAAAAAAAAAAAGATTTTTCATCTGTCCATGAGTAATATTTAGACATCACACCTCTTTTTTAGCACAAGTGACATAAGATATTGGCTAAAATTCAAGCAGCGACATAAGAAGGTGCTGTAAGACAGATGGATATAAACCATCTCAACAAGCTCATAATATACTGTCGAACAGCTGGCAACTCGTCACTTGTTATCTTTAGCCATTATGTTGTCATAATAACTTTCTTTTAGGATGGCTCCAGTTGTCTGTTGTGTATGTATGTAGTGCCTAATCCAAAGATTATTTATTTGGCCTACATTTCTTTCTTCCAAATTGGTCTTTCTAGGGGACAAACGAAAATGCATTCTTCATGTTGTGTTTGGTTGTGCTTATACTTCTTTCAAATGTTAATGACTAGATGCCAATGCGGTATGAACTAAAATCTCAATTTCTATTAATGATTATGAATTATGTCTTTGTTATTTATTGTGTGTTGGCTTTGGTTGCCACAAAATTAGCGACATTTTTAAATTAGGCTAATACTTGAAAAATAATGTTAAAAGTACTTTGGGAACATTTTTAACAAGTAGAAAATTTAGATTTATTTCTTTATGTTAATTATATTTATTCTATCAATTAAGTTATGATATATGTATATTTTTTTTAAAATAAAGAGTATGAGAGAGAACATTAATAACATGTCATAACTTAATTGATTAAATGAATGTAATAGATATAAAAAAATAAACTTAAATTTTATCCTTTTTAAAATCATGTGAATTGTGTGTCACTTGCTCTTAGTCAAATTTTGTCTCAAAACCTTTTTTAAAAAACTAAAAACTCATTTTGCTTTTACTTTTCATTATTAAAAATATGAATATTTTTAACAGAGATCTTAAGAATATTTAAAGAATTAAAATAAAATAAAAAATAAAAAATATTCCTAACAAATATCTTTAGGATAATCGTTAGAAAAATTGTACAATTTTTTTTTTCTATACTATTAATTGGAAAAAAATCATTATAAGTTACAATAATTCATGCATAAGGCTAAGAGAGATGAAGGTAAATTATATCCATTTGAGCTAATGAATGAAAGCATGGAGGGGTAACACAAAATTTTCATAGAACCAATGTTTTCATAACTAAACTTGTCTTTAAATGGGTAAAGAGAGAGATTTGAAGTTTTAAAACGAATCAGAATTAAATTGGAATTTTATATATATTTATACATTTTATAAATATATGTAATTTTTGTTAAAAAATATATATCTACACTTGTTAAATATATATATAAGTAAAAAATAAATTTAATAGTATCTAATGATTTAATTGATTTTGTCTCAATTTTTCTTTTAGAGAAAACAACTCACTTTGTTTTTTATTTTCATATAAAAACAAAATTGCACAAATTTTTTTCATATATAAATTTGGAAAAAGTTTATGATAAGATGTTGTAAGAATTCATGTATATATTAAGACTTACAGAGAAGAAAGTATATTCTAATTTAATGGCATGTATTTGAACTAATGTTGAAAGTATAGAGCGATAGCAGAAGATTTTCGTAGAACTATAAAGATTGCATTTACAACATAAGTTATTTTTAGTAGCATTTAAAAAATGTCGTTAAATTATAAAAAAATATTGACATTAGCAATATTTTGATAAATTTGGTGTTTAGGTTATGTCAACAAAGATCTTTAACAACATTTTATCATATCTTAAGTAAAATTTAATAAATGTTATAATTTTATTTTTTTTAACATTTATTTAGTAAATAGCAACATTTTTTTTTAAACGTAGCTAAATATTAAAAATGTTGCTAAAGTTAATTTCAATTACAATCCCAAAAAAGTTGCTAAATGTTGAAAAGGTTGTCTAATTATTAAAAGGATAAAATTTAAATTATTTTTTTTTATTTACATTATATTTATTTTATAAATAAAGTTATCACATATATTTATTAATGTTTTTTTTAAAAAAAAACTATACCCATATGATAATGATAAAATGAATGTAATTGACTTCACAAGCTGGAAGGAAGAGAAGTTCACCAACCAATCATTAATCAATGCAGCGTCATAGTTCCTCCACGCCCACCTACCCACAAACCCAACCCACCAACCCAACCCTCACACTCACACTGACACTGACACTCACACACACGTTAAAGTTTCAAACTTTTTCTCAATTTCAATTCAATTCTCAAAATCAATTATTTGCAACTCTCACTCTCATTTCTCAAATATACAGCAATGGCACCGCCGTCTTTGACCGCCGTGGAGGTGGAGAACGTGGCGTTCCCTCCGGCCGTGAAGGCTTCGGGCTCCGACAACAGCTTCTTCCTGGCCGGCGCAGGGGTGAGGGGGCTGCAAATCCAGGACAAATTCGTCAAGTTCACCGCTATTGGGGTTTACCTGCAAGATAACGCCGTTCCCTTCCTCGGCGTTAAATGGAAGGGCAAGACTGCACAGGAGTTAACGGAATCCGTCGAGTTCTTCAGGGATATCGTTACAGGTTCGTGTTACTGGATATTTTATTTGTGGTTGTGGTTTGCTTTTGCTGCAAAAGTGTATGTGTATGTGTATGTGCATCCTTTCCTTGCCAAATAATTACTCAGAGTCAGTCAGGGTCTTTTTTTTTTTTTTATGAGAAGAGGCTTCTTATTGTGCTTTTTTGTGAGTTTAGTGTTGTGACTCGTGAAATTATAAAACTAGAACTACTGTTACTTTCTGAGTAGAAAATCATCTAGCATGAGCATTTCAGTTTTGTGGACACTTTGTATTATATGATATATGGTGGTTGATGTTAAGGTCTAGTCTAGGGGATGAACTCTTCGTTGTTTAAATAAAAGACGACTGAAGCCTTACTATAATGTAACACATGGGAACCATCTGCAGCATTAGACCTATCCCGGAGACACCTTTCTTTTGTGGCACATCACATGTGTCAGTCATTTTTTGTTACACCCACTACGCTTTTAGAAATTGTGTAAATTGTAGCACTACTGATAGTCGATAGAAAACTTTTACAAACCTTCAATTAATGATATACAAAATTCAAACTAAGAAGCGTTGCATTCTCATCACTCAAGAAAAATATTATGTCATTTCAAATTATCAGATCAATTCCTTCATCTTAAAATTTGAGAATCTTTTTCTTGAAATCATCCTCATCCTGAACTTACACTAGGCGATTGCAAAAGGATGTTGCTAACTTAAGTTTTTTACAATAAGCTCTGCGTATTTGGTTGTATGCCGAGTTATACTTTGAAATCATCATTGCAGCATCTATGGGAACGAACTTGATATACTCTTTAGTCTCTTAACTTTTCTCATATGAGCAAACTAAAGTTTTATTCTCTGTAGGTCCTTTTGAGAAATTTATGCAGGTGACAATGATCTTGCCATTGACGGGTCAGCAATACTCAGAGAAAGTGTCAGAAAATTGTGTAGCCATTTGGAAATCTCTTGGGATTTATACTGATGAAGAAGCCAAAGCAATTGACAAGTTTGTTTCGGTTTTTAAAGATGAAACATTCCCACCAGGCTCATCTATCCTTTTCACAGTGTCACCCAAAGGATCATTAGTGGTTAGTAATGCCAAAATTTGGAGTGATATCTTTTTTCCCTTTTATATTCTTATATTGTCTTTTAAGATCCTTTTGTGGTAACATACCTGAATTTCTGCAAATTAACTTGGTTATTAAGAGTTTAGCGTTTCCCACCAAACTTGGTACTTACAAAGTAATGAAGTATCTTACAGTTATGATGCATCAATCTGCCCTGTTTATTCTATTTTGTCCGCATGATTCTTTACTGTTTTTTGAAATAGAAATAGTTATACTCTTTTTAGAAATTTGGGTTTTTTTTTTATTTCAAAATTTTAATTATAAATCAGTTTTCTTTATTATAAACAGATAAGTTTCTCTAAAGATGGATCCATTCCAGAAGTTGGGACTGTAATTATAGAGAATAAACTACTTTCAGAGGCTGTGCTGGAGTCAATGATAGGTAAGCATGGTGTCTCCCCTGCAGCAAAACAGAATTTGGCCACCAGATTATCTGAGTTATTCAAAGAGGGTGGTGATACTGATAACTGATTATATCTCCGACGGAAGATGAATATTCTGCCACTGATGATCAAGCAGAAGCACTTTCAAATTACCACTTGGCAACTTTTTGGTGTATTAATAAATGGTGAAAATGCAGATTTTACTGTGTCATCTATGTACTAGACTACTATGTGCGAACAAAATAATAGACAAATGGCTCAGGATCCTGGTCATTTTTAATGGGGACTTGTTTCTTTTTTATTATCATATATTCTTTCTCTCTTTCGGTTTCCATTTTTTTTTTTCCCCTATAAAAATTTGAGAAGGGGAAGTTAAGGAAAGTCACATTTGGACAAGCATCTTATCTTTTTTGGAAATACTATTAACACTGTTTTACACACTCTCTTGTAGGATCACATCAAACACTTCTTTTAAAATGTAACCTATTTTACCGGTGGATCATGGATAAGGGTTAAAAAACAAAAAATCACATTTTGGTTCATGCTCTTTCCTCATACAGTGTCCTGTTTTACACCACTGGGTAAGCCTTGTATCACCTCTATACATTCACTCTCTACTGTGATATGAGAAAAATAGAGATTCAAAGCCAAGCGCATCTCCTGAAATGCTGCAACTGCCTCAGCCATTTTTGCTTAAAGACCGGATGGCAATCTCCAAACTGCCGAAGCCAGTATGTTCCCCTCTGCGATGTGCATCCCATATCACAGCACTCGCTCCACCATGACCCACCATGGGGATAGTCGCATCAATGTATAACTTGAAGCTAGATACGATTGGTGGCAGCCAATGATCAGGACTAGAACACCCAATGGTCAGGAGAAAATGTGAGAAGAAAGAAAATAAAGATAATATAAAAATATTTTTTTACTGCACCACCCAATACCCTTTTTTCATCACCACCGCAGAGTTGCAAACCACACAAACTTTTTCCTCTTTGATCTGCACCGCAAAACACACAAATTTGTTTCTAACAAATTTTCCTATTTGTATACTCTGAGAAATTTTACATAATTTCTTTGGATTTTATTGTCCATTAATACTCTTGTTGCTACAACTAGTCCAACCATCAGCAATGCCGTGAAAGCCAAACTTGTTAAAAGACGAATTTTATTGTTTCATTCCCAACTGCTCTCCTTGTTGAGTTCTTCTGCCTAAGCTATTGAGTTTTCGCCCAAAGTTCTAGGCGGCCCCGTGTGAAAGATAGTCATCCAAAAGTCATGGATATTGGGTATTCCTCATTCATTTGAATTATTGATTAAGCAATCTATTTCATTTTTAATCAGATAAGTGCACAATAAAAAAAATGTGTGAAAGAGTGTATTGGCAATAATTATTATTATTTTTTAGATACAATATTTTTTTTAAAAAAAATAATATATAACTTTCCAAAAAAAAAGGTGCTGTGATCTAAAAAGAAAGAAACTGGGACCTTAGGGGGATAGGAAGAAAAAGACAAGCAACCTCTAGAGTTGCACAGCGCTTGGAAATAACATCCCCATATTGATTGGTTTCTTTTAGAGTAAGAAATGTGAACATGCTAATCTTTATTAAACTCAAGATAGAAGTCATGAAGAATCCCACAAAGGTACTTTACTGTTTATATCCTGAATTAACAGCAGTGCAATCTAAGTCTGATATAATCACGAATTTCCCCTTTCCTAGGCTCACAGCATACCAATTTTGATGGCTGTAATAAATCATTATATTCGTCAAGTATGATACCAACTTGCATTTTTATTGGCATACACTTTTTTTTTTTTTATAGATTGCTTTCATTTAAATACTAGGAAACTCATTTTTCATTAAATGACTATTGGCATACACTCATGTTCAGCATGGCCATGTGTTGTTGCAACATATCCTAGAATTGACGTTGGGACACCTGGGATTGACTCTCACGTTCGAAGCGAGACGCATGATCATTGGCTTCCCCATTCGGCACTCTCAAGCGTTAGTGCACTAGAATTCTGCGTTTTTGGATGTTAGGGTTGCCTCCTTGGCTCAGGATTCCAAGTCTATCTCTTACAGAGACCCTGTGCAATTGGTTGGGACTCTCGTCAGAGATTGAAGTGGAGTGTCCATCGCACTGGTGCTCTGTTTTGAGTGCCTAGTTTCTCACGGCGGAGGCTCTGGCAACAGATGGTGGGACGACATGGGGAGGGGGTTGGGCAGTAGGACCCTGCCTTTGGTTAGCAGAGTTTTACCCAGCGTCTCTCCTTGAGTTTTGTCTCGTGTTCATCATGATTAGGTGATAATAGAAATTTATCGACTTCTACAGACGACGCCAATGTTCTGATGTAGAATCAGAGGAGTGCCTGAGGTAGGCACATTCGGTGGTTTCCTCCTTGTGAAACCGCAGCTAAACGTGTTGAATCAGGGGGTTGGATACCTACAAAAGGGGCTCTAACGTTCAAGTCAAGCAGCGTACAAATAGGGTATATACAATAAGGTAGCAGATAATGAATCCTCCCTATTCGAGTGGCTTAACCTGGTTTTTATAAAGCATATGCAGAGTCCTCATGCAATCTACGTGGGGTGCATACATTTTGAGATCGTGGTCTGACAGAAGGTGTCTCCCTCCCACAATCACTCACGATCGTTCTGGCAAATCCTTAAATGTAAGGATGTCGCATTAGTGGTCATCCACTGTTGCAGGCAGTTAAGGGGCCCATACTCACAGAGCCACGATTGGCAATTATTGGAATCTACGCAGACCCAATGATTGCTGTTGTAGCCCACTGCTGAAGGTCGTGGTGTGATGGCCTAGCCAAGGTACTGATAGCGCAATCTAGCGAAACGTATGTCGGGTTAATCCTTCTAAAAGTATCTATGATCATGGTTCAGAACAAAAATTTATCCACTAGATTCCAATATATTCTAAGCAGATGACAGCCCATTATTATTTAAAAAGTCCAAGGGATCATTAGAATACGAGACTGAAGTCTATTAGCAAGTTATAATATAATGAAAGGTGATTTGAGGTGCATGTGCAAGTATATTAATTTTTCATTTATATAAGCTACCTTTGATGATATCTCGGTAGAAGTCAAGGGACTCCACCAACTCAGCTGCACTCTTGCCCTTCCACTTAGCAGCCAGTGATGCTACGGCCTTGTCTTCCAAATAAACCCCTAATCCCGTAAACTTCACAAATTCCCCATCAATTTCCAGCCCTCTCACCCCTACAAGAATTACCAATAACAAAACACCAAAACTCTTTGTGTAAATAATTTTAACATTCACTAGCTATGCTTCAATACTTTGAATCTTCTATATTCACTGTATAGATACAATGAGAAAGAAAGAAATAAAAAAGTGATTCTCACAAATTTTAAAATGTGAAACCCACTTACTCTTTTTCTTTCTTTCCTCAACTGTAAATAAAACTGCAGTAACTATTCATGCTTCAATATAATTTGCATGCCTTTAAGCCAGATTGTTTTATATCATTGTATATAATATATAGTTATCTCAGTTTATAATAATAAAATAGAACTAGTTAACTTTTTTGTACCTCTCCAAAGTGGTAAGCAATTAAAGAAGAAACTAAACTAAATGTTTAGCCCTTTTCAAATGGATAAATTAATCGAATCACTTCAACTAAATGTTTAAGCTAACACTTTCTTCAATACTTCGTTGGGTGTTAAACTTTCTGGATGTGACGATAACCTATATATGTATAAAAAACAAGGTTAAGGTAAATATGCATTTCAGTGCGTGAAAAGGTTCATGTGTATAACTTTGAGTTTTCGCCCAAAGTTCTAGGCGGCCCCGTGTGAAAGGTACATTCAAAAGTCATGGGCATTGGGTATTCCTCATTCATTTGAATTATTGATTAAGCAATCTATTTCATTTTTAATCAGATAAGTGCACAATAAAAAAAGTCTCTTGTTTTTTTCCCTTTACAACCAGTTACAAGTCTAACAATAAAAGAGGGTGTGTGACTTGTGTCCCTATCAGGGAGAACGTGTTAAAAAAAAAGAAAATCTGTGAAAGATTGTATTGATGACATTTTTTTAAAAAAAATATATACATAACTTACAAAAAAAAAAATAGTGCTGTGAGCTAAAAAGGAAGGAACTGGGACCTTAGGGGGATAGGAAGAACAAGACAAGCAACCTTTAGAGTTGCACAGCGCTTGGAAATGACATCCCCATATTGATTGGTTTCTTTTAGAGTGTGAGAAATGTGAACATGCTAATCTTGATTAAACTCAAGATAGAAGTCATGAAGAATCCCACAAAGGTACTCTGAGTGTTTATATCCTGAATTAACAGCATTGCAATCTTAGTCTGATATAATCACGAATTTCCCCTTTCCTAGGCTCACAGCATACCAATTTTGATGGCTGGAATAAATCATTATATTCGTTAAGTATGATACCAAATCGCATTTTTATTGGCATACACTTTTTTTTTTTTTTTAGATTGCATACATTTAAATACTAGGAAACTCATTTTTCATTAAACGACTATTGGCAAGCCAATTTATTAGCCGAAAAAAACAGACAAGGAAGGTAGAAAAATGCTTGTGGATATTATCAATAAATGTCCCAATTTTTCAAAATAAATTTTCTGAGATAAACAGAAATTGTTTCTAGTTTAATAAATTGAGTCTACAAGTTAAAAGAATTATATCGTTGAATATAGAATTTGAAAAAAGTATGGAAAGGAGAGGACATATATAACACTGTCATAAATTTTATTTCTAAGTAAACTTTTAAGGCAATGTGTGTGTCTTTAGTTTTAATTTTCTCTTGAGAACATTTATTTTTGGTAATTATATGGTTGCATTCGGCATATGGTCATCATAATTTTCTATTACCTTGAGTTTTAAACTCTTTCTTATTTCACAAATAATGCACAAGCAAAAATAGTTAGGAAACTAGCTCACTAATTTTATTTATTGGTGTACAAAACCACATAGTGCAGGGATAATTCGAAAAAGAAAGCAACATTATTCATGACATATAGATGTCTTTTTTTTTTTTTTTTGCTTCAATGGTCACCTTAAAGATAACTGACAACTGCTGCAACTCTCAGTTTCCAATGTTGAAATTGGCCTCATTCAGAAACTCATAAAACCTTGTAGCCAAACTCTCTTTTAAAGCAGGGGAAACAGGAATCTCCCCAATCATGGTCTCCAGCACTGCCTCTGAAAGTGGCTTGTTGTCTATGACTGCATACTCATGTTCTGGTATTGTCTCATCTTTGGAGAAAAAAAGCTGTGATAAATTGAAAAGGAATCAAACTTGTGAAAATTTGTTGAGACAGATTAAAGTAAACTATATACACCTTCCTAGAAAATTAGGTTTATCCTTTTCAAATGCCAAATTCAATTGATGATTAATTATACTAACCCCTAATGTTCCATTGGGTGATTGTTTGTAGAAAACAGAAGAGCCTGGTGGGAAATTTTGATCCTTGAAGGCTTCTCTTAATTCCTGAATAGCTTTTTCTTCTGCATCTGTATAAGTCCCAACAGATTTCATGTGGGCCACACAATTTTCTGACACCTTCCTTACGAATTCAGGACCAGCCAATGTTCTTATCTTCGACCCTCGAATTAATTTCTCAAAGGGATCTAAACAGAAACCAAAGCCTTCATCATATTTCATTATTCAACCCTTCAATACAAAGGATAGAAGATTACTTCTCTGCGGCATTATACAGATTCAAATATTCTTGTTCGGTTTCTTTGAATAATTGTGAAAGGAAAGTTGGTGCCAACAATTTAATGATATACATATAGCCACAAGAAAAAAAAAAAGTAGTTGTATATAGATTTGAGTGTATGCGTAGAATTGAGGGCATACATTTATTAATTTATTTCTCAATAAGTATCCTAAGGCACATGTCAATGAATGTTTTTATTTTATTTTATGTATACTAGACAATATTCGAGTTTTCTAAAGTAATAAGAAATATCAAAGTTATTTCTGCAATAAAGTCAAAGAAGTTATTTAAAATTTATCCACTAAAAGAAGATAATATATTCTAAGCAGATGACTGCCCATTATTATTTAAAAAGTCCAAGGGATCATCAGAATACGAGACTGAAGTCTACTAGCAAGTTATAATATAATGAAAGGTGATTTGAGGCGCATGTGCAAGTATATTAATTTTTCATTTATATAAGCTACCTTTGATGATATCTCGGTAGAAGTCAAGGGACTCCAACAACTCTGCTGCACTCTTGCCCTTCCACTTAGCAGCCAGTGATGCTACGGCCTTGTCTTCTAAATAAACCCCTAATCCCGTAAACTTCACAAATTCCCCATCAATTTCCAGCCCTCTCACCCCTACAAGAATTACCAATAACAAAACACCAAAATTGTGTAAATAATTTTAACATTCACTAGCTATGCTTCAATCCTTTGAATCTTCTGTATTCACTGTATAGATGCAATGAGAAAGAAAGAAATAAAAAAGTGATTCTCACAAATTTTAAAATGTGAAACCCACTTACTCTTTTTCTTGCTCTCTTCAACTGTAAATAAAACTGCAGTGACTATTCATGCTTCAATATAATTTTTGCATGCCTCTAAGCCAGATTGTTTTATGTCATTGTATATAATATATAGTTATCTCAGTTTATAATAATAAAATAGAACTAATTAACTTTTTTGTAGCTCTCCAAAGTGGTAAGCAATTAAATCAAGAAGAAACTAAACTAAATGCTTAGCTCTTTTCAAATGGATCAATTAATCGAATCACTTCAACTAAATGTTTAAGTTAGATAAAACAAGATAATATATATTGATTCTCTTTTCTTTCTAGTTTTTTTTTTCCTTTTCGTTTTTCTACTTAACTTCACATCTTTCAAGTATACGCTAACGCTTTCTTCAATACTTTGTAGGGTGTTAAACTTTTTGGATGTGACGATAACCTATATATGTATCAAAAACAAGGTTAAGGTAAATATGCATTTCAGTGCGTGAAAAGGTTCATGTGTATATACTGTGTAGTTTAACTGTTTAAGAAAGCACGTAGAAAAAAACAAACAACGAAAGTATGCAGTTATTAAGAACCTGCGCCACCAAGGAAATAGGACTTGGTGGAGCCCGGAGGAGTCACCACCGCCGGGAATTCAAGGAACTCCACCTTAACTCCGGTGATGGATGCTGCCGTGGTCATAGCTACACCTCTTTGTGAGCAGTGTTTTGTAAATGCGTGTTTTAAAATTTGATGGGGAGAACGCAGAAGGAGAAGTGTTTATATAGAAGGCATTAATTTCAACTATGAGCATGAGAGATAAAAACTTGAGACTCGGTATGGTGGTACATCACTTAGAGCTGTCAAAACCAGTCGGTCGAACCATTTAGGACTTGGTAAGTATGTTTTTTAGCATTTGTCGATTCGATTATTATTATTTTACAAGAACAGGTTTGCATTTGGCCAAATTATCTGAAATGGCCATTCTTATTCGGTCGGTAGATCGGGTCATTTTTAATTTCGAGTTAATATTTTTTAATTCAACCCGTTCATTTTGTCGGGTTATTCAGACCGACCCAGCGGACTTGACCCATTTTGACGGCTCTCATCACTCTAATTTTTAATTAATATAAAGTAATGATATTTGCATAAACTTATATTTATATTTTTTTATATTTTAATATAAATTATTAAATAACACTTTTATTATTATTCTGTAATTTCTGTAACTTTTTTTTATATAATTTGTAACTTTTTTAAAATGGTATAAATTATACACACACTGACATACATTACATAAAATTTGTGCAAATATTGTTGAGTGAAAAGATATGAACGAGTTTATTACTTCTCTAATACCACTCATTCTTCAGGCTTGAAATGTAGATAATGCACAAGTTCACTTACATTTTATTTAAATTTAACTTTTTATTAAAAGAATAACAGACAATAACGATTGAATCTTAAAAAGTTAATTTTATTCAACTTTTTATTAAAAGAATGAGAGACAATAATAATTGAATTCTAAACAACTTATTATAAATTGTCATATTATTACAAATATTTAATTTTTACAATAATTACTTCAAAAGTCACACATATAATAATATATAATTAATTGACAATATAAAAATTTTATATTGATAATATATCAAAATTAAACTCTAAAAATATTAATAATTTAATATATAAAGTTGTAAATTGTGTATCCAAATCTCTGTTAAAAAAAATGTTAACATAATTCTTCAAGAATTTATAAATAAATAGGTGGCCGTCGATCTCTTCTAATTTGCATCAAAAGAAAGAAAGAAAAAAAAATACTAGTACAGCATCTCAGAGCAGATATATTAATTCTATTATGGGAAAAATATTGATGATGAGAACCAATTATACCACTTGGAGATACAATTTTTTATGTGATTATTATGCACAGAATATATAGAGAACTGATTTTATATATATATATATATTTGGGGGTACGTAATGACTGTCTATATGGTACTATTGTTTATTATTTATAGGAACTCTATTATTGATCTTTAGATTCTATATTAAATATTGATACCAACTTGATAGTCATCCAACTACACAGAAAAAAATGATATATCACAAAATTAACCAATGTATTAATTGCTCTATGTAACTGGAACATCAAATATTTAAATGAACAACTATAATTAGATTGAACCGTACGTATGCGTAGTTGCGCATAGTTAATTAAACTATAATAACTGTGTAGGTAATTAATTAGCAATAGCATTCCTACCTACTTCACAAAAAGTTAATTTATTTATTACAAATAATATACAAATTTTGATGCTATTGCAAGTCTAAGTAAAAATTTTAGGCTAAACATAACAAGCTTATGAGATAATGAAAATGGAGAACAAACTCCTTTAATACATGAGTCTACACATCCAATTTACTCAGTGTGTCTAAAATAGTCTAAGTTAGCTCAATAGCTCACCTAACTTTAAGTGGTTCTAACTGAATATATGGTGTAAAACTAATTAATTAGAGACATGCTTTCAATCATTTATTTCAATCATTTACAATAATAATAAATGACACTTGTACAAACTTACATACTTTTCAGGTGGAGGGCTGGAAGTTTTAGGCGTTGAAGGAGAAATGAAAATGCTAAAAGAGAGATTGACGTGGTAGAATAAGGAGATTTTTGGCTATGTAGACTTGAAGATTGACAAAACAGTTGAAGATCTTAATGCTCTGGACCTTATGGTTGCGGGGGGGAGGTAGTTTTGATTCAAAACGTAGGAAATTACTAACAACACAGTTTTGGCAGCAGTTACATGTTAAGGAGAGTTTGATTTTGCAAAAATCTAGAACTAGATGGATAGTTCAAGGGGATGCCAATACTAGGTACTTTCATGCTTGTTTAAATTCGAAGAGGAGAAAAAATCAGTTGGTTGCTTTAAAAGTGGGTGAGGTTTGGCTTGATGGTATGGATGAGATTAAAGCTAAAGTTAAAAGACATTTTGAACAGAATTTTACAAAATTAGACTTTAGTAGGCCTGATCTGTATGGAATTAGTCTTCATCAGCTCTCTGATGAAGATAATCTGAACCTTATTGCTCCATTTACAACTAACAAAGTTAAGGAGGCAATCTGGAGTTGTGATGGGAATAAAAGCCTTGGGCTTGATGGATATAACTTCAATTTTTTTAAGTCTTGTTGGGACTTGATCAAATCTGAGATGTGTGATTTTATTCAAGAATTTTATGTTAATGCTCGTTTGCCTAAGGCTATAATTGCTTCTTTTTTTGTGTTAATTCCAAAGAAGGATCATCCTCAATCCCTTTCAGATTATAAACCAATCTCTCTAATTGGTAGTCTTTACAAAATAATTGCTAAGATGCTTGCCTTGAGGTTGAAAAGAGTTTTGGGTAAGGTAATATCTTCTTGTCAATCTGCTTTTCTCCCCAATAGACAGATCCTTGATGGTGTTCTAGTTGTTAATGAGATTATTGATTTGGCAAAAAGGAGGAAGGATAATTGTCTGATATTGAAGGTGGACTTTGAAAAGGCTTACGATTCTGTAAGCTGGAAATATATTGACTATATGTTGATTAGAATGGGTTTTAATTCTCTTTGGAGAAAGTGGATGAAGGCTTGTATCTTTTCTAGTTCATCTTTGGTTTTGGTTAATGGGAGTCATACAGAAGACTTTGAAGCCAAGAAGGGGTTAAGGCAAGGGGATCCGTTGGCTCCTTTTTTATTTTTAATAGCTGTTGAGGGGTTGACTGGTCTGGTGTGTAAAGCTGTGGATTTAGGTTGGTTGAGGTATTATATGGTAAATCAAGAATTTTCTTTTCCTATTCTTCAGTTTGCAGATGACACTATCATGATGTGTGAGGGCTCGCGGGATAATTTATGGTGTATTAAAACGATTCTGAGGAGTTTTGAATTATCATCAGGATTGAGAGTGAATTTTTCCAAAAGTAATCTGTTTGACATAAATTTAGATGATCATTTCTTGGCAGCAACTTCTACTTTCTTATCTTGTTGTATTGGATCTCTCCCTTTCAAGTTTTTAGGAATTCTGGTGGGAGCTAATCCAAGGAAGTGTTCTACTTGGCTTTCGGTGGTGGAATCTATGAAGAAGAGGCTTTCTTTGTGGAAAGGACGTTGTTTATCTATGGGTGGTAGAGTTACACTTAGTAACTCAGTTTTGATAAGTATGTTTTTATACTTTTTCTCCTTTTATAAAGTTCCAAAAAAGATTGTAAAAATGTTCATAAAGATTCAAAGGAATTTTTTATGGGGAGGAGGTCTAGAGCATAAAAAAACAAATTGGGTTTGCTGGGAAAAAGTTTGTTTACCGAAGAAGTTTGGGGGTTTAGGTGTGAAAAATCTTGAGCTTTTTAATATTGCACTGTTATCCAAGTGGAAATGGTGTTGTTTAACGGATCGAAATGTCACCTGGTTCAATTTATTGTCCTATAAATATGGCTCTCTGGTTAAGAGTGTTCTGCAGGATCCAGTTTCTTCTCTTAATCATGGATCATCTACATGGTGGAGGGATTTTATTCTGTTGGATACTGCTAAAGGTAGTTGTTCTTGTTGGTTTTCGGAGGCGGTTCGATGTAAACTTGGGATTGGTGCAAATATCAGTTTTTGGAATGACAAGTGACTTGGTATGGTTCCTTTTGAAGAATGCTTTTTTGGATTTTTCCAGGTGGTTGCGGATAATTCTTTGACTATTGCTGAAATGGGTTATTGGAGTAGTGATAGGTGGGTGTGGAATTGGAGGTGAAGACGCCCTTTATTTGTGTGGGAGGAGGAGCTTTTGAAGGAACTTGAAAAATTACTTGCTTTTGTTATTTCTGAAAAGGAGGCGAGTGACTATTGGATTTGGATTCCAAACAACTTAAATGGTTTTTCTGTGAAATCTAGGTATGCACATTTTTTGAAGCCTCAAAGGTCCGTCAATCTTAATCCAAACTTGGCAAAGGTTTATCAGATTTTATGGAAGAATGTTGTACCATCCAAAGTTATTGTATTTGCTTGGAAGTTGTTTCAAGATCGGCTGCCAACAAGGGAGGCGTTGGCTTTTAGGGGAATAATTTCCTCTGATCATGATGTTTCATGTGTTTTTTGTTTTTCTTACTATGAGAGTTGTAGTCATTTATTTTTCACGTGTCACTTCTCTTATAATGTTTGATCTGCTATTTATGCTTGGACGGGGTTTGATGGTGTTTATCATAATGACGGCGTTAACTACTTCTTGCAACATTTGGCTTTTCTTAGAGGGAAGAAGCTTAAAAGAGTAAGACATATTATTTAGTTTGTAGTTGTTTGGTCTCTGTGGTTATTGAGGAATAATGTTATTTTTCAAGAGGCAATTGCTGACTGTTCTTCTGTGATTGCTCATATTAAGTTTTTATCTTGGGGGTGGTTTATTTGTAGGGAGACTAAAAATTCAGGACTTTACTTTTCAGATTGATGCATTAATCCTTTGGGTTGCCTTCAGACTTTTTAATTGTGTACTATGATATAATGGGTTGGAATACCCTTTGTGCTCCTTTTTAATATATTTTGCTTATAAAAAAAACATACTTTTCATATATTTCTAGGCAAACCATAGCACTTTAGTCTTACTGTAATATTTTCTAAATAGTTGAAATTAAAATTATATATATAAAAAATTTGGACAAGTATTTTTTTTCCAATAACAAATGTGTAATTCTTTTTTCTTTTTCTTTTTTTTGGAAACAAATGTAATTCTCTTTGTGTTCCTTGAATAAATTAATTAAATAATAAATCACTTTCCTATAATATATTATATGGTAGCGCGGTTCAAAGTAGACCAGTCAAAGGCAGTGATATGGTACCTGTTACCATAGATATGGTCGGATTATTAAAGATATTCTTGCTCTCCTCAACCTGAATTGGGATGCTGGCCTGGTTCATGTTTTGAGAGAGGCTAATTTTTGTGCTGATTTCATCGTGACTAAAAAAAGGGGAGGGTAGATCAACTTTGCTGGAAGATCTAGGCTAATACTCCTTATGGTCTCCTAGCCCTTCTTCAGGGAGATACCATGGGAGTAACTTTAGAGTTTAGTTTTTCTTTTGCTTTTGCATTTCTTCTCCAATGTACCAAAAAATGGGCATTGATACCTATATTTTATTATATCTTATAATTAATAGTTTAATAATTATTGAGATGTTTAAATTTTAGATTAATTTATTAATTAATTATCTTTTATTTTGAATAGTTATACTTCCACTGGAAATCCATTTGAAGCTCAAACAAATATATATATATATATATATACCATAACAAGTTTCAGTTCATAAATAATGCACAAACAAAAAAGAGTTAGGAATGTAATGCAAGGCGGATTTTATTTATTGGCGTATAAGATGACAAAGCTCAGAGATAATTCGAAAAAGAGAAGTAACGTTATATGACATATAGATGTCTCTTCGATTTTTAATTTTTTTTTTCTTGCTTCCAAATCCAAGATCAGCTTAAAGATTATTGACAATCTGCTGCAACTCTCAGTTTCCAATGTTGAATTTTGCCTCATTCAGAAACTCATAAAACCTTGTAGCCAAACTCTCTTTTAAAGCAGGGGAAACAGGAATCTCCCCAATCATGGTCTCCAGCACTGCCTCTGAAAGTGGTTTGTTGTCGATGACTGCATACTCATGTTCTGGTATTGTCTCATCTTTGGAGAAAAAAAGCTGTGATTTGTAGAAAGAGAGTCAAATTTGTGAAAATTTGTTGAGACAGATTAAAGTAAACTATATACACCTTCCTAGAAATTAGGTTTTATCCTTTTCAACGCCAGATGCAATTGGTGATTAATTATACTAACCCCTAATGTTCCATTGGGTGATTGTTTGTAGAAAACAGAAGAGCCTGGTGGGAAATTTCGATCCTTGAAGGCTTCTCTTAATTCCTGAATAGCTTTTTCTTCTGCATCTGTATAAGTCCCAACAGATTTCATATGTGCCACACTATTTTCCGACACCTTCCTTACGTATTCAGGGCCAGCCAACGTTCTTATCTTTGACCCTCGAATTAATTTCTCAAAGGGACCTAAACAGAAACGAAAACCTTAGTCATATTTCTTTATTCAACCCTTCAACACAAAGGGGCGTCACATGGATTCATTTTCTTTGAGTAGTTTTGAAAGGAAAGTGCCAACAATTTAATGGTGTAGACCACAAGAAAATAATAGTTGAGTTACTGTATGCATAGAATTGAGTGTATACATATATTAATTATTCCTCAATAATCTCCTGAAGACACATGTTAATAAATACTTTTTTATTTTTATGTATACAAGACAAAACTTGGGTTTACTAAAGTAAGAAGATATATCTAGGTTATCAGCAACACATTTAAAGAAATTATTTAAAATTTTACCCCGTTTATTTTCAGAGTAAAAGATGATAACATATATTAATTTCTAAGCAAAGAAAATGACTCTTGCAAAAAGTCCAAGGAATTAGAATAATAAAGTGAAGATAATCAACAAGTTATAATTACTGAATGGTATAGCTTTAAGGTGCGCAAGCATGTTCATTTTATATAGGACAAAGTTTTGTTTTTTTTTTTATGTTTATTATATTCATTCTACTAATTAAGTTATGATATGTATTTATTAATATTCTATCTTTTACTTTTTTATATAAATATATATATATATATATATATATTATAATTTGATTAATAAAATAAATATAATATATAAAAAAAATAGAGCTAAGTTTTGTACTTTTATAAAAGTTACCTTTGATGATATCCCTGTAGAAGTCAAGGGACTCCAACAACTCAGCTGCACTCTTGCCCTTCCACTTAGTAGCCAGAAATGGCACAGCCTTGTCTTGCAAATAAACCCCTAATCCCGTGAACTTCACGAATTCCCCATCAATTTCCAGCCCTCTCACCCCTACAAGAATATTTACCATTAACAAAGCACCAAAACTATTGTGTAAATCATGCTCCAATAATAGGATAAACTAAATGTTTAGCTCTTGTCAAATGGATAAATTAACCGAAAATCTTTCAAGATTGATTTGTTCAAGTAAAACAAAAACAAGACAATAAATATATGAATCCTTTTATCTAGTTTTAGTTTTTCTTTTTATTGATCTATACTCAATATTTCGTCTTTCAGTTATACACCAACACTTTCAAGTTTCAATACTTTGTGAAGGTATCAACCTTTCTAGATTAGGTGAGAACCTATGTATCAAAACCAAGGTCAAGCTGTGTATATATAGGGTATTGTTTAAGAAAGTACATTGAAAAAACAAAAAAAATGAAATTATATGTAATTTTAAGAACCTGCGCCACCAAGGAAATAGGACTTGGTGGAACCCGGAGGTGTCACCACCGGCGGGAATTCAAGGAACTCCACCTTGACTCCGGTGATGGATGCCGCCGTCGCCATAGCAACACTTTGGTCAAATAGAGTAGTGTTTTATAAATCTGTGTTTTAATTTGATGGAGAGAATGCAGAAGGAAAGGGTTTATATAGAAGGGATATGAACTATGAGAATGAAAAAAAAAATATATGACACTTGTGGTAGTCGTCGAGCATCATTGATCAATGCATTAATATTTCTTTCAAAAGAAAAATTGATGTCAATATCACGGGAGCCAACCAAATGTGCGAGTTTCAAAGTGGACAACCATGTGTTATGAATAAATTTCTCCTGATGTGGCCACTGCTTGGACATTGTCAAGAAACATTTAATATTTTACACCATTTATCTAATTAGTGAATCTAATTCACTTTAAAGCCGTATTTTTCATTCAAATAAGGAGGTGAACGATGATCACTTCACTTAATCCAAAGAAAAACTACAGGTACAGCAAGCCAAAGCACATGATACAACAGCAGCCACGTGGGAATGTTTATACGGTGATATTGTATATATATGATCTGTATTATATGGTTCTTGTGAAAAACTTGAATAGTTTGCGGGAAATTATAAATTCAAACTTTGATGTTGTTATTATAAAAAGATATATACTATTTGAATTATTGATCTAAATTATATTTATATTCATTTAAGATTCTTTCAGTCATTTCATCTAACTAATCACCAGCGCGCGGTAGAATATAAAACATCACAAAATTAATCTAACCAACAAAAAATATTTAATTGAAACAACACAAAATTTGATTCTATGCGTTGTGTACTCGTGTTTGTGTTTGTTTTTAGTCCGTAGATGTTAATTAATATATTTTCCCTTAATTATAAGCGAGCAGAAAGGTTGTTTTGGATGCACCTCTAGGTTTGATGGGAGAAAAAGTTTCACACCAGAATTATCATGAACAATATTACTCACACACGTAACTTTATATTTGTAATTTATTTGTCATATGATTATAATTGATTCTACATTATTTATACTCTGATTATGTTACATGTCCACAGAAATGAGTGATGTGAGAGCATGTGCCTTACACCTAGCATTTTTCAATTACATATATATACATAAAGAGAAAGGTTTTCTAAAATAAACTTGTCTATAAAGTGAACAAACATACATATATCAACAAGTGTATATATAGATATATATGAGGCATATCTAGTGATAGGAATTTTTATTGTGAGAGAAGTAAACCTTGATCATACAATCATATATGGATGATCAAGATTAAAAGTTACTTAAAGGTCATGTGACTACTTAAAAAAGTCACATGCATTTATGTTCTAATCTTGACCATTCATGTAAGATTCAATGATCAAGATTCACTCATCTCATCTCTTACAATAAACACTCATCTCACTAGATACACTATATATATATATATATATATATATATATATATATATATATATATATATATATATATATATATATATATATATGCCTTACTAGTTGCACATAGTTAAACTATAATGATTGTGTAAATGGTTCATTATAAACTATATACAATTTGTCATGTTATTATATCTCAACTTAATTGGCCCATCATAAATTAATGAATTTATATATGTGGAACCAATTTAATTAAGATAGATAGAACATAATTTATGTGTGAGTTTATGCTGAACATGCAATTTATAGATTAAGTTAAAATGTTAGTTAATGCAGTTTTCACTCATTTTCAAGTTAGTTCTTATAATATTTTCATTTAAAACTAGTTCTTATATTTATAAAAAAATCAAAATATTTTTTACTATTAATTTTTATTATAATATTATCAATGTAGTTCCTACTAAACATTTTATAAAAAAAATCTAAAGAAACTATTATTGAACAAATGAACACCTAATTAAAAGAAATAAACACCTATAAAAACACTTACTAGAATAATTAATTGACAATATTATAATAAAAATTGACGATATGAATTATTTTGAAAATATTTATAAATGTGAAGACTGATTTAAAAATATAAAATTATAAAAACTAAATTAAAAATAAGTAAAAACTATAAGAACCAAAATTTTAATTTAACCTAATTTATATGAATGAATATCTTTATTTTCATGCCAGGACCTCATTAAAAGAGTAAAGTTTAAGAGGTTAAACATTTTGTATTTATAACTTATACCATATGTCAGTCCAATCAAGCAAGTATATAATCATAACCATAATTGCAAATTAAGTAGACATAATTAATACAACTCGTATATTCTTATATCAAACAAGATATACATTATTTTTTATATTACATCTAATATTATTTATTATACATATTTTTTTATCATTTTTTCTCACTTAATCATATTTTTTAAAAAAGATATCAATAGTAATACACTCTTAAAAAAGATATAAAACTAACATTTTCCTAATCAATATGATCAATATTATGTGAGGAAGCGTTTACAATGCACTACATTATTTTTGGAGCATGAATGCTCTACACCTTTTACCGGTTATATCCATTTCCACTGGTTTTATTAATTTTTAACTGGACTTTGCTTTAATTGCTCATAAGTCCCTTCCCTGATCTTTCAACCTTAATTATCTCCACAGGTTTGTCAAATATTTACCGCAAATTTGAGAGTTCGAGGACAATATTTTGGCCATTAGTGAGGACAGAGGTATTAATTTCGACGTTGCCGTTCATAGAGTGACGATTGTTAGTGGTTGAAGGAGCAAATTTCTATCGAAATTTGTGTCGGTGATTGTGCGAACTGCGAAGGTGGTGGTCGGAGATTCATGACGGTAACTGCCCGAAGTTGGCTCCTTTGGAACCGAGGTTGGCAAAATGGTTGTAGGAGTGCATCCATGAGTTCAAACGAAGCCAAACCTCGTACCAATCTCTTTCCACCATGGATAAGAGTTGTTTATATTCATTATGCTCTTATAGTTTTAAAATTTGATGGATTAAAAGAGAGATTAAATTGTAACCAATAAAATAATTTCTGAGTTTAAATTATGCAGTTTTTTAATTGCAACTGCAACGGTAACGGTGAGATTTAATATAAAATCTAAATTTCATGGAGCAACTTGCAAATTCTAGTTTTACAGCCATTGATTTACTGAACAGTTATCCCTTATAACATCACAACCTTTCCTTCTTTTTTTTAAACATTTAGTCAGTGGCTATACATGTATGAAGCATCATGCTCCATAAAATGTGTGGTGCATTGTAAACGTTTTCGTCATATGATGAATACCGATGATCATCAACCACACTTCCATTTGTTTGATCCCAAAAATCAAACATCCAGAGCTTAGCTGCCTTCATGTGTATATACTATGGATTGCATTACACCTCTTTAAATTATTATTAACCTTTTTTTAAAAAAATATTATCAACTATTTAAATCCCCTAAAATAAACATTTATTCGGTTACAAAATCTACCCATATTTTATAAATGAAAATGCTCTCTCTTTATAGTAGTATAATTTGAATTATACTTTCTCATATGATCACATTTATCCTATGTGATTATCACGTGTCCTTACTTAAGCTTTCATTTCACATATGCTCTCATATGTGCTTTCATTTGAAGAGAAAATTTATTCTTCTTAACTTTTCTTAAATTATCTCCTCAATATTATTTTCTTGGTCAACCAAGATTCTTTTTTTTCCCTTAATTATCTTCAATCAAATTTTAAATTCCTTCATACCATCTTTTTTTTTTTCCAAATTATGATAGAATTTTATTTATTTATCTATTTATCATTTTTTGTTTTTTTATTATTTTAAAATAAAAATTTAACAATTTAAAGAGTTCAAATTCATAACATTCTACAAATATATAACTTGTTAAAAATTAAATCTCTAAAACATATTCTAAATATACATTAAAACTTCAAAAAAATCACGTGTAACAAGGGCTACTAATAGGAGTGAAAATAGGTCAAGTCGTTCGTCAGAGACTTATGACCTGACTTGTTTGAGGTCTGATTTGTCTTTGGTCTGTTTATTAAACAAATTAAGTTAAAATTTTTTAAAAGTCTGTTTAATTAAAAATGTCAGATCTCAGAACATCAAATAAGTCTTTTAAGCTTGACAAGCAAAATTGACATGTTTAATTATATATAATATAATAATATAATAATATATATTATTATAATAATTATGATATTAATTTATTATAATATATTAATATATTTTTAATTAAATTTTAATAAAAGTCAATAACTAAAATTTAAATTAATAAATTAAGATAAAAATAACATATTAGAATTATGTTATAATTTAATATTGATCATCTATTTTTGTAGATATTTATTTTTTTTTTATTTAAATTTTTAGTCAGTGTATGACTCGAAATTTTTTTAATGAAAAGCTGAAAAATAAAATAAGTACAGTATCAACTTATCTGTAAAGCCACACAACCCGACCAAATGAAACAATGGTTCAAAGCAATAATATTATGTTAAATGATTCCAAATTTCATCACTTGAACAAGATTAGAATGATTTATTGAAGGAACATTACCAACGTTGCTCCTTATCATGCTTGAATTCTTTTACCGAAGGACCACGTTTCCTTCCCAATTCTAGCTCGTTCCTGTTGAATCAGTGTCCCCTCAAACTTAATCAGTAATTTTAAGAGAAATGAAATTAGTGGCCTATGTTTGATTTCAGATGTTTTAGTATTCTTACCATTGCAGAATATGCAAATTACTTAAACAAAAGCAGAGATTTTCAAATATAGCTAAAAAACTGACTTCTCTGCAATTGTTGACCACCCAATCAATTTGTTGCTCAATTTTCCATGTTTCTTAATTCAAAAAGTATCTACTTGTTAGTGTACAACTCCAGTCTATTAATACTTAAAGAAACAACATTCAAATAGAAAGTTCTATATAATATAATAATTCTACAAATCAAAATTCAAGCTTAAATCTATTCCTCTGATGACCCAGATGCTGAAATCAACACGTATCGTGGCACCTAATTTCTATATTCTTCCAGTTCATGGCATGTACTCTCATATTATAAAATTTCACATTGACTAAAAATTAAAGTAAAAAATGATAAGTATCTATAAAAATAAATAATGAGTGTTAAGTTATAATTAAAATATATACTCATTTGTTTTAAAATTTAAATTTGTTAATTTATGTAAATGTCTGCTAGTCTATTTAAAAAATATATCTATTAGCTTATATAAATGTTTGTTGATATATTTAAAGATAGACTTGTTAACTTATTTAAAAGTCTGTTGACATATTTAAAAAGAGACTTATTAATTTATTTAAAAGTCTTATTACAAAGTAAATATTCAAATAAACTTTTAGACTATGTCAATTTTTTTTAAAAAATCAAATCATATTTTAAAAATCGACTTATTTCATACTCATAATTATAATTGAAATATATGTCATGTCTATTTAAGACAAAGTCTAATCTGTCATGTTTCTACCCCTTACTACTAACTAGTTGTATAAACTTTTGGTTGAAATCTTGAAATGGCGTTTGCAATTATGAAAACACAGATTCTTCTTGCAAATGGAGAAGCACATACATCGCTTAGAACTAGCAAAATCTGATTTGGTGGTTAAATAACTTTAGTGACAATATATGTCATTGCCGATTTTGGAACAGATTTCATGCAAAAAATATTCTTCATAAGAAATATTTACTCCGTCAAGTTATGAGGATGGTATAGGAATCAAATTTTAATTGAATAACCTTGGATGAGGCCATTACATTTGACATTGTCAAATTTAATATTTTAACCAATTTGAATAGTCTAACTGATTTTAAAGGCATATTTTATGGAAATTCATATGCAAAAATCTCACGGCAATTACAATATATCTTCGAATAGTGATTTTTACATATTTTAAAGTGCACATCGCTTTATAATAGTATGAGGTGACATCAAATAAAATATTTGTGTGGACAAAATTTAATGGATCCAAAGATAATTATATAATAAAAATTATATAAACTTAAGGTGATATTGATGTAAGTATACATGAGGTGTAGTTCTCAATTGAACAGTTTGTATTTATTATGTTTACAATTTTTTTATATAAATAAAACATTTTCCATGATTGATGACGTAAATGATCTATATAATAGCTCAACTTCAGCAATCAGAATTGGTCTTTATTTGGTAATACTAAATTAAATTTTTATATTTTTACATCAAAATATATTTATTTATTTATTTATATTTTATTTAATATTATTTATTATATATATCTTTTTTATTAATTTTTTCATTCAATCACATTTTTTTAAAAAATATAAATAATAATACACTCTTAAAAAATATAAGACTAATATTTTCTTATTAAAATACTCTTTTGATTTGATTCTCATAATTGTCCTCACCTTGAAACAATATAGCATTCTCTTCCTTAACATTTTTTTCTTTAATCAATACCTCAAAAGAATTGATATCTATGCCTTTTCAGTGACGGCAAATTTCGGGAAGTAGCTGGGTGGGTGCTACTTTACATCAAAAGATCACATGAAGACTTTTCAATTTGACCGGACAGAGTAAATCAGTATGCCTCATATTCTATTTATTTTTTTAAGTCGTTAAACTACACTGTTAAACTCATTATATCATGAAAAGAAGATTTATGTTATCATTAGAAGTATGACAATGAAAAAAATGACATTAAATGAAATAGTAAAATTTAATAAAAGCATATCTGTGAGTTATTTTAAAAGAGTGAGTGAAATAGTAAGAGAGGGTTAATGAATTTTTTTATTATTATTTAAAAATTTAATTTTTATTCTATTAATTTGAGAGATAAATGAAGAAATAACTTGAGTAATCAACTTTATTTTTTCATTAAATTTATTAAACATTCAAATAATAAAATAACTTGTTTTATTCTATTTCATTTCTTATTATTTCATTTTATTCCATTATAAATCACTCTCTCAAACATAAATTTTACATAATATATACTCAATATATGCAAATGTGTTTCTTCCCCCTCCCCCTTAAATAATGTTAGATGTTTGGTCTTTTCATAGTTTACTCAATGGCTTTTTATATGAATGTTGCTTTACAAGAAAAGCAAGATGCAACTATGCAAAATTATTTTATAAAACTTAGTGGCGAGCATTACATAAAATCAATAATTTAATTCTCATCTATTATTTTTGTAATTTTTTATATTATCATATAATTAAGTATTATTAAAATATTATTAAAATTTGCAAGTGACTAAACTTCAATTATGTCATTGTACCTGAGACTGAGAGGGTTTTTTGTTTAGCAGTTACATCTTAACTCTCAATAATAATAACAATAATAACAGCAAAAACAAAACATTCTGTTTTCGGTGAACAAACTAAACACTGTTTTATTTCATAAAGTAGAAATACAAGAATAGGAAATAAGCAATTTCATCACTTTATTGATAACAAGTTACAAGGTAGAGAGAACTCAGTGTGAAAATAAACTTAGACATTTGAAAAAGATCGAGTTCTCTATCTTTTTGCAGCATCCCTTCACTTGAACCTGTTGTTTTTCTCACTTCTCAGTTTCCAATTTTGAAAACACCCTCTTTCAATACCGCAGGTAATCTTGCAGCCAAACTGCGTTTTAAATCAGGAGAAACAGCGTGCTCGCCAATCATGGTCTCCAACACTGACTCTGATACTGGCTTGTTCTTCTCTATAACTGCACTTTCATTTTCTGGTATTGTCCCATCTTCAGAGAAACTAAGCTGTAGTTTTCAAAACAATACAGACACAGATATTATTTCAAGAGAAAATAGTAACTGTGATAATCTAAACAGTAATGTTAATATAAACTTAAGTCTATGCTGATCCCGTAACAATATATCCATCATTCAAAATATTTTTAAAAATTATAAATATGTACATATTATGAAATTAAATGATAGATATACTAGTATATATAAGATTTTTCACAAACTTTAGTCTATATTCATACTATTCTAATCTAAATATCATGTTGAAGGCTTTTTTTTTAAAAAAAAAAATTATCATTAACATAAGAAACATAATTGGTCATACTAACCCCTAATATTCCATCAGGTGATTGCCTGTAGAAAACCGAGGCGCCGGGTTGGAAGTTCACATTTTTGAAGGCTTCAGCAAATTTTTCAATTGCTGCAGCCTCTGCATCACCGTAAGTCCCAACAGACTTCATGTGTGCCACGCAGTTTTCCATGACCTTCTTTGAGTACTCCGGGCCACTCAATGGCCTGATCTTGGACCCTCGAATTAATTTTTCAAAGGGGCCTAAAAAAATAAACAAGTTGTAACAAATGATTTATATTTCAAAACCTTTGATAGCACGCATCATGTCATGTCCTCCAATGCCAAATATTCATGACATACTTTTAACTTTTTCCCATAATTCAACTAGGGCACATGCCTATGACATTTTATATTAAAAAATTGTAAGAAAGTGCGCTTGATTCAAATATATTTTTTTATATTGAGTCGTTTTATTGGGTAAATTGATTGCAAGAAATGTGTTTTTTAATGACTAAACTAATTGCACAGTTCTCATTTGCCAAATATAGATAATGCTTGATCTAAATCACATGTACACATTCCTTTACATTTAACCTTCACATTTAGAGTATGACAAAGTTAAAGTATATATATGTAAAAAAATAAATAAAACTAGTTATAATAAGATAATAAAAATAATATAAATATAAGATAATGTATACAAATTTGTATAAGTAGTATTATTCATCAAATAAAGATGTTTATATAATACTATGAATTTCTCATATAAAAAACTATTTCTACACATTTACGTTATAATTCTCCACCTGTACAAATATGTGAGAAAATGTGCATCGTAATGAGCATTTTTTATGATATGAATCATGAATCCATTTCACTGACATATTGACTCGTTCAATTGTGGAGTGGACACGGCAGTCCACGTTTCGGTCTTTCTAATGTTTAGCATGCTTTTGTTGACGATAATTTTGTTCAAGGATAATTATAGTGTATATAAAGTCCAACCCAATATAATATTTATATGTAAGAGTCCAGTAATGGCCATTTTATATCTAAGTTTATCTCGTCATATTATTATATTATTGTGCTAAAAGGAAAATAAAGAGCCCAAATGATGAAGTTCAATAAATTAATTTTACATCAAGATTTATGTTTTTTTCGATATATTATATTTAAGTCATTAATTTTCTACAACTAAGTACTTGTTAAAATTTACAATTTTTCCATTTAATTATATAAATTTTTCATTTTTCACAATCACCTATTTTCTTACATCATTATTCTTTTATATTATTTTTTATACTATTCTCTATATCATTAATTATATCATTTTTTTTTCTATCACTTTTTTTCATTTAATCACAATCATTAAAAAAATAATATAAAAAGTGATAGAAAATGAAAAATAATGTGTGATCATCATTTTTATTTTCACAATTTTCAAAATAAAAATATCACATGGCCGTTGATGCCAAATAGTACATGTTCAAGTTTACCAAACCTTCGATGAATCATATAACTAATAACTAACATTATATTTGGATGACAGGTAAAGAGGAGAAGGGAAAGGAAATGGAGGGAACATAATTAATTTTTTGTGTTTGGGAGTTTTAAAATGCATAGGAACGGAACGGAACACAGGGAGAATCATTTCCCCCCTCTTCCCTTCAAATGACCAATTTTTGTTCCCTCCAAAATTGAGGTGGAATGGGGAGAACACATGTTCCGTTCCATTCCATTAATGAATCTTCCAAATAAAGAGGGAGAGAACTATGTTCCATTCCTTTCCAATCCATCTCTACCTATTCAGTTCCGTTCCGTTAATGAGAAAATATCCAAACACAGAATAAAAAACAAAAAATAGAGTCAAAGACAGGGATGAACCCATAAATTTTAGTCTATGAAGATAAAGTGTATATATATATATATATATATATATATATAATTTTTTAAATTCCAATGGAATCATTTGCCCCTGTAGCTTATAAGGTGGATCCGCTAAACGTGTCTGATGAATTGGGTTAATGAACGAATCTATGAATTTTGATCTAATTCAATTAAAATATGTGGGTTGGATTGGAAATGCAAATTAAGTTAAATTAAAAAACACTTCAACTTATAAAATATAAGTAAGTAATGAGTTTGAACAACTTATATAATATACAAGTAAGTAATAAGTTTAAAAAGTATTAATTTGTACAAACTTAACATATTCAAGTAATTTTTTTATAATAAAAGTCGTTTAGTCATACTTATATTTTAAGTTATTTTTTTCCAACTTTCTTGCAATGTTAATTAAATTTGGATATAGATATTGTGATCACATTAGAAATGTGATCAAGAAAATATAAATAAAAAACTCATGAACCATCTAATGAGTTATTGTGATAAAAATTTAATAGATTACATGTATAACATAAAGTATCTTAAGAAAATTAAGAATTAATTAAATGATTATGTGAATCCATATAATATATGTGATAATATTAATTTTAATTAATTAATATAATTTATTATTTATAATTTTAAGACTTATTAATTTATTTAATTTATTTCAAACTTATATTAAAGACTTGTTATTTATTTAATTTGTTTAAAATTTATTATGTTTATATAAAATTAATTATACAATTTTTTGATTATTTTATTTAAAACATATATTATTTTAAATTAAAACATGTTATATGTTATGATTTTTTTATTTTTTATTTTTTATTTTAATACCAAATAAATTTTTTAATGTACTTCAAACTTGCGAATTTAACTTTTTTAGCATGTCAGACTAAACTGAGTTGAAGGAATAATTTTTCTTGACCTAACCTAATTCCTTGATTTAAGGAGTGGCTCGAATCTAAAAATAACACAAGTCTCACTTATTCCACCCAGTAGATACTCCTCCGCCCCTGGTCAGAGGGAGAGTTATTTAACCTGAGATGATATCTCTGAAAAAGTCGAGGGTCTCCACCAGCTCTTCTGAACTCTTATCCTTCCACTTCGGGGCCAGTGATGCCACTGCTTTATCCTCCAAGTATACCCCTATGCCAGTGAATTTGATGAAGTTCCCATCAATCACCAACCCTCTCTCCCCTACGCATTCACCAACCGATGATAATCACAACAATTAGAGCATGTCAATGAACAAATCATAAATAAGAAAAAATAGAAAAAAGATATATTGTTTAGTTTTTATTTATATTTCTATGCTTATATAGATAGATATTTGGTGTGCAAAAGCAAAAGCTATATATGCAGTGTTGGAACCTGCGCCTCCGAGGAAATAAGACTTGGAGGAGCCTGGAGGGGTCACCACCGCCGGGAACTCAAGGTTCTCAAACTGGATTGCGGTGATGGATGGTGATGCCGCCATAGTCAAATAAATACACCACTGACCACTCTTTTTTAAAAGAGTACGTTTCAAATTTTGTTTGTGATTTTGTGAGAGAATGTAAGAGCAGAAGGGTTTATATACTGAGGCGGAGGAAAGAGGATATGAGTATGCGATGTTCTTCTCCATCTTTTTCATTATTTTTATGTACTTCTTTATATATTTAGTTGGTAGTACTATAAAATGAATTAAATTTGTATATAGCCATTTTAATTATTAAAAATTTTGTACAAATGATATAATCTTTATTATTGTACAAAATTTATTGTTTTAACAAAAAAGAAAAATAACTATTCTCTTAAACTAATTTTTTGGCTCTGCTCCTGTTTATATAAGGAGGAATAATGCTCTTTACACATATATGTAGTAAAATTGTATTTGTAAAATTTGCTATGATACAATATTATTCAAGAAGAGAAGATTGTTGAAATTATTATAAAAGAAATTTATTCATATACTTAATAAGATCTTGATTACTATATTTGTATATTTTTAAGTGAAAAGAAAGAGATGAAATGAGAAGAAAAGTAGAAGGAAGGATTAGGGGAAAGGTGGGGAAAGTGTTCCTCCTTTTTATTCTTTTTTACCTCTTATTAAAAATATTTCAAACAAATAAAAAATTCTTTTTTTTCTCTCCTCCTTATCTCACGTCCAAATATATTAGATAGACTCTTCAGTAAAAAAAAATACTAGATAGACCTCCTATTACTTACATAATTTTTTTTTAATTTCATTTAAATATTTTTTATTTGATGGAATTTTATAAAGAAAAATAATTTATCTTTTTATTTAGTTCTTTTATTAATTTTTTTAATTATAAAATGAAAAAAATATTAAATAATTTTTATATTTTTAAAATATTTTATTTATTTATTTATTTATTTAATATTAAAATAATTATTAAAATAATTAAATAAGATGATATAACATTACTCTTTTATTAAATATACCACCTCATCTGCACAAAATAGTCCGATGCCATCTTTACTTGTATGTTATTCTGAAAAAAACAAAAAAAACTATACTTGTCCGTTTGTCACCAAATCACAAACTCAACTCACCTATCTCGGACACCTGAATTAACCTAAAATAATTATAAAAAAAAAACACTTCACCGCCAATATTGAATTCTTTCAAAGTCATTATTACTTTGATAATGAAACATTTTTTAAAAAAATCAGAATACATTTATTTTTTATTTAATTTAAAATATATTATAATTCTAATCTATTAATAATTAAAAATAAATATATTTTTATTTATTTATTTTATATATATTAACCTTAAAAAATAGTTTTATATTTTGCCAAATTATTTACACATTATTATTTTTGACTAATCTTTCAAATATTACAATGACTGGTTATTAATTAAGAGACTTCCTTAATAATTAAAATTTGAACTTTAATTCTTTTTATTTTTATAATGAAAGGTTTTATTTTTAAAAGCGCAGATTGCTTACTAGCCTCTCAAACGTTGTTGTTTTCTTTCCAATAAAATAACCAATAAAATAATTATGTGCTGGGTTACTAAAATCTAAAAGTAATATGCCACCAACATGTATAGGTTCGAATCGAAGGAATTTAATTCTTTTAAGTATATAATTTTAAGTTTAATTTTAAAATTTATATGTATAAAATTAATATTATTAAAAAAATTATTTAAATATCTAATTATATTTTAATAAATTAATCTCTTAATTACATATTGATTAAGAATATTCCAAAAACCATGCCATCTAGATTCATCGCCTGAAACCACACAAGCAGTCAAGTGGTGGTGGAATATTTTCTGTCTCTCTTACTATTTATTTTTCTTAGTCCAAATGGGTTTACTCATATAGGACAGACTGAACATGAAGAAACGTGAAGTGCCGCATCAGACATAAAATTATGACGTTGATTAAGTACTTACACAATTCTCCCTGTCTCTTGATCATGAAAGGAAATCAGACTCTAAATTGTTTACCCATGGGTGGAAGTCAATAGTTGTTGTTCCAATTAAAAGAATATCAATTAATGGATGTACTGAAAAAGAATAATATCCATTAATGGTATGTTTGAGATGAGGATTATCGTACCGAAAGACAACCTTTAATGGGGGAAGCTTAATTAAATTTCACATAACCAGGTGAGTCCTTCTAGCTTTTGTTTACACCTTTTGCCGCCAACAAGATATAAGTTTCGTTGTTTCTACATGTAACTTGGAGTCCGGATGAGGAGGAAAATTCTCAAGTTACCTGAAAAATTGTAAATGAGAGCTGACATTCCAAGCTTCCGAAATTAGGCGTATAAGTTATAAGGGACACTTCGTTAATTTAAGTAATTTGATATTTATTTATCTTAGATAAGATTTTAAATTTAAATTTTGTAGATAAAAATATTAGTATTAAAAGAATTGTATATATTTGTGATTCAACTTAACTCAATTTTAAATTAATCAGAATCTAATATAATTTTTGGATACCAAGAAATTTTTTTTTTAAAAAAAATAGATCAGGCTTACAAAGGTTTCAACATTGAATAAAAATTATGAAACATGGGTGCATTGTTTAAAATTTTATGTGTGACCTGCAATTAGAGGTTTTCCACACTTTTGAGCCGGAGAACTTTGATTAAAAATATGGGGATTGGTCCACTGCCTTTTCCTAGTGTTGTGTTAAAAGACTAATGTTACTGTTGATATTTTAGTATATATTTAAAAGAAATTTTTTTTAAGCTTATCTATTAACTTGATTTTGTCTATTTTACTGTTTGATTTGGTTAATAATAGAAAATTTGACTATGACTTTCTATCCACATTTTTCTTATTTTTCGCCATAATTCTGTTCACGTTAAAAGGTAAGGTTCCTTTTTTTAAAAATAAAAAGAGAAATTATCTATTTTTTTTTAGAGAAAGACAAAGAATACAGTGTAAATTCGAATAATATTATTTTGTGCAAAAAAACACTAATACATATAGAGTTTTTGAATTATTTTATCTTAGGGACAACGTTGCTGGTACACTGTTTGCACAGAAAAAGACAGAGTCACGAATCGTCTTAAAGAGAATGACTTACTTCTTAACTCAAATCACAATTCTCAAATTTACTAGTCAATAATTTTTTTTCTTTTTCAGATTTCAAGGTAATATCTTCTACAATTTAAAGATAAATTTTTGTTCTGCTATGGAGATTGAAAATAAGTCTGCTGCTAATACTGATAACAACAATAACAAACATTTCAAGTTCGAGGGTCTATTTTTTAAGAGATGAAAAAGTAATATGTTCTTTTATATTACTATGAAAAAAGTTGTTTCTTCTCTCACTATAACTAAGCTTGAATAAGTTGATTCACCTACTGCTAAAAACACAAAAGAAATTAAAAATTGGGAATATGATGACTTTATATGCAAGAATTTTATTTTGAATGCTCTGAGTGATGAACTGTATGATTATTATTCTTCGATTAAGACTGTTACGAATGTTTGGGATGCTTTGCAAAAAAAGTATGATTCTGAAGAGGCTAGGTCAAAGAAATATGTTATTAGTCGTTATATGAAGTATCAAATGGTTGAAACAAAATCTGTTGTTTCCCAATCCCATGAACTCCAAAAAATTACTCATTAAATTTTGTCTAAAGGTATGCAGATTGATGAACAGTTTCAGGTTGCTGTGATGATTTACAAACTGCCACCAAGCTAGAATAACTTCAAGAAGGATTTGCGCTACCACTACAATAAATTCATGATTTAACGATAAAATTTTGAGAGGGAATTGCGATGGATTAGCGAGGGAAACTGATCCCTCGCTAAATTCCAAAAATAAATTCAAGGCAAAAACAATGAGTGAATAGCTAGGGAATTGCGATAGATAATTTCCTTTGCTAAAAAAAATTCCCTCGTTAAATATATTAGTGAGGGAAAGTCCCTCGCTAATGTAAGTCATTTTTTTTGCAAGGGAATTAGCGAGGGAATTCCCTCGCAAAATATGGTAAAAAATTAAAATTTAATAAAAACTTAGTAAATAAAGAGTAAAAACCTAGTTGATTCTAACCCACGACCTTCCCACCCACAGTAGCACCTTCCACTCTTTTGAGCATCCACACCATTCCTCTCCTTCTGAGCACGGCAGCGACACGATGATGAGCGACCCGATGACGAGCGACATGATGACGAGCAACGCGATGACAAGCGACGCGATGACAAGCGACGCGATGACAAGTGACGCGATGACAAGTGAAGCGATGACCAACGATGTGACAGCGAGCGATGCGATGATGAGCGACAACCCTGCAGGTAAGCCTTTGGGTATCAGCTCTCTTTGAATCTCTCTTTCTATAATCTTTATTCTTCATTGTATATCTTAACAATAGCAGAACCACAATCATTGCCACCAACACCAAAGTACATTTCCCTTCAAGAACTCAACAAACACAGCAAGTGAGGAGATCTATGGATCTCCATACACGACAAGACGTTACTGACGCTTTTGTTGCCTTCCACTCCAAAATTGCTTATCAAAACCTAGACTCCTTCTTCATTGGTTGTTACCTCAAAGACTACACCGTCTCTGAGGTTTCCAAAGATTATAGGAAGCTCTTGTCCGAGTTTTCCAAAATGGGGCTATTTGAAGATAAGGAGCATGACGTGTTCTTTACTCTCTCTTTTTGTTCATTTTGTTTGTGTTTTGTGTCAGTGTTTACGATGTCTTGTGTTATGGGAGCACGTGGGTGCACATGACTTGTGGTGGGAATGAGGTTCTTGTGGATTCAGAGTGGGTAGATTGGACATGATTCTGGGCACTACTAGATCATGATGAGCTGGGGTTTGAATCGGTTCGTTCAGATCCTCTCTGGGAACTACCTTGTTGGGATCAATATTGCGTGGTGGAAGTGGAACCACAATGCTCACCAAATTGCTTGTAATAGGCTTGACTTTGACCTTGATCTTCAGCACTTGCCATTCTTTAAGGTCTCTTCCAGGTTCTTCAATTCACTCACTTGTTATTTCTATGAGAGGAATATGAACTTTGATTCTTTTGCCAATTTTCATTTTCGGTCTGCAACTCTGAAATTGATTATCTTATTAGTTTTGATTTATTATGATTTCTTTTCATTACTATATAAATCTATGGTCTTGGGGCTTTTTCAAAAGATACTTTACTTGCTTTGTATCTAAGTCAAAATGCCTTTTTTTAAAAAAAAAATTGGAATATTTGAACCTATTACTGACCAAACAAGTTTTAAATTAGTTGTTGTCAATCTTTTCGGGGACAAGTTGAATATATTTTTTTTTTTTGCCTAGCCTGTGGTATAATTTTGTTTATTATCAGTAGTTCAAATCTCTATCAGTTTACTAGTACTATGTATAATATAATGGAAAAATACCAGCTAGGCTTCATAATTAGGTGCTTAAGATGTGGAAGAACCATTCTTTTCGTTGTACCAATGGTCTTAACATGGTGGCATTCTAGCATTGGTGTCCACACATCACTTTTTGATTCGAATCTTCTTAGCTTCTAAAGTTCCTTATTATGTATGCTAGGCCATGTCTGTAACATCCTAAAATTTATATCCCGATATCTTACAAACATAAGGATAATCAATTCTGACTATGTCACTTTTAATCCTTAAACTACAATTCTAATCCATAAAAATCATACAAACTTTTATAGAGAGCCACGATAAACTAAAAGTTATATATACATCATTGTCTCAGGAGACATATTGTAATACATAAACTTTTACACACTAATTTGAGTATAAATAACACGAGCTTTATCTAAAAAAAAAACATAATAACTACACTATACTAGTCTTCATATAACTTCTTCGTCTTTTTAGAAGAACTTGCACCTGGATTTACATGGCAACACAATCGGGGTGAGAAATCACATCTCAGTATAAGTATTTTAAAACCAACAGTTTATACAATCATCAAAATTACACAACCATTAAGTTAACACTTCAATCACATAAACACAATAACACTCCTATCTCATAAGTCCGCAACCGCTCATACAATTGTATGTTATGATTTTGAATGAATGACGACAATCGCCCATACAATTATCATGCTATGCCAAATTATGTCTAGTGTGTATGCATATACAATATCTTAAGTATGAAATGGATAATACATAATACCAAGTCCATGGTAATGCCATGAATGCATAAGTCCTGAACAAAGTAATGGAAATCACATCCATAACCTTGGATAAGCATTGGAAGTCCATCCAGAAAATAACACTTCGAGTAGTGAAATTCATCAACTACACGGTCTTCAGAAACGGAGAGGAAACCCATCCTTGAAAACCATAAGGAAATCCATCCTTAACAACACAACAAACATAAAGAGTATATCATTCATCTCAACTATGTTTCACAATTATTTCATGCAAAACAATTTCTAATTAATTCACATAATTAGCCCCACAATTGATTTATATGTACATCAAGTTCATTTTACAACCCATTTCATAATATATATGTGTATATTCATGCCTAATTACTTTATGTAAATAGCATTACAAATTACTTTGATTTATCACATTCTCACTTCATTAAATACCCTTATTGAAGTCACATCACACTTGTAAAGACTTACATGAAAGGTCTTAACACTTAGGAATTTCCAAGAATGTCAAAAACACATTTTTGAAGATTCTGGAGCTCACGCCGCGGCGTCTTGCTCTCTGGTTCTAATACTGAAAGTGCACGCCACGGCATGAAATCCTTGCGTCGCGGCTCCAGCATCAAAACATAAATTTTGTAGAATTCTGCAGTTGTGGGTTACTGTTCCATTGGAACATTTTTCGAATTTTGGCTACTCCAAATCAGTTTCTAGGTGATTTCAAGTCACTAACAAGTTTACTAACATGATGGAAACCTAAAACACTTATTGATTTCATCAAAATTGGATCAAAACACCAAATCATTCATCCAAACCCCTAAAATGAACACTTAGAGCATTTTAGGTCCAAATGAAAAATTTTCAGTTTCTAATCCAAACTCTTAGTATGAACAAGTCATAAACAACACTTATAACTCATCCAAGTAAGAAAATCACATAAAACACCACAAGAACTCAATTTGACATATTAACCCCAAATGAGTTAGATATGGAAGATGAGAAAAAATAAGTTTAAAGCTCAAGAACCCCTACCTCAAAAGTCAGAAATTGAAGTCACTTAAGAACTCTAATCTTTCCTTTTCAACATAGATTCTCATTGGTTGCTTGATTCTCCCCCCTTTGCTATTTGTTTTTCTTCCTTTTTACTCTTTTCTGCTTGTAACCGTGAGAAGGGAAAAGAAATAAGGATATTACCTCATATAAAGGCATAAAAATGCCTACAGAAGAAAGCAAAAAACGTGAGGCTCATTGCCTCTAAAGATATTTAGCTTAAAACACCTGATCTGCTAAAAACATTTAGATTTCACCAAATCCAGTTTTCTCACTTCCAACAACTTTAAAATAAATTCTAAGATTCATAAAAAATCTTGTTTCACCATTTCCACATTTTTTTCATATCTACTGGTAGTCAATCCGGTATTAAAACACACAACCACTATACTTAAAAATATCAAACTAACTCTGATTAACCTCAATTTTTAACTGTAACACAGTTTACACATTTGTGACCTAGAAATAAAATCTCCGCATTTATTTTCATTAACTAAGAATTTAAGTCATTTTCAGAGCTAAAAACAACTATTTTTCACACATAGCGTTGCAGCAAAATGCCTAAACATACTCAAAAAGTTACAAAACTTAACAAAATATATGAATCCTTTTATCTAGGTTTAGTTTTTCTTTTTATTGATCTAAACTCAATTTTTCGTCTTTCAGTTATACGCCAACACTTTCAAGTTTCAATACTTTGTGAAGGTATCAACCTTTCTAGATTAGGTGAGAACCTATGTATCAAAACCAAGGTCAAGCTGTGTATATATAGGGTATTGTTTAAGAAAGTACATTGAAAAAACAAAAAAAAATGAAATTATATGTAGTTTTAAGAACCCGCGCCACCAAGGAAATAGGACTTGGTGGAACCCGGAGGTGTCACCACCGGCGGGAATTCAAGGAACTCCACCTTGACTCCGGTGATGGATGCCGCCGTCGCCATAGCAACACTTTGGTCAAATAGAGTAGTGTTTTATAAATCTGTGTTTTAATTTGATGGAGAGAATGCAGAAGGAAAAGGGTTTATATAGAAGGGATATGAACTATGAGAATGAAAAAAAAATGTGACACTTGTGGTAGTCGTCGAGCATCATTGATCAATTGATTAATATTTCTTTCAAAAGAAAAATTGATGTCAATATCACGGGAGCCAACCAAATGTGCGAGTTTCATAGTGGACAATCATGTGTTATGAATAAATTTCTCCTGATGTGGCCACTGCTTGGACATTGTCAAGAAACATTTAATATTTTACACCATTTATCTAATTAGTGAATCTAATTCACTTTAAAGCCGTATTTTTCATTCAAATAAGGAGGTGAACGATGATCACTTCACTTAATCCAAAGAAAAACTACAGGTACAGCAAGCCAAAGCACATGATACAACAGCAGCCACGTGGGAATGTTTATACGGTGATATTGTATATATATGATCTGTATTATATGGTTCTTGTGAAAAACTTGAATAGTTTGCAGGAAATTATAAATTCAAACTTTGATGTTGTTATTATAAAAAGATATATACTATTTGAATTATTGATCTAAATTATATTTATATTCATTTAAGATTCTTTCAGTCATTTCATCTAACTAATCAGCAGCGCGGTAGAATATAAAACATCACAAAATTAATCTAACCAACAAAAAATATTTAATTGAAACAACACAAAATTTGATTCTATGCGTTGTGTACTCGTGTTTGTTTTTGTTTTTAGTCCGTAGATGTTAATTAATATATTTTGCCTTAATTATAAGCTAGCAGAAAGGTTGTTTTGGATGCACCTCTAGGTTTGATGGGAGAAAAAGTTTCACACCAGAATTATCATGAACAATATTACTCACACACATAACTTTATATTTGTAATTTATTTGTCATATGATTATAATTGATTCTACATTATTTATACTCTGATTATGTTACATGTCCACAGATATGAGTGATGTGAGAGCATGTGACTTACACCTAGCATTTTTCAATTACATAAATATACATAAAGAGAAAAGTCATCTAAAATAAACTTGTCTATAAAGTGAACAAACATAGATATATCAACAAGTGTATATATAGATATATATGAGGCATATCTAGTGATAGGAATTTTTATTGTGAGAGAAGTAAACCTTGATCATACAATCATATATGGATGATCAAGATTAAAAGTTACTTAAAGGTCATGTGACCACTTAAAAAAGTCACATGCATTTATGTTCTAATCTTGACCATTCATGTAAGATCCAATGATCAACATTCACTCATCTCACCTCTTACAATAAACACTTATCTCATTAAATACACTATATATATATATATATATATATATATATATGCCTTACTAGTTGCACATAGTTAAACTATAATGATTGTGTAAATGGTTCATTGTAAACTATATACAATTTGTCATGTTATTATATCTCAACTTAATTGGCCCATCATAAATTAATGAATTTATATATGTGGAACCAATTTAATTAAGATAGATAGAACATAATTTATGTGTGAGTTTATGCTGAACATGCAATTTATAGATTAAGTTAAAATTTTAGTTAATGCAGTTTTCACTCATTTTTAAGTTAGTTCTTATAATATTATCATTTAAAACTAGTTCTTATATTTATAAAAAAATTCAAAATATTTATTACTATTAATTTTTATTATAATATTATCAATGTAGTTCATACTAAACATTTTATAAAAAAATCTAAAGAAACTATTATTGAACAAATGAACACCTAATTAAAAGAAATAAACACCAATAAAAACACTTACTAGAATAATTAATTGACAATATTATAATAAAAATTGACGATATGAATTATTTTGAAAACATTTATAATTGTGAAGACTGATTTAAAAATATAAAATTATAAAAACTAAATTAAAAATAAATAAAAATTATAAGAACCAAAATTTTAATTTAATCTAATTTATATGAATGAATATCTTTATTTTCATGCGAGGACCTCATTAAAAGAGTAAAGTTTAAGAGGCTAAACATTTTGTATTTATAACTTATACCATATGTCAGTCCAATCAAGCAAGTATATAATTATAACCATAATTGCAAATTAAGTAGACATAATTAAGCATAACTCGTATATTCTTATATCAAACAAGATATACACTATTTTTTATATTACATCTAATATTATTTATTATACATATTTTTTATCATTTTTTCTCACTTAATCATACCTTTTAAAAAAGATATCAATAGTAATACACTCCTAAAAAAGATATAAAACTAACATTTTCCTAATCAATATGATCAATATTATGTGAGGAAGCGTTTACAATGCACTACATTATTTTTGGAGCATGAATGCTCTACACCTTTTAACGGTTATATCCATTTCCACTGGTTTTATTAATTTTTAACTGGACTTTGCTTTAATTGCTCATAAGTCCCTTCCCTGATCTTTCAACCTTAATTATCTCCACAGGTTTGTCAAATATTTACCGCAAATTTGAGAGTTCGAGGACAATATTTTGGCCATTATTGAGGACAGAGGTATTAATTCCGACGTTGCCGTTCATAGAGTGACGATTGTTAGTGGTTGAAGGAGCAAATTTCTATCAAAATTTGTGTCGGTGATTGTGCGAACTGCGAAGGTGGTGGTCGGAGATTCATGACGGTAACTGCCCGAAGTTGGCTCCTTTGGAACCGAGGTTGGCAAAAAGGTTGTAGGAGTGCATCCATGAGTTCAAACGAAGCCAAACCTCGTACCAATCTCTTTCCACCATGGATAAGAGTTGTTTATATTCATTATGCTCTTATAGTTTTAAAATTTGATGGATTAAAAGAGTGATTAAATTGTAACCAATAAAATAATTTCTGAGTTTAAATTATGCAGTTTTTTAATTGCAACGGCAACGGTGAGATTTAATATAAAATCTAAATTTCATGGAGCAACTTGCAAATTCTAGTTTTACAGCCATTGATTTACTGAACAGTTATCCCTTATAACATCTCAACCTTTCCTTCTTTTTTTTAAACATTTAGTCAGTGGCTATACATGTATGAAGCATCATGCTCCATAAAATGTGTGGTGCATTGTAAACGTTTTCGTCATATGATGAATACCGATGATCATCAACCACACTTCCATTTGTTTGATCCCAAAAATCAAACACCCAGAGCTTAGCTGCCTTCATGTGTATATACTATGGAATGCATTACACCTCTTAAAATTATTATTAACTTTTTTTTAAAAAAATATTATCAACTATTTAAATCCCCTAAAATAAACATTTATTCGGTTACAAAATCTACCCATATTTTATAAATGAAAATGCTCTCTCTTTATAGTAGTATAATTTGAATTATACTCTCTCATATGATCACATTTATCCTATGTGATTATCACATGTCCTTACTTAAGCTTTCATTTCACATATGCTCTCATATGTGCTTTCATTTGAAGAGAAAATTTATTCTTCTTAACTTTTCTTAAATTATCTCCTCAATATTATATTCTTGGTCAACCAAGATTCTTTTTTTTCCCTTAATTATCTTCAATCAAATTTTAAATTCCTTCAAACCATCTTTTTTTTCCAAATTATGATAGAATTTTATTTATTTATCTATTTATCATTTTTTGTTTTTTTATTATTTTAAAATAAAAATTTAACAATTTAAAGAGTTCAAATTCATAACATTCTACAAATATATAACTTGTTAAAAATTAAATCTCTAAAACATATTCTAAATATACATTAAAACTTCAAAAAAATCACGTGTAATAAGGGCTACTAATAGGAGTGGAAATAGGTCAGGTCGTTCGTCAGGGACTTATGACCTGACTTATCTGAGGTCTGATTTGTCTTTGGCTTGTTTATTAAACAAATTAAGTTAAATTTTTTTTAAAATTCTGTTTAATTAAAAATGTCAGATCTCAGGACATCAAATAAGTCTTTTAAAACGATGTGCCAAATTGATCTGTTTAACTATATATAATATAATAATATAATAATATATATTATTATAATAATTATAATATTAATTTATTATAATATATTAATATATTTTTAATTAAATTTTAATAAAAATCAATAATTAAAATTTAAATTAGTAAATTAAGATGAAAATAACATATTAGAATTATGTTATAATTTAATATTGACCATTTATTTTTATAAATATTCATTATTCTCTTATTTTAATTAGTGGCCTATGTTTGATTTCAGATGTTTTAGTATTCTTACCATTGCAGAATATACAAATTACTTAAACAAAAGCAGAGATTTTCAAATATAGCTAAAAAACTGACTTCTCTGCAATTGTTGACCACCCAATCAATTTTCCATGTTTCTTAATTCAAAAAGTATCTACTTGTTAGTGTACAACTCCAGTCTATTAATACTTAAAGAAACAACATTCAAATAGAAAGTTCTATATAATAATTCTACAAATCAAAATTCAAGCTTAAATCTATTCCTCTGATGACCCAGATGCTGAAATCAACACGTATCGTGGCACCTAATTTCTATATTCTTCCAGTTCATGGCATGTACTCTCATATTTTAAAATTTCACATTGACTAAAAATTAAAGTAAAAAATGATAATTATCTATAAAAATAAGTAATGAGTGTTAAGTTATAATCAAAATATATACTCGTCTGTTTTAAAATTTAAGTTTGTTAACTTATGTAAATGTCTGTTAATCTATTTAAAAAGTATATTTATTAGCTTATATAAATGTTTGTTGATATATTTAAAGATAAACTTGTTAACTTATTTAAAAGCTTGTTAATCTATATAAAAGTAGATTTATTAATCTATTTAAAAGTCTTATTACAAAGTAAATATTCAAATAAACTTTTAGACTATGTCAATTTTTTTAAAAAAATTAAATCATATTTTAAAAATCGACTTATTTTATACTCATAATTATAATTGAAATATATGTCATGTCTATTTAAGACAAAGTATAGTCTATCATGTTTCTACCCCTTACTACTAACTAGTTGTATAAACTTTTGGTTGAAATCTTGAAATGGCGTTTGCAATTATGAAAACACAGATTCTTCTTGCAAATGGAGAAGCACATACATCGCTTAGAGCTAGCAAAATCTGATTTGGTGGTTAAATAACTTTAGTGACAATATATGTCATTGCCGATTTTGGACCAGATTTCATGCAAAAAATATTCTTCATAAGAAATATTTACTCCGTCAAGTTATGAGGATGGTATAGGAATCAAATTTTAATTGAATAACCTTGGATGAGGCCATTACATTTGACATTGTCAAATTTAATATTTTAACCAATTTGAATAGTCTAACTGATTTTAAAGGCATATTTTATGGAAATTCATATGCAAAAATCTCACGGCAATTACAATATATCTTCGAATAGTGATTTTTACATATTTTAAAGTGCACATCGCTTTATAATAGTATGAGGTGACATCAAATAAAATATTTGTGTGGACAAAATTTAATGGATCCAAAGATAATTATATAATAAAAATTATATAAACTTAAGGTGATATTGATGTAAGTAAACATGAGGTGTAGTTATCAATTGAACAGTTTGTATTTATTATGTTTACAATTTTTTTATATAAATAAAACATTTTCCATGATTGATGACGTAAATGATCTATATAATAGCTCAACTTCAGCAATCAGAATTGGTCTTTATTTGGCAATACTAAATTAAATTTTTATATTTTTACATTAAAATATATATATATATATATTTATTTATATTTTATTTAATATTATTTATTATATATATCTTTTTTTATTAATTTTTTTCATTCAATCACATTTTTTAAAAAAATATAAATAATAATACACTCTTAAAAAATATAAGACTAATATTTTCTTATTAAAATACTCTTTTGATTTGATTCTCATAATTGTCCTCACCTTGAAACAATATAGCATTCTCTTCCTTAACATTTTTTTCTTTAATCAAAACCTCAAAAGAATTGATATCTATGCCTTTTCAGTGACGGCAAATTTCGGGAAGTAGCTGGGTGGGTGCTACTTTACATCAAAAGATCACATGAAGACTTTTCAATTTGACCGGACAGAGTAAATCAGTATGCCTCATATTCTATTTATTTTTTTAAGTCGTTAAACTACACTGTTAAACTCATTATATCATGAAAAGAAGATTTATGTTATCATTAGAAGTATGACAATGAAAAAAATGACATTAAATGAAATAGTAAAATTTAATAAAAGCATATCTGTGAGTTATTTTAAAAGAGTGAGTGAAATAGTAAGAGAGGGTTAATGAATTTTTCTATTATTATTTAAAAATTTAATTTTTATTCTATTAATTTGAGAGATAAATGAAGAAATAACTTGAGTAATCAACTTTATTTTTTCATTAAATTTATTAAACATTCAAATAATAAAATAACTTGTTTTATTCTATTTCATTTCTTATTATTTCATTTTATTCCATTATAAATCACTCTCTCAAACATAAATTTTACATAATATATACTCAATATATGCAAATGTGTTTCTTCCCCCTCCCCCTTAAATAATGTTAGATGTTTGGTCTTTTCATAGTTTACTCAATGGCTTTTTATATGAATGTTGCTTTACAAGAAAAGCAAGATGCAACTATGCAAAATTATTTTATAAAACTTAGTGGCGAGCATTACATAAAATCAATAATTTAATTCTCATTGATTATTTTTGTAATTTTTTATATTATCATATAATTAAGTATTATTAAAATATTATTAAAATTTGCAAGTGACTAAACTTCAATTATGTCATTGTACCTGAGACTGAGAGGGTTTTTTGTTTAGCAGTTACATCTTAACTCTCAATAATAATAACAATAATAACAGCAAAAACAAAACATTCTGTTTTCGGTGAACAAACTAAACACTGTTTTATTTCATAAAGTAGAAATACAAGAATAGGAAATAAGCAATTTCATCACTTTATTGATAACAAGTTACAAGGTAGAGAGAACTCAGTGTGAAAATAAACTTAGACATTTGAAAAAGATCGAGTTCTCTATCTTTTTGCAGCATCCCTTCACTTGAACCTGTTGTTTTTCTCACTTCTCAGTTTCCAATTTTGAAAACACCCTCTTTCAATACCGCAGGTAATCTTGCAGCCAAACTGCGTTTTAAATCAGGAGAAACAGCGTGCTCGCCAATCATGGTCTCCAACACTGACTCTGATACTGGCTTGTTCTTCTCTATAACTGCACTTTCATTTTCTGGTATTGTCCCATCTTCAGAGAAACTAAGCTGTAGTTTTCAAAACAATACAGACACAGATATTATTTCAAGAGAAAATAGTAACTGTGATAATCTAAACAGTAATGTTAATATAAACTTAAGTCTATGCTGATCCCGTAACAATATATCCATCATTCAAAATATTTTTAAAAATTATAAATATGTACATATTATGAAATTAAATGATAGATATACTAGTATATATAAGATTTTTCACAAACTTTAGTGTATATTAATACTATTCTAATCTAAATATCATGTTGAAGGCTTTTTTTTTAAAAAAAAAAATTATCACTAACATAAGAAACATAATTGGTCATACTAACCCCTAATATTCCATCAGGTGATTGCCTGTAGAAAACAGAGGCGCCGGGTTGGAAGTTCACATTCTTGAAGGCTTCAGCAAATTTTTCAATTGCTGCAACCTCTGCATCACCGTAAGTCCCAACAGACTTCATGTGTGCCACGCAGTTTTCCATGACCTTCTTTGAGTACTCCGGGCCACTCAATGGCCTGATCTTGGACCCTCGAATTAATTTTTCAAAGGGGCCTAAAAAAATAAACAAGTTGTAACAAATGATTTATATTTCAAAACCTTTGATAGCACGCATCATGTCATGTCCTCCAATGCCAAATATTCATGACATACTTTTAACTTTTTCCCATAATTCAACTAGGGCACATGCCTATGACATTTTATATTAAAAAATTGTAAGAAAGTGCGCTTGATTCAAATATATTTTTTTATATTGAGTCGTTTTATTGGGTAAATTGATTGCAAGAAATGTGTTTTTTAATGACTAAACTAATTGCACAGTTCTCATTTGTCAAATATAGATAATGCTTGATCTAAATCACATGTACACATTCCTTTACATTTAACCTTCACATTTAGAGTATGACAAAGTTAAAGTATATATATGTAAAAAAATAAATAAAACTAGTTATAATAAGATAATAAAAATAATATAAATATAAGATAATGTATACAAATTTGTATAAGTAGTATTATTCATCAAATAAAGATGTTTATATAATACTATGAATTTCTCATATAAAAAACTATTTCTACACATTTACGTTATAATTCTCCACCTGTACAAATATGTGAGAAAATGTGCATCATAATGAGCATTTTTCATGATATGAATCATGAATCCATTTCACTGACATATTGACTCGTTCAATTGTGGAGTGGACACGGCAGTCCACGTTTCGGTCTTTCTAATGTTTAGCATGCTTTTGTTGACGATAATTTTGTTCAAGGATAATTATAGTGTATATAAAGTCCAACCCAATATAATATTTATATGTAAGAGTCCAGTAATGGCCATTTTATATCTAAGTTTATCTCGTCATATTATTATATTATTGTGCTAAAAGGAAAATAAAGAGCCCAAATGATGAAGTTCAATAAATTAATTTTACATCAAGATTTATGTTTTTTTCGATATATTATATTTAAGTCATTAATTTTCTACAACTAAGTACTTGTTAAAATTTACAATTTTTCCATTTAATTATATAAATTTTTCATTTTTCACAATCACCTATTTTCTTACATCATTATTCTTTTATATTATTTTTTATACTATTCTCTATATCATTAATTATATCATTTTTTTTCTATCACTTTTTTTCATTTAATCACAATCATTAAAAAAATAATATGAAAAGTGATAGAGAATGAAAAATAATGTGTGATCATCATTTTTCTTTTCACAATTTTCAAAATAAAAAAATCACATGGACGTTGATGCCAAACAGTACATGTTCAAGTTTACCAAACCTTCGATGAATCATATAACTAATAATTAACATTATGTTTAGATGACAGGTAAAGAGAGAAACGAAAAGGAAATGAGGAGAATGGAATTAATTTTTTGTGTTTGAGAGTTTTAAAATGCATAGGAACGGAACGGAACACAGGAGGAATCATTTCCCCCCTCTTCTCCTCAAATGACCAATTTTTGTTCCCCCCTAAATTGAGGTGGAATGGGGAACACACGTGTTCCGTTAGCTCCATTAATGAATCTTCCAAATAAAGAGAGAGTGAATGTTGCTCCATTCCTTTCCTTTCCTTTTCAATCTATCCCTACCTATTCTGTTCCGTTCCGTTAATAAGAAAACATCCAAACACAGGGTAAATAATAAAAAACTGAGTCAAAGACAGGGACAAACCCGTAAATTTTAGTCTATGAAGATAAAGAGTATATATATATATATATATATATATATATATACAATTTTTTAAATTCCAATGGAGTCATTCGCTCCTGTACCTTATAAGGTGGATCCGCTAAATGTGTCTGATGAATTGGGTTAATGAACGAATCCATAAATTTTCATCTAATTCAATTAAAATATGTGGATTGGATTGGATATGCAAATTAAGTTAAATTAAAAAACACTTCAACTTATAAAATATAAGTAAGTAATGAGTTTGAACAACTTATATAATATACAAGTAAGTAATAAGTTTGAAAAGTATTAATTTGTACATACTTAACATATTCAAGTAATTTTTTTTATAATAAAAGTAGTTTGGTCATACTTACATTTTAAGTTATTTTTTTCCAACTCTCTTGTAATGTTAATTAAATTTGGATATAGATATTGTGATCACATTATAAATGTGATCAAGAAAATATAAATAAAAAACTCATGAACCATCTAATGAGTTGTTGTGATAAAAATTTAATAGATTACTTGTATAACATAAAGTATCTTAAGAAAATTAAGAATTAATTAAATAATTATGTGAATCCATATAATATATGTGATAACATTAATTTTAATTAATTAATATAATTTATTATTTATCATTTTTAAAACTATTATAATTTGTATATAGCCATTTTAATTATTAAAAATTTTGTACAAATGATATAATCTTTATTATTGTACAAAATTTATTGTTTTAACAAAAAAGAAAAAGAACTATTCTCTTAAACTAATTTTTTGGCTCTGCTCCTGTTTATATAAGGAGGAATAATGCTCTTTACACATATATGTAGTAAATTTGTATGTGTAAAATTTGCTATGATACAATATTATTCAAGAAGTGAAGATTGTTGAAATTATTATAAAAGAAATTTATTCATATACTTAATAAGATCTTGATTACTATATTTGTATATTTTTAAGTGAAAAGAAAGAGATGAAATGAGAAGAAAAGTAGAAGGAAGGATTAGGGGAAAGGTGGGGAAAGTGTTCCTCCTTTTTATTCTTTTTTACCTCTTATTAAAAATATTTCAAACAAATAAAAAATTCTTTTTTTTCTCTCCTCCTTATCTCACGTCCAAATATACTAAATAGACTCTTCAGTAAAAAAAAAAATACTAGATAGACCTCCTATTACTTACATAATTTTTTTTAATTTCATTTAAATATTCTTCATTTGATGGGATTTTATTAAGAAAAACAATTTATCCTTCTACCTAATTCTCTTATTAATCTTTTTAATTACTAAATGAAAAAAATATTAAATATTTTTTATATTCTCAAAATATTTTATGTATTTATTTTTTTATTTAATATTTTTTTATTTAATATTAAGATAATTATTAAAATAATTAAATAAGATGATATAACACTACTCTTTTATTAAATATACCACCTCATGTGCACAAAATAGTCCGATGCCATCTTTACTTGTATGTTATTCTGAAAAAAAAAAAAAACACTTTACTTGTCCGTTTGTCACCAAATCGCAAACTCAACTCACCTATCTCGGACACCTGAATTAACCTAAAATAATTATAAAAAAAACAAAAACACTTCACCGCCAATATTGAATTCTTTCAAAGTCATTATTACTTTGATAATGAAACATTTTTTTTTAAAAATCAGAATACATTTATTTTTTATTTAATTTAAAATATATTATAATTCTAATATATTAATAATTAAAAATAAATATTTTTATTTATTTATTTTATATATATTAACCTTAAAAAATAGTTTTATATTTTGCCAAATTATTTACACATTATTATTTTTGACTAATCTTTCAAATATTACAATGACTGGTTATTAATTAAGAGACTTCCTTAATAATTAAAATTTGAACTTTAATTCTTTTTATTTTTATAATGAAAGGTTTTATTTTTAAAAGCGCAGATTGCTTACTAGCCTCTCAAACGTTGTTGTTTTCTTTCCAATAAAATAACCAATAAAATAATTATGTGCTGGGTTACTAAAATCTAAAAGTAATATGCCACCAACATGTATAGGTTCGAATCGAAGGAATTTAATTCTTTTAAGTATATAATTTTAAGTTTAATTTTAAAATTTATATGTATAAAATTAATATTATTAAAAAATTATTTAAATATTTAATTATATTTTAATAAATTAATCTCTTAATTACATATTGATTAAGAATATTCCAAAAACCATGCCATCTAGATTCATCGCCTGAAACCACACAAGCAGTCAAGTGGTGGTGGAATATTTTCTGTCTCTCTTACTATTTATTTTTCTTAGTCCAAATGGGTTTACTCATATAGGACAGACTGAACATGAAGAAACGTGAAGTGCCGCATCAGACATAAAATTATGACGTTGATTAAGTACTTACACAATTCTCCCTGTCTCTTGATCATGAAAGGAAATCAGACTCTAAATTGTTTACCCATGGGTGGAAGTCAATAGTTGTTGTTCCAATTAAAAGAATATCAATTAATGGATGTACTGAAAAAGAATAATATCCATTAATGGTATGTTTGAGATGAGGATTATCGTACCGAAAGACAACCTTTAATGGGGGAAGCTTAATTAAATTTCACATAACCAGGTGAGTCCTTCTAGCTTTTGTTTACACCTTTTGCCGCCAACCAGATATAAGTTTCGTTGTTTCTACATGTAACTTGGAGTCCGGATGAGGAGGAAAATTCTTAAGTTACCTGAAAAATTGTAAATGAGAGCTGACATTCCAAGCTTCCGAAATTAGGCTTAGTGTGTGTTTGGTTTGTAGTTAGGATTTTCAAAAGTGAGTTAGGATGCCTCGAACATAGTGCAATGATGTTTGGGTTTTTTTTTTTCAGTTGGCTCAACATACTTTTCCTTCCAAAAGTAAGTTGAGACCAAAGAACAATTTTTCTTTTGTGTTGATTAGCGCTTAAAAACAATCTTTCAAACTCACTTTTGAAACAAAAGTTTCCAAACATAAATTAGTTAACGCAAACTCACTTTCAACCAAACTTAAGTTTGCAAACACACTTTCAACTAAACTTAAGTTTACCAACTGCAATCCAAACACACACTTATAAGTTACAACGGACACTTCGTTAATTCAAGTAATTTGGTATTTATTTATCTTAAATAAGATTTTAAATTTAAATTTTGTAGATAAAAATATTAGTATTAAAAGAATTTTATATATTTGTGATTTCGACTTAACTTAATTTTAAATTAATCAGAATCTAATATAATTTTTGGATACTGAGAATTTTTTTTTTAAAAAAAATAGATCAGGCTTACAAAGGTTTCAACATTGAATAAAAATTATGAAACATGAGTGCATTGTTTAAAATTTTATGTATTACCCGCAATTAGAGGTTTTCCACACTTTTGAGCCGGTGAAATTTGATTAAAAATATGGGGATTGGTCCACTGCCTTTTCCTAGTGTTGTGTTAAAAGACTAATGTTACTGTTGATATTTTAGTATATATTTAAAAGAAGTTTTTTTTTAAGCTTATCTATTAACTTGATTTTATCTATTTTATTGTTTAATTTGGTTAATAATAGAAAATTTGACTATGACTTTCTATCCACATTTTTCTTATTTTTCGCCATAATTCTGTTCGCGTTAAAAGGTAAGGTTCCTTTTTTTAAAAATAAAAAGAGAAATTATCTATTTTTTTTAGAGAAAGACAAAGAATACAGTGTAAATTCGAATAATATTATTGTGTGCAAAAAAACACTAATACATATAGAGTTTTTGAATTATTTTATCTTAGGGACAGCGTTGCTGGTACACTGTTTGTACAGAAAAAAACAGAGTCACGAATTGTCTTAAAGAGAATGACTTACTTCTTAACTCAAATCACAATTCTCAAATTTGCTAGTCAATAATTTTTTTTCTTTTTCAGATTTCAAGGTAATATCTTCTACAATTTAAAGATAAATTTTTGTTCTGCTATGGAGATTAAAAATAAGTTTGCTGCTAATACTGATAACAACAATAACAAACATTTCAAGTTCGAGGGTCTATTTTTTAAGAGATGAAAAAGTAATATGTTCTTTTATATTACTATGAAAAAAGTTGTTTCTTCTCTCACTATAACTAAGCTTGGATAAGTTGATCCACCTACTGCTAAAAACACAAAAGAAATTGAAAATTGGAAATATGATGACTTTATGTGCAAGAATTTTATTTTGAATGCTCCGAGTGATGAACTGTATGATTATTATTCTTCGATTAAGACTGTTACGAATGTTTGGGATGCTTTGCAAAAAAAGTATGATTCTGAAGAGGCTAGGTCAAAGAAATATGTTATTAGTCGTTATATGAAGTATCAAATGGTTGAAACAAAATCTGTTGTTTCTCAATCCCATGAACTCTAAAAAATTACTCATTAAATTTTGTCTAAAGGTGTGCAGATTGATGAACAATTTCAGGTTGCTGTGATGATTTACAAACTGCCACCAAGCTAGAATAACTTCAAGAAGGATTTGCGCTACCACTACAATAAATTTATGATTTAACGATAGAATTTTGCGAGGGAATTGCGATGGATTAGCGAAGGAAACTGATCCCTCGCTAAATTCCAAAAATAAATTCAAGGCAAAAACAATGAGTGAATAGCTAGGGAATTGCGATAGATAATTTCCTTTGCTAAAAAAATTCCTTCGTTAAATATATTAGTGAGGAAAAATCTCTCGCTAATGTAAGTCATTTTTTTGAAAGGGAATAGCGAGGGAATTCCCTCACAAAATATGGTAAAAAATTAAAATTTAATAAAAACTTAGTAAATAAAGAGTAAAAACCTAGTTGATTCTAACCCACGACCTTCCCACCCACAGTAGCACCTTCCACTCTTTTGAGCATCCACACCCTTCCCCTCCTTCTGAGCACGGCAGTGACACGACAATGAACAATGCGATGACGAGCGACATGATGACGAGCAACGCGACGACAAGCGACACGATGATGAGTGAAGCGATGACCAACGATGTGACAGCGAGCGATGCGATGACGAGCGACAACCCTGCAGGTAAGCCTTTGGGTATCAGCTCTCTTTGAATATCTCTTTCTATACTCTCTATTCTTCACTGTATATCTTAACAATAACAGAACCACAATCGTTGCCACCAACACCAAAGTACATTTCCCTTCAAGAACTCAACAAACACAGCAAGTGAGGAGATCTATGGATCTCCATACACGACAAGACGTTACTGACGCTTTCGCTGCCTTGCACTCCAAAACTGCTTATCAAAACCTCGACTCCTTCTTCACCGGTTATTACCTCAAAGACTACACTGTCTCTGAGGTTTCCAAAGATTACAGGAAGCTCTTGTCTAAGTTTTTGAGAAGGGGCTATTTAAAGATAAGGGACACGACGCGTTCTTTACTCTCTTTTTTTGTTCATTTTATTTGTTTTTTGTGTCAGTGTTTACGATGTCTTGTGTTATGGGAGCACATGGGTGCACATGACTTGTGGTGGGAATGGGTTTCTTGTGGATTCAGAGTGGGTAGATTGGACATAATTCTGGGCACTACTAGATCATGATGAACTAGGATTTGAACTGGTTCGTTCAGATCTTCTCTGGGAACTACCTTGCTGGGATCAACTTTGCGTGGTGGAAGTGGAACCACAATGCTCACCACATTGCTTGTAATAGCCTTGACTTTGACCCAGATCTTTAGCACTTACCATTCTTTAAGGTCTCTTCCAGGTTCTTCAATTCACTCAGTTGTTATTTCTATGAGAGGAAGATGAACTTTGATTCTTTTGCCAATTTTCATTTTCGGTCTACAATTCTGAAATTGATTATCTTATTAGTTTTGATTTATTATGATTTCTGTTCATTACTATATAAATCTATGGTCTTGGGGCTTTTTCAAAAGATACTTTACTTGCTTTGTATCTAAGTGAAAATGTCTTTCTTTTTTTAAGATTTTGGAATATTTGAACCTATTGTTGACTAAACAAGTTTTAAATTACTTGTTGTCAATCTTTTCGGGGACAAGTTGAATATATTTTTCTTTTTGCCTATCCTATGGTATAATTTTGTTTATTGTCAGTAGTTCAAATCTCTATCAGTTTATTAGTACTATGTATAATATAATGGAAAAATAGCAGCTAGGCTTCATAATTAGGTGCTTAAGATGTAGAAGAACCATTCTTTTTGTTGTACCAATGGTCTTAACATGGTGGCATTCTAGCATTGGTGTCCACAAATCACTTTTTGATTCGAATCTTCTCAGCTTCTAAAGTTCCTTATTATGTATGCTAGGCCGTGTCAATGGAAAATGGGAATATTTCATTGTGCATATTTCATTGGAGTTCCATAATGACTATTATGGAACTCCACCTGATATACTGTGAGGAAATTTGACAATGAGGAAATTTCATTGGAGCCTTTCAATTTTGAGCTTATAACTATTTCACCGATGTCTGTCTTGCCTGGCAAGTTTGTTGTGCAGTTTGCTCCTATTTGTTTGGTGAATATGCTAAACACTAGTGAAGTTATTTAGTCCTTGGCTTTTGATAAGGCTCAGAATTTGGTTGAAGTTGGAGTAAGAGGAAAAAGGGAGATAAAGGTCTTTGCCTTAGAGATACCAAGCACTTGTAGAATTGATGGGAAAGAAGTTGATTTTGCCTCAGCAAACCGTTGATTACCCAAGCTTCAAGCTCGTAATCATCGGTGATGGCAGAACAGGTTCTCTTACCTTTTCTTATTTTCTTTCCCTATCCCTTTTTGATTCATCCTGATTTCGAGGTTTCCACTTCCAGATAGAGTTCCATTTTTAATTTAATTTTCTATTTTTTTATGAAATCAAGACAACATTCTTTGATTCCTGATTAGTGTAATTGATTCACTATACTTTTCAAACCTTGGAGCTTACTTGAGGCCAAGTTAATGATTTGTGTTGTGTGTGTTGGTTTTTAAAAAAATAAGTGTGCTGCAAGCAAATAAGAAAAAAAAGGTTGGATTAAAGAATGCATAGTTGGTTTTGGTTATGTGATGGTTGACTCTATAAATTATTAAATGTGCTTTGTTAAACTGTGATAGATGAGCAAGTTAGAAATTATAATAATGAGATTAATAAATGTAGATCCGAATCTCCAAGTTTTGGAGCCTTTTTCTCTGCTCCTAGTATTCTTGCTCCATCAGTAGTTTCTACAGCTGTACAGGCGCTTCCCAGAAAGGTTTTGGTTCCTCCAGCTGTTGATCAGGGGCAAGCACTAGCTGCATTGCAAGTTTTAAAGGTATTTATTTGTTCTCATCCACTTTTTTAAAGACTACAATTGTAATCGTTTGAGATGTGCTTGTAACTTTGTATAGCATAGGCTACAATTGTGATTTCCATTTTCTTCTATATTCATTTCTTACAGCCCTTTATCATGTCAAGATCTTGTTAGTTGGAAAATGGCCCTAGAGATCTGAAAGGTTTTAAGCCACTCTTGTAATTCTTGTTGGACTATAACTGATCAATATGTATGCTTCAAATCTGATGACTAATGGGTAGATGTTGTACCAACTTTCTGGTTTTATAGACACTGATAAGATACACCCTGATGCATGCCTTGCACTTGTAGCTAATGTATCTGTTGGGGAACTGGGAATAATAACTCTTGCATTTGGTAGTCATATTCTCTTTTTAAGTCTCTGACAATGTTTATCTATATGCTTTTGAATTTTTGTTAGTTGTTATTCTTTCTTTCCTTTGAGTTATTTCTTATATGCTTTGGGTTTTCTTCTATTTTTTTTTTTTTGGAGGGGTTCCTGTCAAGGTTATACACAATTGTTCCAGCCACATAAACCAATAACGAAAGCCCAAGCAGTTGTTGCCCCTGCTACTGGAGATGCTTCAGACATAGTTAATTCAGAGCTTGCACACATTGAAGCAGAATTTGTGGCTGGAAATGTTGTTGTTGTACTTAGTGCTTTAGTAGCTCAATTTGAGAAGGATATCAATGTAAGTTTTGAACAAGAGATTTTCATAGAGACGAAAAAGATCAAGGTTGTTGAACGAATGGCTGAAGAAACAAGATGTGAGTTGGAAAGGTTAAGAGCTGATAAAGAAGAAGATAAGATTGCCTTGATGAAGGAACGTGCTGCTATTGAATCAGAAATGGATGTTTTTTTCTAGGTTAAGGCATGAGGTTGAAGATCAACTACAAAACCTTATGAATAACAAGGTATAAATAGCTTATAAAAAAGAGAGGATTAGCAAGCTTTGGGAGCAAGCAGAAGCTGAGAACAAGGAGATTACCCGTTTACAGTAAACTGTGCTTTCATCGTGTAAAAAATGTGATTTGAGTGCGCTTTAAAAGTGAAAACTAGATGTTAATATCAAATCTATGATCTTTGATTTTTTTTTTCTTTTGAATAAAAGTGGGCATAAATTGATTTTGGATCTTCACTGGTGCAATCTTGTTTTTTTGCTTTTCATGAAATCTTAGTTTTTCATATGCCTAGTGTTGTTGTCCTGCCTTTTTTAAGTCTTTGTTAAGCTTTCACATTGTTGCCTTTATTGTCTTTGCCCATTGTTTGTTATTTTAGTACTTGGTTTTTTGAGTTCAACACTCTAATTTTGTATGAGATAGATGTTTAATTGAGAAATTGAGATAGTTTACTTTTACTATTGAGATGCTAAATTATGTTGTGATGGTGACACAATGTACGTGCATGGGTGGAAGTGTGTAGTGTAAGTCGGGTGGCTTTTGCTTTTTTTTTTTCTTTCATTATTTTTTCTTGTTGTGACTGGGATTTACGTGGGAATAGCGAGGGAAATTAGCGACAAATATTATATCCAAATTTTTTTTCTTGTTGTGCCTGGGATTATTGAGGGATTTGCAAGAGAAATTAGCAAATGAATAACAGGGGAAATTAGCAAGGAATTAGCGAAAGATATTAGATCCAATTTTTTTTTCTTTTTGTGACTAGGATTAGCGAGGGATTAGCAAATGATTAGTGACAAATTTTAGATCCAAAATTTCTACACTATAGTGATGGAATTTCCCTTGCTGATTTGCAAGGGAACATTGACGTCGTTTTTTTAAAAAATTTACAAGGTATTAGCGACGTATTAACGGGGGATTAGCGACATATTAGCAAGTGATTAGCGACGGATTAGCGAGGAAAATATTCTGTCGCTACTTAGCGATGAAAAAAAAATCAACGGACCTGTCCCTCACTAATTTGCAAATTACTTGTAGTGCACAAATCAAAGGAGTTTTCGATGGAAAGCCTGTTCTTCAATCTCAGAGTTAAGGAGGAGGCTTGGAAACAAGATCTGAGGGAGGATGTTTTTGGTTGTTTCAATTTTGTTGTTTTAAACAACAACAATAAAACTCTATGTGAACACCCAATTTTGTTCGGGTATTTTTGTAAAATTAAAAAAAAAAGGTTCAATCTTTCATTCAGTAGCTCATTATGCAACCTATTGGTCCATTAGCTTATTTACCCATAATCCATGTTCCAACCTATTAACCCATTAGCCTAGTAACCCATAACCCATTAACCCATAACCTATGATCCAACTCATTGACCCATTATCCTAACCAAATTCCATCAATCCATAACCTAACCCATTAACCCATTGACCAAGTCTAATACAACTCAAACTCATCATAAACAAACATATCCTAATCAAATCCCATCGTTATCCTAAACTTATCCTAAACTAACCCAACACTCATCCTAAACAGATCCCAACTCATCATCCTAAACCAATCCTAATCACACTTTAACTCAAATTCTTCAACCTAATCCTTTCTTATATTAACCTATAACCCCACACACAAAGGAGGGATACAACCTTAATTTTTTCACGTAGCTTTTTCTTGGCAAAGCAAGTTCCACACCATCACACATCTTCCATTACCACTTCATCTTCTTCACCTTCACTTCATCTTCTTCACTTTCAGCCACCATCTTCACCGTTGTCATCAACCTCCACGCCCACCATAACCACCATTCAACCTTCACACCATAACCACTCATCAAAACAACCTAAAGATCCATCAGAACTCATCCACACCGAAACCATCCCATCGCACCAGCCTCGCTTTATCCGTCACCCCTGCCCAACCGTAGTCCAGATCGGCACACCAGAATCACTTCGCCGCTGTTACCCACACCCAAGTCCGTCGAACCTGTGCCATTCAGCCCGAACCACCTCCGCCGGCCTTCATCTTCCTTATCTTTTCTGCAAAACATCAAAAAAGGAAGAAGAAGCAGACCCCCCTTTTGTTTTTATTTTTTTCGCAAGCCTCTATTTTTTGTTTAATGATAAACTCTGTTAGTTTTTTTTTTTTGAAATGAGCTTAATGTAGTAAAGTATTAGGCTGAAAAGAAAATTAAGAAAAAGAAAACAAAAAAAAAAGAGGATGATAAAAGTAAAATAAATTTTAATTTTTTTTTTAAAAACAAAACAAGATTAATCGAGTTGTGACAGCTTGTTAATCTTGTAATTATTTTAGATCATCTGATTTGTGACAACCTAATGATTCGAATTATTTTAAAAAATAAATTATTATTTAATAAAGATTCAAAATTCATTATTATTATTATTATTATTATTATTATTTTCTTTTTTTTCTAGGTAATTTTAGATTAAAAAAAATCTCATTTAATAGTAATAAATTCAATAATCAGTGGGTGACGTCTCTAGCGTGACGCGAACTTCACCTATTCAAACCTTAATTTGATTAACAGAGTCGCGACGACTTGTTAATTCAAATTTTTATAATAAAAATAAAAAAATTAAATCTTTTCTTTAAATAAAATCAACCAACCCACACTTATTTTCTATAGAACTACGTGACTTTGAGTTACTCATTGCACCTGAGGATACGTAGGAGTAAAACTTTATTCTGTCAAGCCAAAGTTTAATTTTTCACAAATTATTTGTTTAGTTTAGTTTTTTTTATAAAAAAAGGTAAAACAAATATATTATAAGATTATTAAATTTTGCATAATTAATTTAGGGTAACCATTTTAGGATTGATGTGTTTGGAGTACTGTGGGGTTAAGTCTCAACCTTTCCCTATGCATAACTGACTCCCGAATCCGATCTGGTTTCAAAGACCATTTTCAAAAAAGGTTTTTCAATTTTTCCTAATTTAAATGAAATTGGTGGCGAATCCTAACAATTTATTTTGTTTTGCTACTCCCGCCGCGATCACGATCGCGACAGATGACGACTCCACTGGGGAATACTTGAGAGTCAAGCCCATATAAGTTAGTTATGCAAAATTTTGTAATCTTTGTACACTTGTTTTACTTTTTCTTTTTTGTTTCTAATTTTCTTTAATTATTTTTTTAACCATTTTTTGTTAATTATTTTGTTATTGGGAATTTTTGTTTTGTATTTGTTTTTATTTGTACGCTTCCTACACCCACCGCACCTACACGTTTATCACACACATCCGAGTTGGGCCCTATACTTGGGTCTGAGTGAATCCTAAGTTAGGTAGAGGTTATGTAGTAATAGCCATTTTGGATGTACATCCTGTTTGGTTATTGCGAAAACTTCATCTAGAGTGTGCCTTTTTCATGAATGTCTCACACCTAGTGGTTTACCCACTATTTCGTGGTCAACATTTTGAAATAGGACTTAACTCTAGAGACCTTTAGAATAGAAGGGTCCCCAAATGAGAGTTATCACAAATTAGAAAGACCCATAGATCCTTATGATAGAATTCCTTCGTTTAAGACAATACCTTAGAACACGAAGAGAGCGTACTTCTTCTTTATGTAGCTATCCCTCATTTTTTTTCAGCACCTTGCATTTTCATGAAAAAAAATAAAAAAAACATGCATTTTCATGGCATTCCTAGCATTTAATATATATATATATATATATATATATATATATAAAATCATGTATTTTCATGACATTCCTAACATTCTAAAATAAGAAAAAAATCATACAATTTCATGGCATTCCTAGCATTGTAAAAAAAATAAAAAAAATCATGTATTTTCATGGCATTCATTGCATTTTTGTTTCATTTTATGCATCTCATTCATTTCATTTTATCTCATTATTTTTGTTTGGTATTACCGTGTTCAGCACCATTGCATGACCAAGGAAAGAAGACACCAATCAAACTCAAGTTCATAACACAAGGGCTTGAACAAAGCTTGCAGTGATGGTAACTGAGAACGAAGGAAGGAATTTGAGTATGGAAGTAGATGAGATGAAAGAAAAGATGAATGAAATGGCAGAGTCTCAGAGAAGAATGGAGGAAATGTTGTCGGCCATGAGAGAGACCCTCACTTTGATAGGGACAACCAGAGATATATGAGTAATTGGGGCACACTTGCACCCACCAAATGTTACTTCCATGAGAGCAAACCCTGGGGCCACCACTGAGATGCCTTTTGTGGGAGGAACATCAAATACTACATCACTAGTGATTTATATCGGAGAAGGATATCATTCGTCAGAGGATATCACTGCTAAGAAAGGATTCCAGCAGAAAAAGAATGAGCCTGAAGTTAATTTTGTCCAGCATCAACAGACCTTTAGACCTCGATATTCCCCACAATACCTAACTCATCTACCACCATATAACCCTAACCTTCATTTGCCATACCATACACCTACACCTCCTTATTACCCTCCACACCAAATTATACTAACCACAAACATCACCCCAACTCCACAATTCTAAACCAACAATGTTCCCATACCTCAACCATATCACCCAATCTATACCCAATACCCACCTCTACCTTCACAAAACTTCCCAAATCACCCACAACCTCGGCCAAACTTTCAAAATCAAGGTCGTTCTCACCCCCGAAACCTACCCCATTTCCCAAAACTATCCATTTCAAATGCAGGTTTATTCCAAAGGCTGTTTGATGCTCACCTCATCTCAGGAAATCCTGTATGTCCCTTAGAACCACAATTCCCAGTGGGGTATAATCCGAGTTTAACTTGAAAATACCACATGGATGCCGCAGGACACTCAATTGAATATTGTGAATCCTTCAAGATTGCAGTAAGAAAGCTAATTGCTTATGAGAAGCTTGACATTGAAGAAATAGTTAGACCCAGTATGGTTAACAACTAGTGATAATTAGTGATGTTGGACTCATGATAACTTTCTTGAAATATTAATGTAATGAATTTGTATGGGTACATTGTTTCCTTTCATCACTTTGTCTTTCTTGATAATTATTTTCTTTCATTTCTTTAAAGTGTCTTCCTTGGTAATTCTCAGTTGGGTCCGTGTGTGTAAGTGTCTTAGCAAAAAAAAATCAATAAAGAAAAAATGAGCTTATAAGTAATCACTTGGTGTGTACTATCTTTTGTCTCAAATTTAAAGTTTTGAAAATAAACAATCATGATTTAAAAATGAAGACTGACCATTTTTCTTTATCTTTTACAAAAATTCATCATTTTTATCCCTTGTTAGCCCTTTTGAGCTTGAAATTTTCTTCAATAAACCATGGACAAGGATCACCCTTACACTAGGAAATATCATAAAACAAAGGTTGATTGTTATGATGAATGTTCTAAAGCATAATGGAAAAGGAAGAAAAGTGAAAAGGATAAGCAGTAAAAATTAAAAAAAATGATGAAAAAAAGCAGAAAAAAAGAGAAGGAAAATGAGGATGAAAGAAAATGAAATGAAATGGAAAAGAAAAAGGGAATCATAAGATAAAAGTGTTTGAAAGTGAAAAAGTAGTTGATGAAGTTTAATGATCCTTAGTCTCATTCTACCCTTAAACACTTGTTTGAGCCTTATATCTTTCCTTTCATAACCCCTAGCCTTGGCCACGTTACAAGCCTCAAAAAGTCCATTCTGATCAATGAAGGGTTGTTGTCATTTTCGTTAACTTTAATTTTGAGACAAATGTTATGCTTATCCAAGTATTTAGTTCATTGCTCCTAAAAAAATGAAAATGAAAAGAAAAAAAAAAGAGACTTACACTAGGATAAATTTGTACCCCGTTTAACTCGGTTCTAAACTGGGGCAATTTTTCCTTTCTATCCTAGACTGGGAAAAATTTTCTTTAGTTTAATGTGGCTCTACACTAGGACAAGTTTGTACCCCGTTCGATTCTGTTCTAATTTGGGGCAATTTTTCCTTGGTTCAATTTGTCTTAGGTAAATCTTTTAATCGCTAGAATAGATCCTGGTCCTACTCAATTCAGTCTTAGACAGGGGCAAATTTCTTTTCGGTTCAATTTGACTTGATGTAGATATTCAGCAGAAGAAAATCCTTGGCCATAATGTCTAGTAGACAACTAAAGATTGGTCTCATGAAGGTCAAACCTATTCGTATTGGGTCAACACCTCTTTGGATCTCATATCATTATTTGTGTCTTTTCGTGTAGTCAAACTTCCAAGACCAATCTAGAAGTTGTTTACCCTGTAAGTTCCTTTTATGTCGTACTTTTAAATTCATGTCTATCTGTTACATAATGTTTCAAGAAAGGTGAACAAAAGTACAATATTATGATTTGATCATCTGATGATAATTCCCTGATGAACAATTCAGATCAAAAAGAATTTAGAAGTTTCAATTAAAGGGAAAAATGATATCCCAAGGGATAATCCAAAAGTAAGAGGTACCCGAGCAAAAAAAAAAAGAAAAAAAAGCTCGTTAGGTTGAAAACCCAAAAGGGCAGTTTAAGCAAGAGTTAAGGCAAATAAATTGGAATTACTTAAACTGGGGCAATTTTATTTACGTTCGATTGGCTACACAGAGGTAACTTGGTTCGCATTCAATTAGCCACACTGGGGTAAAACTTTTGAAAATATATATTGAAGGAAGTAGCAACAAAGACAGCGATTGAGTCCTCTGGCCGTTGCAAGAAATCAATGATCAAAGAACAAATACTGGGGCAAAAATTTTCTCGCAAAGACTTATTGGCTCCAAGCAAGGGTTCACAACAAGAGATTATCATCTTAATTCCTAAAAAGGGAGTAGTTAAGAGCAGAAAACAGGAAAATAAGATGAAAAAAAAGAGATAGAGAGAAAGGATGGGTAAGTAGGATCGGGACTATCAAGCCCAACTGAAGGATCTGATGAAGAGAAACACGCGAACAAGGGTTTGATTTCCAAGGTTAGCGTTGTTTCAAATGTTTTTAAAATACATCATCTTGCATTTTCAAAGCATTAAAATAAAATTGAAAAAAAGAAAGAAAAAGAAAAATGAGAGAAAGAAAAGAGAAAAAAAATAAGAAAAAAATCTTTTCGGGACGTAGATGCCCATTGTCTTTAATTTTTGGGATGTAAATACTCATTATTAATTTTCGGGACGCAGATGCCCATTGTCTTTAATTTTCGGGACGTAGATGCCCATTGTCTTTCATTTTAGTTACGTAGATGCCCATTGTCTTTAATTTTCAGGACGTAAATGCCCATTGTTAATTTTCGAGACATAGATGCCCATTGTCTTTAATTTTTGGGACGTAAATGGCCATTATTTTTAATTTTTGAGACGTAGATGCCCATTGTTTTTTTTTGAGACGTAAATGCTCATTGTCTTTCATTTTAGGGACGTAGATGCCCATTGTCTTTAATTTTTAAGACGTACATACCCATTATTAATTTTCGAGACGTAGATGCCCATTGTCTTTAATTTTTGGGACGTAGATGCCCATTATTTTTAATTTTTGGGACGTAGATGCCCATTGTTTTTTTTTCGGGACATAGATGCCTATTGTCTTTTATTTTAGGGACGTAGATGCCCATTGTCTTTAATTTTTTGGAAATAAATGCCTATTGTTAATTTTTGGGACATAGATACCCATTGTCTTTAATTTTCGAGATGCAGATGCCCAGTGTCTTTTAATTTTTGGGACGTAGATGCCCATTATCTTCTTTCGAGACGTAGATGCCCATTATCTTTAATTTTCGGGACGTAGATGCCCATTATATTTTTTCGGGACGTAGATGTCCATTGTCTTTAATTTTCGGGACGTGGATGTCTAGGGACGCGGTAGCCCATTGTCTCTCTGCCATTTATCTTCGAGCGCATCGCTCTTCACCTTTTTATTCTCGCATGGTTTTGTTTTTTGTTTCTCCCGAACAAAATTTGAGTTCATTTCTTTACTCGTTCCTTACCACGATAAAATGAAAAGCTGTGGTTATTCTTTTTATCTAGTAAGAAATAAGTAAAGAGGGGCAACTGTGAACACCCAATTTTGTCTGGGTATTTTTGTAAAATTAAAAAAAAATGGTTCAATATTTCATTCAGTAGCTCATTATGCAACTCATTAGTCCATTAGCCTATTTACCCATAATCCATGTTCCAACCTATTAACCTATTAGCCCAGTAACCCATAACCCATTATCCAACCCATTAACCCATTATCCTAACCAAATTCCATCAATCCATAACCTAACCCATTAACCCATTGACCCAGTCTAATGCAACTCAAACTCATCATAAACAAACATATCCTAATCACATCCCATCAGTTATCCTAAACTTATCATAAACCAACTCCAACACTCATCCTAAACAGATCTCAACTCATCATCCTAAACCAATGCTAATCACACTTTAACTCAAATTCTTCAACCTAATCTCTTCCTATATTAACCTATAACCCCACACACAAAGGGGGGATTCAGCTTAATACCTTTGAGCCCAAATAGACTTATCAGACTACAACCTTAATTTTTTCATGTAGCTTTTTCTTGGCAGCAAGTTCCATACCATCACACATCTTCCATTACCACTTCATCTTCTTCACCTTCACTTCATCTTCTTCACTTTCAGCCACCATCTTCACCGTTGTCATCAACCTCCACGCCCACCATAACCACCATTCAACCTTCACACCATAACCACTCATCAAAACAACCCAAAGCTCCATCAGAACTCATCCACATTGAAACCATCCCATCGCACCAGCCTCGCTCGATCCGTCACCCCTGCCCAACCGTGGTCCAGATCGGCACACCAGAATCACTTCACCTCCGTTACCCGCACCCATGTCCGTTGAACCTATGCCGTTCAGCCCGAACCACCTCTGTCGGCCTTCATCCTCCTTATCTCCTCTGCAAAACATCAAAAAAGGAAGAAGAAGCAAACCCCCCTTTTGTTTTCATTTTTTTCGTAAGCCTCTATTTTTTGTTTGATTTTTTGTTTAGTGATAAACTCTGTTAGTTTTTTTTTTTGAAATGAGCTTAATGTAGTAAAGTATTGGGCTGAAAAGAAAATTAAGAAAAAGAAAAAGAAAAAATAGAGGATGATAAAAGTAAAATAAATTTCAATTTTTTTTTTAAAAAAACAAAACAAGATTAACCGAGTTGTGACAGCTTGTTAATCTTGTAATTATTTTGGATCATCTGAGTTGTGACAACCTAATGATTCAAATTATTTTAAAAAATAAATTACTATTTAATAAAGATATAAAATTCATTATTATTATTATTATTATTATTTTCTTTTTTTTTAGGTAATTTTAGATTAAAAAAATCTCATTTAATAGTAATAAATTCAATAATCAGTGGGTGACGTCTCTAGCGTGACGCGAGCTTCACCTATTCAAACCTTAATTTGATTAACAGAGTCGCGATGACCTGTTAATTCAAATTTTTATAAAAAAAAATAAAAAAATTAAATCTTTTCTTTAAATAAAATCAACCAACCCACACTTATTTTTTATAGAACTACGTGATTTTGAGTTCCTCATTGCACTTGAGGATACGTAGGAGCAGAACTTTTATTCTGTCAAGCTAAAGTTTAATATTTCACAAATTATTTGTTTTGTTTAGTTTTTTTTTTATAAAAAAAAGTAAAACAAATATATTATAAGATTATTAAATTTTGCATAATTAATTTAGGGTAACCGTTTTAGGACGGATGTGTTAGGGGTGCTGTGGGGTTAAGTCTCCACCATTCTCTATGCATAACTGACTCCCGAATCCAATCTGGTTTCAAAGACCATTTTCTAAAAAGGTTTTTCAATTTTTTCTAACTTAAATAAAATTGGTGGCGACTCCTAACAATTTATTTTGTTTCGCCACTCCCGCTGCGATCACGGTCGCGACACTCTAGCACACTTGAAGCCAAACAGGAAGAATATGACGTCAAACCAGAACCAGAACCAAATGTATAACCAAAATAAGAATAAGAATAACAAAAACCAGGTCACATGACTCGAAATAATAATCAGTTTATGTGTTATGCTTGCAACAGACCTGATCACATAGCTCGAAATTGCAAGAAACGTCATCCTATAGTTCAAGCTAATATGATTGAGGAGGAGCCACTTGTGGCTATGATTACTGAAATCAATATGGTTTCTAGTCCCGAAGGTGGTGGGCAGATTCAGGCGCAGCTTGCCATATGTGTCATGATCATTCCTTATTCAAGACTTATTCTGAAGTCAATGATGTGAAAGTGTTATTGGGTGATTCTCACATCATTAAGGCAACTAGAACTGACACTGTGGAACTGAAGTTTACTTCTGGAAAAACACCCTTTCTAAAGGTTGTCTTGCATACTCCAGAAATGAGGAAGAATCTTGTTTTTATTTTTCTGCTTAATAAGACTAGGTTTGTTCAAAACATTGATTCTGATTAGTATGTCATCACCAAAAATGGATCATTTGTTGGTAAGGGTTACGCATGTGATGGTATGTTCAAGCTGAATGTTGAGATGAATAAAATTGTCTCTTATTCTTATATTATGAGTACTTTTAATGTCTGACATGCTAGACTTTGTCATGTTAATAAAAGGCTAATTAAAAATATGAGTAATTTAGGTATTATTTCTAAAGTACAAATAGAGGACTATGACAAATGTGAATCATGCAGTTGGTGTGTGAAATTCACAAGTGTACGGTTTCGTTGTCAAGTAATAAAAAGATCGAATCCATAGGGATTGTGTCTATGAATACCAATTAATTCATTAATTCAATTAAATTAAATAAAGGGGATAAAATTATTGAGAGATAAGAATGTAGTAACCAAGCAATTAAATAAATAATATTAAAGTGCAGAGTTGAGAACAAAAATAACAAGTTGTTAGGAAATGTTTTCAAATTCAAGAAAGCTTCCAAGATTGGGGTAACTACAATGATACAAGACAAATCTTAATTGACAACCCTTTTATTAAAATTGAAATTCAATTGAAGGTGAATTCCCCAAAATTAGTTAATGTTTTTTCTCAAGAGACAAGAACCGTGCCCAATTAAACTAATTCCTACTGTTGTGGTAATTAAATTTAAATTGAACCTATTACGCTTTATGGTAATTCATTAAATTCTCGAAAGGCTAAACCTACTCTCGTAATTTAGACCTTAAGTTCAGTTCTTATGGTTCCAACACCTAGGTTCACCTCTCAGTACGTCCTTAGATATCTATGAGATACAAATATGTGGCCAGCAAATTCACATGAATAAGAGCAATAAGGATTGAATTAAAAAATATTCAAGATTAATAAAAGGGGTAAACAAAGTCAATTAATCATCATCAATGTATCAAAGGGCATTGCCCAATCCTAGAAATAAAAGAAACTACTCAGACATGGAGAAGAAGAAACAAGAAATCAAATTCAAGAACATCCAAACTCGTAATCCAAGAGAGAAGAGAGAAGAGAGAAGAAAGATGAAGATCAAGAGCCTCCCAATGTGCCTCATTCCAAACTAAATTGGAACCCTAATATTGTATTCAGAACATCTATAAATACCCTAGGGTTTTTTTTTGTCTCCGCCCATAAAAAGAAATAAAAAAAAAACTTAAAAATATGTCTCGTACTGCGATCCATGACCGTGGATCATTCCACGGGTTGGCCGTGGATCTTGTTGTTTGAGTTCCACAGCCGTGGAACTTTTTGAAAATGTTCTTTTGCTTCTTCATGCAGCTGCTCGATCCATGGTCGTGGTGAATTCCACAGGCAGACCATGGAACTCTCTGGAGTGAGCTTTTTGCCCCAATTTGCTATCCGTAAAACTCCAACTTCAATCGTGCAAGCTTTCCATCTATTTCAAGACCAATTTAGCACAAATCCTGCACAACAATACCAAAAACGCCGCAGTTATCCGAACTAAGGGGAACAACAAATAAAAAGGGAAACTAAAATGTCTAAAATGCCTAAAAATGCATGCAAAACAAGAACAAAATATAATGTTATTTCACAAACATCAACAGTCAAGCCAAAATAACCAAGACTTCATACAAATCTGTAGAACGAGAATCTAAACCTCTTGATTTGATTCATTATAATATTTGTGAATATGATGGTGTTTAACCAGAAATAAGAAAAAATATTTTATTACTTTTATATATGATTGTTCAAATTATACCTCTGTTTACTTGATGTGCCATAAAAGTGAAGCTCTTGATATATTTAGAGTGTTTATGAATGAAATAGAAAATTAGTTTGGGAAAAAAATTAAGAAATTTTGTAGTGCTAGAGGCATAAAATATAATTCTGTTGAATTTAATAAATTGTATGAAACACTTGAAATTATTCATGAAGTAACTGCACCTTATTCACCTAAAATGAATGGAAAAGCTGAATGAAAAAAATATAACACTATCTAAGCTTATTGTAGCTATTTTGTTGAATTATGGTGCATCTTTTCTTTGGTGGGGAGAAATTATCCTAACTGTTTGCTATGTTTTGAATAGAGTTCATAATTCAAAAACTAGTGTTTCACCTATTGAATTATGACTAAATAGAAAACCAAATGTTTCATATTTTAGAATATGAAGTTGTTTAACTTATGTGCGAATACCAGATCCTAGCTAAAAGATCTAAACTAGCAAGTAGAGCATATGAATGTGTTTTTATTGGATATACATTAAATAGCAAGGCATATAGGTTCTTTGATATTAAAAATAAAGTGATTATTGAATCACTTGATGCTGATTTCTTTAAGGACAAGTTTCTGTTTAAATATAAAATTAGTACGGGTTCTACATAAAATGTTGTTGCTAATGAGCCAATGTTGTCTAAGAGTAAAGAACCGTCTAATTTTGAAATTAAGTTAAGAAGTATAAGACCTAAAATATTAAAAGATTTTGGGCCTGATTTTTATGCTTTTACTTTAGAAGGAGATCCTATTTCTTTAGAAGAGGCATATAAATCTACTGATTCAATGTTTTGGCGAGAAGTTATGAATGATGAAATGGATTCTTTACAATCTAATAAAACGTGAAAACTTATTGATTTGTCTTTTGGCTGTAAGCCTATTGGTTGTAAATGGGTACTAAAAAGAAAATTAAAAGTTGATGGTTTCGTAGAAAAATACAAAGCTAGACTTGTACCTAGAAGCTTTAAGCAAAAAGAAAATATAGATTTTTTTATACTTATTCTCCTGTCACTAGAATAACTTCGATTTGTATTCTATTTGCTATTATTGTTGTGCATAACTTGATTGTACATCAGATGGATGAGAAGACAACATTTTTGAATGGTGATTTGGATGATGAAGTTTACATGGACCAGCCTGAAGGATTTATTATTCCTGGACAATAACATAAGGTATGTAAATTAGAAAAATCCTTATATGGTCTTAAGCAAGCACCTAAGCAATGACATGATAAATTTAACTCTCTTGTTATTAGTCATGGTTTCAGAATAAATAAAAGTGATAAGTGTATTTATAACAAGCTTGTTGGTAATGTGTGTGCTACGATATGCTTGTATGTGGATGATCTATTAATATTTGGTACAAATATTAGTGCTGTTAATGAAATGAAAAATATGCTTAGCAACAATTTTGATATAAAAGATCTTGGAGAAGCTAATGTTATTCTTGAAATTAAAATAATAAGGACAAGTAATGGAATTTCATTAGATCAATCTCATTACCTTGAAAATATGTTACATAGATATAACTATTTTGATTGCAAACCTGTTTGTTCTCCTTATGATCCTAGTGTTAATTTATTGAAGAACACTAGTGAAAGCATTAGGGAATCTGAGTATGCTAGCATTATTCAGAGTTTTCGTTATGCCACTGATTGTACCCAACCTGATATTGCATATACTGATGGAGTTCTTTGTAGATTTACTAATTGTCCTAATGAAGAACATTGGTTTACTATTGGAAGGCTCATGCGTTACTTGAAAAGAACCATGAACCTAGACTTACACTTTCTGAGGTTTTACTACGGTCCTTGAAAGTTTCAGCGATATCGATTGGAATATCCTTTCGGATGATTCAAAAGCAACCAGTGAATACATTTTTAGTATCGTTGGTGGAGCTGTTTCTTGGAAGTCAAAGAAACAAACTGTTCTAACTCAATCCACTATGGAGTCAGAACTTATTGCTCTGGCTACCGCTAGTGAGGAAGCTAGTTGATTGAGGAATTTGTTAGCAGATACTCCCTTATGGGAAAGACCTACACCGACTGTTTTAATTCACTGTGATAACATTGCAGCTATATCAATTGTTTAGAACCGTTATTACAATGACAAGAGTTAACATATACGTCGTAAACACAACATTGTAAGATAATATCTTTCTAGAGGTGTTGTGAGAGTGGATTATGTTCAATCTTGTGAGAATCTTGTCGATCCTTTGATGAAAGGATTAACACGTGAAAAAGTGTGAAACACTTTGAAAGGAATGGAACTAAAGCTTATGGATAAATGAGTCACTAATGATGGTAACCCAACTTATTGAGTGGAGATCCTACAAAAAGGTTCAATAAGAAAAACAAATCGTTAGCGATATACATGGAATCATGCAATTTTGTATAGGGTTTTGTCGCGACCGTAATCACGGCGGATGCGGCGAAACAAAATAAATAAGTTAGGAATCGCCATCAATTTTATTTAAATTAGAAAAAATTAGAAAACTTTTTTAGAAAATGGTCTTTGAAACCAGATTGGATTCGGGAGTCGGTTATGCATTGGGAAGGGTAGAGATTTAACTCCACAGCACCCCTAACACATCCGTCCTAAAACAGTTACCCCAAATTAGTTATGTAAAATTAATAATCTCAAACTATATTTATTTTACCTCTTTTATTAAAAAAAACTAAAAAACAAACAATTTAAGAAAATTTAAATTTTGGCTTGACGAAATTGAAATTCTGCTCCTACGTACCCTCAGGTGCAATGAGGAATTCAAAGTCACGTAATTCTTTAAAAAAATAAGTGTGGATTAGTTGATTTTATTTAAAGAAAAGATTTAATTTTTTTTATTTTATAAAAATTTGAATTAACAGGTCATCGCGACTCTGTTAATCAAATTAAGATTTGAATAGGTGCTCAAGGCCACGCTAAACGTCACCCACCGATTATTGAATTTATTACTATTAAATGAGATTTTTTTTAATCTAAAATTACTAAGAAAAAAAGAAGAAAAATAATAATAATAATAATAATAATAATAATAATAATAATAATAATAAAAATGAATTTTGAATCTTTATTAAATAGTAATTTATTTTTTTAAAATAATTCGAATCATTAGGTTGTCATAACACAGATGATCCAAAAATAGTTATAAGATTAACAAGCTGTCACAACTCAGATGATTACAAAAATTATAGAATTAACAAGCTGTCACAACTTAGTTAATCCTATTTTATTTTTTTATTAATTATTTTATATTTTACCCTTTTATTTTTTAACTTTTTCGTTTTCTCATATTTTTCTTTTTTTTACCTTATTGGACCCAATGAGCCCATTTGCCTAGGCTTACTCCAAAAAAAAAATCTAACAGAAACAGTAAAGCAAAGTTTACGAAAAGGGGGATACTTTTTCTCTCCTTCTTTGAAATGGACCAAATTGTTGCAGGTGAGCTCGAAATCAAAGGGGCGGCCGGTCGAAGGTGCAGCGCACGACATGCGGCTCACTGGCAACGACAGAGGATGGTGATGCTGTTTGGTAGCGGTTCGCAGATCGGTGCGGTGCGGTTGGCGGCAGCACGCGATTCTGGCGAAGACTGGTGCAGGTCTGGCTGTTTCAGGTTCAACAGGATCTGCGTCGGGTGCGGGTTCCGGCTAGATGGCGGAGGATCGGTTAGGGTGGTGGGTCGCGGCGCAATGTACGGTACCGGTACGACATTGCGGGCTGGAGCGGTATGGCTGTTGCGCGGCCTATCGGGCTGGTTCTGGTCGTAGCTGGGTGAGGCGTCAGATCTGGTTGAGGGCTGGTGGTTCTGCTATACTAATGCAACGGTGGCTATGGGTATGGGTGGTTCTTGTTTAGTAGTGAGGAAGATGGTGGGTGGTTTTGGAAGAGGTTCTTTGGGAAAGGTTGAAGATGTTGAGAGGGATGGTGGAGTTTTTTTTTTTTGTGGCAAAGGCGGTTATGAAGTGGTTTTAATGGTGGAATGGTGATGGAAGTGGTGAAGGGTGACATGATGGAGTGGTGAAGAAGGTGGTGCCACTCTTGTGCAAATTAGAGGCTACGTGGGGTGAAAAGGTGTGCTAATCTGAAGGTTTTTTTTTCAGTTAAAACTCAAGTTTGTTTATGGGTTATGGGTTTTATAAAAGGAGATTAAGGTGAAGAGTTTGAATTAAAGTGGGATTAGAATTAGTTTATGATGAGTGCTGGAATTGGTTTAGGATAAGTTTAGGATAGCTGATGGGATTTGATTATGATAGGTTTGTTTATGATGAATTTGAATTGTATTAGAATAGGTCAATGGGTTAATGGATCAGGTTATAGGTTGATGGACCAATTGGGTTGAATAATGAGTTAATAGGTAGGATAATGGATTATGGGCTGGATAATGAGTTATGGGTTAATGAGCCAATGGTAGGAAAATGGGCCAAAGATGAGTTTTTTTTCTCTCTTTTCTTTTAATTTCTTTTATTTACAAAATACTCCGGACAAAATTGGGTGTTCACAGGTTTTATACTCAAAGTCTATTCCCATAACATGATATTCTGTAGTGATGGAAAAGACTAAGTTTATTAAAATTCTTAATGAGAACTATAGAAAAAGTGAGGTATTTTACTACAGAAACACTCTTGATAGCCTCACCTATGTATATGTAAATGTGAGGCCGCATTCTATAAGAATTTGGCAAATTCTTTAGAGCATATACTAGAACTGAGATAGAAGCATATGACCGAAAAGTGCTGGCTTTAGAATTATGTGCTAACAAGATTGTGCATGATATTTCTTCTTTGTATATCCTAGAATGATAGTTTAAGATTAATTTACTATCTATTCTTATATACTGATAAGACTATCACTAGGTAAATGTTCAAATTCAAAGAACACCTTTGCTTATGCACAAGTCTTGACTGTATTTCTCAAAATTTTGTTTTCATTCTTTTAAATATAAGTGTGGGATTGTTTATATTTTAGTATATATTTAAAAGAAATTTTCTTTTTAGGGCTCACCTATTAACTTGACTTTATCTATTTTATTGTTTGATTTAGTTAATAACAAAAAATTTGACCATGACTTTTTATTCACGTTTTCCTTGTTTTTGACTATGACTCTATTCACCTTAAAAGGCAACATTCCTTTTTTCTTAAACGGAAAAAAAGGTTCATATTTTTTTTATTATAAAATCATAGAAGTTCTATTTGAGAGATTATCTATTTTTTTAGAGACAAATAAAGAATACATTACAAATTTGATAATATTTTTGTGTGCAATAAACACTGATATAGAAAAAATTTCTAAATTATTTTATATTGAAGACGACGTTACTAATACACTACTTGCATAGAAAAAGAATGAATCATGAATCATCTTAAAAAAATGACTTAATTTATAATTTAACTCACAATTTTCAATAATCAGTATTTTTTTTTTATTTCAGATTTCAAGGTAATATTTTCTGTAGTTAAAGTGGAGTCAAATTCAATAATACAGAATTTAGGCATCTATAGATGATAATTCCATCCTGTTCTTCATGCTGTTGAGAGATCTACTCCAACAACGTCATGGTGTGGACGTCATCGCTTCCCCAGTACACCGAACTCGGCAACTCATTGAGTAAGATCCCATCCTTGCAGAAACTTGATGAATTGGAGTTGAAAGACTTTTCTCATAACATTCACATAAACGATTACGAAGAGATATCGTCAATCATGGAGCATCTGGTGGTGTTCAAGGTCAAAGATGATGTTATAGTGTCGGAGATCGATGCGATGCTGGACCGAATCAATTCCCTTGTCTCCCTTGACCAACTTCTTCACCTTACCATGAGGCCATTGTTGCACATCCAATACTCCCCCTCCTTGATTGTCATTGCCGCTACAATCCAAGCATGATTTCCACGCCTATACGGTGCATCCCAGCCACGTGGCAGTCGTCAAGGTCAACGCCCCCTTGATCGATGATGCCATGGCTCTTGATTTTATTGCCGAGGACTTGCAGGGCGGCTTGGTTCAACCATCGGGCTCCGCCATGCGAGTGACTTTCTTCAAGTTGAAGGAGGCCTTGGGAGATCAAGTTAAGGATCAAGTTTTGGGTGCTACCAGAGCAATTCAACATGAGTTCAAACAGGCTAAGGCTATTCAGCTCACTTGTGGGGGAATATTTCTCACCTGGGAGAGCCAAAGGGTTCTTCATTGCTGCGCTTGCAATTTTTCCTGATTAAGCAAATTGGAAACATTGGATTCTAATGAGGAACTAGGGAACTATCAAAAGAATGATATGATTAAGTAGCATCTGGAGAGTGTAATGGTCTTTGATTATGTGGTGCCATGGCCCAATGCTCAGTCTGCATCTTGATGACCTTATGTTTTATCATTTGGAGACTTATATTATTAGCTTAATGTATGTATTGTGATGCTATAAACGCAATGAAATTAAGCTACTCAGACAATGCAATAATCCGCTGCAAAGTTGGAATTGATAATATTTCAGGTCTATGAATAATATCAACTGTTTTTTATATCGTATTATATGGTTAATAATTTGGTTTTGTTCTAATATTCAATTCAACTTGGTATTTTAGGCTATGGAATAGTTGATTCCTAATCCTTGGATCTTTTAACTAATCTAACGACTTGTATTATTTCATAATTGCTTATGTCATTTTTTATTTCTTTTTCATATTTGGAATTCTGTTACTACAAGCACTGGTTGCCAGTCTTTGATATCCATTGATATATTTGTTTCCAAATCGAACGGCTATAGATAATAGAGTTTCCCTGCTCCCTGATGACCATGGAGCAGGTTAGAAAGAGCCCAAAAAGTAACGTATCATGGAAGGGTTGTTATCCAATCTAGCTAAGTATAGTAAAGATTCCTAAAGATATATGTTTAATATAATAATTGAAAAACACTACACCAGCAGAATTACTTTGTTAGGAAATTTTTTTTTTAATAATGAGTTAACACTGTTATTAGTTCTTGAATTAATAAGTAGTCTATCGGGGTTTTTTTTGTCAAAAAATATTATTGTAATAGTATTTAATTATGTTTGAAAAAATCAACTTCAATTTTTATATGAAATTTAATGCACTTTAAAAGTTTATTTTATAATACTAAAATTTCAGTTTTTGATTTTAAATTATACATTATTTTTTATACATTGAGATATAAATATTATTTTGTCTAAAATTAAATATTTTCTTAATCAATTAAATAATTTTTTTAATTATTATATACCTATTTTAGTAATTTAATATATAAAAACGATTTTTTTATATTATCCAAACGAAATTGATTTGCTTAAAATCTCTTTTCAATTAATATATCTAAACATAATTGATTATTAAAATAGTGTTTTTCATTTGTTTGATTATTAAAATAATCAAATTTTTACAGTTATCCCAAACACGCACTATATCATTTTAAATTATTTAAGAATCACCTTAAACCTTAACAAATTTTTATTGAAATGTATCAAAATTTTCTAAATATGCGACATTACTAAATTTAGGGGAGTGTTTGGGAAAGATTATTTTCACCCCTAACAACTTTTGTTTTTTGAAAAAAAAGTTGTTGTAACAGTATTCAATCATATTTAGTAAAATTAACTTTAGCTTTTATACAAAATTCAATGTATTTTAAGAGTTTTTTTTTCATAATGTTAAAATTTCAACTCATAATTTTAAATTTTAGATTATTCTTTATACTTTGATATGTAAATATTATTTTGTTCTCAATCAAATAACTTTTTTAATTAATCAAATAACTTTTTTAATTATTTTATATTTATTTTAATAATTTAATATATAAAAATAATTTTTTTTATATCATCTAAATAAAATAAATTAACTTAAAATTATTTTTTAACTAACATATATAAACATAATCGATTATTTAAATAATTAAATTTTTATAATTTAATTATTAAAATAATTAATTATTAAAATAATCAAATTTTCAGAACTAGACGCGCACTTACCATATTCCCTTTGTTATCTAACCACTAGGGAAGTAGGTGTTGTTAAATTACAGCTTCGATTCCAGTGCCAGGTTTCCTCCTAACTTAAATATGTTGAAGAGTTATATTATATTTCTCTAAAACATCTTTTTACTAATTTTTAATACTTAATAAAGGAGATATTATATGTAAAAAAATAGATACATTTACTATCTTAGTATTACAAAATACATTTAATATTTTCTTAATTTAATAATGAGAATAATTATTAAGAGAAATAGTTAGAAAAATTTTAAATAATTCAACTTATATAACTTCTAGAATTGTAAGAATAAATCTATAAATATAAAATCAAAGGACAATATGTTAACTGTTCGGACATTTACAACAGAATAAACTTATATTTTTATTTTTATTTTTATTTTGTTCTAATAAACGTATATTTTACATTTTAATTTCATTACATGAAACGTATACTGTCAACTTATTTCAAATCTACTAGTTTTAAAAAAAAAAAATTAAATCTGAGGGTCACAAGCCTTTGGACCTTAGAATAGCAAAATCCCAAAATCAAAACAGTGTCGCTTTATTTTCTCTCTATTTCTATTTCATTTTGTGTCCTATACTTTTTCTTCTGACCTACACCACCTTTCTCTAATTTCCCACCCCCACCCCCCCATATTCTATATATATAATGCCGTCATCTTTTTAAGTACATAAACGGGCCGAAGCCCAAACATAATTTCTTCATTTGACTGTGTAGTGTATAGTGTTCAACTTTACATTGTTATATATTGACCCAAAAGAAAAAAAAAACCGTATAGTGTTATGAAAAAACAAAAAAATGAAACCACGCCGTCTGTTGAGCCTCTTAAGTCTACGAACAAGAGATACGGACATAAAATACGATATAAATATAAATACGAAAATATATTAATTTTAAATATTATAAGATACAGACATAATATATATATATATATATAAAATTTAAAAATTTAAAAAAAAATTCATAATTTATTAATATTATTTTTATAAATTTAAAGATTTATAATATTTTAATATATATTATATATATTAATATTTATTATCTAATGTTCTTCTTAAAAAATATAAAACATAATTTCTATTGACATAATCTAAAAAAATTTTTAAATTAATTTTTTTTAATAAAACTAACTATATATAAATACACGCGATAAAAAAAGTAACTAGAAGAAATATTAGTGTGAAACAAATTTCGATGACAACGAAATGGATGATTTTGACGAAATAGGTAGAATGAGCAGATGAAAATAAAGCTGTATGAAAAGATAAAAATTAAAAATCTAATATTGACGTATAAAAAGATAAAACTTAACATATTGATATATGAAAATAGTGACTTGAGACGTCAGTCATGTGAGCTTGAGTGAGTTACAAATTTACTAATTGAACGTTAATCATGAAAACTAAATTTTTTTTTAAAAAATATTAATGAGTCGTATTTAAGTCATATCTAAAAAGTATCTAAATGTATTCAAAAAATATTTAAACATATTTAAAATATGTCTAAACTAAAAAAATAATCTTTTTTAATCAAACATATTTAAATATACATGATATATATATCATATAAGTATCTTTATATCTCATAATCCACGTATCCGTCCTTGTTGCTCTAACGTGTGGGTTGTACCCATTTGATATTTGACGTCTTCATCCTCTCGAAATCCGAAACGAAACGAAACGAACCAAATAGCAGAGGTGAGGCAGGCACATCACATGTTTCTTAATTCTTGGTCTCCATTCCAAACGCAAACTTTGTTCTTCTCATTCCCAACTCTCCAAACCCTAATTTAATAATTTTGTTGCAAGCACTGCACTGCACTCTCTCTTCCATTCCCAATTTGACAACTCCGAAATAGGTCGAGGTCGTGGTCGTGGGCAGAAAACATGTCTTGGCTGAGATCTGCGGTGAACAAAGCCGTGGAGGTGGGCAACAAGAACAACCTCACTCGCACCGTCAAGAACTACGCCGACTCCGTCGTTCAGCACGCTGGCCAAGCCGTCGCCGAGGGCGCCAAAATCCTTCACGATCGGATTGTATAATCCCCATCCCCATACCTGATTTCGTTTATTTCCCCCTTTTTGTCTTCACTGCTTTTATATACTTCTCTTATGTTTTCATGTGCCCTTTGGATTTTTTATTTTTTATTTTTTCCATTTTCAATTAGAAATGCATCTGTTACTTGCAATTTTGGGGATGATAATTATCCTAATGTTAGCTGAAATTGCTTCTCAGTTTGTATTTCTAGTGACTTCATTTACCTCGTTTTTGTTTCAACTGTTTGTTTTCCTTTCTTAGAAACCGCCCTCTTTTTTTAATTTCCTTTTTTTTGGGTCTAATTTAATTAATACTAATTTGGGGGCATGCTTTTCTAGTTGCAAATAATCTAAATTAACTGTCTGAGAGCTCAATTAAATTCTGGATTATCTAGTTGCAATTAAAGTGCTCTCTTACCGTCAAGGTGTGTAATATTTTGAAATGAGAATACAAATTTCATGTCATATGCACACGCAGGCAGCTCGGAATTATAGAAGTGTTGCGCTGACAGTTAAAAGATTGGAAGAAGCTGCTATCTCCTATAGGGGCCCTGAAAGAGTTCAGTTGCTTAGAAGATGGCTTGTTGTGCTTAAAGAGATTGAGAAATTGTCTTCAGCTTCGGCTGAAGGCAAAGAGAAGACTCTTGAGCAGCACCTTGCTGTTGAAGAAGCAAAGGAAAACCCAACCAGACCATCTCTGGTAAGTAACCTTCCCTTACATACCTTGAGTTGAGTGCAATCATTTTAGTTTGGTATAGCTGGTTTTAGGCTATTACTCTCTATCTCTTCCCAAGTTTCTCGACATTTGGTTATACTTTTAATGATTGTGTTGTCTCTGAAATAATGGTGTATTGAAGCCCTTCTCTTTCTTTCTACTTTGCATAACCAAAGTCTACTTCAGAAGTTTTTGCTGTTTGTTTTCCCATTGTTACTGTTTTAGATGTTAATAGGATTCTTGGGTTGTTTGCTTCTGTCTTTTTCTCTCAATTAAATTACAGGAGGAGCTTTTCTCTGCTGTTCAGTATTATATAAGTGGAGAGTTTCAGAGTGGTTGTTTGATATCATGTTACCGTTTCAGAATTCCATCAATCAGAGCTTCTTTAACTGTCCACTCTACGATGCCATTTTATAATTAGAAAGTATTATGAGCTCCTTCTTTGTTAGCTTAGGTGAAGAACCATTATGTGTCTAAGATTGCAGATAATTAATATGTAAAATTTTAAGTTGCTGATGTAGTCCTTGAAATAGTGAACATAACAGCATTCTTTAACCTTGGCTGTTTGTGTTTGTTATACTATTGGTTCTTTTCAGGTTCTTTATTACGATACCGATGTTGGAGGCGAACCATTAAATTTTCGTGATGTTTTTCTTCGAAGTCAGGCATTGGAGGGTATAACGTTATCAATGGTATGTTTAATTATGTCAATTGTTGTATACAATTATACTGAATTCCCCATGGTATGTTAAGCGTATAGCATACATATTCTATGATTTGCCCTATAAGCATAAACCTGTAGTGTTTTAAGATGTCTTAGCAAAACGTGTGCAAAAAGAATAGCTTATTTCTAGTATATTTGTGAAGTGAGGCATGACATTAGTTTGGCAAAAGCCTGTGATGCAAGCTTGAGATTCAGGGTCTCAAACTTTGAAGTATGTATGCACTTGCAGTTTAAGGTGTTATGTTTTATATTCTTTTGCTTTCTTCCCCCCTCCTGATTGTGGGTGGGGTGGAATCAATCTTCAATATTCATAATTGCACAGTTTATGGATTCAAATAATGATTTAATAACAAATATTATTTGGTTTATAGTGCCTTTGTTTGGTTTTGCTTTTGATGCTTTCAATTTCAAGTTATATTTATACAATTATGATTCTGAATGGATAAGTTGCTGATGGGTAAGTTGCTGGAGTTTTTTAAATTAATTATTTTGATTTCCAATAGAAGCTGCTTGATATGGGATGATTTATGAATTTGAAATTGAGAAGTAGATTATTATACATCAATTATAATTATTAGGAAGATATGCAATTTAGGAACTGTTGGCAAAAAAGTTTCCAATGTAAGTGTTGAAAACTATGTATAGATTCATTGTATAGGCTAACTAAATCATAACCAAATCATGTAATTATAGTAATTAGGATTTTTTGTAATTTTTGTATTTATTATAATAACTCTATATAATTCAACCTCTGTTGTATAATTCAACCTTTGTTGTATAATTCAGACACATGGTTTCTTCATATGTCTCTCTCTTTTCTCTCTTTCAACATGGTATCTAGAGCTTAAAGAGAGGCAATCCTAGAACTGTGCTCGGTGAGCCCACTGCTTTCCGGTGAAAATTTTTCTGGCTAACCGTGTTTTCATTCCGGTTTGCCGGCCTCTTACCTTTTGAAGACCTCTCACCTTCTGAAGACCTCTCACCTTCTTATAATCACTTTATATTTTCATGATGGTTAATATCTTTTTGTGAATATCCCATCAATGATATTTTGATCTAGTTGAACATAACTTCTTGTTCCTTTGTTTCTCTTTAATGTATAATTATTGCAGCTTTATTGTTCTGATATTATCATTATAATGGTAAAAGAAGACCATTCTGCATAAGTCAATTTTTTGTAATTGCTGATAATGGAGGTTAACCGCAGGGTTAACTCTTTTCTATTCCTCAGATTATTGAAGCTCCTAATGAGGAAGAGGTTTCCCTTCTCCTGGAGATGTTTGGGTGAGTCTGCTAGTATTATATATACATATATAGATATATATATCTTGAATGTATCAGTGTGATTTGAAATTGGCAATATGTATGTGGTGTTTTACTGGCAAAAAAATGTATACTTAACGTGTTTGATGCCAGTGTTTTTAATGCATATATGACATTTGGGTCTACTGACTGTTCCTGGATTTGAAATCCTTCGGTGCATGTTTGTCTGTGACTTATATAATCAATGTTAGTAATTGTGAAAATAATGTCTTTGCTCACCTAGTTTTTTAATTTTGTCTGCATCTTTGTGAGAATCTATTTTAGAACTGCAAGGCAGTATGCTATGCAATCAATTGCAAGTCTTGAATATTTCAGTTCAGCCGAACTTAGGCCCGATCCTATTTTAATCGTATTTTAATCATCCTTATTTATATAGGCTTTGTCTTACTGGAGGAAAAGAAGTTCATAATGCCATAGTAAGCAGCTTGCAAGATCTGGCAACAGCTTTTTCAAGCTATCAAGATGAAGTACTGGTAAGGATGATTATGACTTTACTCATATCTTCAGATAGATATATTCTCCAGTAGTAAAAGCCTTCTATATTTACTTCCCCTTCTTTTGTTAATTGTAATTTTCGAGTTGAGTTGTGACTTAGTGAAATCTTTGGAGGTTGCTTGATGCATTGATAATCAATATTTGCATTCACCTTTAAGTTTCAATTTCAAGTACACACATTTTGAACTCCTGGAGTAGCATTTTCATTCACTGAGTTTTGAGTTTTGATTTTAGAAAATATCTAAAATGAGTAAGTTAACTTAATATTGTACAAATGAGTATTAAAAATAAAAAATAAATTATCTGGAAGCATTGGTGGTAATACTACTGAATTACTATTAAGAACCATACTGAGATTAGTGGTAATACTACTGAATTATACTATTAAGAACCATACTGGGATTAGTGGTAATACTACTGAATTACTATTAAGAACCATACTTGGATTCTGGGAACTTGTCCTATCTCCAAGAAATGTTCCTGTTTCAGATCTGACTGAATTATCATTCATATAGTCAAATGTTTTCATGATATATTGTTTTTAAAATTTAGAAAATATCGTTTTTTTTTTGGATAAAAAGTATTTAGGGTATGTGATTAAATCTTTGATTAATCTTAATATTTTATTAGGCATTTAACACTGATAAATTATTTGAAAGGAAACTTCTAAATGGAAAAAAAAATCAGAATTTTATAACTTCAATTGTGGATTTCTAACGTATCATAAAATTTTGTGCGTGTATGATGTACACAGATTACCAATCAAAAGCTAATAGCTCAATTTAAAAGGTGACCTAACCTTAAACTTCTTGGAAGTTATATAATTATTGTGAAGTTTAAAGTCACTGCTTTTTTAATCTTAAATGAGGCCAAATAATAAAATAATTTATGAAAAAAATGTAAAACAAATCATATGGATAGTGGGTGTGCCAAAAATCCTGCAGGCATTATAACACTAGCAGTGCCCATAATTTATAGGTAATTAGGTATATAGCTAAAGCTTATTCTTTGTATATTTATGCATTAAATGAGATTGTTATATGTTTGCCTTGTTTTTCAGGTGAAGCGGGAGGAATTGCTTCAGTTTGCTCAAGGTGCCATTACTGGGTTGAAAATCAATTTTGATCTTGCAAGGTCAGTATGAAGCAAGGGGTTTCAATTGTCAGCAGACCCATGATTGCTGCTATAATATGAAAGTGGGGAAACCGGGCTGCACTTTACCTCACTTTAGATCTTGTTTTACTTTCTGACTGCAGAATAGATGCTGAAGCCTCTAATCTTAAGAAAAAGCTCAATGAAATAACAACTTCACAGGTGCCTGTAAACAAAGGTGATAATCATAAAGCAGCTGAGGAAACAATAGCAATGCTAGAGGTGTGTTTCTGTCATAACATCCTTTCTGTATAGCCTTGTTTTTGGTCAGTAATGAATTTTTGCAATGTGACTAATATATGTAATGGGAACAAGCTCATTTCAACATTTAGTGCATGTTTGGTAAAAATTTTTTTAGCTTAGATTAGCTTTTTTTGAGGAAAAGGCTGTTTCAACAGTGTTTAATCATGTTTGGCAAAATCAGCTTCAACTTTTGTACGAAATTCAATGTAAAATAAAAGCTTTTTGAAGTTAATTTTTATAATGCTAAAGATTGAAGCTTATGATTCTAGTTTATAGATTATTCTTTATATTTTGATATGTAAATACCATTTTGTCCTCAATTAAATAACGTTTTTAATCATTTTATACCTATTTTGGTAATTTAATACATAAAAGTAATTCTTTTTTACATCATCCAAACGAAACAGATTAGATTAAAATCACTTTTCAGCTAATATATCCAAACATAAAAACTGATTCGATTATAATCAATTATAATCGATTATAACAAAAAGCTTTTATACAATAATCGATTATTGAAATAATCAAGCTTTTACAGCTGAACCAAACACACACTTAGTCAAGTTAGCCGCTCAATATGCCCTGGAATAAGAGATTTTACTTGTCAGTTTTGCTGCATGCATTCAATATGCGCTTCTATCTCATTATCTTATTTTCCACCTTTCTTCTTTAAGAAAGAGTTGTCACTAGATTCTAAATTCCTTAGTTCTTTCTTGAATTCCTTGGGAGATTTTCAGTCTCCTCTCCCCCCTCCCCCCAAATATAACATGTATCTATTGTCACGTTTTATCTTTTTAAATATTTTATGTTAAGCATTTATGTTTTGGATTTTGAAGCTTTACATCGATTAATTATTGAATCTATGATGCTTAAATACCTTTTCACTTGAATTTTTTTTCTCATAGTTTTACAAACCATCATGAGAGCTTAGAGCTCCATTCTGAATTATATACCAAGAATTAAGAACTTAAATGTTAGGAACTGTGTGAGCAATGTTTAGAAGAGAAACAAATGCTACAGATGTCTGGTTGACTCATGTAATGCACGTTTATGTTTAATTATAACTCTTTCCATGTTTTGAAATTTAAGAAATGGAGAGCCAACTGTTTTGCAGGCTTTAAAAGGAGCCCTTGCACAGATTCGAATTTGTTCCAGAGTGGAAGGATTATTGCTGAAGAAAAAAAATTTGAGCAATGGAGACTCTCCTGAGGTTCATGCCCAAAAGGTACAATTCTTTCCTTAAAGAGTTTCTTTGGAAAGGGTAGGACTGTAGGAGGAAGGAGAATTAGAGGTAAGTTATATTACCTTGTATGAAAAACTAATTATATGGAGGAACTAAAATAAGAATGGTTTACCTCGAGTCCTCTAAAATAAAAAATGAATCTCTCAAAAAATGGAGAGAGAAAGTAAAAATAAAATGAAACAAATAGCTTTTAGCTTATCTAATTTTCACAATTACGTTCTCTAATTATCAATCATCTTAATAAAAGGTTGTGCCTATTTTTAGTTCTTTTATTCACTTTATTCTTCCCATTTACATGACATCCAAAAAATGCAAAAATTAGCTTCTATCTTATCATTTTAATTTTAATCGTTCCCTCCACATTTTGTTCCCAAGTAGTTTGCTAACTGCAAAACAATGAAACAACCAGGTATCTTAGTTCTAAAGGAGGGACCACCAGAGCTGATAATCCTACATTAGTACATATCCTAGCTAGCTTTTGTTAATGGGAGTGGGATTGGTAGAACATGCATTTGGGGGTATTCTGTTCTGTTGATATTGTCAGTTTTATTGGAATTTTCCATTCTGATTATATTTTTCAGTCATTTTTTAACTGAATGTAGTTGTGTAGTTTCTTTCTATTATTTTCTATTTATGCCAATACTATCTTGTTTATAAGTAGGTTGATAAGCTGAAGGTCTTAACGGAATCTCTTTCCAACTCTGCTGCAAAAGCTGAAAAGCGTATTTTAGACAACAGGTAGACTGTCAAATCCTGAAATTTTCTGTTCTAGTTCTCTCTCTCTATCTCTCTTAATTCTGTGTCATCTGAATTCATATTTATACTCATTTTTGCTCTAAAACTTATCAGATTTCTTTTAAGTTTCTGATGAACAAGTCAGCTTTATTTTAAAGTGGGCCCAAATATGCCAGAAGTATGCCCGCCTCTTTTAAAAGTGTTAGTGGCATCATTCATAACTCATTAGACACTATTTACGAGTGAGCAGTTATTTGCTTTTATAAGTTCGAAGTATGTGGTATAAAGTATTAGTTTGTTGTCTTCACTTAGAAACAGGGTTTTTAGTTACTCCCCAAACTATAGAGATAATTAGAGACCTGTTGTGGACAGATTCTATTGTTTTGGCTCAAAACCAGTTGCAAATTCTTGAAATTCAAAGATTGGTTGGTAACATTTGTTTTGATGACTCATGTCTGTCAGTGGCAATACTGAATGGTGAACGATGATTTTTTAAAAAAATGCAAGCAAAGGAGCCCGTAGCTTCTAGATGGGATGTTTTTGAGATGTCATACCATGGATAATCTACCTCTGCTTATACTTCTAGTTCTTTGCTCAGTTTATGTAGATGATATCACAAATCAACCCTAATTAACAGGGATTTATTTTTTGTTGTTTAATAATTTGCTTCAGATACTGGACACTGAACCATATATTCTCTCTCTCTCTAATAATTTGTCAGACTACAAAAAGAGGAGGCATTAAAAGTTCGTGTGACTAAAGACGGTGAAGCTGGTGAAAAGGAGAAGGTAATGTGTTCAGCCAGGCAGCATTGTATTTATTGTGTCAATTACCGCTAGACTGTAGTAGACGAGGAATTTATTACCTTTCAAATGGGATTTCATAGTTGTACCTGACTAGACTTTTGGTTGCTATGTACGTCTAAAATCTAAATTGACAATGTAATAAATAATATATGGACAATATGATGGTTTGAGGGAGGGTATCCTTATAGGAGAATGTTTGTTTATTACCATAGGAAGTTGTTATATATAACTTTTCCTTTATTATCTCTATATTTTTGTTGTGTCTTTATAGTTTACGCAAGATGGGGTTTTCCTGAATGTGTTAATCATTTGCATTCATCACTCAGAGGTTCTATTTCTCATATTCCTCATTTTTCATACATTTATATATGACATAGAAGGTGGGATCGCTGTGCAAGATTTATACATTTATCCCTTCAATTGGTTCACCTTTTCCTGGGGGCTGGGATGTTGTTTAAGCATTGTGGTAAGATGTTTGATTTATTGTGTTCATAGGAGCAAAGACCATACTGAAACAATAAAAATCTGGTGTGTACTAGGTGTTACATCTGTTGTAGAGGGACAGTTGATTATTATTACTATTATTATTTTTTATATTGTTTTCAGGAACTGACAGTGGAGATATCTGAACTCCAACGTAAAAAAGAAGATCTTGAAGCTGAATTGAAAAAGGTATCAGCCATATTCTTTTACAGGAAGAGGGGTTACTTTAGGTGATAGTAACGATGCCTGCAGACATACAATAATGTCATGTGATTTTTATGATGTTTACTGTAGGCTATTTATCTTGTATAATAATAAGTTTTAGGTATGAATATCAGAACTGTACAGATTATGGACGATTTTTTTTAGTGCTTTTCTGCAAATTGAATATATTTTGCTCTATAGAATGACTGACCTCTAACCCTGCAGTATTTTCACATTTCTGGCACTAAAAATGTAGTATTATTTTGTTACTTTAGACAGCATTGAAATTTCCAACTGAACTCTTTGCCTCTCACCTAAAAATTTGTTTCCCTGCTATTTTCTCTTTATATCTGTTTGATCTTTATCTATAATTTTAAATACTTACCATCTTTAATTATGAGATATTATACTCCTTTACTCCACGTGACAATTTTACATTCCCATATGACTCCCTTAGTTAACATTTTCTTGAGGAAATATTTTCTTATCTTTATTGTTAAAATTTATCGCCTCATATTCTCTGCAGTTTCCTTTATCTATTAGTTGCTTCATTTCTAGACTCCCATGTGATATGTGGCTTCTTGCAACCTAGAGTTACTACTTATATACATCCTTGTGAATTATGCATTGATGTTTGTTGAGGAAACCTTGTATTTCCTAGGTTTTAACACGTCAGATTTTATACATGTTGAAAGAAAGGAGAGAAAAGAGACATATAAGAAACCCGTGTGTTTCAACTACACAACGGAGGCTAGTTTATATAGAGCTGATGTAATGAAATCAAATAAATACAATTAAATACAAAGATTACAGTTATGATTTGGTTAGCCTATACACATAATCTAAACAAGTATTTACACGTTTTCAACACTCTTTCTCAAGCTGGGGCATGTAGGTCATATGCACCAAGTTTGTTACAAATATAGCTTATTCGAGGACCTTTCAAAGACTTGGTGAAAACATCGGCCAGTTGATCATTTGAATTAACTTAGCTAGTGGTGATGTCTCCAAATAAGATATTCTCTCTAATAAAATGACAGTTTATCTCGATGTGTTTGGTCCTCTCATGAAACATTGGATTGGAGGCGATATGCAATGCAGCTTGGTTATCACAAATGAGTGTCATTTGCATAATCTCCCCAAACTGAAGCTCTTTAAGTGGCTGTTTTAACCAAATATGTTCGCAAGTAGTTGAGGCCATGGCTCGATACTTTGCATCCACACTTAATCTTGTGATCACATTTTGCTTCTTACTCGTCTAGGATATCAGATTACCTTCAATGAACACACAATACCCATAAGTGGATTTTCTATTAGTAGGAGAGTCTGCCCAATCAGCATCCGATATCCAACAATATGAGTGTAGCCTTTATCTTCATAGACAAGGCATTTTCCTGGAGCTCCTTTAATATATTTTAGGATACGAATTACTGCATCCCAATGTCCTTCACATGCGGAGTTTAGAAATTGGCATACCATACTCATTGCAAAGGAGATATCTGGATGGATAACAGTGAGGTAGTTCAGTTTTTCAACCAATCATCTATATTTTCCAGGGTCTAAAAGTGGTGCCCCTGATCTGGTAGAAGCCTAACACTAGGATCCATAAGGGTCTTAATAGGCTTTGCATTCAATAGACATGTTTCCTGAAGAATGTCCATAGCGTACTTCTTTTGTGAGATAACTATGCCATCATTGGGTTGTGCCACTTCAATTCCCAAGAAACAACGAAGTTTGCGATGATCTTTGGTCTGAAAAATGACAAAGGTGTTGTTTTATCTGAGTAATGCCATGATCATCATTGCCAGTGATAACGATGTTGTCCACATACACAATCAAATAGATGCAACCTCAAGCTGTATGGCGATAAAAGACAGAGTGGTCAACCTCAGTCCGAGTCATAGCAAACTACTGGACAGCAATACTGGATTGATCAAACCAAGCTCAAGGAGATTGTTTGAGGCTATACAAGGACTTGTGAAGACGACAAACGAGGCCAGAAGACTCCCCCTGAGCAACAAACCCATGTGGTTATTCCATGTAAACCTCTTCTTCTAGATCATCATGAAGAAAAACATTCTTGATGTCCAGCTGATGAAGGGGCTAATGGCGAATAGCACCCATAGACAGAAAAAGCCTAACAGAAGCCATCTTCATCACCGACAAGAAAGTGTCCCCATAGTCCAAGCCAAAAAACTGGGTATACCCTTTTGCCACCAGACGAGCTTTAAGACAATCAAGTTTGCCATTAGGGCCAACCTTGACTGCATAAATCCATCGACAACCTGCAGCAAACTTCCCTGGAGGAAGAGGAACAAGTTCCCCAGTACCACTGCTTTGAATGACACACTTCTCATCAATCATAGCTTGTCTCCACCTAGGATGGGATAAAGCGTCACCTGGAGAGTTAGGAATAGACACAAAAAATAAGGAAGAAAGACAAGCATAATGCAATGAAGATAGATGATGATAACTCAAAGTAACATAGTGAGGAGAAGGGTCAACCTTTTCAAAGGGTAATGGGAAGGTCAAGCTCAAGAGGCAGTGATAGAGCTGGTAAAGGAGTTGGGATTGGAGGAGAGTCTGCAGTGACCTCTGGAGCGACCTCTGCAACCTCTGGAGTGACCTCTGCAACCGTTGGTGGAGGTAGAGGTGGAGGTAGAGGTGGAGGTAGAGGTAGAGGTAGAGGTAGAGGTAGAGGTGGTGGGGGTGGCTGTGGCCGACGATGATAGACCTGGAAAAGGCGAGAAATAGTTGGCGGACCACCAAGAGCCATGATATGGTTTTTCTGGTTCAACTGGGACAAGAAGAGGAGAAACAGGGAAGACCTCAGTAATGGATTCTGAAGCCAAGCTAGGAGATGCAAAGAAGGGAACAGACTCAAAGAAGGTTACATCGGCAGAGACTAGGTAACGTCGGAGAGTAGGTGAGAAACAATGATAACCCTTATAGGACCGATTGTAATCGAGAAAAACACATTTGACGGAGTGGGTAGATAGTTTGTCATGGCTAGGAGTGAGATTATGGACAAAACACGTCGATCTGAGACACGTGGTGGAAGGGAATGGAGAGGTTGACAAGGAAACAACACAGAGTGGGGTACTTAGTTATCAAGTACAGAAGAAGACATGCAGTTAATCAAGTAACAGGCAGTAAGAATCACATTGCCCCAAAAATGAAAAGGAACGTGACCATGAAGTAAGATTGTTTGAGTTGTTTCAATGAAGTGTCTGTTTTTGTGCTTTGCAACCCCATTTTGTTGAGGGCCATAGGCACAAGAGGTTGTGTTTGCCAATTTTTGTGCTTGCCAATCCCTTGGGGTTGTGTTTGGGTACCATTAGCTAAAGTGATTAGAGGTAAATAACCAGATTGAGAAATTTTGGAGAAAAGATGTTTATTACCAGAGACATGATTAGTGGCACTAGAATCAAGGACCCAGGGGCCTGAGGATGGTGACTGAGAGAGACAAGCTAATGCATTACCAGTGTGTGCAATAGATGCATTAGAGCTAGAGGCTTGATGTTGCTCAAACCACTTCAGAAAATCCGCATAGGCAGCTTGAGATGGGGTTTGTTGGGTAGTGGGCTCAAGTGGATCGGGGGCAGCAGCCTGGGCAACATTGACAACCCGTGGGGGTTGGCCATGTAAAGTCCAACGCCTATCCATGGTATGTCCTAATTGGTGGCATTGCTCTCACTTCCATGAGCATGAAAAAAATGTTGCGTTGCTCAAGTTCTTTTGCCGAGGTATCAGCAGGGGGCAACAACTCATTCAAATCATGGAGAGCACTATGAACCTTCCCTAATAGGCAGAGATAGAACCATCAAACTTTTGAGGAGCAATGACAGTCATGAGGTTATGACAAACCCCATATTGCCGTTGAGTGTCATTGGTGTAAAGAACCTTGGCCTGCTCCCAAATGGATGCACAATTGGCATAAGTGCAGAAGATTTGCTTGATTGACGAATGGATAGTGGGCTTGATGACATTGCACAACTAGGCATAAATCTTTTTCCACTGAGCATTGTCAGCCTTGGGCACAGACTCAAGCTTCGTGGTGAGGTGCGCTTCATAGCCTTGGCCCTCGAGCCACAATTTGATGTCCGAGGCCCAAGTATCATAGTTGTTACCATCTAATTTGTCAACGAAGAGAGGAGCACTAAAATAACTGGTGAAAATAGGGGGTTCAGCCTTTAGGGTGTCCTTAGAGCTATCTTAGGAGGTAGAACTAGCCATGGATCAGTAAACAACAGGCCAAAAAATACAATCAAATAGTACCTAAATGCACCAATTCAAAAGGGAGTCGTGACAAATGGGCACGAACACAAAAGGCGAGGGTAGATCCAGAAAGAGGAGGGAAGGGCATAGTGCTACAAACTGCGGCCAGAGGGGGTGGCTCACGCGCCGTCTCGCATTGGTGAAAGCACTGCCTGTGGAGTTGTACGCAAGAACTGTTGGTGGCACGTGTGGGCGCATCCGGTGGTTTCTGGGGCTGGGCTTCTGGGTTCTGGCCAAACAGAGAGAGGCGAGTTTGGTGGTGGGGTTGCCGGCCGAAAAGTTGAACGACAACTGGAGGCAGCGAGTAGCGGTGGACGACAGAGGAGATGGGTTTAGCTGGAAAGAGGACATAGCAGAAGGAGAAAGACCAACAAACCAGATTGGAAACATGGTTAGCTGGAAAAAATTTAACCGGAGAGCAATGAACTCATCAGGCATGCACAGTTCTAGGGATGTCTCTCTTTAGTCTCTCTGATGCCATGTTGAAAGAAAGGAGAGAAAAGAGAGACATATGAGAAACTCGTGTGTTTCAACTATACAACAGAGATTAGTTCATATAGAGCTGATATGATGAATATAAATAAATACAAAGATTACAATTATGATTTGGCTAGCCTCTACACAAAATCTAAATAGATATTTACACGTTTTCAACAATACACATGAAATTTAAATTTTGTTCTTCCAATTAACTCCTAATATCAATAAGTGTTAGTTTATCTTATTATATTGTCAAAATGACTCATTTCAATTAATTATCTCTGGGTATTATCTTGTAGCTGTTTGTGAAGCCGTTCTTAATTATAATTTATAAATAATTGAAATCTGGCTTATGAGGTGTAGGTTAATACTTCTTTAGCTGCTGCTCAAGCACGATTATGGAATGCAAGGGAAGAGAGGGACCAGTTTGAGGAAGCAAACAATCAGATAGTTGAACATCTGAAGATAAAGGTTTGAAGTTCTCTTTTTCCTGGCTGGGTATCATGTTAAATCACATTGCTTAATACAGCGTTGCTCTCACCATCCAGTGGTCTGAAATATTGTTTTGACCTTGATTGACAGGAAGATGAACTTTCAAAATCAATTAGCTCGTGTAGGGTAGAAGCCGATGTTATCAAAACCTGGATTAATTTTCTGGAAGATACTTGGGTTCTACAGCGGTCAAATGCAGAAATTAATGAGAAGCAGGTCAAGTATGTAAATTAACTTGCTGAACTTGAGTAATGATGACAAATTAATGAGAGTGAGTGCATAAGGTTTGGAGAGTCTAATCTGAGTGATTAGACTCCATGCGTATATATTTATTTTCACAAAGTGAGGTTTACAAGTGTGTATTAGATTAGACCCAGCCCAAAGTTCAACATCACATATACTCACTCTAACAATATCCTAAATATACTCACCCTAACTATATCCTTCAATCAGAAATCTAGAAATTAAATATATGCTGCCATTTTTCTTGAATTAGTACTTTCACTAATTCTTGCGTTTTTAAAGTGATGAATTGGAGAAACATGAGGACTATTTTGTGAACTTGGCCATTCAACTTCTTGCTGCTTACCAGGTATTGATTTTCCTTTGCCGATTCAGATAATGGATGTAATATGGCAGACTCCCTTTTGCTTCCCTCTGTAATTACCCATTTGTAATATGACCTGCTATGTTGTGCGCAGAAAGAGTTAGAGCCTTGTATCAGCCATATTGGAACATTTGTCATGAACCTCAAGAATTTAAGTAAGAGGTAATGCCTTTTTTTGTATTAAATCTGTTGTCTACATGGGCATTTGATTGTTCGGCAATTTCTTTTGAGAATACATATTATTTACAATTTTAATACAAATTTGCATTATGTGTATCTATATATGTATACTCATATAGACAAGCTCAGCTGTGCGCACGCACACAGAACAAGTATGCGATCAAATGGTTGATATTTTCATTTGTATGAAAAGTATTATACTTTAATTTTGTAATACGCCTGTATGTATGGTTGTTTATTTATTTATTTTCTTAACTTTTGTCGAGGAGACAGGTTAGAGATGACGTCCAGTGCAGATACTGAGGATTCAAAGGTATTAAGTCCAAGGAGAAATCTTGAGGAGGAATATTTGACTTATGAAGCCAAGGTACAGATGCTACTAAGAGTAATTTTAAATCACTGGCTTATTCATCCAGGACTTCTCTTATTGATTCTCCCCTACCAGAAAAGTGTACCTGTGTCCTGGATTATTTTTGTTTATTAGCTTGGCGGCTTTGTAGAAATGCTGTCCTATTGTAGACTCTTCTGTAAACAACACTGCTGTGATTTTTTTTTTCCCCTTTTTTTGGTATTAACTTTCTGGATTGTGCAAGTTTGTGCTGTCCACTTAGAATGCTTGACCCCCAATATCTGTTGCAAGTTGTATGCTTGATTGTCTATGAACTAAGGTAAAGGAGTAGTGCAATCATGTAGTTCGACTTATTGATTGTTTTCTTTCCTTGTTTCAGATTATTACCACCTTCAGTGTAGTGGATAACATGAAACAGCAGTTTTATGCTCAACAAGGGAAAATTTCCAGGTTTTGTATTTTCTTTCTAAATCACTTTATGGGGTTGCTTTGCTAACTTGTGAGCTAACTTGTGAATGCGTTGATATATGTTCAAAGTAAATCCGAGTGTAAATCCAGCTGTAAATTGGAAGTCTTCTAACTGGTTGTGACCCAAAAACACCTGTTGCAAACCTTTTTTTTGGGTATACTGTAACAAACCATTTTTTTTTTCCTGTAAAGAACATCTTATCACATCTTATCATTTACTGAATAACAAGAGATTATCATAAATTCCATCTATAGAAGTTTATCGTTGCCTCAAGCTCTTTTCTTTTTTCTTTCCTTTTCTTTTGCATGGTTGCTATACTACATTATTATTTTCATTTGCCTTCGCTAATCGGGCTCACTCATACAGGAAAGATGAAGGGAGAGTTAAAGAGCTGTTTGATTCCATTGAAAAGTTACGAAATGAATTTGAGTCTATTGAGAGACCAATTCTTGAAATTGAGAGCCCAACTGTAAAGGCTGAAACCCTAGCTGCTGAGAAAAAGCCGGATGGCACACCTTCTGCTCCAGCTCAAGGTACTGAGCTTTCAAAGACAGAGACAGATGAGCAGCCAAAATCACCTTCAGTTAAGGGGGATCAGGTATTGGACCATGAAGCCGAATTAGCTAAGCTGGAATCTGAGTTTGGAAAGGTTAGTCAAGACTACTCAACAGAGGAAATTGGTGATTGGGAATTTGATGAGCTTGAAAGAGAATTGGTATCTGGTAATTCAGCAACAAGTAATTAGGTTAATCTTTTTCTGAGATATTAATGCTTGCTGTTGTAATTTTATAATGAAGCAAGTGTAAGTATCATATAAATTTGTAAGCTATGGGTCGGCTGTTAATGAAGCTGCAATTCGGATCAGATGCCTTTGAATTTGTAACATTGAAGAGTATAATTTCTTGATTCTTCTGTAAAGTACTGAATTTGTAACACGCGGTCATCAAATGATTTGAAATGGATAGTTTGGTTGTAAATTTTAAACTCAGGATAACTTTGGTGTGCATAGATAGTTGTTAGGATGTGACTCAGGAAGGCTCATGCCAGTCCAGTCCAGGAACCATAAACCAGATGACTAGAAAGTTCTAGTCTCAGCCCATTTCCACTTTATAAGAATGTGCCCCTATTTTATTTTTCCGACTAATTTAGTAATTAGTATATGCACACAAATAAACCCTTTTCTCCAAGTATTACTGTGAATTTTACCCTTATCTTTAAGGTGGGTTTTATGTTACCCATAAGGAGTTTGTTACGACTCTTAAGTGATGTAGTAGTTATTTCAGTTAGATAAATGGTTAATTGCATCATTCAGTTGGGTATATGATTAATAAATTTGTGGTTAACTGGTTAATATAATTTGATGATCGGTTAATAATATATATTACCGACTCTATCTTTAATTGGGCAATAAGAAAGTAGATTAGTTGTGGTACAATTACAACTACAAGACCACAAGGAAATATTGGTATTCTCAAAAGACGAGTACTTTATCATCCAATTCCTTTTGGGTATTAAGAATTGTCAAGTCGTTCAAGTTCTAATCGGTAGGGATAAAGTTCCACCAGTCTTGACCAATACATTCTAGGCGAAATAGGTTTCAGAAAAAGTTTGTAATTGCTTGACAACCTAACTTTGCGACAAACTCCTTATAAAAGTAATGTTGCAATTAGCATAGCTGGAGCCTATAACAACAGAAAGATTGAGCCAGTAGATGGTTGTTCATGATTTTTCACTCTGTTTGCAAACAGAATCTCTAACAAAATGCACATTGGGGGGGAGAAAAGAGAGGAAACGATAGGACCTTATCGTTATGCTTGTGACCAAGTTGAAAAAGGAGAAAGGAGGTAAACCCAAAAGTAGGTAGGAATGTGTTAAAAGAGGATGACAAACCAAAGTCTCGAGCTTTGCAGGCATTCCGGCCTCAGTTCCCTTCTCCCACCATTATTTGTCGGGTCATGCTGTTGGCCTCTTTCTAATGTCAATCTTGTTCAGTGTATGCAATTAATATACTTTATTCAGTTACAATAGGACTTAAATATTGAAAATGAAATTAATAAACAGAAAAGTAGTCAAGCAGATAAGTTAGCCGCTAATAAACAAAAACAGTAATAATTAGAAAAGAATGAAAAAGATGCCCATGTTTCTATCCATGACATGTACACAAAAAGGTTTACCACGACTTTTCCCGTGTGCAAGTAATACTAAAGTTTGTTAAAGCAGAACCAGGAATCCAGTAAAAAGTGGAAGAATGATGAGCTCAACCGTTATTTAATCAAGTGCAGGAAGTGCTCCCCTCTTTCCTTATCAGATTAATTATGATGCGTAGCACAATGAATTATACTAATATGAATGCAGAATGGCATGCCATGAGACACATCTTGTTCAGAAACCGAATTTGCTTGCATGGGAATTTGTAACTGTCGAATAAGATTCTAAAAATGGCTCGTAAATTCAGAGACAAGCTTTTCCCAGAAAGTACCATAAGTTGTGGGTCTATAAACTATTCCTTCACTCCCATTCATTACAGAGTCACCTTAAGGACACATATTTTAGTTACTACCAGGAGATTCCTCTATGTCGTCTTCTTTTAGTTTTAGTCACGAATTTCTAAACAATTGCTAGGTTAAATATAAATATCATTCAAATCTCAAACTCCAACCCCCCCCCCCTTCTGCTTAAAATAACACAAAAAATTGTAGTTCTCTATTAAATGAAAGTTTTGAAATTAATATATTTGCACTCTTTAAGGTTCGAATCCATTGAGTTCTATACATTCGCCTATATCTTGTTAGAAAAAAACCAAATCAATGGCTACGATCATCATGTAATATCTTAATTATAGCTTTCCATTATACAAGACTTTGTCATGCCAACTGCAGTACAGCTACTACTACTACTACTAACCTGAGCCACAGTGAGACAGACTGCAGTTTTTGATCAATTTCTCTGCATCACTAATCCCTTAAAGAAACTAAATAATGGAACTCAAGCTAGTTACCATTAGCAAAAGTAATATAAATATAGCAATCCCAATGAGACATAAGCAACAAAGTTTATGTTCGGTGGGTCAGTGCTTCCCCCCATAAGAAAATTAATCAGGTTTTAATTTTACATTTGGATGCTTACAGACAAACTCCTTCAATAATGACAAGACAAACTAGAAATAAAGAAATCAATAAAATTAGAATACCACTAATTCCAGTATTCTGCTTTTTGAATATGGCATTCTCTGCACTTTTAAAAGCAGTACTTCTCTTCATTTTTCCATAATAAAAGCTCAGCTACCATTAGCTACTATATCCCACATAGGAAGAAGTCTAAACACTAGAGTGAGAGTGGTGTACCTGAAAGGCTGAAATGGCTTCAAAACTCCTAACATGCGATTCTGCAGATGACGATTACATTGACATGGAAGTCAGCTCATACTCCAACTTCTTCTGCCACTCTGTAAGCTCTCATCCACAGCATAGAGAATTTGAGTTCCAAATGTCTTCCATCATTCAAGAGAAAGAACCAACAACTTCCCCAGCTGATGAGCTTTTCTACAAAGGAAAGCTCCTCCCTCTTCACCTTCCCCCTCGGTTACAAATGGTTGAAAAACTCCTGCAAAACTCCAACACTCCTTTTGATAAGGAAAAAGACACCTTTGAAGAGTTCTATAGCACTCCACTAGCCACTGCCAACACAACACCAATTACAGGCACCCCATTTGAATCCTGCAATATCTCGCCATGTGAGTCTTGCCAAGTTAGTAGAGAACTAAACCCAGTAGAGTATAATCTTGACTACCCAACAGATGCGAGTGGATTTGTTGTTGAAAACCAGAAGAAGTCATGGACCAAGAAACTGAAGCAGTCATCACTAGGTTCAAAGTTGAAGGCTTCAAGGGCTTATCTCAGGTCTTGGTTTGGAAAATCTGGTTGCTCTTATGAAACCTACGCAACCTCAACAAAAGTTGCAGATGAAGGTTCAGTTTCAAAAGCCAGGGAAAATTTAAATAAGCATGTGCAAGTGGCAAAGAGAAACCCATATGGTCAAATTCAGAGGGACAGATACCAGTCCTCCAATTGTGTCATGAGGAGCTACAAAGAAAAGACCAGTGAGTATGGAAGTAACCAGCACAGGAGGTCATTCTCGGTTGGCATCAAACTGCTTTCAGGAAACAAGTCATCATCATCATCGTCATCTTTGTCTGGCTCATCTTCATTTTCACATTCAAACAAGTCATATGGATGTCAAGCCCACCAGCTTCTGAAAAGGTGCAGCAGTGCAAGTTCAGAGATAGAAAGTTCAATCCAGGGTGCAATTGCACACTGCAAGAAGTCTCAGCAAATGTTCTCTTCAAAGAACACTGCATGTGAAGTAGGATTCTACTCATTGTCTGCATCCAGAACCTCAGTTTGTGAGGATCATGAAAGAGCAGAGCTTTGCAGGGGTTGATAGGGAATGAAAAAAGTTGCTTTACCTATGTTGTCTTGTTCATACATTGTCTTTCCAATTCAAAAGTAACTTTGATGAAAGATAGCTCTAATTCACTAGTTAGTACAAATTTAGAAACACTCATGGTGTTCGTGGATATTTAGACCAAAGCATCAAAATCCGGTGGAAGTTTGTCTACATAAAGAATTAAACTTTTGGTCCTTAACCAATTATGATGAGTAGATAATGAGGTTGTTATGAAAATAAAAAAATTAAAAACCCAACATTGCACTATCCGCTTTCTAAGCCAAAACCTTGCCCCATTATTCCTAGAATCAATTGGTAATTAAAACAACCTGCACACTGAAAGTTTTTATTTTAATCTTTTCATGTTATTTTGAACTCGATCAACTTAACACTGATTCGGTTTTTCACCTACTTGTAAATCAACTATAACAATCAATTAGTACTGTATTATGATAGGCATCATTATATATCAAGCATTTTCGTATAGATTTTATACTATAAGGGACAGTGAAGAGAAGAATACATTGCTTCTAAATGCTGTAAACTATATCAGGGAACCGATCAGTGTTGACTTTCCACTTTCAGTGAGCACTAGAATATCTAACACTAATAATTTGATTCTGTATTCTACAATTCCTGTTGTCAATAATGAAAAAGAAATTATCAGTGCAGTAATGTGGACATCCGAACTCAATTGTTGAAGTGAAAAATACAATATTTAAAATGGAAAAATTCAGTTTGGAAAACGAATGAGAAAATTAGTGAGAAGTGGGGGAGACCATCTTTCCAAAGCTATCTACAAATGCAATCCCCAAGCTCACTGTCAAGGAACACTAATTCAGCTTTTTGTTCAAATGATGGCAAGAAATAAAGAACCATGTTTTGATGGTGAATTTCTATGGTAACTTGACAGGTAAGGTACAAGCATTCGTTGAAAACTGATTTTATAAAAAAAATGTTTAAAATTCTATTAAAAATAACTAACACCCAGTGAAATGGCTATTGGGTACCATACCCTGAAAAATAAAATATGGGTAACTTTTCGTGGCATGCTTCTAATGAATTATACTTGCTTACCTGTCAAGTCAGAGCAACAAATTTGCCATCAATTTTATGAGCCACCTTCACTTCCTTAATGAATATGTAATTGCCACATACCAATTTTCTCGAATAAATAAATTTTTAAAATACATAATGTTTGTTAGGTCCCTGCTAATCATCAAAGATTGAGAGTAACAGTCATCATGATTGTGGAAGCCCACCTGTCTTCCTCCCTTGGCAACTATAAGACATTTGCCTTTAATTCTTCTGTGAAGAAAATTCCTGAATCATTATAGTGAGCTTATTCTATGATATTGGAAAAAGCTTGTCAGAGTGACCAAGAAAGGGGTGGGGGGAAAGGAAAAAGAAAGGAAGAGTTAGGAGGAAGTTAACTTCATACGTAAAAGAGAGTATGCTAAAATAATCACACTTGAAATATAAAGAAATCCTTAAGTGCAGACAAAGTGACAAACAGCTTTTCAGGTGGTTATATTTTGATTTCTTTCAATTATCTTACAGGTATACTGGTTGTACCATTCCTTAAACTAAGTGAAAATGTCACCAGAAGTTTGACAATTTGGAGCTAAAGAAAGCAAAAGCAATAGAGTGAAATATATATACCTCCGCTCAGGTTTTGAAATAGTACAAATGCCTCCTCCGAATGGTAAATCACAAGAACCTCTATTATTTTGAATTTTAATGTAACATGTTCTCCCTTATATGAGAATTTTAATATGACAACTTCTGCTTTAATTTTCTCTTCAAGAAGGGGTCTTTGTAATTTACTTCATTTTAAAGGAATGTTTGTAATATGTCAAAACGTTGTGGGAGGTATTTCGCTCAAAGCAGGAGGGAAGCATATTTACTAAGCACAAAACATAATTTCCTTTTTGCTTTCAAGTGTATCTGAGTTTGTGCGTGTGTTTCTTTATTCTGCAAATAGAGCTTTTAGTGTTGTTAATGTTATTGAAATGCGAGCTGCTCCTAATATTTCATGTTTCAATTCGTTCTCATGATTTTAATGGTGAACATGTTGTTTTTTATTCCTTTTGTTAGAGAGTCATTTAACTTGAAGCTTCTTATAATCTGATGCCAACACGATACTTACGTTGCCGAATCTGTATTCTCTGCTATCTTTGAATAACAGTTGAGTATCCTATTAAAAAGATAAAAACACATTATAAAAATAAATATAAAAACACCATTAGTTTTTTTTTTTTGTAACAACTTGCTATGATAGCCTTCCTCAAAGTGGAGGATTGAGAACTCGAACATTGTAAGTAAATTTCTTTTGGGATTGCAGTTTATTTCTATGGTGACAAATTATTTTTAGATAAAACACTATTAGTTTTAAATATAGGAGTTTTGCTAATGCACTGAAGAGTAAAGTTTTATAATTTTCAATGCATTAAAATTTGTGTCTATTTCTTTTTAATATGAATCTATAATAGTTCTATGACAATGTGATGAAAAAATAAAATAACAAAACCCTAAAACTCATCATAACAGGCTCTGACACATTAGAATTTGTGTTTATTTCTCTTTAATAGGATAGTTTTATGACAGTGTTACTGGAGAAGATCCAACGTAGCCACCTTGTCAACTTACAACCATGTCACCTCTAAACAATGCCAACTCTTCATTTTTAAGGTGAAAACCTTAAAAAAAAATGTATTCATTTTTTATGAGTTTAAAAAAGGGTGATTGCTCTACTATTTACGAACTTGGAAGGATTCGGTATCCTTCTTACTTGGTTCAACTAAATTTAAAGCATTTATCAACTACTTAAAATTAAGTGTTATCATCTTACTTTTATTCATTAAGGGTCTCTTAATTTTACTTTGGCTGCATGCCCCCTTGTGGTTTTATTCACAATTTTTCAAATCAAAGAGGAATTCTTCAAGAAAATTTTGCAAGATCATACTTGTCTTTATAATAAACAGCCATATTCCCTTTGTTTCTTATTTGCGAGAAAATTTGCACCTAATGCTTTGGGTCCTATTTTTAGATATAGCACCCAAAGTTCTAGGAATTTGAAGAAAAGCCTGGCTTCTGAGTTGCATCTTTGAAGGAGTGCTGATTGGAGCATGTTAGTTAACTCCATTTTAGTCACATGATTAATCTTCTGTTCTCCCTGTTTTGCAGAAATTTTGAGTTGCTCATCCAGTGTTTAGATGTGTAGGACATTGAATCTAAACCACATTTTATACAAATATTTTATTGGATTACTTGTTAATCAAATAAATATTTTAGCTCTCTTTTCGGAATATGTCTTGCCATTAACACAGGTTATTTTTTCTGGTCACTATATGATGCACTATCACCTACACTTGCATATCATTTTGAGGCATTGGTGGCATCCAGTTGGTGGACATAGGGGTTGTTTCAATTGGCAGTTTTCATCTTTGTTACTTGGTTTGCTGTCATAATCCCATCCCAACCTTGCAATTAAGATGCTGAGGCCAGAGCTATGAAGCATACTCAGATTATAGCCTTGTTTCCTGTTGCTTGTAGGTACCTGATAAAAATATCAGTAACCCCCCCCCCCCTTTTGTGCATACTTTACACTGTGAGTAGTAGTACCAATGTCAAGTCCGGCCACATTACATTAGGTTCGATGAGAAGTGACTAGTGTAGTGAGTAACGATATTCTCACCATTAACATTACATTGTTTTGAATGGTTGAGATTATTCACATTTCTCAGACTTTTCTCTTAATAATTGGATTTGATAATATTTGTCTACCCATAAATTTGCTCTTCCTAAGGTTTGAAGTTCAACATTGTTGGGTTACCATCATATTTGCCTTTGAAAGCGAGCTCCTTAGTCTTCCATGTTTGGCTTTCTGATAACCCAGTAGTTTTGGGTGCACCAAGATCTTGGACTCGGTAAATCCGACATAACTGGAAACGAGGCGGCGCAAATATTTGGAAGACTTGACATTATCATCATTATTACCTTGTGTTAAATTCTTATAATAAGGATATATTTCATGATGTCTATTCATTTTAATTAAAGAGTTTCTTTCACAGTTGATTGACTTTGAACTTGAAATTGATGAAGCACATAATAATAAGAAAAGATTAAAATGAAACTATAACAAAAAAGAGAAGGCAAAATTGTCAGTAAAATTAAACACATAGGCCCACCACTTTTATGGAAGTTTTCTTAAGCTTTATTTATATATATTAGAGTTTAAAATCACTTTACATCCAGTTTTAAGATATAAGTTAAAAACTGTGACGCTACCTACATCCTGGCTTCTTTTAACGATAATCCTCCATATTTTTGTACTTTTTCTTTTTGAAGAGGCAGAACACGTCAACCAAGGCAGTAGCAAAAACTGCAAACATGTTTTGCGTCTAAATCAATTTGTACCTTAGGTAGAATATCACCCAAACATCCACCCACACGTATCCAACATTTGTTTTGTTTTCTTTCAATGGATATTGCAGGGAAGCACTTAATTTCATGAGATTGATCATTCAAAGCTTTAACCAAATTCCCCAGTTCATCTAAAATTTGTCCACATTGCAATGGTTGGTACACACATTAAATATTAAATATTGTATAGATTGATTTAAAACACTTCCTCCTCTGTGGTGTGTGAATTCAAGTGATGGGTTGGGAATTCACCATCAAAGCACTTTACAAGAGTGTCCCAACCGAGGAATTTGAATGAGGAAAAAAAACTCATGGGAGTTTCTGGGTCTCTGAAGAAAAAGATTCGGCTTGCAAATTTAGAAACCACATTTCAGCCTTGTTGCCTTGTCCTCTGTTGTGCTGCTTTCTTGCATCTGTGTATCCCCTGATTTTGTTGGTTGCTCCTGCATCAACTGCCTTCCTTCGGTGCCAAGCAAATTCACCAAATTCCATTTCTTTTAGCTATAAAGCGCAGAATTTTATTATTGATTTTCATCACTGCACTCATTTTTTTACTGGTTTCATTACTCCTGATTATTATTCCCAATGAATATGAAAAAATTAATAACAAACACATGATATCATATAATAATGGAATTTTGAAGACTATTGTTAGTACTCTCTTGATACTCGGGAGTAATACTGAGACTCCATGTCAAAAATCAAACCCGCATTATATATGCCACATCTTGTGTTTCTTTTCACCAATCCAAGCCTAAAAAATTGATTGTCAAGGAAAAGAAAGCAGCCATTGGCAGCACTCTTTGCAATCAAGATCATTCAAACCAAGAACCCAAAATAAATACCAAGAGCAATGATTATGTTACCTTCATGCCGCTCAAAGTCGGTGAAATTTCCTTCTGTTGTTCCTCAACTTTAGCCTTCTTATTCACCAACTCTACATAAATCTATATAATGATAGAAGTAGTTAAAATAGAGCACTGTATATATAACTAGACTATTCACATAAGCAATTAGCTCTAGGCCTACTTCTATGCTTCACCTGCATTGAAACCAAGGAACTAGGAGTGATCACAATCTTTGATGCAAGCTCCCGCATATCTCTGTTTGTAGATCAAGAAGTGTAACCAACAATGACTCAGAATCAGTAGAATAACAAATTAAATAATGCCATTCAAGAATAGAGTAAAAAGAAATCAGCCTTAACTGCAAAAAATAAACAAAGACAGGAATAATTAGAAAAGAATGAAAAAAATTCCCATGTTTCTATCCATGTACACAAAAAGGTTTACAACGGCTTTACCCGTGTGCAAGTAATACTAAAGTGAGTTAAAACAGAACCAGGAATCCAGTAACAAGTGGAAGAATGTAATCAGTGGAAGGTGAAGAGCTCAACTGTTATTTAATCAAGTGCAAGAAGTGTTTACCTCTTTCCTGATCAGATTAATTATGGTGCACTGAACTACAGCACCATGAATTATACCATTATGAATGCAGAAAGGCATGCCATCAGAAGCGAGAGATTATTGCTCCATGAGACACATCTTGTTCAGAAACCGAATTTGCCTCCATGGGAATTTGTAATTGTTACATAAGATTCCAAAAATGGCTCTTAAATTCATAGACAAGCTTTTCCCAGAAAGTACCATAAGTTGTGGGTCTATTCCTTCACTCCCACTCATGATATGACTACCTTATGAGACTTGAGGACATATATTTTAGTTACTACCTTATGACTCAGGAGATTCCTCTGTCTTCTTTGTTAGTCACCAATTTCAATACAATTGCTAGGTTAAATATTGATATCATTCAAATCCCAAAGGCCAACCATCCCCTTCTGCTTAAAATAACACAAACAGAAAATTGAAGTTCACTATTAAATGAAAGTTTTAAAATTAATATATTTGCATTCTTTAAAGGTTCGACCCATAGCGTTCTATACCTTCGCCTATATCTTGTTAGAAAGAAACCAAATCAATGGCTACGATCATCATGTAATATCTTAATTCTAGCTTTCCAATATACAAGACTTTGTCATGCCCACTGCAGTACAGCTACTACTACTACTAACCAGAGCCACAGTGAGACAGACTGCAGTTTTTGATCAATTTCTCTGCATCACTAATCCCTTAAAGAAACTAAATAATAGAACTCAAGCTAGTTACCATTAGCAAAAGTAATATAAATATAGCCATCCCAATGAGACATAAGCAACAAAGTTTATGTTCGGTGGGTCAGTGCTTCCCCCCATAAGAAAATTGATCAGGTTTTAATTTTACATTTGGATGCTTACAGACAAACTCCTTCAATAATGACAAGACAAACTAGAAATAAAGAAAGCAATAAAATTAGAATAGCACTAATTCCAGTATACTGCTTTTTGAATATGGCATTCTCTGCACTTTTAAAAGCAGTACTTCTCTTCATTTTTCCATAATAAAAGCTCAGCTACTATCCCACATAGGAAGAAGTCTAAACACAAGAGTGAGAGTGGTGTACCTGAAAGGCTGAAATGGCTTCAAAACTCCTACCATGCGATGCTGCAGATGACGATTACATTGACATGGAAGTCAGCTCATACTCCATCTTCTTCTGCCATTCCGTAAGCTCTCATCCACAGCCTAGAGAATTTGAGTTCCAAATGTCCTCCATCATTCAAGAGAAAGAACAAACAACTTCCCCAGCTGATGAGCTTTTCTACAAAGGAAAGCTCCTCCCTTTTCACCTTCCCCCTCGGTTACAAATGGTTGAAAAACTCCTGCAAAACTGCAACACTCCTTTTGATAAGGAAAAAGATATCTTTGAAGAGTTCTATAACACTCCATTAGCCACTACCAACACAACACCAATTACAGGTACCCCATTTAAATCCTGCAATATCTCACCATCTGAGTCTTGCCAAGTTAGTAGAGAACTAAACCCAGAAGAGTATAATGTTGACTACCCAACAGATGCAAATGGATTTGTTGTTGAAAACCAGAAGAAGTCATGGACCAAGAAACTGAAGCAGTCATCACTAGGCTCAAAGTTGAGGGCTTCAAGGGCTTATCTCAGGTATTGATTTGGAAAATCAGGTTGCTCATATGAAACCTATGCAAGCTCAACAAAAGTTGTCGATGAAGTTTCAGTTTCAAAAGCCAGGGAAAATTCAAATAAGCATGTGCAAGTGGCAAAGAGAAACCCATATGGTCAAATTCAGAGGGACAGATACCAGTCCTCCAATTCTGTCATGAGAAGCTACAAAGAAAAGACCAGTGAGTATGGAAGTAACCAGCACAGGAGGTCATTCTTGGTCGGCATCAAACTGCTTTCAGGAAACAAGTCGTCGTCGTCATCTTCACCTCGGTCTGGCTCATCTTCATTTTCATTTGTAAACAAATCATATATGGATGTCATGCCCGCCAGCTTCTCAAAAGGTGCAGCAGTGCAAATTCAGAGATAGAAAATTCAATCCATGGAGCATTTGCACACTGCAAGAAGTCTCAGCAAATGTTCTCTCCAAAGAAGACTGCAAATGAAGTAGGATTCTACTCATTGTCTGCATCAAGAACCTCAGTTTGTGACGATCAAGAAAGAGCAGAGCTTTGCAGGGGTTGATAGGAAATAAAAAAAGTAGCTTTACCCATGTTGTCTTGTTCATACGTTGTCTTTCCAATTCAAAAGTAACTTTGATGAAAGATAGCTCTAATTCACTAGCACAAATTTAGCAACACTCATGGTTTTCTTGAATATTTAGACCAAAGCATCAAAATCTGGTGGAAGTTTGTCTACATAAAGAGTTAAACTTTTGGTCCTTAACCAAATTATGATGAGTAGATAGTGAGGTTCTTATGAAAATAAAAAGTTAAAAATCCAACATTGTACTATCCACTTTCTAAGCCAAAACCTTGCCCCAATATACCAAGAATCAATTGGTAATTAAAACAACTTGCACACTGGAAGTTTTTATTTAAATCTTTTTATGTTATTTTGAACTCGATTAACTTAACACTGATTCGGTTTTTCACCTACTTGTAAATCAACTATAACAATCAGTTGTAATATCAGGGACATTAAAGAGAAGAATACATTGCTTCTAAATACCGTAAACTATATCAGGGAACGAATCAGTTCTGACTTTCAACTTTCAGTGAGTACTAGAATGTCTAATAATTTGATTCTATATTCTATAATTCATGTTGTCAATAATGAAAAAGAAATTATCAGTGCAGTGCAGGCATAGTACGAACCTAATGAGTGAAAGAGTAATGTGGACATCCGAACTCAATTTTTGAAGTGGAAAATACAATATCTACAACTATTAAATTGAGAACAGGCACATCCCAATATCTTCTAAAGTGGAAAAATTCAATTTGGAAATGAATGAGAAAATTAGTGAGAAGTGGGGGAGACCATCTTTCATTAAGCTATCTACGAATGCAATTCCCAAGCTCACTGTCAACGAACACTAATTTCAGCTTTCTGTTCAAATGATGACAAGAAATAAAGAACCAATCTTCTCATTGCTTGCTGCTAGTGAATTATAATTGTTTACCTGTCAAGTCTGAGCATCTAATTTGCCATCAATTTTATGAGCCACAATCACTTCCTTAATGAATATGTAATTGTCAATTTTCTCGAATAAATAAATGTCTTTTAAAATACATAATGTTTGTTAGGTCCCTACTAATCATCAAAGATTGAGAGTAACAATCATCATGATTGTGGAAACCCACCTGTCTTCCTCTCTTGGAAACTATAAGACATTTGACTTTAATTCCTCTGTGAAGAAAATTCCTTGTTGAAAAAATATTTCTGAATATTGTTATTACTTGAATTTCAATTGTACAGGTATGATTCACATTAAATAGATTTATGTTAATAACTACTTGACTAGAATAGAGCTAAATTACAGGAAATAAATATGTCCTAATACAAAAATCAAATCTATCCAAATAACGGAAATAAGGAAATAAATTAAATCTATCCTAAGAGATCATCTATGATACTCTAAAATATTTTAAGATATAATAAAACTATTTTGAGATATTTTTCAGATATTCTAACACTCCCCTCAAGCTAAAGCTTCCTAAGCTTGAGCTTGTAACAATTAAATAATTTGATAGTGTGATAGTGTCTGGGACGAACGGAGATGGTGACTGGCTGGCAACTACTTCTGAGACGAAGACAAAGACGAGGCTAGTGCATCTGGACAGACGGAGATGGGGTCAGTGCATTTGGGATATAGAGTTGGGCCAAAACATCTGGGACAAAGAGTCGGGTTAGTGTGAGTTAACCAACATAAGTTACCATCGGAATGATCGTCGATGGGAAGAGAAGTCACCACTAATATGATTCATCCGTGGGAGAGGAGTCACCACCGGAATGATCGTTGGTGGGAAGAGAAGTCACTGGTATGATCCATTAGTGGGAAAAGAACGACATGACAAACACCGGCATTGAAGTATATGTAGAGATGAATTTATTCCTATTCTCCCCCTCAATGAGGGCAGCAACAACGATGAAGGTTGTTTGAAACCCAACGATGAAGGTTGACTCTAAACCCAATGATGAAAGATGGTCTGATATGCAATTAAGGCTGACTGAAACCCAGCAATGAAGGTTGGCTCTAAACCCAGCGATGAAAGCTAGTCTGATCAGTAATGAAGGCTGATTGAAACCCAGCAATGAAGGCTGATTGAAACCCAACAATGAAGGTTGGTCTGATCAGCAATGAAGGCTGATTGTAGCAGAAACAACAGAGGCTCCAAGATCGGGAGCAACAAAACTAAATCTTAGTATGATGGTGGTGAATAATGCTAAGGAGTTCCAAGAACTCAACACCTCGAAAAGGAGAAATTCTCCTCAAGGTGGATACCATGGCTATGATACCATGTGAGATTTCTACTTAAAATCAATTGACATCAAGTGGAGTGACCCGACAGGTATATAAACCGCACCCAGAAGATTGAGGCAGGCGATGTGAGACTCTAACACCCCCCTCCACAGATGCCTGGACTAAACAGGTGACAAAGAAGCCTAGCAGAATAGGCGACGGAAATGGGATCTTGGCTCTAATACCATGTTGAAAGAATATTTCTAAATATTGTTATTGCTTGAATTTCAATTGTACAGGTATGATTCCCATTATATAGGTTTATGTCAATAACTACTTACCTAGAATAGAGCTAAATTATAGGAAATAAATTCGTCCTAATACAAAAATCAAATCTATCCTAATAACGGAAATAAGGAAATAAATCAAATATATCCTAAGAGATCATCTATGATACTCTAAAATATTTCAAGATACAATAAAGATATTTTGAGATATTTTTCAGATATTCTAACATTCCTGAGTCATTAAAGTGAGCTTATTCTATGATATTGGAAAAAGCTTGTAAGAGTGACCAAGAAAGAGGGAGAAAAAATGAAAAAGAAAAGAAGAATTAGGAGAAAGTTAACTTCATACGTAAAAGAGAGTATGCTAAAATTATCACACTTGAAATATTAAAAAATTCTTCAGTGCAGACAAAATGACAAACAGCTTTTCAGGTATACTGGTTATACCATTCCTTAAACTAAGTGAAAATATCAACAGAAGTTTGACAATTTTGGAGCTAAAGAAAGCAAAAGCAAAAGAGGGAAATATATATACCTCTGCTGAGGTTTTGAAATAATACAAATGCCTCCTCCGAATGGTAAATCACAAGCTACTGGGGATGCTGAAACCAACAAAATCAGGGGATACACAGATGCAAGAAAGCAGCACAGCAGAGGGCAAGGCAACAAGGCAAAGAAGTGGTTTCCAAATTTGCAAGCCGCAAGGGACCTTTATATGGCCAAATATGGGTGTGTCTCGCAAGGTTGTGTATCTGCTAGCACGAACCCATCTTGGAACCCAGGTTGGTTGCCACATCAGTTAGGTTTTCTTTTTCTTCAAAGACCCAGAAGCTCTATGAGTATTTTTTCTCTTCAAATTCCTTGGTTGGGACGCTCCTGTAAAGCGCTTTGATGGCAAATTCCTAACCCATCACGTGCTTTTTGTCCAGTCCCAAATACTTCTTCCCATATGGTTTTCCAAAGTTTGGGTCACTGAAGTACTTGCGAAGAAGAGATTGGATGCTTGGGGTACCTCAGCAACACCCGCTGCTCCCCTATCCCCCAGACCTAATGAATTTACACACCACAGAGGGGGAAGTGTTTTAAATCTGTACAATATTTAATATTTAAAAGGAGCTCTATATATGTGTGTGTGTGTGTGTGTGTACTATTGCAATGCGGACAGATTTTAGTTGAACTGGGGAATTTGGTGAAATCTTTGAATGATCAATCTCATGAAATCGACCCACTTTTAAGTGCTCCTTTGCAATATTCATTCATTGAAAGAAAACAAAACAAATGCTCGAGTTGCAAATCAGAGGGTGCCAAAAGGTTATAATATGGCCAATTAAAGGGAGTGTAGACTGTGGATGATTGTACCAAAGGTACATGTTTCGGTGATATTCTACCTAAGGTACAAATTGATTCAGATGTGGGTGGAAACAGCAGAACATGTTTGGACTTATCCAAACATGGACTCTTTTTGCTACTGCCCCAGTCGATGTGGACTTGCCTCTGTTCGTGCCTCTTCAAAGAAGGAGAGGAATCAGATGTACAAAATATGGAGGATTACTGTTAAAAGAAGGATGTCAAGTAGGAGTTTGTGGTGTTTGTTTCCAAAGAAGTAAAAAAGCTCACAGAAAATTTGTGGATTTCAGTAGTCCAAGTGTAATGATTATGAGAGATTATGATTCTGTCACACTGTTTCCAACAAATAACTGGCATTGCTATGCCTCAAAATATAGAACTTTGATGACAGACAAGTCAATGAACACAAGGCAAACCATATAGATAATGCTTCTTTCTTGATGAATACATGTAGCACCTAATGCAATGAACCATATTTAAAAACAAATTTAAATAAAACAAAGCTAGCTTATACCTGGCTTGGGATCTGTCTCGTATAAAAAACCAATGATGGTGAAAAATCAGCAGTGCAAGATGGCAATGAATGAACACAGATGGAATAAAGCCCCTCATGCCCTTTAGAGAACTTCTACCAGGGTGGTGCCATTGGCAAGGGTCCCTTGGTCAAGAACATGAAGGCCATCTTGGGAACTCTTTTAAAAGGATACCTCTTGATCCTCGGAACAAAAGAAGCCCTCAAGAAGACTTCAGTGTCATTCATGGTATGCAGCAAACTGGGCGGAGGCCTAATCCAACTTTCTATGGTGGCTGGCTGCTGAAAGCAAGGCTTAAACGTAGATTGTACCAGAGCCACGTTGAGATATCAAGCAATCCATTAGCCAGGAGTCTTCTTTCAGCATCACACATGCTCATCATTCCCCCCTCTGCCACCTGTGAAGGAGACAACTACTTAATAATTTCTTAAAAACAGAAAATATTCAACCTGAAATCTATCTCCCTAATCTTGTTCTATTCTAGCAATCACATTATCAAAATTGAAAAACAATGCACTATTCCAGGAACATCTCAAGGAGTGGGAGTTTACAAGCTTGTTTGGTCTTAGAAGCATATTCTCCCAATGAATTGCTGGATAATAAGAAAATCATAGAATAGCAGGTATGTTTGATTGCTGAGTCTAAGCTTTTTTGTAATTTCCCTTGGCTCCTATCTATCATATAAACCTTAAAGAAAGATATTTATTTTTATTTTCTATAGATACATGCTTTTTCAGCACAGACAGTTTACTGCTGCACAATTTGGCACGGAACAAGAATGAGGAATCAAATATTTTCAAAAAGATAAAGCCTGTGTCTTGATAGCAATCTTGATTAGCTGCTTATTACCATCAAATGCAGAAAGGAGAAAGTGAAGGTAGAGGCTGAAAGGCCGTACAAAGTAATAGCTGTTTTTTTCCTTTTGTTTTTCTGGGTTGGGGGGGGGGGGGGGGGTTGAGGGGCTGTGACTGCCCACCATTCATAACTTATATTCAAACAATGGATTAATACGTCAAAGAAGCCCTAAAACCAAGTATCACAACCACTTCACCTAAAAGCTAACCCAAGGTTATATATAAAAGAATGGTGCTCTAGCCATATACATCAAGGCAAGACGGTGGTGATGGTTTTATAGTGGATGGAGGCAAGATGTCAGAATAGAACCAAGCACCAGCTCTAGAAGCTTCCTCCACCCCCCAACCCCCCCCTGGGCGGTCTCTCTCTCTCACACACACACATACACAGAGCAAACGGTCCAATTTCAGAAATATTTTCTTTCTTTGCATTTGGCATCAAGAAATCCATAGACCATCAATACTATCTTCATTCCAATGCCCCCTTCTAGATGATTTACTATGTAGGCTTTCAAACTAAGTCCAATGACGAATAAACCTTTTCTGTTTATTCTCACCAGTGTCAATGCAGTACTTTGTATAACTAAAATGCTGGCAAACTGAATCTATTAACCAAAACAATCTTCATGGTATAGAATTTTAATTCATAAAAAATTTACAACTACAATTCTTTAATAAATTGTACAGAACCTATTCAGACATGCATACCTCTCCCAAAAATTATTTAATACAACAGTCAGCAGCTTTTAACCACACCTCGGAAAGTGCAGGTAATGAAGGCATCTAGAGTTGGTGAAAAATCATAACTCAAAATAAAGCTCCTGTTTTCTTTTTACAAAATATGCAAACATTAATAACCGCTGTTAACTCAAAAACTGAATCAGTCCTTCTACCACACTAATCCATATAAAAGAAATGTTATTTTTAATTGCTACATATTGTAAATTTGTGCAGAATCACAAATGCAACAGCCACAACATCATAATGAGAGATGGACTCCGCCAGTTGAAGGAAGTTATCCTTGGAAAAATGACCACTTCTATAGTAGATATTATACAGATAGAGATAATAGCATAATACAGCTGGAATGTACTCCTTTCTAAGAAAAATCTATTAAAAAGGCCGAAGCAAAGAGATTTCCCCTTTTACCATGATATAATTCATATGTGAAGAATCAGCAACATGATTTTTCTTTTCCAAATTGTATCTTATTCCAGTATAAGAAAATAATTCTTAGATCCACATGCTGGATAATGCCTTTCAACATTAGTTTGACATAAAAAGCATGATATAGCAGGGAAGGATTATATGCCTCTTACATTGAGATTTGTTACTTACTGGCCATGTATGACACAAAGGACTGGGATCTAACCGTCATTTAACATGACCATAAATTTGCACCCATCATAAAACTCCATAACAAATAACGGTGGATATGTTGAAATGCCAACAAATAACTAGCATTGTTATGCCTCAAAATATAGAATTTTGATGACAGACATGTCAATGAACACAAGGCAAACCATATAGATAATGATATTTCCTGATGAATACATGTAGCACCTAATGCAATGAACCATATTCAAAAACAAATTTAATAAAATAAAGCTAGCTTATACCTGGCTTGGGATCTGTTTCCTATAAAAAACTGATGATGGCAAAAAATTAGTGGTGTAAGATGGCAGTGAATGAACATAGATGGAATAAAGCCCCTCATGCCCTTTAAGATTTGTTTGGATTGGAGGTAAGGGATGGAATGGAGTGGAGTGGGATGGAATGGAGTGGAGTGGGATGTAATGGGATATGATTCTCTTGTTTGGATTTTTAAAATTAGGATGGAACGGAAAGCAATAGGATGATATCTATTTCATCCTAAATCCCACTTTTTTTCCCTCCCCAAATTGGGCGGAATGGAGTGGAATGGAATGACATAAGAACAAAAACATTATAATTCTTGTCATTCCATTCTATTTCACCCACCATTCCAAACAATGGGATGTAAACTTTTCTCCATTCCATCCTTAAATGTCCAAACAATGATATGGAAACTTTATACCATTCCACCCCATTCCATTCCACCCCATTCCATTCCATTCAGCATAAAGAACTTCTTCCAGAATGGTGCCATTGGCAAGGGCCCGCTGGTCAAGAACATGAAAGCCATCTTGGGAACTCTTTAAAAGGATACCTCGTGTCCCTTGGAACAAAAGAAGCCCTCAAGAAGAGTTCAGTGTCATTCATGGTATGCAGCAAACTGGACGGGGGCCTAATCCAACTTTCAATGGTGACTGGCTGCTGAAAGGAAGGCTTAAACGTAGACTGTACCAGAGCGACATTGTGATAAAATGCCAAATCATATAGATGCTAAGAAACGAAGCACCAAGGCCAATAACCAAAGAGAGCAAGAAGAACTGCAGAAGTCTCAAAGGGAAGGGCCTAGAGGTAGTAGTTCTTAACGTAATAGTAGTGGCAGCAGGGTCCTTCCCTTCCTCCAACCAAGACTGCATGGTTTTTCCTTTATTCTGTGCCAATCAAATTTAGGATCTTGATACTCGTATGACTTCACAGTTCACACACAATCAAATCTAAAAAAACACATTAAAAAGCTCAACTTTCATGGAAAAACCAGATCAAAACAAACGTGTCATACTATTCTGCCACATGGGTATCCTTCCTTATTGGGAGAATCAATCAGAACCCATATGAAATAATTGATCAAAACACCAAAAGAAGCTTGAGATCATATCAAACAACGAGAGAAAATCAGCTCCCCGCCCTACCAACAATTGTCATATCGTTCAAAAATCAAAACTTTCCTTTCCTATTTTGTTGGCATTGATCAGAGGGGAAGAATAAAAAACAAAGAGCAGATAAGCGTGAGAACCGCATTACCACGTTGCCATGTTGGGGTGTGGCCAATAGCCAGTTATATACACAGTTCAATCAATGCCAAACAAAGATGTTTAAGGAACAAAGTGGTGGATGGATCCCTTCACACTTTTCTCCTCTGCTCTTAAATTGCGCCAGAGTTCATCACTTGGTATAAAAACGTGGAAGTGGTGGGAATGTTTTTTTTTTTTTTTTTTGGTTTCTAATGAAAGTATTAAACCTTAGTAAGAGGAAAGTTGAAACGGGCGCAACCAGCAAAGAGAAAAGATTGGAAAAAATAAAAAGACAGTAACATGGATGGGATTTTTTTTTTTTTTTGGGTCTAATGGTTTGAAACCTAAGACAAGTTTCATAATTTTTTGTCTGTTAGCTTTTGAGATGAAGTTGTTGTTGTTTTGGATTTGGGAAAAAATTTTAAGTGAATATAATTTATTACGTTATTATTTAAGTATTTAAATTATTATTTGATATATATAAAAAATATTATTAATAATTGATATAATTTTATAATAATTTTTATTATTTTATATATATTAAATAATAATTTAAATAATTATGATTTATTATGTCCACTTAATAATTACTCACGATTCGGTTCAGCCCATGACATTCCCATTGGCTTGCCCATTTTTGTAGATGCACGTGTTGCTGTTTTCAGCTTGGCCGTCATTATGTCTATGTTGGAATTTTCTACAATCTATTGAAAATTCACCACCATAACCATGTTATACTGTAATGTAATTTCCTCAAATGACCCTTTTTATTTTATTGATTCTTCATTTCCTCAAATCACCAATTTACAATTAACACGTACTATTTACCTCATTCTCTGTCAGCTTTCAACATTATCAAGCGTCAAGTACGTCCACCCAAGACATTTCTAGTAACAAAAAAATCAGCAACAAACTAGGATGGCATGGCAGGCATATTTTGATAATATATTAATACATAAATTGAGAATTAAAGCACAGTTCGATTTATCGTTCCCGCAAATCACAACTTGGGGTTAACTTTTAATTACTCAGGCCCTGCACCACTTAATGGTTACAATGATGACGAGGGCTTCATCCAATTTGTCATGATCCTACAGCAGCAGCTAAGAGAATAAACAAATCTGTACAGCGTACATAATATGTAGCATTAGAGTTTCTTAGTGAACTCGTAAAGCAATATGTGAAAGAGCAAACTCTAAACAGCTGTCATCTTTTTCACCATAATTTGGTCTTCATGATCCCCCAAGGTTGCAAGTTCAAAATCAAAGAGCATAAATTCGATCAACCTCGGAATTGGAGAAATCAGAATGATGCCATGAATTGGATCCGCTCCTCCTAGCACTCTTCTCCCTCTTCCTCATTGATCTGGTTCTCTTAGACCTCACCACATAGTAAGTCATAGTGCCAATAACTCCAGATATTATCACTCCTCCAACAACTGTAACCAGAATTGCAGCCCAATCATTCTTCCGACCCACGACTATGTAAGAAGAGGCAATAAATGCCACTGAAGTACATACAGAAGCCAACCACATCAGCTTGTTAATCACCACTACCACCCTTTTCTCTGCTTTAGTTTCACCTCTAACCAAGGTAATTTGAACAACCACAACAGCCAAAGATGTAAAAAGTGCAACAGCATTAAAGATGAAGAAGATTTTAAAAGCAGCACCATTTGCTACCACTGCTGCGCCACTATCAAAATCCCCACCAGGCACAGTGAATATAGCAGCAAAAGCAACTGTAGCAAACAACACAGCCACCACTGTCACTGAGTTTGTGGCATTGTTAATTCCTTCCCTGTGGAGTTTCCTTAGCTCTTTGGAAATATTATGAACATTTTTGTTGGTTTTCTTGGTTTGTTCAAGCTGGGTATGAACATCTTTCTTTATTTGAGTAACAGTATTCCTCAATTCATCCCTCGGTTGGTTGAGCTCGTTAGCTCTAAGCGCCCCATATCGAGAAAGACAGTCCTTTATTTCTGACGACTCTTCAGACAGGGGAAGATTTTCAGCAATGTCAAGGGCTGTTTTGTGGTCTCTGGTTAACGCATTAACGTTGGTGTCTGGCAGAAGTAATAACTCATTCACAATCTGTGCAGGAAAATAAGAAGCCACAATATTAGATTTTCCATTCAGGGACTATGATGGATGCTTAATTTTTTTTGTGTTTGGGGGGGGGGGGGGTGGTTGCATGTATGTAAATTAAGAAAACTTGGACACCAAAGGCCCTAAACTTCTGGTCAAAATTTAAGTTCAACCATACCAGCTGGGTCAGGTTTATAAACAAAAGCTTCTAATTTATCAATCAACTCATCAATAGTGGAATCAGAGATAAGAAGTTGTCTTGCCAAAGGTGTGATAAATTTCTGTTCCACAGCATGGTCAAGAAAAAGTAACAAAATATCAAAAAAATTATTTACATTTAACAAACCTATAGATTTATGGTGGATGTTCAGTTGGACCCAAGGGACAGACAATTTGAAAAACTTCTTCCAAGGTACCAAAATCACCTGGTAATTTTTGCATTTTAAGTAGCATACTACTAGCATATAAAATTAGTAGTCTAGGTCCAACACCGGGAGAGTAAGTAAACAGCTATGAGGTATATAAGACTCTAGTATCCTACTAATAGGGATAAGACATCTTTAGCCATTTGGTGTATACCCCATTTCTTCAAGTAACTTATTGCCTCATCTATACATGTATGGTGCTCGTAATGCTGTGCAACTGTTGACATACCTCTACTCGCTTTTTCCTGGTTGCCACATGTAATGCCGTGTTACCAAACTTGTCAGGAAGCATAACAATAGCAGCATCTGCCTCAAGAAGCAATTTCACCACATCACAACTCTGCCCTTTTACAGCCATATGCAATGCAGTTTGCCCTTTCTTGTCAGTCCTCCGTGCCAACTGTGGATCTTTACTGAGCAAGGCTTTTACAATCTCTACATGACCCTGACGAGCAGCTAAATGCAATGCATTTTTGCCATTGGATCTAGCAATTTCCAACAAGCTACAGTCCTTTGACAGCAGTTCATTCACCACTTCCGTGTGCCCTCTTGTCGCAGCAGTTATAAGTGGAGTGGCATTGGATGGACCAATTGTTTTGCTTAATCCTGGGTCATAATCTAGTAAAACCTGAACGATGGCTGCAAATGAAAATTTACAATGACTTACAGGGATGAACAGAAAACAAAGTACTCACATTAAATTACATTAGGAAATAAGAACATTATACACCAACAAATTGAAGCCACTCATCATAAAGGATTAGCCAAAAGCTATCAAAGTCTAACAGTCAGAACCCAAATACGCCAGCCATTAACTTAAAAGAGAAAACAAAGATTGTTCCTCTATCTCAAAAATTTGGCAGGTTTGTCTACATATTATAACTCCACTGACGATGAATAAAACAGTGACCTAATACACATCTCTTCCGTCCTACTATTCTCTTGTTTCATAATTTTCCTCTCAAGGTTTTCATCAAAAGCATAATTATTGATTTCCTTTAATTGATACCTTGACCGACGACATAACAGCTCATATAACTTACTTGATAAATGACAAATCTACTCTCATATGCTAAGTTTCTTCCACTTAGTTCATAGCAATGACATCTTCCAAAATGACTACAAAACTGACTCCTTGGACTAACCATATGGACCAGGACAACATAATCAAATTCACAAAATCTGACAATCAGAAACAGTTAGGTACCTACCATGGTGGCCTTGACTAGCAGCAATATGCAAGGGATCAAACCCAGATCGATTCTTCTTGGAAACGGTGTCCTTGCTGGAATGCTTCAACAATTCCTTGACAACATCAAGGTGGCCTCTCTCAGCAGCAGTGAACAGAGGGATCTCTCCAAGCTCATTCTCTTCATTGACAACACAAGCATGCACCTCAGCAATCTCAGTATTGAGATCATCATCATCATCACCGCTCAGAGTCCCCCTTATCTGCTTATCAATGTCCAGCAGGATCTGCTTCACCGCACCAACATCGCCCCTTTGAGCCGCCAAGTGCAGCTCCGTGTCGTTGTGCCGCCCTGTCACCTGCTTCACGTACTTCTTCTTTCCCGCCTGGTCGATTCGCTTGCCGGAATTCGACAACACCAGGGCCGGCGCCGCCGCAGACGACGGAGACGGAGACGGAGACGGCAATATCTCGGAAATTGGGTTGTTGTGGGTTGGAGTCATGGGTCCCTTTTCTATGTCCCTTTGAGCTTGAGCTCCTACAACACAACACAACACAAACAAAGCAGATAAAGGGTCATCAAAAAATGGGAAATTTATATAAAGGGGCAGCTATAAATAATGAAAAGCAAGGAAATTTACAGTGAAGTAAGATGATGGATTGAGAGAGAACCTGGTGAGTTGAGGTGGGAAGCCATGGAAATTGTAGAAGAAGAAGAAGAGCAGAGAGTATGGATCTGTCAATCTATAGTATTTAGCAGCTCATATAGAAAGTGAAAGCGAAGGAGGAAGACTTGCTTTGATTATATGATGATATATGGAAACTAAAAACAATAAAGGGGAAAGATAAGTGAAAGTGGAGACCTGCTTTTCTTTCTTTTCATTTATTTTCTTTTGAGAGAGAGAGTGGAAGAAAACGTATTTTGGATTTTTCCTTTCTTTTTTTTCATATTTTTAAAATTATAAATGAAATTTACTACCTTTTTTGAAAAATATTCGGATTAAATTTTTTTAAAAAAAATAATGTAACTTGAATTACGGCTTTTAGATAATTATATCTTTATTTATTTATGAACGATATAAATAAATATTATTAAAAATAATAAAAAGTATGAATGAATAGTTAATTTTTTTTTGTCTTTGATGAAGTATATCACGAGGTAATGCTGTTTAGGATTTAATATTTTTTCTTAATATTTGAACTTTAATCTTTTATAACAACTTGCTTGATACTACACTTAACTTTTGTTAATGGGAGACTTTAATATGCTCTTAAAATGTTTTTGAGTACAAATACTTTATTCTTTTTTCTCATTGATTTGTAAAAATTTTACATTTATAACTGAGAATTAACATTTGCAACTTGTTTAGCAAGTTGTAGTGTCAAAATAATTTACTTTTCAACTCTTCCCATCAACTCTTCTCCCTCAAGAAATCTCTCAAGGATATTGACATATCACCAAGGAAACTTCTCACCAGTCGTGCGGTCGCTATCACTGTCGACATGTTCTTTGACGAGACCATTCTTCAGAAATACCTCCCCACAACAACATGCAGGTAGACTCCGATAACGATTCTAACCTTTGTTTTTCTGACCATTCCCCCCTCTTGCTCAGTCTCGTCATTGGTGTAGCCATCGTCACTCAAGTGTGGGAGGTGCCCCTCTGTGTCGAGCCACACCATTGTGCTCCGGCCACTGAGGTGTCCCTACGTGTCGGGCCAAACCATCGTGCTCTGACCACCAAGGTGCTCCTCCATGTACGTCACCATTGTCGCCGACACAGAAACATCCATCGTCATCAACACTTTATCAAACATAATGATTCTCCAAATCCTGTCGTTTACACACGCAAATTAGAGGATATATTGGTTATTTGAAACATGGCCTTTGGCAAATTCCAAGAAGAAGAAGAAGAAAACAATGTTGAGAAGAAGACATTGCCCATTAACAAAGCAGAAGAAGGAGACATCTCTAAAGTTTCAAAAGCTTGCAGTTTGAATGAGACCATATCCACAACCACAATCACCGATGGGGGAGAAGAAACCTACAAAAGGATCATCAAATCTCAAGTGAAATTGGAGAAAAATCGTTCATTTCTTAGTGATCTTGGTGTTAAGAGAGAGAGAATGGTTCCTAGTATAAGGGTCAAACGAAAACACCCTCAACTCCCTTAGATCCTTGCACGAGGTAGTAAGAGCATCAAAGATAACATCTTCTATGTAATCTAACACTTATAACAATTGTCTGATATGGTCTGTGTCACTTCCGATGATGAACAAAGAAAGGAAGAAATAAAAAAAAAAATAATATAAGGATTTTAAAAATAATTATTTATTATGTGAGGGTTAACAAATAAATAAGAAAAACTTATAATAACTTATAATAGCAAGTAAATTTGATAGAATATAGATGCTCAAAAATATTTTAAAAGTATTTAAAATGTTTTCTTGTTAATGTTGGTGAATGTTTAATAGTTTAAATACCTACACTTTTAAATATTCCACACTTTTTTTAAAACAAATGACCGAAGCCTTAGCCAATATTGGAACTTTTTTTATATTTTTAATGAGTATTAAAGTAATTCGTTTGAAATGTGTAATTGGCTTCCTACACAATGCTAGAGGTAGGACGAACCATTTTGTTAGTGGCTTCTATTATGCACCAAAAATTTTGTGGCGTACTGGCGCACCACCGACTTTTACTTGATATAATAAGTTAAAAGTGTTTTTACCGGTTTCAATGAAATAAATAAAAGTCTTTGTAATATTTTTAACTTAACCCATTAAATTTGTTTTATTACAATTTAGTGTTTCCTTATTGAAGGACCAAAGCAATTCATTTATGTTTCTACCATGGGTTGTGGGATCAGAGGCGGTTCAGCTGTGTGCTTCGTGAGTCTTGCCAGCCAAACATATCAGAAATGTTCTGGAGCCTCTTGATGTAGAAAAAATCTGAAGAAATTGTTATTGATGAAAATTGTTGAGTGGCTTCCTCCACTGTCCAAAAAATGTCGTGCGGGAGAGCAGAGGCATGGCTTCATGAAGGAGATCTGGAGATGAGTTGGGGGAGATTAATTTCTTTTCTGGGTTTCCAAAATAGTACCAGATTCATTTTTTTTTTATTTTTTTTTTAAAAATAATGATTCAAATGCTTAATTAATTTTGGTCATCAAATATGGCACCTGTACATGAATTTCTGTCGAACAATGGCACTACCCATTCAAGATGGCATTATTCCCAAGGGGCACACGTGTGCGGTATTCAAACCAACATTTTTCTGATTTGGCCCAGAAGAAAATTGTTGACAGCCATGAGACTCATGCCAGCCAAACACATCTGAGAGGCGGTTCAAGTAAAGGATCATAGCCCTTGAATATGGCATCACAAGTCACAGCCATTAATTTTTTATATAATAAGTCAAAGGTAATTTTCACTTGATGCATCCATATAGTACATTTTTTCAGGTGCTTGTTAGAAACCGTCAACTTCATTGCTTTTCTCCGTGCAGATGTCCAATGGTTTACCTGTTTGTCCGATATATTTATCTACTTAAATATGGGTATAACCGTACACTTCGTTGTCTTAAAAAAATATAAAATAATTTTTATTTCATTTTAATATGTTTATCAATTTAGATTTAGATTTAGATACGTTGTGCTTGTGCATATATATATATATATATTCAACTTGAATAAAAATAACAAAAAAAAAACTAAATTCAAGTGTTTTTTTTTTTCACAATGAAAGTGTCTTTCTAATTCGAGTTTGATGAAATTTCCTTCAACGTAAATCTGACCCATTTTACGTGGGTTTATCTGCGCCGTCACAATAGAAAAATCTTTACTATGTATTTGATTTATTTTGACACATGCCCTAATTGAAGAGTTGACGTCATGATTCCATGCTCACGACTTAATATGGCTTGATTTATTTCATAATGCTCGGTAAATATTTGTCTTTAGTTTCTTCATTATCATCTTATTTCAACAAAATCAGTTATTAAAAAAAATAATTATTTCCTTAGGACAAAACAAGGAATAATTGAAAAAATGTGGCCATGCGCTTTTTAATATGGTAATCGAATGTGCACATTTTATAATCATACCAATTTTATATTTAGTGACTATATTTTAAATTTTTTTATTCTATATAAAATGATAAAAAAAAAAAAGAAACCAAGAGCTGCAGGTGCCATAAACACTTTAAAAAACAAGCAAAGGTGCACAAAATGGCACTATATGCAAAATAATTTTCTCAAAAGATTTCTATTAAATAATATTTTTCTTCGAGAGCATGATGACTTTGATATTATTTTTCAATAGATAGATATTTAAACGCAAAATAATTTTCTCAAAAGATTTCTATTAAATAATATTTTTTTTCAAAAATCCGATGACTTTAATAATATTTTTCAACAGATATTTATATCTATTATTTAAAAAAACAAATAATTTTAAATATTCAATACATATTTTATAAGTATTACACATAAAAACACAATTTTTAAGAAATATATCACGAAGAAATTATGGAACACTTGAATTTAACATTTATGCTCAGTAAATTTCACAAAAGCCATACTCCTAAAAATGTACAACGCGTAGGGATCTTCATATCTACAGTCCAATACTCCAAAAGAATACGAGACAAGCAAAATTTCCATTCAAATTTACATGCAACGCAACAAACATGAATAAATACCTAGGTTTGAGCATGTAGACTTCAACAGTACCAAGCTTCCATTTTGGGTGGTTGGGGTTGGGGAGTTTAAGACTACAACAACATAACGAAACAAATAAAAGATCATGGATATCAATGGGGGACCGAATTTTAGCTGTCAGAAGAACACATTAACTAGCTGGATCCTAGAGATATTGCCTTCAAGGGTAAATCAAATGCATCTGCAAGTATATCCCTTTTTTTTTCTGGATAGGAGTATCTAGAACAATTTAGAAAACTGCAATATCAATTGAAATACTTCACTTGAAAATAAGATAAGCCTTCACGCCCACTTGTGACATCTATGCTCTGGATTTCAGTTGTTAGATATGACAGATACCTATAAAGCATAGAGCTACATCAAGATAGATCAAATCGAACAACAACACAGGTAATGTTGTCTGAGCTTCCTCGTGCATAAGCTTCTTTAATAAGTTCTCTGGACGCCACTTCTGCATCTGTGATATTTTGGACTAAAGACACAGCCTCCTGAAAAAGTACGGACGGCAAAATCAGATGCTCAGGTTCCATCAAAGATTCGTTGCCAAAATGGTCTACCAACACGATATTGCAGGTGGGCATAAAATGTCAAAATTCATAGGGCTAAAGAATAACTACTAAACCCGAATTCAAATTAATACAAATCCATGTTCCAGATGAAAAATCTAGAGTGTTTCAAAATTGCCGGGGTAATAATTCATGCATTGAGAGGACAGGATGCTATGTCGCACCTTTGGCTGTTCAGGAAAAGGTCAAAAGCTAAGTCAAGTTCAATTCCCAAGGGACTAACAGCCAATATCTAACATTTCCTAGATAGATGAAAACATATCCCTTCCATCTTCCCTCTAAAATCAAGAAGCAAGGCCCTTGAATGATTCTTCTACAAATGGCTGTTAGAAGTGCATACATGTAAGCAAAAGAAAAAAAGAAAGTGGTTTTAAATTGCACGTATATTTGCACTACCAAGGTTGCATGCAATATAAAAAGGACATACAATGAAGACAGCAAGCATGAAGACAATCAAGTACAAGAGTAAAAGATCCATATATGTTAGATGAGTACACTGAAAAAGCCAACAAATGAAACATGCAAGTGTTAATATATAATGGAAAAAAATTAGCTCTTAACTAATGAGTAACGGCTTTATAAATAAAGAAAAAGGTATGGGGTCTACATTAACCATTGAAGGTCAATGTTTACGATAATCCATTCTCAGCAAAGTTAGATCAGCTTTGGTATAAAGTAGTCAGCAGAGAATGGAATAACTCCTCATGTAAAATTATAGGAGAATTTTCGAACAAAGAGACTGAAAAAAAACAAATATAAGTTCGCAAGATTATGTTTCTTCCAAAAATCTAGAAAAAAAGAAAAATAAATATTTGTTGTTTAAGGTCAACTTTAACATGTAACATGGACTCACCTTGTTTGATATGACATTCCAAAGACCATCACTGGCAATTATTATAAAATCTACACCATCTATTTCTTCTTCCTAAGCCATAACAGTACCAACAAGGGTAAAAAATTAGCAGACGTAAGATGTATAACAACACTGATAGAGCAAATGGGTGGTTAAACTAATGATTTTAGACAACCTGAATTTCTGGGTCAGCAACAACATATGGCTTAAGAAGTTTGTCTCCAAATGCACGGGAAACAGCAAGAACACCACCAACCCTCCATGTACCTGGATCAATCAGCAGCAGAGTAAGCTATCTATGGCTTTCATTAATTTATTATGAACTTTTCTATATAAAAAAATAATAATTTATTATGAACCCAAACAGGATGAAACTTGCCTGCCCAAATTATGAATCCCCCAGCCTGTTCAATCCTTTGGCGTTCATCAGATCTATCAGGTTTGTGATCAATAGACAAAGGGACAGCTACAGTAAAACATAAACATTCACATAACAGTGAAAAGAAGAAAAAAGGAGGACAAGGAAAGGAAATTATGTTGCTTCTTGAGCTATTTTGTATATTGGACTAGTATAAGCAATTTGCAAAGAAATTTATTATATATTTGAAAATCATAACACCCAAAACTTAGCAAAATTGAAGTTACCAAAAACCAATGCTTGACAATGTACCACGGGGAAAGGAAATATGCAGCATATTCCCTTCATTCATCACCAAATTCAAAAAATGCAGATCCTGTCCAATGTAAACCTAATTCGTCCCACTTATAACTGACATAGCACCAACCTGAACCAGCTCTGCATGCAACTACTCTGGAATCACCAACATTTGCAACAAGAATTCGGTCCCCCAACAACACAGCCGTTGATGCAGTGGAGCCAGCATCCCTTTGATGGCCCTTTTCCTCATTGAGGTAATCAACATCTGTCTGTTTAAATGCTTCAACTGCAATAAGACAAATTATTAGACAAAAAATGTATTTATATTAAGAGATCATCCAGGCAGCAAACCAAACCACTATAATGTGATATGAGAATTTCACTAAACCCTATAATTCTAATTAAACGATGTTCATACCAATAGCAGTCTTTGTGTCTCTGATAAAGTCAGGATGGCTACTTAAATTCTTAAACAGATTATTTTTCAGGTATTCTGCAGTCCGGGAACCTCCATGACCTAAAAAGAAAAAAAGAAATAAATTTAAAGAGATGCATTAAAAGGACACGTCAATAAAAAATAACCTACATTCTTTTCAATTCTAGTACAGAATTGAAAGCCATGGTCTGATCAAGCTTAAGAAGTTTTGGGTATTACGATTTACATACTCCCTCTTTGCTGTATTACGATTTACATACTCCCTCTTTGCTGTATTGAGCATTTGTGACTTTTCTATTGATCTAATAATGTTAAAATCATTTGCATATAGTCTTCAATTTGAGTAATTTGATTCTTACTCCTAATGTTATAGGAATCCTAGTCTAATTAGGAATCATGAGCCTTGTCTTCTGATAATATACATATTACTTTTGCTCCATTAAACCATAACCTAAACCATCCTACAAGTCCTAATTCTGCCGCTGACTAATAATTCCATAAGGTGAATAGCAGAAGATCATCCACCTTGCCCATTTCTGGTGCTTGACTTTGTGAATTCCAAGTTTCTAACCTAATAACTGAACCCTAAATACCTTTCTCAACAAATTCCAAACCTATCTAATTACTTTTGAAGTGTAAAAGCCCGCCAAAAGCCCATAGCAGATTGATCCTATGTCAAAGAGCATCTCACCAATAGAGTAAACCCAATAGCATAGACAAGAAAGAAAGCAGATAAGTTATTAAAAGGAAACAGAACCAACAGTTTCTGAATGTTATGCTTGACAAGCAAACATCTTACAATAACACTGTAAAATGGCTATGTTGCTCACCAAATCAGTAAAACCATTAAAAAAAAAGAAAAAATAAAGGGGGGGGGGAGATAGGATTAAACTTAAGGGATACAGAACAAAAACTTTATACATACCATCAAAAACACCGAAAAAAGCAACCATTTGACCATCAACCTCTGATATTCTGGTCTCAAAGAAATCCTCCATTGACGACCTTTTACCCTTGAAACTGGAATATCCATAGCTGAACCTTCCATTTCGACTTCCAGAGAGAAAGCTAGAAAGAAATCAGCGCACTTTACTCATTTTCAAAATTTTCAATATTTGACAGTTGGAAGGCCATTAAAAAACATAAAAAGAATGCTTGAAACAAAGTTTAACTAGATTTCACAAATCTCTGGTTTTTCTTTTAATGTTGTTTTTTTATAGTAAAAGAATTGCTATTGACAGTAAATAAACAAGCAATTTATGTCATTATCATACTTTTCCATGATATCTGCTCTGTTCAGACAAGATTATGTCTGGTACAGGTCAAATAATTTTTTAACTGGGTGAACATCTCCCGAAATTACTTAGTACATGGTCTATCTTTTTCTTTCACTTGAAGACTCACTAAATCCTCTCTTTTGCCATTTTTTACATCTCACTTTCCTATCTTGGATTCCGAATTATATATCTCATTTTAAAAATTAAAAGCAAAAAAAGTAAGATTTCAGTTTCCTCTCTTATCCTTTATTTTTTGCTTGAAAGTCATTGAGTTGAAGACATTTTTTAAATGCATTCCTATTGTGATAACTTATCAATATAAACAAAAGATTTATATTTAAAGAAATAATTTATAACGAAGTAGGAGGAAAATGGATAGAACCACTTTTACCTTTTAGGCTTCAGCAAATAGACCCTCAACTTCTAATTTTGGCAATGCAACCCCCTCAATTCTAGAAACCTCTAAAATACTTCTGGTATGTGAAATAGATAGTTATAGAGATTTTGGTTTTCTAAGCATCAATTTTTTGGTTGAGGGATTGACCTGTGAATCATTGTTCCTCAAATGGCTAGTGTTAGAAGTCTCAAGGAATTATATTACACAGAAACATAATAGGGGGTCTTCCAAGGAATAGGGGGTTCAACTTAATGAAAAGATGCACTTCTAACTAATCCTGTTTGAATGGGTTTCTATGTGGTGGTCCTCTAAGAGGGACGTTAAAAACAGATATCTTAAATGGCAGAATACTGTTGTATACTGTTGCCCTGGTGTGAACCCCAATTTCTTCGTCTTAGTTCTTTTTAGCTATCTCTCTGGATAGAGGTACCCCACAGGCATTCATTTATGTTTCAAGGAACTTTTCAAATTATAAAAAAAAAAAAGGTCTTAGCACAGGATTTGGTTGAACTCATTCAATCATGAATAGATGGAATATTAACAAAAACATATAAAGTTATTAACATGGATATTACTTTTTAAAAAATAAAAGGCTTAGTTAAAAGGAACTATTTGATTGGAAAAGAAAAACAACTGCAAATGGAAAAGAAATGTTCTTTCAAATTCCATATTTCTCAAAATCCTTTGGCTATTTGGTAAGAAACAGAAGTTTCCACACAGGCATAGCCAAATAATTTGATACAAATTTGAAAGGGCTTTTTAATGAGCCTAAAATGCTTTAGAAATAAATACTAACATTACTCTAAAAAATATGTATTAAAGGGATAACATGAACCACTACTTTACAACCTCAACACTAACCAACTAGAATAGGCCACCATGAGGTTGTAAAGAAAATTCATTTTTTTTTAAGCATGACAGTTTTCTCTCTTAAATTTATAAACTAACGTCAGAATATAAACTGTAACATATAAATAAGAGTTTAAAAAAAAGTTCCTTAAAAGTAGTAGCGAGTGCAAGTGGCCGATCTTTGTGGTTTGTTGTAATGACAAGTTCTTAAAAAACAAAACATTGCGTTTTTAGGAAAAGTAAAAAAGACACCATGTGGGGGAAGAATCCCTTTATAACAGTAAGCACAATATTATAGAAGTTTAGATAAAGCAATAAAGGAACTATCTAACTGAGAGTAACAGACATATAGAAATTAAAATTTCCTTCCCCACATTTTTCAGAAGCTTAAATATGAAGAAGAAGCAGATCCAAATGCCAATCCTTCAAAAAGTAGTATGAGATAGGCACCTACCTTAGTCTGCACAGAAGTATCATATTATATAAATATATAATTGTTAACTGAGGGAATTACAATGCAATAAATTATTATTACAAATTACAAACACGTTGGAATTTTCATTTCAGGAATCACTTATCTTAATTTTCCGTTCATGTTAAGAACTCATGATTTCAATTTATCTAATCGCATCAATTAATGAATTTCTGAGCACAAATTTTCTACATACTGTCTATGACAATGATATTCGAAACAAAATCAAGGAAAAAAACGATGCCGTTCATCTTGATCATGAATTTCCCGATAAAAACTTCAATTAAAACCCCAAATAAATAGAAAATTCAATGCAAAAGTGGAACGGCCTCAAAAGAGAGAAAACAAAAGAAAAAAGATGGAAACTGACTCAATCAAGCAAGCAAGAAATCAATCGAAAAGAGGGACCCACCTGATGCCACCACCGCTGAAGAGAGAATCGTGATCCCTGGAAGACATCACAATGTTCGGTGCTGCCGGCGGTGCGGGCTGATTGTCATTGGAAGCGGAGGCTGTTGCGGTGGCGGCGGTGGCCGCAGCAGTGGCAGGTTCTATGGGGTCTGTGTTTGAGATCATTCTTCTTCTACCATAATATTCAGTATTTTCATTTCTCCCCCTGTATTTTTTTTCTTTCTTTTGCACTATCTTTCTAACTTTCTACCTCGCTTATTTCGCTATTTCTTTTCTTTTTTAGTTTGTTCTTTTCTTTCTATTCTTTCTCTCTCTGAGGCCTAACCACTTTGCGATGGTGACTAGCACTTCTAGATGGGCTTGGGCGTGGCCCAATATTTGCAAAAACAAAATGAGTTGATTGGAGAACAAAATGTGAGATACATTATCACCGCACCCCACGACTTGATAATTTGAATTAGAGGATTGGGTCACTCAACAGGACTTCAATTAATGTGGGTGGTCCTTCATTGGAAGATAATTTGTAAGTTCATTTAAATTAACATCCTGATCTGTATTCAACCCAACAATTAAGTGTGTGTTTGGTTTGTAGTTAGGATTTTCAAAAGTGAGTTAGGATGCCTCGAACGTAGTGCAATGATGTTTGGGTTATTTTTTTTCAGTTTTCAACATACTTTTCCTTCCAAAAGTAAGTTGGGACCAAAGCAACAATTTTTTTTCTTTTGTGTTGATTGAAGCTTAAAAACAATCTTTCAAACTCACTTTTGAAACAAAAGTTCCCAAACATAAATTAGTTACTGCAAACTCACTTTCAACCAAACTTAAGTTTGCAAACACACTTTCAACTAAACTTAAGTTTACCAACTGCAATCCAAACACACACTAAGTGTGTGTTTGGTTTGTAGTTAGGATTTTCAAAAGTGAGTTAGGATGCCTCGAACGTAGTGCAATGATGTTTGGGTTATTTTTTTTTCAGTTGGCTCAACATACTTTTCCTTCCAAAAGTAAGTTGGGACCAAAGCAACAATTTTTTTCTTTTGTGTTGATTGGTTTAAAAACAATCTTTCAAACTCACTTTTGAAACAAAAGTTCCCAAACATAAATTAGTTACTGCAAACTCACTTTCAACCAAACTTAAGTTTGCAAACACACTTTCAACTAAACTTAAGTTTACCAACTGCAATCCAAACACACACTAAGTCCCATCCCACTGGAAGCTCCTGCACTTAGAATGGTTAAACTCTCAACATCATTAGTATTCAACCAACTCACATGTGGACTGAACTTCGCCGCTAGTTCATTTGATAATGCAACTTCTGATATGTTCAGGTTCAAGAATTTTAGATAAAATTCCTTTTGATATCCCTTTTACTCTCTATGCAGTGATGTATGACTAATGTAGAAAAGATAATAAAGAATTCAAACAACCCTTATATTCTTACATCAAATAGTATATATATTTTTTTTTACACCTCATCTAATATCATTCATTACACATACTTTTTCTTATCACTTTCTCTCACTCAATTACATTCCTTAAAAAGGGTGTGAATAGTGCCTATACCCCTTTTAAGGGTATAGGATGATCTTTATTCTTCCAAAAATATTTAGTGTCAAAAGACTCAATCTCAAAATAGAAATATAATTTATTGAATTCAATAATCAATAATTAACAACTTTCAAAGTACGTAAGAGAGGTATTTATAACCTTCAAACAAAACAAACTAAATATTAATCAAATACAACCAATTAAAAATAAGATTTGAGATTTGATAGAATCTCATTAAAACTGAAATCCTAATAACTAAAATAAATAAAATCCTTAAAAATATATAAAGATTAAATTATTAAATAACATAATTATCTATAAAATCCTAAATTATCATAATCATAAATAATCATAATATATTATACATCATTCTCTTCCTCTGAAAGGATTCGCCTCTAGAGAGTTAAATATTAGTTTCATCCAATATCAATATGGTATAAATGATATTCAAAAATTGAAGTAATAATAAAATCAATGTGGTTCGCCTTCTTCAAAAGATAATGACAAATAGGATTAGAAGAAGAATCTATAGTCAACGATGTATCATCCAAAATCAACATTATATCATCCACAAGCATCATTGTATTAATTTGGTCCAGACATTGCGATAGAATTGACATAACTTTAGGCATGCGGGCAATCTTGTCCAGTATTATGGTGGAATTGGTGAAACTTTCGGCACACATGTAGTTGGATGATTTGTAGCAACAACTAAAGAGGACATAAAAAGCTCAAATGTATCTTTAGAAAGAAGCAAATTATCAACATCAAAGTTATGATCCCTAAAATGCACATTAGAATCCAATTTATAATTATCACTACTTAATGCAAAGTGACCTCTAATGACAACATGCAATTTAAGGATACGATTGGTAATTATCTCAGCTAAATCAAGATGTCTAAGATTTTGTGGTATGAGCTTAAGATCAATTGGTATAATATTTTCTTTCTTGATAGTGGTTATGTCTCTAGAATCTCTAGCATTCACATTTGCACATTATTTACTATGATAGATAGATTTCAAGAGAATCCTTCTACGACACGATCTTAAGAAAAAGGAATATGTATTGTATTTATCGTTGTGGATCACATCATTATCATATATCTAAGAATGACTTAACAAAATGTGAGCAACATCCATAGGTAAAACATCACAATAAATATCATTCGCATAAGACCCTAATACAAGTGAGACCTTACACCTATGAGTGACATCTAGATAAGTATCATTACCCAAGGTATCCTAAAAAGTTGTGGGTGAGGTTCTAGGTTTAAACCACATCTAATCGCATCCTTTTTAGAAATCATATTTAATGTGTTATCATTATTGATGACTAGACTACAAGTTTTATCATCACATTTAATGTATGTTTTCCATGTATTATAAATAAGAGATCTACAAATGCACTTTATGACATTATTGTGATTTGGCAACAAATTATTCATGCTTTATAATTGTATCATACATGTTATTAAGTGGTTCCAGTACTCAAGAGGGGGATGAATTGAGTATTTAAAACTTTTTGCAAACTCTTATAAAACAAACTTTATTGAAGTTATTTCTTAAAGAAAATGAATGCAAAGAGAGGATAGAAAGCCTTAAGAACATAAAATAAACAGATAAGTAATAATAAATAAATTGCAATTAAATAAAGAGATAAAGATGAGAAGAGCAGACACAATATTTATCATGATTCAGCCACCAAACCACTTGTGGTCTACGTTCAATCCTCAAAACACAATTCAAGATTTTTCACTATCAATACAAGCTTAAACAGGTGCTTGTAACCGTTACAAATAAGAGCATTTTTCACACACAGAGAAACTCTACCCTTGTGCTAAAGCCTCACTTTTTAGGGATACCTCACCCTTACACAAACCTTTGAGGGATGCATCACCCTCATTACAAAGTAGCAGAAAATAGATGAAGAGAAACTCTTATAAAGGGCAAATAATACAAATTGAAGTTCTAAGAAGCTCTCTTAAGAATATCTTAAAATTTTGACAAAAGGAGCACAAAAAAATATGAGAAAATTGTAAATCACGAGTTAAAGCAAACAAGGATTGATTCAGATAGTTAGATAGCTTAGAAAGGTGGTCCAAGGCCTCTATTTATAGAGTTCTCAAATAAAATAGCCGTTGAAATCATTAATTAACGTAATTAATACGAATTTGTCAGTATTTTTTCAAAAATAAAGGGTTTAGGGCTTAAGGTTAACTCAACTTGAAAAACCTTCAGAAAACTAAAACTGATATGTGTTATTCAAATAACCTGAGAGTTATTCGAATAACTCTGTTATAAACTGTTTTCAGTAAAACAGGTCTATTCGAATAAGCCAATGGCTATTCGAATAGCTCAATTGAAAGAAGCCATCCAGAAAACATTTTATTCGAATAATAGAGATGTTATTCGAATAGCTCTTTGAAAAACAAAAGTGCGTAGCAGGAATTTGAAACTGTTATTTGAATAACTCTAGGGTTATTCGAATAACCTTGTTAAAAACCAGTTTTTCAAGACTTGGTTTATTTGAATAAAGAAGTTTTTATTCGGATAAACTTATTAAAAAAATATTTCTTAAAAGCACTAGAAAAACTGCCCAGGTGGTTTCCAAAATATCAAAACCTTTTAAATATTTGATGCGAATTAAAAGTTACAAACTCAAGTGGTTGCAAACCCAAGTGCAGGTTGTTTCAAGTAGTAAATTCTCGAGAGTTCGAGGTGGATCCACAGAGAATTGATAAAGAAAAATTCTTTGAGGTAAAGAAAAGATTTGCCACAAAAATAAAGATGATAAAAGTTGTTCACAAATGAAAAATAATTTACTTAGGCTAAAAGATCCACTCATGGTAATAAAATAACAGGAATTGACTTGAAATTATTATCCATAGGTTCAGTTTCCAAGACAATAAAATCCACAAGATAAATAAATTTATCAACTTGTACCAACACATCTTCTACTATTCCTTTTAGAATTTTAATTGATCTATCAGCAAGTAGAAGAGTTACAGAAGTTAGTTTTAACTCACCCAGATTGAGTTATTGATAAACTGAATATGTAAGTAAATTAACACTAGCACCAAGATCAAGTAAAACTTGTCCAATTTTATGTTCTCCAATAATGCATGAAACCGTAGGAAAATCATGGTCTTTATGTTTCAAAACATTATTGCTTTGAATAATAGAACTTACCTGTTCAGTCAAAAAGATATTCTTTTTCACATTTAATTTCCTTTTAATAGTGCATAAGTCCTTCAAAAATTTAGTATAAGAAAGAATCTGTTTGATAGCATCTAACAACGGAATATTGACTTTCACTTGTTTAAAAATTTCAAAAGTTTTAGTGTGGTAGTTCAATTTTCTTGAGTTGCTTAATGCTTGAGGAAATGAGGGTGAAGGAGGCGAGAGTTTGGTCTCATTTTGGCCAGGTGACTTATCAACCTCTTCCTTATCTTGAGGGATTATTTCATCATCTTTCTCACAAGGTTCGAGAATTTGTTTTTCAACAACTTTTCTATTCCTAAAAGTTATCACTAAATTGACTTGATTTATTTGTTAGTTTTTGGAACTACCCTCATTTAGACTATATTGACCGAGATTCGGTTGAGATTAAGAAGGAAATTTCCCCTTCTCGTGAATGGTGAGTGCAAAAACAAATTTAGTAAGAGTTTCTTTTATAACAATCATGGTTTGAGTGTATTGTTTATTAATGGCCTCTTGCTTTTCTATGAATGCATGCAATGTTTCTTCAAGATTTTTCCTATATGATGGGACATAAAGTGCATATCCTTGAGAATTTTGAGAGTCCTGTTGTTCCTGAGGAGGCAGTGATTGCATAAATTGTGCATTATTATTATTATTCCTTCAGTTAAAGTTCGGGTGATTTCTCCATCCCGGATTATAAGAATTTGAAAAAGAAGAGGTGAATGACTTTTTAAAATTGTTCATTGCATTTACTTGCTCATGTACAACTTCTTTAAAAACAAGAATATTTAGACATTCATTTGTCGAATATCCTAATTCGTCACAAATGCCACAAATTTCTTCATTTTGCACAGATTTGACTTGTTTCACTTTTCTTAATTCCATGGATGCAACCTTTATAGTCAAACTAGCATACCTAGCATTTAGATCTTCTTCTTGACTAAGATCATATTTTCCTTTACCAACTTTTGCAAGGTTATATCTAATTGAATTTTCAGAAAGATTAATACCATGCCAAGATTGAGAATTTTTAATCAAATGGTTTAAATAATCTAAAGCTTATTCAGGTTCTTTATCAAGAAACTCGCCATTGCACATTGTTTCCACAAATTATTTAGTTTCAGGTGTTAAACCTTCATAAAAGAAGCTTATAGTGGGTCATTTTTTAAAACCATGATGTTGACAAGAATTTAACAAATCTTTAAAACGTTCCCAATATTGAAAGTATGTTTTATTTGAATTTTAGGAAAAATTTTGGATTTGTCTTTTCAAAGCATTAGTTTTATGTGTTGAAAAAATTTTCTTTAAAAATTCACCTTGCATTTATTGCTATGTGCCAATTGATCTTAGTTTTAAAGCGTTAAGTCAAGTTTTTGCTTTATCTTTCAAAGAAAAAGGAAACAATTTCAGCTTAACAATTTCTTCAGTGCAATTTTGATCATTGAAAGTAATACATACTTCCTCAAATTCTTTTAAATATAAATATGAGCTTTCAGATTCTAAACCATGAAAATTAAGAAGTAAAGAAATCATACTAAGCTTAAATCTAAAATTGTTAGCAGTGAGTGGAAAGATAAAACATGATGGACTAGAACTTTGAGGTAGTTGGAAATATGTATGCATAGTTCGCAACGATTGATTTTCATGTTCATCATATACACTTTCATTTTCAGCTCGTTGTTCATTTTCAGTCATTATGTCAATTATGTGTGATTGTGATTCAAACAAATCAATATATAAAGTATTAGGATTAATTTTAACCAAACAACCAGAATTTGAATCACGATACCAATTAAGCATAAATAAGTGATGTAAAATAAAATAATATGCAAGTTAGCGGTATAAACTAGCCATTAAATATTAAGCATAAATAAATGACATAAATAAATAAGTCAGAAAGTTTAAATAAATGGCATAAATAAATAAGTTAGTAAGTCGAGAAAGTATAAATAAAAAAAATTAGAAACAGAAAACATACATAAATAAAAATTAAAAAGTGTAAATAAACAAATAAAAATAAAAAACATAAATAAATAAAAAATTAAAATTAAAAAGCATAAATAAATGACATAAATTAAAAATTAGTAAGTTAGTAAGTTAGAAAGCGTAAATAAATAAGTTAGAAAACATGAATAAAAAAAGTTAGTAAACATAAATAAATGACATAAATAAAAAAAATAGAAAGTATAAATAAATAACATAATTTAAAAAAAAATAGAAAGTTAGAAAACATAAATAAATGATATAAAAAAGTCATTTAATAAGTTAGTAAGTTAATAAGTTTGTTAATAAGTTAAAAAGTTAAAAGAGTAGAGGAAGAATATACCTGATGGTGAAGTTTACTTACATAAAGAGAATCTCAATAAATTAAAATTTCAAATTAAGTTCCCGACAATTGCGTCAAAAACTTGATGCGAATTAAAAGTTACAAACTCAATGCAGGTTGTTTCAAGTAGTAAATTCTCATGAGTCTAAGGTCGATCCACAGGGAATTGATGAAGAAAATTTTTTTGAGGTAAAGAAAAGATTTGTCACAAAAATAAAGATGATAAAAGTTATTCACAAATGAAAAAGAATTTACTTTGACTAAGAGATCTACTCATGGTAATAAATTAAAGGCAAGATTATTTATTTTTATAACATAATTGAAATCCACACATAATGGAGGTTCCAATCGGAAAATACAACATTAAAAGTTCATTTAAGATTATATATGTAATTATATTATGATTCTTTTAATTATCCACTAACACTATCACTTATAAATGGACGTAAGAATTCATTGTGTCAACCTCTTGTCTACAATGAATCAAGATCTCCACTTTACAAGGAGGGTTTCTAAATTGATTGAAAACAAAATACAACACATATAATGACTACTTGATAATACATCATTTAAGCACAAGAAAGAAATTAATCAAACCTTAATTTATTACCAAAAGCTTCACCCTTTCACCAAAACAAAATGAAATTAGTTACTCATGAACAATAAAAAAAAAGATATAAGAAGAAAAAGATGAACATAACTTCAATTTAGAACAAAGAAAACTGCAACAAGAGAAACAAATAACACAATAACATAATCTAAGCTAAAATGATCAAAATGATCAACCAATACTCTCTTTTATAGAGCTTAAGGAGTACAAGATGACAATGAAGTTGTTTGATGATGATAAGTAAATGCCAAAGGAGTTGTTTGATGAAGATAAGTGAGTGAGAAATTATTTTGATCTGTGTCTCCCCACTAGTACCAAATGATTCGGTGCATATCTCATGGATGCCATTAGAATGGGAAAAGTGGTCTTCATGAAAGTTGTAGATAAGGATCTTGACTTTCTTCTATCAAAATTTCAGCTCCAAAGGCCTCCTACAGCCCGAGATATGACATATTCACTGCATACTGTTCAGGCCCAATTATAACTTCATCTGTTTTGACTTTCAAGCCTAATATAACCTTCAAGACATCCGATCCGACTTTTGTGTTCTCCATGAAAATTGTAGATTTGGGTCTTAATTTTTAAATGACACTGGTTTCATTCCAAAAGTTTAACTATAGCTCTATATATGGTCTGATGAGTACGCATAGGTCAAGTTGTCAGGTTCAAAACTCTAAATTTTGTTTCAACCCCAATTTGAGTTATTCAAACGTGTGTTTCAGATCTTGAGGTCTGCATGAAAGTTATAGAGAATTGTCTTAGCTTTCCAACAAGACCTGAATCACACCAAACTAATATTTATAACTCAAATTATAGCCAGTTTACTAAAAGATGTAATCAAGCAAATTAAGGCTAATTCAAGCAATAATTTATTCAATGATCTAATTAAGCTCAATATCATAAAATATGATAAAATTAACTTAATTAAGCCTAATTGAACTTTAAGAAACCTAGTGAGAAGATTGTAAAATATATAAAATATATTGCTATCAATATTTGAAGAACCATTTTTGAATCTTGGTTTTATTAAAGAGCAAGTTTAGATCTTTTCTTTTAAGCAAACCAATGAGATATCCGAAGAAAAGCTTCGTACAAAAGACTCTAAATCCTAAAACTAATTTTGAAAATCTTGGACTTAGTTTTCTTATCATCTTCATGTTTGTTATCATCAAAACTAGTCTTCAATGACTCGTAGTCAATCACGATATAACAAATAAACGAAGTCCCAACAAACTAGATGCAAAGTAGTGAGAATTATAAACTATTTTAAAGATACAAATAAAGATCAAAATTTTAAAAGCCAATATTAATTGAAAAAATTGCACCTTTGTCACCTTTATGAAGCAAACAGAAAATGAAATAACCAAAAAAAATGTTCAAATGATAGCATTTTAAAAACGTCTGTACGGTTGTGTGGGTGGTACATAAGCAGCGTAATAACTTTTGCTGTGAAAAATTTTTGTTTTCAAACAACTCAAATCGTAGAGATCAATAATCAACTGAATTCAATAATATCAACAACTTTCAAAGTACATAAGAGGAGTACTTATAACCTTCAAACAAAACAAATCAAATATAAATCAAATATAAGTAATTAAATACAAAATTTAAAATTTGATATAATTCCATTAAAATTGAAATTCTAATAATTAAAATAAATAAAATATCTAAAAATACGAAAAAATAAATCTTTAAATAACATAATTATCTATAAAGTTTTAAATTATTAGAATCATAAATAATCTTACTCTATTATATACCAGTAAAATTACCTCGGTTATTATCTCTTTGTCCCTCGCTGCTTGAATGACATCATTTCACCCCCGATCTTGTCCCATGCATTTCGTTTCTCATGATGGTACCTCTCACAATCATTCTGTATTCCCTCTGATGTTGCTAGAGATATTGGCCCAACTGGCCTTTCTGCATCATTAAGTCTTCAATTGCATCCATGAGATCCCACATTCTTTTGTAACTTTTGTGTTGTGAATTGTGATCATGGCCCAGTGGATCTCAATTTAGGTGGTGCTTTAATTTGTCTTGTTCACCTACATTTTATAAAATAAATTTCTTCCTGAATCATTTTTAGTCAAATTTTAAAAAATATTATTATACTTTTATATATCAAAACAATATATATATATATATATATATATATATATATATATATATATATATATATATCTTATTCTTATAAATTTCATGATATTCATAAGTCACATTGCATCCTGACTAATTCGAAGTTAAGTCGGGTTAAATCATAAAAATGTAAAAACTCTTTCAATGTTGAAATTTTTTTATTAACAAAACTCGAATTTGAATATTATACCTTTTACAAATACATGCATATATTGTTGGTGTCAAAAAGAAATCAAAGAGTGAAATATGTTGTTGCAAGTAGGGGTGTATAATACTTGAAAATCAGGTTTGGTTGATGAAAGAAAGGAATATTTAAATTTGACTTATTTATTTAAACGAAATAAATTTAAAATTTGGGCTTGATTTATTTAAAAATATAAAACTTGGCTTTGTTTATTTAGCTCATTTATATCTTAATTATTTTTTTCTTTTTATCAAATATATCTTTAAAATATTAAAGTTTTTTAATTTAATATTTAGTATACATCTTTATGCTAGAAGATAGAGATAAACAAATGAAATAAAAGTTTTTTGTTATTCACAATCCATTACATAAAAAATTCATAACATTTCTATAGAAACTTTCAGTAGCACCAAAAAAGTAATAGCGGCAAATAAGTTATTATTATGATATTATTTATACTTTTTTCTTATCTAAAATTACAATTTTTTTATTAAATTTTTTATTATTTATACGAAATGAATAATATATATATACTAAAACTATTCACAAATTTTTAATGTTAAGCTTATAAAACTTAAATTGACTTATTTATATAATTGAACTTAAATTTAAATTTAAATTTATTTGTTTAGTTAAAAAAACGAATTTAATCAAATATTTAACAAATCAAACTCAAATAATTCATGATTAATTCAATTCATTTGCACCTCTTATTACAAGTGTATTGCCAGCTCCTATTAGTTTTGTATCTATTTATAGCGCTGCTTTAACTTCTTTTTTTTCAGCTTTTGATATCACTTTAAGTTCAATCAATGTATATACACAACACAATTTCTTTCTTCTTTTTTTTTGCTGCTTAGTACAAAACATTAAAGTGGCCAACAATGGCAGCGATGGTCTCCCATGCTATCCCAAGCTGCGAGCCCCACAAATTCTACATGAGATTGGTGTTATCTTCGGCTCTTGCGAAATGCGAAGACAATGACCAAATTACCAATATATAGCAGATTTCTTTCTTCCTTTTTTGTAGCTGATATATATAGCAGATTTCTTTTAATTGGGCAAAACCAGTACCAACCAATATATATATATATATAAAGCACCTGTTGAAGCCATTAGATTCTCTTTACTGTTGCTTTTTAAGTCATGACAAGTGAAGTTCTAAACAAATTCAACTCCATATGCTTAAATGGTCACGTGACGAGTGACGAATCTATGTCACAATATACGGCGATCTACAGTAAAAGCCTTTTACCTGATATGCATAAATCAACTGGAAAGAGAACGCTTCAAGGCAATAAATGTGCCAGATGGTGATGCATCCTTGACTTTGATTTCTTCATAGGGCCACACACATAAATACAATTACATTTTTTTTCCATCTTTCTAGTGGCTAATAAGGACGTAACCAATTAATGCTTCTACCATCTTTTGGTAAGGCAGTAATGAGGGAGTTTTGAGTGCACGCAGCACCTCACGTGAGCGTAATGAACCATAATTTGCATGCAGCAAGAAGAGAAATTCTTGCCTAACGTAGAGTATTCAAATTTTGACGGCAAGTTAATTAATATTTAATATTTTTAAATTTTTAATTATATAATATAAAAATTTATAAAATATTAAATATTAATTAATGTAGTATATTTAATTGAGTGTATTAAACTTATGTACTAATTTTTCGCAGCAAGAATTCGAAAAACAAGTTTTGATATTGTAAGGATAATCAAGAGAGATAGATATAGTTTCCTTTCTCCATAAACAAGAGAGAAAATCAGCTCTTTTTCTAATTTCCTTTCGTCTGTTTTCTTGCTATGTAAGGATAGATATAGTTTATACCAAAACTCAAGCAGAAACAACATGTTGCTGTAAGCGAGACAGCCATATATACAGAAATTTAGGTTATTACTGTGTATATTTAGATTAGATTTGATAAACTTTAATTTAATTAAAAATGTATTTGTAAATTTAAATTTAATTAAAAGTGAATTTACAATAATATAATTTATGTTTAAAAATTTTTATTTTTAAAATGAGTTTGAAAAAATAAATATTAGAGATAAAAATTTCTAACAAATAAAATTACAATCAAAAGCAAAAAAAAATTATTTTTAGACAAACATACATTGAAAGTTAAAAATGAGTTAAAACCAATAAATTTTTAATTTAGTCAAATAATTTTTTATTTCGTTCGAGAAGCTCTATTTACCGTTTCAAATTGCAAATGAAAAAACAAACATGCACTATAACTCCAATCAAGAACAATCATACCAACATTAATGGCATGAACTTTATTTCATCAATAGCACAATACACGGGGTTTTGAAGTTTACCTCAACAAATGAACTCTACACTTGCTTTTCTTCTAACCAATTATATATAACAATATGTTTCAACATGGACGAGAACAAATATTTAAAAAGTTGGAACCATGACACAACTTCCTAATTAAAACCTGTATAATTTGAGAGTTTATTTTCTTTTCCTTTCTCTTGCTTATTTTACTGAACTATATCTTTCTCTCTTTATATGATCCCCTCCACCCTAAAAGACCATCCTGCTATAATCCAACCTCACAAAGTTAAGATATTCATCATGCATCCAACTGTATTTTTCCTTGAAAGGGTTGTTGAGAGTGTTTGGAGGATAACTGTCTATGCAGTCTTTCCACACATTAGTATCCGACAAATCCTTCATCACCTCCCAAACACAGTTGTTGCACTTGAACCCAGCTCCAAGGCTGATCATCAGGATCCTGTCACCCTTCTTGAGCCTCTTCTTGGCTTCCATGTAACCCAAAACGTACCAAAGGCCACCAGCAGATGTGTTACCCCACCGGTGAAGTGCCATTCTGGCTGGCTCAAGATCATATTCATTGAGCCTTAAACCCTTACCAACCCCATCAATAACTGCCCTCCCACCAGGGTGCACACAAAAGTGCTCTATTCCAGACTTGAAATTCAAACCCCCCCCTAACAAATTGAATGTGGTCTTTTTCATTTTACTATTGCCAAGATATGCAGTTAAAAACCTTACCAGTTCCCTCTTTTTCATACTATTGCGGAGAAATGCAGTAAAGAACCGTACCAGTTCCCACAGTGGCAGAATCTTTGGGGCCATCGCTTGGAGGTTCACTGTCAAGGCTTGAGCAGCAGACTTCACAAGACTCTTGGTTAGACGAAAACCTGCATACCCTTGATCATCTTCCACTTGTATGCAGCAATTGTATGCTTCATCATCTGCACCATACTGTGTTCTCTCCATGTGCTTCAGTTTCAAGATAGCACGGTGCTTCAGCGCTGGCTTGTTTGTGAAAATCATGGAACAGCCACCTGAGCGGAAGAGGCAGTTGGAAAGCATCATCTGTTTGTCTTTCCCACAATACCAATGTGCACCAAGATCTTCTGTGCTCACAACAACTCCAAGGGAGTTCTTGTAGGTCTTGAACAGCTGCTGCACCACATCAATACCAACCACGCTTGCACTGCAACCCATTCCTGCTAGGTTGAAGGCCTTAATGTCCTCCCTCATTTTGTACCTGTTTATGATGCGAGATGTGAGAGAAGGAGCTGGGGAGAACAAGGACACATTGACCACAAGGATGTCTATCTCAGAGGGAGAGAAGCCAGTCCTTTTGAAGAGATTGTCAAGTGTGTCAAACATTATCTCATCTATTTCAGCATAGGCATCTTGAAGGCTAGGACATTCTTCTCTCCCCTCAAGAACAATCCTTGGGCAGTAAGTGTTCTCCCCAATCCCAGAGCTGACAATGGTTTTCAGGAGAAATCTGTATTCCTCCAACCCCAGATTTTTGTTACGTAGGACGATTCTTGCACATGAATCTGTGTCAAGTTTCGTGTCTTCTGGGGGTTTAAAACACTCATAAGCTAACATATAACAGGATTGGCCTCTACGTTGAAGAATCAACTTGGAAAGGCAAAACAAGGAATACAAGAAGGGAAGGAAGAGGCATAAGAGCAAAAGGTCCATGGCTTAGAAGCAAGTAGATATTTGTGATTGTTTCAAGTGCAAAGTACCTATATATATACACACACACACATAAGCTCATTTTTGTACAATGTGTGCAAGTTGTACATCACATGAACAAGTTGCATGAGGCTTGCGGATATGCCCTACAGACAACTCCGAACCAGACGATATTGACTTCTGACTCGTGCTTATCATTCTAAAAAAAATAAAAATAAAAATAAAATAATTGCAAATAAATATCTAGGTCTCAAGTTGGTGAGACACCATGACTGATCCCTGGTCTTTTCTACTTACTCTATAAAATCAAATGTCTCGGCAAAATTTTCAACCTTTTTCGGCTAGTTATTATTCTTGCTGCAGGATTCTCGTTGGAGTAGGTTAAAGTTATTAATTCTTGGTGAACCAATCAATGAAGAGCCACACAAGCTCTGAATTTCCTAACTTTTTGTTTACAGAAAATTTAGATTCATAATTCAACTAACATCCGCTAGCTATTGGGGTTGAGAAACTTTAATGACTCTCAAGTTACGGTCTTTCAAAATTCAAAACTAGCTTGATACATGGAGTTCCGCTATATGGATATATGGTGGTAAAATTGTGTTCAATATACTCAATAAAAAATAGTGGTATAATTTAATCACTTCTTAGTTCTTAGTCTCTAGTAGTTTCAATTGATCTCACCTTAAACTTATAAGATAACATATAAATCACCGGTTCTGTTGTTATTTCCTTTTTTTTTTTTTTGTTACATTATTTCATTTAAATGTATCTAAATCACACAATATCATAATTAAGTTTAGAAAATGCTTAACAGTAGTTGGTCATAATAATAGTTAATTACGCATCCAAACAAATTTTACCTGTAATGTCATGAGTTATAAACTAATTTTGTTGGAACTTGAAAGAGGCCTTGTATAATTTAATCTAACAAATAAAATTTAACTGGACCAAACTTCAGCAACCAACCATTAGTAGTTTCGAAATTTTCTTTGTTTAGAAACTTTAGCAATATTTGTCTTGGGCACCAAAATCACCAGGCAAGTAATTATACAGCGTATGCTTTCTTTGTTGGGTGAAACACCCTGTACATTACAGAAATATTAATCATGAGCTATATGCATACACAGAAGAAAAGTCATCAAGTGAACATTCACTTTATAACAATTACATGACTTAAATTCAACGTGAATTTTCCTTGGATTTATTGGTTTGGCTTAACCTTCAAATAAGGAAAGCCTCTCATGATCTTTAAATTTTCAGATAATTTTGCGACACAAACCATTTAAGATCTCTGAGAAAAAATAAAAAAGAAAATATAAGTATTTTAATATTATTTTTCACTAGACACGCATCTAAAATCAGAGGACGAAAATGATCCAATGAAAAATGGAAAATGTAAGAAACAAGATATAGAGGTCTGGGGCTGCAAAACCAACTGGTAAAATAAGGAGAATTCCGTGATATTTTCTCAGGAAACCTTTGATTAATTGGAGGGTATAGATTTGATAAACTCAAATGATATTAGGGAGGAGACTGAAGAAGAGTGGGAGCTGTCAAGTGCTGCTCTAATGTCTTCCTTTTCATGGACTCATGGCAAGCCATATATTTGCAGTAATTAAGTTTTGATGCAACTGGTTTCTCACATGACGAGATTTTCTGAGGTTCGTTGAAAAGGCCAGAATGTAGTCTGCATTCATGGATGAGATTACTAAATAAACTACAATACTAAGTAAAAAGAATGCTCCCAAATCTCATAGTTTGAGAATCCTTGAGTTGCTTCATTGTCGCCCATTAATTCTTACTTGGTGATTAGAAAATAAATATTTTGTTTCTAATATATTAGGTTTGCAGCACCTGCATTTCTCAAATTTATGTAAAAGGATTGTTTTTCTTTTAATTTTTATAGCGGGGAACGTATTAATTGTGAGAGTCTACAAGCAACTCTTGATCACTAGATTATAGTATTATACATGTATATGTATGATGAATATTAAAAGTACACAATCGTTGATGTAAAGAAAAAAATTAATGAGAAAGAGACAAAAATAGAAAAAGTGGATAATTGTAATAATTGTCGTTTAAGATATTTTAATTATTAATTTTATTATCATTAGAGATGAGAGGAATTAATCTTAATTATTCAATTCCACATCAATGATAAAAGTAACTTAAAGTCTCATAACTCTTTTAAATTTCACATGACTTTAAATTCTTATCTTAACTATATATACATGATTTAATAATTATGAGAGAGTTATTTTTTTTTTAAAATAAGATGAGAGAATTATCTTTGTATAACCCATTTTGATGGGAAAAAAAGAATAGTTGTCATTAACAATAATCAACTTATCTTAGCTAATGAGGTTAGCTTACTATTGTAAATTCTCGTTTAAATGGAGAGAATTTTTCCTTACTTAAAACTTTTTTTTAAAAAAAAAATCAACTTATCGTATGTAATGCGATAGATTGGTTTGTGATGATACCAACCACATTGAAGTCTTGTTGACAACAAATCTTTTCAAGATGCGTATGGCTCGGGATTTTCAATTACTATATTTTTGTCATTCATGACGCAAAAAGCGTATCGAGAAAGCTACGATCTCCCCACTTACGGAGTCGAATACTTTGTATAACTGTAAAATTTTAAATTATGGTATTTAAACACTTAAAACATAATATTAAGATAATATCTCACTTATATTCATATAGAATATATTTATATATTTATACAGAATATATTTATATATAAAATACGCATATGGTATAAGATAAAATACAATCATACTCATAAAAGAATAGGTATCCACCTAGGTGTCTAAATGTGAGTGTAAAAAAAATATTTTTGTAGATTTCTTTATCAAATATATCAAGTTGATATTTCCAAAGTGTAGCATGTTGACTTTGTGAGAGTCATAGACAAAGCAAAATAATGCTTTTGTCTTAGTCAAAGATTAAAACTATATCGGTGTTCCATTTAAAAAAAAAACACAATATTGATGTTCCAATGTTAACTGTCAACTACTTAGAATTAAATTATAGAAAATATTCATATGAATCTTTTAATTTTAACGTGGATAATTTGTTTTTAATTAAATTAAAAAAATTAATTAATTGAGATATACAATAACTAATCCAAACATTACTTAATCATGATAAAAATAATAATAAAACTATATTTTTAAATATATTTAATGATCTTACTGTCTATAAGCTATTAAAGTATTTGAGTTAAATCTATATATCTTTATTATTAATAAAAAAAATTGAAAACTTTCTTACATATTGTTTCAAAATTTCAAAATAATAAAAATAGAAATGAATTATTTTAAATAATTATACCACATATTTTCTCTATTTTCTTTATTTCCTTCTATTATTTTTTTAATTTCTCTCATCTCATGGCTTTTTTTTTCATAAATTTGTTGCTAGTGAGAGCATGATAAAGAAAGGCTAAACATGTCGAAACTCATTGACGATCATATCAAATATCAAGTGTTTTTTATAAGAAAGCTGAGTATCACTAGACTACAAGTTGATTAACTCCTTAATTATGAACTTTGTTTTAAACCTAGAATTTGCTAGATAATCAAAATCGAATTTAATTTTTTAATTTGCTGGAAAGAATCACTACAAACATCTTATAGTTAAATGAGGAGGTTATTGACACTTCTATTTGCTTATTCACATTTCACATTAACCACTCATAATTTTATAAAAATAAAATAAAATTATGAATGATTAATATTAAATGTGGATAGGTAAATAGGAGTGTCATAAGATGTCACATTGATTTATATATTGCATCAAGTCATGAATACAAACAATGTCATTTCAATCGAAAACTTTGCCGTGTGAAATCAACTTTGGTCCATGGGCATGGGATTTTAATGGTATAGATATATCATGATAATTTTTTAACACTGATATATGACAAAAAATTATTGAAAAAATAGTATATATCCAACTCTTTTAAATTTTGATTATTTTATAAATCATTATTACGAACTTTAAAATTATTTTAATTAATTTATAAATTTTAATTAATATTTCAATAGATCTTTATGTTTAATTTAAATTTATTAACTCACTAACAATAATATTATATGATATTATTTTATTTGTATTAAAATTAATTAAAAATTATTTATTAATTTATTTATTAAAATTTAATTTTAAATATATTTTTTCTTACAAAATAAATAAAAAATTGTTTTAATTATTTTTTATTTATTTTATAAGAATAAAAATATATTTAAAATTAAATTTTAATAAATAAATTAATAAATTATTTTTAATTATTGTTAATACAAATAAAATAATATTATATAATTTTATTGTTAATAAATTAATAAATTTAAATTAAATATAAAAATTTATTAAGATATTAATTAAAATTTAAGAATTAATTAAAAAATTTAAAATTCATAATAATAATTTATAAAAAATCAAAGTTTAAAAGAGTGTATATTCTTTTCCTTAAATTATTGTAAGACAGATGGAATCAAGAAGAGGATAGCAACATGCAGCTAATTCGTTGAATTATGCATGCGCATTTAAGATCTTGTTGTACATTATTGAGCAAACTAGTGACAATAAACGTATGGGGCTGGATTATGATTCTTTCATATGCTGGGTTTTGAAATGCACCACCGTCATCATTCATTGCAAATTTGCATTAGGTGAACTCAATTAGCTTTCTGCCTGAAGATTACATAATGTCAATATCTTAGCCGCCACACCTCTCATCTATCTCTTGCTCCTCTCTCCACCATTATTCTCTAGTTTTGGAGCTACGCACAGTGTCCCTAAATGATTTCTCTTCTTCATTCAATACAAATTATCAGATTTGATAATTCTCTTTGTGGATTTTTAACTCTGCTTCATTGAAGCTTAATTTACTTTGTATGAAACTTGAAAGTAGTTTTTGTTTGCTTCGATGCTTCTATATAGTCCAAATATCTTCTTCTTTGATGGGAATCTTGGACCTGGCATTTTAAGAACGTCCTTAATTTTTGTTCATTGTTAATATTTACAGCACTTATTGATATTGTGTCAGAGAGAAAGATGAGATGTGAAAGCTTGTCTTGTCCAGTCATTAAACAGTCCATCTGTTTGTGTTGAATGCTATTTATTAGATTATTTCAGCGAAAATTTTACTCAATCATGTTAAATTTTAAATTTTACTAACTTCATATGATTATTATCTTGCATTCTTGTTTATCCAACACACCAATAAAAAAATTATATATATAAAGGGTTATCACACTGCTCTCTTATTGCCACTATAATAGCACACAATACAAATTTAAAACCTCTCAAGCAAAGTAAATGGCATTGTAATTATGCTCGTTTTACTATCTTGAAGGACATTCGTCTGAGGCACTTTTACAACAATTAATCAAAATATTGATTTTCGTAATATATATTATTCCTATAATAATCTTGGATAGCAACCTAAATATGAACTTACAGATATATAGATGACTTGTGAGATTTAAAATATAGATGGACAAGAGCCATACGAAAAACAAACTAGGATTTAAAGGCGGGATTCAGAGTTTTGTTATTTGAATATTATAGATATGACATTTTTACGACACTTTATTTGTGTTAATATGATGTAAATCTCAAATCATATATATAGTATACGAAAATATATAAAAAACCATATTCATATGCGAATATGGTGTTTCATAAAATGTTATATTTGGAGTGTACAAAAATTATTTTTCATCTATAAAGCGACGGAAAGGGACAAGATCTACATGGGTAGGTTTCCCAGTTGTCAATTTGCTGAGAACAAGCTAGCAGCATCCATATCCCCATTGATGTAGTTTTCTTTGTTATTGCAACTGACTAGCCTGGTACTATTGCAAGCTTTTGGGTTCTTGATTTAAAAATGACTAGAAGCATCTCCAAGAAATTAATTATACCAAAATAAAATATCCAATAAATTAACGCCTTCACTTAACAACATATGCATGCGTATGGGGGCATTGACAAGACCAACTTCACTTTTTAAGAAATAAAGATAAGGATCGAGATCCATATTATGATCCATTGGATAGACATTAGACAATACGTTTAAATTTTAGATATGATAGTTACTTGGGATAAGTTCATAATAAGGAACAATATATATTCTTATATGAATCCTCGTGTCATTATCAAAATGGTCTGTCTTTAAATGAATCGGATAAATGAATTAGTCAAAGTTAATTGGCATAAACATCATCAATTGACCAGAATTTAAAAAAAAAAGATATAGTCAACACCCAACACCCAACACCCAACTCCCAACAAAGTTTGTAAATTAGATGTGATGTATTAGTCGTTCAATTCTAAAAAACTATAGTTAACTCAATGTCAAAGGCGCTTACTAATAAGGAGAATTTTTTGGAAACCCAATCTACTTAGACAGGTAAGCTCAACGATTTATACATGTTATGTAGACTCAATAAACTTCATGTAAGATCTATTATATAGAATAAATTTGTGCTATTTAATCCACCAAATTAGGTAGAGTGGGTCTTCCTGAAAAACACCAATTGAGATTTTTCCCCCCTTTTTTTTCATTAAAGGAGCTATTCCCAGCGAAACTGTGTTTATTTCATTTTGTTTTCTTTTAATTGATATTGCTCTTTTCAATTATCTTTTTCTTTATTGCAATCGGATGATATTCAGGTCAATTTGCGTGTACTTCTACTAATTTACTTTTTCGATTCTGTCAAATGAAAAACATTCACATCGAGATTAAATAATTTATAAAATTATTCCTTGTAGTATAGTCTTAAGAAATTAGTATAAATGGATTTCAAACTCATGACAAGGTCTTTTTAACTATCTAAGTAATTGTTATGAGTGCGTTTGAAATGTAAAAAAATAAGAAATAATTTGATTTGTAGATTAAATCTAATTAAATTTTGTGTTTGTAATATTAAAAAATAAAAAATAATTTGATTTCTACAATCTCATAGATTTTATTATTTTTATTTTAAAAATTCTATTAAAATTGATAAGATTTGTTAAGATTTGATTCGATTTGAAATAAATAGATTATTTTACTCTTAGTAATTATCTTTAACTACTTCTCATAAGAATTAAAATGTAAAATAATAAAATTAAATTAAATTTCATTTTAATGAATTTTAAATACAAAATTTAATTTTTAAATTAATTTAAATCCTATTTTTTAAAAAAGTTGCAAACACGTTACTTTCTAAATCAAATTAAATTATTTCTCATTTTTATTCATTCCAAACACAACCTATAAAAATGGATCATTTCACTCTAGTTTTTTACATTACTCTCATGATAAGATCATATATATGGAGAGAGAAATAGATACAAAAATCTTGAAGAGAGAGAGAGGGTTAATTCCCAATTGTCATATATGCCATTATTGTTAAGGCAAATATATAATGATTAAATTGTTGAATTTAATGATTGTCTTGAGATCTAAGGATTAAACTACTAGATGCCATGCATTTAATTAAAAAAAAACTTTTAGATGTGATTATTTGGTTTGTTTTGTCTTTAAATTTATATTATATATATCCTTCTCTTTGGTAAAAGGTTTTCTTCCTAATTAAAACCTAAAAATGGAGGGATCCAACAAATTTCCAAAAACAAATATGCAAATTTTCGTTGAGATTTAAAAAAAAAAAGAATTGTAGTTTAATATTATATGTATGTATTTTTTGTAAGGCTATATAAAGTCATGATAATTTTCCCTTTATTACGTTGTGAAATTCCCTTCCACAGTTTCACTAATTGTTCGTTGATTCTTTCTCGTGACCAATAATGGAATCAATTAATTTTTACTCCATTCATTTGTGTGATCCTAAGAACTTCAAATTTAAGGAAGGAGAGACTCCAAAAACTGCAACGTCAGACATCGATTTTAGTTTGTTAAGGTCATAATTGTTAAGCTTCACGATATCACGATATGCTCGCTCACTCTGCTCGCATCATCAGATTTGGTCATCTCAACTCAAGTAAAGAGAGGTATCTACACCTATGAGTGGTGAGTCAAGGTGTGGAGAAACTATATAACTCTCGTATTCCCACAATCGAATGAAAATTAATCTCATAAGTAATTTAAATAAATCAAATTTGTATGAATACCTTGTAGTTTCATAAAAATAAGAGTTCCCTGTAGAGGACCCCTAGTGGGGCTAAAGGAAAGAGTGAGAGAATAGAAAAAGAGAAATTGAAATGAAAAATATTTGTGAGAATCGAATCTCATTACCCTCCTTGCATGTCCTTAACTCTAACTAATTAAGTTACCAACACAACATGATGAGTGAGAAGTTTTTATGTATGAGAGTATTACACTTAATTTAATAATAACATTTCAACTATAGAATCATATAGGGTATTAGATTAAATTTAAAATTTTCTTAAAAATTTTAAATTTAATTTTAATCATTGAAAATATTATTCTTACTAATAATATCTCATAATTATTAATATGTGTTGGCTTAAGTAAAATGAATTCGAATCCCTTAAGTATAGAGTTTATGATAATTTAAGAGTGATCTTCGCTTATATACTTCATCTTATCCTGAATGATTAATTTTTAAGTTATCAAGTAAGAATACTCTGAAAAAAATACCTCATAAATTTTCGTTTGGAGCTTTTATCAAATATTGTAAGTTGTTTATCGACAGCTTTAAGAAACTGCGCAGAAATTTCGGTATGACAAATACTCAACCAGTTGACTTTTCCATGATAAATTTCATAACCATAAACTTAAAGACATTCTCCAATAGATTTTTTATATAGGAGCCCTCTCAACATCAAAACTCAAAAGCATTAATTTTCAGAACGCTTAGTAAGCGCCTAATATCTTTAATTTATAGCTAGACTGTGATATGTGATAGCTATATATAATGAATTCATAGGCTCTTTCTAACCCTCATAATTGATCTGATCTCTTTCAAAGTTTTCACAGAAAAATTGCATAACTCAATTAAAGGACACAGTATTCGAGGAGATTAAGTGTGTGTTTCTTTTCTAATTAGAAATATCAAATGGTTGTTCATTTACATTAAACGGATAAAAAAGTTATTTGGTTAAAAGTTGACAAATCTTAAATCAACGTTCATCAACATAAATTTTATCTCTAACATGGAAGTGAAAGTAAAAAATTATTATTTTTAAGTTTTGAATTACAATTTTATCTTTATAATTTATTTTACTAAACTAATTTTTAAAATAAAAATTATCAAACATAAATTATATTAACATAAATTTATTTTCAATTAAATTTAAATTTATAAACACACTTTCAACCAAACTTAAATTTATTAACTCTAATCTAAATACACACTAAACATTCACCATGAAAGTAAACCAATCAATATATGTCATCAAAGAAAATAAATTGCATCTTCTCATTAATATATTCAGCTTATTAAGTCATTATATTAGATTCCTTATCCAAAGATTCACACCATAACATTGAATTTTATACTCCTAAGATTAGATCATTTCAAACTTTATGAAAACTAGGTGTATGTTTGAATTAGATTTTACAAATTTTATTTTGAATGAACTTGGTTTTACGAAATTGATTTTAGTTACAAATAGGTTTGAGTAAATTTTATGTTTGAAAACATTTATAAAAAAAAATTGACATAATGAATATTGTTTGAATTGTGTTAATAAAAATTATTTTTAGATGTGTAATTATCAAAAAGGAATTTGAGTTTGTCGCACGAGTTATACAAAAAAATTTAAAAATTTGATTGTAAAAAAATTAATAGTGAAAGAATTTCTTTTGAAATTTAAGTTTGTTTGAGTCTTCGCATTTGGAGTATAATTATAATATTTTAAAATTTTCTTGGTTTCTACTTATTTAAATATGATTAAAATAGTGATATAATATTAAATTTTAAAATATTTTTGTCAATACACATAAATGCGTTTTTCTCACTGCAAAAGGGACAAAATGTTACTTTCACAATTGAAATGTTAGAATTTCATTTGAGTCCAAACGTGATTTTGCTTGAAATGATGCTAAACATGTTAGCACCACAATTGAGAGACTTTTTAAATGCAAACAGGTTTTTGAGATGTTTCAACGCAAAATCAGGCGGATGTTATAGTACACATTGTCAAATTTGGGTATATCATATACTCTTGATTTTACCTACTAAAATAGTTTTTTTAGTTCAGGTTGCTTTTTTATTTTAGATTTTTTTTGCCACTATTTTCACTGCCTCTGGTTCTGGTGGCGAGACGGCGTGGTCTGGTTGGGCGGTTTGCAGAGGCTTGGTTTGGTTTGTCAGCTCGCGGCATGGACGACTTCATTGGTCTGGTTCGCGAATTGATGGCGCGACTGGTCTGGGCAAGATCGACGACGACTTGGATCTGGGCGGTGCAGAACGGCTGGTTCGGTGATGGCTAGGTTGTGTTGTGGTGGACGAGTTCGACGGCTGGTGATTTGGGCTGATCTGATGCGACTGGATCTGGATTCGTGTTTGGGGTGGAAGGCAGTCGCTCATATTTGGGCAGCAGCGAAGCTGTAGTGCAACGCACGGTTTGCGGGTCATGGTGGTTCGCGTGGTGGTGGGTCGACGACTCGGGTCTGGTTGGTTCCGATCTGGTTCGACGGCTGGCGGGTTGCGACACGCGGTTCATAGGTCGGCACGACATGTGGTTTGTGCGACTGGTGCTGGGTCTGGTGGCAGAGAAGCGACGCAGAGTCGCGGTGTGACGGTGGCAGACAGTTGGGAGGTTGCGATCGAGACGGTTGCCGGTTCGAGCGGCAAGGCCACGAGGCAGTGCGACTGTGGGTGGAGCAACTCTGCGTATGGGTAGGTCAAGGTGGAAGGTGATGAATAGTAGTTTTCGGCCAGAGTGAACAATGACAGCAGACTACAAGTTGTTGATCATAGCCATTGATGTGTTTTTCAACACAATCAATGACTATGATTGCTTGAGTGTATGATACACCCTCCTTTGGAGGGTGTATATTAGACATAGCCTGCAAAACCAAACATGTTTGCGTTGCTACTTAGTCGCTAGTTTTGCCTCTCTCTTTTTCTAATAAAAGTATCTTTTGTACTTATTTATCAACATCTCCTAAATATGTTAGTTTGCTTTGAAAGAAAAATAGTAGGGAGCAGGAAACACATATTCAAAGTTCAAACATCATAAAAATGTTCAGGAACCGTGCTTAAAGGTTAATCTTAAGGAACCGTGCTTAAATGTTGCACCAAAAATGGTAAAATAGCAGGGAGCAGGAAACACATATTCAAAGTTCAAACATCATAAAAAGGATCAGGAACCATGCTTAAAGGTTAATCTTAAGCATGAGGGATACTTGGTCGTTGCTAATATACACCATACTATATTAATGTGTATGATACACCTTCTATCTTACTTATAATAGCAAGATTTTTTTTTTGCAAGTTTTTTTTTAGTTTTATGTTTTTTTTTTACACACCACCATTACCATTGCCGCCACCGACCACTGTCCACCATCATCGGCTACCATCTGCCGCCACTACCTTTTTTAGGTTATACTATTTATTTTTTTAAGTTGCACAATTATGTAAATAATACTAATTAAAATAATACTAGTCAAAACTATACTAGTCATTATATTTTTTCATAAATAATTATGCATACTAAAAACTCTGATTTTAAGCGATAATATTTATACGCAATATTTTTTTTTAAAAAAAACTCCTTACATTTTTTTTGTGTGGGTGAGCTTTTTTAAAAAATATATATATTTTTTAACTGGTAATGTTATTAGATTTTAACTGGTAAAAAAAATACTAGATTTTAACTGTAATATTTACACACAATAATATTTTTTTAAAAAATAATATTATTTTTCCTAAAATCATAAGTGTACATGCTAAAAACTCTATAATTAAATTTTAAATGATAATATTTATACGGTTGTATAACTTTAAAAAAAAATAGAATGAATCAGTGATGAGATATAATTATATAGTTTCAGACCCAAGTGTAGGTTGTCTTAAGTAATAAATTCTCGGGAGTCCGAGGTCGATCCACAGGGAATTGATGAAGGAAAACTAATTAATTGAGGTAAAGAAAAGATGTGTCACAAAATTAAAGATGATATGAGTTGTTCACAAAGGAAAAGGATTTGCTTGAGTTAGGAGATCCACTCTTGGTAATAAATTAAAGATAAGATTATTTCGTTTTATAACTCAATTGAAATCATGCATAATGAAGATTCCAATCGGAAGATTTAACATTCAAAGTTCAATTATGTAATCATATAATAGTTCCAATAACTATCTACCAATACTTGTAAATCGTCAAAAGCATCCATTTGTCTGCTAATCCTATTGTCTACAATGGATCAAGATATTCATTATACAAGAAAAGTTTCTAAATTAATTGGAAACAACATACAACTCATATAAAGATCACATAAAAATATATCATTTAAAGCACAAGAAAGAAATTAATCTAACCTTAACTTATTACCAAGAGCTTCACCTTTTCACCCAAGCAAGATGAAAATTTAGTTACTCATAGACAAGAAGAAAGAAAGAGAGAAGAAGAGAAAAATGAACATAACTTCACTTAAGAACAAGAGAAAATTACAACAAAGGAAGCAATCAACATACAAATATTAAAGTAAAATCTAGACTAACACTAAGCTAACACCCTCAAATGATCAGCCATTGCCTCTTTTTATAGAATTAGAAGAGTACAAATAGCCAAAAGAGATGATGGATGATGATAACAAAATGATAAAAGAGATAAATGGTGGGTGGATTCTTGTCTCCGAAATGTTTCCCTTCTGAACTCATGGCATGCATCATTTTTTAGTCAAGTGGTCTTCATGAAAGTTCTAGCACATTGTCTCAGCTTTCCAGAGACACCAAGTTTAGCCAAATCCAATAAGCACAGCCCAAGATATGGCCCAATTACTGCTCATGGGTCAGGCCCAATGTCAGCACCTCTGTTCTGACTTCTAAGCCTAATATCACCTTCAAGGAATCCGAACCAGCTTTTGTGTTCTTCATGAAAGTTGTAGATATGGGTCTTAACCTTTCACTGTCAAAATTTCAGAATTATTGAACTCCAATAGCCCGAGATATAGCCTAATGAGTGCATAAAGGTCAAGCTATCAGGTTCAAAACACTAGATTTTGCTTCAACTCCAATTTGAGTTATCCAAACATGTGTTTCTGGTCTTGAGGCCTTCATGAAAGTTGTAGAAATTTATCTTAGCTTAAAAACAAGACCAAAATCACATCCATCGGATATTTGTAACTCAAATTATAGCCAGTTTTATGAAAAAGCCAAGTAAGAAGGTTATACAATGAATGAAATATATCGCTTATTAATGTGGTTCTTTGCTATCAGTGAATAGTTATTAGAGAATTATCTTAACTTTCCAACAAGACCAGAATCACATTAATCAGATAATTACAACTCAAGTTGTGGCCACTTTACTTAAGAATGCAATCACCCAAATTAATGATAATTCAAGCAATAATTTCTTCAATGATCTAATTAAGCTTAATTTCATAAAATGTGACAAAATCAACTTAATTAAGCCAAATTGAACCTTAAGAAGCCTAGTTAGAGGATTATAAAATGCATAAAATACATTGTTATCAAATTTCCCCACATTAAACTTTTGCACTCCCGAGCAAAACACATAAGAACAAAAAACTAAGGAACAAAAAAAAAATGACACAGACTCAAAAGCTAAAAATTCTAAAAGATTTAATGAAGCAAGAAGAGCAACCAGTAAAATTTACTCAACTATGATGCGTCTCAAAAGTAAAATTACCTTAAGGGCAAAATTTACTCCTTACTCTGTCATCCTTAATTGGTTTTGTTGTAGGTTTCTGACAGTCATCTCACTAAACATACTTTCTTCAACTAAAATGCGTCTCAGGAGTAAAATTACTCCTTACTCTGTCAATATTCATTGGTTTAGCAAGTTCATGAAAATCATATCATACTTCCCTACTTTTTTTTTTTAACTATCCTTATCCTTCCCCCAACAGATCACAACATTGTCCGCAATGTTAAAATATAGATGAGTAAAGGATAGAAGATATTACTCATTTGGAGAAATCGACACAAATTTAAACCAGAAACAAATGACGATAAATAAAATCAAACCCATTAAAGATGAAGTGTCGATCGGCTTTTTTTTTTTTTCGCTTCTTCCCTTTTTGCTTCACGATGACCAATTTATCCGAGCTAGGACTTTATCGGTTCATACTCAAAAGCTTCTAATTTATCAATGAACTCATCAATAGTGGAGGCAGAGATAAGAAGTTTTCTTCGAAGGAGTGATAAATTTCGTTCCATGACTTTATCAAGAAAAAATAACAAAAGATCAAAGAAATTATTAACATTTAACAAACCAATGGGTCTATGGTGGATGTTCGGTTAGCCCAAGAGACAATTTGAAAAATTTCTTCTAAAGTACCAAAACCACCTGGTAAGGCAATGAATGCATCGAGTTGTCAAGCATTGTTTTCATTCTGCCATGCATAGATGATACCTGAATTTCTTCTCCAACTGTCTTGCCAGTGATGTTATTTTGAGCTAAAGGTGTAGGAATGACACCTAAAACCTGACTGCCTCCTAGAAATGCAGAGAGTGATACAACCCCCATTAACCCACGACAACCACCCCCATATACAACATGAATATTCCTTGCAGCAAGTGTTCGACCAAGAACGGTAGCTGCGTTTGCAAACTCTAAACCCTTCCCATAACTTGACCCACAAAAAACACAGACATTTTTAATGTTACGAACAGGAGGTCCCATAATTTTACCTTCCCTCTGAATGATTATGAGTTGGAGGAAAGTGAAGAGAATGAAGTGTTTAAATAGGGAAAAGAAGGGAAAAAAATAATCATAGCACCTATATGGGTAGGTTGGCTGTTGTCAGAAAAGTTTGAAAATAAAAAACAGAATCTTTTTTTTTTCACTATTTGATTTTTTTTATTTTTTTTTATCTTTTTATTTTTTTTTTAACTTCAAGAAAACCATCAGGGTAAAGAAGTCTAGAAACCCCTGAAGGACCCTGCTCAAAGGATCGTCTGTCCAAAAATCAAAATACAACAAAATCATACAAAGATAAAAGAAATATAATAATAAACGAAGACATACCTGTATGTACAGTTTTCATGGCGTATCTTTATCTTGCGTGTCATGAATGCAATAGTGGCATGTATTTGAGTTGCGTGTCACCAGTGCAACATATGAATTCCACAAGGATTGCCGAACCGACAACAAGAACCTTTGAATCCTTTCCGTCCTGCTTACGGAAGAACAGCCCTCTATCTTCCTGCAAACCTAATTAAAGGCTTGTTTTCTAAGAAGATGGTACCTGACCGCAGCCAGTCAGAACTCGCCATAGAGACCTACTAATTAAAGTAAGTATACAGCTCAGATAATAGTTTCCGTTCACTGTAAAGACGGGACGTTTCTTTCTGTCCATCGCGCACTGAGCCTTGGTTCCAAGAGCGGGAATGTAGCACACGCTCTCTACAGAGCATGGCACACGAACTTTATTTACATACTGGCGTGTGAAGGTCTCCTCCTGAGTCTATGACAGGACGGGCATCCGCCCGGGGCTCCTAATCTAATTAAAGACCAAGTACAACCGTAGTTTCGCCCTCGATTTTTTTTTTTTAAGTTGTGAGAAACCTGATGAAAGATGGGTGTATACTCACTTGAGATTGGGATGGAGGTAGTCTGCTCTTTCGGCTTTGGGCCAAAGCATTGTTGACCAGTATTAGACCCATTCAAGACCAGCGCAACATAGGGCTCCCAAAAGGGACAAGTGGCCATAATACGACTGGCTGCCTCACATGTGGGATACAATCTACCTTCTTTGTTTTTTAATTAAGAAAATTTGGATCAAGATGCATGCATTTCTCCATTCACGTTGTGTGTTACCAAAGCCAAACCCAAGATGTATACATACTTTTTTTTTCTTTTTTTTTATTATTATTTTTTCTTTTTTTTTTTGATTTTTTTTCTCTTTTTTTTTTTAACATGAAGAAGAAGAAGAAGAAGAAGAAGAAGAAGAAGAAGAAGAAGAAGAAGAAGAAGAAAATATGTACATGTTGTTGTGGATGTGGCTCACATCTGCCTCTGGTTTTACGTCAGAAACGGCTTAAACGCCTTCTATGAGTCGAGGATAAGCTTCCCATCCAATTTTCTTATAAATTGGCAAACAGGGTCTTTTAGAGTCAGATTCCCAAGACTATATTGCTTTTGTTCATCCTTGAAGAGATTCCACAAATTAAGAAGTTCACGATGCACCAAACCACAAGAATGCGTATCAAGAGTCAATAAGATATCATCTAATGACTCTTTACTCAGTCCATTCTTAATGAAGAAAATTTTATCTTCTCTGTTTTTGGAAACCATCCCCAAAGAACGACATCGCTTGTTACAATTCCATCGTCCACATATGTGACGGACTTGTAATCTTTTTGCTCTTCTCCTTTTAGAATATGAACTTCTATCAAGACTGGCATGTATGAGTCAAATGAGATTGAAGACTCACCAGCCTAATCGGACCTTTGCTTCGATTATCCAACGTACATCTTCTCGGTATACCTTTGTGCATTAACAATCTCAATCTTTCACATCTAGCCTTGTAAATTTTTGTTAGAACATTTTGAGGAAGAGAAGGAAAATGTTTTCTCGGGTTTGAGAGAATGATATCCATTTTGAAGAAGAAGAAAAAGAAGAAGAAGAAGAAGAAGAAGAAGAAGAAGAAGAAGAAGAAGAAGAAGAAGAAGAAGAAGAAGAAGAAGAAGAAGAAGAAGAAGAAGAAGAAGAAAAAGAAGAAGAAGAAGAAGAAGAAGAAATCAGTTATTTTGGGAAAGCGAAAAGAAGCAAACCGACTTGAGAGTCACGGAGTACCGTCATCTGCCATTTTACTGGGGAGCTAAAGAGCTACACAACAAAATAAAGCTACAAAATTAGAGTAAATTTTTCACATAACAAGGATCAGAAAAGGAAATGAATTCTACCTCAATGACTTGATTTTCTAGAAATGGTTTAAGTCTTTGTCCATTGACCTTAGACACATTACCATTCCTAGGATTCTCAATGTCTATGGCCCCATAAGGATATACATGTTTGACAATAAAAGGACCAGTCCACCTAGATCTCAATTTTCCAGGGAATAGGTGAAGACGAGAATTATAAAGCGAGAACTTTTTGATCAATTTCAAAAGATTTCCTCAAAATAGATTTGTCATGAAAAGCTTTTGTTCTTTCTTTATAAATTTTTGAGTTTTCATATGCATCATTTCTCAATTCCTCAAGTTCATTTATTTGCAATTTACGTAACTTGCAAGCATCATCAAGATTTAAATTGAAAGTTTTAATGGCCCGAATGCTTTATGCTCCAGTTCTACGAGCAAGTGACAAGGTTTTCCATAGACTAACCGATAGGGTGACATACCTAAAGATGTTTTAAAAGCAAGATGCGGTAAGCCCAAAGTGCATCGTTTAGTCTTAAAGACCAATCTTTACGATTTGGGTTAACTGTTTTTTCTAAAATTTGTTTAATTTCCCTATTTGCTAATTCTACTTGTCCACTTGTCTGAGGGTGATAAGGGGTAGCAACTTTATGGGTAATACCATATTTCTTCATTAAAGATTCAAATGGTTTATTACAAAAATGTGTTCCCCATCACCGATGATAGCTCGAGGATTCCAAATCGACTTAAGACATTTTCTTTTAAAAATTTGAGAACAGTTTATGATCATTTTGTCGACATGGAATTGCCTCAATCCATTTTGAGACATAATCAACTCGCAACAGAATATACAAATATCCAAATGAGGATGGAAATTGACCCATGAAATCAATTCCCCAACAATCAAAAATTTCAATGACAAGGATAGGGTTCAGAGGCATCATATTTCTTTTAGAAATAGACCCTAATTTTTGACAATTTTCGCAACTTTTGCAAAAGGTATGGACATTTGTCTTTAAATAAAGTGGGCCAATAAAATCCACATCTGCAAGATTTTCGTATTTTGTTTTCTTTGAAGAAAAATGACCTCCACATGCTTCTGAGTGACTAAATTTAATGACACTACCTACCTCATTGTCAGGTACACATCTCCGAAAGATTTGATCAGGAGAATATTTGAACAAATATGGGTCATCCCAATAAAAATTTTTCACCTCAGTCAAAAACTTTTTTCTGTCTTGATATGACCATTGAGGTGCATCTTTCTTGTTACGAGAAAATTGACTATATGCGCAAACCAAGGCATAGAATTGACATAAAATAAAAACTCATCGGAAAAGAATCATTGATAGGTGTGCTATCAAAAGATGAGCTGTTGTAAGTGCGGACAAATGATCTGCGACAACATTTTCAGCTCCTTTCTTATCTTTTATTGTGATGTTGAATTCTTGAAGCAACAAGATCCACCGTATCAACCTAGGTTTGGCATCCCGCTTAGACATTAAATATCTAACAAGAAAGATGATCAGTGAAAACAACAAGTAGAAGAACCAATTAAATGAGCTCGAAATTTGTCCAATGCAAAAATTACAAAGACAAGTAGTTCTTTTTCGGTAGTGGTGTAATTCATTTGTGCACTATTTAAAGTTCTACTTGCGTAACAAATCACATGAGGCTTACCTTCCTTTCTTTGGCCTAAAAAGCCAACAAACAAAATCACTTGCATCACACATTAATTCAAAAGGCAAAGACCAGTCAGGGGATTGCATGATAGGAGCCGATGTTAGAAGACTAATTAATTTTTCAAAAGATTTTTGGCATTCTTGAGTCCAATCAAATAGTGCATCTTTTGTCAGAAGATTGCATAATGGTCTAGATATGACACTAAAGTCCTTAATGAATCTTCGATAAAATTATGCATGTCCTAAAAAGGAACGAACTTCTCTGACTGTTTTTGGGGAAAACAAATGAGCAATTAATTCAACTTTGGCCTTATCAACTTCAATTCCTTCAGAAGATATCACATGACCTAACACGATTCCTGAAGTAACCATATAATGACATTTTTCCCAGTTTAAAACAAATCATTTTTCTTCACATCTTTTAAGAACTTTATCCAAATTATCAAGACAATTTTCAAAAGAATTTCCAAAAACTGTCAGATCATCCATGAAAACCTCTAAATAATGCTCAATCATATCACTAAAAATACTTAGCATGCATCTTTGAAAAGTTGTCGGAGCATTACAAAGACCGAAAGGCATTCGTCTATATGCAAAAGTGCCAAAGGGGCACGTAAAAGTAGTCTTTTCTTGATCCTCTAATGCAATTGGTATTTGATTATACCCCGAATAACCATCAAGAAAACAATAGTATGGATGTCCTGCTACTCTTTCTAGAATTTGATCAAGAAATGGTAAGGGGAAATGATCTTTCCTAGTGGCTGCATTCAACTTTCTAAAATCAATACACATACGCCAACTAGATGAAACTCGCGTAGGTATTAACTCACATTTTTCATTTTCAACCACTGTTATTCCAGATTTCTTAGGCACAACTTGTGTAGGGCTTACCCACTTGCTATCGGAAATAGGGTAAATAATTCCAACATCAAGTAATTTTAGAACTTCAGCCCTAACTACCTCTTTCATATGTGGATTTAATCTTCTTTGAGGTTGTTGTGATGTTTTAGCATTATCCTCTAAATGTATTCTATGTGTACAAATTAATGGATTAATACCTTTTAAGTCTGTTAATGTCCATCCAATTGCACTTTTATGCCTTTTAAGTACTTCTATCAACATACCTTCTTGTTCTTCAGTAAGGATTGATGAAATTACTACTGGAAAGCTTTGGTCTTCTCCCAAAAATGTGTACTTCAACCCAGAAGGTAATGGCTTTAGTTCTAGTGTGGGTACTTCTTCATGAATATTATCATTCATGGGTTGTAACTCTTCAAATCTTGGCTTCCATCCTTTGTATTCCATTGCTTGTGTACAATCAAGCAAAGAGCATATTTCGGAAATATCACCATCCACTTGCATATCTGAATCAAATGAATTAATTAAACAAACTTCTAATGGGTCAGAAGAACTCCCTTTTAGAAGATGATCATCTACAATGGTCTCAATCCCGTCAGCTTCCTCATTTTCATCATTGACTTCATGTGGTTGCTTGCATAAGTTGAAAACATTAAGCTCAAGTGTCATGTTTCCAAATGTTAACTTCATCAATCCATTTCTACAATTTATCAAAGCATTGGATGTTGCTAAAAATGGACGACCTAAAATAATAGGAATTGACTTGGAACAATTAATCATAGGTTCGGTTTCAAGACAATAAAATCCACAGGATAAATGAATTTATCAACTTGTACCAACACATCTTCCACTATTCCTTTTGGAATTTTAATTGATCTATCGCACAGTAGTAGAAGAGTTACAAAAGTTGGTTTTAACTCTCCTAGATTGAGTTGTTGATAAACTGAATATGGAAGCAAATTAACACTAGCACCAAGATCAAGTAAAGCTTGTTCAATTATATGTTCTCCAATAATGCATGAAACCGTAGGACAACCAGGGTCTTTATGTTTCAAAACATTATTGCTTTGAATAATGGAACTTACCTGCTCGGTCAAAAAGGCTTTCTTTTTCACATTTAATTTTCTTTTAACAGTGCATAAGTCTTTCAAAAATTTGGCATAAGAAGGAAAGTGTTTGATGGTATCTAACAACGGAATATTGACCTTCACTTGTTTAAGAATTTCAAAAATTTCAGTTTGGTGGTCCAATTTCTTTGGTTTGCTTAATGCTTGAGGAAATGGAAGTGGTGGAGATGAGAGTTTGGTTTCATTTTGGCCAGATGACATATCAACCTCTTCCTTATCTTGGGGAATTGATTCACCCTCTTTCTCACAAGGTTTAGAAATTTCTTTTTCAATAACTTTCCCACTCCTAAGAGTTATCATGAGAATTGACTTGATTTATTTGTTGGTTTTACGAACTACCCTCATTTAGACTATGTTGACCTTTGGGATTCGGTTGAGGTTGAGAAGGAAATTTTCCTTTCTCGTGAATGGTGAGTGCAGAAGTAAGTTTGGAAAGAGTGTCTTTTATGTCAATCATGGTTTGAGTGTTTTGTTTATTGATGACCTCTTGCTTCTCTATGAATGCACTCAATGTTCCTTCAAGGTTTTTCCTATATGGTGGGACATAAGGTGCATATCCTTGAGAATTTTGAGAATCTTGTTGCTCCTGAGGAGGCGGTGGTTGCATAAATTGTGCTTGATTATTATTCCTCCATTTGAAGTTCGGGTGATTTCTCCATCCTGGATTGTAAGAATTTGAAAAAGAAGAGGTGAATGGCTTTTTAAAATTGTTCATTGCATTTACTTGCTCATGCACAACTTCTTTAAAAACAGGAATATTAGGACATTCATTTGTCGAGTGTCCTAATTCATCACAAATGCTACAAATTTCTTCATTTTGAACAGATTTGACTTCTTTTACTTTGCCTAATTCCATGGATTCAATCTTTCTAGCCAAACTAGCATACTTTGCATTTAGATCTTCTTCTTGACTAAGATGGTATTTTCCTTTTCCTGCATTTGCAAGGTTATATCTAATTGAATTTTTAGAAAGATTAGTACCATGCCAAGATTGAGAATTTTCAGCCAAATGATTTAAATAATCTAAAGCTTCTTCGGGTTCTTTATCAAGAAACTCGCCATTACACATCGTTTCCACAAATTGTTTAGTTTGGTGTTAAACCTTCATAAAAGAAGCTTATAGTCCGCCATTTTTCAAAACCATGATGTGGGCAAGAATTTAACAAATCTTTAAAACGTTCCCAACTTTGAAAATACGCTTCATTTAAATTTTGGGAAAAATTTTGGATTTGTCTTTTCAAAGCATTGGTTTTATGTGTTGGAAAAAATTTCTTTAAAAACTCACTTTGCATTTCTTGCCATGTGCCAATTGATCTTGGTTTCAAAGCGTTAAGCCAAGTTTTTGCTTTATCTTTCAAAGAAAAAGGAAACAATTTAAGCTTGACAATCTTCTTCACCGCAATTTTGATCATTGAAAGCAATCTGATTTCCTCAAATTCTTTTAGATGTAAATATGGGCTTTCATTTTCTAAACCATGAAAATTAGGAAGTAAAGAAATCATACCCGACTTAAATCTAAAATTATTAGCAATAAGTGGAAAGATAAAACATGATGGACTAGAATTTTGAGGTGGTTGCAAATATGCACGCATAGTTCGCATTAGTTGATTTCCTTGCTCATCATGTATACTTTCATTTTTAGCTCATTGTGTTTGATTATCATGTTCAATATGTGCACCTTCAAATTCAGCCTATTGTGTTAATTGTGTGTGTTTGTGATTCAAATAAATCAATATATAAGTTACTTGGATTAATTTTAACCAAACAATGAGAATTTGAATCACGATCTGGAGTTAAGCATAAATAAGTGACATAAAATAAAAATAATATACAAGTAGCGGTATACACCGTACCGTTAAATATTAAGTAGGATGTGGTATAAACCAGCCACCCAAAAATAAAAATAAAAATGAAGAAATAAAAATGCGAGAAAATAAAGTGCGAAAAATAAAATAAAAAAATAAAAATAAAGAAATAAAAATGCGAGAAAATAAAGTCTGAGAAAATAAAATGCAAAAAGTAAATTTAAATATGAAAACCTAGGAGAGTGGCAAAGCCCACAGAGAGCCGGCGAAAGAAGAAGAAGAAAAAATATTATTTCATTAAGTTAGAGGACGAGAAAATAAATAATGAGAATTTAAAAGTTAGATTACAGAAAATAAAATGAGAATTTAAAAGTTAGATTGCGAAAAATAAATGAGAATTTAAAAGTTAGATTCTGAGAAAATAAAACGAGAATTTAAAAGTTAGATTGTTAGTAAGCAAAAAGCGTAAATAATAATAATAATAATAATAATAATAATAATAATAATAATAAGCGAGAAAATGTAAATAAATAAAAAAAATAAAAAACGAAAATAAAATAAAAAAATAAAAAAAACGTAAATAAATGACAAAAATATAAAAGTTAGTTAATAAGTTAGTAAGTAGTAAGTTAATTAGTAAGTTAGTTAGTAAATTAGAAATTGAAAAGTGTAGAGGAAGAATATACATTGGTGAAGTTTTCTTACGAGAGAAGGAACCTTAATATATTAGAACTTCAAATCAAGTTCAAGAACGCGCCAAAAACTTGATGGGATATAATTATATAGTTTCGAGACCTAAGTGTAGGTTGTCTTAAGTAATAAATTCTCGAGTCCGAGGTCGATCCTGAGGGAATTGATGAAGGAAAACTAATTAATTGAGGTAAAGAAAAGATGTGTCACAAAATTAAAGATGATATGAGTTGTTCACAAAGGAAAAAGATTTGCTTGGGTTAGGAGATCACTCTTGGTAATAAATTAAAGATAAGATTATTTTCGTTTTATAACTCAATTGAAATCATGCATAATGAAGATTCCAATCGGAAGATTTAACATTCAAAGTTCAATTATGTAATCATATAATGGTTCCAATAACTATCTACCAATACTTGTAAATCGTCAAAAGCATCCATTGCCAATCCTATTATCTACAATGGATCAAGATATTCATTATACAAGAAAAGTTTCTAAATTAATTGGAAACAACATACAACTCATATAAAGATCACATAAAAATATATCATTTAAAGCACAAGAAAGAAATTAATCTAACCTTAACTTATTACCAAGAGCTTCACCTTTTCACCCAAGCAAGATGAAAATTTAGTTACTCATAGACAAGAAGAAAGAAAGAGAGAAGAAGAGAAAAATGAACATAACTTCACTTAAGAACAAGAGAAAATTACAACAAAGGAAGCAATCAACATACAAATATTAAAGTAAAATCTAGACTAACACTAAGCTAACACCCTCAAATGATCAGTCATTGCCTCTTTTTATAGAATTAGAAGAGTACAAATAGCCAAAAGAGATGATGGATGATGATAACAAAATGATAAAAGAGATAAATGGTGGGTGGATTCTTGTCTCCGAAATGTTTCCCTTCTGAACTCATGGCATGCGTCATTTTTGAGTCAAGTGGTCTTCATGAAAGTTCTAGCACATTGTCTCAGCTTTCCAGAGACACCAAGTTTAGCCAAATCCAATAAGCACAGCCCAAGATATGGCCCAATTACTGCTCATGGGTCAGGCCCAACGTCAGCACCTCTGTTCTGACTTCTAAGCCCAATATCACCTTCAAGGAGTCCGAACCAGCTTTTGTGTTCTTCATAAAAGTTGTAGATATGGGTCTTAACCTTCCACTGTCAAAATTTCAGAATTATTGAACTCCAATAGCCCGAGATATAGCCTAATGAGTGCATAAAGGTCAAGCTGTCAGGTTCAAAACACTAGATTTTGCTTCAACTCCAATTTGAGTTATCCAAACATGTGTTTCTGGTCTTGAGGCCTTCATGAAAGTTGTAGAAATTTATCTTAGCTTAAAAACAAGACCAAAATCACATCCATCGGATATTTGTAACTCAAATTATAGTCAGTTTACTGAAAAAGCCAAGTAAGAAGGTTATACAATGAATGAAATATATTGTTATTAATGTGGTTCTTGCTATCAAGTGAATAGTTATTAGAGAATTATCTTAACTTTCCAACAAGACCAGAATCACATTAATCAGATAATTACAACTCAAGTTGTGGCCACTTTACTTAAGAATGCAATCACCCAAATTAATGATAATTCAAGCAATAATTTCTTCAATGATCCAATTAAGCTTAATTTCATAAAATGTGACAAAATCAACTTAATTAAGCCAAATTGAACCTTAAGAAGCCTAGTTAGAGGATTATAAAATGCATAAAATACATTGTTATCAATCAGCATGTTACATGTCATTCATCATAGTCATTGATGTGTTTTTCAACACAACCAACGGCTATGATTCACGAGGTGCATCATACATCCTCCAAAGGAGGGTGCATATTAGACAAAGCTAGGTTACTTTGTCAAAGATTAAAAACTTCATAAAGAGGATTTTAGTAGATTTAGTTGTACTTGTAATTCATTCGCACACTTACTCAATATGCGATTAAATAATGTTTAGAATTGGTTCAAGTGAGTCACCTGAAAAATATCTTTGGAGGGTTTGATGTGATGGTTTCCTCTCTAGCTAAGTGGCAGCTACAGTGAAGCAGATGGTAGTGTAACTGTAAAGATACTTCAAAGCTCAAGTTAAGTTATGTACTACGAGAATAATGTTTAGAGTCTAAAGAGTTAACTAAGTGGCTTAGTCTAGTATTTATAGAGGGGTTATGCTTGATTATTAAGTAACATAGGATGGAAATCTCATTTGAATTAAGCATCGATGGTTTGTTACGACCATAATTGCTATTTAAGATTGTTACTATAAAAGGAGAATTTGATGGGGAGAGGTTGACTCTTAATCTTGTGAATACCCAATTTTGTCTAGAGTATTTTGTAAAAAAAAAATGTAAAAAAATATATAAAAAAAAAGAAAAATACTTTTCTTTCACTCAGTGACCTATTATCCAACTTTAACCCATGGCCCATTATTCAACCTATGACCCATTGTCCAACCTATGACCCATTATCCAACTCATGACTCATTTAACCATGCATGACCCATTAACCCATAACCTAACCCGTTGACCCATTATCCATCTCACATCCTATATGTCATTAAACTTATCCTAAACTAACTGCAACACTTATCCTAAACAAACCTCAACACTCATCCTAAACAGATCACGACTTATCATTTTAAACTAATCCTAATCACACTCTAACTCAAACACTTTAACCTATTTCTCTCCTATAAAAACCCATAGACCTGATCTTAACTTACACACTTTTACCCTTTTTAGCTTAATACTTTGGAGTTTACACACACTTTCAGCTTACTTTTCTTAGTTTTTCTACTCACGTGATCTCTGCCAAAGTTATTATTATTTTTTATCATCATCTTCTTCAACTTTCACCTTTCACCTTCATCTCCATATCCACCCACTCCATCTACAACCACCCAACAACACCACCTCCCGACCATCACCTTCTTCATTTTACCACCTTCATCCTCACCCCACAAACCAACTACCAAAATCACTATAAAAATCATTCCACTTTCATCAAACCATCAAAAACACCCAAACCACCACACCCAACTATCCAAACTGCCGCCTAACACTAGACCGCTCCAGCTCGTACCGCCCCAACACTGTGAAGACAACCACCCCATGCAACCCGCTGCCCAGAACTGAGCCGCACCTCCACTGTCCGCGAGCACGGAACCACATAACTCCAAACCCAGCCCGCACAATGTAACGCCCCTTTTTGGATAGGGAAACGTCACACCAAGGCACAATGCAAAAAACGAAACATAAACTAAGACCCGGTTCATTTAGATATAGATAAGTCTGTTCATTTGTAAACGTATAATAATTTGGAGGATTCTTTTTTTTTTGTTGTATGAAAAAGTTAAAACATAGTTATAACAGAAATTAATATGAGAAGTAAACCATACATCATATATATATACTTATACCATACTTGTTTAGTTACATCAGCAGATATACAAAAAGTAAAAGCTTTACATGCCCCAAAATAACTACACATATACAACTCACCAAAAAGATAAAACATCAGGCCTCCCAAAAAGATTTACAGATAGCCATCAGTGGCTATCAACAGCATCAGCCCCTAAGACTAATAAGAAGGAACTGTAGTTGGATCCTCCTCAGGGTCTTACTTGTCAGAGGAAATCCTCATCGGAGCAACCGAGTTACGAGCGGGGGCTCGTGTAGAGGATAAGAATGAATCCTCTTGTGGGGAGTAGTAACGCTCACCCCACATATCAGGAATGGGCAAGTAAAATTTTAAATACAAATGTGCATTAGCAGTAAAAACAGGCGGATCATGACGACCCCATGCCAGAGACACTGTCACGTCTCCGTGGTAGATATAGCGATCCGTGCTCAGGTTGATGTGCCAGCAGTCCGGATCTCCATAAAATGTCAGCCGAACATTCCCCAAAAATCCACGTGGACGGGACGTCATGTTCTAAATAGGTACTAATCAAAGTCAGGCCAAAAGCTAGGGAATTCGTGCACTTCCCCTTCTTCACCAACGTCTTCGGAGAAACACACAAATATACAGAATAACAAAAGTACAAAAAAGAGGTGAGACATCCTACATTTAGTACCAATTATGGCAGTAAAGAAACTAAACGGCGCATGATGCCCACATAGCATAACAAGAATAATAATCAACATCAAGATTCACATAGTAAACAACATAACAAATCCAAGCAGTTATAACATCAATAAAACAACAGTTTCATCATCATATGAATAAATGACAAATAATATGTTGACTCACTATGCATGTGTACATAGTACCAAAATCCAACATTCGGTACTAGAAATCCTATTCTATGGAGTTAGACACAAACATATGAGAGAATGATTAAGGAGACATGCCAGTATCTTGTCAGCTTAAAATCAAGTGCTTTTCAGAAAAATTAATCATTTGTGCAACAAGGCTTTATACAACGACATTCTCACAGGATCGCGATATAGGACAGTGTCTCGGTCCGGATCGTTAGTACGCTTGCATGGGTCTATCCCACGGCTTAGAAGAGCTACCAACTACCCATTTGTGAGACACTCGCACCCCGATACCCCCAAGGTCAACGATATGACATACACTTAGTCTATTCACACCCACACTAAGGTGTGGTTCAATCTCCTGTGCATACATCCTTACAACAGAGTCCACCGGACTTTCACAATACATGGTGACTCAATGCATATCCATGCATATTTAACAATAATATACTTTCTCATAACATGCCACAAATTGGTCAAGTTAAACATCAATAGAATTTTGGTCCCACACATGAACCCACAATAACATATTATCAAAATTTCAAATATGACAATACACTTTTTAAGGTTTATTATGAAGTTTTACTTTAATTTAACATTTCTTATGAAATCTTTCTCTAGAGGAATTCTCTTGATTAGCTAAGTTCTTTACCTACATTAAATCATACTTAGAAAAAAATTATTCTACGGTTCTTCAAGCTTCACAAATACTCTTGTTTTTTTCTTAAGTCTAGAATCACCCTAAGTTGTCAAGTGAATTTCTTTCCTTCATTTTTTCCATCTTATGAATCCATAATAACTTATTAAATTACCTAATCACCTAAGTCTTAGCTTGATACATAAATTTTGGCCAATAAAGCCCTAGAGGCTGTGAGCCTCCCAAAGACAAGAGCCAACCAATTTGTTTCCATCACATTGTTAGTTACTTAATACTTAATTACTTAAGTGTTAAGGTTACAAAAAAAAAAAATCTTGAACCCTTAAAAGCCCTTAGAGGCCGTGGACCTCCCAAAAGGGTGAGAACCCAAAATTTTCTGTTGCATTAATTAACTCTTTACCACTTATTCACCTAAGTTCTAATTTCTACAAAATTAAGTCTTGAACAACCAAAAACATGGCCTTTTGGCCACCCATAAGGGCAAAGAACCCTAAAATCTCCATACATCAATCCATTGTAATCCAATTTACAATCCATAGCCATCAAGACATACAATGACAATTCATAACTCGTACAAGTTAAAATAAATACAAAATCATGAAAAACAACACAACAAAGAGAACAATCCCACATGGATTCTTCATCAACAACACCAAACAAACGTTTCCTCACCATCAAGATAGGTTGAAGAGGATTATCTCCCTCTTACCTAAGAGAAAACAAGAAAAGAAACCTTCTTGGTTGCTCCTTAGAATTTTGGCCAAGCTCCTCCAAAAACCTTAAGAATCACAACTTATCAAATCAACACCAAGGCTTGAGGAAGAAAAGATCAATGGCCATGGTAGTGAACATGGAAACGAAAAAGAAGAAGAGAAAGTAAAGAATCAAAAACATTACCTTAAAGCTTCAAACTTTGAGGCTTGAAAAAGATGATAAATGTGTGAGCTTCTTGGGTAGGTTCCAGCAAGAAAGAAGCTTAGAATGTGATGTAATTTAAAGAAAACATGGTGGCTTAGATTTTTGTAAGTGTGGAGGTGGTGAAAGGTATGGTGGCCGTAGGGTAGAGAGGAAGAGAGAAAATGTGAAGGAGAAAGAAAATGAGAGAAGTGAAAAAGGTTGAGAGAGAAAGTGATAGAAAATTTTATGGATAAAAAGTGAGACTTTGTTTTCAAATGAATGAAAATTTTTGGCTCCCCAAAATCTCCCCAAAGTCGTGGCACACATGGAGAGAAGAGAGAGGGAAGAGAAAAAAAATGAAGCTTCCTTGAGAAGTTTAATGGAATGAAGCTTCCATGAGACGCTTGGTTGTTTTTTCTCAAAAGTCAAATGATGTGACATAAAGTAGATTTTTAGATAAGGTAATAAAAAATTTCATTACAAGTTATTATCCAATGGACAATTGTTACAGTTAGTAACACTAATATTTATTGTCCAATGGATAACAAATTGTACAGTAATTTTTATTTATCAGATAAAATCTCAAAAAACACAAATCTCATAAACTGTGTTTGGTCTCGGGTTTAGTAAGATCTCTCGTCGATGCTTCCGCAGTTCAAGATTTACCAGCCTTAGGGAAAATATTTTATTTTTCTGGCTCCGCTCAACGTGTATGCAAAACGAGAAATATATTAAAATATTCAATGTTTTCGAAAAAATTCACAAAAATTCACAAAATTCACAAATATTATAAAATGACTATTTATCATGAAATTATCAATTTTTGGGGTATTACACACAACTCGATTAACCCCGAACCAGACGTGACTAGACTCAGATCTGCGTCAAAGCTCCACCGCGACCCGCCGTTTTGCGTCAAGCCTCTCCACACCGTCGACCGCCCCACCAGACCCAGATCTCCACGGCTCGAAACCATCGCGCAACAACCGCATCCTTCGCGTCGTCGAGCCCGTTGAACAAGATCACGTTGCCTGAATCGCACGAAGCCGCCATCGACCAGCACCCAGGACGAAGCTGCCGTCGACCCAGCACCCAGGACCTGCTCCATCCGATCCGTCTCGTCGTGCCACACAACCCAAATCGTGCGTCGCCGTCCTTTTGCAAACCGGTCACCGTCAAAATCGCCTCTGCCTGGGCATCTTCCACCTTTGTTCCATTTAGAACAGAACACTCCATTTTGCTTTCACCGTGAGCATTAACTCTGTTCTATTTTTTTGAGTTTTTTTTTAGGGGAGTGGGCTTGAACCTAATGGGCCCAAACTGAAAAAAGATTAAAAAAAAACAAAAATAAAAATAAAGTTAAAAAGAATTGAAGTAAAATAATAATAATAATTGAATTTTTTTAAAATAAAATGGAATTAACTGAATTGTGACAGCTTGTTAATCCTTTGGTTTTTTGTAATCATTTGAGTTGTGAGAACTTGATGATTCAAAAAAAAAATTATTAAAAAAAAACAAAAATCAAATGAACTTTTAAATCAAATAATTGAAATATTTTTGTTAAAAGAGTAAAAATGGGATTAACTAAATTGTAACAACTTGTTAATCTTATAAATTTTATAATCATCTGAGTTACGACATCTTAATGATTCATTTTAAATTAAAATAACTAACCCATAAGAATTTTATAAAAAACTATGTTACTCTGAGTTCCTCATTGCACTTGGGGTAACCGTTTTAAGGTGGATGTTTTAGGAGTGCTATGGGATTAAGTTTCCATTCTTTCCTATGCATAACTGACTTCTGAATCCAATTTAGTTTCAAAGACTATTTTCTAAAAAGGATTTTTCAATTTTTCCTATTTTAAATAAAATTGGTAGTGACTCCAAACAATTATTTTGTTTACCGTTCCATCCGCGATCTCGATTGTGACAGATGGTGACTCCACTGAGAAATACTTGAGAGTCAAACCCATATAAGTTAGTTGTGCAAAGTTTTTATGATCTTTGTATATTTGTTTTACCCTTTTCTTTTTTATTGTTTTCTATTTCTCATCTTTAATTGTTGGTTAATTATTCAAACCATAGGATAGAAAAAAAAATTTGGAATTTTGTTTTGCATTTATTTTTGTTTTGCAGGATGCGGGTAGTCTTTAGGATTATGAAGGTTGTATGCTCTCTACACCCACCACACTTACACATTTATCATACACATTCGAGTTAGGGTCTATACCCGGGTTTGAGTGAAGCCTAAGTTAGGTAGAAGTTGCGTAGTGGTAGCCATTTTGGATGTACATCCTATTTGGTTATCGCGAAAACCACATCTAGAGTGTGTTGTTTTCATCAATGTCTCACATCTAGTGGTTTACCCACTATTTGTGATCAACATTCTGAAACTGGACTTAGCTCTAGAGACTTTTAGAATAATAAAGTCACCGAATGAGAATTCTCACGAATCAGAAAGACCCATAGACCCTTACGATATAATTCCTCATTTAAGACAATCCTTAAGACACGAAGGGAGCGAACTTCTTCTTTACCTAACTATCCCTCATTCTTTTTCAAAAAAAAAATAACATCTTGCATTTTCATGACTTTCCTAGCATTATTAAAACATTAAAAAACAAATCATTCATTTTCATGGCATCCTTAGAATTTTTAAAAAATAAAAAATAAAAAAAATAAATCATGCATTTTATGACATTCCTAGCATTCTTAAAAAAATAAAAAAAATCATGCATTTTCATGGCATTCCTATCAAAGAATACATCATCTTGCATGTTCATTCCTAGTATTCTAAAAAAAAATATCATCTTGCATTTTCTTATCATTCCTAGCATTTAAAAAAAGAAAAAAAATATTTTAATTTCATCTTATGTATCTCATTCATTTCATCTCATTCTTTGTGTGATGTTACCGTGTTCAGCAACCATTGCGCGACTAAGGAAAGAAGACACCAATCAAACCCGAGTTCACAATACGAGAGCTCAAACAAAGCTTGCAGCAATGACAGCTGAAAACGAAGGAACGAATCTAAGTATGGAAGTAGATGAAGTGAAAGGAAGGATGAATGAGATGACAGAGTCTCAGAGAAGAATAAAAGAAATGTTGTTAGTCATGAGGGAGACCCTCACCTTGATGGGGGCAGCCAAGGGTACAGGAGTAACTGGGGCACAATTGCACCCACCAAATATCAATTCTATGAGGACAAACCTTGGAGTCACTACTTAGATACCGGTTGTAGGAAGAACATCAAATGTTGTATCACTAGTGATTCATATCGAAGAAGGATATCATTCCTTGGAAGGAACTCAGAATAAGGTTCATGGTAACGTTGGGTCCACATAGGAACCACCACATATGTCTATCTCGATGTCAATGGGATTTCTTGCTGGGACTGGTCATGCGGCCATTCAAAATGATAACAAGAAAGAAGAATGAATGAAAAAGATGGAAGAACAAATTAAAGCAATCAAGGGTCCTAGTACTTATGGTCCCCTTAGGATAGAAGAATTATGCTCTATTGCTAACATCATCATACCCAAGGATTTCAAAATTACAGAATTTGTCAAATATAATGGGAGCACCAACCCTCTTTTTTCACCTAAAAACATATATTACCAAAATGTCCATTTGGTCAAAGGATTGAAAGTTTCTCGTCAGCTTCTTTTATGAAAGTTTGACTGGGCCTGCTTTGGAATGATGTATCCAGTAAGACCTTTCCAAAATCTCTTCTTGGGATGACTGGGCAAACTTATTTATGGGACAGTATCGGTTTAACCTGGACACAGCCCCAACTCGTGAGCAGTTGGGAACATTGTAGAAGAAAAATGAAGAAACATTCAAACAGTATGCCCAGAGATGGAGAGCTCTTGCAACACAAGTGCAACCACCGTTAACTTTGACAGAAATATGCTCATATTTTTTAGGGACTTTAGGAGCTCCTTATGTTTAGACAATGGCAGGTGCTGCTTATCGAAACTTTGCTGAATTAATTACTGCCAGAGAAAGGATTGAAATTCTGGTAAATATTGGCAAATTGTCATCTGGAAATAATGAAGATGGTTTCAAGAAGGGGTTTCCTCCTAAGAAAAAAGAGCCAAAGGTGAGCTACGTGCAAAGCCAACAACCTTCACAGGCCTGCTATCCACCAACTTACCCTGCCTACGGAGCCCCTTCATATAACTCAAATACTTATCCTTCTTATCAGACACCTTCTCATCTACCTAGCCTAACTGTTACACCTCAAATCCCGCAATTCTATATCAACAATATTCTCATCCCACAATTATATGTACCAACTCACCCGGCCTATGCCCAATATCCATCTGCACCTTCACAAAATTTCCCAAGTCACTCTCAACCTCAGTCAAACTTTCAAAATCAAAGCTGCCTTCGCCCCCGAAGCCTACCTTCTTTCCCAAGATTATCCATTTCAAATGCAGACGTATTCCAAAGATTGTTTGATACTCACTTCATCTCAGGAAATCTTGTAGGTCCCTTTGAACCATCATTCTCAAAGTGGCATAACCCAAATTTAACTTGTAAATACCACATGGATATTCCATGGCATTCAATTGAAGATTGTGAATCTTTCAATACTGTAGTAAGAAAGCTACTTGCTTGTGAAAAATTAGACATTCAAGAGGAGGCCAGACCCAGTATTATCAATAACTCAATTCCTAATCATGATAGATGTGTCGCGACCGTGATCGCGGCGGAAGCGGCGAACAAAATAAATTGTTAGGAGTCGCTACCAATTTTATTTAAATTATAAAAAATTAAAAAACCCTTTTTAGAAAATGGTCTTTGAAACCAAATTAGATTCGGGAGTCGGTTGTGCATAGGGAAGGATGGAGACTTAACTCCACAGCACCCCTAAAACATCCTTCCTAAAACGGTTACCCTAAATTAATTATGTAAAATTTGATAATCTCAAAATATATTTGTTTTACCTTTTTATAAAAAAAACTAAAAAATCCAATAATTCATGAAAATTTAAAATTTAGCTTAACGAAATAAAAATTCTGCTCCTACGTATCTTCAGGTGCAATGAGAAACTCAAAGTCACGTAGTTCTTTATAAAATACTTGTGGATTGATTATTTTTAATTTTTAAAAAAATCATCAAGTTGTCGCAACTCAGATGATTATAAAAGATTAACAAGTTGTCACAACTCAGTTAATCCTATTTTATTTCTTTTAAAAAATATTTCAATTGTTTGATTTATTTTTGTTAAAAAATCATTTTTGATAAATTTGACTCATCAAACTATCACAACTCTGATGACTTAAAAATTTATAGGATTAACAAACTGTCACAACTCAGTTATCCCATTTTTATTTCATTTTTAAAAAAAATAATTATTTTTTTTACCTTTTTTAAATTATAAATTAATTATTTTTAACTTTGAAAATATTTGAATCATCAAACTATCACACCTCGAGAATACATATTTTATTTGTTTTAAAAAAATCTCTTTTGAATGGCTCTGGTAGGGTTTCATGTATCTCCCTAGGTTTGCTTGGTAGTTCGTAGTGGAGATCATGGCCGTATGCCCATGGCGTTTCCTTGTTCCTCTGTCTCCATCTTCTTCTCCTATACTCCCCGCGTCTCCAAAGAAAAATCTTGATCCTTCGATGTCTTCCTTGTCTCCACAAAGAAGAACCTTTGCAGAAGCCCTCAAGAATGTATGTGACATACCACAGAGTCAATTACCTCGTCCACGTATCAAAGGGGATGAGATCTCCATTAAAATTCCAGAAGATGAATATAAGGCTGGTCTTGAAGGTTGCAAAAATCATCTACATGGTCGCATGATCCTTGCAAAAGGGGATAACCCGATCAAGGTTGATACCTTAAAAGCCAAATTATCAGCGCTATGGTCTCCTCTTGGGCCATGGGGTATGATTTCTCTTGGTAAAGGCTATTATGAATTTTCTTTCCCTTCTGTTGAGGATCTCCAAAGAGTGAGGGCAGTCCTTTCTTGAAATTTTAAACCTGGTTTCCTGCGATTATTTTCCTAGACACCCGACTTCAGTCCTTTTAATCAAAAACATACATCAACCCAATGTTGGATAAGGATTTCGGGTCTGGCACAGGAATATTGGAGACATAAGATCATTTTTGCAATCGCTGGTAGCATAGGAACTCCTATCTGCTTAGATACTACAACAAGTAAGTGCACCATTGAAAGGAATTTTGGTCATTATGCACGTGTTCTTGTAGACATTGATCTAAATTCTGTTTTGAGGAATCAGATTTTGGTAGAAAGAGAAGATTATGCTTTCTTTGTTGGTATTGATTATGAAAACCTTCCAGAATTTTGCACTGCTTGCCAAAATATTGGTCATTCATTACCTAATTGTAAAAGAACAGGAAATTTTGGTCCTGTCATACATAATGAGATTCAAGATACTAAAGGGAAAACTGAGAAGCAGCCTCGCATAGTTTCTAAGTAAGTCCCAAAGCAAAAGATGGACAAAGGCAAAGAGAAGGTTATTCACAGCAATGTTAATAATCATGGAGAAGGAACAAGTAAACAGGTGGCTCATGTCGATAATCTTGTCTCTCATGACAGGATTCAACCTGTTGTGGAAGATGAAGTTGTGGATAGAACTGAGCTAATGGGAGTTAATAATGTTCCTTTTTCGGTTAAGGACATTCAAACTGCTCAAAATCCTATCTTGGGATTTATATCTGACAATGAGGTCGTTATCCCTGAAGAAATTATGAATAACAATTTGGTTATTAGTCATAATCCAAATCAGAAAATCTCCAGTGTAGGAAATATTGGTGTGGAAAAGGCTTTGCATAATGTTTTTTCTGATAATAGTTCTCCATCGGTACAGGCTGTTCAAGATTCATTGGCTTCATGTGCTAATAGAAATTCGGTTGACATGCAAGTTACTCCTACTCAATTGCAGTTGCAGGACAATGATTTTGTTCCAAATACGCATTCCAATTCTGGTAATGTGATGCAAGTTAACTGAATTGATGCTCCAATTTTGCATTCTAATCCTATGGTCATTAAGGATATGCAATTGGTTGGTAGATTGTGGAGTACACAAGTTGATGACAATGGTAATGATGATATTGGGAATTCTCCTATCACAGAACAACACTTTATTGCAAATACATATTTGATAGATGATCCTAATGACTCTACTGATCAAGACAAAGATTTTACAATTGTTCTCTCAAAGTCTCAAAAAAAGAGAATGAAAAAAAAGCAAATTCAGATTCAAAAAGCTCATGCTCATAATGCCCGTGTTAGGGGTGGTCCTAGTTGCTTTGCATAATACAGATTTTGTATTGGAATACAAGAGGTATTAACCTAGATACTAGGTTAGTCTTGAAAAATATGTGCTCTATACATAAACCTGCATTGGTCTTCATTTCAGAACCTTGGATTTCTTATCAGCAGCTTCCTGCTAGTTTTTTGATAGAGCTGAATTTAAAGATGTTTGCTGTTAATGACAGAGGTAATAAAATACCTAACTTATGATGTCTTTGCTCTAATTTGTTGTCTCCAAATATAATTTCAAACACTGATCAACAAGTAACTTGCTCAGTGGACATTGATGGAAAACTAATGTTCATATCCATTGTTTATGCCTCAACCAATTATATTAAAAGAAGACAGCTCTGGTCTGATCTTTCTGTTTTGCAGCTCTCTCATAGTGTCCCTTGGTGCTATATAGGTGATTTTAACTGTGTATTGGGATCTCATGAGCATAGAGGAAAGGGTTTGCCTTCGAAATTACCTAGTGATGAGTTTAGATCTTGGGCTGATATTGCTAATCTAATTCACATTGATACAAGGGCACTTCCTTCACTTGGTCTAATGGTCATTCTGGTATAAACTACACTGAGAGAAGACTCGACAGATCTTTTTGTAATAAAGATTTGCTTGATCTTTGGAGTCATGTTGCTTGCTGCACTCTTACTAGAGCCAAGTCTGACCACTTCCCTTTACTCTTAACTATACAGAAAGATGATAGACAGCATGGTTCTATGTTCAAATTCCATAAAATGTGGTCTAACCACCTAGGTTGCAGGGATTTAATTATTGATACTTGGAAAGTTCCTGTCATAGGCTGCCCTATGTTTATCCTTACTCAGAAGCTAAAAATTCTGAAATTGAAATTGAAGGAGTGGAATAAATCTATTTTTGGTAATGTGCATAATAATGTTAAAGAGGCCATGTATAATCTTGATCATGTTCAGCTTCAAATAAGTAATGAAGGTGGTACAGATGACCTATTCATTAAGGAGAAAGAAGCTCAGGATTTATTGCAACAAGCTCTTAGCTATGAAAACGATTTTTGGAAGGAAAAATCCAGAGTTAAATGGCACACTGAGGGGGATAGAAACACTGAGTTCTTCCATAGAGTGGCAAAGATAAAAAATATCACTAAGCAAATTTCTGTTTTACAGAATGAGAATATGATTTTAAGCAATTCTATTGATATAGAGGAGCACATTTTGAGCTACTATCATAATCTGTTTGATGATGATAATATATATCACAGTAATGACTTGGTGAAGAGAGTGATCCCATCAATTGTTTCTGATTAAGACAATGTTTTTCTTACAAATTTGCCTTATTAAGAAGAGGTTAAAAATGTTGTTTTCACTATGAATGCTAGTGGTGCCCCAGGGCCAAATGGGTTTGGTGGTCATTTCTATCATACTTATTGGGATGTAATAGCTAAAGAGGTTTATGATGCTGTTCTGCAATTTTTCCAACAAGGTTGGATTCTTCCCAATATGAATTCAAGTATTGTTGCTCTCATTCCTAAAGTGCCTAATGCTGTTAAAATTGAGCAATATAGGCCAATTGCTTTAGCTAATTACAAATTCAAGATTATTACCAAGATTTTGGCAGATAGATTAGCAACTATAGCTCCAAAAATCATATCTGAAAACCAGAGGGGTTTCATTAGAGGGAGACATATTTCCGATTGTATAGGAATAGCCTCAGAGTGCATAAATCTTTTAGATAAAAGATCCTTTGGTGGTCAACTTGCTATGAAGATTGACTTTAAAAAGGCCTTTGACACTCTAAATTGGAATTTTCTTCTGTCAGTCCTTCATTCCTTTGGCTTCAATAGGCAATTTTGCAAATGGATTGAAACTATTCTGCTCTCGGCTAAACTGTCTATATCAGTGAATGGGAATGCTATTGGTTTTTTTAATTGCAAACGAGGGGTCAGACAAGGAGACCCTATTTCTCCATTACTCTTTTATATAGCTGAAGAAGTGCTTAGTAGAGGAATTAGTAAGTTGGTTGAGGAAGGGAAATTGCAATTGATGTATGGTCCAAGAAACTATAAAATGCCTTCATATGTCCTATATGCTGATGACATATTAATATTCTGCAGAGCTTCAAAATTCAGCATAGAAAACTTAAATAATTTGTTTAAGCAGTATGAGCATGTTTCTAGGCAGGTCATCAGTGCTGAGAAGTCAAAATTCTACACTGGCTCAATAACTGTCACTAGGAATACTGCACTATCCAATCTTCTTGGTTTCTCTTATGGTACTCTGCCTTTTAATTATCTAGGTGTGCCATTGTTTAAGGGTAGACCTAGAAGAATGCATCTCCTTCCTATTGCAGACAAGATTAAATGTAGGCTTGCTTCTTGGAAAGATTCCCTACTCTCTTTAATGGGTAGAGTTCAGTTGGTTAGATCCATTGCTCTGGGAATGTTAATCTATAGCTTTCATATTTATGCTTGGCCAATTAACTTATTAAACATAGTGGATAAATGGTAGAGAAATTTTGTTTGGTCTGGGGACATAGACACAAAAAGAATTATTACAGTCTCTTGGAAACAGGTTGGCAAACCTTTTTTAGAAGGTGGCCTTGGTATTAGATCAATAAAAGCTGTTAACAAAGCTGGTTTGCTTAAGCTAGGCTGGGATTTTGTTGTTTCAAATAGCCAATGGTCTTCTTTATTGAGAGCCAGAACCATTAGGCATAATAACCCAGTCAATCATCACATTTCTTCCTCCATTTGGGCTGATAGTCGTGGCTGTTTATCTGAAGTTTTGGATAATGTCTCTTGGAAATTAGGCAATGACACGGGCATCAACTTCTGGAATGATAAATGGCTTACAAAGACTGTTTCAGACTTCCTAAATATCCCTTCTGATATGCGTTCTGTTTTGACTGCTAAGGTGAGTGACTTTATTGTTGATGGCAATTGGTGTGTTCCTAGATCTTTGATTCTTCAATGTCCTTTAATCAGAGATGAAATTGAGAAGACTGTTATTCCAATGTTTCCTTGTACTGATCAAATGGTGTGGACAAAATCAAATTCTGGAAATCTCAGTTTTAAGGATGCCTTTGTCTTTCAAAATCCTATAGGTCAGGTTGTTCCTTGGGCTAAAATAATATGGAATAGTTGTGTTCCTCATTCCAAAACCTTTATTCTTTGGAGAATTATGCATAATAAAATGACCACTGATGAAAATTTGCATTATAGAGGGTGTGTTGTGGTTTCAATGTGTAGCCTTTGTGGGAAAGCCTATGAAACTACCATGCATTTATTTTTAGATTGCAATTTTGTTAAAAGCTTATGGCAATGGTTAATGAATATTCTGAATTGCTCTATCGATTGCTCATGTTTTGTTTCTGTTTTCTCAATCTGCCAAAGAGGTTGGAGTCCTCAGATCCAAGACATGGTAATCGTGGCTATTCTAAATATCTTCTATGTTGTTTGGCATTATAGAAATAAGGCTAGGTTTGAAAATAAGTCTGTACACATTAAGTTATGGGTTTTATAAGAGGGGATTAAGGTGAAGAGTTTGAGTTAAAGTGGGATTAGAATTGGTTTAGGATGAGTGTTGAGATTTATTTAGGATGAGTATGTGTAGGATAACTGATGAGATTTGGTTATGATAGGTTTGTTTAGGATATCTGATGAGATTTTGTTATGATAGGTTTGTTTGTGATGAGTTTGAGTTGTTGTAGAATTGGTAAATGGGTTAATGGGTTGGGTTATGGGTTGATGGGCCAATTGGGTTGAATAATGGGTTAATAGATAGAATAATGGATTATGGGCTGGGTGCTGGGTCAATAGGTTGGATAATGGGCCAATTGGTGAAAGTTGAGTCTTTTTTTTTTTAAAAAAAATAAAAGCCTCGGACAAAATTAGGTGTTACAGGAAGGAATATGGTAAATGTTTTAGAAATGAAAGGATCACACATAAGAAAGGTCATGAGCTTGCATACACCGATGGCTAAAATATTTGAGGGGCTGAAAAAAGCAGGTTATAATATCACTGCACCGGCTGCAACGATGAAAGAAGAGGAGAAACATGATGAAGAGTCAAGTTGTGCTTATCATTATAGAGGAATAGGGCATGATATTGAGAGTTGTTAGGATTTTAAGGTTCGAGTCCAGGGATTGCTCACTTCGGGAGTAATTCATGTAATTAGCTAGCTGTCATTGATAGTTATTTTGATGATAACAAACATGATGAAGATGACGATGGTGAGACCAAGTCCAAGATGCTCAAGATTAGCTCTAGGACTTAGAATCTTTTGTACAAAGCCTTCCTGGATATCTCATTGATTTTGCATGAAAAGATGAAAATGGTTTTTAAATTAAATATCCCAAATTCAAATCATGATTTTGAAAGTCTTTAAAAGTGTTGAAAGTTATTTTTCAACAGAGGTATTCGAATACCATTTAGAGGTATTCGAATAACATCATTCTAAACCGTTTTTACACTGCTTTTAAAACAGAGGTATTCGAATACCCTTGTAGGTATTCGAATAATTTTCTTCTAAACAGTTTTTAAAATATGTTTAAAATAGAGATATTCGAATACTCCTTTATGGTATTCGAATTACCTGTCTTTAAATTGTTTTTTATAAGAAATGAAATTAGTGGTATTCGAATACCTCATAATGGTATTCAAATAACCCACGAGGCTCTATTTTAGATTTTGAAAATGGCAGCCAACGTCTCTGCATTTAATATGGCTTTGATGGCACCCAACGACTCTTTTCTTCATTACTCTATAAATAGAGACCTTGGGTCTCTTCTGAAAGCTAATCAAACCATTTGAATTATTTGTTGCTTGTGTTAAAAATGTGATTCACTATTTTCTTATTTTCTATGCTCTTTTCGCCAAAACCTTGAGATATCCTAAGAGAGCTTCTTAGCACTTCAAATTGTAATATTTGCTCTTTGTGAGAGTTTCTCTTCGTCTATATTCTGGTTCTTTGTAAAAGGGTGAGGTATCCCTTAATGAAATTGTGAAGGTGAGGTATCCCTTAGTAAAATGGTGAGGTATCCCTTGTTGTAAAGAAGGTGAGGTATCCTTCAAAGGGGGTGAGGTATCCCTCTAGTAAATAGGGTGAGGTATCCCTGTTGTGTAAAGGTTGCAAGCACTTGTTTTAAGCTTGTATTGAATAGTAAAAAATCTCGAACTGTGTTTCGAGGACTGGACGTAGGTCACAAGTGGTTGGTGGTCGAACCAGGATAAATATCGTGTCTGCTTTTCTTCTCTTTATCTCTTTATTTATTGCATTTTATTTATTATTATTTAATTATTTATTTTCTGTTCTTAAGGCATTTAATCATCTTTATATTTTCAATATACTGCTTCAAGAAATTTGTGTTAAAAAGGGTTTGCGAAAAAGTTTTAATTACTCAATTCACCCCCTCTCTTGAGTACTGAAGCCACTTGGGTAACAATTCAAGCTATACAAGGGGTAGATTCCTCTGAAGAAGTCATTCATCCTCCAGTAACTCGAAACCTCTAAACAATTGAAGATTTGAGGCGTTAATTGAAGTGATTGTCATCAGTGATGTTGAACTCGTGTTAACTTTCTTGAAGCATTAATGTAATAAATTTGCATGGATACCTTGTTTCCTTTCATTTTTGTCACATTGTCTTTCCTAACATTTATGTTTTTTCATTTCTTCAAAGTGTCTTCCTTGTATTTGGACCCTATTGAACTCCAATTATTGGGAATTCTCAGTTTGGTAGATGTCAATAAAGCCCGCATGTGCAAGTGCCTTTTAAAAAAAAATCAAAAAGAAAAAAGGGAGCAAGGAAATAATCACTTGGTGTGCACCATCTTTTCGTCTCAAAATTAAAGTTTTGAAAATAAACAATTATGATATTGAAAATGAAAACTGACCATTTTTCTCTATCTTTTACAAAATTTCATTACCTTTATCCATTGTTACCTCTTTTGAGCTTGAAAATTTCTTCAATAAACCCTAGATAAGGATCACCTCTACACTAGGGGGGTCGCGCAAAACAAATGTTGATTATAGTGACTGTTCTGAAGCATAATGGAAAAAGAAGAAAAAGAAGAAAAGGTGAAAGGGGCAAAAAAATGATTAAAAAAACAAAAAAAAAGTGAAGGGAAAGAAGGAAGAAAGAAAATGAAATGAAATGGGTCATAACAAAGGAGGATGAAAGAAAATGAAATGAAATGTGGAAGAAATAGAAAATAATAAAAGAAAAGTGTACTTGAAAGTACTAAAGCAGTTGACAAAGTTTAATTTTAAATAAGGATCCTTGGTTTCATTCAACCCTTAAACACTTGTTTGAGCCTTATATCTTTCCTTTCATAACCCCTAGTCTTGGCCACGTTACAAGCCTCAAAAAGTCTATTCTGATCATTGAAGTATTGTTGTTAATTTTGTTAACTTTAATTTTGAGACAAAGGTTACGATAATCCAAATATCTAGTTCATTATTTTTAAAAAAAAAGAAAGAAAAGGAAAAGAGAAAAAGATACTTTCACCAGGGTAAGTTTCTACCCTATTCGAGTTGGCTATACACTGAGACGTTCTTTTCCCATGTTCAATTTAACCTAGAAAGAGGTAAATTTCTCATTGGTTCAATTTGGCTTCATGAAGATGCTCAGCAGAAGAAAATCATTGGTCATAATGTCTAGTAAGCAACTAAAGATCGTTCTCTTAAAGATCAAACTAATTCATTTCGGGTCAACATCTCTTTGAATCCAATATCATCGTTTGTGTCTTTTTTCTATATATACCTTTTTTGTGTAGTCAAACTTCAAGGACCAATCTAGAAGTTATTCACTCAGTAAATTTCTTTTCTGTTGTACTTTTGAATCTGTGTCTGTTTATTACGTAATGCTTCAAGTGAGGTGAACACGCATACATCATTATGATTTGACCATCTGATGGTAATCCCCTTATGAACAATTCAGATCGAAAAGAACTTAGAAGTTTCAATTAAAAGGGAACATGATATCCCAAGGGATAATCCAGAAATAAGAGGTACCCGAGTAAAAAAAGAAAAGAGCTCGTTAGGCTGAAAACCAGAAAAGGCGATTTAAGAAAAAGTTAGGGCAAATAAATTGTTTAAACTGGGACAATTTTATTTGTGTTCGATTGGCTACACATGAGTCATTTTGTTTGCATTCAATTGGTTACACTGGGGCAAAATTTTTGAAGAAATAAAGAGGAATATATATTGAAGGAAGTAGCAACAAAGACAGCGATTGAGTCATCAGGCCGTTGCAGGAAATCAAGGAACAAATACTGGGGCAAAAATTTTCTCGCAAAGACTTAGTAGCTCAAAGCAAGGGTTGACAACAAGAGATGATCATCTCACTTCCCTAAAGGGAAGTTAAGAGCAGAAAACAAGAATATAAGATGAAAGAAAAAAAAAAGAAAGAGAGAAATGATGGGTAAGTAGGATCGAGACTATCAGGTCCACCATAAAAAAGTACGTGAACAAAGGTTTGATTGGTCAAAGCTTTCCAGAGTCGATGTTGGTTCAAATGACTTTTATTAAAAAGAAAAAGAAAAAAAACTGTCTTTTAAATTTCGAAACGCAGTAGCCCATTGTCTTTTAAATTTCAAAACGTAGTAGCCCACTGTCTTTTATTTTTTTCGGGACGCAGTAGCCTATTATTTTTTTAAATTTCGGGACACAGTAGCCTATTGTCTTTCAAATTTCAGGACACAGTAGCCCACTGTCTTTTAAATTTCGGGATGTGGTAGCCCACTGCCTTTTTTTTTTCTGGACGCAGTAGCCTATTGTTTTTTAAATTTCATGACTCAGAAGCCCATTGTAATTCCATGCATTTTTTAGTGCATCAACTCCATGTCATTTTGAGCGCATCGGCTCAGTGCATTTTCATTTCTGAGCTCATCGGGTCCTTACATTTTAGTTTTGAGTACATAAGCTCCTTGCATTTTAAGTTTTTGAGCGCATCGGCTCCTGTCATTTAATTTTTCTGTCATTTTCTGTTGAGCGCATCGCTCTTCACATTTCTCTTTGTTGCTCCCGAAACAAAATTCGAGTTCATATCTTTACTCGTCCCTTATAATGATAAAATGAAAAACTACGGTTATTCTTTTTATCTAATAAGAAACAAGTAAAGGTAGACAACTGTGAACACCTAATTTTGTCAGGAACATTTTGTAAAAAATAAAAAAATGTAAAATAAATAAAAAAAAAAGAATCATCTTTCACTCAGTAGCCCATTATCCAACTTTAACCCGTTGGCCCATTATCCAACCCATAACTTATTTAACTATCCATGACCCATTAACTCATAACCTAACCCGTTGACCCATTATCCATCTCACAACCCATATGTCATTAAACTTATCCTAAACTAACCCCAGCACTTATCCTAAACAAACTTTAACACTCATCCTAAACAGATCACGACTTATCATTCTAAACTAATCCTAATCACATTCTAACTCAGACACTTTAACCTATTTCTCTCTTATAAAAACCCATAGACCTGATCTTATCTTACAGACTTTTACCCTTTTTAGCTTAATACTTTGGAGTTTACGCACACTTTCAGCTTACTTTTCTTAGTTTTTCTACTCACGTGATCTCTGCCAAAGTTATTTTTATTTTTTTATCATCATCTTCTTCAACTTTCACCTTTCACCTTTCACCTTCATCTCTATATCCACCCATTCCATCTACAGCCACCCAACAACACCACCTCCTGACCGCTCCAGCCCGTACTGCCCAACACCGTGAAGACAGCCACTGTTCGCAAGCACAGAACCGCACAACTCCAAACCCAGCCCACATAACCGAATCGACCCTAAACCAGACGTGACCAGACTCAGATTCGCATCACAGCTCCATCGCGACCCGCCGTTCTGCGTCAAGCCTTTCCAAGCCATCGACCGCCCCACCAGAACCAGATCTCCACGGCTCGAAACCATCCCACAGCAACCGCATCCTTTGCGCCGTTTAGCCCGTCAAACAAGATCATGTCGCCTGAACCACACGAAGCCGCCGTCGATCAGCACCCAGGATGAAGCTGTCGTCGACCCAACACCTAGCACCCAGGACTTGCTCCATCCGATCCGTCTCGTCGCGCCACACGACCCGAACCACCCGTTGCAGTCCTTTTGCAAATCGGTCACCGTCAAAACCGCCTCTGCCTGGGCGTCTTCCACCTTTGTTCCATTTAGAACAGAACACTCCATTTTGCTTTGATCGTGAGCATTAACTCTGTTATGTTTTTTTGAGTTTTATTTTTAGGGGAGTAGGCTTGAACCTAATGGGCCCAAACTGAAAAAAGATTTAAAAAAAACAAAAAAAATAAAGTTAAAAACAATTGAAGTAAAAAAATAATAATAATTGAATTTTTTTAAAAAATAAAATAAAATTAACTGAGTTGTGACAGCTTATTAAAGCTTTAGTTTTTTGTAATTATCTGAGTTGTGACAACTTGATGATTCAAAAAAAATTATTAAAAAAAAACAAAAATCAAATGAATTTTTAAATCAAATAATTGAAATATTTTTGTTAAAAGAGTAAAAATGAGATTAACTGAGTTGTGACAGCTTGTTAATCTTATAATTTTTATAATCATCTGAGTTGCGATAACTTGATGATTCATTTTTAAATTAAAAGAACTAACCCATAAGAATTTTCTAAAGAATTACGTGACTTTGAGTTCCTCATTGCACTTGGGGATATGTAGGAGTAAAATATCTATTCTGTCAAGCTAAATTTTAAATTTTCACAGATTATTTATAATTATTTATTTTTTTAATAAAAAGGATAAAAGAAATATATTATTAAATTATTAAGTTTTGCATAACTAATTTAGGGTAACCGTTTTAAGACGGATGTTTTAGGAGTGCTATGAGATTAAGTCTCTATCATTCTCTATGCATAATCAACTCCCGAATTCAATTTGGTTTCAAAGACCAATTTTTCAAAAAAGTTTTTTAATTTTTTTTATTTTAAATAAAATTAGTGACGACTCCAAACAATTATTTTGTTCGCCACTCCAGTCACAATCTCGGTTGCAACAAATCTATATAACCATTAAGGATCAAGTTTGCGTGGGATCGGAGCCGAGATTCGACCTAAATGGGCCAAGTTGCTCCCTGTTAGTTAGTAACCCTGATATCGATCCAGAACAAATAAGATTTTATATTAGGGGGAAGGAAAAGGAAATAACAAGATGGAGAAGAGTTACTTCTACTTATTTAAATATTTAAGTAAATAAAAGATGAGAATTTGTTAGTAGTTTTTGGTGATGAATTTTTCTGAAGTTGTTAGTTTGTGTGAAATATTTATGGTAGTGTACAAAAAAGTTTATAATATTTTGTTTTAAATTTTTTTATTAATATTTTTATATTACTAATTATCATAACAAAAACTTAAGATTGTAGATATGTGTAGAGACGGGAATTTAGTGGCTCATGAATTAGCCAAACTAGCTACTGTAGGAGAAGATAATGTATGGGTAGAGGATACACCTAGAACTATCTTTCATTTGGCCTTTTTGGATATTCTTGCCTTTTAAGTAATGAAGCTTATTTACCAGTTAAAAAAAAAAACTTAAGATTTTCTTATAATTGTGTTCTGCTTTTATAAAAAATAAATAAATATTTTTACTAGAAATATTAATAGAAATATAATATTTTATTTTGATATCGTATTTATTTATTAATTGAATCATATTTTTTAATAAATATACCAAAGAAATATTTTTTAATTAATAACTGGGGGCCTAAGCCTAAAAAATAAGAAGCAACAATTCTCTCAAAAGCATCCCAGAAATACAATGAAGAACTTGGAAGCCCACGGGATTGAAATGTGGCTAGTTAGGCGAGAGGTCAGCACATAGAAATATTTATGTAAACCATCCTTATATAATTGTATATATTTGTCTAATTAATCTTTTAAAAATTATATAATTATTTTATATTAGAAATAATAATATATTTATTATTAATTAGTCTAATTTACATAATTTATACAAATAACTTCTATACAAATATTTTTTCGTCACATAAGCTATCCTCCCTCTCTTCCCTGTACGGTTGTACGCATCACATGACAAACCTAAATATCCCTATGCTGTGCTGACTAGGGGTGTTTACTGGGTGGGTTCAATTGTGTTTTTGAACCCAACCCGTTCATCAGAGTAGTGAGTTGAGTTGGGTTAGGTCGATGAGATTTTTTTGTTTAATCTGACTCAACTCGACCTGTTCAAGAGTGGGTTGAGTTAAGTTAAACTCATGATTCCGACATATTTAAAAAAAAATTAAAATACAAAATCTAATAAATTAACACCATAAGTTTCAATCTAACAAATTAACATTATAAGTCTCTACCAATTTTACTCAAATATAGTAGGCCTCAATTTCAAATAAACTAAACACTATAAGTCAATAAGTTCATAACAAATTAACAACTAACAAGTCTTACTAAGTCTGAAATAAATTAAATAAAGTTAGTTATAACTCAAATAACAAATTAGTCTAACCATTCAAAGTCAGTGTCATCACGCATGTCATATGTATTGACATAATTATTGACTTCACTCTCTATTTTCTCATATACTCTTTATCATCTAAACAACTTTTTATTTAAAAAAAAGTGGGTGAGTTAAGTTTGTGCAGGTTGGATGTATTCCAACCCACTACCCGATCCACACACTGCGAGTTGAAACATTTTTTAACCCAACCCAACCCATGAACTCAATCTAACCTGCATTTTATGGGTTGAGTTGGGTTGAAACCCACGAATTCACATATTGACCCAACCTACTGAATACCCTAATGCGGACCAAGGAAAGGAGATCCTAAATCATGACTAGGGATGGAAATAGATCAAGCTAGGTCAGACTTTGTCTTAAACATGCATGACCTGTATCTCAATTATAAGGCTTGAGTCTAATTTATAAGCCCGAAATAGGTCAACTTTTAAGGCATGGCCTGACCTTTTTAAAAGTCTAGCCTAACCTGAAAGTCTATTTAAAGGTCTACTTTGCAATAAGGCCTTTAAATAGGCTGTTGACCTACCTTTAAATAAGCCAACAGACTTTTAAATAATCTAACAAGCTTATCTTTAAATAAGCCAACAAGTCTTTACATAAGCAGACCTACCTTTAAATAGATCAACAAACTTTTACATAGTCTAATAGGCCTAAGTCTTGAAATAGACCAACGAGCTTAGGCCTTTAACACTCACCCCTTACTTTTATAGATACTCATCACTTTCTTGCTCTAATATTTGGTCGATGTGAGACTTAGAGATATAATAAATTACTACCACAACACAACCAAAAAAAGTATAGCACACCAGTTTTTAATTATCCTACCTTTAGCTAATTGCTTAAAGATGGATCAAGTTGAGAGTCAATAATGCTCAAACATTTCAATAACATAATAATTTACAAGTGAAGATGGTTGCGTAAAAGATAAGATACACGAAAGGAAAAAAAATTAAAAAAATACAAGTGAACATGTTGTGTCTTGCTTTTTTTGGTTGTGTTGTAGTAGCAACTTGTCACAGTGACAGACCTAGAAAATTTGAATAGTGGGGGCAAGATGACTAATGATAATACAAATGCATAAGTAAATATTTATATTTAAATATCAAAATACAACATTATAAGATAACAAATTTAATTTGAATTCATTACTAATGTCAATTATTTTTATATTATCATCTAAACATATGTTGCTATAATTTTAAATGAATTTAATCTTTAAAATAATTATATTAAATAAGTAGTAAGAACATTTTTTATAAATTTTAAAATATATATAAGAATAACAAAATTGCACATAATAAATTTTAAAAATACATTAGGACTATGGGGGCATAAGCCCCAAAGACCTACAATGTAGGTTCGTCCTGACTTATTATATTTCTAAGTCTCACATCGATCAAAGATTAGAAACAAAAAAGTGATGGCGTCTATAAAAGTAAGATGTGCGTATTAAGTTATAACATAATTCTAATATCTTATTTTTATTCAAATTTACTAACTTAAGTTTTAATTATTGACTTTTATTAAAAATTATTTAAAAAATATATTAATATATTATAATAAATTAATAATTGTAATTATTATAATAATATATATTATATTATAAATAGTTAAATAGATCAGTCGTCATCATTGTCGCTTAAAAGACCTATTAGATGACCTAAGACCTAACTTTTTTAATCAAATAAATTTTTGAAAAAGTCTTAACCTAACTTGTTTAGCAAACAAATTAAGCCAGACCAGACTTCAAACAGGTCAGTTCATAAGCCCCTAACGAATAATCTAACATATTTTCACTCCTAATCATGGTCACCAAAAGAGCGTAAGCCAGAACTAAGTATTAAACAATGCGTTTGAAATCATTAAAAAATATGAGTAAATATCTAATCTTACTTCTAAGGAAAATTTACCCATTTATATTAATTTTTGAAAAATAAAATTTTTTAATTTAATCATTAAAAATCTCAAAAAATTTAAAAAATTAAGTTTAATATATTTTTTAAATACTTTAATATTTATCAAGGACTAATTTGATTTAATTTTTAAGATTTTAAAAAACCAAATTGAGATTTTTTAATTTTCAAAAACTTATATGAAAAATGATTTTTTTAAAAAAAAAACTAGATTGAGTATTTATTCAAAAAAATATTTATTTTGATTTGATTTAATTTAATTTATAAATTAATTTTATATTTGAAACTCATTATTATTAATTTTTTGTTTTGAAATTTGATTTTGGACACATTAAAAATAAATTAAATTTATTTGTTTTAATTATCTTTACTAATAAAAACAAATTTAAATAATTAAAATTAAAATAATAAAATCTTATATCTATACGTAACGTGCAAGGTTCTAAATTGTGGTCCGCATCACTGATGCGATCAGAATATCATGTGGATTATGGCTTTGTGCCGCAACCGCATCAAGCCGCAATTGCGTTGTGAACCAAAATCACGTAAATTGGCCGCAACGTAACAGTGTTGCAGCCGCAATGTAACGGGTCGCAACCACAGAGTCATCAGATCAGATCTCAGTGACGAACTTACCTTTCATTATTCAAGCTTGGTCAGCGTGGTCGTGGGCGATTGGGCTGAGAGGGGGAGGTGGGCAACGCCGCGATGGTCTCTAGCTCTCTGCAGGGGCGCGATTCCGGGCGCGAATCAGAGAGGAAGAGGAAGCAGAGAGGAGGAGGGTGGAGGGGCACGCAGATGAGATGGGTTGTGGCCGTGGGTGGAGGGTCGCGCGCGGAAGAGTGGGTTGCGGCCATGGACAAACGAAGATGGAGATGGAGATGGAGAGAGACCGAGAGAGATAGATAGAGAGAGAGAGAGAGAGAGAGAGAGAGAAGTGGGTTGCAGGAGAAAGGAAGATGGAGATGTCCAGAGACGAAAGAGAAAGGAAGAGTCCTTTGGGAAAAAGGGGAAAATAATTAGGTTAGCTGTACGACAAAGTGGGCTTTGGGTTTGAGAGGGATTTGGGGCAGAGGGGAGAAATTAGAGAAAATTAGGAAAAAAAATTGTGAAGAAGAGAGTGAGAAAAATTAGGAAGACGGAAATTAAAAAAAAATGTGAAATAGGATATTGTTTTTTTGCATAAATAGTAACGTAATTAAATTTGTAACTAATTGTATTATTTTAAGTAAGTTAGATTTTTTATTAGTGTAAAATATATTATATATTTTTGTGAAATTTATTTGAAACTTATTTAAGTTTATATATTATTTAGTTTCTTACTCTATTATATTTGTATATGTCTAAATAAAATTTTAAAAACTTATTAATAATTATTATAACAATAATTATGTTATTTTAGTTATAAATTCAATTTCAATGATTCTTTAAGATTGTACAAAATTTTATCAAATGAGTATAAAAACTTATACAATATTATAAATAAAGATATATAAAGAGTTATAATAATTATATTTTTTTTTTACATGTTGTGTAAGTTGAAAATAATTTCACACCACAATTACTACAATTTACATCGCAACAGCCACAATCCTCATAATCGCAGTGACCACGACCGCACCCGCACCACAATTTAAAACCATGGTAACGTGTATAACTAAAAGTACAACAAATTGATTTTTAACTTTTGTTACAAACCACTGTCAAAAAAAAAAAAACTTTTGTTACAAACAAAAGGAGAGATTTTTATTCGATGTGGGACACATATATGAGTGCAAAAGAGATTTTGACTTTTATGTAGTTGAAGTATTCAACACAAAACAACACAACAGGCGCATCAATGCAAGCTGAAGCAGAGGCGAACATGGTGTCGCTGTTACCATACGCTGATGTAGATTCCAGCTTAAGGGCCTTGGCCGGTCGTGCAGAGGGTTTCGGCCGCCTCTCCATCGGTGGCCTCCACGGTCCTCTCTATTTCGTCACCACCCTTGCAGGTTCATCCTTTTCTTCCAATCATTCTCAATTCTCAATTGATGGGTCTTGTTGCATTTCCTAAAGTTATACTCTTTTTTTATGCATTTAGAAAAGGGTATTCTTAGGTTTTTCAGTTGCTTCCGTATTTGTAGGTCAAATTAGGATTTTAATCATTTGTATGTATGCTATTAGGGAATTAACCCCACATATTGTTTGCAAAAATGAGGACTTTTTGGATGGCATTGTTAGACTATATTTTCAGAATTAGTTTGTTGGAGATTTGCAATTTCTCTATTTTAATAATGAAAAAAAAAAAGAACAGGTTCTGTTGACACAGATGTATAGAGATAGACAATGGTATAGTGGGAGGAAATGGAAGTGTTGAACCGTTGTTTGTGCATTTCATGTTTGTGGGGAGCAGGTGCAGGTGCCTGTGCTGATTTATTTGTTAATGTCATTGGATGCTACACAACATGTGAAGTTTGTTAAGTCTTGAGTTGCTATATTGAATTGTTGTTTGTAATCATTGATTGCCCATGTTTTGTTTTCAGATGATGGTCCTGGATCCCTTCGTGATGGATGTCGTAGAAATGAGCCACTATGGATTGTTTTTGAAGTTTCGGGTACAATTCACCTTTCATCATACCTGAGTGTGTCATCTTATAAGACAATAGATGGCAGAGGCCAGAGGATAAAACTTACGGGAAAGGGCTTAAGGCTGAAAGAATGTGAGCATATAATTGTATGCAACCTTGAGTTTGAGGGTGGTAGGGGTCATGATGTGGATGGCATTCAAATAAAACCAAATTCTAGGAACATATGGATAGATCGATGCAGCCTTCGTGATTATGATGATGGGCTTATAGACATTACAAGACAAAGCACAGATATTACTGTATCTAGGTGGGTTCATTTCTCCATTTTAAAATGAGCTACGATAATGGTTCATCGAAGTGCTGTATCAGTGTATTGTAATAAGTTTCTTCGCTTTTGGCACCAGATGTCACTTTGCACAGCATGACAAGACCATGCTAATTGGAGCTGACCCATCTCACATTGGTGATAGATGCATCCGGGTGACAATTCATCATTGTTTCTTTGATGGAACACGGCAAAGACACCCTCGTGTGAGATTTGGAAAAGTTCATCTGTACAACAATTACACCAGAAACTGGGGAATATATGCCGTTTGTGCTAGTGTTGAGTCCCAGGTAAGTATGCTCTTTTCATCCTTAGCATTTTAAAGTTTTTCGCATTCTAAGTATCTGCAAGATTTGTGTAAATAATTGATTTCTTTAAAATCATTTTACAGATATACTCTCAATGCAACGTATATGAGGCAGGAACTAAGAAAAAGACTTTTGAATTTTATACTGAGAAGGTAAAATAATTTGTTCTGCACTCTATGTTTGTTGTTTTTTATCGGCATTAATTAGGGCCCTTCATGGCCCATCATATTTTCAAACGTACTCTATTTTTGTCCATTCTTCATCTCTGAACTCAAGATATAACCCCAGAAAAGGGTGTTAAACATCCATTATTTAACCATTGTGGTATCTCAGTTTTGAGTCATGAATATTTTTCTTTAGTTCTACTCTGAAGTCCAGATATGTAATTAATTGGATATGCTTCTTGAATTAGTCAATTTCGTAATATTGTTTTGGCACGTGCATTGTTGTGTGCTATGACCCGCATCTTAAATTATGTCAGTAAATAATTAGTATATACTCTTTAGTCCAGCCATATTGGACACAGCACTTTACTCCCCTGATGGCTACTGATGGTTGTGATAAAAATGGTTCCCTAGGCGGCAGATAAGGAAGAGCAAAAGTCTGGCTTTATAATATCTGAAGGAGACATGGTCCTGAATGGTGCTCAGCCTTGCTTACTAACAGAATACAGAGACGAATCCATGTTCCATCCTAGTGAATATTACCCAACGTGGACAATGGAAGCAGCTTCACATTCTCTCAGAGAAATCCTCCAATTATGTACAGGTTGGCAATCCATTTGTAGGCCAGTAGACCATATGGTCTTTAAATAAAATTCATTGCATTGCAGGAGTACACCTGGTTTATGTGTCACCATTGTCATTACATCAAGCAAATTTTAGAGAAAAGGTTTAATTTTTTCGTTCTTTTAATTCTAGTAGTACTAGCATCATTATTATATTCTGTAAACATAGCAACTTTGTGGGTCTGACACTACTTTTCGTTTTAGTTATCTATATTTATCAGGAATCATAATTCATTTTTTGTCATAAGTTATTCAATTTTGGAATATTTATCTGAATTTTGAGGTCTTGTATGCCTTTTTTTTCTTTTTAATTTTCGAAGCATATTCAAGTGGTGGTCAAGCAAGACTGCAAGAGAATTATATACAGTTCCCTATATATAGTCACATTCTCAAATTCCTTGACTTTGACTTAATTTATACAAGGAGGGTTGTCTGGCAGCTTAGGTCAACCCATGAATTTATAGGTTTTGACCAAACCCAACCTACAAAATGCAAGTTGGATTGGGCTTACAGGTTGAGTCGGGTTAGAAAATATTCCAACTTGCAAGGTATGGATAACGGGTTGGGTAGTGAGTTTAGAAAGTGTCAACCTTCATAAACTCAACCCACTCAAATAATTTTTTTTTTTAAATAAAAATAAAAATATTTTAGTCGTGGTGACATTCTATGTTACTTTCCCTTGATTTTTCTGTTATGCCAATTAAGTTTAAGTATAAGTATTGTGGTCACATTCAAGAAAATAGAGATGAGAAATTCATGTAGCATCTAACGGATCATTGCGATGAAAATTCAATAGATCGCTTAGATGACAGAGTATCGTGAGAAAATTAAGAATGAAATAAATAATTATGTTAATACATATGTTATATGTGATGACATTGACTTCAGTTAGTTAATATGTTTTGTTATTTATGGCTTTTAGAACTTGTTAGCTTACTTTTGTTTATTTCAGACTTATGTTAATTTAATAAGATTTTTTATGTTTGTTTAACTTGTCTGAGACTTATTATTTATGTTTAAAATTGGTTATATAACTTTTTAGTTTATTTGAGAGATATATATTATTTTTAATTAAGATGTATTATGTATAACAAATTTTAGTTTTGTATATTGACATTTATTTTAACAATTTTTTTTAAATACGTCATACTCTCAATTTTGATCTAATTCAACCCAAATTTAAACGGGTTGGGTCGATTGAGGTGAAAGGAGAAAAATTTCTTAACCTAACCCACTAGTTTGATAAGCGAGTTAGATCTAAAAATGTTTCAAAATTTGCTTAACTCGTTCAGGGGACACCGACAATGCCAAGTATATGAAGTATGCAAAAAAATGTTGCATTTTCTCAGTTGATAATTCGAAAAGGAGAAATTAATTCTTGAAAATTTTCCTCTTTATTGTACGTCACTGTGTCACCAAATTCTTACGTGAAGAAATTTGGAAGGTCTGAACGAGTACGAGAGTGAATAAGACAAGCGCCATGGTGTTGTTTTTGTTTATGGTGTATTTTTTAATTTTATTTTTTGCTCATCAAGTGCCTTCATGCTTGAATCACGTATAAAATAGCATTAAATTTTCAACTTGACTTTTGGCCCACTTGTTAGCTTGCCTAATTGAATTTGTTTGTTTGTTTTTTTTAAATCATTTAACTAAGCTGAACAAATAGTGTTATTTACAAAGTCATTCTCGACCAGTTTAACTGATGTCACTCAAACTCATGTTTCTGAAAAGAGATTATATTAAGTGGCATAACTAAAAAAAAATAAAATACAGGGTATAGTTACGGATAAAAAAAAAAAGTTTATATCTAACACCAAGTAAAGCAATATGATCATCATTCAACATTCATGTATCTTTACTCAAGTGTCCATTTTTTTTCTTATATTTTTAATATTTGGATCATATAGAGAGATAATTAAGAAGCAGCAAGCATTGCTTAGATCAGTAGCTAGCAAGATGATACAAACACACGATTAAAAAAAAAAAGAAAACATAGTTTCTCATAATACTCTTAGCATTGCTTCATGCGGGTAGGCAACCCTGTGAATTAAACAATGAGTAAGATGATATAGAAACCAAGGTGGAAGCCCCATGGAATAGATCTGACAAGTAATTTCCTAGATCATCTGGTGAGAACCTTGCTAATGACTCCAAATTCTTTTCCCCACTCAACTTCACCAAATATGTGTCATAGAAGTCCTGATATTTTGGTACCAGTTAATTTGGATGCTATTGACAGCTTCAGGTCATCCCTTAACTTCCCATCCTCTACAATCCAAGACGTCTGTTTCCTGTAAGCATCTTCAAAAACTGTCTTAAATTTCCTGAAACAGGCCATGGCAAATTCTGGCTGTATTTTCTTGGAACCTTTCTCTGGTAAAGCTGAGAGAACCTTTGTCCAAGTCACACTGATTCACAGTTTGAAGCATATAGTTTTACACTCTTGACACGGCTAGCTACCCAATCATCACCCAGGAGGTAATTTTAACTTGGTTGCACGAACATTCTCAACAATGAAGCTAAGATTGTTGGCAAGGAATAGATATGCCAATGACACATTTTTGTAGAGCCCAGCTTTGTCATCAAGCTTGCATGAAAGAACTAATATGAGCCATGCTAGGTGAGCTGACACAGCTTATGTTGAAGCATCATCAATAGAATTTGGATTTTCGAAGTAAGATTCTGGCCAAGGTGAATTCATTGGTAAGGTGTCACCAGCAAGAATGGTGGAAATAATTCCATCAAGCTGTGCTAGTAAGGATATGTAGCTCATTGTTGATCGAGTCAGTGGGTGAATTGCACCACCAAGAACTGGAGACTTTGATGAGTTCTTTTGAATTGCTGCTTCGTAGTCTGATAGAGTAGCTTTAATAGACTCGCCAAGCTTAACCAATGAAGAATGAGCTTGCAGTTTGATGACTTCTGTTGATCTGAAACTTAATATAGATTCAATCTCTGGCAAGAGATCTGAGATGGCTTCATAGAGTTCCATGAGCCTGAAAATCTTCTCTGGTGAACGTTTGCTCTTGGTGACAAGCTGGGAAGCCTGAACAAGCTGACTGCTGTTTCTCTAGTTATCTCTGAAAAGCATGACTCCATGGTTCAATGGCATGCTGAAAACACATGGTCACAAAGAATTCTTTCACCAGAGAAAAGGGTTCTCACTGCAATCTTTACTGCATTCGACCAATTCTTAGTTACCTGCTCAAAGGTTTCCGAGTTCATTTTGTAAATTTGGGAAGACTTGTGCTGTTCTATGCCAAGATTATAAAGTCCTTCATCAATTTTGGACTTTCTCATTGACTTGTATATCATGAAACACTCTTTACCATAGCCAGAGCTGATCATACGTCAGATATTGAGTTTAAATCCGATATTCACTTTAAAGGTGAAAGTCCAATGCCTACTTGGTAGTTCAATATGGTCCAACCAGTCCCAATTTTGTTGTGATTTTTTTCCAGCATATGAGAAAAGTGCAATGTTGTTTTCGAGAAATTCATAGCTTGGCACAGACTAACAAGTTATTTCTTAGTCATTTAAATTATTTGATATATATAAAAATAATTTTAAAATTAGATACATTTTTAATATAATTCATATAATCTTACAAATGTCAAATAATAATTTATTTAAGTACTTATAGTATAGAGGAAGAAAAATTTCTTGTTTCAATAGCATTAAAAGTTTCTCGTACAACATTTAGGAGAAAGCATATGGACATGCATTAAAATGAAATACTTCTCCTTTTTGTAGTATCAACCTGTGGAGTGGGGAACTGGCCTTCTTCTGAAAAGAAATTCCGGAAGTGCAAAGGAATAACCTTTTCTTGGAATTGGGGCAATTTGTCCAATTACACCGTCGTTGCCGAAGACTACGGGGTGATAAGTCGTTTTTCTATTAAATTATTTTTTTTAATTTTAAAAATTAAACTTTAGCATAATGATAAATAGGATATTGTTTTTTAATAAAAAATAATTAATTAAGTTAAATAATTAATATAAATAGTAAAAATACCAAAGAATAATTAAAATTAAACTTAAGTAATTAAATTAATTAAAATAAAAAATTATTAAAAATTATTTGTTTAAAATTTATTGATTGACTGAATTGGTCTAAAAATTAGTTTCTACAACTGAAATTATTATTTTTATAATTCAATTTTAGTTAATTCTCCTATCACTTGAGCTAACAACTAATGTAAATTGCTCATCCCTCCAAAATAGTTTAGACGAAAATATTTTCTTCTAACTCTAACTAATAATTAATTTTAAAATGTATAGAATTAAATTATCAATTGAAATATATGATAAGTTATTCAAAATAAGACAACTTCACGTGGACCTTGTGAACTTATGTTAAATTTTCTTTTGAAAATTAACAAATACTTGACCATAACAATTAATCTCAAGTAATGCAAATTAGAATTTTATGGAAACACAAAATCTTAATATAGTAATAGATAATTTTAAAACAAACCCAGATGATCATACTAAGAGAGTTTTAAATATATCATAAACATTAAAATGTTAGAGAATTACAAATAACACAAGTATAAGAAAAGATAAATTAATGTCAAATTAAATTAAAGAACATATCGTCCCAGAGATTAAATATTACCCTTAACCAAAAGAAATATTTGTCTAACATAATAAAGATAAATATCTTTAAATATTTAGAATATATCAAAAATAAAGAAGAGAAAAAGATAAAAATTGTAATATCCTAATTTTTATAAAATATTTTTGTGAAGAATAAAATTTTATTTTTTTTAACTTAAATATTCTATTTAATTTAATTTTATAATAATTATTATTAATAAGAAGATATTAAAAGTATTTTAATAATATATTTATAAATAAATATTTATAAATAAATATTTATAAAAAGATATTTGTAAGAATACATTTATTAAAAAAGATAAGATGTTTTGTTAAAAGTCATGATTGTAGATAAAAAAATTTATAAAAATTATCACCTAAGTAAATATCTTTGACTAATGATTACTTAAGAAAAATGGTGTAACTGCACAATAGAAGTAAAAAAACAAAACGAAGCAATAAAAAGAGTGGCGCAAGCAACGTGAGAAAGAGCGAAGCGGTGAGAACCGCTTGAGAGTGAGAATAACTCTGTGTTTTAATTTTTTTTATTAATGAAACAGAATAGAATAAGTGGAGAAAGATCAAAAAGGAAAGAGAATAAATGAAATATAGTTTTTTATTTTTTGTTTAGAAGATTCATTAATAAGATGGAACGGAATATGTGTTTCTTCCATTTCACCTCAATTTTGGGGAGAACAAAAATTGAGCATTTGAGGAGAAGAGAAAGATAATGATTTTCCATATGTTCTGTTCCATTTCTATATATTTTAAAACTCTCAAATACAAAAAATTATTTTCGTTTTTTTCATTTCCTTTCTTTTTTCCCATTACCTATCATCCAAACATAGCATAAGAGAAGAAAAGAACCAAGAGGAAGAGAAAGAAAAAAGAAAAAGAAAGAAAATTTTATAAGAGGTAAAAATTGAATTCTTTTTTTTTTAAAATAAAACAGTGATTTTTAATATGTTTATATATTTTATTAAATAATTTATTATTATAATGTTTGGTGTATGTTATTATTTTTGTTAAATTTATTATGTACATATAATGTTATAAAAATTTAACATTTATTTGACTTTGAAATATTTATGACATTTGAAAAAAATTAAAATTATTATAATTTGAATATTGACTTTTTTATGAAAATAATGTAATAAACTATAAAAAAATTAAAATATTATTTAAGACTTAAGTTAAATAAATATTTTTAACTATATTGTGTAATAAACATATGTGCTTAATTTATATAGACTTTTTTATATTTACTTTAGTTTGCGAACAAATTTATAACTTTTATTTTAGACCCTTGCAATAAAAGGACTTTTGTACAATGAATGCACTATCAAAATCAAGACAAATTATGAACTATGATGAGAACTTGATAAACTATGGATTATGACGAGAACTAGACAACTATGGATATAATGTGGACTTTTAAAAGAACTATTAATTTAACTTCAAATCATAGTTGGTCTATTGAAAAATTAGCATTTAAATTTAATTATTCTAAGTTTTGTAAATTTTATTTAATTGTCATGATTTATTTATAGACTTTGTATATGATGAAATTATTTGTGATATATTGGTGGTTTGTACTGTTTATGTTTGTGTGTGATGACAAATAAATGATTCATGAAAAAGTTTGTATCTAATCGTTGATAGGCAGATGAATGAATTTCCTTTTATGTTACCTGCTTGGTTAGTATGAGTATGTCTGATTTTGTTGTCATAATGTTAAAGTAGCACTAGAGATATGGTGGATTTCCTATAAAAATGAAGGTCTTCGAGTAAAATGTGAGACAAACAGATATGACAAGAAAAAGAAAAGTAAAAGGTGAATTCTCTATTATGAGGAACTTGTTTGCTAATGTTTGCCAATGTTTGAAAATTACTTACTGAGATTTGAAGAACTTGCTGATGTTTGTTGATATTTACTAATAATTAGTACTTGTTTGCTGATATTGATGAACTTGGTGATGTTAAAGATAACGTTGTACTGCGTGATTTATTTAGTTGAAATTGTACTATTCTTGTCATACTTGAATTGTCATGAAATTTTCTGTATACATTACATAATTGAAACTCATCATGTGTTTTTGACTTTTTTTTAAAAAAAAATTGTTCTTTTCGTACTAGGAATTTTCAATTCTCACTCTATTCATAGTATTTTTAGACTAGCATGAGACACATTATGATTATCATCATTCAGATAGACCATACATGGACTTTAGTTTCAATATATATATATATATATAGGGAGGATCAACTTACACCAGTGTAAGTTTTTTTTTACTTACACTCATTTTCAGCTATTAGATTCACTTTCATCTAATGGTTACTTTTAATGAAATAATATCAGTAATTAGATGAAAGTGAATCTAACGGTTGAAAATGAGTGTAAGTCAAAAAAGACTTACACTGATGTAAAATCGATCTCCTCATATATATATATATATATATATATATATATATAGAGGGGGGATCGGTTTTACACTAGTGTAAGTTTTTTTTTTTTGACTTACACTCATTTTTCAACCGTTAGATTCACTTTCATCTAATGGTTGAGATTATTTTATTAAAAGTAACAATTGGATGAAAGTGGATCTAACGGTTGAAAATGAGTGTAAGTCAAAAAAGACTTACACCTGGTGAAGTTGATCCTTCCATATATATATATATATATATATATATATATATATATATATATATATATATATATATATATATATATATATATATATGTATATGTATATGTATATATATAGGCATATCTAGTGAGAGGAGTGATTATTGTGAGAGGGTGAGAGGAGTGAATTTTGACCATACAACCATACATGGATGGTCAAGATTAAAAGTTATTTAAAGGTCATGTGACCACTTAAAAAAGTTACATACATTTATGTTCTAATCTTGACCATTCATGTAAGATCCAATGGTCAAGATTCACTCCTCTCACCCTCTCATAATAAACACTCCTTTCACTTGAGTAAGATCCTATATATATATATATATTAGAGTTATTTGAAATATATGTATTTTTGGTTAAATAATAACTCTGATATATGTAAATAAAATCATGATTCTGTTGTTAGGCTTCTTAATTAGAACTTATGTTCCTGATTTCGTTTCTTTACTTACTATTGTTTCTTTCTCTTATTTCGATTACGATTTATGTTGTGATTTCAATATCCACTGATTTCGATTACTGTTCTTCGTTTTCGATCTCTGTCTTGGTTTTATAAAAAATTTGGTTGTTATAAACACATTTTTTTAATTTGCAAAATTCTCATCTTTCGCTACTTTGTGTTTCAATTAAAAAACTAATCAATTGATTTGTCTTAATTTGCTTAACGTTCGAAATATACAAAACTTTATTAGTCAAAAAATATTTTTTTATAGATAGAGAAATAAAGGATAATACCCTTAATTAGAAATTTTACTATTAGATTTTATATTTATTAAGGGGCTTACAAAAACTCTTTGAAGAATCATTCTCCAAATTTTATCAAATGCTCCTTCAATCCCTTTCATGTTGTGTGACTCTCCTCTTTTTTACACTCTTGCATTGAGTTTTCTATTTATTATGATTTGGTGACTTAGGTTATACCTAATTTGATTAGGTTCCTAATTTCTTGATTTTTTTATATGAATAACAATTCAATCAGAATTAATTTTAAGTATTCCACCATCAATTTAAGCTTTAGATAAAATCTCTTTAAAACACTATCTTCAATATTTCTTAATTTGACTCAAAATCTTTTATATTATACTTGAAAATTCAAATAAAATTACAAAATAGATAATGATGATAAAAATATTAAAAAACAAATAAACTTAGTTAATATAACATAAAATTAAATAATAATCTTAATAAATAAAATAATAATAAATAACATAAAAACACTAATTTTTATATGATTTAAACTTAAAATTAACATAAAAAATAATAAAATACGCACTTGAAATTGCTATTATCACGGGGCCTTCGTCTTTCTTCGAAGGCTTCCAGCCAATGGCTTGATGGGATGCCTTCCCCTTTATTGGGACTGTTTCTCTGTAGTTTCCGTTGCTTATGGGTATCCTTACAGCTCAACTCTTGTACATTGATGTGTATGGGTATACAAGTAATTTTATCTTAATTTTATGAAGATCCTTTTAATTTAGTTCTTCTTAAACCTAACTGGGAAGACATGCAGCTTTATACCTAATTATAAATAAAATAAAGCTATACACAATTTAAATGGTTAAATTAGTCTTTGAAAAATATAATATTAGTCATATTACTCTTTGAATGATAAAAAATATTTTTAATGTTTTTGAATGTGTATTATGTCATTTAAATTAGTTTCTGAATGTTTACACATTAATTAACATTAAAGATTAATTTAAATGACAAAATACATATTTAGAGACTTCAAAAATAAATTTTATCATTTAAAGACTAATATAACCTATGTTTTATCTTTTAGAAACTAATTTGATCATTTGTTATTTTTTAGGTTTGCCATGATTAATATGAGTGGTGTATTACTGCATTAGAAATTTCAAAAATTAATATAATACTATCTAGAATATTTCCCGCCGATCGTCAATAACTAGTTAACTATTGCGACTTCAAGTCTTCAATCACCAATCCTCATTCAATCTATCTCGTATAGTTTTAATTCCAATTGATTTGAATACCTTCAAAAATCGACCTAACTCTATGTTTGAATATTTTTTCATTAACGGAACAGAACGAAATTGGTGGAGATGGATCAGAAAGAAAAGGAATGGAATGGAACATAATTTCCTCCCTTTTTATTTAGAAGATTCATTAACGGAACGGAACATGTATTTTCTTCATTCCACCTCAATTTTGGAGGGAACAAATATTAGACATTTGAAGAGAAGAGTGGAAAAATGATTCTTTATGTGTTCCGTTTCATTTCTATGTATTTTAAAACTTCCAAACACAAAAATTTATTTCCGCTCCCCACATTACCTATCATCCAAACATAGTATAAATCTTTCTTTGGGGTGGAAATAAGTTAAGTTATGTTTTGCCTAAATAGATCTAAGCTTGTTTTGTAAAATATCAGTATAAGTTTAACTACTTATTAATCATGGGTTCTTTTTAGGACTCAATTTAGTTTATTTATAAAAATATAAAAGTTTAACTTAACTTAAAAATATATTTAATGGTCTAAATTACATAAAAGTCTTTATATAGGCAAAAAAAAAAATTAAACTTTTTAACTAAAAATTACGAATATAAATACAAACACAGGTACAACACGACATTGATACGTAAATACGGTAAATTCTAAAAATTATATGATACAATACAACTAAGATATAACATATAAAATTTATATAATACTAACATAAAAACACATCCTAAATTATAATAAAGACATCAATATTTTATAAGTTAGCTTTAATCATTGTAGACATAATAAAATATTATCATTTTATCTAATCTTTATAATATCTCACTTGTATTGATTAAAAAATTAAGTTTAATTTTGATGCAATGTCAGTGTAAATTTTTTTACACGATCAATCAATTATGCATTACCACATATGTGACTTTTAAGGTAATTGTTATAAGAGTCAAATATTTTAAATAACGTGACAATACATAATTAGATGATAGTGTAAAAAAAAAATTCACTAACAGTGCATTAAAATTAAATCATAAAAAATTCAAAAAATAATCAAGAGATATAAGTTAAAATTATCCAAAAGAGTAAGGCTATTCTAAAGTAAGATTATCTCTAAAGTGAGAAAATAAAGATATATTTATTATTGATTTAATAAAATATATCGTGAACTTATCTTACTAAATAATTTAAAGATAAGTACACCCTTACTTTCTTATTTTAGAGAAGTTTTTTCTTATTTGAAAGTATTTGAGAATTATCAAATACAATATGTATCATATATTAGTACAGCTATCATTTGCTACATAATTTTTTAAGTTTAAAATAAATATAACCTTCAACAAAATTATTATATTATACATAAAATAAATATATTATATTATACTAATATATAATTAAGAATTTAATTTAGTGGTATTAAAACGGGATGGACTGGTCCATTCAGGGTTGGGCCATTTTTGGGCAGATCCATTTGGGTCATGTAAATTTCGAGATGATATTTCTTCATTTCAACCCAAATTTTAAATTTAATTTTTTTATGTAGTGTTAAAAAGAATCGATCGACTCGACCCATTCAGTAGTATGTAAGTTTTGATTCAAGATTTTGTAGTAGTCAACTCGTCTATTTTGTCGGACTATTAGGGTCGACTCATCAGACTTGATCCATTTTGACACTCCTAGAATTTATATTACTTATATAATTTATTAATTATATATATAAATAATAAATATATAAGACTATTAAGCCAAATATGCTTTATTAAAAGCTTAAACATTATCCTGTATAGTTTAATAAAGAGGGGGGATCGGTTTACACCAGTGTAAGTCTTTTTTTACTTACACTTATTTTTAACCATGAGATTCACTTTCATCTAATGGTTGAGATTATTTCATTAAAAGTAACCATTAGATGAAAGTAGATCTAACAGTTAAAAATGAGTGTAAGTCAAAAAAAACTTACACTGGTATAAGTTGATCCTCCATCTTTAATAAATCATTTTAAAAACCTATACTTAAATAAGTTAATCCGTAATCTAATAGTCTAGCCTATTTTCTCTCATAATCCCCTTATAAAACCGATGTAGTGTATACATTCTACTCATATACACTTCTACATTCCTTTCCTCTGAAAATTGACTTAACCATCAACCACCAAGCTAAATTGTGCTCTCACTCAAATCAACCTGACAAGCTCCTAACGTTGTCTTGATTGTGGCCAGTTGTAGTATATTAATAGTATAAAAAATCCAATACTGTATATTAAATTACTATTCATATTATTTTTTAATAATTGTGATTAAATAAAAGAAAATAATAATAAAAAATAATATAATTAATAATATAAAAAATGATGTAAAAAAAATAATATGAAAAAATTAAAATTGTATTAAATTATGATTCAAATAAAACAATCGCCGTAAACCCTTTCAGTTCGCTCGAAGCTATTCATAATGGAGAATATGCATACTCATACGCAATACCATCAACGGTAACACCCAAATTAGTCGTTTATGCTGATCACATTATGCGAATATTGAAATATTAAAAGAAAATATAGATACCTAATATAAAATAGCAAAATATTTTATTAAGCACACTTCCTACTTCTCATCCTGTCGCTTCTTATTGATGCGAAAAAATATTAAAAAATGCTGATAATTAAGGGAGGGGTGCCGGGTTTAAGTAATTTGTAAGAGATAAGTTCAATCTTCCATGCCACCATTGTATAAAAAAATGCTGATAAATGAAAGGGCAAAAATTTCATGCGTTGATCAACTTCGAACTGAAATCCACTTATAGACTAACACTTCGCAAAAACCTAGTAGCTTAAAGAGAGAAACCCCAGGTCTGAAAACGTGAAATTTAACACGTCCAATAACACAAACATGAAACTACAAGTTGAGATGTATCAAAACTCATCAACTATGAAAGATGTAAATGTCCAATCAATAGATAAGATGGTTCTATTCCTACACCTTGATAGCATATTTCCTCACTGGGAAATATGTTTCTCTCTTCTTCTGCCGCTCCGTCTTCAATGATGCCTGCATGAACAAGAAGAAATCTCATGAGCAACAATAAACATATGGTCCAGCTCCTACAAATAAAGAAGCCTAATAATTAAGAAAGAATAAAGCATCCCACAATCACATCAATCTGAGATTAATCTATTAAAAGGCATAAAAAGATCTACATAACATCGGTAGCATCTAAAAACAGAACAATCTAGATGTATTTCCTTTTTTTTCTTTCTAATTATTATTATCATCATAAAAAAGACAAAGAGTACTAATATAAGAAATAAGCGAAGGACATGAATATCTCACATGATATAGGTTTATGAGAAATAAGGAAAAAAATTGGAATTTTGTTCCTTCTATCAACAAAGGGGGGAGGGAAGCAGTAAGACATGTAGAGCCATAATCATCTGGATGATCAAAAGAGTATTATGATAATTTTTTTTCTCATATTTGAAAGTTAGTGGTATCCATTGACAATTTCACATCGATTTCCATATGGAAGCAGCAATTCCTTAACCAAGGAGAATTTCTATGGTATCCTGATGGGTACGGTACTCAGGTGAATTGTCAAATATTCATTGAATGCTGATTTCATAATAAATGTATAAAATTCTATTAAAAATAACCAACAGACACTGAAATGTTTGATGAGTACCATATCCTAGAAAAAAAGATATCTATACATACTGTCGAATTGCCCTAACCAAGATATCTATTACAAATAATATTGGTCATGTGAACGGAGGAACTTCTGGTACCCTGGCATATTATCAGCAATTTTCTCGTACAGCTGACACATTCCAACTTCCGAAGTCAAATATAATTACTTCAGTAGCACCCTTAGACAAAAGGGATCGTTCCTTTGTTTGCTTGTTACAACTTACAAGTACTCTATTTCACAAGATATTATGGTGTGAGGAAAGATAACAACGAAACTCAAAAATGAAAATAGTATTTTTGAATCTGCCATGGTATGCATCCTAATTCTGAAGATATCATGTTGGAATAAGATGAGAACAAAAGAAAAGAAACAAAAATGGTCCTAACCAAATACAGAATTTGAACTACTTATGCATGTTAAAGAAGATACTTATTTTCACATCAAGTAACCACAGACCAAACAGTGAAGCACGTGGTAAAAATAAACTCTTGAATGATAAATAAGCATTACCTGGTGCTTGGTAAGCCTTCTGCGAATAGCCCTGGTCTTCTTTGGGCGCAGATCAAGTGGCAAGTACTTCTTCTTCTTATAAGCTTCCCTCAACGCAGCCTTCTGCTTCTGAGAAATCACCGTCAAAACCTGCGCAATGGACAACCTCACCACCTTTCTGCAATCCCCATATAATATAAAGCAAAATCATAAACACAAACACCTCATAGACAAAATAAATAAAGTGAGAAAACCCATTGAAGTAAAGCAGCGATTTTTACATCTTGGAGAGCTTGTTGGGGGCACCGCCAGTAACCTTAGCAACACGGAGCAAAGCAAGCTCAGCCTTGAGATCCTTGAGCTGGTTCAACAGCTCCGCCTTGTTCTTCTGCCTCAGCTCGTGAACCTTGATCCTCGCTGCACACATCAATTCTCAATCAATCACATAAATTAGAAAACAAAAAGAAGAGAATTGAAGAAAGAAGGGTTTTGGGGATTACCCATTGCTGAATTCACGAGCTTTTGCTGCTGCGGCGCCTCTTCGCTACAAACCCTAGTTCGAAATGGGGGGAACGAAGCTCTTGTTTATATATAAACTTGGGTTTTTCTTTTCTTATTTATAAACGGTTGTTTTAGGTAACTGGGCCTGATTTTTACTTTCTTGGGTTTTTGGTTTGGAAACAGGATCTTTTGGAGGTACTGTAGTTGGCCCAAGTAAGGAGACCCACTTAATCATCAATTGTAGGACCCCCGCCCCCCACCCAAAAAAAAATTCTTCAATTTATGTCTTCAACCACAAAATTAATAAATAAATTGATGTCTTCCAGAAACATTCATATACTACTAGTTATTCTTTTCAAAATCAGTATATAGACATCATCACTTAATTTTGATAGACATAAATGCACCTCGACTCTTGTGCCCTAGATAATGTACATACAGATTCTTGACAAATCTAGTCCCTCGAGTCCACATTAATATGTCAAAATCTTGCCATTTCACATTCACAAATGTAGAGTACTATAATATTCAGCCATTAGTATTATTTCATTATACAAAGAGTTTCATAATTAACCAGCGTTGAGTATTTTCATTTTGTGCATACTCCCAGTGAACTTCCTATCACCAAGAGATATCACTTAGATCAGGACTTGGCTGCTTTTCTAGTTACTTCCTTTAGACTAAATTGTCATAATCTTAAAAGTAACAAATACTCAAATCCTTCTCTTTATAACATTGTCAACATCACAAGGGTATAAATAAGAATTTTATTTTCTATATTCTTTATAGGACTCTTATGATATAACATTGAAGCAGGGATCCATTCACTTCACATGCATAATCAATAAGAAACGAGTGCTGTAGCATGCCTATCATACTGCAAATGATTATTATTGATTATGCAAAGAAGCAAGTAGGGCTAGAAAAAACAACTGAGATCCAGCAGAGGAAACGGTAAGGGCTGCCGTATGAGGATAAAGACAACAAATCTACCACTCCAAAGAAACCGTGGAAAAAATGGAGATTAGAAGAAGAAGACAGAAACCGAAGAGAGAGACTGTTAGGTTTTTTTTTTTTTTTTTCCAGTCTTTCCACATGTCAATTTCATATTTAGGCATACACACTATCTAACTCGAGTCCTATAATTCCTCTAACGCGATTATGCATATTTTAAATTCAAAAGTAGATTTTATGATATATTATTATCTTAAGAAACATTGTTCATTAAAAATATAACATATTGATTGAATAATCAAGTAATCGGCTCTGACCTTTTTTGATGGATATAGTCGGATATCTATTTCGCATAAGACATACTGCATTACCTTCAACTAGTTTCCGAAGTTTACAATGTAAGCATCAAATACAGCTACATTCTATCCCCCTGTTTGGTCTGCACACCTCAGTTTTTTTATAGTTTGATTATCCTTCTAAACATGCAGAATTTTTAATTCATATGCGTAGTTAAGGCTTAAGGCTGACAAAAATATCTTAGTAAGCAAGATATGAAGCAGGCTTTAGTCAACCAAATGTGATGATCTCTTTCCTTTGTCTTTTATGGAGAGGAACATAGTTGACAATTATAAAATATGTGAAATTTTAACGAATATATAAATTACACTCGAAAAATTAAGACATGTGATGTGAGACTCTTAACACTTGAAAGGAACTGACGAGCCTAGCGAAGTCGGCGGAAAAAGCCTAACGAAGTAGGCGACATAGATGTAATCTTGGCTTTGATGCTATGTGAGGTTCCAATTTAAAATTAATTAGTATTAAATGGAGTGATTCAACAAATATATAAACTGTCTTTGAAAGATTGAGACAGACGATGTGGAACTCTTAACAAAATATAGTAAATGACAACATTTACTGAGACCATGAACTTGTATAGTTGGCTCAGATTTAAGGACAGAAACCGGGTGCAACAGTACAGTAGCTACAAAACGAAACTCGATGGCTTTAAGGAGCTCTCATTATGAAAGATACAATAAGTAATTTAGGTACGGCAATTATAATGGCTGTCTTTGAATCTGAATCAAAGTTTTATTAGCTGTGACAGAAATCTGCATTTCAGTTAGCATTGTGTGGTGATTAGAGGTTAACAAGTTCTACAAGCTGGGATACTGTTATGCCAGTGGCCTTAATTTGTTGCTTCTGGTCTTATTGTATGTGACAATTTGGGAGTCCAGGAATTGAAAGATGATCTAACTTTTTACGCTACATATCAAAATTGTATTAGACAACTGAATTGGACAAAAAATTAGCTCTGTAGACAAACTAATGAAATAGAGTAAAAGCTATATGGGCTCAACTTTAGTCTTGTATGTGAAATATTTATGGTGCCCATTATTAAGATACACATAAATTGTCATTTTAAGGTATATCAGAAACTTTATTTTGTGGTGATATATTAAAAATCTATCTTCAATGGATTTTATCCTTGACATTTTCTTTTTACAACTCTTGATATACTTTTCTGTTGAGTTGTTAGTTAGGACTTAGGCATATGGTTTAACCGAGAGTTTAATTGACAATGGATAATTTGGAAAGGGAAAATGATGTTATTGAAGTGGACAGAGGGGGCATGACGCTGTTTCTTTGTTATGAGACGGTGAAGTTTGATGTGGTGGTTCTAACGTGTCTACTACTCAGCGGGGGTGAAAGAATGGTCCAAGCTAGAAAGTTGGCACAAGTAGTAATGCAAGTTGCAGAAGCATGGACATGAAGCATCCATATCTCAGATATCTGATTTCTTCTTCAACCATTCCTCACCATCCAAATTCAAAGATAAATCCACACTAATAACAAATAACAATTGCCTCTACTAGTCCTCTGGTCAATGATGCCGTCCCTTATGACGGACACACTCACTAGTATATATGGAATTCTACATAAAATGTATTATAGTTATAAGTGTCACACACTGTGTGAATGTTTTCACTATAAATATTACGTATACTGTGATGAGCACAAATTAGATTTTTTTAATTAATTTTTATACTATTTTATGCATAGCTCAAGTTTTCTGCACACTTTCTGGATGTGCACTACGAGATATGAAGATATTTTTTTTTAAAGAAATCATAAAGTAATACTATTTATACAATTTTTCTTAAATATTACATATGTGGCACAAATGGAGTACCAATTGTTTTACCTAATCATTTTTGTTCATTAAACTCCTGATTTTATACAATAGTAAGTCTTATTATATTATTTCTCTATACAATTATTGTCCACGCCAACATCTTGTTTTGTTTTTAATTTCGAGAAAATGCAAGTTCCAAAATTATTTGGGACAAAATGCTCCTCTTAATTTCTACTATATCATTTTTTTTAGAATATTCTCATATGCATTACTATAAGCCAAATCATTCAGATATTATCACGAATAAAAAGTCTTTTTAATAATTGTTTTCTCTAAAAATTTGAACTTTGATCTTGAAGGCAGCTCGCTTATCATCCTATCAAATCTTTAGTGTATGTTTAGATTTGAGTTTGCAAACTCGGGTTTTAGTCAATTTGATTTTGTAAACTTAATTTTAGTTAAAAATAAAATTGTAGTAACGTAATTTATGTTTGAAAATTTTTATTTCAAAAATAAATTTGACAAAATAAATATTGTTTAGATGATATTAATTAAAATTACTTTTGGATGTGTGATTACTAAAGAGGTATGAGATTTATATTGCAATGTTAATATTATCTTTTATTTAATTTAATTATTTAATTATTTTTAAGTATAAATTATATAAATATTTTTTTCACTTTTAATGCTGAATTAAATTATAAATAAAAAATTAAAAAAATTAGAAACTTGAAAAAGGATGTCATTGAAGATGACAAAAAGTGGAAGTAGAAAATGTTATAATTGAAATATTTGTATTTACAAAAAAAATAAAATAAAAGCAACGTGAATTTGTCGAAAAAATAAGAAAAACATGCTTCAACTCAAACCTTGATTTCAAACTAAAATCACATTGAAAATTGGTAAACGTAAATTTTACCAAACATCATCAATTGAGTGCTAAGAATTTAAATGCTTCAAACTCATGTTTGGGCTGACCAAACGCCTAACTAAATAAACTCTTGGTGTACTATATCAAATTTGGGAAAGAACTTTTACCTAATTACTATCTTAATCTAAAATTGTATGGACAATTGTTAAAAACCAAAAATAATTGAGTAGTCCTGAAATGTAATTCAAATAATAAAGACATGCATGTGATATACTTTTCTATGAAGAAAAAAACGGTATCATTATTCCTAAATTTTTCTTGGTCAAAAAAAGGAACTAGAAAAAACGCGTCCTTTTAAAATTTATTGCGACCTTTTTACTGTCAAAGCTGTGTTCGCAACTTGTTATAGCTAGATTTGTACTTTATGTTGATATTTGTTGCAATTCCTTATTTACAATGTGCCTTAATTGTATATTTTTTTCCCCTGTATCTGATAGAATTAGACCAACGCAGTCTTATTTTTCAAAGAATGTACACAACAAATATTAAATGCATCAAAAATATTTTTTTTTCACATAAATATGGCTGATGCCTTTGAAATGCAAAATTCATCACGTGCGAACGTTCCTTGTTCATCAAACTGTGACTGCTTATGTATATGTCTAGTGTGAACGGAACATGAGTCATTTCAATGTAAACAGTAAGATTGGTATCATTGGACAATGGATTACTAATTTAGGGAGGTTAAAAATTTAAAATGAGTGAAAAAGAAACAACAAAATAGAGCAAAGCTTCAAATTAATTACGGAATCTATTTTTTCTATAATATCATATAATCATGAATTATGTCTTTGAGTTTTATGCAGGTGAGTTTTATCTACAATTTTAAGATTCAAATATCATTAGCCAGACTAGTCATATCTCGTGTGAGACGAAAGAAATTATAATAACATATTGTCATGTTATTAAAAGAGTTAGAAATCTTATATAATTATTATTATAATTAAATTTATTTAATAATATAATAATATATGATTAAACGATATGAGAGTCTGTCTTAATATTTTAAACGGGTTAAAGTGAGAATTTTAGCATTATGTCTTATGCGAAATAGATATCCGACTGTATTAATTAAAAAAGGTTTGAGCCGATTACTTGATTATTCAATCAATATGTTCTATTTTTAATGAACAATGTTTCGTAAGATAATAATATATCATAAAATCTACTTTTGAATTTAAAATGTGTTGATGCTAAAATTCCATAATCGTGCTCATAGGATGTGAGAATATCGAGTGAGAATATCGAGTGAGAATAAAAAATATTATTAAATAATAGTATAAAAAATTTAATTTAATTTATAGTTAAATTATATATTTACTCATATTTTATAAATGAGAGTATTTATTTTAAGAATAAATTATTTTTTATTGTATTTTTTCTCTTTGAAAATAGAATATTTTTTATGACATTCTTTTTCTCATTATGTTATGTATCTTTAATTCTACATTAATTCTTTTTTATATTAAGTATCTATATTTACTTTCACATATTATATTTCTTCTTCAAATTAATTACAAATCAAATTTACTTAATTAATTTCTAAATTCACTTAATTAATTCCTTATTTCTAAATTTGTTTAATCAAACCTATACATATTAATACTTTTAATAAAATATAATTTAAAGACATTAAAATTAAAAAGAAAAAACTGTGCGTACGGGCTTCTGGCTAGTAATTCTTTATTTCTGACATCAACATGGATCAATGGTTGGTTGGTTTTTTTGGGTACATGAATGGTTGGTTGGTGATGATGGCAAATGTTTGCTTCTGTAAAAATCATTGAAATTAATCAAATAATCAAATAATATACGAAAAATAAATGGGAATGATTCTCGCCCATTAAGGAAGTAGTATTATCAATCATTCCAATTTAGTTTTTTTTTTTTCTGTTTATTCTTATCCCATTCTCTAAAAACACCTCAATCGGGTGTTGTTTACTTTTCTAGCCGCCTATCTTTTACCCCTTCCTCATTCTTATCCATCCCTTTCACGGTTTCAACTTTCAAAGGCTGGACCCAAAAAATAAATGAACAAATAAAAGTAAAATTTCATATTCATTCAGATATTAACTGGCTGATCACATCTCAATGAAGCTAAACTCTTCAATCAGTAGTGCGTCATAGTCCACCAAAAATAGAGGGAAGATTATTTAATTGGTAGTGCCCAAATAGTCCACTCAGAGAAAGCAGCACAAAAGTGCAAGTCCGCCAAAGTAAAGGCAAGTTACACATAATAAATACACAAAAGGGTGAGCTCATGCCAAGATTAAAGTCCACAAATAAAGGCACCTCTATTTACCTTAAAAAAAATTAGATCGAATTCTTTATATATTTTTTTATTAAATTCTTAAATCAAATAATGACATAATTTTTTTCAACTTAATAATATACAATTAACACTATTAAATAGTAGTTAATTAAAAAAAATTTACATATTATTATTTAATTTAAGAATTTAATAAAAAAATATAAAAAACTTGAAGTAAATTTTGTCATATAAAAAAAAAAACTTCTATTCTATTGTATCAAACTAGCGTAATAATAAGAATTAGAAAAAAGTGTATTAAAATAAATGTAATAGAGAATATGTTTTTAATATTTTTTTTAATAATAATCTAAAATCTATGCAACCTTCTTTATCCTTTCTATTGATCAATTGAACCACTCTTCAATTATTATTTTTTTCGGTGCAAATCTTTTATTAATTTATATGAATTGAAAATTAAACAAATTCTTAACAATTGTTTCATTAAATCACACACCAAGGGCAAATGGATCTCTCTCTCGCTCTCCCCCCTCAATATGTAGCCTGCCTATAAATAGAGAAACTAATGGCATTCTTATCCCACACTTCCGTGATTTCCTAATTTCCATGCACTATTATCTGTCTCCCACTTCACTCATCAAAAGACTCTGTATTTATAAAAACCAGCTTTTCCTCTCTGCTACCATCTCTCCTATTCTTACCCTTCTTCAGAAAAATACACAACGTCAACAATTATTCATATGGTCTCTCTCTCTCTCTCTCTCTCTCTCTGTACAATTATAATATCCTAATCCTAACCTAATTTGTAATTAATTTTTTTCTGTTCTTTTGCTTTCTGGTTTGCAGGCGAGGGAAACTGAGATTAAATATGAAGAGGTATGTATAAGTCTTTTTGGGAGCTTTGCTTATTCAAATTCAAAGGAAAAAGAAAAAGAAAAGCAGAATCTTAACGTGCTTATTAATAATTTTTTTAAAAATTCATATATATATATATATTTTGCAGGAATTCATACTGAATTCTCGAGGCATGAAGCTTTTGGCAAGCCGATGGCTTCCAATGAATGAAAGTCCAAAAGCGTTAGTGTTCATGTGCCATGGCTATGCCATGGAATGCAGCATCACCATGAACAGTAATTAGCTTCTCCACTTCCACCTAATAATTCATTTTCAGTTTTCCACTTTTCAATAAAAATCAATCAACTTGCTGCATATGATATATTATATGAATATATACTGAAGTATACATGCAAAGGCAGGTACAGCAACAAGGCTTGCAAAGGCAGGTTTTGCAGTGTATGGGGTGGATTATGAAGGCCATGGAAAATCAGATGGCCTTCTCGGTCTTGTCAATAATTTTGATGATGTCATCAACGATTGCTCCCACCATTTCACCACCATTTGTGGTTAGCTTCTTCTCTCTCTCTCTCTTATATTATGTGTAAGATTTTAAATCTCGATCGCAGTCGCGACTGATGCGGTCAAATGCGACCGTAATTGCTATCTGTCGCGGTCGCGTTTTGTCTCGACCGCATCTCGTGATGTTGTCCGAGATTTAAAACCTTAATTATGTGTCATCATTTCAATCCATTGCTAATGTTTGATATCATCATTTAATTTAAGTTTTAATGAAATTCTTTTTTTCAATAATAAAAAAAATTGCAGAAAAGGCAGAGAACAAGAAGAAGATGAGGTACTTGTTGGGGGAATCCATGGGAGGAGCTGTGGCTCTGCTATTGCACCGGAAAAAGCCAGAATACTGGGATGGGGCAATTTTGGTTGCACCCATGTGCAAGGTTGGCTTGCTTTCTCCATTTATTTTTTGTTGTTATATGCTCTATAAAAATATATCTTCTGCACATTATAATATGTGCATCATACGTTACATACAATTCTGTCATTAAAAAAATAAAATCCTGCAACGTTTTTTGTTTTTCTGGTGGTTCTATACGTTTCTTTTTCTATTTGGTCATTCCAAGGTGTTAGGCACGTTTGGTGTATTGTGATATATACGGCCCCCAGCAAAATCGGATCAAATCACAGTATGTACATGTTGACGTAGATTTTTCTTTTTACTTATCTCTGGTTTTGGTTGCAGAGAAATTTCTTTTTACTTATCTCTTGTTATGGTTGCAGCGAATATATTCTTGCTTCTATTGCTAATAAAAAAATATCCATCCCCTAAAGAATAGGTTATCTGAATTTAATTACACTTTGTGATTATCTGTTAACTTAATAATATTAATTCAACAATCTAAAATGTCTATTTTAAGCTACATATGTTTATCCTAGCACACCTTTTTTTTTAATAATAAAAATAAGAAAACTCACAGTTATATTTTACAAATTATACGATTTGATGAAGTGTTGATAATCTTATCTAACACCGTATGAAGTAGTGGCTAAGTTCGAATTACTAATAAGTAATAACACAATCTGCCGTATATACACAAGTTACAGTTACAGATAACTGCACAATGCATGGACAGCCTCATAATTGGCTTGAAACATATTTGTTTTTTTATTAGGATTGAGATTCTCTCTTGTTTATGGGACAATCACGTTAGAGATATAGAATGACACAAAAATATAGACATCACAATACATGTGAGTCACGATTTAAGTAGTGATTATCTTTTTTGTGTTACTCTCTCTACTTGAGGAGAGCATCAAAATCCTTTTTATTAAATTGTGTGCATCAAAATTTTACTATTAATCTCTATTTTTCTTTACCGTTTGGAATAGGAAATTATATCTCAAGAAACTGAATTATTTTTTATTTTTACTTTTTGTTACTACATTTTTAAAAATTAATAATATAGTTATTAGATTACATAAAATAATGAAAATATTAGAAAACTTTTTTTTCTTTAAACGTATGCTTACGTCAAGTTTAAATATGAATCAGAGATATTTTTATATATTATTTTTTAGTTGATTCGTTGAAGCAAAATAATTCAACGAACCCATTTGAATATGATTGTTTGACCGAAACTAATCTTCGAAATCTAGAAGGGCATCTGGCTTTTTGACTTTGAGTGCTCCGTTGCAAATTTGCAGTAGTTGTCCCTGTCCCCCCGTATTACGTCACATGTAGAAGACCTTGCCTTCAGAAAGTGACTTAATGATATTACAGCAATATTATTGCTACATTTGGTCTTTTTTACTTTTTTTTTTATTTATGCTTACTTTTTATGAAAAAAAAAAGAAAAAGGGAGAAGATGAAATTTTCTTTCCCCCGTTTTAGCATATTAAGATTAGTTTGGTAAGGGATAAAAATAAGAACATCAAGTTTTTTAAGTATGTGGTCTTAAGTTTAATTATAAGATTCATATATATAAAAAAAATACTATTGAGGGGAGTCTCCTGCCCAGAAATTTGACTATATTTTAAGAGATTAGTTTCTTACTTATCAAGTGAGAAGATACTCTAAAAAAAAGAGCGATAAAAATAAGGATGAAAAATTTGTCCATGAGTTTTCAATACAATTTTATAAATAAAACTAATCTATGAAATTTTTACCTTTATTTTTAACCTCATATCAAATATACCATAAAATGTTGTTTCTCATAGTTTTTTACTACATGATAGGTGAGAGACTAATCTCACAGAATATAGTCAAATGCTTAAATAGGGATCTCATCCCTCCCAATAATATTATTTCTATACTCATGAATTTCGTAATTAAACTGATGACCACATTCTTAAAGGACTTGAATCCTTTTTACTCAAACTAATACATGTTAATGTAAGAGTAACATTTTTGTTAATTTTAAATATAAACTAGCAAACTACATGATTGATATTCAATAAAAGAAATGATTTGCATAAAAAAGTAAAGAAATAATTTAAATTCTGATTAAACATAAATGCAAATAACAAATTAGATTTATCAAAGTTTATTTGCTTGCTAAACGGATTTGTTTATGTACATACAGCTGCTGTAGTGAATAATTTATTTATTGTTGCTTAATTTTTCGTTTTTAAAATAGATAGTTGTTTAGGGTGCAACAGAGGAAAAGCTTGTGTTGTTCTCAGAATCAGTTTTGCAAAGACGAGTTTGGGAGAAAACAAAGTCAATTTATTCACTTTCATGCTTTCACATGAAAGCGATCTCAAGGTGTAATAATGAAATATTGTGCAGATAGCAGATGAAATAAAACCAAACTCAGTGGTGGTTGGTATATTGAGTGCACTCAGCAAAGTCATTCCCACATGGAAATTAGTCCCAAGCCAAGATATTATTGACGTCGCCTTTAAAGTGCCTGAAGTTAGAGAAGAGGTATCTTATCTATTACAAATTTTATTCCATAAACTGATAATTGCTAATTTGAACAGATACTTGCACTTGATTTATTAAAGTATATGCACACTTGTTCACTGAAGTTTAAATCTAATTAGAATCAAGGATAGTGAGGCTTATAAAAAGAGACAGCCTAAGCTGCCCGTAGTGTATATGGAAAAGTATCACAAACGCTTTAGTTAAATGCAGTTATGCATTAAATCAATCCTATTTTTTTGTTGGAGAAGTATTTTAGTTAAATTAAGTAAAAGTTGGCAAGTTTATCATAAGTAAATGTTTAATATGCTACATAAAATTTATGGAATATCGGTGCTCTATAATATACAATTATAGATATAATATTTAAATAAATGAATAGATGAGATTAATTGCTTGTTATTTAAATTTTTTATAAATTTTAACTAATAATATTTACACATACAATAATAATTTTTAAAAAAAAATCATTTAACCAGTTATCATGAATAAAAATTCATAAAACATCAGTACTCTAAAACATTTCAGGAACACCGTGTACGTCTTCTTGTCATAGAATCAGAAATTCCAAAGTGCATGTTTTAGGATACAAATGAGTAAATAGAAGTGAATTTCGTTATAAGTAGAGGATAATATTCACATAAACATGAAAATAAACAATTTGTAATAGATGATAACGTTACTATTCATGTATTGCAGATTAGAGCTAACCAATATTGCTACAAAGGAAAGCCTCGCTTGAGAACAGGCTATGAACTTCTCAGGGTTAGTACAGAAATTGAACAAAGACTTCAGGAGGTTTGTCAAATTTTTAACGTTCTCTTTAATGCCAAACTCCTTACCGTTGATGACGCTTAATGAGTTAAATGCAAAACTGGTGACCCATTTCTACTTTGGTTAGGTTTCACTACCTTTTCTGATTCTACATGGTGAAGATGACATAGTGACTGATAAATCAGTTAGCAAACAACTATATGATGTGGCCTCGAGCTCAGATAAGACACTAAAGCTGTACCCAGGAATGTGGCATGGTCTATTGTACGGAGAGCCACCAGAAAATTTGAAGATTGTATTCTCAGACATTATTAATTGGCTAGATGAGAAATCTCACTATGGAAATAGTAGAATAGAGAGAGAGCATAAACAACAAAATGAAGATTTAGTGAAAGGCTCTAAACAGGATATCTAACCATTTGTCTTGTTTTTCTTGGCGATTTGTACCAAAGCATTTGTCTTCCTTGGGGCTAAAGAAGTTGGTGTTGGGTTAGATTTTGGAAAGAAAAAGGCCTTGGAAGACAAGTGGAGGCACTAGGGCAAGTGTGCATGTATATGATAAGGTGTGAGCAGTGATTATCTAATGTCATGTATGTCCCGAATTTAGTTTAGGCTCCAAGTTCTGCAGAAGTAATTTCAAGTCTATTCTCTTTTGTTATGCCCTTTGAAGACCGTGTAAATGTTACCATGCTAGTGTAAAATTGAAATTAATAAAATTACTCCTGCTTTGGTTCTATTTTGGCTCCATTTCTTCTTTGATTTATGGTTATACTAAGCGTATGAGATGGTTCTATTGTATCTATGTAAGGTACATTCACTGCTTGAGTTTCACACAGAACCTTAAATTACTCGGGCAGACTGATCTGCACTTCAAGCATTCAACCCTACAACTTCATGTTAATGACAAACAGGGCATTGGTCGAACCCCAATTCCTTCACTTCAAGTCAAGCAAAACTATGTAAGAGAACCTAACTTCACTATGGTATGAATTAGTCGAACCCCTAACCCTAATTAGCAGACACATCGTTGCAAGAAGACTTATATCTGTCAGTTACTTTTGCAAATCTTTTTTAAAAAAATGTGAGAAAAAACAGAAAATTATTGTGAAGTGTAAGATCTAGCTAGTCTTATTAGCAAGGTTTCAGATTCTGCATCGAGATTCATTCACCAATCATCTCATAGTCAATCATACTACCAACTGTGGAAAAGGCAGGTACCAAAAATTCAATACCAAAACCCGAATTATCAATCGCTTTCCACTACTGTTGCACAATCAATAAAGGGTGACGTTTCTCCAAAAACATCTCTTTCATGATACGTGAAGACAGTTACTTGAGTTTTCAGCTTTGTATTTTGATAGGTACACTAATGTTGCGTTCGATTTTGAAAAACTGTTCTGTTATATCTCAATATAATATACTTTTATTGAAAGGGAAAGGCGCCGATATTCAGTACTATTTAAATTCCATGTCAAGCTATCAAACATCTCATTATTATCGTTTAAAAAAATAAAAAATATCATCGAGCACGAAACAGACGTAGTAGATAGAGATGGGGCGCGTTAACACATCCACAAGCAGCGTGATAACATTTAATTACGATTAATTACAACAGAAATTGCCAACTTAGGCTCATGGATTTCATTCCAACAATACAGAGTACAGACAGTCACCTTGGAGTCCTCCCTCTTACAATAAATGGGAGAAGAAATCACTGCTTCACGTATGAATGAGAAACACAAGCCTACTTCCCTTTGTTAGTGACCTGACTAAACGACTTACTAGAAAAAAACAATTCCGCTAAGACCTGCAGGCAATACCAAACCACAGTATAAAGCATTCGTCAAATCCAAATTCTCAATAACACTAAAGCAACTAGAAATGTAGTAAAGAACTAAAGATTCGGAATAAAAAATAAAAAATAAAAAATAAACACACACACACTCACTCACGCAATACCTACATTGCAACAGATGGAAATAGTTTAAGAGAAACAGTGATCTATATATATAAACCGTAGCACTTGCCACATAGGCTTTAATCTGAAGAACAAATGTGTAGTCCTCCCATTTTCCCTCTTATTAATAAATTGACAAGACAACTATCACAGCATATCTAGTTTTATTGAACAGAATAAAAGAATAAACAAACTGATGAGGTGCCTATGGTGAGCACCACAGTAAAGGCACTGTTGACAGTAAAGAGAGAAAAGACAAACATATGATAAAAACCGTGTGTTAATTACACTAAGAATAACTGAATATATATATTAATCTAAAACAATGAATCTAGACACTATATGTACACTGAATCTAGAGAGTAAGTTACAAAGCACACTAATTACAAGTCTAACAGGCACAATCAAAGTTTTGGTTTCTATTTCTCCTCAGCTACCCCAGAATGATTAGAAGACCCAAACCCCTCGAGAAAAATATAGCAAAAGCAAAACGCCTCTTTGACTTCCCTGTTTAGCAACTCCTTTATAAATATTGGACCAGGGCAGAATTTTTCCCTAATTAATGCATTATCCGGTGATATGTTAGATTTGTTAATGAAGTTCTATTAGTCAGATATAAAATTGCATCTCTAAGTATTGCTTACAGTCCTAGTGCCCTAATAATCACAACAGTACTATAGACAGACAAAACAATAATAAACAGAAATAGGGGGAATCACACCTTTCAGATGCTTCAGATGATCACCTCTCAAATTATCTTATTTCGTACTTCCTCAAGTTTCTTCAGTATCTCTCCAGGGGTTCTGTCCAATTCATCAGCAATTTTTCTCTGCAAATCCATTGGCAATGTTGGGAATTGCTCGCATAGATCCCCATCAATCACATCCTACAACATTACACAAGTCTCTCAGAAATTTGTCAAAACTCAATGCTACGGCTAACAAACACTCAAATGAACAAATAAAATATTTTGATGCGTCCAACTTTTAATCAGAGGCAGAAGATAAAAACCCGTCAGGAACAGCCATGAAAATATAGTTGGGAGGACGTTCTTATCCAGTATGGATGCCAAATAGTGCTATGTAACAACGTAACAGAAAGAACAAACAACATAATATTGATTAGATATACCTTAACAGGAAAATAGGCAGATCTATAAGCCATGTGGTCTCTTCCACACAAAGGCGGATGATCCTGCCTCAGATGCATCTCCAAATGAGAAAAGAAATCAACATCGTCCCGTGATGTAAAAGCATGCAATGCCCCAACACTTCCCATAACTGTTCCGTATACGATGCACTCTCCACCACCTGGTATAAGAGATGCCTTTTGCAAACATGTGACCACATCACCAACATGAAATTGTACAATTTCTTCCACCTTATTTGGAGCTCCATTCAACTTTCCCTGCTCCCACTTGATCCTCCCACCAGTAGGATCTTCTTCTATCTCATCTGAAACATCCTGTGGCAAACGCACAAAATAGACATTTCCAAACTTGTCTGCACCAGCCATGGTGTCGAAATCTATGTGGTATGATGCAGTAAGCCATCTTGGAACGCAATCATCCGCAAATATGTAAAGTTGGTTTTCATCCCGCCTATACTTGCAGTAATGGAAAGACTGGAGAGAAAGTACATAACATAATTAGCTGAAAATTTTATTTAGTGAAACGGGACATGGAGGGCAGAAACACATTGAATCTGTGAATAAGTATGCTGTCTATTTGCAAAATTCAGAGAATAAATTAATTCACTACAGAAAGTTTTAGTCAAGTCTTTCCATAATAGAATAATCCTCCTGAAGGTTTCTAACAAAAGCCACAGCAGTAAAAATTAAAACATTAAAACTTGCTGGACACAGACAAATTACTGTCAGAAGGCAATGTGATCTCAAATGCTACCAGCCAAAGCCAGAAGCCATGACAAAAAATCGTTGTCAGAATACCTAACTCAAATACGCAGATGTTCAACAGATATAGATATAAAATAGAAACATACCTCTTGGATGTCACCAACATAAATTCGATCACGGTAAGCATGAATAGAGACAATTGTGTTGGGGAATAGCTTATTCTCGCATTTTCTTAACAATCGTCGTTTTCCCAAATCATATAGCCTGAGCACAGGTCCTATTCCTGCAAGTAATCTTCCTTGAAACTGACATAGAGCAAGAGGAACACCTTCAACCTGAGTTTTGTGAAGAAGTTCAAGAGATCTTCCATCCTCTACAAACCTATATATATGAATAAATCCAGCAGTTAAACTCCTTTTGGGCAAAAATTGCAGCCCCTTTGCTGTGCCAACAGCTAAAAGGGTTCCATATTCCTTATCATGGAAATTTACTGTGCATATGCTGAATGCAGCCTCATTCTCCTGAAGCTCCAAAAGACAAGTTGTATTTCCTGTCCTTGGATCAAGAACTCTGATGCAGGAAACCCATTTATCCGATTCAGCTTTTGGATAACCATAATGTTCATCAGAGAGTGGATCATTATCCTCATCCTCACCACCATTCTCCATTTGGTCTGCACTTCCACTCCCATTTTCCCCTGCCTGAGCAGCCTCAAAACACTCTTTCCTTGCAGCTTCACGCTCTTCTGCAGTTAGTGCTCCTTGATCATTCTCAATTATCACCAAAAGTTTCCTTTTGGGTTGCAGCACAAACTTCCTTGGTGTGTATCTTAATGGAATTACAGTCTCATTAAATGTTTCTCCTAATCTTTCAATGGTAAAAATCCTCAATGCCTCACCAGCAACAGCAACTACGCCTTCCACACATTGGTCCGATGAAAATGAGGCAGCATATTCAAGGGTTTCATATGAAAGGGGTGTCAAAAGGAAATGTCCCTGGTGAATATAACCAAGCCAAGGTCGACTTGACAAGCAAAGCATAGCACGCTTGCCCCTTACAATAATGGGAAACAGCTTTGGGGCTCTCAATCCTAAGAATCGGGAGCGAGAATCAGAAAGCTGACCTGTAACCATATCCACCACAGTTCTAAACAAGACACCATTCTGTAAACCAGCATTTAAGAAAAGGCTAGCAGGATGATCAGCACCATCTTCACCGCCAACAGATGCTTGAACTTCAAGAAAAAGAAGAGATTCTGGAGCTGAAGAAACACTCTGTACACTTAGAGCCTGCATACAGTCATCAGGATCCAGTGATAAGATACGGATGGTCTTGTCATATGAGCCAACTGCAAGAAAACGAGATCTTTGTCGGCCTTCAGGTACTGGAGCAATGTCCAAACAAGCAACATCTCCAGACATTTCATGTTTCTCCACCTCCATCAACTGACCAGTTACATCCACTTCAAAATATATAAGCTCCCCTCCACTCAGTGCAATAACCACTTGAAGTCTATTTGATCCAACTTTGGCAATTGTCCTCTTCCCAGGAGTTCTCCACTCATTAATACGCCCATCCTCCCTGATATGTCTAATACCATTAGGGTGAACCTGCATGAGAGAATCATCACCTATCAAAGAAACGGCAAGGGAGGGGGTAGTGTCAAGAAACCCACTGTCACTAACTTCTTCAACTGTCTCACCAATGGAAAGCACAAGCGTAGCATTTGTGAATGACACAACAATATATGCATCAAACTCATCAATAACATTCTTCTTCACGGTCCAAACAGCACTAGGTATACCAGGAAGCTTTGATACTGCCATCTCACTAACTGCTAGACCAGTTCTCAGGATCCTCAAAGATGAACGAGGACCACGCCCACAAAGGGTAAAAATTTGAGGAGTTTCCTCTTCAAAGAGATTACTGACTTTCATATCCATTATTGGCATTAAACTCTCAACCTGGTCAATCCTAACAAGGTTTTTCAGTCTTCTGGGCTGGAAAAACACTGGCTGAAAACCATCTCGAGTTTCCTCCAGCGTAGCTGACGACGCCTCCACATCATCATCATCCCCTATTGCCTTAAACTGATACAGAGCATGATTTCCAAACTCCGAGGCTGCAAACAAGAATCCCGACTTCAGCACACACATGGAAGCCGTAACGGGAATAGTATCAAAATACTTAATCTTCAATTCCGAAACGCGGTCACCATCATGTTCCAAGGTGACCTTAAAAATATCTCCATACTCCGTCTGCAGAAGGAAGAAAAACATGGACTTCAACTTATGCATAGCTGCCGAGACAATAAGAACACCGCGCTCAATAGGCAAGTCAGCACGCCGAGGAATCACAGCCCTAACTTCCTGATGTCCCTGATTCTTATAAATAACAAAATTTTCGGCACAAACAAGCACACCACTTGGCCCATCGCCGCCACCAGGAACAGTAACAAGCAAATTGGCGCCATTATCAACCTGTTCAGACCATTTCCTAGACACATGGTTAAGCCCTAAATCAAGCTCATAAAATGTCAAATGCTTCTGGGCTTGGGTAGCGGCCTGGCCGGTGGAATCCTGATCGGCCTCGGAGTAATCCAACTCTATAGCAGCAAAAATGGGGTTCTCAAACCCACAATCAACACCACAAATGGAATACACTAAAGTATGAGACTTGTGTGCCTCTAAAGGGGAAGAAATAGTTAACCTAGCAGCAGTGTCCCTATTCAACACATAAACAAGCTTCTGTTTTTCACAAGCCCCAATCATAACCGCCCTACCCTTGGGATCTATGGCTAGGTACTGACCCGGAACGATGCGGCGGCAACCGGATTTTCCAAAGGTTTCCTGGTGAATTTTATCGAACACGTTTTTCTCCTTGTTGTAGTCGAGGATTACGATGCGACCAGAGTCGGAGCCGACGACGATGTAGTCCTTCTGAGCTCCGGTGAGACGGAATTGAGCTAAGGACCTAATGGCACCGAAGATTTCGACGGAGAGGATGGTTTGGATGCGACCGTTGTCGTCGGGGCGGAGGAGATCGAGGACCTTGCCTCTGGCGACGACGATCTCTTGGGTCTTGCCGCCGGAGAAGCTGCCGTTGATGGCGCAGACGATGCCGGTGGGTCGCTGCAGAGTGAGACTATAGAGATACATGGCGGTGGGCTAAGGAGTGAACCAATCTGTGTGGTTTAGGTTTAGGTTTAGGGTTTTAGACAAGTTCGGTTTTCAGATATACATTCGCGCAGAGACAAACACTTACACAAGGGTTCTGAGGGCTTCGCACGCTTCCCTTCTTTCGTCAATAACATGTATGTAGAGTTTTATTTTTTTATATTTATTTTTAAATCATTAAAATGAATAATTAATAATAATAATTTTTAAAAAATAAAAATTAAACAACAATGCAGAAAATTCCCATAGATAATAATATTACACTTTATTATTTATTGATTGTATAAAAAGTTTTCATATTAATAATGAATTATAATTACGCTTAGTGTTTAGCGCATTATTTTAAGAACAAAATTTAGACTTTATTTTTTTTCTCAATTTTTTTAACTCTTTTAATTATCTTTTATGTGTTCATTTAATTTAATTAAGTGAAGTTGAAAATAATAAATAGAATGTGATTAAAAAATTAAAGAAAAATAATTAGAGTCAAATTTTTTTCTTATCTAAAAAAAATAAATTATGATTAACGAGCTAGCTATTATATTTTACATTATGTTAGTACTAACAGCAAGATACTCGTACCAAAGCATGAGATATAATGGTTGATTAAAAAAAAGAAAGAAAGCAATGCTATATATAACGAAATGCGATTCGTTAACTGATTCACGAATGAGTTGGTACAGTTATAATCACCCACTTCTCCTAATTGATTTTAAAAATCCAAATAATAAAAAGACAAAACCCAAAACACATTCCATTCATAGGCGAAGATTTGAATCATGGATTGGGTGAGTTTGTTCCATTCATGCACAACCTAATCTTGATAATAAAGCATAGACGATAACCAATTCACTATCTTATCATTTTAAAAGTTGTTTAATGACACATTAACAGTCCTTTTAATATTTATAGGCAATTGATATTTGATCATAGCTTATTCTAGCAACCACACTTAATTAAAGCCTAATTATATAAACCGAGCCTGCAAACTAATGCCAAAAGAAAGAAGCTATGCAACAATGGCCAAGCACCCTTCTCTTCTGGCTATAGTGATGTTACTTTTGCTGATGACCACCATAAACCAGTCTTCCTCAGCTAGAACTCTTGGCAATCCAACCCCTAACCACAACCATGGGCATCACAGAATAACATTTTTTATGCGGGATATGCTCAATGGTACACGGCCTTCAGAGAAACCTGCCACTACTAAGGTCACTGGTCAACTGCCCTTCCCAAAACCTCTAGGATTTTTCCCTCTTAATGGAGGGATTCCAATACCCCAATCCACTCCAACAATTCCAGCCACTGCATCTTCCACTCAAACACTTGATCTGTCTAGCATTGGCTTCTCTTTTCCTACTAGAGCAACACTTCAAGAGCTGGAGTTTGGATCAGTAACATCAATAGATGAGGAACTGCTTGAAGGTGATGGAGATGAACTACAGAAACTTGGAAAAGCACAAGGGGTGTATGTTGCTAGCTCAGAGGATGGAAGTAGCCATATGGTGGCTATGACAGCAAGTTTTGTGAAGGGTGAGTTTCAAGATGGACTGAGACTTTTTGGAGTGCACAGGAGTGATGTTTTTGAGTCACATGTTGCAGTTATTGGAGGCACTGGAAAGTACTATGGTGCCAATGGCTATGCTGCAGTTAAGGTTGTGGACAGAGTAGGGTCTAGTACAGAAGAAGGAAAAGTAACAAGTTCCAAGTTCCTTTTGTTTGATGTGTATCTTAGTTAATAGGATCTAAAGTACCCAACTGATTAAAAAATCGGTCCGGGTTGTGTTTTCTCTTCAGTGTTGAGATCTAATCTCATATTTTGAGTATTAATGTTTAATATAGACTCGATTTCGTCTAATTCACTGCTATACTCACCTTCTGCTGGTATTGTTCTTCCCCAAAATAAACTTTGGAAAATATGGAAGAGTGTAGAATCCATATGTGAGAAGGGATAAGAAAAACTACATATCTACGGTTATAAAAGCCAGTTCTTGTTTAACTAGTAAAGAGAGAAGACTAGCTGAGAAACCAAGGAATTTGCAAATACATATCCGTGGGAACTTCTCCAGGAGTAGCAAGATGACAGATATCTACAAAGAGAACATAACTGAATTTCAATCAAAATGATTCTTTCAAGCACCAAATCCAAGAAATCTTTTGCGTTTTCCTACATCAGAAAGAACAGAAAGCCATGTCTTTAGAAAACATCTGAATGCAACATTTTTGGACTAATAACAAGAAATCTGCTTATCCTTAACAAGCTTGAGCTGCATTAAGTAACTCTATAATTAGACACATTGGCATAAAAAGCTTGAATAATGGGTGCTAGAATCATAATGTTTTGTAGCATCACTATTAAGAGACTGTTTGCTACGATGATAAATTGATTTTAATCTTCGGCTAAAGTATGTTCAACACATGTTTTTCTGTTGTCTTCATGAGCGATCAAATTAGCTTATCGGCATAGTTCTTCTGGGTTTCAGTTTATCTGATGCTGCGAAAAGAGAGGCTGAGGATAAATCACCAAAGCACATCAAAATGCAGTTAATGCTGCAAGCCTTCGATAAAATAAAAAGAGAAATAAAATTGTTATGTATAATTTAGTTATAGAAGAATGAAAAGAAAAGAAAGGCAATGCAGCATTGAGAAGGTTGTATTGGAAGAGTAGGTGGTTCAGACAGAAATCTAATCAAAGCACAACTAATAGAAAGCTACAGAAGTTGTGACGCCAAAACCAACATCAATGCAGAAGCTTTGCAGGAGCACTGCTGGTATCAGATTCAATATTAAGCGTGTACATTGATGCAAGAATATATCTTCAGAACACAATAGTTTGTTCTCTGAATGTGTCTGAAGTTCAACATCTGCTGTATAAACTATAAAGTACATAAACGCCAGGATTATACACCTTTTTCATTTTCACTTAGCTGAGAAATGCGCCTTAAAGTATGCATGAAACTGAACATGTTCACCAATGTTGTGTTTAGCTTTTATGATTAAAGTAACATCACCAAACTCACACAAAGTAACACATCTTTTGGTAATTACACGTAAAAATGTGATTTTTTTATCAACACCAAAAATAACTAACATAAATCACTATTCTGGAAACTCATTTCTTAGCAAAATCAAATTTGCAAAATCAAGCCAATAATGTATTGGAAATTAAATGCATCCCACTTCTGTTAACCTCATTTGCTTCGGAAATTACTGTCTAATCGTATTCCATGCATCTAGCATATGATAAAATTGCAATTGGAATCTTAGCCAATCTTGACAAGTTCACAACTACTGTGCAAGATATCACTTCCACTTAATCAAATAGTTCTGTATCTGCCAAACTGCCAATACTAACTGGCGAGTTGTTTTAACCAAATCACAACCTAGTGGAAAGAACATCCAACCACTCCATAGTATCAGCTCCACTTGTTGAAGATTAGATAGAGAAACCCCAAACCCCAAAAAAAAAGTTACTTGTTATATATGTGTGTGTAATATATATATATATATATATATATATACGCACAACCAGAAATCTGCTTCATCAACAACGAAATCTTCCTTTCTAATTGAGAAAATAATAATAATAATAATTCATGCTAGCTCGCTGCAACACAGGTTCCTCTTTGTGTAAAATGGCCAATGTTTTCCTACTCAATCCTGGCACTATCAAAGCCACCATCTGCCTCTTCTTCCTAACCACAACCTTCTTGATTGCTGACTCTGCCAGAATCCTAGATGAAGTGGAACCACAACCCCAAGTCATTAGCAATCTACCACTACCAGGAGCTGCCAATCCTTCAGTCACAACAACAGGTCCTGATACCACATCCCAGGTAGGCCCTGCCACCACTTTGCCAAATGGCCAAACACCTGCAGTCACGGCAGACGCCAACACTGACTCCAGTGACGAAGAAGCCAATGCTGACCCACCAGCTCCAGAAACGGAACCTCCATCTGCTGTCACTGCACCTGCTGATGATGTGTCACCAGGGGCAAGTCCTCAAGTTCCAGAGCAGCCACAACCAGAAGCTGAAGTACCTGCCATCCCTGATGAAACACCAGTGGTAGGTGGCAGCAACACAGTGGCAAAGGAGCCATCACTGTCCTTCTTCATGCATGACATCCTTGGAGGGTCACACCCATCGGCAAGAGTGGTGGCAGGAATAGTAGCAAACACTGATGTCACAGGCCTACCATTCTCCAAGCTCAACAACAACCTCTTCCCTATCACTGGAGGAATCCCACTAGTGAACCCCAAGCTCAATGGCATCATCACCAACAACAACCTCCCACTCCTTGTAGGCCTCAGTGGCTCTCAATCCTCCACTGTATACCAAAATAGAGGCACCAGCAATGTTGTCACAGGCGGCAACAACCAGCCATTTGTATCAGCAGGGAACCTTCCTGCAGGGTTTACACTGCAGAAGCTCATGTTTGGGTCGGTGACAGTGATTGATGACCAGTTAACTGAAGGGCACGAGCTGGACTCTGCTGTTGCTGGTAGAGCACAAGGGTACTACTTGGCTAGCTCCTTGGACGGTACTAGCCAGAGCATTGTGATAACAGTGTTGCTGCATGGTGGTGGTGGTGAGCAGCATCATGATGGAGTGGAAGACAGCATAAGCTTGTTTGGGATTCATAGGACTGCTTCCCCAGAATCTGAGGTTGCAGTGATTGGTGGGACTGGTAAGTACGAGAATGCTAGGGGATATGCTACACTTGAGACCCTTCTGAAGGAGGACCAGCACACCACCGATGGAGTGGACACCATCCTGCATTTCAATCTCTACCTCAATCGCTGAGTAGTGAGTAGTGTGCTTGTGATTGGCTTTCAGTTCACATTTGGTGTTTGAATTTGTGTATGGTAATTAAAATTGGCATTGTCATTATCAACGCCATATTTAGACGTGTGTATATCAAAGCATTCTCAACCCAACAAAAACTCAAGATAACATATTTAATTGACTTCTTTAAAACTTAAATTAGATTTTAGGAAATTCGGAATTTTTATTTGGAAAAGTGGTGTATTGAAAAGATACTTACATTATACATTCATATTTTGATATAAATTCTTATAATTTAAAAAAAAGAATAAAAAAAGTACCTGCGACTGTTATTTACATGTTTATAAGCATATCATCTTACAAAAACTGTGTTTGTTAAACAAGAAAAATAGTTAAACCAATAAAAAAAAAATGCGTATCATGAGATTAAATGGTGGGACCTTTTTATTATGACATCAAATAGGTAAAGAGAAAAAAAAGCTTACATGAATTTATTTATGCTGTCATGATATTTTGAAAACATTAACGCATAAGGTCCTTGATTAGAGCAAGCTAACAAGGTTCTCGATTGAATTGTATTACAAAGTTTAAGCCCTGACCATTTGAAACTATCAAGAATCGTTGATATTGTTGCAGTCACAATTTCAGGGATGAGAATGAAGCCCCATTAAAGGCTAAAGGTATTCTAGGAATTGTACATTTTTCACTATATATGGTAAGTCAGTCCAGAGTATACACTCATATCTTAAACGCCCATGCATCATCGGCCAAAAGAGAGTATAAAAGCACATTGTATTGAACTTCTTAGTATCATAGTAAACAGGCCTTGAATCCCTTTTCCAGTTCCTGAGCATCCAAGTTTTTCCCTATGAAAACAATTTTGTTTATCCTTGGTTCATCTGGCCCCCACAACCTTTCAGGTGAACCTTGAAATATGTCATGAACTCCCTGTTACAGAAAAAGCTATGCTTAATTCAGCGAAACTGGAGATACTAAATGATAACAGTAAAAGAAAGATGGTGTGGGGAAAGGGGAGGATGAGATGAGGGTAGAGAGAATGCATTTGGATCTTCTAAAGTGTGGGGACCATTTTAGAGAGTAAAGTGCATATAGCATAAATGAATTTTAAAGGGAGAAATTCTTAAGTGTTCCAAGAACAAGACATATTTCTTACTCTGTACCATTTAATGAGTGTCACGTCAGATTTGTAGGTCATTGTTGTCTTCTACTTCAACAACAATTTTAACTACACTTTATTGGTAACATTAAAAATATAGTTTATGTGGGAGACAAGAATGGTCCACAAATCTAACGTGATACCCATTCAATGGTTCAGAGCAAAAATTAATAGAATAAAAGAATTTTAAAGGAAATCAAGATCCGTATGGCAATCCCATCATGGAAAAGGAATTCAAAATTTCAAATTCACCTGAAAGACAAATCTCTCATTCATCCCTTGAACAGATAGAAGACCCTTCATCCTATAAATGTCTTCACTACGATCCAGTAACAAGGTACCAAGCCATGTGTTAGCCTGAAAAGGTTAACAAGTTATCCTTTCAGATAAATGCCATCATTGACTTTTTACAAAAATCTGGAATAAAAGGCATTTCACAAGCATCTAAAAGAAAAAGACAAATCGATCCAGTCAGCATTATGCATATGTACACACATTGCAAGTACTAACCTTCTCAAGGTCTAAGCTTCCTTCACAAACTATGCTAACAGATGAAACACCAGGATCGTGACTATGATCATGTGCGTGGTGATCATGGTGATGCTCTGCATAAAAACAAAATCAAATTTATTCTTTCACTTCACAGCACAACTACACAGTAAAAATAACAAGATTTTATAAGCTTTGTCCTTATATCTTATAAAGCATTGAATCGAGAAGCAACTAGGCAAAAACTGATCGACATCAAATATTAAAATTAGAGGAAATTATGATATAGATCTATAGACATCCGAATAAAATATGTATAAGTAAATAAGTTACACTTCATTGGTAAGACCCATAACACATGTACACCACTGCAATGTCACTAATGCCACAAACAAGAATATAATGCCATGTAAACAGTTCTGACTCAAGACAAATTAAATTAATAGGTACCATGCTTGTGGTCATGTGAATCATCATGGTGATGGTGGTGATCATCATGGTCATGGTGCTCGTGGTCGTGGTGATGATCTTCCTTTGCACCTTCATCATTAACAGCACTCTCAATCCTTGTAAAAGATCAAGAAAACATACACAAATCATATATGCAGGCTTGGACAGCAGAAAGATAACAAGATGAAAATTGAAGCAGAAGTATCCAAATATCCACCAAAGATTATGGATTAAAGGGCACTAAAGCAAGGCATTGACAAGGGTAGGAATGTGAATACTTAGAGCGTTGTTGCCATTAAGGACAGGAATTAACACCAAAAGTTCTTAAACACATATGTATATGAACAGTAGACAAAATAAGTAAGAACTAAGAAGCAAATAAATATTAATCGCCAACTACAAAACTGAGAGTAATTTTAGTATAAAAGACCAAGGTATACAACTAGTTTTAAATGAAAGGCATAAAAGCTTGCAGGAACCATAAGATTAAAAAGGAACTCCTTGGGCAGAGAGCAAGTGACCCAAAATTCAGATTTCCTTTTTCTTAAACAATTCAAAGTTCAAACTCAGAAAGTAGGAAACAAGAACAAAAAGCTACCTCTCCAAATCAAAGCCCCCAATGCCAAGAACATAATCCAAGTTAACTTTTCCAAACTCTGTCCGCTTTAAATGGGCCATGCTGTTTATTTTCTGAATTAAAAAACGCAGCAACATTCATAGGGTGCTCCAAATAATGAAATTAAATTAAAATAAAACTCAACATTTAGATACAATAGGAAGAGAAAGACACCAACCCTTATCCGCTGGACCAAAGAAGCAATGTCTGATTCACCAACAAGGTCAGTCTGGTGCAAGGTAGACAAGAGTATTAGCCAACTATCTCTGGCATAAAGAAAGTACTCATTCCATAACCCGGTATGTAGAATTTTAAGAACGATTCTACATTGAATGTACGGACAGACAAGATCAACCATACTACAATGAAACTAAACTATCCATTAGTTGGTTAGCTATTTATTGAATCAAAATTGATATGCCCTTCTCTAAATAATCCAAATGTTTGAGTTTTACCACATTAACGTAGAACTGAAGCTACTCTGCAATAAGGATAAATTAATCAATACCTTATTTACAATTATACGATCAGCGTATGCAATCTGCTCCACTGCCTCATTGACCACACCTTTTGGCTTAACCTCATCGAGATGAAAAGCAGCATGTTTAGCATCAACCAAAGTGACAACACCATCCAACTTAACTTCATTAAAAACCTTATCCTCCGCATAAAAGGTCTGGATTATTGGCGCTGGATTCGCCAAACCTGTAGACATACAAACAAGTGATGAAAAGGCTTAAAAGTTTGGTAATATGAAAGGCATAACTAACAATAATTAAATACATAAAAGGCTCAAATAGACGTGACCGCAGGCCTACTCAGTTTCGTTACCTGTAGTCTCTATAACAATATGGTCAAATTTTGCTTTCTTCTTAGTGACTAATTCGGAAATCATTCTGACAAGATCACCCCTGACAGTGCAGCAAAGGCAGCCATTGTTCAACATCATAATATCTTCAGCCCCAGCAGTTTTGGAAGCGACTAAAGAACCATCTATGTCAACTTCACCAAACTAGAACAACGGAGGCAGAAAGCAACACGTTAACGGAAATAATCAATATTCATATTGAAATGAATGCCTAACCAACTACACTCAAATTGCAGCACATACCTCGTTCTCAATAACCGCAATTCGCTTTCCATGCTCCGCAGTCAAAATATGGTTTAGTAGCGTTGTCTGCTCAATTCCACAACAAAATCACATGAACAACAGTAGTTCTGATACTGCAAATTTGCAATGAATAGAAGAAATAGAAAAAAAAAAAATGAGACAATAGAAAGGAAGATACCTTGCCAGAACCAAGAAAACCGGTGATGATAGTAGCGGGAATGCGATTATCGGGCGGAATCATGGTGGAAAGGTCGGAGCCCTCAGTGTGGGGCGGCGCTGAGGTGGTTGCGGCGACGGTGAAGTGGCGAGAGGCTCTGCTAGGGTTGAGAGCGAATGTTCTGGAAGAAGAGTAGGTTAGCAGTTGGGAATGGCATCTTGTTGTTGTTGTTGTGTAGAGAAGAGGGGAAAGGGAGGTTGGGATTCGGAGAGGAAGGAAGGGTTTGGGATTGCGATAAGCAAGGCCAAAGAAGGTGGATGCAAGCTCAGCCGTAAAAGAAGCCATGGAGTGGAGAGTGGAGAATGAAGAATGGAGAATGGAGATAGATAGATATTAATATTTGGCCTTTCAGCCGTTGATGTTGAAAGAGAAGGAGACAAGAGGGTTTAGATATATTTGGCTATTTGGTAAACCACACCAGCGGGTTTTATCCGTCCTCCATCACCATCACTACGCTCTATGGATAATGCCGTGTATCTCACTTCTGAATATATTCCTAGAATTAGAATGGACATGTCTAAAAAATAAAGTGTAATTAGATATAAATAAATAATAAAAATATAAATGTGATGTAATATGAGTGAAAATATGTTTAGTTAGAATTATTAATTTATGAATTTCAATATTAAAATTCTATGTATTGTATAGTTTTTTTAAAAAAAATTTAGATAGAATTTAAAATTAGAGGTCAAAAGAAAAAAATTAAAATTATAAAAAAAAAATATAATTAATTTATTCATATAAAATTTAAAAAAATATAAATTAAAAATTAAAAATATTTAAAATTATAAAAAAATATAATTTGATTTTAAAATTAAAAAAATCATATAGAATTTAAAAAAGTATAAACTAAAAATTAAATAAAACAATGACTGAAAGATAAAATGATAAATGTAAAGATTTGTATTTGATTAATTAAATAATTGTTATGTCAAGTGGTTTTTACAATTGAGTTCACAATAATTATTTATAGAGTCTAAAATTAGTCGTTATCTCCCAATAAACATGTTTCTCATATTTCCTAAGCTTTTTTCTTACTTTTCAATTTCGTGGAATCATGGTCATCAATCAAAGTAGTAGTTACTGTCATGTCATGTCAGCTAAGTTCCTTTAATTTAAATATCAAATACATTATATAAGTTAGCTGAATAACTACTCCACTAATTAATTATTTCAACATAATCCTTATGTTTTAGAAAGATGGCTACCATGCAATTAAAGCAAGCCCACGTGTTCTCCATCAATCTTATCTTCAGTTTCAAACCTCTTTTGAACTTGCAAGAGTCATAAAACTATTTTTTCAGTTGTTCTTATAATTTAGGAAAGTAATTTTTAACTTAATCAATGTTTTATTCACTTCTTTCAACACCATATTCTTTATAGATTTTCATTGGCACGTGTAACTCACTTCCTCACAAGGTTTAGGCATATTATTAAGGTAATTTAATAAATTGTTTCGACTATCAATTACTTACGTCATCTGCCTCAATTATAAGTTGATTGGCCTTAACTATTTAGTTGAACTAAAATGTTTTGGTATTAACACTTTGTCTCCTAATTAGAAAAATAACATATATGTGATACACAAAATAAAACAAAACAACATATATGTATTATAAGCTTAGAAAAATAACTTCATTCAAAATATCTTTACTACTATCTTTGGCTGAGCATTATGTTTGTATTATAAAATTAGAGTATTCCTTGATTCAAGTGAGCTTCTCTCTTGTTACACCAATCAACCCAAATATACAAAAATGTGTAAAGTAGTACATTTTGCCTTAAGAAAAACTTATTGATAGAGAGAAAGAAATAGAGACATTATGGGTTTTACTCCAAAAGCTCTAATAAATTATCTCTTCTGATACATATCTAATGTTAAAGAACAACCAGAAGTTAGGTAGGTGCTAATTCTGGGTCTCCCCACGAGGCATTCGGCTACTACAACATTTTTTATGTTCGTAGAAGCTTGACCAAGTTTGTCATGAAAAAGTAATACAAGTCTCGCTAAAAAATTTCTAAAGCATAACAGAAGAAAACTTACACATAACATTATACACGAGGCAAACTAGTACAACTTGAAAGGAGTTTGAACATAAATGTCCATACCACACATAAACATGTCTAAAATCCTCGTACAAATTATTTTAAATTCACTCCATTTCTAGCAGACTGAATGTCTTAGCGAAACTAATAGAAACATTTATAGAGGCATTGGTCAACGAAATAAAGCCACATTCTTCGGCAGTAAGGGTTGATCCAAAGTATTGTCACTATTGTAAGTAGCAACATGGCATAGGATGCCGCAAAACTCCAATAAAAGGCAGTGAAATCAATTGCAGAATCATTTGTAATGAGCTCAACAAATAGGAATGCTAGCAAGGATGATGAGTCAGCTGATTCAGATGGGAGTGGACAGTTTGGAAGCCAACTGGGTAATTAGTTAGTTTAACGTGATGGGCAAATGGTAGAAGATCCAGAAATCAAGGGGAATAGGCGAAGCAGCAGGTTGAGGATAACCAATGCACGTTGGAAGGGCTTTGTGTGAGCATAACAAATATAAGCAATGAGTGTAGGATGAGGGAAGCATGTTGTGTGTGAGATCATTCTTCTGCTCCTCTCTGTATTCCTTCTCCATGTTCCTATTCCGCCCTTTTCTCTGTACTTGATAATTCAGTCTATAATCTGATTGCTATACACTCATACTACTAGTAACTCTTGCTTAATAAAACAGTACGAGGCATATTCAGTCAATTATCTGAGAGTTATATTCTTTGTAGCCTGTTACATTTGGTGCTTTCATTTCCACCATGGCTAAAACACGAGACTGAAAGAATTTGAAAATGATGTCAAACACTTGATGGAATTGATGGACAAATGTGATCAGGATTATGGAGCTAGATTTGAGCGGATTGAAGCTACTAGCAATTTCATCATATTAGAAGGTTGCATCATACTAAAGCTATTTCAGAAATGTGTGCAGTTCAATTAGCTGATCCTACCCTGCCATAAGACAAGCTTTTTAGGACCTGTCGGTTGATATTGAACCTGAAATGGCCATACTGTGCACACTTATAGGACTGTTTTCAACAAGCCTACAGGGTTACCTCCTCCAAGAGAGCAGAACCATTCTATTCCCTTGGTAGAAGGATCCAACCCAGTCAAGGTGAGGCCATACAAATACCCTCACAGTTAGAAAAAGTAGATTGAGAAAATAGGACAAGAGATGCTTGATGAGGGCATCATTCAGCCAAGTAACAGTCCTTTTTCATCACTGATATTACTCGTTAAAAAAATATGGTAGCTAGAGGTTATGCACTGATTATAGAGTTCTTAATGCAATTACTATTAAGGATGGTTTCCCTATGCCAACTGTGGATGGGCTATTAGATGAATTATATAGAGCTAAATATTTCTATAAACTGGGTCTCAGGTCTGGAATATCATCAAATATTGATGAATCCTAAAGACAGGCATAAGACAACATTCAGGACACATCAAGGCAATTATGAATAGCTAGTTATGCCATTCGGCCTAACAAATGCACCTGTAATATTTCGATGCTTAATGAATCAGATTTTTCAAGGCTTACTGAGAAAATATGTATTGTTTTTTTATGAAATTTTAATATACAGTCCAACTTGGTCTGCACACTTGCAATATTTGGAATCAGTGCTACAAATCTTGCAGGAAAACATCTTGTTTGCGAAACTGTCCAAATGCTCTTTCAGATTGACAAAAGTGGATTATTTGGGACATATTGTGTCAGGAACTGGGGTTGCTATGAAGAGTACTAAAATCCAAGTTGTATTGCATTGGCCTAGACCTACAGACATCAAACATTTAAGAGGATTTTTGGGGCTGACAAGGTAGTACAGGAGATTCATCAAAGCTTATGCAACTATAGCAGTGCCACTCACAAATTTACTCAAGAAAAAAGCATTTATATGGAACATAGAAGCTGAGGAATCCTTTCACAAGTTAAAATAGGCTATTACAATTGCACCAGTGCTAGCTCTTTCAGATTTTTCACAGCCTTTTACACTAGAAACTAATGCTACAGGGACTGGTGTTGAGGTTATCCTGTGCCAATCCAATCACCCTATAGCCTATTTTAACAAAAAGCTATCACCTAGAATGCAAAAATAATCTGCATATACAAGGGAATTATTTGCTATTACTAAAGTTATAACAAAGTTCAGACATTACTTGTTGGGGAATTTATCATTAGAACTTACCAAAAGAGCTTGAGAAGCTTATTGGATTAGTCTTTACAAACACCTGAGTAGCAAGCATGGCTGCATAAATTCATTGGTTATGATTTTAAGGTAGAATACATACCAAGGAAAAAGAACGTAGTTATAGATGCACTATCCCGGTCCTTGTTGACAACATGGTCAAAGCCTCAGACAAAATTCTTACAAGAATTGAAACAGGAAATTACTGTTGATGCATAACTCAAGGAAATTGTAAGGCTATATAAGAACAAGATCCAACCAGATCAGAATTATACTGTTAGAGATGAGTTATTATACTGGAAAGGGAGATTAGTGCTACCTCAGTATGTTAATTCTTAAAGTTTTGACTGAATACCACTCTACACCTATAGGAGGAAACTCAGGCATTGCAAGAACTGTGGCAAGAATTGCAAATCAGTTTTACTGGCCTAAAATGAATCAGGATATCAAGAAATTTTTGCAAAATTGTTCCATTTGTCAACAAGCTAAGGCAGTGACCACTTTACCTGCAGGTTTGTTGTAGCCTTTACCAATACCTAATCAGGTTTCGGAGGATATTGTAATGAATTTTATAACTGGTTTATCATTATCATTTGGTTGCACAATTATTTTGGTAGTGGTAGATAGGTTATCTAAATATGGACATTTTGTGGCACTCAAATCATATTATACAAGTAAACAGGTGGCTAAAGCATTTATGAATGCTATTGTTAAACTCCAAGGCATCCCTAAGTCAATAGTTTCAGACAGAGATAAGGTGTTTTTATAAGCAAGTTTTGGTAGCATCTGTTTCAGTTGCAGGGAACAACCTTGGCTATGAGTTCAACCTACCACTCGCAGACTGATGGACAGTGTGAAGCCCTGAATAAATGTTTAAAAATGTACTTAAGGTGCTTCTTTTTCCAAAATCCTAAAACTTGGTATAAAGCACTACCTTGGGCAAAATATTGGTACAACACTTCATTTCACATGAGTTTGGGAATGACACCATTCAAGGCACTGTATGGTAGGGACCCTCCTGATGTGACAAGGTACAATTGGACTTCAATTGATTCACCAGATTTGCAAGAAAAATTGCAGAACAGGGATACAATTCTAACTCAACTGAAAAATAACTTGATTCGAGCACAACAAGTGATGAAAACACAAGTTGATAAGAAAAGAAAAGATGGACAATTGGAAATAAGAAGATTGGTGTTAGTAAAACTACAACCATATAGACAACTTTCAGCAGCATTGAGGAGGAATCAGAAGCTTAGCATAAGAAACTTTGGTCCCTTTCTAATCATTGCCAAAATAGGGTCTGTAGCTTACAAACTTCAGTTACCAGAGTCTGCAAAAATCCATCCAGTATTTCATATTTCTTAGTTGAAACCCTTTAAAGGGGACTCCACAAATCAATGCATTCCACTGCCTTTGACTACATGTGAGTTAGGCCCTATTTTGTAGCCAGCAACAGTTCTAAAAACCAGAACAATTTTAAAAGGCGACCTCCAGATCCCACAAGTACTGATTAAATGGGAAAATTTAGAGGAAACTGAAGCTATTTGGGAAGATATTGATGTTATGCAAGCCAATTATCCGAACTTCAACCTTGAGAACAATGTTGATTTTAAAGGGGATGGTAATGTAATAAGATCAGCAAATAAGAATTCCAACAAGGATGATGAATCAGCTGATTCAGATAGGAATGGACAACTTGGAAGCCAGTTGGGCAATGAGTTAGTTAAACGTGATGTACAAATGGCAGAAGATCCAGAAATCAAGGGGAATAGGCGAAGCAGTACACTGAGGATAACCAATTCACGTTGGAATGACTTTGTGTGAGCATAGCAAATATAAGCAGTGAGTGTAGGATGAGGGAGACATGTTATGTGTGAGATCATTCTTTTGCTCCTCTCTGTATTCCTTCTCCCTGTTTTCTATTATTCCATTTTCTCTGTACTTGATATTCAATCTATAAACCAATCGCTATACAATCATACTACTAGTAACTCTTGCTTAATAAAATAGTACGAGGCATATTCAGTCCATTGTCTGAGAGTTATATTCTTTGTAACCTGTTACATCAGTGTAAGTAAGGGTTCTGATTTCACTTTGAACTTTTCGGATACAAACTCAATTTTAGCTTAACCAAGTTATATTTCAAGATTCTTAACCAAATTCTCAAAATTAACCAATATTTAATTCCTTGGTATATTAATTTTTTTGAAACTATTTAGAGTTAACTAATCCCTTAGTCTAACCCTAATTAGAGAAGTCTTTAACACAAACAAAGGAATCAAAAGTAAGGTCATACAATCCACAACACCTATTCATAGATATTAAAGAGATTATGGTGTTTATCTCAAGTTCAAGCTTATACACAATTTTCTCAAATCATATATAAACTCTAAAATCAATCCAAGATTGGCCAAGTCAAAAAAAGTATTAAGATAAGACATAAACACTTGAATCACCAAATAAAAACTTGGATTAAGCATAAAAACAAGTTTACATCATCCAAAGACAAGATTTATCATCACCCTAACTAAGAGTATTTAGTTACACATGAAAAAAGTAGAAGAAAAAAAGCAAACTCTATGGAAGAAATTAAGATGAAAAGATGAAGAAAATCCCTAAATCTTCAAGGTGGAATGACCCATTCCTCCATTAGGGTGAAAGTTGTCTTTTCTCTGCCCAGATAACATAAGAAATGCACCCATTTTTCCTTTTATATGCAGTACAAGCATGTGACAAATTTTTCTTTGACCGATTAATCTTCCATTTTTGACCAACTAATGGGTGACATATTTTTTTTCATGAGCAATTAATCAATCAAAAGTGGGCTGTTAGTCACGCGAAAGGCTCAAAGTGCTGGAACTTGGGCGATTAATCATCCAAAAATGGGTGACTAATCGGTGAATGACATATTGCACCATGAATGGGTAATTAATCGGTGAGAAATGGGCAATTAATCACTCAAATTTCTTCATTCTTGTTTCTTATTCATGCTTCCCATCATCTCCCTTGTCATCAATCTAAAAGAACACATTAAACATACAATGAAAACTTTACTTAACACAATAAAACATGATCAAAAAAATGATTTTACTTTTTTTTTATAAATTCCATTAACAAATGAAAGACATTACTTCTGATAAAAATAAACTAAAGAAAGAATCTCAATCAAATGGTTGGATGAGAATAAAAACAATATTTTGCTTAGGAAAAACATAATTTTCATAATTTTATTACGTAAGTAATTACATTTCATATCAATACCTCCTCCTTTGAAAACAACCTTGTCCTCAAGGTTGATGTAAAACCATTAAGAACCAATTACCCAAAATGATCAATAGTTCAAGACTCCAAGCTTTACCGGAAGTATGGCCACGGCAATGCAATGTTTCATACCCATAGTGGTGTCTATCCGCCTAGCACCTTGCTGGATTGAATGATGAATAAAATCACACACAAAAGTAAGGCCAATTATGATGTTGCTGGTCAAAAGTAACACACAAGTGTTGCATTCCCATGATACACTCAAAAGCCAGTAGGGTTGCATTTCTATTGATTCAGATCTATTAACATGCAGCAGTACTAACTGGTCCTCCACCTTTGCTGATCTAATTAATTGCAATTCAAGGAAACAAGCACAAGATAAGTCAATTATGACTTCTCTTGCAAAAGCCAGTAGTGCCAAACACATCAGTAATACAAGCTTGTGCCAAACATATTCAACACATGTTGGTAAATGCTTAATTTTTAACTTTTGATCCAGTGATAAATGCTTGGTTCAACATATTTGAATTTTGCAATTCATTAAGTTAATTAAAAAGTTTTTATTTTCCGTAATGCATATATCTTTATCCTTCATTTTTCAATAACACTTTACACAGAATTAAAAAAACAACATATATGTATTATAAGCTTAGAGAAATAACTTCATTCAAAATCCAAAGTAATTTTATTGATATCTTTACTACTATCTTTGGCTGAGCATCTTGTTTGTATTATAAGATTCTGCGTACCTTGATTCAAGTGAGCTTCTTTCTTGTTACACCAATCAATCCAAATATACAAAAAAGTATAAAGTAGTACATTTTGCCTTAAGAAAAACTTATTGATAAAGAGGACGAAACAGAGACATTACGGGTTTGACTCCAAGAGCTCTAATAAATTTCTATCTCTTCTAATACATATCTAATGTTATAGAAGAAGCAGAAGTTAGGTAGGTGGCTAGGTGCTAATTCTGAGTCTCCCTCACGAGGCATTTGGCTACTACAAACATTTTTTAGATACGTAAAAGCTTGACCAAGTTTGTCATGAAAAAATAATACAAGTCTCGCTAAATAATTTCTGAAGCATAATAGAAGAAAAGTTACACATACATTATACATGAGGCAAAATAGTACAACTTAAAAGGAGTTTGAACATAAATGTGCATACCACACATAAACATGTCTAAAATCCTTGTGCAAATTATTTCAAATTCACTGCATTTCTAGCAGACTCAATGTCTTAGCGAAACTGATAGAAACATTTGTAGAGGCATTTGTCAATGAAATAAAGCCACATCCTTCGCCAGAGAGGGTTGATCCAAAGGATTGTCACTAATATAAATAGCACCATGACATAGGATGCCGCAAAACTCCAATAAAAGGTAGTGAAATCAATTGCAGAATCATCTTCCTCTATGACCTTAGAGGAAGTCGAAGGTGGTGGTGGTGGAGTGCCTCTATTGCTATTTTCCCAAGAAAGATATGGGTTTCCTTTGTAGCTATTTTCATCAAAGGTTCCAAATTGTCCCTTGTCAGGGACTCTACCTGACAAGTTGTTGTAGGACACATTGAAGATGGCCAAAGAGTTCATGTCTTGCAATTGAACAGGGAATTTCCCGCTCAACTTGTTGCAAGAGAGGTCTAAGCTCTCTAACTCTTGTAGCTTGTGAAAACTTTCTGGAATAGATCCATTCAAGTTGTTGTGAGATAAGTTGAGTGCATGAAGAGAAAGTAGGTCTCCTATTTGCTGTGGAATCTCTCCTGTCAATTGATTGGATGATAAATCTAAACCAGACATATAATTGAGAATATCACCTTTGTAGGAGAGAAGTGAACTTTTTGTCAGCAATTGCACTTCTTCTTGAATACTATATAGATATGTATCTTCTTCGAACCATTTCTTTTGGAAATTGTAGTCTTGATCATACAAAAAAGGAATATACACTACTGTAAACGCCACACTGCTCTTCCCAAAGGACATGTTATTCAAACATGTAGGAATGGACCCAATGAAGTTATTACGTGAAAGGTCCAGAAAACTAAGTTCTTTTAGCTGACATATTTGATTGGGAAGTTCACCTTTCAACTGATTACCTCCCAATAATAGAAGCTTCAAATTCTTAAGCCTATGAATGCCGCTTGGAATGTATCCTGAAAATTTGTTGTCTCTCAAGTCCAGTGTCAACAAATATTCACGTCTTAGCAATGTATCTGGTATCGTTCCATTGAAACTATTTCCTTGTAAGTGAATGGAGATTATGTATGTAGAGCTGAAGCCCAAACAAGAAGGTATTTCACCGGAGAATCTATTATAAGAGAGGTTTATAACATTAAGGTAAACAAGTTTGCACAGCTCTTCAGGTAGTGCACCTTCAAAGTTGTTCTGTGCTACACTTAGGTAATTAAGTGTAGGATTGTCAAGCCAAGTAGGAAGTTTTCCTGATAACTCATTACCAGATAAGTCCAACTTAATTAGAAAAGGCATACTCAGTAACACTTCTCCAAGTGTTCCACTGAAGTTGTTATTATCCATCATCAACATTGCTAATTGTGCCCAGTTTATCGGTCCATTAAAAATTTGCCCACGCAAGTGATTATTTGATAATCTCAAATAACGTAGTGATGGACATCCCAAAAGCATATGTTTGGGTATTTCCCCAGAAAAATTATTGTTGGCCAAATCCAAGAATATTAAGCTTGACATGTCTCCAATTGAGCCAGGAATCTCACCATGAAACATATTGCTTGAGACATTGAGATATATCAAATTTGGTAGAATGAAACCAATACTTTTAGGGAGGATACCTTGGATCTTGTTGTTTGATATTTTCAAATAGAGCAATTTATGCATGTGTTCACTTGCATCAGCTGGCAGTTGAAAATCCCCGGTGAAAGAGTTATCATTCAGTAACGCAACTGCTATTTTGGTGTTGTTCTCAAACAACCAAGTGGGAAACATGCCAACCAAATTGTTGAACGAAAGATAAATGTATTTCAAACTACGTTGGTATGATAGAAAGGTAGGAATAGTACTTGAAGGAAAGTTCACTTGGCAATTCATAATTTCCAAAACCTCCAGTTGAAATGAAGGGATCCAAGGGATGTTTTCAGTTTCCAATTGCAACTTCTTTGTGAATCCTCCAAGCACTAACACCTTTAGCTTCGAATTATTAGCGAAGGAGCTTAATGATAATAAGCCTTCGAAATTATTTTCTGCAAGGGAAAGATATTCAAGGGATGCAAGGCGAGCAATGGAAGATGATGGTATGATACCTCCAATCTCATTAAACGTGAGATCGATAACCCGAAGTGATGTCAAGTTCCCAAAGCATGTAGGTAGAGTTCCCTCGAAGTTATTTCCGCTAAAATCTAATTCTTGAAGGTTCTTCATTTGACATAAACCTAGTCAAAAGAACACGTACGATCAAGTTCATGTTACATAATCTACGTACCAATATGGCATAGAAATACCTTCAAGGTAGCATTTGATTTGATAACTTCCTTACTTTGAGTTGGCAAGAGCCCATTGATGTGACAATTTGCCATACGAAGAACTTCCACGTTGGTTAAGTTAGCCAGTGCTTCACAATAGAGACAAGTGTTAGCAAAGAATAGTTTATCATAAATACTGAATCCACAGTTCACGACATGCATTATTCCATCAAGTATATATATTGATGGAGGAGGCGTTTCCCGCACTCCACCAAAACCGTCCTCCACCAAAATTTTCCGGCAATAACAGGTTTTTGTTTTTTAGTATTATTATTATTATTATTATTATTATTATTATTATTATTATTATTATTATTATTATTATGTGTAAAAAAAATATTGCCTCATGTTAGAAGCAAGCAAAGCAAAGGCAATCATCTTAATTTATTAAACATTTATCAAAAACATATTTAACTATTAATATACTTATATATATGGTTAATAAGGGATTGACAAAAAAAAAATCATAATTATGTGTAAGTATACTCTTGATTAAATTGATTTGACAGTTAATCAATACATATTTAATTTAAGGGAATTTACGTGTGTAAATATGATTATTCTTAATACAAAAATTACACACAAACTATACACTAGTGCAGACTTATCATTTATGGTTTCTCCTTTTCCTTATAATTTTGCTTCCATTGGACTAACGTTTCCAAAGTAGTGACAAATGAGCATTTTACATGCTTTTAAGATTTGGACCATGATAAAAGGGAAACTTTATTCAAATTTCGTTACATTGTGTTTTCTCATCAATTAAGAAAACTTCAAAATTATCTTAATTAAATGTTCAGGTCAAAACTTTTTTTATTAAGGGAAAAAATGTGTTTTCACTTTTTTGTACAACTTGGTCAAGTCCCAAAGATAGAAGATTAGAAGCTAAGGTCTTGAACTTCAATTTTGAGTGAGATAAGAGAAATTATTACATGCTTCTATAATATAATTAAAACATCATGATATTGAGATTTGGGAGAAAAAAAAGAAAGAGAGTAATGCCAAGGTAGGTTGATAAAGTGACAACCCATACTGACACCCAGGACATTTTTTTAACCATTTCATCTATTACGGTGCTTTAAAATCCTTAATTTTGACCTAATTAAAAATTCTTAAAATTGTAGAGACTTAAATTTCATACTTCTAAATTGTAAGGACTTAATTGAAAACTTAAATTTAGTATTGGATCACCATATTAAATTATTAATATAAATTAGATTAATATTTTTTTTTGTCCTGTCCTAATCAATCTCCCTGCAAAGAAGACAATTTAAATTTATAATATAATTTTATTGTAATGCCAAGAAATAAAAACATGCTCCTCCATCATGTAGAGACCCATGCAGATCATTGTCATCTAAGAAAAAATAATATATATTTATTTTAAATTTTTACTGTACTCACACATTTAGTGTGCACAATACTTCTAATGTTAAATGTTTAAATATTTTAAATTTTTTTTGTCCGGAATGATATGGATCGTTATATATAAGTTAGTATTACCATATATATTATCAAAAAAAAAGTTTTTATGAAAACAATAATTCACAATCAAAGATAACTTACTTTTCTTGTAAATATGTATTCTAACTTTAACTGGATATTTAAAATTTGTGATGATGTGTGTTAATACTGACATAGTTCTTATAGCTGTAACATATTAGGATAATTTAAATTGATATCTATAGCATTATTCAAATAGTAACCACTAATTTTTTTAGCATAAAAAAAAAGTCACCACTAGTTCACAAATTAATAAGCATAAGCATTACATATGATATATCATTTTAAAAATGTAACCAAATAGAAAAATATTGTATAGCCAACAACCCCTACCTTAGGTTGAAATTTAACTTAATTAGCATTGAACTCTTTACTATTTGGTCATAGAAACTTTAATACCATATCAAGGACTAAGTGACTAACTATTTTAATTAAAAGCTAATGCTCTATTATGTATATAATTAAAAGTTCATGAATGATTTTATATACATCTCTAAGTTTTCTAAAAAGAAGACAAATAGAAAATAGAATGAGAAAAGCTACTATTGTACAAAAACAATAATAATAAAGAAAACAAAGAGTAATGAAACTCCATTTTTATTTTAGTAAAGCTTAGAACTCAATTTGTAGGTTTGGCAGATGGGCCCGGCAGATGAACCTTCAGTGAGAGTCCTAGATGTCCTTCTATTAAGATACAGAGAAAGGATAAGAAATTAAAAAAAGAAAACTAAAATAAAAAACATGTGTAAGGATTGAATTTCGTTACACTCATTGCATATTCCAAAATCTTATCAATGGAATTACCAACATGGGACGCAATGAAACTCCCTTTTTTTTATTGGAAAAATATTCAACAATTTTATTCAAAACCATGAGGCAATACATCCAAGGTCAGGAGCTTCTTCAATCCATACAGAATCAGAGAAAGAACAAGCTAACTTAGCTAAGTGCATGAAACTCCATTTATGATGAACCTTTTTTAACAAATTTCTTTACGTTATGTACAAATTATTACCTTGAAAGGATCCCTGTAGAAGATAACAATCGGAAAGAATCAGATTCTTTAGGGATGCTATTCCACTCAAGAGGTTCAGAATGCTGCTGTTAAATAAATTGTTACTGAGGTCCAAGGTCTCCAACATCTTCAATGCCTTTGAACTCCGGTAACCTTTCAAAATGATTGATTGGAAATATAATAAGTTCATATATTGTTCATGAGTAATGTTAAAGACTTATACCAAATTAAATATCTTATTACAAATGATGTAATAATCTAAGTCAGCATTTTCTCATTATTATTAATCCAATTTAAAATGATACAAGTGAGCCAAGAAAATTATATAAAAAATTTTTATATATATATATCATCAACTTATCTTTGATTTGTGAATAATTGTGTTTTAATTTCTTATTAAGAAATTTAAAACTTCACCAAGATTTATAATTTTAAATTTTAAAACTGCACATGTCATTTTTAACTTTTTTTCTTTTAAATTTTAAATTCAAATTATCTTTTTAAATTAATTATGCATATATCATTTATAACTTTAATAATTTTAAATATGTTTTATCTTTTAATTTATATTCATAAATTCTATATTGATAAATTAATCATACATATTCTTTTATAATTTTAAATATTTTTCTCTTTTAATCTATATTTATTTAGATTCTATCTAAATGAAAAAAAAAACTTGTAATGCATGTAAGATGCTTTTTTTATTCGTTTTCGTATGATTTTAATATTTATTAGTTTATGTGCTAATGGTATGTTAATATTTTAAATTTGTGTAAATGACCTATTTAAATTTCATTGTGTGCAAAAATATCTTCTATTAAATAAATCGTCAAATATTTAAAGTAATTACTGTATGTTCATAAATAAAAAAAAAGTTTTTATTATGAGATTTTCACGTGACTCCTAAGAATCAATCATCAATCAAATATATATATATACACACACGCACACGCGACGCGTAAGAATCAATCATCAATCAAAAATATATATATATATATATATATATATATATATATATATATATATATATATATATATATAAAAGATAATTGGATTTGTGAAATTGTGCCAAATGTCATCTTTAAATTGTTTATCAATGAAATTTAAATTTTATTGTGTTATAATTTTTGTATGTCGTGTGCATTAATAAATAAATCAATATATAAAAGAAGAATCGGATTTGTGAAATTGTGTCAAATATCATCTTTAGATTGTGTACCAATAAAACTTGAATTCAATTTTCTTTTTCTTTAAATTTGAATTCAAATTTTATTATGGCATATTTTTTTATGTCATATACAATAAATTATTGAAGAAAATTTAAAATTTAAAATTCTATTATTATCGTATTATAAATAATTTGAAATTAGAATCTTATTTTTTTGAGACTATGAATTATTCTTACAAAGTTCAATTCATTTGAACTGAATATGAGATTAATTTTCATTCGATCGCATAAATATAAGTGTTATGTAGTCTCCTCACAAAAGTCACTTTTTATTTAGAATAAAAATTCATTAATATATCTTATTACATAACTCAAATGTTTATTTTTGTTATTTTAATATAAACAATTTAAAATTTCTTTTATTAATATCATTTTTACAAAAAGTTCATTAATAACTTGGAGTCACCACTTTAGGAATAACTTTATCTAAGTATTACTTTTAACCTAAAATTACTTAAACAATTAGTCAAACACCAAAAATTTATTAATATTTTATTACATGATACTATTTTTTATTTATTTTTATAATTCTATGCATTACACGAATACTAGTCTAATAGTATATAAAATTACTAACGAATTAGAAATAAAAAAATTAAAGAATGAAAACATACTTTCACAACTAATACCACCATAATTAAAAACAAAACCATATTTAAGTAAATAACAAATATATAATTAAGAGCTAATTTATGCATTTTATACAATAAAAAAAAGCTTATTTGCAATTTATTTCATTATCTTTTAATTATCACATAATAATTCCATCAAATATTTATCATTTTACTAATCGGATTGTGTTTCTACACAAACAAACCAAAAGAAAAAAAAATTATTTGCTTTCAGAGTAAGTTTTTTTTTTTTTACTCTGTCACATTAGTTTGGTGATATGATAATTTAATATGTCATACATTTAATAACGGAGGTTAAATAATTTTTCTTATTATAAAAGGATGTGATAATTAAAATTGATCACTAATCAAAAAAAAAAAAATACCATGCAAGATTGGATAGTACCTTCTCTTGGAATCCAGTCATTAATAATATTGTCTGACAAGTTGAGATTTGTCAACTGCTTAAAAGGTGTGAACACAGACAAGTTTAACGTCACTCCTACCAAGTGATCAATGGGGATGTCATGGAAATCTCCAAGCAAACTATCAAGGGAGAGGTGTATCACGTGACCCGAAGAGGAATCGCACGTGACGCGCTCCCAGGCGCAGCAATTACTCTTTGAATCATAAACCCACGAAGACAGAGCAATATCGTTGGGCCAATCAGGAAATGCATATTCCTTCAGATCAAGCAATGCTGCTTTCTCTACAACCAAACAACTTCTGATTTCATAGACACTGTCACAGACTAGAATAGTGGCACACAACAATGCCAACCACTGCTTCTTCATCTCACAGAATTTTATTAATGTTTCTGATATTTTTTTTTTGGTTTGAGCTTCTATCTGCCTAGCTACGTTGATATTTATTCTGCCACCTAAGTCAAGTCAATACGAAAAAAGCATTCCGTGAAGGAAAAGGTTTTCCTGTGCTTCACTTCAAATCAAACATTTTATATTTATATTGAGTGATAGATTTTGATTTACGTAAAACTGACTCCACAAAACACAAGCCATTAATCAAAATTTAACACTATGCAGCAATATAAATTATGTGAGTGCAAGTAATTTGTAATCACGTGAATATCCCACGATGCAATCCACCACCAATTTCATTGCCCTATATATATATTTTTTTTTACCGCCCAAATTACGGTAAAAGACTACACTATTTCCCGTTGATAAATTATTATGTATTTTTGGACTAGTAACAAATACATGTTTCAAAATTATTTTTATTATTGATTTAAATTATTTTATTTAAAATTTATGTAAGTATACTTAAAATCAATAATAAAAATCATCTTAAAACCTAAAACATGCAATAACTTCTCCTTTTCTTTACTCTTGAATTAATTATTGATACATGTGAAAGGCAAATTCTTATAATTGCTTCAATACATTCGTATATTCAGGATGCGCTACTTTTTCTCATTATTGTCAAAAGTCACTAATAAATAATTTAAATGAAACTTCAAAGAAGCTCATCAACCATCATTTAGTCATAAAGGGTTAATAACTTTTATTAAAGAATGGTTTACAGTATTACAATGTCTACGACTTGTTGAAAATTCAAGTGTGAATAAAATGTGAGTAAAGAAATTTCATATTAAAAAATAATAGACTATCTTTTAAAAGTTATATAAGTGAAAAAAGACCAATAAATCTAATGTTTTAAGATTTTAAACAAGATGTAATATCGAATTTTTTTATGTAGTTCTTTAATTAGCTCATTAGATGAACATCTCTTCATCGTTTTGAGATCCCTAATCCTAACATGAGTTCTATCATTAACATATTTACATGTACACTGAGTGATAGATTTGATTTGTGTAAAATTAACCCTAAAAACACACGACATTGACACCAATCAAAATTTTAACATTATGCAGAGATAAAATTATGTGACTGCAAGTAATTTGTAAGCACATGAACATCTCACTATGCATTCCACCACCAAATTCATTGCCTTATATTTTTAGAGTTTTTTTAATCAGTGTTCTTATGAATCTAAAATAAGAAATTTTGTATAAAATGTAGAGTTTTTTTAATTTTTAATATATTAAATATTCTATTTTTATAACTAAATTCTTCTTTTAGATTCTTAATAAGTGTCTTTAAAGCACTCTCTAAAAAAACTCATATTTTTATTCTACCCCCAAATCACGGCCAAAGGACTGCACTTTTTTCTTTATTCTATAATTAATTATTTATAGCAGTGAAAGGTCGATTCTTGATAATTGCTACAATCCAGGATGTGCTAATTTTTCTCTTTATTGTCAAAAGTTACTAATAAATAATTTAAACGAAACTTGGAAGAAGCTCATAAACCATCATTTAGTCATAAAGGGTTAACAACTTTCATTAAAGAATGGTTCACAATAAAATAGTGTATATGAGTTGTCATTAACTTTTTCAGGACTTTCAATTATCTATGATCTCTTTGCCTATTCTTATTGCTTAATTTCAAATTGACCCTCAGATTCATGAAAGGAAAATGACACCGATTGTTTAGTCTTTATTACTGGAAAACAACAAAAGGAGGAAAATTTTCAGTAGTAAAATATATGCAAACAAAATGCCACTGCCAAAATCTGTTCTCAAATTCACTCAATCTTATACTGTATGAAGAAATGCGAACCAACAAGGAAAATTTTATATGTAGATTGGCCTATGGTAGCGGTGACATCAGAATTTAAAGTCTTGCAAACAGAGATGCATTTGAAAATTGAAATGTTAAAGCAATTTTGGAACTAAAATCAATTTTATTCGCACTTGGGCACTAGTAACCATCATATATGCACTTAAATATGTGTCATTCATCGTTGGACACTGAAGGAAACATGAGGTAACTGATGAAAATGTCTATTTGGCATATCTATTCGAATAGATTTACAGTAATTTTGTCTAGTAAGGAGAAAAATCAAATTCCTCGTTAATTAACATCAAGTTGGAGTACAACATCAACAACCAAGCATTTTCTCATTAGGTGAGATCGGCTACATGAATCAAATGACGACATTGTGTCTTATCATAAACTAAGTCTTTAGAAATGTCATTCAAATCTAGATCTTTTTTAACCGTACCACATATAATCTTTCTTAGTCTTCCTCTACCTCTAACTATTGGACTATGCTACATTTGATCTACTCTTCTTATAGGAACTTCTAAGGATCTTCTCCTTACATGTCCAAACTACCTAAGGTGAGATTCTCTCATCTTTTCTATAATCTTATCCCTATTTTCTCTCTAATGCATTCATTCATAATCCTATCTTGTCTCGTATGGTCACACATCCAATGCAACATCCTCATCTCCGCGACACTGATCTTATGCTCTTGTTGGCTTTTTACCGCCCAACATTCATTATCATACAGCATCGTGGGCCTTATAGCTATACGGTAAAATTTACTCTTAAGCTTGAGAGACATTTTTTTATGACAAATAACTTCCTAAAGCACTCCTCTATTTCCTTCATCCAGTTTGAATCCTATGGTTTACATCTCCCTTTATCTTTCCGTCATTTTGTATAATAGATCCAAGAAACCTAAATTGTGTGACTTGTGCTATGGTATGAACTCCATTTTTTACCGCTAAGCTAGCATTAACACGCTTCTTACTAAACTTACATTTCATATACTTCGTCTTATTCCTGCTTAGATGAAAGTCATGTTCTTCCACAGCTCGTCTCTATAGCTCTAGCTTCCTATTTATTTCCTCTCTCGACTCTCCAACTAAGACTATATCATCTGTAAAAAGTATGCAATGTGACACTGACTCTTAGATATGGGTAGTAAGTACATCCAATACCAAGGTAAAAAGTTATAGACTCAAAGTTGATCCTTGGTGCAGTCATATAGTTATAGGGAAATCTTTTGTGACCCTACCTTGTGTTCTCACACTAATTTTAGCCTCATTATACATATCTTGGATTGCTCGAATATAGGCGATACGAACTCTTTTCTTCTCCAAAGCCTTCCACAAGACCTTTCTCGGTACCCTATCATAGACTTTTTCTAAATCAATGAAAACTATGTGTAAGTCTTTTTGCTTCCTCTGATATCTCTCTGTCAATCTTCGTAGAAGATAGATTGCTTTCATGGTTGACTTCCCAACCATAAAACCAAATTGATTCCCTGAAATATGAGTCTCTTGTCTTAATCTCCTTTCAATTACTCTTTCTCATAACTTCATGGTATGACTCATGAGCTTAATGCCTTTGTAATTTGTACAGTTTTGTATATCTCCCTTGTTCTTATAAATAGGGATTAAAGTGATTCTCTTCCATTCATTTGACATTTTCTTAGACTTTATTATCTCGTTAAACAACTTTGTGAGCCAGCTTATACCTTTCTCTCCTAGACACTTTTCCATTATCCATCCTCTCTAATGTTTCTTTCACCTCAAACTCTCAAATTTTACAATAAAATATTTTATTTTGGTCATCCTCTCTAGTATTTAAAATATCTGAGTCCCCTAATGTCCCGTGTTCCTCATTAAATAACTTATGAAAATAACGCTTCCATCAATTCTTGATGTCTTGTTCCATAACCAAGACTTTACCATCTTCATCCTTAATGCATTTCACTTAATCCAAATCAATCTTGTCTTCCTTTTCCTACTTTTAGCAAGCCTGTAGATATTCATTTCTTCGTCTTTGTTGCCCAACGATTGATATAACTCGTTGAATGCTTTAGTTTTCGCCTCACTCACCGCCTTCTTAGTATCTTTTTTAGTTGCCTTATATTTTTCTCAATTTTCATCATTTTTACACACATAACAAGTTTTATAACATTCTCTTTTAACCTTAACCTTATCTTGTACACTTGTGTCCCACCACCAAAGCCTTTTGATTCACCGAGTATCTCTTTTGCTACCTTCCTAATCTCTTTAGCCATCTCATTCCACATATCATTAGCTGATGAACCTGCAAAAATTCATATTTTTATGGTTCAAATTTTGGGTTTTCATTCTCTTTTAATCTTGTTGATTAAGTTTTGTTCTTAATTTTTCTCAAGTTTTTATTTAGTTTTATTATTTTAAATTTAGTTCTTATTGTATGGTTTTATTGATTCTTAATAGGTAATTGCACATGGAAAAGATCGGATACTTGAACGAGGCAAAAAGGCTGAAAAATCACTCTCTGGTCACTTAGAGCTCAAGCGCTAGCAAGGAAGAAAGTGCAAAATTTCTCTGGTCATTTAGCGCTTAAGCGCTAAAAACCCAATGCCTAGGCGCGTAAAGCGTATACAGCCACATTCTTTTAGATTGGGCCAGTGCTCAAGCACTTAAAGCCCAGTGCTCAGGCGCTAAATGCGTAACAGCACGTGGATTTTTTATTGTAAATAGAAAGTTACGTCAAATTCAACACACATTTACACACTTGGACATAACACAACAGTCATCAAGAGGCACAAACCCTAATGTGGTGTGGGCGCAATTAGGCTTGAAGATTAGGGATTTTCTTCAACCTTTTCACCTTTCTACGATAGAGTTTGTCATATTCTTTCATTTGTGTTCTTTTTTCATGTGTAACTAAACCTCTTTTGTTAAGGGGATGATAGATCTTGATACTTTGATTATGTAACTTTTTTTATGGGCTTAATTTATGTTTTTATTTTATGATTTACGTGTTTATCTCTATTCTTAATACTTTTCTAAATCTGATTAACTTGGGAATGATCTTTTGGGTTGATGTATGATTTGAAAAAATTTGCATGAACCTAGAACATGTGATAAACACCATAATTTCTACATTAGCTAGGAATAGATGTTATGAGTTATGTGATCTTTCTTTTAATTCCCTAATTCTTGATAATGTCTTTCTATTTAGCGTTTGACTAAGGGATTAATTAATTCTAAACAGTGTAAGAGGATTAATATACCAGGGGATTTGGTATTAATTAATTTTGAGAATTGGTCATAAATCATTGAAATAGAACATAGTTAAACTAATATTTGAATGTACATTTAAAGAGTTCAAGTAAAATCTGAACCCTAATGCTTTAATACCATTATTTTTCACCCATTTGATTTATTGTTTTGCTTATATATCTTTTTAATTATATTTGCAATAACTCTCTTTTCCATTAGATTAGATAGTGTCACTTTCAACGAATTTAGTAATTAATAACTTAATTCTCGTGAGACGATACTCTTACTCACTTTTTATTACTTTTGCAATTCAGTGCACTTGATGATTTTCACAACATTAGCACTCCATTATACCTCCCAAATCTCTTCCTCCATAATCCTCCTCTGAAAGAGCATTTGTTTTTTGCCCTTTAATTGCCACCATTTGATCCTTGGCTCTTTGTCTTGACAATTTCTCTTTACTCTCATCTTAACCCATACATCCATAACAAAAACCCTGTGTTGGGTAGTCAAGCTCTCTCTAGGGATGACTTTGCAATCCATGCAAATCTTTCTATCAGATTTCCTTATTAGAAATAAATCAATTTGAGAGCAAGAACTCCCACTTCTATATGTGATAAGATATTATTCTCGCTTCTTAAAATAAATGTTAGCTATTGTAAAAACAAACGCTACCAAAAAATCTAGAATTGCTTTGCCATCTGCATTAGTTACTCCTAGATCATAACCCCCATGCAAACCCTCATACCCCCTAGATTCGCTCCCCACATGATCATTTAGATCTCCTCCTAGAAAAATCTTCTCTCCTAATGGTATTCCCTGAACTAAACCTTCTAAATCATCCTAAAATTTTATCTTGTAGTGTTCATCTAACCCTACTTAGGGTGCATACGCATTGATAATATTAAAAGTCTCCTATTCCACAACAAACTTCAAAGCTATGATTATATGTCCGAGCCTTCTCACATCCACAACATTATTCTTCCAATTCTTATCTACTATTATGCCTACCTCATTTCTAGATTTTACCTTACCAATGTACCAAAGCTTAAAACCTGAAGTGTCGAGTTCCTTTGTCTTTTCTCTAATCCACTTAGTTTCTTGTAGGGACATAAAATTAATCCTCCTCCTAATCATGGTGGCAACTATTTCCATTGATTTACCTGTAAGTGTGCCTATATTCCAAGTTCCAAAATGCATCATACTCTTTTGAACTAGCTTCTTTACCCACATCCGTTCACGAAAATGTGAGAATCCTTGCTTATTTTTCACTGTACCCAGACTGCGATGCAACGACTCTTACTCATTTAACATTGTACTCGAACTATACAGCATGTTGCTTAGGGGCAACAACTTAGCATTAACACAATTACTTCACTGATCCATGTCATAAAAATTAGACAAAATTTTACGTTGACTATCACTGCCTACACAACCCTCATTTTTTACCCGGACTTAGGACCGGCTATGTAAGAATTTATAACATCAAGTTGGAGTATTTAGACAAATTAGTACAACATATATTATGTAAAGTAATAGGGCAAAACTGTGAGCCTCGTATATACTCCTGTCTGCCAACCATGATTATGAGGTTGCAGTAGATGATCTTTGTGTCTTCAATCCGAACATATTCTCAAATAACTATAGAGCCATATGCGGAAGATTCATGGGATGAGGAGCTATAAAATTCACTATCTTTCCATCAAGATTATACCCTCAACATCAAACCATTCAAAAACAAACTCTTCACTATGAAGTGTATTCCGGTCCAGATAGAGGGGTAGGCATACCTGAGTAGGCACATAACCTGTATAGTAGATGGTGTGTTTTGTTAAAGGGTTACCCTTCTAGGAGTCCCTGTTATTTAAGAATCTGCGGATTTTTTCTCTAGAGATCAGATTTTCGGAGATATGATTCTCTTTTAATAAGCCGAGATAACCACTCATTTCCTCATTCACCATTATGGGCCTCGATACGGAGATATGGTTCTCTTTTAATTATTTGGAGGATATGATGGTTATTTAGTGGGACCGAGCTGACATCTATTGGGTTTGGGCTTTTGGCCATAATGGCCCTAGATCTGAAAATGCAATACTCAGCATAGTAAAAGTAGAAAAAGAAAAGTAATAACGACCTTTTGACACCTTATCTTGTGACTTTTTGAGGAACCACCAATCAACAATTTTTCTTTTCTTTGTTTGCATTCTCTTCGAAGAATAAAATGCTTTCTCCGTACAAACGGAAATAGTAGAAAATGAGAAAATGGACTTCCACTTGTATGACAAGCAGTTAAATCATTAATTTTCAGGGAGATAACTAAGAATTATATTGTGGAGAAAAAAGGCAACACATGCAAATGCAAGCCTCTGAAAGATTTGAACTGACTTTTTGGGAACGGGGATACAAAAAGAACTGCTACATAATTCTACTTCCCTTTCCTGTTTTCAATTCTCCTAATGTTTTAAAAAATACAGTCATGTTTGATGGTGCTCACAAAAGCTTGGTGGGAAAGATGGCACGGTTTTCAGAAGCAGCAAGGCAATCATTCACATTTCATATACCTAAGGAAAATGTTAGTTGCACGCATAGTGTGCAAAGTGTAAAATCTAGATCATACAGAAAGTTAAAGTCAAAAGTAAGATTAATAGACTAACTTATAGATCCAAATATACTAACAGCTAATCTTCTCAGTTGCATCTGCTTGATCATTCTACTGGTAGTGGGATACGTCATATAAGCAGCAACTTAATTACTTACATCAGAATGTTATCTTTTCCATCATAAAAATCAATGCTGAAAGGGACAATGGCAGGTATGGAGAATGTTGTAATCAGTTGTGCTAACAGAAAGTCGGGAGAAGAAAAATAGACACAAATCTAACATTTTTTTGACCTACAATGAACTCTAGGCCTACATAAATAATACTATAGCCAGTCCTCCGCTCCCCCACAAACAATTATTATATAAACAACTCCGTTATTCGTCTAACTTTTATACTCCAACATTTTTTCAACTCATTCATAAACTCATTCTATATTCTGCGAGAAAACTACAATCACATACAGTTTGATTTGACATCTCTATCACATAAACATACGGTGTAAATACGGTGTGCATATTTTGGATATACAAAAAACGTTTTCCTTATATAAATCCTCACCTCAAGCCCAGAATTTAAAGCTTCAGGAAAAGAAGAATGCTGGTCTACACGAAAATAAATTTGTGAAACGACGCACGAAGTAAAATTTACTGCTGCTGTATGGTTTGTTTTATCATTCATCTCACCCATGATTTTCGTATAGAGTGTGTGTAACTACGCTTGTGCCACATTATTTATAGAACAATTCATAAAAAGCTTGTCGTGTGATATAGCAATGCTGGAAAGAAAATTTTGTCTAGTGTCACAACTTCATGGGCTGACGTAATTACTTTCTCAGTAATTTTGCATAACTGCAGTAACTAATTTGGATGAAAAAAAAAGTTTTTCAGAAGTGCACCTGCATAAATTATACTAGAAGATGTATCCACAATGCAGGTTTAAAGATTAAACCTAATTTAATTTCGATTTCATATGGGATGATATATAATTTTTTTTCCCCTTAAATATAGAAACTAGGAGACGTTTACAATGCTTCTTAAATTTTTTGGAGCATTAATGCTCCATTGAATTTACGTATTTTAGTAAGTAAAAACTTTTGCTCAATATATATATATATATATATATATATATATATATATATATATTTTAAGTGTAAAATTTGTGTAAATACAAAATTGATCCTAAATTTATTATTATTTCTATTTGATCATTTCTTCTTCCTCAAACCTCAAACCCTGCAACCTCAGGTCCCTCTACACCCTTATCATGTCCCACATCATCTCCACCTAAATCCCATCCCAATCTAAGTTGACCCGTCATCGCACCCTAGCCAACGATCATCACCACCTCTACCTCCAAACCAACGCTACCACCACCCAATAGATCGTCGATGACGCCTCGATCACCCACCTAGACGTTGTGACCCAACCCAATGATGTCATCCACTCGTCGTCGGCCTTCCCCCTAATGCCCATTGTGTAACACCCCAATTTTTGGTTAATTACGTTTTTGCCCAAATTGTACTGTTTTATGTTTTCTGTGTTATAAAATTAATTTAACTATTTCGTAACTGTATTTGATTGTTTTGTGTGATTTACTCTGAGTCAAGAAAATAATAATTTTCGAGCTGGGGAAAATCTTGTTTGATTATTTGGAGCTGAGGATCTTACTAAACCCAATTCTGAATAATACGTATATCAATCTTTTAATTTTTAGGATTTTTCTGTATAATAAAAATATTTATCATGCAGAAAAGTCTGTGGGACCCACGTTTGTTTGTGGGACCCACGTTTAGGTTTGTGTGACCCACTTTTAGGAAAAGTTTACTAACGTAAATGGCTTGTAAAATTCTAAACCAAAAGGTTAAAAATCCATAAAAATAGTTAGATTTAATATATTAGTTAGTTTAAAACTTAATTTAATGGAATAGTAGTCTAAAACTTAATTAAGTTAATTTAAAGGATTTAAGTGATAATTAAATGGATTAAACCTAATTAGTTTTTATCAAATTTTAGTTAGACAATGTATTAATATAATTAAGTAGAAGATTAAGGACTATAAGTAAACTAATGATTAACTAAACTACAAAAGAATCTAACTAACTTTTAATTAAACCTAACTAGGAGGACTTAAACATAAATAAGCTATTAAAATCAATCAAATTTTGATTGAGTTTCCTATGCTCAATTCCGGCCATATGCTATAATTACGCATTCAATTATTCAATCAAATGAACCATCCACCATTCAAATAATCAATGGCTATTAGTAAGCCTAAAATGTCAACAAAGGAGGCAAGCTCCATAATTTGTGTCCTACGGCCATGCATTATGCATTTAGGCAATCATTCACCTCCTTCATCATTTATTCAATCATTCCACACCTTCATCCATTTCTTTTCCTACCAAAGAACTCAAAGAAAATTCCTAAGTTTCCATTTTCTCTACCATTCGGCCATAGCATCTTCTATCACTTCTATCCATCAAAAATTTCATCTAACACAATTTCTTAAATCTAAACCATATTCTAAGAACATCTCTAGTTGTAAGTTTTCACAAAATCATCCATTTGGAGCTTAGAAAATCACTTTGAAGTTTCTTTCCTATAAGGTGAAAATTCTTCTTTCTTGTTTCTAATTTGATTTTTGATGTTCTAAGCCATGATTGATCCATGGTTTATCTTTTTCATCCATAGTTTATGACTTTATAATTTGTTTAAGCTTGTTAGGATTTTTGTTGAAACTACACAAAAATTTCTAAGGAGGAGTCCAAGGAGATCTTGTCGTCCTTATAGGTAAGAGGGAGATTTAATCTCATCAACCATGTGTGGTGGTGAGAAAATAGATGTATTTGTGGTGAAGAATCCATAAGGATTCATTCACTTGGTTGTTTATTGTCTTCTCTATTTGTGATTGTATATGTGTGCATGTTATTTTCTTTTCTATTTGTGGTTTATTATGCATACAAGCATGTTTATAGCTTTGATATTTGGTATGTGTTTTATTATTGCTTTAATATATGGTATGTGTTCATAAATATATGTATATGTTCATGGATCTATGATAATTATTGTTGGATGTGCAAATATGTTGAGATTTGCAAAAGTGTTCCAAAGAACACAAGATGAAGAGCTTATGGTTTTTACTATGAAAAGAGAACCAATATGTTCTCAACCATTTTCTAAAAGGATAACCTAATTGATCCAATTAAGTTAAAGGATTTTTCAATGATTTAATGGATGCAAAATAATTTTAAACATGGTCTGTATAAAAATGGTGATTTTCGGCCAAAATATATTTTTAATGTTTAATTGATCCAAAATTTATTTTCTAAGTGTAAACTAGTTTATTAACCTCAAACGAATTCAATTACGATGGATTTTCAAGAGTCAAATAAGTAAATGAATTTTTACTAGAAGTCTAGTATGGTAAATAAATAAATGTTAACACTTGAAAAATACTTATCTTTGAGTTTTTAAAATATGTTAGCAATTTTCAAAGTGTATTTTATGGTTATAATTAAATAAAGGAATTTTTAAAGGAAAACGTAGAAAATATCATTTAGTAGATTTTCTAAACGAAATGCTGTCAAAATTGATTAAAAATGAGCAAGTAATGAAGAACGTTTCAAAATGATATTTAGAAAGCAAGAAATTATTTTACGTAGTTGAAGAATAAAAATAACAGTAGAATAATTTATTATATTTGAATTTTTGAGAAAAACGTCAGAAATCATTACTTAGGGTAATTTTTGTAAGATAAATGGAAAATAATGTCTAAATAATATTTTTAGTTTTGGAAAGTTTCAAAATTTAATTTGAAACATCAAGAAATATTTTATACAGTAAAAAAATAGTAAAAATAGCTTACGCGTATTTAAAATGATGATTTTTAAACTACGCGATTGAGAAAATGATTTAAAAATATTAAGCGATTGAGAAAACGTTGAAAAATATTTACGCGATTGAAAAACGTTTGTAAAATGTGACGTAATTGTGAAAATGCGATAAAATATTTACGCGACTTATGGAAACAGTAAGTTTTTACTGTCGGGCCAAAGTGGTAGACCTAGATATGTTGGGAAATAGTACTGTCAAGTGAAGACGTACTGTTTTTGGAATTATTGATACTAAGGGTATTTTTGTAATTATGGATCATTACATACATAGAATGGTATATCAATTTGGTTAAAATTGACGATTAACTGACGAGATGAATTACACCGTGTTGCGGGTGTGATAGGCGTAGTGTATTCATGTGGAGAACTTGGAGGCGTTAGTGTGTGATAAATTCCACATGTGGACAGTTGATAGCTCCTCTGGGCCGTGGTAACTGATAACACACAATAGCGATCTCGACAAATACTATTCTTAATCAGGATCTATTGAGGGATGCAGTCTAGATTACGCCTGGGACGTACACGACGTATTTGATGTGTACCATTCACACGACGTGTATTTGTGTGTGCTTATTTACAAGACGTGTTGGATGTGTAATAGTTGGTTGAGACAGTCTGATGTGTGGACATGTCTATCGGATCATTCTCTCTGATGTTTGTGTTTAGCTCCATGGAGTAGGAACGAGTCTGAGTACATGGCATATTTAATCTGCATCACTGTGTGAATAGTTATAATTTGATTTGTGATATTATGCATCTGTGACATTTATACTTGGTTGAGATATGATATATGTTGTGCTAATATGGTTTTGTTGTTTTAACTGTTATATCTATATGTTTTGTCGTTTTCTTACTACTATACTGGTAATGATGTAGATTGTCTCACCTCTTTGCATATATTTTCTGTATTATTATTTATGTTCTGTAAAGTCGTTGAGGAAGTAGAAGAGGAGCAACCGCTGGATTTTCAGTACGAACAACAACCGAACGAGCAGTTTGAGGAGGGCGAGCCTCGAGATCATCCATATCATATGGATTGATTGCGACGTGGGATAACGTTGACCGAGGTTTTTCTGTATTCCGATGATATCCTCGAGGAAGATTCTTCGGGGGATCAGAACTTTTAGTGTTATCTTGAACTGTGCCAGTTTATGGTTTCTTTAAACCACGGTTTGTTGTTTTTAATTAAATAGTTTGTAATATGTAAATTATTTGTACCTATTAAAAACAAAATCATATGTATAATTATGGTGTGTATGTAATAGTTTGTTTTATTTTATGTTCTATTTATTTTATTTTATAATATAACGTTTCAAAAAAAAATATTTTTACAACCTATATTATTATATATTACGAAATAATTTATAACTTGGGTAAAAGTTTTATTATTATTGCTCAGAAATGTGATATCCCCAGTAGGGTGTTGCACATTGCACATTGCTCTTACCCTTTGGTTCCGACAACAACTTCACCTTGCTTGCTATAACCTCTTTTTTACAAATGAAGTTCAACATCGACACCACCCACAACCACTTATTCTCTGACGCAACGTTCCGATGGAACTCCAGAACCCGAAAATCCCCTTTGCCATCCTTAGACTACCGAACCAGCACTACTAAAAATTACGCAGATAACAACAAAATTTTTCTGTCGCTGATCTATTAAATTCCATCACTATAAAAATTAGCAACAAAATCTATCACAAAATGGTGGATGTCACGTAATCCTTGGTGGCTAATTGCCAAATAGAGTTCTGTGGCTAAATAGCGATGAATTTTTCCGTTGCTATTATTACACCACATCCGTAGCCAAAATTTGTTGATTATTAAAATATTAGTTAACAACAGTTTTAGCAATTGAATAAAAATATTTTGTTGCTAAAACGAAAGTATAAATTTGTGCCTGTTAGAGACGAATGATTTTCGTCGCTAATGACCTAAAATTTTTTAATTATTTATTTTGAATTTTTAAACAGTCCCATTATACAATTTAAACTTATATGCAAGACAACAATACAACAATCCAACAAAATCCAGCAACAAATTTTCAAAATTTAAAAATGTCATTATCTTAATGACATATCAAGTCATACTACAAAGTTTTTCAAAAGGTCAAAGTAAAAATATTTCAAAAAGTCAAAGTAAATATAAATCAAGTTATACACCTATTGACATTCACTCTGAAAACATCTACTTGGATATTGTTGGAGACATTAGCAAGAAGAAACGCATCTATGACTTGGCATCTATTTCCCAAGCCATAGATTCGTTTCTTGTTGCTAATGTCTCCAACAATATCCAAGTAGATGTTGTTAGAGTGAATGTCAATAGTCTCCTCCTTCAGTGGTCGCTGTGAGTTCCTCTAACTAACATATTTCTAGTGCTCATCCTGACAAATATAATTGTTAATAAATATTTATGCTAGCAAATTGAATTAACCATATATTAAAATTTAATTGCAGTATTTATACAGCATTTATACTTACAACAATATTTGAGCTTTGTCATTTGATTGACAAGAGAAAGACGATCAAGAGCAGCCTCATCTATACCACCCATCTGAGCAAGGGAAGTAGCATTTCAATTTCAGCAAGAAATCCAGAAGAGAAGGGAGGAGAAGGAATAAATTCCTATGCTCAATAATGGACCCACAAACTGGTTATGAAATGTCAAAACCAAATAATACATACAAGTAAAAGCACAAGCAATTATGACTAAGAAAATACAGGTTTCGGTAGGCTGACCCAACCTGGTTATAAATGAACATGCTAGACAACAGAACAGCCAAGGAAAATATCTGGGTACTGTATGATCCCTGTACGGTAAAAAATTAAATGCAGAGTAACAATGTTCAAAAATCATATATCTATGACTTAGTAGAAAACTGAATAGCTGACCGTTTGATCATAAGCATCTATTCCTTCACTGTCTAATAGCAGGAGATTGTACTCTGTTCCATCTAGAGCAGTCCTCTTCAATGGCGTACTCCACAACCAAAGCCCATTGGTACATGGTCGATGTCTTGATGCTACTTGAAATCCATTACTCCTCCCTAAAAGCTGCAATATAAAATTGTGAGCCGCAAACCAATAATACTAAAATAGTGATAACAAAGTCTCACTTATAAACTTATTTTATTTCAAGAACTGCAGAAATAATGCTAGTGGAAAAGTTATATCTCAGATTGATACAAAAATAATAGTTAGAGCTCAAAATATTAGTCAAATAAAGAATTAGATGGCGCACGCGCGCGCACACACACACACACACACAAAGCCCGAGTCTCTCTTCCGAATATGGCAGATTAACCACAAAGTCACAAAGTCACTTTCCATTGTGGTCAATTAGATAGTCAAGAACGGTCCCCCAAACCATTCAACAACAAAAATAGTCACAAAAGAAGTGATATTTTGACATAAACACAATGAAAATTAAAAAAAAACTAATTTAACAATGGCTACACTACAATCTAAAATCCTAAACTTGAAAAACCATAGAATTATCACTGTAATTGGAACAGGAGGAGGGAGAATCACCTGATTCAAGATGCAGCTCTTGCCTTGGCAAGCGCGTCTGTAGACGGAGACAACGTCGATGGGCTCCTTGAAGAGTTGGAGCGTCGCGACGGCTTCTGGATCCATCCGGAACTTTCCCTTGTCGTCGTAGTAGACCACCCCTATTGGTGTTGCTGGGCCGGTGACCGGATAAGCCACCGAAAAAGACGACGGCGTCTCCCCCGCAGAGGGTGGTGAGGCACCGGTGCCGCCGTCAAACAAGTCACGCCCGCTGCTGCTGCCGCCGTTCACCACGTTGCATGCGCGGTGCTGGTGTCATGCGCACAAAGTCAAACCAGAGAATGAAAAGTAACACAGCTTTGAGGTTGAAACAAGTCTGACTTGAAGCCACTCACCAAACGGTGAGTTTAGCCTTTGTTTTTTTTTTAAAAAAAATTCTCAACTTAGTGACAGAAACAATTTCATCTCTACTTTTTTACTAAATTAAAAATATTTATTTTGAATAAGTATTTTTTTAAAAAAATATTACTTTTTACAATATATTTTCCCGTTATATATTTCATGCATTCAAATGTTTTTTATAAATAAATAAATAAATTTAATTATGAAATTTTTCACTGATAATTTAACCACAACAATTTTACGTCACTACCTTCAAAAAAATTTAATTCGTATCTGTCACAACAAATTCGTTACAAATTATATAGCTAACAGGCATGAAATTTATTTTGTCGCTAATTTCTATCACTATCTATGAGATTTTTAATAGTGCAGCCTCCATTAACGTGTCTGAAACGGCCAAGCGGTGCCACTAGCACCGTCAAATCCAGCACATAAGCTGCGAATGGTTCCCTTTTTTTTTTTTTTTTTTTTGTTATTGAATGTTACTGATTTGATCCTAATGGTTCCCTTCATGATTTTTAAATTTGTTCTAAGATTCAAATTTTGTTGTGGGTTGATTTCTTTTTTTCTGTTGTTGAAATGAAAATTTTGGCTGCGATTTACAAATTTATGATTTACAAATTTTTATCAAATTAAAGACATGTTTTGATTTCTTTGGGTTTGACACATAATATTTTTAGGACCTTTTCTGGGTTACTAGATTTGTGTTGGAGTCCAGCTCATAAGTGGAGTTGGTGGCTTTCTTTATTTGTGGCCATAAATTGATCTTGGTAGTTTTTGTGGTTGTAAATTCATCTCATGGAGTTGGTAATTTTGTGTGTTCTGATTTGAAGGAGATTTTGTGGTGAAATTTGAGGCAGACATCTATATATAGATCGATCATCTTCATTCCCAAGACACACCAAGAGAAGAAGGAGTGGAGAGTGGGAAATCCTTTGTAGAGGAGGGAGTGATAAAATACAGAGTAACATTCTGAGTCCTTATAATAGAGAGAGTGTGTAAGACTCTTTTTGGGCAAGTATATTTTTAGAGTGTTGATAAGCTCGCTGTGAAAGATTATTGTGAGTTGTACAAATTTTCTCATAGTGAAATCTTTGGTTGTCTTTGACAATGAAGTGGTTTTTCTCGGTTTGGGAGTTTTCCACTATAAATTCTTGTATCTTTGTGTGATTGGTGTTTTTTTCTCGTGTCACCCAAACTAGTTTTCGCATAATCTGATTCTCTTGGGGGTAATCTTTTGTTGTTTTCATAACAACTGGTATTGATTTCCCAACAGTGGTATCAGAACTGTTGGTTGCGACAGTGTCAGTTTTTTTTTTCAGGAAATTCTTAGTATGCTCTGTGGTTGCAACTTTGATTGATCTTCCACATCAGAAAAGAATTATGGTAGTGTGAAAGTGGATGTCTAGGAAAAGTTCTGGCTAAGGAAAGATTTGGTATTTAAGTGTGTCCATTTGTGGCCTACCTCTCTTTCTTGGGAACTTACCTGGTGTACTATTCACATAATCCTACTGAAAATTTCTGTTCGTGTACAAGATGCAGACCATGAAGTTTGGGATTGAAAAGTTTGACGGGAGGATGAATTTTGGCTTGTGGCAAATACAAGTCAAGGATATCTTGATCCAATCTGGACTACACAAAGCATTGAAAGGAAAACCCATCTCTATTTCAGGTAAAGATCCTGAGAAAGATTCTAGCAAAGATTCTGGCAAAGGCTCTGGTGGAACCAGTACATCTAGTATGAACGATGAAGATTGGGAGGATCTGGATCTGAAAGCGGCAAGTACCATAAGATTATGCTTGGCTAAAAATGTTCTTGCAAATGTGCAAGGAACTTTGACAACCAAGGAACTCTGGGAGAAGCTCGAGGAGATGTACCAAACAAAGGGTGTCTCCAACCGAGTGTATTTGAAAGAACAATTTCATACGCTGCGAATGAGCGAAGGTACAACAATGTCAGATCATTTGAGCATTCTCAATGGAATTGTCTCTGAAGTGGAAGCACTTGGGAGTACAAATGGATGATGAAGATAAGGCTTTAAGGCTTATCTGGTCTCTTCCATCATCTTATGAACATATGAAGCCGATTTTAATTCATGGGAAGGAGAAGATATTCTTTTCGTTATTCTTGGTAAACTTCTTTCGGAAGAGAGAAAGGTGAGTGGTGGAAAGTTTTCTATGCACGAAAGCTCGGTGTTGGTAATCGAAAATAAGAAGAAGAAGAACTCCACAAAAGGAAATCTTGTATCTTTGGGGGTGCGGGCAAGCAGGGCACCTTAAAAGAAATTGCCCAAAAAGAAGAGCAGGTTCGGCAAATTGCTCGAAAGATAACGTAAATAGTGTTTCTCTTGCCTCGGTGGGAGGTGAATATGATGGTCCCATATGATGTTTGTTAAAAGCATGAAGATCCTCTGGCTTAGCCGCTAATGCCAAAGCATAAAGGATGTGTTCTATTTGCGGGTTCCACATTTACGTACGGCACTTGGTTTTGCGGTTGTGCGGGGTGCGTGGTGGAAATATATGTCGATGGCGAGATGAAACTTAGGAAAAGCAAAACATGGAAGTTGCACTATAATTTTTTCGCAAGTTTTTCGACATGTGCCGAAAAAAAATTCTTGAAATTTGTTGATTTCAAGTGTATATGTTCTTATGGTGGAGCATGGTAATTATCGGTTTGATAATTATGACTCAGCGGTATAGTCGGTGTTTGGCAAGACATCTAGATGAGGGGTGCATGGTATTCTCGTAGGGGTGCTTGATTTTCTCTACATAAGGTTTGGGCATTTGATAAGAAAATGCGAGGCCACCTCCTTATGGCTGGAGGGTGATTTGTTGGAGTCCATTTCATAAGTGGAGTTGGTGGCTTTCTTTATTTGTGGCCATAAATTGATCTTGGTAGTTTTTGTGGTTGCAAATTCATCTCATGGAGTTGGTAATTTGTGTGGCTACAATTTGAAGGAGATTTTGTGGTGAAATTTGAGGAAGACATCTATATATAGATGCATCATCTTCATTCCCAAGACACACCAAGAGAAGAAGGAGTGGAGAGTGGGAAATCCTTTGTAGAGGAGGGAGTGATAAAATACAGAGTAACATTCGAGTCCTTATAATAGAGAGAGTGTGTAAGACTCTTTTTGGGCATGGTGTATTTTTAGAGTGTTGATAACTCGTGAAAGATTATTGTGAGTTGTACAAATTTTCTCATAGTGAAATCTTTGGTTGTCTTTGACAAATGAAGTGGTTTTTCTCGGTTTGGGAGTTTTCCACTATAAATTCTTGTGTCTTTGTGTGATTGGTGTTTTCTTTTCGTGTGCTCACCCAAACTTGTTTCCGCATAACTTGATTCTGCTTTGGGGTAATCTTTTGTTGTTTTCATAACAACTGGTATTGATTTCCCAACGGTGGTATCGTAAGAATTGTTGGTTGCATGCAGATGTCGATTTTTTTTCAGGAAATTCTTAGTATGCTCTGTGGTTGCAACTTTGATTGATCTTCCACATCAGAAAAGAATTATGGTAGTGTGAAAGTGGATGTCTAGGAAAAGTTCTGGGTAAGGAAAGATTTGGTATTTAAGTGTGTCCATTTGTGGCCTACCTCTCTTTCTTGAGAACTTGCCTGGTGTACTATTCACATAATCCTACTGAAAATTTCTATTCGTGTACAAGATGCAGACCATGAAGTTTGGGATTGAAAAGTTTGACGGGAGGATGAATTTTGGCTTGTGGCAAATACAAGTCAAGGATATCTTGATCCAATCTGGACTACACAAAGCATTGAAAGGAAAACTCATCTCTGTTTCAGGTAAAGATCCTGAGAAAGATTCTAGCAAAGATTCTGGCAAAGGCTCTGGTGGAACCAGTACATCTAGTATGAACGATGAAGATTGGGAGGATCTGGATCTGAAAGCGGCAAGTACCATACGATTATGCTTGGCTAAAAATATTCTTGCAAATGTGCAAGGAACTTTGACAACCAAGGAACTCTGGGAGAAGCTCGAGGAGATGTACCAAACAAAGGGTGTCTCCAACCGAGTGTATTTGAAAGAACAATTTCATACGCTGCGAATGAGCGAAGGTACAACAATGTCGATCATTTGAGCATTCTCAATGGAATTGTCTCTGAACTGGAAGCTTCGGGAGTACAAATGGATGATGAAGATAAGGCTTTAAGGCTTATCGGTCTCTTCCATCATCTTATGAACATATGAAGCCGATTTTAATTCATGGGAAGGAGAAGATATTCTTTTCTGAAGTTATTGGTAAACTTCTTTCAGAAGAGAGAAGGCTGAGTGGTGGAAAGTTTTCTATGCCTGAAAGCTCAGTGTTGGTAATTGAAAATAAGAAGAAGAAGAACTCCACAAAAGGAAATCTTGTATCTTTGGGGGTGCGGGCAAGCAGGGCACCTTAAAAGAAATTGCCCAAAAAGAAGAGCAGGTTCGGCAAATTGCTCGAAAGATAACGTAAATAGTGTTTCTCTTGCCTCGGTGGGAGGTGAATATGATGGTCCCATATGATGTTTGTTAAAAGCATGAAGATCCTCTGGCTTAGCCGCTAATGCCAGCATAAAGGATGTGTTCTATTTGCGGGTTCCACATTTACGTACGGCACTGGTTTTGCAGTTGTGCGGGGTGCGTGGTGGAAATATATGTCGATGGCAGATGAAACTTAGGAAAAGCAAAACATGGAAGTTGCACTATAATTTTTCTGCAAGTTTTTCGACATGTGCCGAAAAAAAAATTCTTGAAATTTGTTGATTTCAAGTGTATATGTTCTTATGGTGGAGCATGGTAATTATCAGTTTTGATAATTATGACTGGCGGTATAGTCAGTGTTTGGCAAGACATCTAGATGAGGGGGTGCATGGTATTCTCGGTAGGGGGTGCTTGATTTTCTCTACATAAGGTTTGGGCATTTGATAAGAAAATGCAGGCCACCTCCCTTATGGCTGGAGGGGGTGATTTGTTGGAGTCCAGCTCATAAGTGGAGTTGGTGGCTTTCTTTATTTGTGGCCATAAATTGATCTTGGTAGTTTTTGTGATTGCAAATTCATCTCATGGAGTTGGTAATTTGTGTGGCTACAATTTGAAGGAGATTTTGTGGCTGAAATTTGAGGAAGACATCTATATATAGATGCATCATCTTCATTCCCAAGACACACCAAGAGAAGAAGGAGTGGAGAGTGGGAAATCCTTTGTAGAGGAGGGAGTGATAAAATACAGAGTAACATTCTGAGTCCTTATAATAGAGAGAGTGTGTAAGACTCTTTTTTGGGCAAGGTGTATTTTTAGAGTGTTGATAACTCTGTGAAAGATTATTGTGAGTTGTACAAATTTTCTCATAGTGAAATCTTTGGTTGTCTTTGACAACAGAAGTGGTTTTTCTCCGGTTTGGGAGTTTTCCACTATAAATTCTTGTGTCTTTGTGTGATTGGTGTTTTCTTTCTGTGTGCTCACCCAAACTTGTTTCCGCATAACGGTTCTGCTGGGGGTAATCTTTTGTTGTTTTCATAACAACTGGTATTGATTTCCCAACAGTGGTATCAGAACTGTTGGTTGCGACAGTGTCAGTTTTTTTTTTCAGGAAATTCTTAGTATGCTCTGTGGTTGCAACTTTGATTGATCTTCCACATCAGAAAAGAATTATGGTAGTGTGAAAGTGGATGTCTAGGAAAAGTTCTGGGTAAGGAAAGATTTGGTATTTAAGTGTGTCCATTTATGGCCTACCTCTCTTTCTTGGGAACTTGCCTGGTGTACTATTCACATAATCCTACTGAAAATTTCTGTTCGTGTACAAGATGAAGATCATGAAGTTTGGGATTGAAAAGTTTGACGGGAGGATGAATTTTGGCTTGTGGCAAATACAAGTCAAGGATATCTTGATCCAATCTGGACTACACAAAGCATTGAAAGGAAAACCCATCTCTGTTTCAGGTAAAGATCCTGAGAAAGATTCTAGCAAAGATTCTGGCAAAGGCTCTGGTGGAACCAGTACATCTAGTATGAACGATGAAGATTGGGAGGATCTGGATCTGAAAGCGGCAAGTACCATAAGATTATGCTTGCCTAAAAATGTTCTTGCAAATGTGCAAGGAACTTTGACAACCAAGGAACTCTGGGAGAAGCTCGAGGAGATGTACCAAACAAAGGGTGTCTCCAACCGAGTGTATTTGAAAGAACAATTTCATACGCTGCGAATGAGCGAAGGTACAACAATGTCAGATCATTTGAGCATTCTCAATGGAATTGTCTCTGAACTGGAAGCACTGGGAGTACAAATGGATGATGAAGATAAGGCTTTAAGGCTTATCTGGTCTCTTCCATCATCTTATGAACATATGAAGCCGATTTTAATTCATGGGAAGGAGAAGATATTCTTTTCTGAAGTTACTGGTAAACTTCTTTCAGAAGAGAGAAGGCTGAGTGGTGGAAAGTTTTCTATGCCTGAAAGCTCAGTGTTGGTAACTGAAAATAAGAAGAAGAAGAACTCCACAAAAGGAAATCTTGTATGCTGGGGGTGCGGGCAAGCAGGGCACCTTAAAAGAAATTGCCCAAAAAGAAGAGCAGGTTCGGCAAATTGCTCGAAAGATAACGTAAATAGTGTTTCTCTTGCCTCGGTGGGAGGTGAATATGATGGTCCCATATGATGTTTGTTAAAAGCATGAAGATCCTCTGGCTTAGCCGCTAATGCCAGCATAAAGGATGTGTTCTATTTGCGGGTTCCACATTTACGTACGGGCACTGGTTTTGCAGTTGTGCAGGGTGCGTGGTGGAAATATATGTCGATGGCAGATGAAACTTCCGGAAAAGCAAAACATGGAAGTTGCACTATAATTTTTCTGCAAGTTTTTCGACATGTGCCGAAAAAAAAAATTCTTGAAATTTGTTGATTTCAAGTGTATATGTTCTTATGGTGGAGCATGGTAATTATCAGTTTTGATAATTATGACTGGCGGTATAGTCAGTGTTTGGCAAGACATCTAGATGAGGGGGTGCATGGTATTCTCGGTAGGGGGTGCTTGATTTTCTCTACATAAGGTTTGGGCATTTGATAAGAAAATGCAAGTCACCTCCTTATGGTGGAGGGGTGATTTGTTGGAGTCCAGCTCATAAGTGGAGTTGGTGGCTTTCTTTATTTGTGGCCATAAATTGATCTTGGTAGTTTTTGTGGTTGCAAATTCATCTCATGGAGTTGGTAATTTGTGTGGCTACAATTTGAAGGAGATTTTGTGGCTGAAATTTGAGGAAGACATCTATATATAGATGCATCATCTTCATTCCCAAGACACACCAAGAGAAGAAGGAGTGGAGAGTGGGAAATCCTTTGTAGAGGAGGGAGTGATAAAATACAGAGTAACATTTTGAGTCCTTATAATGAGAGAGTGTGTAAGACTCTTTATTGGGCAAGGTGTATTTTTAGAGTGTTGATAACTCGTGAAAGATTATTGTGAGTTGTACAAATTTTCTCATAGTGAAATCTTTGGTTGTCTTTGACAACAGAAGTGGTTTTTCTCGGTTTGGGAGTTTTCCACTATAAATTCTTGTGTCTTTGTGTGATTGGTGTTTTCTTTCGTGTGTGCTCACCCAAACTTGTTTCCGCATAACGGTTCTGCTTGGGGTAATCTTTTGTTGTTTTCATAACAACTGGTATTGATTTCCCAACAGTGGTATCAGAACTGTTGGTTGCGACAGTGTCAGTTTTTTTTTTCAGGAAATTCTTAGTATGCTCTGTGGTTGCAACTTTGATTGATCTTCCACATCAGAAAAGAATTATGGTAGTGTGAAAGTGGATGTCTAGGAAAAGTTCTGGATAAGGAAAGATTTAGTATTTAAGTGTGTCCATTTGTGGCCTACCTCTCTTTCTTGGGAACTTGCCTGGTGTACTATTCACATAATCCTACTGAAAATTTCTGTTCGTGTACAAGATGCAGACCATGAAGTTTGGGATTGAAAAGTTTGACGGGAGGATGAATTTTGGCTTGTGGCAAATACAAGTCAAGGATATCTTGATCCAATCTGACTACACAAAGCATTGAAAGGAAAACCCATCTCTGTTTCGGGTAAAGATCCCGAGAAAGATTCTAGCAAAGATTCGGCAAAGGCTCAGTGGAACCAAAGTGCATCTAGTATGAACGATGAAGATTGGGAGGATGCGGATCCGAAAGCGGCAAGTACCATACGATTATGCTTGGCTAAAAATGTTCTTGCAAATGTGCAAGGAACTTTGACAACCAAGGAACTCTGGGAGAAGCTCGAGGAGATGTACCAAACAAAGGGTGTCTCCAACCGAGTGTATTTGAAAGAACAATTTCATACGCTGCGAATGAGCGAAGGTACAACAATGTCAGATCATTTGAGCATTCTCAATGGAATTGTCTCTGAACTGGAAGCACTGGGAGTACAAATGGATGATGAAGATAAGGCTTTAAGGCTTATCTCGGTCTCTTCCATCATCTTATGAACATATGAAGCCGATTTTAATTCATGGGAAGGAGAAGATATTCTTTTCTCGGGTTCTTGGTAAACTTCTTTCGGAGAGAGAGAAGGTGAGTGGTGGAAAGTTTTCTATGCCGAAAGCTCGGTGTTGGTAAGCGAAAATAAGAAGAAGAAGAACTCCACAAAAGGAAATCTTGTATTTGGGGGTGCGGGCAAGCAGGGCACCTTAAAAGAAATTGCCCAAAAAGAAGAGGATTCGGCAAATTGCTCGAAAGATAACGTAAATAGTGTTTCTCTTGCCTCGGTGGGAGGTGAATATGATGGTCCCATATGATGTTTGTTAAAAGCATGAAGATCCTCTGGCTTAGCCGCTAATGCCAGCATAAAGGATGTGTTCTATTTGCGGGTTCCACATTTACGTACGGGCACTGGTTTTGCAGTTGTGCAGGGTGCGTGGTGGAAATATATGTCGATGGCAGATGAAACTTCCGGAAAAGCAAAACATGGAAGTTGCACTATAATTTTTCTGCAAGTTTTTCGACATGTGCCGAAAAAAAAAATTCTTGAAATTTGTTGATTTCAAGTGTATATGTTCTTATGGTGGAGCATGGTAATTATCAGTTTTGATAATTATGACTGGCGGTATAGTCAGTGTTTGGCAAGACATCTAGATGAGGGGGTGCATGGTATTCTCGGTAGGGGGTGCTTGATTTTCTCTACATAAGGTTTGGGCATTTGATAAGAAAATGCAGGCCACCTCCCTTATGGCTGGAGGGGGTGATTTGTTGGAGTCCAGCTCATAAGTGGAGTTGGTGGCTTTCTTTATTTGTGGCCATAAATTGATCTTGGTAGTTTTTGTGGTTGCAAATTCATCTCATGGAGTTGGTAATTTGTGTGGCTACAATTTGAAGGAGATTTTGTGGCTGAAATTTGAGGAAGACATCTATATATAGATGCATCATCTTCATTCCCAAGACACACCAAGAGAAGAAGGAGTGGAGAGTGGGAAATCCTTTGTAGAGGAGGGAGTGATAAAATACAGAGTAACATTCTGAGTCCTTATAATAGAGAGAGTGTGTAAGACTCTTTTTTGGGCATGGTGTATTTTTAGAGTGTTGATAACTCTGTGAAAGATTATTGTGAGTTGTACAAATTTTCTCATAGTGAAATCTTTGGTTGTCTTTGACAACAGAAGTGGTTTTTCTCCGGTTTGGGAGTTTTCCACTATAAATTCTTGTGTCTTTGTGTGATTGGTGTTTTCTTTCTGTGTGCTCACCCAAACTTGTTTCCGCATAACGGTTCTGCTGGGGGTAATCTTTTGTTGTTTTCATAACAACTGGTATTGATTTCCCAACAGTGGTATCAAAGCTGTTGGTTGCGACAGTGTCAGTTTTTTTTTCAGGAAATTCTTAGTATGCTCTGTGGTTGCAACTTTGATTGATCTTCCACATCAGAAAAGAATTATGGTAGTGTGAAAGTGGATGTCTAGGAAAAGTTCTGGGTAAGGAAAGATTTGGTATTTAAGTGTGTCCATTTGTGGCCTACCTCACTTTCTTGGGAACTTGCCTAGTGTACTATTGTCATAATCCTACTGAAAATTTTTGTTCGTGTACAAGATGCAGACCATGAAGTTTGGAATTGAAAAGTTTGACGGGAGGATGAATTTTGGCTTGTGGCAAATACAAGTCAAGGATATCTTGATCCAATCTGGACTACATAAAGCATTGAAAGGAAAACCCATCTCTGTTTCAGGTACAGATCCTGAGAAAGATTCCAGCAAAGATTCTGACAAAGACTCTGGTGGAACCAGTACATCTAGTATGAACGATGAAGATTGGGAGGATCTGGATCTGAAAGCGGCAAGTACCATACGATTATGCTTGGCTAAAAATGTTCTTGCAAATGTGCAAGGAACTTTGACAACTAAGGAACTCTGGGAGAAGCTCGAGGAGATGTACCAAACAAAGGGTGTCTCCAACCGAGTGTATTTGAAAGAACAATTTCATACGCTGCGAATGAGCGAAGGTACAACAATGTCAGATCATTTGAGCATTCTCATTGGAATTGTCTCTGAACTGGAAGCACTGGGAGTACAAATGGATGATGAAGATAAGGCTTTAAGGCTTATCTGGTCTCTTCCATCATCTTATGAACATATGAAGCCGATTTTAATTCATGGGAAGGAGAAGATATTCTTTTCTGAAGTTACTGGTAAACTTCTTTCAGAAGAGAGAAGGCTGAGTGGTGGAAAGTTTTCTATGCTTGAAAGCTCAGTGTTGGTAACTGAAAATAAGAAGAAGAACTCCACAAAAGGAAATCTTGTATGTTGGGGGTGCGGGCAAGCAGGGCACCTTAAAAGAAATTGCCCAAAAAGAAGAGCAGGTTCGGCAAATTGCTCGAAAGATAACGTAAATAGTGTTTCTCTTGCCTCGGTGGGAGATGAATATGATGGTCCCATATGATGTTTGTTAAAAGCATGAAGATCCTCTGGCTTAGCCACTAATGCCAGCATAAAGGATGTGTTCTATTTGCGGGTTCCACATTTACGTACGGACACTGGTTTTGCAGTTGTGCGGGGTGCGTGGTGGAAATATATGTCGATGGCAGATGAAACTTCCGGAAAAGCAAAACATGGAAGTTGCACTATAATTTTTCTGCAAGTTTTTCGACATGTGAGAAAAAAAAAATTCTTGAAATTTGTTGATTTCAAGTGTATATGTTCTTATGGTGGAGCATGGTAATTATCGGTTTGATAATTATGACCAAGCAGTATAGTCGGTGTTTGGCAAGACATCTAGATGAGGGGTGCATGGTATTCTCGATAGGGGTGCTTGATTTTCTCTACATAAGGTTTGGGCATTTGATAAGAAAATGCGAGGCCACCTCCTTATGGTGGAGGGTGATTTGTTGGAGTCAGGCTCATAAGTGGAGTTGGTGGCTTTCTTTATTTGTGGCCATAAATTGATCTTGGTAGTTTTTGTGGTTGCAAATTCATCTCATGGAGTTGGTAATTTGTGTGGCTACTAATTTGAAGGAGATTTTGTGGTGAAATTTGAGGAAGACATCTATATATATAGATGCATCATCTTCATTCCCAAGACACACCAGAGAGAAGAAGGAGTGGAGAGTGGGAAATCCTTTGTAGAGGAGGGAGTGATAAAATACAGAGTAACATTCGAGTCCTTATAATAGAGAGAGTGTGTAAGACTTTTTTGGGCAAGTGTATTTTTAGAGTGTTGATAACTCTGTGAAAGATTATTGTGAGTTGTACAAATTTTCTCATAGTGAAATCTTTGGTTGTCTTTGACAATGAAGTGTTTTTCTCCGGTTTGGGAGTTTTCCACTATAAATTCTTGTGTCTTTGTGTGATTGGTGTTTTCTTTTCGTGTCTTTCACCCAAACTTGCTTTTTCTCGCATAACTTGATTCTGTGGGGGTAATCTTTTGTTGTTTTCATAACAACTGGTCTTGATTTCCCAACAATTTGCTCCTTGTGCCATGACTTTTTAGGTTTGTTCAAATCAACCACAAATGTCTAGGACGGCTAGCGTGAGGATTGGACCCTAAACAAAAACAAAATAAACCAAATAACCAAATAATATGACTGGTAAACAAATAACCAAAATTATTGGTAACCTTCATTTGGTGTTCATGGAGGTAAAGGGGCAATGAAATTGTTAGATGAGAAAAGAGAATAAGAAAGAAATGAGAGAAAGATAAGAAAAAAAAAAGAGAATAAAATAAAATAAAAATGCGACCGATTGCGAAAGTTACTAATAATTAATGCTAGTCTTTGATTTTTTTTTTACAATATTAACATTTTAAACAATTAGAGAATGAATGTTCAGAAAAAAATTAAGAGCATTTAAAACTTTTCTTAGAAATTATTCACACCAAAAAAGTAGAAACACCACACCTTCCGGCTTTTTGCAGCTTTTATCTTTAAGGAGATCTTCATCCTTATGATGCTTCAAAATCTTCAAAGTATCCCTGAAGGTAGAAAGTTAAATTTGCCATATGTCAGAATTAGCACAATCTTAGGTGTGGATATCTGTATGAATATGCATTTGAAAACAGTTAAACTAATTACTCTGAAAGGGAAAAATGCAGTGACACTGAATCATCTCAAAATTTTTATGACGTGGTTGTAAGCCTATGTTGTAGGGAGAGTTTCTGGGCAGTTTTAGGAATATCAAAAGGAGCATTATTGTTATTTTCTTAGGATGAGTTCGTGTATTTATTTTAGGAGTATGTGACGAATTGCACTTATTGATGAGAATGCAGAAAAGATGCCCAACAGATGCGTAATGAGTCTGAACTTGATGACAGATTGCCTGATAATACAAATTCTGACGGAATTTCTCAAGTGTACCGTCTTGATTATTTCCTGTGTGTTAAGTTAATTTATTTATAGGGAACCAGTCATGTACTAGGTAAGTGCTTTTGATATTGGCATCTTTGGACGATACAATTTGGAGCTGTTTTAGATAATACAGATTGTGGTATATTTCCGCTAAAGATGTATGCTAACTCTCAATGCATACCGAAGTAGATGTTTTTTATGTGCATTGGTATGAAGTTCAATACTCAAAATATATCCTCACATATTGAGGTTCTGTGGCTATTGTGGGTGGTTGGCTTTGTATATCTGGTTTTGATGCAATTAATGTAAGTTAAAGTGAATAATAATGTTTCCATCCTTTCAACCAAAAGATAAGATCAGGAAGTCACTCTCAATCCCCCCTCCTTTACAAAAGGGATGAAAATCTGAGCTGAGAATATCTGAACATGTGGTGGAGCTTGGACAAATTGCTGACAGATGAGGCGGTTGATGCACCTGTATACACACTAGATAAATTTTATTATGTTATTGACATTCTGTGGACCACAGGACCATTACTTGCCACTTTTTTTCCATTGATAAAGGTCAACTTTAAGCATAAAAGATTCTCTTTTGTAAGTATTTTTAATTTAACTTCTAGTGCCCACGCATGAAAAATGTGTCATAGTACGTAACAACTTTACTATTAAGAAGGGAGAGAGAGAATCAGCTATGAAACTGTAAACATTATTCATTGATTAATAGGACTATTATTACGAATCCCTCACTGGAAGAATAAAAAATAAGGAAAAAAAAGTGTGCGATTTTTAAAAGAATTTACGTTTGATTTTAATATCTGTTGCATCTCATTTATCACATGTATAATTGAAATATTAATTAGTTGCTTTTTTAAATCTTGCTTGGGTACTTTTCGCTCTTATTTTTTGCTAAAAAAATGCTATCATAAATTTAGGAACGAAATACATTTTTGTACCTTTAGATGAAATTGTTTTTTGGTTTTTTATTTTTTATAAAGGAGAAGATAAGCTAGAAGAGATGGATGATAAGCTAAAAGTTGACTGAGATTGGATTTCAATAAGTAGTCATAGTGTCAAAAAATTTGATGTCATTTAACTAAAGATCTTAGACATTTGCCTTCTAAATTAATAGTAGTAATGTTTTATTCTTAAATTTTTAATTAGCAAATCAAGTCAACAATTATCTTCCCCTCATTTGTATATTAAAAATTACAAAAAAAAATTCTTTCAAATGAATTTATGTATAAAGTGAATAAAAAAATATTTATATTTGATTTAATTTAAAATATATTAAATTTTTAATTTATTAATAATTCAAAAATAAATATATTTTTATGTACTCATTTTATATATTATAAGCTAAAAATTACTATGATATGGGGGTTACTCAAAGAATCTCTCCGGGCCCCCTGGAGTAATGTATGCATGCAGGCACAGAAGCTAATCTGATAGAGTTGTAGTCTCCACCCAACTTCGAATCTCGCGAGAAATCTGAAGACAAATTATTTAGGGTTTTGTTTAACATATGTTCGAAATACGCATGTTAAGAATTTAAAAATTGTATTTATTATTTATTATTTAAAAAATATTAAATATTTTTTTATATTTTTAAAACAATAAATTCTTTTAATTTTATTTTAAATTTCTTAATAAATCACATATTACCCAAATCCAATTATTTAAGAGTTGGTCTGCTCATGTGAAAAAAAAGGTCGGTTTCCTCAATCTCTCCATGGGATCGATCACAATGATTAAGATTGTGTTTGGTTTGTAGTTAGAGTATTAAAAGATGTGTCAACATGTTTGATAAAAAAATTTATTTATAAAATTCAATTAACTTCAACGGAAAATGGTTCCAAAATCTCATTTGGAGTGAAAGCAAAAGTTTCTTACTTTTCTATTGGGCAAAAGTCTATTGGAGAACATTTTTCCTTTCAATCTTACTTCAAAAGTGATTTTAATCTTTAATCTAAACAATATTCATTTTGTCAAATTCACTTTTAAGATAAAAGTTCTCAAACATAAATTACGTTACTACAAATTCACTTTCAACTAAACTTAAGTTTATAAAATTAAGTTTGACTCAAACTTAAATTTATAAACTCTAATTCAAATATATACTAAATCATTCAATTTATTCTGAATTCTGGGGAAGTGGAATTAAGCCAAAATCATAGGCAAGCAAATGCAAATGGTTGTTTTGCCAAAACAAAAGGAAAGGGGGGGGGGGGTTGGGGGTATAATCCAACAACTCTTTCATCGAAATTTGAAAGGAAAATAGAGCTAGTAGATCAAACAACGGTCAGAGATAAGCAAAGGTACTATAACTTGACAAAAGTAGATTAAGGTTCCTGAAGCCACACTCAGTGAGGGCTGCTCATTGATCTCCCAAATAACCCTAGTCTCTCATTCACCGAAAAAAAATAATGTCTAAACCACCTTGATGAGGAGTCCAAGCTGCTGGCAATGGAAACTAACCTGAAGAGAAATAGAAGCAATAAAAATAGAGTAATAATACTTACGTTTATATTCTTTGGTAAGTTATCAAATAACATTTAGATCTTGTTGTAATATTTTTTTAAAGTGCGGTAGATTATAATCTTCATTAGGATTAGAGTGGGTTTCAATTGTCTAATTAGACTTGCCAACTAATCGTTCCTATTAGTTGGTTATTTGAACTGTGTTCTAACTAGTGTATTGAATGACAAGAGTAAATAAATCTACCTTATACATTTAGGAAAAAAGAAAAATGTTACCTAGGTACATTTTTTTTTGTCACATTTCCTACACTCGTTTATGTAACAGGATTAGAACATAGGTACACAAAAAAACAAAGTAAGATTAATTGTGATCAAATAATAAAAATTGTAGATATATGAGATAATATTTGTATAAATATGTGTCTAACATTATTCACACAAAAAAATACCATTTTATCATTAATAAGTAATTACAACAAAATAGAGGGCCCTCAGTACAATATTTGGTTTCGCCTTTATTACTATAAATTGTTTTATTATTAATTTTTTGACATTACAAGATATTTTCACAAATTCGATTCATTAGAAATGCCCATGAGATTAAGCTCCTTTCAATTGCGAGAATACAATGATTATGCAATCTCTCCATATGAGTTGTTTTCTTAATATTTAAATTCGTATCCTCATCTCAAGTAATTAAAGTTACTTATCACATTGACCTATTCTTTGTGAATTGTATAAACTGTTTTATATTATTATATAATAATGCATTTACATATTATTACACAAATTAGACTTTTAAAGTGAATTTTAAATTTAATGTAGTGTCAATATAAAAATTTTTACATTATCATTTAATTATTCATACCATTAAAAAAGTTAGACTTATTTTGTGAGTCAATACAAAATTGGGTGATTGTGTGAAAGAGTTACACTTACATTATATCAAATTAAATTCTTTAAAAAATAATTTTGATAGTCAAACTTTTTTAATAATTTAATAATATATAATTGAATGATATTATTTTAAATTATATAATTGAATAATACTAAAAAAGTTGAATTTTGCTAAAAGTATTCTAAGAACTCTTATTAAGAATTATAAATTATAATTTTTTTTATAAAAAATAAAATATTCCATGCATTATAAATTTAAAAGTTATACTTTTTATACAAAATTTTTTATTTTGATTTTATAATAAGTGTCATGGTATACTTGTTAGACAAAAAATATTATACTAATAATGCCTAGAATTGATTCTAAATCTAAATAAATAGCAAAATAGACTTACACTTATGTTTCATTATTGACACCACAAAAATAATGAATGTGGCCAAATTTATGACTATGTTCATCTTTTAGTTGGGATGAATCATAAATGATCATATAATATATAAAGAAAAAATATATACTTTCAAATTATTATGTGTGTCATTTTAACATGACAATATGTATATAAAACACTATTATGTGATATGTATTTTTAATAACTGTTATGTAGCATGAACATCTCATAATAATTTTTAAAAAATTGTACATGTGTCTCTAATTATTAAAAATCTTGTCACATAAGTAAATAAAAATACATCATAATCAAATAGAAAATAATAAAAATTAAAATAATACAATCATTTGAGAATAAAATGAAAAGAAAATTTATACAAATAAGTAAAAAAAAATTGAAAACTTAAAAACTCAAAAACTTAAACTCACGTAAAGGAAGATAATGATTTGTTAAAAGGAGTGTAGGAACTAATCTGTCTGTAATCAAAAAGATTTTTACATAGGTCTTATTTGTCTACAATAAAAAAACTTAAAAACTCCTATGCCTTTGGGAAGAAGGGTGCAACAAAGGATTTGACCGGTAACCAACATATGTGTGAATAATTTCACCATTGATTAGAAGACAAGGAGCAAAGACCCACGTATTAAAGTTGCATGAAAAAATTACAATTTACTCTTGGTAATTTCTTCTTCTTTAAAGCAACCAACATATCTCGCGTAAAGGAGTATCAAAACTATTCATGGTAATTTCTTCTTCTTCTTTCAAATTCTCATGATTTCATGAAGTAATGAGAAAGATGAGAAATATGTGGACAAGGGGTAAAATTTTATTCGCTATGAATTTGGCTAAGGACAAAAATGTGGAAGAGACTATGGATTTGGAGAAATTTTTAGTTCTGCTGCTACAGTCTACGGACACAACATTGAAAAAAGTAATATTTTAATTTTTTTTATTGTTAATTTTGATGCTAATAGGGTTTAATTTTCTTTCTTATTAGGAGTTTTCTTTTTAGTCATCTAAGATAAAACATATACTTCTTAGTATGATTTAAATAACCAGATTTGATTTTTGTCTATTTCAAATATGGAAATAATATATTAATTAATATCTTTTATGATTTATGTTATAATTAATACTTATGCTTACTGGTATAAATTCAAATAAATTTTATTTCAAATATATGAAAAGTTATTATATGAATGCCAATATAATGATCAAATATCTAATTATGTTTATTATTTTACGTTATTTCCAATTCTGACAATAAAAAACGTGTTTCATATACTTTTTACTAATTTAGTTTGCTCAATAATCTTCTTCTTATAATGTCTATATTCATATTTTTATCATCTATAATCTCTCTAGCAAAATCAATTAATTCAATAATAATTGATTAAATATTAATCATTATCATTATATTTTTAAATTAAATTTATAAATATTTTTTATGATAAATTATTATAAATATTTTATTTAATAATCTTTTATTTTAATTTTATTTATTTTTATTATTTAATTTTTAATTTATTCTTACATCGCACCAATGTAAAATTTAGTGATTATTTAAACTAGTGAATTCTCCATCCACATTTTTTATTTGTAATTGTCTATTTTTTTTATAATCATTCGTGACTATATTAGTAATTTATTGGCTTTTGTCTGATATTTTTATTTTTCTTATAATTGTCTAAAGGCAGGATAACTTAGGCACTTGCCAATTTATAAATTATAACCACTCACTATTAGTAAGCGCTATACGTGGTTAATAATTAATAGTGATAAAAATTATTCTTTTATTATTGTATAGTATTATTTTACGCTCACTTTTTATTATTTGTTTTTAGTAAAAAAGGATATTTTTTTAAGAAGATCAAAATTTGATACCAAAAGCAATAATCCTCTTTGTTAAATAGTGTCGATAGTATATATGTCAGTGCTGAGTCACTTTCACAATCAATTTTCTGAACCTCAATTCAAAACCATGTTGACCCCAACATGAGGTGATCAAGAAAGAACAAAAGCTTGTACTGTAGAAATATAAGAAAGTAAGCATGCTTTTTATGCGATGATAAAACTTTGTCCAAAAAATATAAATCAATATAAAGCATGATTAGTCTCCTTTTCTTTTAATTATCATTTATTAAAAAAGTAATCTCGTTTTGACTTATAATTTTTTTGGATAAATAGAAAATAGAAAAATAGAAAAATATATTATATTATTATATAAATATAATTTTAATATACTATTAATATAAAAAAGTTTGTATTAAACATTAACAATTTATCTAAATTAAATTTTTATTATATCCGCTCAAATTTTTATCTAAAATTGCAATTGTACAATTTTTTTTTATTATTGTATTAAATGAGAATGAGAATTGACTTATACAATAAAATAAGAGTAATAATTGTGTCATTATTTTTCTCAAAAAACATAATTATATTTTTTCATTATTAATTTAAAATATTTACACTATACTAGTAATAAAGTAAATTTATATTTTTTCGTTTCGTAGAGATATGTCATTGAATTACTCATAATCCAATTCATTCCCTTCTCATAAAATTCACTAAAAAAATATCACAATCATCATCGTATAGAAAATAAGAAGACCACATTTATGTTACATTGCTTTATTTTTCATTATACATTCAAAAAGAAAAAAGAAAAATAAAGGCAACCTTCAAGCGACCCTTTGACATCAAACTTCCTATAATAATGGTACGCGAACAACCATAAACATAGTATTCGTCGCTCCACATTTTCTGTGTGCCTTTGTTTCCGTTACATTTTTTCATCATTCATCCAAAATGGCTCTCGAGGTTGCTGTGAAGGCCGCAGTTGGTGCTCCCAATGTTCTCGGAGACTGTATGCCATGCCATGGCCCCTTCCTTCCTTCCACTCTCTCTTTCTGTCTCTTACCTTTTACAATGTTTCTGGGTTTTGGTTGCTCGTTTGTTATTTTTGATGAGTTTGGTTTGGTTTTGTTTTCAGGTCCATTTTCCCAAAGGGTCCTCTTAACTTTGGAGGAGAAGAAAATCCCATTCAACATCCACCTCATCGATATCAGTAACAAACCCCAATGGTATTGTTATTGTACCCAGGAAATGAACTCTGATATGGGTTTTTGTTCTCATTGTTTCTCTTCCTTGGGGTGATGTCAAGCTTGGTTTTTTTTTTTTTTTTGTTATTGGTAGGTTTTTGAAAGTGAACCCTGAAGGGAAGGTGCCAGTGATTAACTTTGATGACAAATGGGTGCCTGATTCTGATGTTATTGTGGGGATACTCGAGGAAAAATACCCTGATCCCCCTCTTGCCACTCCTGAATTTGCCTCTGTGTATGCTCCTTGACCCTTTATTTTTGTTCTTTCAAAGTTTGCTTTTTGCTATCTGGGAAGATTTGATGCTGTTTCTCTTGTGTTGACTTAACATATTCAAAGTGTTGTTACTGTTGTTGAATTTTTTTTTCTTTATTTATTGTCTCTTTTGTTCTTTTGTTTCCTTTTTTTTTTTTAAGGATGTTGGAATAGTAAGAGGCATTTGTCGGCTGGCTGAACACCATCTCAAAGAAAATATTAGTACTCACCCTTGGAAGATGGTTTTGAAGAGAAAGTTACTTCTTTTAAGGAAGTTTATTTGATGCTCTGTTTTTTGTGTCCTTTTTCCTTTGGATGAGGGGGAGGGTGCGGTTATGTGAATGATAAAAGTTGTATATACACTATTGAGAAAAAAAAAAGGGTACTCAACTTATGCTGTGTTTTAATTGTTAAGAAGTTGAGAGTGAGTTGTTCTTCATAACTGAATTTGGCTGTACATTATCTTTACACTTGCAGGGGAAATAAGATATTTGGGTCTTTCGTGAGTTTTCTGAAGAGCAAGGATCCAAATGATGGAACAGAGCAAGCACTGCTTGCTGAATTGAAAGCTTTGGATGAACATCTCAAGGCCCATGTATATAAGTGAATTTATAATAAATAACCTTCCTTTTCGTTTATTTTTACCGTTTCTTAATAGCTATGCTAATATGCTGGTGGTGTGATCAGGGTCCATATGTTGCTGGGGAGAAGGTCACTGCTGTTGACTTAAGTTTGGCACCCAAACTGTACCATCTAGTTGTAGCACTTGATCACTTCAAGAATTGGACTATTCCTGAAAGTTTGGCGCATGTCCACAACTACGTCAAGGTATGCAGTTGTTTTCTGCAATGCATATGATCATTTGGGACTATTTAGTTATGGCTTTTGCATTGCGCCACTGAACAGTTGTGCGGAGCACACGCTGACATTGATTGGTATAGAATTTTCTGTTGTCAAACTTATCATCATGCCAACTGTTTTTGTTGCGTTGCTTCAGAATGACTAAAGTATTGATAATTTAATATATACTTCTTTTATATGTTTTGTAGTCAAGATAAAGTATGTGAAAGAAAGAAGATTACAAGTAAAAAAGTAAACACAATTGGAATTTGTAAAGGACAGGTCTTTGGTTTAAACAGTTTTGAAAAGAAAACGTAATTCGTAATAGAATGAAAATGTCCTGTTGTATCCTTTTGGGACTTTTTTACCGGTGAATAGAAGCAAAATTTATCAAATAGGTGTAACTAAGAAAATAATTACAAAAATAGTATAAGATAAACAGTGTATGATAGTAAGTCATGATTGAGAGTCATAACTTACATCTTGATTATTTTTTTATTAATTTTTTAGAGTAAGTCGTTGGTACAAATCACGACTTATCAATTGTTAATTTTCTTTTATTACGGCACAATGAAGTCGTGTTTTCCAACCACAACTTATTTTTTTTTTTAAGTGAAGTTGTGTCTCTCAACGATGACTTTTTAAAAAAAAAATTCAAGTGAAGTTGTGATTGACATACACGACTTATTTAAGGTTTTTGATTTAATAATAAGTCGTGGCTCTGAGCCACGACTTGCACTACATATTTTGTTGTTCATGACTTGTTTATGAAAATTTTAAGTTCTCTTCATCACTACTACTTTATATCAAATTCAGTTCATTTTTATTTGATTCTCTCCACTAGAGGTATTTATTAAAAATGTTAATTATACTTCAATTTTTATTTTATTTTTTAAATTTTAATGAACTCGTGATTGACATCCACAACTTGCATAAGTTTTTTTTTTAATTTTTTTTAAAGTTAATTCATTATGTTAAAAAGAAATACTACATGAAGGTACGAAAAAATTAATTGATTCATAACTTAATTATACAAAAAACGTTACAAGTTAAAAAACCTTAACTCTCTATAGTCGGCTTCGTCCTCCTCTTGTTCTTACTCTACCTCCTCTTGTTCTTGATCTTTGTTGTAATGACGCGGAGTTCTTATTATTACCATCATGTTCAATGTCCTCGTTAAGCATAGTAGGATGATAATTATCCACTTGTGAAGGCATAGTTGGACGATAATCTGAATCCATCAATGTTGAAAACAGAGTGTCTAAATGGGCAATAAACATTTGTGGTGGTGATTCAAAAAGTTGAGAAGTGAAAGGAACATGGTGGGATGATGATGAATGTTGATGTGCTAAAAATTAAGAAGTGGAAGGAACATGGTGGAATGATGGTGGATATTGAGATGCTGAAAAGTCTTAGGGAACATAGACATCTTCATGTGCCTGAGTTTGAGATGTCTGTGGATGTTCATCAACATCTTCTATTTGACGTGGTTGTGCACGTCGTCTTTGTTTTTGTCTTTGTCTTTGTTTTTCAGGCCCCTGCTCAGGTATAGTAAAATGTTGAGTAGGAGTAGCTTCCTCATGTACTGGTCAGAAGGCTAAAGGATGGATCTATTCCAAGGCATTTAACATATCACGGCAGACCCAATTAATGGTTTGTATGGTTTATAAGGGAGTTTGGGCAGTGTTTGGAGAGGCAGTGTAGCCCTGAATTGCATGCACAAGAATACTGAAAAAAAAATTCATTATGTTGTTAATGATACTTGATGTTAACATAACAGTGCTTTTACCACGTTAAATTCATTAACTAATATTATTGTTCAAAGAAGATAGAAATAAAAAAGTAGATTTAACCTAATCAATACGTAAACAGTCTAAAATTAACCATATGATGTTAGCAGCATGGCCAAGTATAAAGGTTGTGCTTATAGGACGACACCACCTATTACACACACACACAAACACATATAAATTATATATTTATATGAGAGGGTGCATATTCTGATGGTGCGGTACGATCATTCTTTTATTATTTAATTTATGGAAAAGAGTATGCAGCTTCCTTAAACTTTGACCTTTTTACAAATCACTACCGCGAACTTTAAAATCTTCTCAATTAATTCTTAAACTTTAATTAATGTTCCAATAGATTCTTATGTTTAATTTGGATTCATTAATTCACTAACAATAGTACTATATGGTATCATTTTATTTGTATCAACATTAATTAAGAATTTTTTATTTTTTTATTTATTAAATTTAGTTTTAAATATATTTTCTTTCTTACAAAATAAATAAAACAATTTTTTAAAAAAATTAAATTTGTTTTTTATTTTTTGTAAGAAAGAAAATATATTTAAAATTAAATTTTAATAAATAAATTATAAACAATTCTTAATTAATGTAAATACAAATAAAATGATACCATATAATTTTATTGTTAATGAATGAATTGATTCAAATTAAACATAAGAATCTATTAAGACATTAATTAAAGTTTAAGAATTAATTAAGAAGATTTTAAAGTTTATGGTGGTAATTTGCAAAATAGTCAAAATTCAGGGGGATTGCATAATCTTTTCCCTGTAATTTAACGTTGTAAAAGTACTATTATTTTAACATCAAGTATCACTAATAACATAATGAATTTTTTTTCTTTAATATTCTTTTAATTGTGCACGTAATTCAAGGCTACACTGCCTCTCCAAACACTGCCCAAAATCCCTTACAAACTATTAATTTGGTCTGTTGTGATATGTTGAATGCCTTGGAAGAAATCCATCCATCAGTCTTCTCAACAATATATGAGGAAACTGCTCCTACTCAACATTTTACTGCGCCTGAGCAGGAGCTTGAAAAACAAAGACAAAGACGGCGTGCGCAACCACATCAAAGAGAAGATGTTGATGAACATTCACATACATCTCAAACTCAGGCACATGAAGATGTCTATATTCCTCAAGGCTTTTCAGCATCTCAATATCCACCATGTCCCTTCCACTTCTCAATTTTTAACATATCAGCATCCATCATCATCCCACCATGTTCCTTTCACTTCTTAACTTTTTGAATCATCACCACCAATGTTTGCTGCCCATTTAGGCACTTCGTTCTCAATATTGATGGATTCAGATTATCATTCAACTATGTCTTCACAAGTGGATAATTATCATTCTACTATGCTTAACGAGGACAATGAACATGATGGTAATAATGAGAATCCCGCGCCATTACAACAAAGATCAAGAACAAGAGGAAAAAGAAGTTGAACATAGAGAGTCAAGGTTTTTAAACTTGTAATGTTTTTTGTATAATCAAGTTATGAATCAATTAAATTTTCTCGTATTTTCTTGTAATATTTCTTTTTAAGATAATGAATTAACTTTTAAAAAAACCTATGCAAGTCGTGTATGCCAATCACGACTTCATTAAAAATAAAAATAAAAAGTAGAAGTATAATTAACATTTTTTAATAAATACCTCTAGTTAAGAGAATTAAACAAGAATGAACTAAATTTGATATAAAATAATGGTGATGAAGAGAACTTAAAATTTCCTTAAGCAAGTCATGAACAACAAATTATGAAGTAGTGCAAGTCATGGCTCAAAGTCACGACTTATTATTAAATCAGAAACCATAAGCAAGTCATGTATGCCAATCACGACTTCACTTGAATTTTTTGTTAAAAAAAAAGAAGTCGTAGTTGGGAGACACGACTTCATTGTGCCATAATAAAAAAAAATTATCAATTGGTAAGTCGTGGTTTGTATCAACGACTTACCCTAAGAAATTAATAAAAAATTGAACAAGATGTAAGTTGTGGCTCTCAGCCACTACTTACTTTCATACACTGTTCATCTTGCACCATCTTGATAATTATTTTTTAAGTTGCACCTATTTGATAAATTTTGCTTCTATTTACAGTATAATGGTAAAAAAAAGTCGTCCTTTTGGTCACTCTGTAGGATAGAAAACCTTAGGGTTCGTTTGGATTGGTGGTATTGAGTAGAATGGAAGGGAATGGAATGGAATAGAGTTAGGTTCCATTGTTTGGTTATGTTAAAAAAGGATGAGATGGGATGGGAGTGGGTGGGATGGATTCCATCCCATCCCACCAGAAATCATCATTTTTCTTCTCCCCCAATTTGGGGGGTTATGAGATGGAATCATCTTTTTTAGTATAAATACCATCCCATCCCACCAAAAATCATCCACTTCCCAAACAATGGAATGGTAACCTTACTCCATTCCATTCTAAAATATCCAAACAATGGAATGGTACTTTTTTTCCATTCCATCTCATCTCATCCCATCTCATTCCATTCCATTCCATCACTTACTAAATATCCAAACGAACCCTTAACAATAACAATGTTTAACTGAAAATAAGTCTAATATTGATTGTGCATAATAATTTAAGCAGAAAGGAATCTCATGGACATAAATAGTGTGCTACAGTGAACAGCAATCAATTATTCTCTTGTGAGTTGGTTCTGCATGAATTCTCTTGGGGTAGAGAAACTCATATTTGAGTAGAGTAAATTCCCATTTTGGTCATCGAAAGATTATTACATCAATTTGGTTATCGAATGATACTTTTTCTTTACATCTCCAAAAGTTACTATTTACTAGGACGAAATTAATGTCAATTGATGACCAAAAATTTCATTAGAGAACCCATATGATGTCACCAATATTTCAAGAACCAAATTGATGTTGCAAAATCTTTCTAGGATCAAATTGAAGGTTTACTCTACTTGAGTATATAAGAACTGTAAGGAAAAAATTGGTGTGCAAAAATTAGTACCCGACACCTCTTTCATTTATATCTAAAAATTTGAAGTGCATCTTTGTCTTATTTTGTATACTGCCACACATCTTTCATCTTATATGGTCCCCCCTTTCCTTTTGAATGGGCCAATGTGGAGCATGCTTTAAAGTGAAAATAGACCTTGTATGCTTCAAGTTTAAAAACCTTTACTCCTAAAGTTGTTGAAGCCTCATGAATTCACCAGATTTCTTTGGTTAGTCTGCAAGCTAAGAACCCTTCTGTATATAATCATATGATGTCAATTTGTGATAACATAAATCAGTTAATTTCCTGAATTTTGTGGTAACTGAATTGGTAATTTTTTTCACTTGGGAGTTTTGTGCATGGCTATTTAGGGCAGTTTTGCTGTCTGGCATTCTCTATTGGACAGATTTATTGCATTTCTGAAGTAGACCACTATGAGAAATTTAATTTTAAACTTCAAGGGTTAATACAGATTTTAGCCTCTTAAGTGCTTTGATTTCTTTTGTTTTTTCTATTTAGGATAATATATTGTCCTTTTCCCTTACTGTACTCACCCCCTTTTTTCTCTAATAAAATATCTTCTTTTATCCAAAACGAAAACAATTGCTTCAAGTATTTTTCTGGTCCCAAGTCCTAACCATGTAAATGGAAATATTGGTACTTAACCCGTACCTCTTTTCATACAGCATTTTTCTCTCTCCTGACAACAAACATTATTGCCACAATTTTAATACTAGCAGTCAGAGTCTATTCACAAGTTATTTTTTTCCTCAAATTCCTCTTATATTTCAAAGTTCTCTTGGGTTATAACTTACGCCACAACAGATTATTAGCTCAATTGGTCATCACATTTAGTTGGTGTGATAGTTCATTGATCTGTTGCTAGTGTGTTAGGTCACTTAGAACATCCATCTCCACTTTTTGGAGTAATAACGTATTCTTAAAGTACATACCATCAACTTCTTGCATGCTTAGTGGATTAGAACATCCATCTCCACTTTTTGGAGTATTAACGTATTCTAAAGTACATACCATCAACTTCTTGCATGCTTAGTGGATTAACTTAGACTTTTCAAGCCTTTGCCTGACTACAATTCCTACAATTATAGTCTTTTTGCATTTGATAAAGAAAAAGATGCACTTGCTGGTTTGAATAGTATAATTGTGTATGATTTGGTTGGTTGATGGATAATTATGTTATGTTGCAGTTGCTCTTCTCCCGGGAATCATTTGAGAAAACCAAGGCTGCAAAGGATTATGTTATTGCTGGATGGGCACCAAAGGTCAATGCATGAAGTAGCTCTAAATTATGAGGTTTATGAACATTAGATATGTACTGTGATTGAGCCTTGTTAAGAATGGGAAGGTGAACTTATCTTGTAGCGAGTTGTTCCCCTATATAATAAATATGTGGTTTGTTGGTGTGTTTATTTGTGATGCCACATTGTAGTTATAAGTTGTCACTGGTAGTATTGTTAATATGTTCAATCCGCTGACTGGCTCAAATATATGGATTAATATATAACTCATGAAAAAAAGAAAAAGCTGAGATGTGAGAAGTTTGAACACTGAGGTATCAACCCCAGAAAACATAAGTGCGCCATGGAAGGTGCCTTTCGGGAATCAGAAACTCCCATGTATCAATTGTAATACCACTGAATTATTCAATAATAGGGCATTAAAACCTGCCCATAGCAAGAAAAGATACGGGGATAGGATAACAAATCATTGTTGTGGAAGAAATCTCCACATTGTGCCATTGAAAATCTCAGAATATGATACGGAAGTGAAGACACCCACGTCATGATGGTCTTCACCCGCTTCTCATGAATGCCCAACATCACAATCATTCCCTACAGAAACCTCCTTTCTACCCTTTCATATGCCTTAATCATGTCAAACTTTAGAACATTGAGTCATTTCTTCCCTTTAGACACAATTTTGTGGTAACATTAAAAAGAATGATAGTTCAAAAATAAGACATGTAATCTAGAACCCTAGATTCCTTGTTTTTGGGACCATGATGGGTAAGAACTAAAGAAAATTGAGAGAAATGTGAGAATAGATATCCGAAATTGATAAAATAGTATAAGGTGTGCGATGCAAGTCTAATACATGGTTTATATAGACAAGTAGCAACTAACTGTTGAGATATATCAAATTAATTCAACTAATTTCTAACTAATCCAACTATACTCTCCAATTAACCTAACTATACTGTTACAGGATAAGAGCAATATGGGTGTAATTAACATCATGTTAGAACACCCCTCAAGGCTGTAGTGCTGATATATAATATTATGATAATGTTTCCAACCACTATACAATAAATGTAATTTAAAAAAAAAAAAAAACAGGAAAACAGTCTGGAACAGGCACCTTAGTAACTCCCATTTGGAAAATTGTTGCTTTTAACATTATGAAAGATCTCATTGCGCCGTCCGAGTAGAACAAACTTAGATCCTTTAAGTATATGATTATAAATTCGATCACGAGATTTATATGTATAAAAATAATACTGTTGAGATGAGTTTTCGCTTAAACACTTGACCGTACTTCAAAAAATTAGTCTCTCACTTATTGAGTGAGAGAATACTCTAAGAAAAAAAATTCTCATTGCATGAGAAAATTTTCTCGGAACCACATCAATGATGCTAATAAGTTTCGTAGGAGAACTGGAGGTAAACAGATACTGGAAATATTCAATATTAAGTCTAACTTTCATGTGAATTCCCACTCTTGACATTAATCCAAGTGCATTTCATTGGGTCCTGAAAACCCAATATCCGAAATTCTTTCAAAGTCACTAGCAGGGACGGATCCATTTATAAACGAGTGGGATACATGTTTTTATTTTATTTTAATTATTTTTTTGGATTTTATATAAGTATATATATTTTTTATTTTTATATTTGTGTAAATTTTACTTTCATGCTCGTATTTTTAAATATATTATTTTTATTAAATTATTATTTGATTATATACATTAAGAAAGAAATATTTAATAATAATGATAATGAAAAAATTATTCAATATTTTTAAAATATGAAAATAAAAAAATAATTATAAATTAATCTTTCATAATTTAATATTTATATATTTTTTAATATATAAATATAATTATTAAAAAAAATTATGTTTATATATTAATAGTATTACATTTGTGTCCACTCCCTACAATTTCTGGATCACTAGCATCTTTGAATTGCTGCATTTGACTTTCAGGGCGAGAGTTATCAGTTATCACCCAATTGTCTAATAACTATATTTATTTGAGGTATGGCTTTTTTTTTTTTGGGTAAATTGAGATATGATTATTGAAAGTATATATGCAAATCAAATTTTCTTTTTTATGTGTTTTATGTTTTAAAAATGTTGATGATTTTTTAAGGCACATAATTTTGTTGATTCATTGACAGACAAATAAGTAAGATTGATGAAAGGCAATAGTGTGAACTACAAACATTTTTATCATTATTGCTCAATATTATTTTATAATGAGCTTGTTAGTAAAATGAGTAAGTAATTATGTATTTATTTTTAAATTATTTAATGAATTAAGATCATGATACATTTTAGATTAAATCAAACATATGTATATTTTTATATGCTTATTTTATAGATAAACTCACTTTAAAAAAAATTTTCATCATTATTAACATAAAAATTTTGAAAGTATGTGATGTGTAACCCCTTACTATTAATAGTTATAGACATGGTCATAACAATAATATCAATGAATTTTCTCTTACTATATATTTATAGATAGAAATTAAAATTGAAATAAAAAATATAAAAGGAAATAGGCATCAATATAAGATAATACAAAGTTATAATACACATCCATAACTTTTTAAATTAGCATTACATATCAATCATAAGGTTTCTTTCGAAGTGGATGTACACATATTTCTATAATTCTAAATATATATATATATATATTCTCGTTCCTTAGACCAAGAAATTATGCTTAGACGATCTAAACGATGATGATCATAGTGCATCATGTGCTAATATGAAAACACCATGAATATAGAGTGAGAATTGGAAATTCTCAGTAGGAAATGAACATTTATAAAAACGTTTGAAAACACATGATGAGTTTCAACTATATAATATATACATAAAACATCATGGTAACCCAAGTATGACAAGAATAATAAAAATTCCAGAACAATTGCTAAATAAATCATGTCATATAACTCTATATATTAACATCAGCAAAATCAACAAGTTCCTCAAACCTCAGTAAGCGATTTCCAAATATCGACAAACATTAACAACCAAGTTTTCATCACAGATAATTCACTTTTTACTTTTTCTTTTCAAGTCTGTTTGTCTCACATTTTAATTGAAGACTTTCACTTCCATAGGGAATCCATCCTATCTTTGATGTTACTTTAATATCATGACAACAAAGTTAGATATACCTACACTAACTAGGCAGGTAACAAAAAAAAGAAATTTACCCCTCTGCCTCTCTTAGGTGCAAACTTTTCTATAAATCACTTGTTTGTCATCACACATAAACATAAGAAATACAAACCACTAATATGTCACAAATAAATTCATAATATAAATAAATCAAGGCAACTAAATAAAATCCATAAAACTTAGAATCATTAAATTTAAATATCAATTCTTCAAGGGACCAACTATGATTTAAAATTAATTTAATAGTTCTTTTAGAAAGTCCACACCACAGCCCATAGTTTGTCAGGTCCTCATCATAGTTCATATTTTGTCAAGTTCTCATCATGATCCATAGTTTGTCCTGATTCTGATAGTGCATTCATTGTACAAAAATCTTTTTCTTACAAATGGTCAAAATAAAGGTCATAAAATTGCTCCCAAACCAAGGTAAATATAAGTCAAAATAAAGGTCATAAAATTACTCCCAAGCTAAGGTAAATATAAAAAAGTCCTTGTAAATCAAGTACATATATTTATTGTCCAATATAATTAAAATACTTATTTAACTTAAATCTTGAGTAATATTTTAATTTATTATATTAGTCTCATGAAAGAGTCAACATTCAAATTATAATAATTCTAAATTTTGTCAAATATCATAAATATTTCAAAGTTAAGTAAATATCAAGTTTTCATAACATTACATGTATATAATAAATTTAACCATAATAACAATATGTATGAAATATTAAAATAATAAATTAAATAATAAATCATATAAATATCTTGAAAGTCATAGTTTTAATTTTAAAAAGAAGGTTCAGCTCCTACTTGATATAAGCTTTCTTCTTTTTCTTATCTTTTTTCTCTCCCTCCCTTTTCTTCCTTCTTTATCGGTTCTCACTGTTTTTTCGCTTTCTTTTTCTCTCTCCCTATTTCTTCTCTTTCTTTTTCTCTCTCTTTCTCTCTTTCTTCTCCTTCTTTTCTCTCTCTTTCTCTCTCCCTCTCTCTCTCACTTTCTTTCTCTCTCTTTCTTCTATTTCTTTCTTCTCTTTCTTTTTTTTCTCTTTCTTTCTCTCTCTCTCTTTCTTCTATTTCTTTTTCTCTTCTCTTGGTTTACATTTTTTTGTTATCTGCAGACTCTTTACTTACTCTTTCTCCTCTTTCTTGTTTCTAACATTCAACCTCCATTGCCTAATTTATAGTCGTTTGTCTGGTGCATAGTGCACTGTTAATTTTTTTTTAAAATCAAAGTAATAATTACTTTTAGATTTTTATATTAAAATAATAATTAATTCATAAATGTCTTCTTATAATTGTCTTTCGTAAACATATTTTCATAAATATCTTCTTAAATAAAATAATTCTAATCTTTATTACTAAAATTAAATGCTAAATTTTTATTTTAATAAATTCCTATCTCTAGTTTTATAAACTATTATCAATTAAACTCTTACATACTTTATCTAGTCTCTTTTGATCAGTATCAATTATTGTAAAATAAAACCAAATATAATGTTCTATTTAAAATTTTATTCTTCACATAAATATTTTATGAAAAATAAGATATTACATTTCTTCCTTCTTTTTATGAATTTTGTCCCCAAAACCCACTAACCTAATCGAAATAACTCTAGATAAGACTTCTGCATATCATCTTTTAATTCCCATGTTGTCACTTCTAATGATAGTCCTTCCCAGATCACTTTCATTAAATGAATTTCTTTTTCTCTCAAGTGTTTGACAGATCTATCCATGATTCGTATAAGTTTTATGTCATAAGTCAAATCATTTCTTACTTGCATTGTTTCATGTTCTATGATGTGTGAATGGTCAAAATAATATTTTCTGAGTTATGATACATGAAAGACATCATGAAGATTTAAAAGATTTGGGGGAAGTGCAATTTGATAGGTAACAAGTCCTACCTTTTAAAGAATTTGGCATGGATTAATAAATCTTGAATTCAACTTTTTAATTTTAAGGATTCTGTCAATCCTAGTAGTATGAGTGACTTTGAGGAAAACATGTTCTCATTCTTCAAATTCCAGATGTTTTCTTCTTTTATTAGCATAACTTTTCTGCCTACTCTGAGCAACAAGTAATTTTTCCTTGATAAATTTGATCTTTTTATGTGGTTTGCTGTACTATATCAGGTCCTGATAAATTCTTTTCCCCCGCTTCTAACCAACATAAAGGTGATCTGCACTTTCTACCATACAGAGCTTCAAATGGTGTCATTTCTATGCTACAATGGTAACTGTTGTTATAAACAAACTCTATTAATGGTAGATGGGTATTCCAACTTCCTTGAAATTCTAACACACAGACTCTCAGCATATCTTCTAGGGTCTGAGTGGTTCTTTCAGTTTGACCATCTGTTTGAGAGTGGTAAGATGTACTAAAACGGAGCTTAGTACCTAAAGCTTCTTGTTAGGCTACCAAGAATTTTGAGGTAAAATCTTAGGTCTTTGTCTGAAACTATGCTAGTTGATACATCATGTTACCTTACAATTTCCCAAATGTAATCCTGAGCTAACTTGTATAATGGGTAACTGATCCTAAGAGACAAAATGTGAGCAGACTTAGTTAATCTGTCAATAATTACCTATGCTGCATCATAACTTGATGGAGTCCTAGGTAATCCTAACACAAAATCCATTGATATACTATTCTATTTCCATTCAGGGATATTCAAAGGTTGCAATAATTCAGCAGGCTTCTGGTATTCTATTTTAACCTTTTGGCAAACTAGACATTTAGCTACAAAACTAGCTATATCTCTTTTCATCCTATTTCACCAAAACAATTTCTTGAGATTCTGATACATTTTGGTTGTACCGTGATGCATAGTATACTTACTGCAATGTGCTTCAGATAAAATCTTCTTTCTCAATTCTTCATCATTAGGCACACATAATCTTCCTTCGTACATCATAGCCCCTTTTTCATCAACATGAAAATGTTCAAGCTGTTCTACTAGAATTCTTCTTTTAAGAGACTGCAAAATCTCATCATTTTCTTAGACATGTCTTACTTGGTCTCTTAAATCACACTTTATTCTTAGTTCACTAACATATAAGCAATGAGATTGCAAGGACACTGAAATCTTTAAGTCCTTGAAATCTTCTAACAACTTTTGTTCCCTTATCATCATTGAGGACATGTGCAAGGATTTCCTAGTCAAGGCATCAGCCACTACATTGGCTTTACCAGCATGATATTTCAATTCAAAATCATAATCCTTTAAGAATTCAATTCATCTACGTTGTCTCATATTTAACTTGTTTTGGTCAAAAAGATACTTTAAACTCTTATGATCACTATATACCTCAAACTTTACTCCATACAGATAATGCCTCCAAATTTTCAAAGCAAAGGATACTGTTGTTAATTCTAAATCATGAGTTGAGTAATTTTCTTCATATGATCTAAGTTGTCTAGATGCATAGGCTACAATGTTATCGTGTTGCATCAAAACACATCCTACACTCTTTTTAGATGCATCACAACATACTACAAAGCTTTGTCTTGGATCAGGAATTATTAAGACTGAAGTGGAGGTAAGTCTATTCTTTAACTCCTGAAAACTTATTTCACAAGCTGAATCTCACTCAAAAGGGTGATTCTTCCTAATTAACCTAGTCAGAGGTAAAACTAGCTAGGAGAATCCCTTAATGAATCTTCTATAACATCGGGCATCTTTGGCCTTTACCAGTGAACTACTGCTTCAACTTTACTATGATCCACAACTACTCCTCCTTGAGTAATCACATGACCTAAGAATCTCACTCAACCATAATTCACATTTTTCTAACTTGGCATACAATTGCTTCTCCTTTAGGATTTGTAGCACTATTCTGAGGTGTTGTTCGTGCTCCTTCTTAGTCTTAGAATAGATAAGTATGTCATCTATAAAGACTACTACAAACTAGTCAAGGTAAGGTCTAAAAATTCTATTCATGTAATTCATGAATACTGCAGGAGCATTAGTAAGTCCAAAAGATATTACAATGTATTCATAATACCCATGTCTGATTCTAAAGGCTATCTTGGGTACAGCTTCTGGTTTTACTCTTATCTGATGATACCCTGATCTCAAGTTTATCTTTGAAAAAATTGTGGTTTCTAATAATTGATCCAATATGTCATCTATTTTAGGGAATGGATACTTGTTTTTAATTGTGACTTTGTTCAATTGCCTATAATCTACACATAACCTCATGCTTTAATCTTTCTTCTTAACTAATAGAACAGGTGCACCCCATAGTGACACACTGGGCCTGATAAATCCTTTAGCTAATAATTCCTCTGTTTGTTTCTTGAGTTCACTTAGCTTCAAAGGGGACATTCTATAATGTGTAAAAGATAGAGGTCATGTTCCTGGAACTAAGTCAATGAAAAATTCAACTTCTCTTTCAGGTGGTAGGTGTGTTATCTCTTTCGGAAACACTTTTGGAAATTCTCTTACTATAGATATGTTGTTTATTTCCTGCTCAACCTCTGAATTTAAAGAAAACAAAAGAAGAAACCCTTGAGCTCCTTCTAAGAGACACTTCTTTTCCTGTGTGGCATTAAGGAATAGGGTATTGATAGATTTTGGTTTATTGGGAAAGTAGGTAAGTTTTCTAAACCAGTCTAAGATAATATCATTAGTAGACAAACGATCTATTTCAATTATGATATCAATACCAAATAAAGGCAAACAAACAAAGTTCAAAGTAAAAGCTTTTCCTTTAATTAATATAGGACATTTTAGACAAGCTTAAGAAGTAAAAACTTTTCCCCCTATGGGAGTTGAAACTAACATATCATAAGATAAGGAAATTGTAGGCAAATTTAACTTTTCCACACAATCAATAAATATAAAAGAGTGTGTAGCTCCTTAATCAAACAATGCAATTAAGAGAGTATTTTTAAGAAAACATTTACCTTGAATCATGTTGGAGGATTGATTTGCCTCTTCTCCACTTAGAGCGAATACTTTTCCTTTAGTTTGTGGTCTAGGTACAAGGTTGTTCACAATCTTCTTGGTGGTATAATCTTTGGCAAAATGTCCTGGTTTTCCGTATCATAAACACACATAGTAAGGTCCAGAGCCATAGGATTTCCAACACTTATTGCACACAGGTGAAAGTCTGTCAATCTTCACTTGCTTATCTTTTCCATGGTTTACTCCGTTCTTAAAATTATTTTTCTTTTGAGCTTCTGCCACCCTTTTTCTTTTTAGAAAGTTCTGATGTTCTCTTTCAAATTCCATCTCTAGATAGCATTTCTCTATTATCCTACATTTGTTTACTAAAGTGACATAATCTTTTATTTCTAAGTTTGACATATTTTCCCTTATCTCAAGCCTCAAACCGTACTCAAATTTTGTGGCTTTCCTATGGCCATCAGGATTGTTTTTCAAGTAGGAAGAGAATTTGAAAAGCTCTTCAAATTTGGCCACATATTGTCCTATAGTCATGTTTTCTTGTCTAAGTTATATGAATTCTGTCTCCTTTTCATTTTTTACATTATCAAGGAAGTACTTATTAAAGAATGTGGCTAAAAATATCTCCCAGATGATTTCAGTTCATCTAGACTCTAATAAGTGCCTAGCACCTTTCCACCAGTATTCTACCTCTCCTTCTAGCATGTAGGTGACAAAGACTACCTTTTGTGCATTTGTGCTTCCCATGACTGTAAAAATCGTTTCTAGTTACATAACCTATTTTTCAGCTAGTGCTGGGTCATAATCTATATGAAAAGATGGCGATTTGACTTTCCTAAATTCTGAAAGACCTTAATAATTTAGGTTGATCACAAAAGTTTCCCCGGTAGAATTTCCACTACCCTCACCAGGATGATTATGGTTGTGATTATTGTTCTTATCTTGAGTTTCCTATATGCGTTGTAAAATCAGGTTGGTTGACTCTGTCTAGGTCCTGACAACGTCAGCTAACTCTTTCATAACTCCCAATATCCCAGTCAGAGTATATTTCTGTGAACTTTGTACTTCTGAGTGTTCTGATGCCATATAGTCCTACATAGCCATGAACAATTTAATATTGAGGTGATCAGTCTCAATATTGCAAGGTTCATGTAGTTATAATTCTATATGGCAAAAATAATAAGAGGAATCATCATGCAAAAACTCGACATAGGTAAAAATTCAATACATAGATATAATTTTATAGTGGCAGAAATCAACGCTCTGATACAAAAAATGTAATCCTTTTACTATTAATAGTAATAGACATGGCCAAAACAATAATGTTAGTGAATTTTCTCTTACTATATATTTACAGATGGAAATTAAAATCAAAATAAAAATTATAAAAGGAAATAGGCATCGACATAAGATAACACAAAGTTATAATACACATCCATAACTTTTTAAATTAACATTACACACCAGTCATAAGGTTTACTCAGAAGTGGATGTACACATATTTCTATAATTCTAATATATATATATATATATATATATATATATATATATATATATATATATATATTATAACGCCCCTTTTTCTTAATACTCGCGAAGAAGGAACGTCACACTATAATACTTTGAAACATGAAGCGAAATGAAGTAAACTACGGAAAAAGTAATTGCATTTTAACTCACGGACTTGGTTCATTTTATGGTTATTTGAGTTCCTTTACAAATGTCACTATATATATATTTTTAAAAAAATCGTATCGTTACCAAGTAGAGTCAAAAGAGTTAATTTGAAAATTCATTACGTATAGAGATAATAACTAAAACAGTCGCAATAAAAGAATCTGACGTAAGTTAAACCATACACAATATATATTCATATCTATATGCATAAGCCTGTTTAGTTACATTCCAAAATATACAAAAAGAGCAAAAGCTTTACCTACTCAAGGTAGTTACAAATTTACACCCACCAATCTAGCAAAACGTCATGCTCCCACAAAAGATAACATATAGCCATCAGTAGCCACCGACAGAATCAGTCCCTAAGACTGCCGAGAAAGGACCGTAGAAGGGTCCTCCTCGGGTTCTCTTCGTCCAACGAAACATCCATCGGGACGACAGAGCAACGGGCAAGAGCCCGAGCAGCAGAAAGGAAAGAGTCATCACGTGGGGTGTAATACATGTCAACCCACATATCCCTAACGGGCATATAAAACTCTAACCAAACAAAAGTATGAAAATAAAAAATAGGGGCGTCATAACGACCCCATGCCAGGGACATCGTCAGCTCTTCATGGTACACGCAACGGTCTATCTGCACATTAATGTGCCAGCAGTCAGGGTCTCCGTGAAAAGTGATTCGTGTATAGCCCAAAAATCCACGAGGGCGTGACGTCATCCTCGATAAACTTCAATCGTAATTTGGCCAGAAGCTTGGAAACTCAGGAGCTTCCTTGTCTTCCTCACGAACGTCTTCTCAGAAGTACACAATCCGACAGAATACAAAAATAGAGAAAATACAGAAAGAGGTGAGACACCTAGCTTACAGTATCAAAATGGCAGCAAGGAAACAATACGGTGCTGGACGCCCACATATAACACAGTTCATACATCCAATTACAGTAATAATAGGTATTAACAGTAAGAGCAAAATAACAATTAATAACAACAAGTATTACTAACACCAGGCAAGTGGCATCAGCAATTCCAATATTCAACAGTCCAGGAAATCAAATAATTATTGCAGTTATAATAGTAAACATATTCTACAATTTTGAATGCTCATGCTCAATGAATTATGTGACTGACATTTCACAATGCAAAGGGTACCAAAATTCCTACTCCATGGAGCTAGACATAAATATTTTCAGAGTGAATGATCAAGGAGTAATGCCAGCATATGGTTAGCCTTAAAAATATAATGTGCTTTATCTCATAAAAACGTTTACGCAAATGGCTTATACATGGCACCTCGACAGTTGATCACGATATAGGACAGCATCCCAGTCAAGATCGTCGGTGTGTCACATAGGTCTATCCCACGGCCCCAATGGAGCTACCACTGTCTATTGTGAGACACACGCATCCCGACGCCCCCAGGGCCAACCACTATGACCCTACGCTTAGTCTACTCGCACCTGCACATAGGTGTTATTCAAACTCCTAGGCATACATCGCCTTTCTAACAATATCCAACGGACAACTCATATGCATGACGACTCAATTTCAATCATGCATGTTCATCAATAATGCATTCATCATAAGCATACTACAATGACATTTATATATATACACATACATATTCATTTCTCAACATCATTCCATCATGATATTCTCAAGTATATAATCAACCAATACTTAGCCCACGTAGGGGTCCATAATAGCATAAAATCAATCTTCATGTCAATATATATTTCTAGTGTTCATTCAATATCACAAGTCCACATTAGGGGTCCACATTTCCAAAGTCTCAAGCTTTGATTAATTGTGACAATTTTAGGTTACTTAACCCTTCAAAACCGTGGCTTTCTAAGTGTTATTGTCCACTTCAATTCTTTCACTTCATTATGAATTATACATGTCCCTAAGTCTTAGATTCCCAAAGACGCACCAAGGCATCACTTAGCCTCAAGGTTTTCTCTCTAAAACCGTGGCCCTTAATGGTATTTAAAGTCCATTTTTTTTTTCATTTTATGTATTAGTTTCTTAGTATCAATTTACTTAAATTTTAATTCAACAAGATCAATCTAATCCCTTATATTTTAAAGCCAAAACCGTGGCATCAATTTAGGGGAATAAACCCTTGAAAATTTCCTTTCATCAATTTTAATGTTATCACTCAACATCTAATTTCATAAGCTTTATGTGTTTGTTCACAAAACAATTTTTAACCCAAAATTCCATCCAAAAACCGTAGCCATCATGTTAGGGTAGGAACCTCTAAAATTTCCATTTAGCAACCCTAACATGACCAAGCATATTTAACACTTCCAATTTACTCAAAAACACCAATCAAACATTAATCAAGTCCAAGAACACATGAACAAGCAAAAATCACAAATCAACATGAACATACAAGGGTTCCCCCACCACCATTATTGGTTGAAGAGAGTAATCTCCCTCTTACCTAAGGAAGAATCACGAAAATGACTCCTTCAAGCTCCTTGGAGAATTCAGTTTTAAAGCCTTCAAAACCCTAGGAATTTCCATCATCAAGAATCAACATTACGTATGGAAAAGAATGGATCTTTGGTCTCCATTGAGACTCTAGAGTCCGAAGATGAAGAGAAATGAAAAGAAAGGTAGAAACTTTACCTCAAAGTTAGGAGCTTTACCTTGGAAGACAATGGAGAAATGTTAGATTTTTGAAGAAATTTTCTAAATGAAAGATGTAGAGGAGATGAAGGTGAGTATGGAAATGGTATTTGTGAAGAGAAATGTGAAGAAAAATGAGTGGAGATGGGGCTGCAAATTTTCGTAGCAATGGAGGAGGAGTAGAGAGAAAGAGGAGCAAATGCAGAAGATAAAGTTAGAGAGAGAAGTCAATAGGTGAAATGAAATGATTTTGGGTGTTTTGCATTAAGTGAGGAGGCAAAAATTTGCCTCCTTTGATCATGCATTGCCACGGCTAGTGGAGAGAAAATAGGGAGAAATTTTTAGCTTCTCATGCAAGCCAAGGGTAAGGTTGTTTTTTGGGCCAAAACTTCTCAAAGAAGCTTCTTCATTAGGGTACAAAATTTGAATTAAAGTGAACTTGATTAGACATAAAGTAGATTGTATTAGGATAATGTGATAGAGTTTTTATTACATGCTATTATCCAATGGATAATTACTATAGTCGATAGAAATCAGTATTAATTTATCTGACGGATGAAACTTACACAGCATTTTGTTATTCGTCTGTTAAATTTTCTTGAAAAACGTAAAATATCGTAAACCGTGTCTAGCCTCGGGTTTAGTAAGATCCCCCGTCGACGTTTCCACAGATCAAGGTTCTCGGGAAAATATTTCATTTTCCCGGCTCCATTCAGTTTGCACACAAAACGAGAAATAATATTAAAATATTCTATGTTCTCAGAAAAATTACAAAAAATCACAAATATTATAAAATGAGTATTTATAATAAAATAAATAAATTTTGGAGTATTACACATATGCATACATACACACACACACACACACACACACACACACACACACACACACACACACACACACACACACACACACACACATATATATATATTCCTTAGAACAAGAAATTATGCTTAGACGATCTGAACGATGATGATCATAGTACATCGTGTGCTAATCTAAAAACACCGTGAATATAAAGTGAGAATTTGAAATTCTCAGTAGGAAATGAACATTTATAATAAAGTTTAAAAACACATGGTGAGTTTCAGCTGTGTAATATACACAGAAAATCTCATAGCAACCCAAGTATGACAAGAATAACAAAAATTTCAGAACAATTGCTAAATAAATCATGCCATACAGCTCTATATATTAACATCAACAAAAGCAGCAAGTTCCTCAAACCTTAGTAAGCAATTTCCAAATATCAACAAACATTAACAAGCAAGTTCCTCATTACAAGGAATCAACTCTTTACTTTACTTTTTATTTACATGTCTACTTGTCTCACATTTTAATTGAAGACCTTCACTTCCATAGGAAATCCACCTTATCTTTGGTGTTACTTAATATCGTGACAACAAAGTTATACATACCCATACTAACCAGGCAGGTAACAAAAAAGGAAATCCATCCCTCTGCCTCTCAATGATTAGGTGCAAACTTTTTCATGAATCAATTGTTTGTCATCACACATAAACATAAGAAATACAAACCACTAATATGTCACAAATAAATTCATAATATAAATAAATCATGGCAACTAAATAAAACTTATAAAACTTAGAATCATTAAATTTAAATGTCAATTCTTTAAGGGATCAATTATGATTTAAAATTAATTTAATAGTTCTTTTAGAAAGTCCACATCACAGTCCATAGTTTGTCAAGTTCTCATCATAATCCATATTTTGTCAGGTCCTCATCATGGTCCATAGTTTATCCTGGTCCTGATAGTGCATTCATTGCACAAAAAACCTTTTTGTTATGGTCAAAATAAAGGTCATAAAATTGCTCTAAAGTCAAGATAAATATAAGACAGAATAACGATCATAAAATTGATCCCAAGCCGAGGTAAATATAAGAAAGTCCTTTTAAATTAAGTACATATATTTATTACCCAATATAATTAAAATACTTATTTAACTTAAGCCTTGAGTGATATATATTTTAATTTATTATATTGGTCCCATGAAAGAGTCAACATTCAAATTATAATAATTCTAAATTTTGTCAAATATCATAAATATTTCAAAGTTAAGTAAATATCAAATTTTCATAACATTACATGTGTATAATAAATTTAACAAGAATAACAATATGCAAAAAATATTAAAATAATAAATTAAATAATAAAACATATAAATATATTAGAAGCCATGGTTTTAATTTAAAAAAAATCAGCTCTTAACGATATAAACTTTCTTCTTTTTTTTTCTCTCTCCCTTTTCTTTCTTCTTTATCGATTCTCACTTTGTTTTTTGCATTCTTTTTCTCTCTCTCTCTTTCTTCTCCTTCTTTTTATCACTCTCTCTCGTCTTCTCTTTCTTTTCTCTCTCTCTCTCTTTTTCTTCTCTTCCTCTTTCTTTCTCTCTCTCTCTCTCTCTCTCTCTTCTCTCTTTCTTTTTCTCTTCTCTCGTTTACATTTGCTACTATTGTAGCAACTCTTCACTTACTCTTTCTCCTCTTTCTTGTTTCTAATCGGGGATGGCAAAATTACCGTCTGCGGAGATCCATGAGGATTACCATGACAGGCGGGGGATGGATCCGTTTAATAAATGGGGCGGGGGTGGGGATTATAGTACCACCCGCCCTACGGTACCCGCAAAATCCGTTAAGTATATTTTTTTATTTAATATATATCATATATTATGATTCTTTTTCTTTTTAACTTTGAGATGAGATGAAAATACATATATATTTTTTATTTTAAAATGAACTTTTTATTGAATGAGCCTATAATGATAAAATTTGTTGAAAAAATATATACTATTTATGCAATAGTTATTTATGTAAACCTGATTTTTACAAAATATAATTGAATTTAGTTTGTTATTTATAATATATTTTTAATTTGTAAGAATCTTATATTGTTGAATAAAGTTGTAGTATGTGGTGTTAAAGTTTATTTTATTTATGTTTTTTTTGTAACTTTTAAGATTTTATTTTAAATTATTAACTACCAACGAATACCCGTGGATCCCCGTTTACCATGGGGATCATAAAATCCAGACACGCTGACGGAGGTGGGGGCGGGGTGGGGGAAACACTACTCGTCCCTGCCCCGCTCCATTGCCATCCCTAATTTCTAACATTCAGCCTCCCCTTTCTAATTTATAGTCGTTTGTGTGGTACACGTTGCACCAGTTAATTTTTTTTTTAAATCAAAGTAATAATTACTTTTAGATTTTTATATGAAAATAATAATTAATTCATAAATATCTTTTTATAATTATCTCTTCGTAAATATTTTTTCATGAATATCTTCTTAAATAAAATACTTCTAATCTTTATTGCTAAGATTAAATGTTAAATTTTTATTTTAATAAATTCATATTTCTAATTTCATAAATTATTACTAATTAAATTCTTACATACTTTATCTAATTTTTTTATCAATATCAATTATTACAAAATAAAATCAAATATAATATTTTAGTTAAAATTTTATTCTTCACAAAAATATTTTATGAAAAATAAGATATTACATGGGCAATTATTTTCTCCCCACTGTATGAACTTAGCTCCTGGAGAGAGTTCACTTGTTCGATGGACATTTTGGTCCATGGGTTCTGCAGCTGAGATTAAATCTGTTCATGGATTTCATGCGAAGCCTACATGTATGGTGCAATATGAGTCGTTCGATTCATCAGAAAGCTGTGGAGTGTAGACTTAAGACCCAAAAAAAATTTCAGAGTAATGTAGACTTAATCGTCCAAAGTATATGTGTGTTTAGATTAGTTATAATAATTTAATTATTTTAATAATTAATTATATGTATAATTAATTATTATTAAATTGATTATAATAGAATTACTTTTATATTTAAGTATGTTAGTTGAAAAATAATTTTAAAATAATCTGTTTTGTTTGGATAGTATTAAAAGAATTATTTTTACGCATTAAATTATCAAAAAAAATATAAGATGATTAAAAAAATTATTTGATTGAGGATAAAATAATATTTACATATTAAAATTTTTAGAATAATCTATAATTAAAAATCAAAAGTTTTAAACTTTAAACTTATAAAAAAACTATTATAATACATTGAATTTCGTACAAAAATTTAAGCACAATTTTTTAAACATGATTGGAACAATGAATTTTTTTTTCAAAATATAAGCTCTTAGAACAATAAAAAAAGTTGAACCAAACACACTCAATCTCATTTACTTTAAGGTATTAAAAATTCATAAGAACCTCATTTCTTGATACTAAAAATTTATAAAATTTTTAAATCTGTTAGCAGAAGTTAAAAATGTATATAATTATTTTTTTTTCTCCCACGATTTGTTTCCACGCCCAAAAGACTAATCCTCACTCGGCATCTCATGGGATTGTAAACACCGAATTTTGTTCAGAACATTTTGTAAATAAAAAAAAATAAAAAAGTAAAAAATAATAATAATAATAAAAATATCCAGCCCAATCCATTAACCTACCCATTGACCCAATATTCAAACTCAATTCATTAACATACCCATTGACCCAATATCCAACCCATGACCCATGATCCATTATCCAACCCATATCTTAAACTATAACTCAAACTTATTCTAAACCAACTCAAACACTCATCTTAAACAAACCCTATCGTCTAGTCTAAACAAACTCATCCTAACTAAACCCCATCAGTCAACCTAACATTCATCCTAAATAAATCTCAACACTCATCCTAAACTAATCCTAATCACACTTTAACTCAAACACCTTAACCAAATCCTCTCTTATAAAAACTCATAACCCACACCTTACTTGGGACTTTCACCTTGACCTTCAACACACACTTTTAACCTTGACCTACTGATTTGACCTCCACCAAAATATCTCTCAATCACCTCTCATATACGAAATCGACACCCACAACCGCTCACCTCACCATGTCGCTAGCCATCTGTCACACCGTGCTATCCACCGTGTAGAAGCTGCCGCAGAAACAACGTCACATCGTCGCACCGCACAATCTGCAACCAGACCCAATTGTCGGCGCTTCACCAACCCGAACCAGCCTAACCACCGTCGCCACTGGCCTTCATCTTCCTTGCTCATCTGTTTTTTTTCCCTACAAATACCCAAAAAGAAAGAAGCAAAACTCCTTTGTCTTGTTTTTCGTAAGTTTGTTCTTTTAATTTATGATTGTTTTGTTTTGTTTTAAGTGAAATAAGCTTGTAATTAAATGAGCTAAGCTTATATATATATATATATATATATATATATATATATATAAACAATGGTAAGATTACAAAGTAAAACTATAAAAATAATTAAATTTTTTAAAAAAAAGCGAAATAGGATTAACAGAAGAGTTGTGATGTTTGTTAATCTTGTAACTATTTTTGGATCATCCGAGTTGTGACAACCTAATGGTTCAAATTATAAAAAATAAATTACTATTTAATAAAGATTCAATTTTTTATTATTATTATTCTTTTTTGAAGATAATTTTAGATTAAAAAAAATCTCATTTAATAATAATAAATTCAATAATCAATAGGTGACGTCTACAGCGTGGCCTTAAAGCTTCACCTATTCAAACTTTAATTTGGTTAATGAGTTAATGACGACTTGTTAATTCAAATTTTTATAAAAATAAAAAAAATAAATCTTTTCTTTAAATAAAAGCAACCAACCCACAAGTATTTTATATAACTACGTGACTTTGAGTTCTCATCACTGAGTGGTACATAGAAGCGAAATTTTTATTTCGTCAAACCAAATTTAAACTTTCACAAATTATTTATTTTTTTAGTTTTTTTTAAATAAAAAGGATAAAAGAAACATATTATGAGATTATTAAGTTTTCGCATAACTAATTTAGTAGAACTAGTTTTAGGACGGATGTTTTAGGGGTCTTTGTGGGGTTAAGTCTCCACCCTTCCCTACGCATAACCGACTCTAATCCGTCTGGTTCCAAAGACCATTTTCTAAAAGAATTTTTTAATTTTTCCTAAATTAAATAAAATTGATGGCTATTCCTAACTTATTTATTTTGTTTCGCCGCTCCCGCCGCGATTATAGTCGCGACAGGGATTATTATGTTATACAAATAAAGTATAATATATATTTATAAAAGCTCACTTATGTTTCTGCCTTATTAGATTTATTGTGTAGTATTATATTTTCTTTACAAAAGTTCACATATAATTTAACTCGTTCCAACTATTAGTTACTTTTTACCTCTCTTATGGTTATTCTTATAGAATTTCTCATCATTATACATTCATTTTAGAGTCATATTGATGGGCATTTGACTCTTTGTAAACCCTATGCCTCTGTTATGCTTATGCTATTAAAAAATTTTCGACTATATAACTTATGGATGTTCTGCATAATTTTTTTTTTTATATTAAGCATATGATATATTTTTGGGGTGTTGAATACTTTACGGTTTATTTAATCATCTATTTCGCTTGTGATCATTTGTCGGGTTTGGTGGACCATCGATGGAGTAATGTTATTTACTATGATTACAAAAAATAAAAAAAAAAGGTAATGTTATTTACTATGAAAAAAGTTCCTCACAAACCTATTGACTCCTAATCACGAGCATTTAATTTCATTTCTTTCATTTTCTCTCTCTCACTTTTTCTATCCCATCAGCGGCTAACTTTAAACTTGTGAGTTTTCTGTTTTTTAAAATGTTTTCACAAACTTTACCCATGGAGTTGGCCTAGTGCACACGGCTTTACGATTAGAGGTGTGTAATTTTATAAACTATTTATTAAAGTAAGATAATTTTAAAATTATTTATCAGTGTAGAAGTTTTTTTTGTTATGTCATATAAAAATTAATTTTAATTTACACATTATTTCATTAATTAAAAGAAGAATTAATTTAAAAAATATTTTAATAAAAAAAATAAAAGAACAACTTTAAATTGTTCTTTTTAAAAGTTGACACCACTCATTGTCAATTAAATAAGAATTATATTTAATAAATATTTTAATAATAAAATGAATGAAAAATTAGTGTCACATGTCAAATATTCATAAAAAGAGCAACTTATAATTGCTACTTCTCTTCTACCTATTACATGGCTACATATAGTAGACTAATTCTCCCAAACTCTTCCCTTTTTAAATAACAACGATAGTCCGCCCAATCCCCCCCCCCCCCCCATTCATCACTTTCACTTTTTGCAGTTTCACTCTTCTCTTTCATTGTGTTGCTTTTTTGTATATTTCACCTTTCACCTTTGTTAGTTTCACGTGGACAACGGACGTGAAATATTTACCCATCAATTGAAAGTCATATTAGGTAAGTGTAATATAGTGTTTTTATATTATATTTTAAAATATACATTATATATAACCTTGTTGTAACCTTGTTATTTTTATTAATTAATTAACTTATCTATTGCATTAAATGTATCTGATTGTAATATTGCTCTTTATTAATTTATTATTAAATAATATGAATACTTCACGACAAAATGTATATTTTAAAATATAATATAAAAACACTACATTACATTTACCTAATATGACTTTCAATTGATAAATGAATACTTCACGTTTATGGTCTCTTTGAAACTGACAAAGGTGAAAGATTAAAAAAAATAAGAAAAGCAACATAATGAAAGAGTAAAAATGAAAAGAGTGAAAGCGATGAGTGTGTAGGGAACTAGGCAACCAGCGGTGTTGTTTAAAAAGGAAGGAGTTTTGGGGAATTAGTGAATTGCATGTAGTCATGTAATGAATAGAAGAGAAGAAGTAACTATAAGTTACTCTTTCTTTGAGTATTTAATATGTGGCATTAATTTTAAAAAAGGAAAGAGTTTTTTTTATTAAAATATTATTAAAATTGTTTTTTTTTTACTATGGAACAATGTTAACTTTTTATAAAAGGCAAATTGAAACTATTTTTCACATTAGTGACAATATATATATAGAGAGAGTAACACACTCAACCGGTTTGGGGCATATCTCAAGTAGACAACTACTATTTCATTTTTACAGTGTACTATAAAAAATAGTTGATAATAATGCCATCTCTAAAATATAACAGTCTAGAATTAATTCACTATGTACACAAAGACCGAGATAATTAGGTTAAGAGCTTTGTCAAATTTCACTCGTTAGTAAGAATTATGTATACGTGTGTTTATGTTTCTGTTTTTTATAATGTTTTCACAAACTTTATCCATGGAATTGGCCTAGTACAGACACCCAACCTGGTTTGGGGCATATCTCAAAGTAGACAAGTACTATTTGATTTTAATTCTGATTTTCTTACTATAAATAATGTATATATATCTTTTTACACTCTTTTCAATATCATTTATTATATTTATTTTTTTTTATCACTTTCTCTTACTTAATCATATTCATTTAAGATAAGTGTAAAAATAGGTGTGAGATAGAAAATAATGTAAGAACATCATTTTTCATTTGATTTTTGCAGTGTACTATCCAAAATAGTTGATAAATTTGCCATGTCTAAATTATAACGGTCTAGAATTATTTCACTATGTACACAAGTCCAAGATAATTAGGTTAAGAGCTTTTTCAAATTTCGCTTGTTAATAAGAATTATAAGTGTGTGTCTCTCAAAATAATCATTTACCAGGGATACTAAATTGTGTGTGTCTCAAAATTATCATTTACCATGGATAGTAAACGGGCTAGGCTAAAATATAAAAGTTTAAATTAGTATTTATCAGTCCCGCTCATTTGAGGACAGTTTGTGGGTCTAAACAGGCTGCTTGTTTCTTTTTATTATTATTATTATTATTTTGGAGTTTTTTTACTTTATAAGTTAAGATCCAAAATTTCCAAAATTAAAATTCTATATTAAATATAAAAAAGACAAAGGAAAAAAATTCTTCAAAAAATTTAAAACTAAAATTAAAACAAAATCTTCAATACTTATTCAAATTTTATTGTTTTTGCCTTTTTATTTTTTTAAAAGTTTATATTTTATGTCTTTAAAGACTAAGCTGTTAGGTTATTGTATTTACCCTCTAGGGCATTTATATTTGGTTAATTAGCTCAGCTAGATAACTAGCATTATGTATTAAAAAAATGACACACCAACATACCATCCCATAAGTTAAACAAGTTGACTCGTTTAACCTGTGAGTTAAATACATTGGATTAAAAATAAATTAATTTAAATAAGTCAGTATTTTTGAAGCTCCAATCAATGTAGTTTTAATGAATAAACAAATCGATCTGACATATGTGAACCATTTTAATCGTCATATCATTTACTAATTGATATAAATAACAAAACAATTTTTCGTCTTTTTAATTTTATCAATGACTAACTTTTTGTAAGAAATATTATTATGCCTTCCAATCTAGAAAACACCAATGCTTCAAAATAATTGTCGTATCAATATCGGATATGTATTATGTTGAATACTATTCTAATATTTTTGAATACTTTTACCCAATATCTTTCAATTAGTTTTTAACTTTTTATAGCAATATATGTGGGATACCAAAATTATTAAATATCTCATAATATTTTATTCCGTGTACATTGATTAAAGTTGATTGATGAAATATTGATGTTTTTATTTTAATTTAAAATATATGTGTTTATGTTAATATATTATATTAATTTTATATATTATATATTAATCGTATCATGTCTTATAATTTTTGAAATTTACTATATATTTGATTGTATCGTGTTATATTTGTGTATCCGTATTTATCCATGCTTCCTAGCTTCCAATCCACTATAATTTAAGCAATGCGACAAGACGAGGCAGAGCCAAATGTGGCTCTATGACACACAACGCCGGGGCCTGGCTTGATTGCTTCCCTGTCCCACACTTGGACGCCTGAGCTTAACGTTTCAGAGTTCAGACACATCTTATGGAGGGCTCTAATGTTGACGTTACAGTGAGTTTTGTAATTAAGAAATGCTCATTGCTATGCTGATAAACTATTTTCATAGACCTTAAGAATCAACACAGTACTTGCCACGAATGAGTTTTAAGTTTTTTAGTATTTAATTTAGTTGTTATATTATATTTGGAAAACAACCTATTATCGCCACATCTATTTGTCAATGTAATTCATGATTAGAATCATTAAAATATAACATTGTTCTTTCTAATTAAGTTAAAATAAAGACATAACGTCTTAGTTAGTATTAGAATTTAATTCCGGAATCAAGTAAGGCTCTTAAGCTACTTTGTAATCCTTGTAAATGAACACACTCATATTTATACATATACGATATCATTCAACACCACAAATTACCAATCAGTATTATTTTATTTATATAAATATATATATATATATAATACACACACACTATATCTGTCTGACTATCCGAGATCAAATTACAGGGCTGACGTGGTATGCTTTTATTTGCTAGGTAATGGATCACCTAGCAATAGCATTTGCAAAAGCTAAAGGAAGATTTATTGGGAACTTGATAATTACCATAATAACAACCATCCATGTAGAGGGACCATCACCACGTACGACAGTAGTGCAGAGACTAGAGAGTAGAGATAGTAGAGTAGGGAAAGCCTTTGTTTTTTTGGTTGGTTGCATGGGACTTTAAGGGACTCAAGTACCCAAACTTTTGCAAAGCCCAAAGGTCAGATCATTTTCAATAGCTGATTAGTCGTCTTCTGCATCTTTAGAGGAATCTGACTCTGAGATCATCTTCTGTATTATCTGAGTTGTCTCTTCCTGAGACATTCTGTCGTCTTTAGTCTTCGACTTCATGTAAGGCTCAAAAAATTCCTTATTTTCCTTCTCTAGCTCATTCCACACTGCATTTATTGATGCACGTACTGATATATATTATATTATATGCTTCAGAAAATCATAAATTGACTTCAACATATACACGTGCATGCTTGTGTTTTTATTGTTTGGTGGAAGGTATATATCGGATATGATTCATGTTTTGTTTGGGAAACAAAAAGAGGAGGGATAAAAAAGTTGTTGTAATGAAAATAGTTACTGAATCTTAGAAGTTACACTCTAATACATTACTAACTTTCATGCCTCTCTTAATTATTTTCTTTGTCATCTCTTTTTGTTTCTCAAAATAAATAAGGTCAAATTAAAGTTATGATCTATGGTATGCTAGCGTCTCATAACTGGATTGCTTACCTTTCTGTAAGGTTTGTAAGATTTTCTTAGCACAGGTTTAAAACTTGGTGTCCGCAAACTGAAAGGTTTGTTTCTTCTATTCTGTTTGTTCTATATTAGGTTATCGTTATCTAAAGCATCAATCCCATGAATACCAATTTGAAACATACAAACATCGAAACTTAAAAAGCTTCATAACTTATAAATATAAAAAATAAATATACTATTTAATATTCAAGTTTATGAGGTAACTAAGTATATATATATATATATATATATATATATATATATAGATATATAGATATATATATATAATTCTCTAAAAATCTTAAGCTGTTACATCGGTGAAAATGATTTTTATCTCTAACATGTCCTTGTTTTTCTTTGGACTTGAAGCAAGGAAAATTCCTAAAATGATTTTTCAGTTAAATTATAATTTAATCAAAATAATTGAGGTTGCAGAGATTGAATTTCTGACTCTAATATCATGTGAAATACCAACTTCGTTGAAAGTTTTAAGATGTTAGGTGGAGAATCAAGAATCAATTCAAATTTTCAAAGTGAGCCATGAGGAAAGAAGCTTGTTGTTTATCAATCAAAAGCTAGTATAAGAACTTCATGCAGCGCCGGGAGATATAACAAGGTATATATATATTCAATTATTTCTCGATGATCATATCTCATATCTCCTGAATTTCGTACGCCAAGGAACGCTATGCGATCTTGCATGTGTGCATGCTCTTTGTTTCTATAGGTATAGCTCTTTTAAGAAAGTAACAAACATACCGGTGGATGTTATAATAGGATTAATATTTGCATGCTTAGAGAGCGCTTCCATGCATTCTTCCTTTGTCATGTGAAAGATCAAACACTTCTCGATCAGGTGCTGCACCTATAGTTTGTAGAAAGTTGTCAACATGATCTTAATTATAGTATTGTGTAAAACCTACCATAAATATGACTATGATCAACTCAACACAAAAATAATGAAAGTCAAATAGATAGTTTGAAGCTATAGCTCTCTTACTTACCATACGAATGTATGAAGCAGAAGAAGAAGAAGAGTCTCCCATGATCCCAAACTAGCTAGCTAGCTCTTAGTAGTCTGCAACTAGAAAACTCTGTATTATGCAACTGTATAAATTAAGTGAAAAGAACAAGTGTCACAGGTGGATGGTGATAGAACTGGTGCAAATGTGATATGCAGCAGACCTTATGCAGACGCAAGAAAATAGAGTACAATATAAAGTGGAGAGGGTGGTGGGAGTGGGACCAGGAGTCCCACGTGGGAGATAAATGATAATTGGCTGGGAGGAGATTAGAGGAGATTGTAAATGACCATTCTTTGTCTTGTACAATTGCCATTAGAGCAGCCCCCTCCACGTGATTTGTGGGACATCCCCATATCCATGTCCTCCAAACAGACAGACCCACATCATCAATTGATGGCACATCCTTCCAGCGCTTACTGCATCATAAGCCTTTCTGATTAATCATTAATGTATATATGCAAGGCGTATCAAATACCTTTGATAATTCTACACCTATGCTTTTCCTTGCCAGAATCCAAAAACTGTCCATGCCTTGACATGGCATTCAGTCATTGGTGGAGCAGCCCCCGTAGAGTGCTGATTTCATTTGCATGTCGATCTTTAAATAATCAACCATAATTGAGGTTACGATACTACGCACGATAATAATACGTTAATGATGTCATGGCAGGTTTTAATTTGAAACGAATTAATAAACATTTTTTTTGTGTGGCATGTGCATGGATTATAAGTGGGAGGTAATTCCACTTTTTTTAATATTCTTTTTAGTCAAGACGAAATTTGATTAGAGATGTGGGCCAACTTATTTAACTTAACAAAGAGAAATTGTTGTCTAAACTTAAGTATTAAAGTTAGGTACATCATGTTAATTAGTATTTAATATTTTTATAAAATTTTATATTTTTAAATTTTTTTGCTTAAACTAGAAGTATGCAAATTAAGTATATCGGATCAATTAAGTCTTAATATTTTTTATAAAACTTTACGCTTTAATTATGTGACATAAAATTTTATAAAAATATTAAATATTAATTAATTTGAGGTACCTAACTGCATGTTCTAAATTTATACAATAATTTATTTATACTTTTAATTATATAATATAAAGCGATATAAAAATATTAAAAGTTGATTAATCTAATATACTTAATTAAATACTGCATATTTATGTAAAAATTTCTCTACACTAAGACAGGGTAAGATAGGTTGATCCAACTTTTTTATGAATTAGAATGAATAACCGCTTCATTCTGTAGTGGATTAGCTAATCAACTCATATAAAAAAAAAAAATGTGGATTGGCAAGTCGCTTAAATTGTGAACAAAAAAGGTTGGGTCAACTCGCAACTTGACCTACATACCTCATCACAAAAAAGAATTTTCAAAAATAAAAAATAAAGGTTAAAAATTGACCCAATGAGTCAGTATGTAAGTTATGTAAGATGGGTTAAATTGATTCTAATAACTTACCTAAAAAATAAATTGAAAAATACAACTCAATCCACTAAATTTAATGTTTAAATGAGTCAACTCTGTTGAGTTGAACTTAATTATTTGCCATCTATTTGATGTCAAGTCTTTGTGTTTATTATAAAGAAGCCCAACTCACACTTTTTATTGAGTAAATTTTGCTGCAAATAAATATTATCATGAGTTAATTAGTTAACTTTCTCAAAAGTTTAAATTATAAAGTTTCATGTAAAAACTTTTTAAGTTTGAAACTTAAATAATACATATGGTTATTTATTTTATGCTGAAATTTAATTTTTATTTAAAAGAATAGAGGCATAATTAACGTGATGAACTAACTCTTCAAAAGCTCAAGCTATTATTAGGTGATGACATATATGTATATAACAAATATCGAAATTGAAAGTTGAAGAGTTTAGAAAGTCTTTGCAAAAGTACGAATATTGATGATATTGCAAAGGATTGATATGAAATGGAAGTTAAGATAGTGTTTGAAATTAATTATAATTAAAAATAATTTGATTTGAATTAATTTAATTTTATTTAAAAATTAAATTTTGTATTTAAAATTTATTAAAAAAAATAAAATTTGAATTGATTTAAAAATTAAATTTTATTTTTAAAATTAATTAAAATAAAAATTAGTTTGATTAGATTTTATTATTTTATATTTTTATTCTTCTGAGAAATAATTAAATGTAATTAATAAAGATAAAATAATCTATTAATTTTAAATTAAATTAAATCATATTAAATTTGATAAAATTTTTTGAAAAAAATAAATGAAATTTATAAGATTTTTAAAAAATTATTATTTTTTATTTTTTAATATTTTAAATACAAAATTTAATTTACAAATCAAATAATTTTTTATATTTTTATATTCTAAACACACTTTAAAAAAATCTAAGTAAAATTTAATCATTCATTTTTCTCACTTGAAATGTGTGTCCTATTTAACGTTGATGGTGAATTTGAAAGGGAAAGCAAAATAATGCGAATGATAGTACCCACAATATAATTACACAAGCTGAATAATGTAATCGGCCTTCTAGCATTACCACTTCTGTCCTTTTCAAAACATTTTTTGACAAGTTTGTTTTTCTTTGTTTTATATATATATTAATTAATTAATGTCTAGCACATCAACATATTATCTTTTAGAATTGAATAAAAAACACATACTATCTCTTAGAATTGAATAAAATAAATAAATGAAACATTATAAATTTATATACTCAAGACTCACCACCAATACCTCATGCGACCAAAGCATTTGCTGATGATCTCTTAGGTATTTTCTTCATTAAGGTATATATATTACCAAGATAGGTCTCTTACAGTAAAATTCTTTTGAAGTTAAAATTGTTTATTAGAGTTTAAGCAGTCTTAGTCCAATAATAGAAAAAGTAAAAGTAGAAGGCTCACAAGTTTTTACATGTTTTGGAAAATTGCATAACTACATCTTCTTGGCAGTATAGCTCTTAACTTTTATTCTTTGAAAGAAATTATTGTACAAGTTAAAATACTAATAGCAATTGATCTTTGAAAGAGATTTTAGTTCTTCAAGGTCCCACGAATTTTTGATTGGTTTCCATCTATTTCCTTGAAAAGTTTGATACCAAGTTTCTTGGAAACACTAACATGCCTTATCGAAATTAAAGAATTATCATCGTTGATTTACGTTTTTCAGAACTAGATTAATTAAGGGCAATTAAAGAAACTACTTTGGACTTTTCCAAATATACAAAATATATAACGTGCCTTATCGAAATTATCTACCTTTTATGAGTTTGGTTCTTAGTGGGCCTACAAGCGTGTTGTATTTACAAGCTTCTCAAAGATTTTAATTTCATTATTTCATCTAGTAATTCTACCCGTACACGGCAAATATATATATTTTATATGATGATTAAAATTTTTAATTAAATTATGATTGTATGTTGAAAAAGAATTATGAATTAAATATTAAAAATATAATTGTGTGTTGTTAATATTTAGTATGTTTATGTTAATTATATTACATATAAGACAATATGTTAATTGTAATATTTTAAAATTTAAATTTTTTGGTGTAAAATTTACTTGGTAATCATAAATTTAAATTGTACAAAGTAAGAAAATGACATTTTGAAAATGAACAGAACAACAAAAAGTAACGAAATAACATTATGTAGAATCATATAAAATAAATAATACAAGTAACCATTACAATTCATTTAAGACATTAGTTGATATTCAATTTATTTTGCTTTCTACCTCTTAAGTAGGAATAGCAAAATTATTCATACCCGATTAGATCTGCAGAGGTGGGGGATGGATATTGGTTTAATAAATAGGAGTGGGGACGAAAATTATAATACTCGTTTTGTGAATACCTACAAACTAGTTAAGTATATATATTTTTTATTTAATATATATCATATATTATGATTTTTTTTAACTTTGAGATGAGATGAAAATATATATATTTTTATTATTTTAAAATGAATTTTTATTGAATAAGCCAATAATGATAAAACTTGTTGAAAATATATATATTATTTATGTAATATTATTTATGAAAATTAATTATTACAAAATATAATTAAATTTAATTTGTTATTTATAATATTTTTTAATTTTATAAGAATCTTAGATTGTTGAACAAAATTGTATTATATGATGTTAAAGTTTATTTGATTTATATTTTTTTATAATTTTTAAAAATTTATTTTAAATTATTAACTACCCACGAATACCCGTAAATATCCTGTTTACCTGCGAGAATCATAAATAGATACCCGTCATGGAGGCAAAAACGAGGACTAAAAAAGCACTACTCTCTCCCGCCCTGTCGCCTCGTCCCGTCTCATTAGCATCTCTACTCTTAAGTATCATAGTCAACTTTCAAAAAATTAAAAATTACAATGACATGCATTAGTACATGTTAGATATATTTCATGTATATGTGATAAATAGAATTAGATAAACACATGTATAAATGATGTCGCAATAATTAGTGTTGGAAGTTTCAAAATAAAGTTATGAACAAATCTGTAAAAAAAAAATTATGTAAAAGCAATCAATTTAAGAGAAAATTAAATTTATAAAAATAAGAACAGCATAGTACGTGTAATTTTTACATTTAAATTAAGATTCAAATTCACTATCATCTATGTAACAAAAAAAAATTTTATTACAATCTATGGAATACGTTAGACGTATAGTTTAGAAGGGTACACAAACAATATCGTACCTTTTACGAATTGCTTGAGAAACAGTTTAATTTTTTCCTTCCAAAGAGCACTCTTTTTAGTGTAGATGGTCAAAATAAATGAAAAGTTATGTGCTTTCGCTTATATATATGAGGAATCGTAATTGTTTGGTTTCCTCTTTTATTGTTTGGTGAGAGAAGCTATGTGTAAATGATAAGTTATGTGCTTACGCCTATATATAAGGAGAATCGTAATTCATTGGTTTCCTCTTTTCGGTGTGGATGGTCAAAGTAAATAAAAAGTTACGTGCTTACGCCTATATATAAGAAGAATTATAATTGTTTAGTTTCCTCTTTTATTGTTTGGAGAGGCACGTACGTAATTGATTCTATCAGTTTATTTATCCCATGAAATTGATTTAAATTCTCTACAAATATAGCATTAATTTGATTTTAAATTGCTCTTAAATGCTCATAAAATGATAGATAAAATTAGAGATTAAGCTGCTTAGAAGAATAAATTAATTTTACATTGCTCACTTGATTTTAAATTGATTTATTTGCTTGTTTTGATTTTACCTGCATGTGTTAGATTTCTTGATAAATAAATTGATTTTACTCGTGGGCAGAAATAAATTGATTTTAAATACTCATAAATTTATTTACATGTTCATAAAATGACAGATAAAATTAGGAATTTAGTTGCTTGGAAAAATAAATTGATTTTATATTACTCACTTGATTTTAAATTGATTTAGTTGATTGTTTAGATTTTAGTCACACTTATTATTAAAAAAAATTAATAAATTTATTCTAAATTAATTTCAGACAAAGGTAGAAATAAAGGCATGAAGATATGATTTAAAAAATATTTGATGGTTGATTTCAAAAATACTTAACTTTGTAAGATATTTGATGCTCATATTTTGATTTTAAATGTTCATAAAATGATAGATAAAATTAGGGATTTAGTCACTGAGAAGAATAAATTGATTTTATATTACTCACTTGATTTTAATTTGATTTAGTTGTTTTTTTTTATTTCACTCACACATAGAAATAAATTGATAATTAAATTGTTTTTAAGTTGATTTTAAATTGATTATACTCACAGATAGAAATAAATTGATTTTAAATGCTTATAAAATGATAGATAAAATTAGGGATTTAATTACTTAGAAGAATAAATTGATTTACTCACATGTAGAAATAAAGGCATGAAAATATGATTTTAAAAATAATTGATGTCTGATTTCGAAGATATTTATCTGTTGAAGATATTTGATGCTCATATATTTGATTTTAAATGCTCTTAAAATGATGGATAAAATTATTGATTTAGTTACTAGGAAAAATAAATGGACTTTATATTACTCACTTCATTTTAAATTGATTTAGTTATTTGTTTTGATTTTACTCACACATACAAATAAGTTTTTTAATAAATTTATTTTAATTTTATTTTACTCAGAGGTAGAAATAAAGGTAATGAAGATGTGATTTAAAAAATATTTGATGCCTGATTTCAAAGTTATTTAGATCAATAAAAATAAGCATTAACTTTTCATTTTTTTAATATTAAAATTATAAAATGCTTGTGTTTAAAAACCTTCCCTCATGTTCAACTCCAATTACATCCTCTGAATTAACCATTACAACCTTTTGTAGGCTCCTGGAAAGGGTAATTAATTTTCTTACAATGATTGTCAACTATTTAAATGTCGAACTCATTTTTACCATTGAAAGAAAATGTAATGAAATAAAGCCCACAGAGATTATAAAAAGTCTTCAATTCCTATACACTATATATCTTTGTATCTAAACCAGTACCCCACAAACTGAGGTAATGATCATTCCCTTTACGATCCTTCAATGCAACCTGTTCCCCAAACTGACATTTGAATTTCTTGTAGAAATCCTTTAGGACTTGGATGAATTTCTAACTTATTTTTAAATAATAAACCTAACACTATAAAAAATGCCAGTTATTGATAATAAAAATTTATGTTTAATTAGAGGTTAGTAAACACATTACCTCTTTTGTGTCCGATACTTCTTGCAATTGCACTTTTGATTTACTGTTTTGTCCTTTAAAACGCGTAGCCATTAGTGACAGCTCCACTCTATGTCTAGCTATTAAAAAAGATTTGCAGTTATTTTTATTAAAATAGCTACACAAATAAAGTAAGCACTTTGTTTCATATATCGTGTTGTAACAACTGGATACAACACTTATTATTAGTATTTAATATGAAAATAGTGTAGAACAGTTATGAAGCTATTTAGTTGTCACAATTGATAATACTTGATTCACTGCTTTTTCTTTAAAAATGCGTAACCATAAGTAGTAGTATCATTCTACGTGAAGTTGTTAAAAAATATTTGAAATAATTTTTTTAAAATATTTGATAATCAATCCCAAATTAAGCAAGATCACAAACGGACATAATAGTGCTTATTCTCTAAAATCAAATGAAGCCAAACATAAAGACAAAAGTTATATATTTGACAATACTTGATTGATTGCTGCGTACTTGAGAATGCATGGTCATCAGTTGTAGTGTCATTCTATGTGCAGCTGTTAAAAAAGAGTTGAAGTTCTTTTTATTAAAACATAAGTAAAAAATGACAAAGAAACAACCCCAAATTAAGCAAAAACACAATTGGTAATGTGATTTTTGTAACCTGAACCAAAAGAAAAAAAAAACTTAAACTGAACAAAATAAAAATAACTGAACCCAACAAAATGAATAATTGAATAATTAGACAAAAAAATAGTTGAAGATTGAACCAAAAATATTTGAAGAACTGAACCCAAAAAATAATCGAATACAAAATATGTGAAGATTTACAACAATAATTTTTGAAATTGAACTAAAAGAAATGAAATAACTTTAACTGAACATACAAAAAAATAACTGAATAAAAAAATGAATAATTGAATAACTTAACGCAAAAAAAAGTTGAAGATTGAACCAAAAATATTTGGAGAATGAATAGTTGAAGATTGAACCCAGAAAAAAGTGTATCGAACCAAAAGATGTGAAGAATTGAAGGAATGTTAGCAAATTTTGAAGGAAGAGAAACTATTTCATGTTTAAGGCGTAGTCAGACTGTAGTTTTTGAAATCAAAAGGAGAGGGATCTAATAACCAAAATATAAAAGCAAAAGAAGGTTGTGGTTTTAAATGCATAAATTGATTACTCACATAATTCCAAATTTACCCTTATTTTAGGAGGGGAAAAAACCTTGATTCTAACCTAGGGTTACCCCAACATTCCTTTTTGATATATAAAAAATAAAAAAAAACTAAAAAAAATTCTTTTTCATAAGATTATCTAAATCAACCTTTAAATATTATGTGAGTAGAAATTAAATATTAAATTAGTGAAAATTATAGTGAAAATATAATTAAGAGAGTTGTATGTGAATTGTAAGACTTAGAAAAAATCAAAGATAATTAAGGTAGTTGCTTAGAAAATTTAAAACATTTCATATTGTTAAAAACTATAATGAAAATATAATTAAGAGAGTTGTATAGAAATTGCAAGGCTTGAAAAAAATCAAAAGTAATTAAGATAGTCGTTTAAGAAATTTAAAACACTTAATATATTGTTAAAAATTTCAAAGTAATTAATTAAAAACATCTAAATATATAATACTTTAAATACCCTTAGTTTAAGAGGAAAAATAAATCCTAAAAAAACACCAATATATTCTAATTTATATATAAAAGATCAGACATTTGAGTCAAAGTGAAAAAGTATCATATACCATCTCGATGATTTACTAAATAGGAGTGTAATTTACTTATAACAACAATGTGATTTAATTATATATGAAAATTAACATAAAGTTCAGCTAATAATATAAAATTTTCAGGAAGAATTAATTAACTATTATTGATCAATTAATTATTTTTAATGATCATTATTGTTACGAGAATAATTATAAGTAATTCATCTTTAATTTTGCATTTCTAATGATCTTTTTGGTTAGTTCTCTCAAGTTTAAATTTGTATAAATTAGAAACAACACTGTTATACACGAAAGTTATTCATGGATCTTTTTTACGAATGATGTGGCGCATGAATAATAGAGAAGAAAAATGGTCAAAGGCACTCCATACAGAATCATTGGATGGTTGATTGATAAAACACGATCACATAACAATGTTGATTTTCAATTCGTGAGTTGTTTCACGAAAACAATAGAGGATTTTTTTTTTAATGACGGGAGAGATTTTATTCAAGCTAAGACATCACCTTATAAGAGCATTCATCCATCATGTTGGGCTAGTGTGTGATGTTTAGAAGGAGAGAATATTACCTCGATATAACTTACACTAATACACCAATCAATATATATTCCCAAAAAATGAGTGTATGATTATTAATCATAAAACTCCACTTTCTATTTTTTATTATTAAATAAAGTGTAAATGTTTTTCTTAAATTAAAATTGTTTAATATAGAAACAATTTTGAATTTTTTGTTCAAAAGTAAAATGTGAAGGTTGTTAGTGTCTTTCTACTAAAAAAGAAGTATGAGGAAGTTAACAATTCCATAATTTATATAATGCTATTATATATTAAATTATAATTCTATCTAGAGAGTTGTAATGTTATTTATTATTATCTACCACTTACATATCTCTATTTTTTAAACAGTCTTTTATTTTCTCCCTATTTTTACTTCATCTAATCATCTTATAGCATAATGATATCTACTAGTTTCTAAATTAATAAACTTAAAAAACACTCCAATAAACAATTTGATAAAAAGAAAGAAAATAATTAAATTATAAATGAGTTAAACAATTCTAAACTTTAAATTTAGTTGATTTAAATAAATGAGATAAATTTGAATAACATTTTTTTTCTCAACTCAAGTCTAAGTATTAAATGTTTGACTTGACTCAAATTATTTACATCTCTAGAAAAGTGGCAATTGAGGTGCGGTTTGGTTTATATCATGATGTTAAGTTACTTTTTTCATAATACGAAAAACTTATATAATTTTTACTATGTGTTTTTCCTTAAACATTTCATTAATAATATTTTAACTCAATTTCAATCAGTGTATTTACTAATTTCATATAATCATATAATGATATCTAATATATAAAGAGAAAAAACGTCTTCGTATTCGACGTATACGTCACTCTAACATATAGTAATATGTTTTAAAATTTGTCATGTAATAAATATATAATCTTAATAAGCTGTTATGTGATATTTTATATTACAATTTAAAATAAATGTGTATATGTAATGTTAAGTCTAAATTAAATTTATTATTTACACATACAAATATATAAATTTACAATCACATACTAATTATATTAACATATATACCTTTGCATATTAATTCATATTTATAGTAAAAAAATTCTTACTTATCTTTAGTTGACCACGTTATTAATTATTTTCATTTATGATTGATTTGAAAATCCCAAAATTTTTATAGGTGTATGATATATCATCTCTACTATATATCTACTCATGTCACCCTAAATTAATTAGTTATAGTTTCAAATTATTATATTTATTCATATATATTTATTCTATATTAGTTATAAACCTTCAATATATTCATCACACGAGATTGAAAATTTTGCATGAAAATATAATAAAATTAATTAAATATAATTTATTATGAGAAAATTAAGAAAATAAAGCTATAGAATAAAAAATTGAAATTATCTAAAATTATATAAACTAATTATTTATTGAGATGTCATCTAAAAAAATATTTATTAAGATGAGCTATATAATCCGGTTATCATCGCACAAGAAGAGCCAATTAATAAAAACAAAAAAATAATTTTGAGTGAATCATACTATAAACTCTACCAATTATAATTTAATCAAATTCATTTAAATCATTCAGGATGTTATATCTATAGGCTAAGTATATTTTTTATTATGTCTATTTTAATATTTTTTAATTTATCCCGCATACATTGCATAGATACAAAACACTAGTTTGTAATTAATATAGTGTTATTAACTAATTACTTCTTTACATTTGATAAATTATAATTAATATTTAGTAGTTAATATCTTCAATTTCTTTCAATGTAATTTTTCCATATATATATTATAACTTAATTTTAATTATATAATTAATATTAAATAATATAAATAATAGTTAATATTTAACAATTAACATCATTAATTGCTTTGAAGGAAATTTTATTAATATAAATAGATAGATATAGATACAGATAAATATCTATAGATAGATCTTTCTTATTTTGTAATTTTATTAATATTTTCTAACTTGATCTTAATTATACAGCTAAAAAAAACTTGAATTTAATTATATAATCAATAATCAATAGTTAATAATATATAGAGATATTAATTGTTTCTTTACATATAGACATACATATGATAATTTTCTAACTCTATTTTAATTTTTATAATTAATATTTAATAATATATAATGACATTAGTTACTTTTTCACATTTGATATATAATACTTAATATTTAATAAATAATATCAGATGATGTTTTACTAATAAATAAATAATATATACTGGCATTAATTAATTGCTTCTTTACATTTGCAAACAATGGTTAATATTTAATAGTAAGTATCATTAGTTGATTTCAATGCAATTCTACTAATATATATAGATAGATTGATAAGTTTTTATTATTTTATAATTTTATTATTTATTTTTTAACTTAATTTTAATTATATAATAAATATTTAATAATATATAGTTAGGTAAATTCCTTCTTTATCTTTGACTAATAATATTAGTTAGTACTTAATTGCTAATATTATTAGTTGCTTTCAAGGAAATTTTATGAATATATAATATAGATATAGATATAAATACGTATATATAGATAGATTAATCTTATTTTACAATTTTATTAATAAATTTATAACTTTATTTTAATTATATAATCAATTTTAAATAATATTTAGTGACATTAATTGCTTCTTTACATTTGGTAAATAGTAGTCAATGTTTTTTTTTTGGTACAAAAATAATAGTGAATATTTAACAATTAATATGATTGATTCCTTTGTAAAAAAATCCAAAATATAATGGAAAGGAATCTTGATAGGTTAAAATTCAATAATCAATACCTTGAGCTTATTGATTCCTTTGCTTGTATGGTTCTAGTGAAAGATTCAATGAAACATTCTTTTTCTATTTCCTCTTGTGGGCACCAGCTAAGTGATGAGACCTCCTATATTTTAATAAAATAAATAAATAAATAAATAATCAAATTTTTTATTAAAATAAAAAAAATAATTTTATATTTTTTAAAAATAATAAATATTATATATATATATTTTTAAAATGTATTATTAAAAAAAATATAATAAATAATATTAAATGAAATATAAAAATAGACATATACCTGTTTATCGCATGAATATGAAAGTTGTTAAAATAATGAAATCATCTTGTCGGTGCTGTATTTTTAATTCATGCCTTTCTATTACAAAGTGGCAAAACACATTAGTTGTTTGTTTCTTCCATTCCACGTTCAGATTCCTCCAAATTTCTTAAGCTTAAGCTTAACTACTCCGATAATTACGTTTACGTTCACCTTCACTTTATGTAGCTCAACGCTTCAAACGCCAATGCCCAACCATTCATCTCTCTCAGCTACTGCTCAAGCTCAGGCTCAGACTCTTGACAGAGCTGCACAGAGCCACCATGGGTTTGTGGTGCATACCCAGATGGCTCACAGCACCAGCTCACACATTGTTCCTCATTTCTTGTGCACTCTTCGTTTCTCAAGCTCTTGGGGTCAGAGTTAAACCAACCCCACAACCCCATTCATCACTCCCATTCATTTGGCCTCTGCCTGAGAAATTCACCTTTGGCAATAACTCTCTTTCTGTTGACCCTGCACTCTCTCTTTCCGGCAATGCTGCTGCCTCTGCCATTGTCCGAGCTGCTTTTGATAGATACAAAGGGATTGTGTTCAAGCACAGTGACAGGTTTGGTTTTCTCAGAACATTAAGGGCTGTCTATGATGTTACCAAATTGAAGATCACTGTTCATTCCTACAGTGAGGAGGTGGATTAATTTTTGTTTTATCCTTTCTTAATGGGTATTTTTTCTTTCTGGGTTTTGATAAAGTTTTAATTTTGAGAATGGGAACTTTTATTGCAGCTTCAACTTGGAGTGGATGAAAGCTATAGTTTGTTTGTTTCAAAAGCCCAGGTGCATTCCGTTGCTGGGGAAGTGACAATTGAGGTGTGGTTTGGTTTTAATTTTATGATTTTTGAATGATAATTAACGGGCACCCCAGACAACTATTTGTTGTTGGATTTGAATACTCGATGATATTATACTGTTCTTAAGTGTATACTGTCCCTTTCTCTTTCTAAGTTTGAAGGAATTTCTTCCTTTTCTTAATTGAATACCGTACTTTTCTGTACCAGAACAAGTGAATCAAGCACTTAACACATATCTTATATGTCACATATTAGCATTAGTAATTTACTTAAGCACATACTTATTGAAATGCTTTGTTTTTAGGGCAACAAAGTGTTTTTAATAAAGACTGAGGTAGAGGGTTTGTTTGGATGAAATATATATATATATATATGATCTTCTTTTAAAAGTTCTTTTAAAAAAGTAAAAGTTATTTTATGTTTGATTATATTATAAAAAAGGTCTTTTTTTTTTTTTTAAAGTACCAAAATACATCTTAAAGAAAATGCACAATTTGTGCATTTTCTAGTGCTTTTTCTTTTCTTAAAAAAGTTCATCCAAACATGTTAAAAATGAACAAAAATACATATTTTTTTTAATTATTTTTTTATTATCTAAAAATCACATCCAAACGAGCTCAAAGTCATGTGCGGCACTTCTTATTGTTGGACTGAAACAAATAAAGTGTGCAATATGTGGGTTATTCTTTAGCTTTTTTCTTTTTTAACCAAAAATATGTTGTGCTGTGATATAGTCATTTCTAGATGATCGTTAGTCATCTAATTTTCTGATTTTACTTATTGTAGGCAGATACAGTTTTTGGTGCATTGCGTGGATTAGAGGTATGTATAGATTTGCAACTCAATCAGCTCAAACTTTTTTTCCCCTTATCCTTTTCGCTTTGTTAGGGAGCCTGAAGTGGAGGATGCGTGGGTGAGAGTTGAGATGGTGAGGAGATAACGATTGGTGAACAGAGAGCATTTTGTTCTTGTTTGTAGCTTAAACTTGTGATGCTTTGATGCATTATTTCATATCTGATTATAGGAGTTGTAGATACTAGATATTTCTGGATAAATTGTGATTTTTACTCTTTAAGATATCTTCAAAATTTTTTATGCAATCTCCATTTTTCATATTTTAGGTTTGTATTTTCTTTATATGATTGGCAAAATCCATAATCTGTTCTGTTCATGTATACTGGTTAAGATGTCAACAATTTGATACAATGTATTTCTTTCTTTTACCTTTATATTGTCACAAACACAATTGTATTATATATTTTCTTACCTTGGAAATGAAAACTGAACTATTGTTGTTTTTGTGTTTCTCAATGTGCATTGTGAACACAGAACATGACCTACTTTCTAGATGATTAACAAACCTGTAATTCCTTTTGAGTTATGCATGACCCATTTCATTGATTTCTTTGCCTCTTTTATGATGCACCAGACATTCAGCCAGTTGTGTTCTTTTGATTATACCACTAAAACAGTACAAATAGACAAGGCACCTTGGTCCATCCGAGATAAACCTAGATTTCCATACCGTGGGCTCTTGTTGGGTGAGCCAAGATTTTGTAAATGAGGAAAGTCTATATTCTGTGAGTGATTATATACTTTGATCTGAGGCTATTGATACATATATTGGGTTTTTATTTATTTTGCAGATACATCAAGGCACTATTTACCAATTGATGTAATTAAGCAGATAATTGAATCTATGTCCTATGCTAAACTGGTAAGATAAATGTTATGAGTTTCCTTTTCTTCCCTCCTGGCTGTTTGTGACAATTGGAAACCAAAGAAGTGTCTCCTAACTAGCATACTGTGCTATTCTGTTTCATGTAATGCTGATATAAAAAATTATACTCGGCAGAATGTTCTACATTGGCACATCATAGACACGCAGTCATTTCCTCTAGAGGTACCTACATATCCAAATTTGTGGAAAGGTTCATACTCAAAGTGGGAACGTTACACAGTAGAGGATGCATATGAAATTGTCAAGTAAGACCCGCCTTATTCCATCTCCTACCAATAATTTAGCTTTGAAGGTTTCTAAAAAAAAAATCACATTTCTAGTCCTTTTTTTTTTCATAATTCTTCTGGGCAAGAGGGATTTACCAATGGGAACAAGAAGTTGAAATAAATTAGTAAATTACCAGTCAGGTCTTCGAGAAGATCATCTTTGCCTCAAACTATTCAGTTGTATATAATGTTGCGACTGTAACCATTGTATTATAAATCTGTCACTAATTTTGCGATCTCAATAAAATTTGAACTGGAAATTTTAGACAATAAAATTGTATAGAAACTCAGGTGAGGAGAAGAGAGTGGAAAATATGTTGTTATGATCCCAAAATAATATTATAATATCCTGATCAACTGATCCATGCCTTTTATTAAATTGTTACTTTCCAGTTACCATCTTTGAGTTGGCTTTCTTAATCTATGGCTGACTAATATTGTATTCTCTTTTCCTGTTGCACTATGCCTTGACATGAAGCTTTTCCAAAATGAGAGGTGAGGTATCTTCAAATTCCTTTTGAAGTTTCTGTTTTATATTATTTTCGGCATTTTGCAGTTTTGATCATGATTTTGGATATTTTTAGTTTTGCTTTTCCTTTTGTCTCTTCCATCTTTCTTAGTATCATGCAAGACAGGTTCATAAAAGCAAATTAGTATTTTATTGAGATCATTTATTGTGGCTATTAAAATATCAATGTTGATCTATTTAATGAGTATTTGCGTGGTTTATCACAGGCATAAATGTGATGGCGGAAGTGGATGTCCCTGGTCATGCAGAATCATGGTAAAGCTCATGTCATGTTCAATTTTTTCTTAAGCTGATAGCCTGATAGTATTATAATAATGTCTTGAAAATGAAAATGGTGATACATGGAAACCCACAAAATTTCTTTTACTTTTACAATTTATTTATTTCTTTCAAGAAAGACTTAGTATACCATAGAAAAGTTGAAGCTTTCTAGCTATGGATTGAACGTAGGTATGTGCTCAACTTATCCTCCCAATGGATTGCTATGGCTTGATATTAAATTCACAATTTTGTTTATTATAGCAGGGAATTGATTATTTTTCCTCTGCCTTATTTCCTTGGTCTGATTATTACCTTGCTGTCAAGCACTACTTTTGAAAAATTTTATTCAAGTATTAATCCATTTTATTCTATAAATTTGGACTTTAATTGGTTGCTCCAACAATTTAATATTTTTGCTGACAACTGTTGTGTGTCAGAAATATTTTAAGGTTGTTTTTTTTATCTGTGTAGGGGTATTGGATATCCTGACCTTTGGCCATCACCCTCCTGTAGGGAGCCACTAGATGTTTCGAAGAAGTTTACTTTTGATGTCGTTTCTGGTATTCTAACAGGTTAAGTTTCTATAAAACATGCATCAATTTACTCATAGTCATATGCATCTTTGACTTATTTCTTCTTCCACTTAACCTTGTTCCTTGCTCCATCATACAAGGATATCGATATTATGGGGTTTCTCAAGACCGGCCTACGCCCATCCCAAGTTCTGCCCATATCTTCTCCTAGTCTATGTACACTGGTCTCATAAATTAACGTTCTTTCTTTCTTTCTCCTTTTCTAAATTTTACAGATTTGAGAAAAATATTCCCATTTGAGCTATTTCACTTGGGTGGTGATGAAGTTAATACAGGTCAGTATGAGTGGCTTTCTTCTTGCAACTTGCCAAGAACCACTTGACTTAAAAGCTTAAGCTATTATGCAAGGGCCTAAGAATCATTTTTATCATCAGCACAACTTAAAGTTGATCTCTATAGTGATAAAATGTGTAACAGTGCCCATGTCACGACTTCATAACATTTGTAATAATAAGATTTATAATAAAAAGTAGACTTTGCTTGATTTAGTGTAATTTTTAAGCTATTTTGTATCAATGCTAATTGATAAGAAATTACAATTTATTTTGACAGATTGCTGGAGCAATACTACTCAACTGAAGAAATGGTACCAACCTTAACCTGTTATACTCATTCATTACATTATATGACAAATTTTTGTTGCCTAAAGCGGTAAAGCCATTAAATTCATCAAGCTATGGAAACTAAAAAAAACTCAAAATGTGAACTTTTAACATAGAAAGTCATTGTTTTTACCCGTATGTGATGGTGAGAAAAAGTAATTGGGAAGGGGTTGCTGTTGCTGTATTCGAGTCACTTCAGTTGTCATACTTTGCAATCAACTGAAATTTTGGGATTAATTGCTTGTGAAGCATGCAGAGGAATTTAGCTACTCAATTTTTTTTTTCCAGCCACTCAATTTTTGGTTTTGAGCATTTTTGAGATGGTGGTTAAATTTCCAGAAAAATTAACCATCATGATTCGTGAATCTGATTTATTGCAATGTATCAAGCACAATGTTCAGATGTGACATTCATTATGTATTTTGACTATATCCCCAATGCAGGCTTAAAAGTCACAACATGACTACTAAAGATGCCTATCAATATTTTGTACTGAAGGCCCAAGACATAGCTCTTTCGAAAAGTTGGACTCCTGTAAACTGGTATGATCTGTATGTATATGGCATTATAGCATAAAAGACTCATTTATACCCATAATTAATCCTTGATGGATATTTCTACTAGGTATCCTTTTTCCTTCCCATCCCTTTCTTTTTGTTGAAAGCATACGCATGAACAGTTCAATATCTATATTGTTGTCTTCTGTAATGTACATATCAATAACTATGAAATAATACTTTTATTTACTATATAATGTTCTTAAAATGTAGACACATTGATGTGATTTATTTTTTGTAACTTCTCAGGGAAGAAACCTTCAATACATTTCCAACTAAGCTCCATCCGCAGACTGTAGTGCATAACTGGTGAATTTCTGTCTATATAGTTTTATTTTGGTATGAAACTCAAATGTCTCAGTTTCAGAATAAAATATTTCAATTAATCACTGCAGGTTGGGCCCTGGTGTTTGTCCAAAAGCTGTTGCAAAAGGTTTCAGGTGCATTTTCAGTAACCAGGGTGTCTGGTATCTTGACCATCTAGATGTACCTTGGAATGTAGTCTATACTGCTGAGCCACTAGAAGGAATACATATAGCTTCGGAACAAAAACTTGTACTTGGAGGAGAAGTATGCATGTGGGGTGAGACAGCTGATACATCAGATGTTCAGCAAACAATATGGCCTCGAGCTGCAGCAGCAGCAGGTTAGCTATCTTACTAATGCTAAGTTGTTTGCCATTCTTGTATTATATTCGTAGGTTTTACTGATAGAGCGTACTCCTTGCCAATTAAATATGCAATTATTGCGATATATGTCTTCCTATGTGTAATTGGTAAATCTGAGGATGGATCAGGCAATTGAAATACCTTTACTTTGATTTGAAATATTTAAAGGCATATTTATAGCTATTGATGCCCCCCTAATAAACAATGACCAACCATCCTCTGTGAATACAATTATTCCTGTAAAGTTTTGAGTGTCACTTACCTCTCCTATTTATTTAAAAAAAGAAAAGCAAAAATCAGTCTCCCTCTATCTCTCTCACCCAGATAAAAGGTAAAATATGCAAGCCATATGAAGGGCTCATAATGGTCATGTATTCACTATTGTTTGCATACCCTTTTATTTGAGGATTTAGAATATGATACATGTGTATGCATGTCTATAAATCTGTCAACCTTTTGTCTTATGTAGAGGTGTCTCTTGACTTTATCATTTTCCTTATACTTATTGGGAAGACGGGAGAAGGGCAGTGGGATTCGGAAAGGTAGGCTGCTGCATTTGATTATGCAAAATTAACTACTACTTGTTTCCCACAGAACGCTTGTGGAGTCAGAGAGATTCGATTTCAACAGGAAATATTAACATAACTGCATTGCCCCGGTTGCAATACTTCAGATGTCTCTTGAATAGACGAGGGGTTCCAGCTGCTCCTGTCACAAATTTTTATGCTAGAACTGCTCCTAGTGGTCCAGGCTCATGCTTTGAGCAATAATCTTGCCATACTTCATCTGTCCAAGTCTGGACTGTTGTGAAGGGAACTCGTGTTTATCTACTATGCCTGGCTGATGAGCTAGAATTCTAACTTGATGTTCAACTCCTTCTCAGCTATGGGTAAATGAATGTTAGAGCTCTCTAGTGAATTCACAAGAGTCATGTTGTAAGTTATTGTTGAATTCAATAAACACTGTCTGTTCCACTTGTTTCTCTATGTGTTTCTAAATGCAAATTTAATGGACTTGTGAGTGCTTGAGCTTGTTCTATAAAGAAAGCGCTTAATAACATCATAAAGTTGGCAGCAGATCTTGGTTTTCAGACGGAAATTTGTATTCTGTAGTCTATGATTCAAATGAGTCTTTTTTTTTTTTTGTTAAGGTACATGGAAGATAAAAAATAAAAATAAAAACAGAAAAAGAAAAGGCAAACTAATTAACTAACGAGCATAAGTAACCACCACTATATCAGCAAGAAGGAAGTTGAGAAGGACAGGAGTAGGGTGATGCCAAACCATGGTCGAAGAAGCAACTTCTCTACCAGACTTCGCAAGAAAATATTCAAATGAGTCTTTAGTGAAACTGAAATTAAATAGAAGAGCAATGCTATATGCAACGAATTTTTCTTCATGAACCTGCCAACAAAAACACGTGACACAGCAAGTCTAATTCTCGGCCAAAAATTGTAACTAATAAATAATTTGAAAAATGAAAAACGCAAATGGAATACACGGCCAACTCTCATTGTGAATATTTTCACGAAATGGTTTCATGTGATTAAGCATTTTCCTAAATAGAAATAGTAAACACACACAAAATATATATATATATATATATATATATATATATATATATATATATATATATATATATATATGAGAGGATCGATTTACATCGGTGTAAGTTTTTTGATTTCTGTTTCATTTTCAACCGTTAGATCTGCTTTCATCTAATGGTTGAGATTATTTCATTAAAAAAGAACCAATTAGATGAAAGTGGATCTAACAGTTGAAAATGAGTGTAAGAAAAAAAAAAATTACACTCAGTATAAATTGATCATCCCTCTCTCTCTCTCTCTCTCTCTCTCTCTCTCTCTATATATATATATATATATATATATATATATATATATATATATATATATATATATATATATAGGAGGGGAGATCATTCTGTACAGTGTAAGTCTTTTTTGAAAGTGAATTTAATAACTGAAAATGAGTGTAAGTCAAAAAAGACTTACACTGGTGTAAGTTGATCCTGCCTCATATATATATAGTAACCATTAGTTTTTTTTGACTTACACTCATTTTCAATCGTTAGATCCACTTTCATCTAATGATTGAGATTATTTCGTTAAAAGTAACCATTAGATGAAAGTGAATCTAATAGCTGAAAATGAGTGTAAGTCAAAAAAGATTTACACTGGTATAAGTTGATCCTGCCTCTTATATATATATAGTAATTAATTTTTATGTTAACCATTTAGCAAATTTTTTATAGTTTTTATTTTTTGGTTACAAAGGAGGTCAATGACTTGGTGTGGGCAAAACGGCCTGGTTCAAATTCGATCCCACCCAAGATCAAATAGTCGCTAAAAGAACTTGGTGTAGGCTAAGGCTCTTGTGCAAAAGATCGATGTTACTACTTCTACTTGACTCTCATTTCTCTCTTACTATTTGAGCTAACCAAGTCTAAGTGGCAGTTAACTACAAGTTAAACTTCACTTTGAGACTTTATTTAAATTATCTTAGAAGTGACTGTTTAGGAGAAACACATCCCATGTAGTATCTAGGAACAGAATTCCCCCTTTTAATGTGTTCCACTGTTCCTTCTAATGCCTTGAGTAATGATTCTCCGCAATATCACGAGAAAGTAGAAGTAAGCCTTGCGAAAGCAACTTGATAGTTTTCAGAGAAAGACCAAAAAAAGAAGCTGAGCTAGCTTTAACAGGCTGATGTATCAGCCTAACTTGTTAGTCGTTTCTTAATCAAGAATTTCTGGAATGATGTGAAGGCAACATGCCCTGAAATTCAAGACTCCATCAATGTTTTCCCTTGAAATCCGCATGACGTTGGTGACTTATGGAGTTATGGTGCATTGAACACTTGCTGACCAATGTTCATACTTCATAGGTGGATTCTTCCCATTACCCTGAAGTTAAACTAGGAATTAAGGGTCCTTCCTATTACCCTGACCAATACTTGCTTGCTAAACGTAAAAGTAGAAGTGAAAAACTGGGGAAGTGAGAAGTTAGATGGGAAAATGAGTCATTATTAGGGATATGCATCATCACCAATGGCTAAAAATTATGTACACAAAGAGACAATAACGATGGTTTGATGACACAACGGGTTAAATTCATAATGCAATAGAACATGTTTTGTGAATAGTTGTTGTTGCAATTTAAAAAAATATATAATTAGTTAAACTATTAAGTTGTGCTTGTACACAAATTTTTGTAAAAGCTAATTATTTATATCATTACTTAAAGCCTTTTTTTTAGCTAATAGTAAGATGTAACTTTTCGCTTGAATTCTACGTGTGGACTTTTTTTTTTTTTGTTTACACTTGCAGACTATAGTCGTGTGGATCTTTCCATGACCTTGACGTAAAACAGAATCATGGGTCTTTATTAGATTAGAAAAAATGGCAGGATAGTAGTTGCTTTGGGATAACAACTTAATGGCTACGGTACTATTGACAATGAAAACAGAAGTTGTGTTATTGGTTGAAGTAGTAATCCCTTTAAGGTTCGGTCTGTATCCTTTTCCATATGCACAGATTGTTTTGCTAGTTTGGACAAGGCAAGACTTATGAAGCCGCGTGTGCAAGTGTAACAGTAATATGCTGCATCAGCATTGGGTCCCTAATATTGAATGATTTCCAATAGGCCACCCCTGCTGGATGAAATTAAGTCCAATGTAAGTGAGACTTGTTAGTGTCTACATCTCTCGTATCATCATCATGCAAGGGCAATGTAAGTTCATGTGGTTCGGTTGTCCCAAGATATTAGCGGTGTTGTTTGCCTAGTGAAGTCTTAATTGGCTCCATGAACATGTGAACACAGAAACACAAATGAAAATGAACATGGGCATCTGGTAGCTACTTACATGTCCTCTCGGTTTGCGATTCTATACCAATATATAATGGTATAGAACTTCTGAATTATATGTCGGAGTACCATGCATTCCCAATTTCTCACACAGACACACGTACATTGGCTAGCTATATTGCTAATAATAATATTTGTCGCGACCGTAATCGCTTGACATGAGCGGCATTAAACAAAAATAAATAAATTAGTGAAATGCCACCAATTTTATTTAATTTAGGAAAAATTAGAAAACCCTTTTAGAAATTAGTCTTTGAACCAGATTGGATTCTAGTCGGTTATGCGATAGGGAAGGGTGGAGACTTAACCCCACAGCACCCCTAATACATCCGTCCTAAAACGGTTACCCTAAATTAGTTATGCAAAAACTTAATAATCTTATAATACATTTGTTTTACCCCTTTTTTAAAAAAATAAAAAAAACAAAGAATTTGAGAAAATATAAAATTTGGCTTGACAGAATAAAGATTCTCGCTCCTACGTATCCTCAGGTGCAATGAGGTGAACTCAAAGTCACGTAGTTCTTTAGAAAATATGTGTGGGTTAGTTGATTTTATTTAAAGAAAAGATTTAATTTTTTTATTTTATAAAAATTTGAATTAACAGTCGTCGCGACTTTGTTAATCAAATTAAAGTTTGAATGAGTGAAGTTTGCGTCACGCTAGACGTCACCCACGGATTAGTTGCTTTTATTTAAAGAAAAGATTTTTTTTTTTTATAAAAATTTGAATTAACAGTCGTCGCGACTCTGTTAATCAAATTAAAGTTTGAACGAAAGTGAAGTTTGCGTCCACGCTAGACGTCACCTACGCGGATTGTTAAATTTATTATTATTAGGTGATGAATGATAATGAAATTTTTAGCCTTTATTAAATAATAATTTATTTAAAATAATTTGAATCATTAGGTTGTCACAACTCGAATGATCCAAAATAATTACAAATTAACAATTGTCATCATGGCTCGGTTAATCCTGTTTTAAAAAAATTATTTTACTTTTATTATATTTTGTTTGTTATCCCTTTTTATCTTTTTAGTTTTTTTTTTTTATTTTAGCCCATTTAGGCCTATTTAAAAAAAAAAAAAAGCTACCAGAATTCTAAAACAAACAAAAGAAGGAAAAAAAAAAAAACAAAAACTCACAAAAACGAAAAAATGAAACAGAGGAGCAAGGAAGATGAAGACCAACGGCAACGGTGGTTAGGTTTGGTTCGGGTTGGTGAAGCGTCGGCAACGGTGGGTCTGGTTGCAAATTGTGCGGTACGGCAATGTGAGGTCAATTTACGGCGGCGGCGGCGCGGTGGGTAGCGCGGTGTGACGGATGACTTGCAACACGGTTAGGAGCGGTTTGTGGGTGTCGGTTTCAGTATAGGAGAGGTGATGGAGAGGTATTTTGGTGGAGGTGAAATCAGAGGTCAAGGTTAAAAGTGTGTGTTGAAGGTCAAAGTGAAAGTCTTGGAGATGGTGGTTTAAAGAAGATGATGAATAGTGAAGGTGGAGGCTAATCACGTGAACGTGGTGTGTTTAAGGCAAAAATAGGTGTAAGTGGGAATAAGTGAGAGTTTTTGTGAGTTGAAGTGAAGGTGTTTTGTGAGTTGAAAAGCGAAGGTGTTTTGTGAGTTGAAAAAGCTGAAGGTGTTTTGTGAGTTGAAAAAGCGAAGGTCTTTTTGTGTGTGGGGGTTATGGGTTAATATAGGAAGGGTTTAGGGTGAAGAGTTTGAGTTGTAGTGTGATTAGGAGTTGTTAGTGATAAGTGATGGAGTTTGTTTCGGATGAGTATTGGGATTGGTTTAGGATAGTGATGGATTTGATTAGGATAAGTTTGTTTATGGTGAGTTTGAGTTGGTTTAGGATATGGGTTGTGGGTTAGATAATGAGTCATAGGTTGGATATTGGGTCAATGGGTAGGTTAATGGATTAGGCTGGATATTTAATTTTTTTTTAATTTTTTTAATTTTATTTTATTTACAAAATGTCCCGGACAAAATTCGGTGTTCACAGTTGCCCCTCTTTACTTGTTTCTCACTAGATAAAAAGAATAACCATAGCTTTTCATTTTATCATAGTGAGGAACGAGTAAAGAAATGAACTCAAATTTTATACGGGAGAAACAAAGAAACAACATGAGAACAAGGAACGATGCGCTCAAAGGTAAAATGACAGAAATCTAAATGACAAAAGTCGATGCGCTAAAAAATAAATGACAGGAGCCGATGCGCTCCAAACTTAAATCACATAAATTTAAATGACAGGGAGCCGATGCACTCAAAAGAAAATAACATGAGCCGATGCGCTTAAAAAGAAAACGACTGAAATTTAAAATGCATAAAACTGATACGCCTAAAAGAGATTTCAAATGCAAAGAGCCAATAATTAACGAAATTTAAAAGTATGGAGTTGATGCTCTCAAGATGCAAGGAGTTGGGTTCTTCCAAACAATTTAAAAGTAAGGAGCCAATGCGCTCAAAAGAATTTAAAAACATGGAGCCGATGCTCTTAATGATGCATGGAGCCGATGCGCTCAAAATGCAGTTAGCCGATGCGCTAAATGATGCATGAAGCCGATGCGCTCAATGATACTCAATGATGAATGGAGCCGGTGCGCTCAATGATGCATGGAGCCGATGCGCTCAAAATGCAAGGAGCTGGTGCATTCAATGATGAATGGAACCGGTGCGCTCAATGATGCAAGGAGCCGGTGCGCTCAATGATGAATGGAGCCGGTGCGCTCAATGATGCATGGAGCCGGTGCGCTCAATGATACATGGAGCCGATGCGCTCAAAATGCAAGGAGCCGGTGCGCTCAATGATGCATGGAGCCGATGCGCTCAAAATGCAAGGAGCCGGTGCGCTCAATGATGAATGGAGCCAGTGCGCTCAATGATGCATGGAGCCGGTGCGCTCAATGATGCATGAAGCCGGTGCGCTCAAAATGCAAGGAGCTGGTGCATTCAATGATGAATGGAGCCGGTGCGCTCAAAATGCAAGGAGCCGGTGCGCTCAATGATGCATGGAGCCGATGCGCTCAAAATGCAAGGAGCCGGTGCGCTCAATGATGAATGGAGCCGGTGCGCTCAATGATGCATGGAGCCGGTGCGCTCAATGATGCATGAAGCCGGTGCGCTCAAAATGCAAGGAGCAATTTGTGCCAGTAAGTCATAGACTTAAGATCTTTTCCTTCTCAATCTTTTTCCTTTCCATTTTTCTTTTCTCTCCTTTCTTTTTCCCCTTTTTTCTCTTTTTTTTTTAATAAACCAACAACAATTCTAGAAAGCTTTGACCAATCAAACCCTTGTTCACGTGCTTTTGCCTGTTGGACCTGATGGTCTTGATCCTACTTATCCATCCTTTCTCTCCTTCTCCTTTTTTTCATCTTATTTTCCTGTTTTCCGCTCTTAACTATTCTCTTTTAGGAATTGAGATGACAATCTCTTGTTGTGAACCCTTGCTTGGAGCCACCAGTCTTTGCGATAAAATTTTTGTCCAGTATTCGTTCCTTGATCATTGATTTTCTGCAGCAGCTTGATGACTAAGTCATTGTCTTTATTACTACTTCCCTCAACATATATTCTCAGAAGTTTTGCCCCAGTATGGCTAATTGAATGCGAACCAAGTTGCTCCTGTGTAGCCAATTGATCGCAACTAAAATTGCCCCAGTTTAAGCAATTCCAATTTATTTGCCTTGACTCTTGCTTAAACTGCCTTTTCGAGTTTTCAACATAATGAGCTTCGAAACTTCTAAGTTCTTTTCGATCTGAAAAGTTCATCTGGGATTGCCATCGATGGTCAAATCATAACTTTTGTTCACCTTTCTTGAAACATTACGTAATGGACATATATGAGTACGACATAAAAGGAACTTACTGGGTAAACAACTTCTAGATTGGTCTTGGAAGTTTGACTACACAAAAAGACACGAATGATGATATGAGATCCAAAGAGGTGTTGACTCGATACGAATATGTTTGACCTTCATGAGACCAATCTTTAGTTGTCTACTAGACATTATGGCCAAGGATTTTCTTCTGCTGAACATCTACATCAAGCCAAATTGAACCGAAGAGAAATTTGCCCTTGTCTAAGACTGAATTGTATAGGGCCACGACCTATCCTAGCGACTAAAAGATCTGCCTAAGACAAATTAAACCAAGGAAAAATTGCCCCAGTTTAGAGCTGAGCCGAACGGGGTATAAACTTGTCCTAGTGTAGGGCCACATTGAACCGAAGAAAATTTTTTCCAGTTTAGGACAGGAAGGAAAAATTGCCCCAATTTAGAATCAAGTCGAACGACGTACGAATTTGTCCTAGTGTAAGTCTCTTTCTTTTTTTTTCTTTTCATTCTCATTCATTTTTTTAGGAACAATGAACTAAATACTTGGATGAGCGTAACATTTGTCTCAAAATTAAAGTTAACGAAAATAACAACAACCCTTCATTGATCAGAATGGACTTTTTGAGGCTTGTAACGTGGCCAAGGCTAGAGGTTATGAAATGAAAGATATAAGGCTCAAACAAGTGTTTAAGGGTGGAATGGGAATAAGGATCATTAAACTTCATCAACTGCTTTTCCACTTTCGAACATTTTTATCTTATTATTCTCCTTTTCCTTCCAATTTCATTTCATTTCCTCTCATCCTCCTTTCCCTTCTATTTTCTTTTTGCTTTTTTTTTCATCATTTTTTTTTTTACTTCTTGCCCTTTTTACTTTTTCTTCCTTTTCCATTATGCTTCAGAACATTCACCATAGCAATCAATCTTTGCTTCATGTTATCCCCTAGTGTAGGGGTGATCCTTATCCAGGGCTTATTGAAAAAATTTCAAGCTCAAAAGGGGTAACAAGGGATAAAAATGATGAAATTTTATAAAAGATAAAGAAAAATGGCCAATCTTCATTTTCAAATCATGACTGTTTATTTTCAAAACTTTAGTTTTGAGACAAAGAGATTGTGCAAACCAAGTGATTACTTATAAGCTCATTTTTTCTTTTTTTTTTTGATTTTTTTTCATTTTTTTTTCATTTGCAAAGACACTTACATACACGGACACAACTGAGAATTACCAACGAAGACGCTTTAAAGAAATGAAGGAAAATAATTATCAAGAAAGACAAAGTGATGAAAGGAGACAAGGTACCCATGCAAATTTATTACATTAATGTTTCAAGAAGGTTTACATGAGTCCAACATCACTAATTATCACTTCAATAGTTGTTAACAATACTAGTTCCAACTATTTCTTCCATGTCGAGCTTCCCATAAGCAATTAGTTTCCTTACTGCAGTCTTAAAGGATTCACAATCTTCAATTGAGTGCCCTGCGACATCCATGTGGTATTTGCAAGTTAAACTCGGATTATACCCCGTTGGGAATGGTGGTTCTAAGGGACGTACAGGAGTTCCCGAAATGAGGTGAGCATCAAACAGCCTCTGGAAAAGATCTGCATTCGAAATGGACAATCTTGGGAAAGGGGGTAGCTTCTGAGGGCGAAAGCGACCTTGATTTTGGAAGTTTGGCCGAAGTTGTGGTTGATTTGGGTAATTTTGTGGGGGTGGAGGTGGATATCGAGTATAGGTTGGGCGAGTTAGTGCATATGGTTGGGGTATGGGGATGTTGTTGATTTGGAATTGTGGAGTTGGGGTGATGTTTGTAGTTGGTATAATTTGGTGTGGAGGGTAGTAAGGAGGTGTAGGTGTATGGTATGGCAAATGAAGGTTAGGGTTATATGGTGGCTGATGACTTAGGTATTGTGGGGAATATCGAGGCCTGAAGGTCTGTTGGTACTGGACGTAATTCACATCAGGCTCGATCTTTTTCAGCTGGGATCATTTCTTAGCAGTGATATCCTCTGTAGTGCTCATTGGCAACTTCCCAGCTTTGGATAAAATCTCAATTCTTTCCCCAGCAGCGATCAAATCAGCGAAATCTTTATAAGCTGCTCCGGCCATTGCTCCGATAAAAGGATTTCCCAGGGTTCCCAAGAAATATGAGCACATCTCAGACAGTGTTAATGAGGGTTGAACTTGAGTCGCCAAGGCTCTTCACCTTTGTGCATACTGCTTAAAAGATTCATCATTTCTTTTTTGCATTGAGTTTAACTGTTCTCGAGTTCGTTGTTTCCGTGTTGAACGACATCGTCCCATAAACAGGTTTGCCCAGTCATCCCAAGAAGAGATATTGGAGAGGTCTTGTTGGATACACCATTCCAAAGCAGGTCCAGTCAAGCTTTCATGGAAAAAGCTGACAAGGAACTTCCAGTCCTTCGACCAAATTGACATTTTGGTAATATATGATTTTAGGTGAAAAAATGGGTTGGTGCTCCCATCATATTTGTCAAATTTTGGAACCTCAAAGTCCTTTGGGATGATAATGTTGGCAGTAGGGCACAACTCTTCTATTCCAAGAGGACCATAGGTGCTAGGACCCTTAATTGTTTTGATTTGCTCCTCCATCTTTTCCATCCATTCTTCATCCCTCTTATCATTTTGAACGGCCGCAAGACCAGTACTAGTATGAAATCCCGTTGATGTCGAGATTGATATATGCGTGAATTCAGCATTACCATGGACTTCATTTTGAGTATCCTCTGACGAAGGATGCCCTTCTCTAATAGGAATCATTAGTGATGTAGTATTTGATATTCCTCCCACAAAAGGCATCTCAGTGGTGGCCCCAGGGTTTGCCCCCATGGAAGTAATATTTGGTGGGTGCAGGTGTGCCCCAGTCATTCCTATACCTCCGACTGTTCCCATCAAGGTGAGGGTCTCCCTCATGGCTAACAACATTTCCTTCATTCTTCTCTGAGACTCTGTCATCTCATTTATCCTTCCTTTCACTTCATCTACTTCCATACTCAGATTCCTTCCTTCGTTCTTAGCTACCATCGCTGCAAGCTTTGTTCGAGACCTTGTGTTGTGAACTCGGGTTTGATTGGTGTCTTCTTTCCTTGGTAGCGCAATGATGCTGAGCACGGTAACACCAAACAAAAATAATGAGATGAAATGAAATGAATGAGATTCATGAGATATATGAAATGGATGAAATAGAAACATTTGTTCTTTCTTTTTTAAAAAAAAAATGCAATGAATGTCATGAAAATGCATGATTTTTTTATTTAATTTTTTTTTAGAATGCTAGGAATGCCATGAAAATGCATGATTTTTTTTATTTAATTTTTTTTAGAATGCTAAGAATGCCATGAAAATGCATGACTTTTTTTTATTTTTTTTATTTTGTTTAAATGCTAAGAATGCCATGAAAATGCATGATTTTTATTTATTTAATTTTTTTAGAATGCTAGGAATGCCATGAAAATGCATGATTTTATTTTTTTTTTCAAATATGCCATGAAAATGCATGATTTTTTTTTTATTTAATTTTTTTTAGAATGCTAGGAATGCTATGAAAATGCATAATTTTTTTTATTTAATTTTTTTAAGAATGCTAAGAATGCCATAAAAATGCATGATTTTTTTATTTTTTTTTTATTTTTTTTAAATGCTAGGAATGCTATGAAAATGCATGACTTTTATTTTTTTTCAAATATGCCATGAAAATGCATGATTTTTTTATTTAATTTTTTTTAGAATGCTAGGAATGCCATGAAAATACATGATTTTTATTTTATTTTTTAAATATGCCATGAAAATGCATGATGCTATTTTTTTTTTAAAAAAGATGGCTATATAAAGAAGAAGTCACTCCCTTCGTGTCTAAGATATTGCCTTAAACGGAGGAATTCTATCATAAGGATCTATGGGTCTTTTTGATTTGTGATAACTCTCATTTGGTGGCTTTTCTATTCGAAGGTCTCTAGAATTAAGTCCCATTTCAAAATGTTGACCACAAAATAGTGGGTAAACCACTAGGTGTGGGACATTTGTGAAAAAAGACTCTAGATGAGGTTTTCGCAATAGCCAAAAAGGATGTACATCCAAAATGGTTATCACTACACAACCTCTACTTAACTTAAGCTTCACTCAGCACCGGGTATAGGGCCCCACTCGAATGTGTGATAGATGTGTGTAGGTGTGGTGGGTGTAGGGAGCATACAAACATTCATTATCCTAAAGACTACCCGTATCCCGCAAAACAAAAACAAAAACAAACAAAAATTCCAAGAGAAATTCTTTATCCTAAGGTTTTAATAACAATAATAATTAAAATAAATAAAAAAAAAGAAAAGAAAGGTAAAACAAAATATACAAAAATTACAAAATTTTACACAACAAAATTATATGGGCTTGACTCTCAAGTATCCTCATGAGTCGCCATCCTGTCGCGACCGTAATCGCATGCATGAGCTGGTAAACAAAATAAATAAATTAGAGTCGCCACCAATTTTATTTAATTTAGGAAAAATTGGAAAACCCTTTTAGAAATTGGTCTTTGGAACCAGATTGGATTCGGGAGTCGGTTATGCATAGGGAAGGGTGGAGACTTAACCCCACAGCACCCCTAATACATCCGTCCTAAAACGGTTACCCTAAATTAGTTATGCAAAAACTTAATAATCTTATAATACATTTGTTTTACCCCTTTTTTAAAAAAATAAAAAAAACAAAGAATTTGAGAAAATATAAAATTTGGCTTGACAGAATAAAGATTCTGCTCCTACGTATCCTCAGGTGCAATGAGGAACTCAAAGTCACGTAGTTCTTTAGAAAATATGTGTGGGTTAGTTGATTTTATTTAAAGAAAAGATTTAATTTTTTTTATTTTATAAAAATTTGAATTAACAGGTCGTCGCGACTTTGTTAATCAAATTAAAGTTTGAATGAGTGAAGTTTGCGTCACGCTAGACGTCACCCACGGATTAGTTGCTTTTATTTAAAGAAAAGATTTTTTTTTTTTTTATAAAAATTTGAATTAACAGGTCGTCGCGACTCTGTTAATCAAATTAAAGTTTGAATGAGTGAAGTTTGCGTCACGCTAGACGTCACCCACGGATTGTTAAATTTATTATTATTAGGTGATGAATGATAATGAAATTTTTAGCCTTTATTAAATAATAATTTATTTAAAATAATTTGAATCATTAGGTTGTCACAACTCGAATGATCCAAAATAATTACAAGATTAACAAGTTCGTCACAACTCGGTTAATCCTGTTTTAAAAAAATTATTTTACTTTTATTATATTTTGTTTGTTATCCCCTTTTTATCTTTTTAGTTTTTTTTTTTTTTATTTTAGCCCATTTAGGCCTATTCAAAAAAAAAAAAAAAAAAGCTACTTAATTCTAAAACAAACAAAAGAAGGAAAAAACAAAAAAAACAAAAACTCACAAAAACGAAAAAAATGAAACAGAGGAGCAAGGAAGATGAAGACCAACGGCAACGGTGGTTAGGCTGGTTCGGGTTGGTGAAGCGTCGGCAATTGGGTCTGGTTGCAAATTGTGCGGTACGGCAATGTGAGGCTGTTTCTGCGGCGGCTTCTGCGCGGTGGGTAGCGCGGTGTGACGGATGACTTGCAACACGGTTAGGAGCAGTTTGTGGGTGTCAGTTTCGTATAGGAGAGGTGATGGAGAGGTATTTTGGTGGAGGTGAAATCGTAGGTCAAGGTTAAAAGTGTGTGTTGAAGGTCAAAGTGAAAGTCTTGGAGATGGTGGTTTAAAGAAGATGATGAATAGTGAAGGTGGAGGCTAATCACGTGAACAGTGGTGTGTTTAAGGCAAAAATAGGTGTAAGTGGGAATAAGCTGAGAGTTTTTGTGAGTTGAAGCTGAAGGTGTTTTGTGAGTTGAAAACTGAAGGTGTTTTGTGAGTTGAAAAACTGAAGGTGTTTTGTGAGTTGAAAAACTGAAGGTCTTTTTGTGTGTGGGGGTTATGGGTTAATATAGGAAGGGTTTAGGGTGAAGAGTTTGAGTTGTAGTGTGATTAGGAGTTGTTAGTGATAAGTGATGGAGTTTGTTTCAGATGAGTGTTGGGATTGGTTTAGGATAGCTGATGGATTTGATTAGGATAAGTTTGTTTATGGTGAGTTTGAGTTGGTTTAGGATATGGGTTGTGGGTTAGATAATGAGTCATAGGTTGGATATTGGGTCAATGGGTAGGTTAATGGATTAGGCTGAATATTTAATTTTTTTTTAATTTTTTTAATTTTATTTTATTTACAAAATGTCCCGGACAAAATTCGGTGTTCACAATATTGAAAGTACTACTTAATTCCTTATCCCTTGAAATGAGGACGTGAGTTCATATTTGAAACAACTCTTATAAGAAAATTGTATAATTTCATAGTATACAACTTCATATTAATAGGTTGGAGTACCATGTATTCACAATTTTTCACACACATATATTGGCTAGCTACATTGCTAGTAATAATATAGAAAGTACTACTTAATTGTTTGCTAAAATCAAATATCTTAATTTCCTTGTTACCTTGAGTTATTTTTTATCACCCACTTTCTCTAGATCACCTAAGAAACATCAATTTTTTTTTTAGTTACATTGAACCTACAAACATTTGGGGTAAAGAAATAATCAATCAATTTTTTTTAGTTATATTGAACATCCAACCATTTGGGTAGAAAAGAAAGATAAGTAGCATGGTGAATAATCAATCAATCATCCAATATCATCATTACATTCAAATTTTAAAAACTTTGACCGTGTTAATTAAAATTTTTTAAAATGCACTTGTTAAGAAATTTAAAATAAATTTGTTTATATAAAATGTAGAATATTTTTTATTTTCAATACATTAATTAAATACTTTATTTTTCATAAAAAAATTCTTATTTTAGAACCTTAACAAATGTTCTTAGTACATTTTTTAACAAAATTCTTAATTAAATTATAAGCTAATTCATAAGAAATATTAATCTTATATATATATATATACACACACACAAAAATATTAATCGTTATTTAGTGTATATGCCATGTATTTAGGTCTTTAATGATTTCAATTTGTCATGTTATTTTTATGGGTACAAAATAAATGTTTAATGCGATTGTAAGTGAGTCACACTCTTAGAAAAAATATTAAAATTCAAATCTAAAAAATAATAATTGTTAGAAAGACTTTAAATTACAATAGTGTCTAAGAGATTAGTTTTATAATAATCCTTGTAGGAACATATTAATCAATGAGCAAATAATATTATTTTTATAGATGAAATGGATCTTAGTATTATTGAATAATAATAATTTCTCGTAAGTCGTTGACTAAAAAGTTTAAACTAGGATTAAATTAGCCTTATCTTGAAAAGCTGTTTGTATGATGGATCTATAAACTCATAAATAATAATAATAATATAGAAGAAGATACTTATTTGAACTTTGTCAATTTCAGACCAATTAATAAATCATTGGTCATGCTAAAAAAAAAAAATCATTGGTCAATAAATCTTAAGGCTGATTCATCATGTAAGGTTTCACATAAATTTTGTTCAGAATAATTTTAATTTAAAAAGTAGTACTATTTGTACAATTATACTACATACAAATAGGGTTATATCCAATTAATACTAGTTACTACGTTTCTCTGAAACTTTTGAATAACGAGTTTACAACTATATTGGATATACATTCTATATATAAGAAGATACAATTAGATTTTATAAGTTATTATCAAATTATTTTGCTTTGAACTGATTATTTTGCTCAAACTCCAACCTTTGTTGGTAATATATTAGTCATTAAATAATTTATAACTTCACAAATAATAGTTTAAATCACCAAAACTAATTTTTTGAGATATAATGTAGGAAATATTTTTATGAATTTTTTAATATTAATGAGAATGGTTTATCTTTGACTAAATTAAAAAAGTAAATTAATTGAAGTAGGTACAAAATGACATGGACGTCACTTCATCATAATAAAAAAAAATTAATAGTCTAAACATAAACATGTAAGTTTTTTTTTTGTGAATGCTCTGATGGCTCCAAAAATAAGGTGGTTTGGGTGCCCTCCTATATACACCGAATGAGAATGTAACACATGTGCATGTGTTATCTTTGTCATAAAAAAATATGACCCACACTTTATGTCTATGTAATATGCCCATGTTATTTTTCTCTTTTGCTTAAATACTCCTTGAGGTTTTTTTTGCAAATATGTAAAATACATAAAACTATACTCCTCTTTGTAATCATAATTTCAAAATTAGTGAAATTTCTTATATGTTCTCCCTCCCTTTTTCTCATCTGTTGTAGATCTAAATTTGGACGAACCCTAAACCTCTTTTTCACAAGTTGGATAGCCAAAAATGGAGAATTCAAGAAGGTAAAATTTGAAATGAGAACCCTGATTGAATTCATCAATTCTACCAAATGGGGATGTGTATAATCCAGGGTGCAGGAAAAGAAAGATTCACGATCTGGGTAGAGATCAGTGACTATAGTAGATGGGGCTTCAGTGAAGACGACGGCGTGACTCAACGGAGCGGTGGCTCTCTGGCGATGGCAGCTGAGAAGGTGCTTGACACGGTGGTTTGCGGCTTTACTAGTGCTCTGGACTCAACGATGACGTTGGTCACAGGTGCTCACTCGGTTAATTGCAGAAGGCTATGGAGATGGGTTTTTGGTTGAGTTTCAATGAAGGCTGTTGGACGGCGATAATGGTTGCTTGATTGTTTTGGGTGATTTTCTTCTTGTTCATGGAGGATGGCTTCCATGGTTTTAATGGAACTCTGGTGTTGAGTCTTCTGTGGGTGCTTGGTACTGGGTTTTTTTTATGGAGTTTTGGATGGGGAATTTGTTTGGAAGACTAAGCTTAAGAGTATGGGTTAATTATAGTGGTCTGAAATTTTTAGAGGTTCAACTTTTCTTTTCTCTTAGCCCCCTCTTTTCTTGTGTGAGCTCTGAGTATAGTGAAAAACGAGAGTTTGATGAAGGAGTGAAGGTGAGTGTTTTTGGATTCAAGGTCAAGGTTGGGGACTGGAACTACATATCTAAAATGAAATCCAAGTTATATACCATAATGCCGGTAAAGGGAAAAAAAAAGTCTCAAGGAATATTTAAGCAAAAGAGAAAAATAACATAGGTCTATTACATAGACATAAAGTGTGAGCCATATTTTTTTATGACAAGGATAACACATGCACATGTATTACATTCTCATTCGATGTATATAGGAGGTCACCCAAACTACCTGATTTTTGTAGCCACCAAAGCATTCACTTTTTTTTTTATATTTTCTCTTTATTTTTGTGATTGTATAATTGACATTCACATAAGTTTAAACTTCATATTTTTTATGGGGTCGCGATTTGCTTTTTAAAAAATGATATATACCACAAAATAATGTGTTTTTATTTTTTCAAAAAAATCTGGTATATGTGAGCCAAAAAGTATTTCTTATGGGATGTCTATCGTTCTTTGGGTAAACAAACTTTTCTCTATTAAATCTTGATGCAATCACATTAATCGTTATAAAGTATGAGTAACAAAAAAAATTTAAAAGTTTTTTTGTGTTATATCTATAAAATACTGAATTATGTGTTTTTATTAGATAATTAAATGAGTTTAATTATATTAATAAATATAAAAAACATTAAATTCATTTTAATGATAGAGTTTAGTTTTGATCAACAGTCAAAATAAAACTTTAAATTAGTTTGACTATCTTAAAATTTTCTATTGATTACATATTGTCATATTAATAAATGAGTTTAATTATAATAATAATTATGTAAAATACAAAAATCTATTAAGTAGTAACTCTATTTCTAAATAATAGTCCCTTTTGATTTATGCAGATGAATTAAGAAATTTATTTATTAAATGACTTTGATTTTAAAAATAAATAAAATCATACTTGATAAAATTATCTTTCTACTAAAAATTTAAAAATATTATTACCTCATTAATTTTTTTCCTTTAATATTCACTTTCTTGCTTTGATAATTGAATACTAATTAAATACTACATGAGAGAGAAAACAATGAATATAGGTAAAATTAAAAATAATTATTTAACATTTTTTAAATTATCTAAAGTAACAAATAATTTGAAATAAAATTAATTTTAAAAAGTGACTAATTACTATTTAAGAATGGAGGAAGTATTAATTTAATTTTGATTAACGGTCAATATAAAACTTTAAATGAGTTTAATATTTTAATACATCAAACTATTTTTAATCATATAATAATACATAGTAATTTGTTAATCAATAAAGTGAGAATGAATCACAAGTAATTAAATTGTAATAACAGTATTAATTAATGATTTTATATTTGTTATTACTATTATAACATGAAATCATGAATTACAGATATGATTTTGTGTTGGGATTCTAGAGAAAGAAAATGGGAAGAGACCATACTCATGATGATCATTGATCATGCCGTTTTTTACATTGAAATAACGAAAAAGGAAACAGAAAAAGAGGGTCAATGAATTCATAAGAAAGACTCTTCTCCTCTGTCATTCTTGCTCCAACGCATTACCTTCCCTTCCTTTTTAACCGCTGACTTTAAATCCAATTTGCAATTGCTATTGCTCTTGCTCTCAACTTCGCTTCCTTGACAAATCCATTCAACTCAATTTTCACTTTAACATTCAAAAACCACCGTAGTTTATTTTATTCTCACTCAATTCCTCTCCACATTATTATTATTATTATTATTATTATTATTATTATTATTATTATTATTTCCATCGCATACAAACATAACATGCCTTCACTTTCTCAAATCCCCACCTAGGGCTTTTCCATTGTGGTTGTGGGAATTTTGATTTCAACGAACCTAACGATTCCTTCCTTATCCATCCCAATTCCCATTCCCATGGTGGGCAAAGGCAAGGACGATGGGTCCCGCAAAATGTTCTGGCGCTCCGCTTCTTGGTCTTCCTCCCGTTCCCCTGAATCCAACTGCCACAATTCCACCACCACCACCAACACCAACACCAACACCTACCCTCCGCCACCTTTAACCCCTCGATCCCACCACCACCACCACCACCACCATACCAAGCCTCGTTCCTCTTGTTTGCCGCCTCTCTCTATTGCCCGCAGGAGCTTCGACGACTGGCCCCAGCCCAGCTCCGACGATATCGGCGAGTGGCCCCAACCCCCCACTACTCCTACTGGCGAAAGGTTGAAGCTTGATCTCTCTTCCATTCACCCAAACCCCGATCACAATGGTACTGGGCTTGGGCTTGGGCTTGGGCTTCTCAAGAGAGATAAGATTGCTTTCTTTGATAAAGAATGTTCCAAAGTCGCACATCATGTGTATCTTGGTGGTGATGCTGTTGCTAGGGATAGGAATATTTTGAAACACAATGGGATTACCCATGTTTTGAATTGTGTTGGTTTTGTTTGTCCTGAGTACTTTAAGGCTGATTTTGTGTATAGAACCTTGTGGTTGCAGGATAATCCATCTGAGGATATTACTAGTATTCTTTATGATGTGTTTGATTACTTTGAAGATGTTAGGGAACAAGGTGGAAGGGTGTTTGTGCATTGTTGCCAAGGGGTTTCTCGTTCCACCTCTCTCGTGATTGCATACCTCATGTGGAGGGAAGGGCAGAGCTTTGATGATGCTTTTCAGTATGTGAAGGCAGCTAGAGGTATTGCTGATCCAAATATGGGTTTTGCCTGTCAATTGTTGCAATGCCAAAAAAGGGTCCATGCATTCCCGCTTAGTCCTAGCTCTTTGCTGAGAATGTATAGAATTGCTCCGCACTCACCATATGATCCTTTGCATCTTGTCCCCAAAATGTTGACCGATCCTTCTGCATCTGGTCTGGACTCCAGAGGTGCGTTTATAGTGCATATTCCTTCTGCAATATATGTTTGGATTGGTAAGAATTGTGAGGCCATCATGGAAAGGGATGCCAGAGGGGCTGTAGGTCAGATTGTTCGCTATGAGAGAGTGCAAGGACCAATCATAATGATTAAGGAAGGTGAAGAACCACCTCACTTTTGGGATGCTTTTTCGAAATTTTTGCCTTTGATGGACAAATCTAGCAATAGAGTAGAAAATAGTAGATCAAGTGTTAAGATTTGGCCTGGTGAGAGAAAAGTGGACTCATATGATGTTGATTTTGAAGTTTTCCATAAAGCAATCATGGGAGGTTTTGTGCCTCCATTTTCATCATCAGAGGATGAGCATGAAACCCATCTTCCTGCAAGAGAGAGTAGTTGGAGTGTTTTAAGGCGTAAATTTTGCCCTGCTAATATGAAGGAGTTTGTCTCAGCACCTAAGTTATCCTTTTCCAGGGTTTATTCAGATTCTGTGTTGTGTATTCATACATCAGCAAATACATCTCCATCCTCAGCACTGTCGTCATCGTCCTCTATATCTTCGTCGTCTTCTTCACCCCCTTTTCTCTCTCCGGACTCCATTTCTTCTGATTCAAGCACTCATTCAAAGTGTTTGTCAGAATTGTCTGTGGATTCTTCTTCTGCACTATCAACTTCTATCCCAGTATCTTCATCTTTGTCTAACTTTTCTAACTTGTCCTTCCTTTTATCAAATTGTACTTCTCAACCAGTATCTAACAGTGCAGATATCCATGGCGTCGAATTGTTATCACGACCTTGTTCTCAGTCAGCCTCTTTACCATTGAAAAAACCATCAACTTCCCTTGCTGAGCGCAGAGGTAGTTTGTCAAAGTCTTTGAAGTTGCCACTAATGAATGATAAGACACAGGTAATAAATAAACCATCAACCTTTCGTGCTAGTCAAGACGATCTTATTCTTGAGACCGGCAACGCTTGCTATTTGCAACAATCAGATAGTATAGACCATTCAGGCGAGTCCAACAACTATGTCAAGGACAGAGGTGTGAAGTCAATTCAGCAGTGTGAGGTGGCATTATGTCCAGGAGTTGTAGATAGCGTGGACTACAAGGAATCTTCGCTTGTTAGAAACTGTGGTGAGCCTCAGGTAGATATTTCTTCAAGAGAAGACCTAAAGTCTACTACATCAAATGGAATCGATGAGAGAGGTTTATTGCAATGTAATATGACGCAAGCTTCAGTATATCACTGGCCCAGTTTAGAGAAGATTGTGAAATTTGGTGCAAGTCATCTGGATTCTAAAGCTGCTTTTGTCATGTTTTCTCCAAGTACGCATGTACATGCAAAAAACATTTTATATTTTTGGGTAGGCAGGTCTTTCAATTATGATACTTCTCAGGTTCGGTTAGATAGTGATAGAGAGCCAGATTATCTAGGAACCATTGACTGGAATCGAATTGGTTGTGATGTCCTTGAGCGGTTTAGTTTCCCAAAGGACGCAATCATCATGGTATGACCTTACCTCTCTTTTTCTATAATCTGTTTTGTCACATCATGCTTACAACTCCATGTTCCATGCTGTATATTGATTCCTTTGTTGTTGCATATCATGAAGACAGTTAGGTCAAATTGTTTAAACATTGAATTGAATTCATGTTTTTTGTTTTTTTCTTTTCCTTTTTTGGTTTATAGAATAAGAGATAGTTGTCACTGAATGAAATAGTTGCTTTTATGAAAGTAAGCTTTTCAGCTTCAGAATTAGATTTAGTTTTATTTAGTTTTAACTTATAGTTGCTATTGATCATATTGTTATTTTTGCCAACTTCTTATGATGTGAATGTTCCTGTTTTAAATAATTAAGTGCTTCTTCTTAACTCTACTGTAGAACATATTAAATTCCTGACTGTCTGGGTGTAAGCATATATCTGATGACTAAATGACTGATGTCGAATGGGATATGCCAGTGGCAACCAATATTTTATTCAGGTGTTTAAATATCTTTAGGATTTGTTGAATTTTCGAATTGTACTCATGATACCATGGTCCTCCTCCAGTTCCAGTACTGTCAATTTTTCAATTTGTGTTGATATTCTGGGAAATTTGATGGGTTTTCAAAATTCTAATTTGTTCTAGTTTACGTATGTGAATATAAGATTGATTTAGATAGTTAGATGAAGGTGATTTTTATTATTTGATGTCCTAGAATCAGTTTGTGATAAATTTGGGCAGGCCTCACAGAGTTATTAAAATTATGTATTTAAGAAACTTCTATCAGAAAGATTATTCAAGTTTCATAACCTGAAAGACATGTTTATAAGTAATTTCCCAGTTCTTAGTTTTTGGTCTCCCATATTCTCCTACTTTGTTTAATGCATGATTGCGTACTATAAAGTTGGTGTTTAAGGTCGGACCGGGGTTGAACCTTTTGGTCCAACCGGGGTTTTAGACATACCTATATATTCTATATATGACGATATATAAAAAAATATAACATATATATGTTAAATATATTAATAAAATTTTGAAAATAATACATCTATATTATGATGCAAGTAATTCATAACACATACAATTAGTCAATACATTATAAAAATACAATAAATAAATATTACACAAATTTTTACCCAAAAAAAATTACAGTATATAAATATATTTAAATATATGTTACAATAAATATATTTTTCACTATATAAAATTATATTGACATAAATTAAATATCAAAATGAAATACAAAAACAATAAATAGTTACAACAGGCTTGGTGGTAGGTTCAATTCTTTAAGCTTTTGATTTTATTTCCATATCACTCTTTTGATTGCAATATATTAATTGATTGTACTTATATAAACAAGAAACACGTCCAGCCCAATGGTAATACGCACCAGGACTTTGCTGTTGAGTCTCAAGTTCGATTTCCACTGCTGGATGTTTTTACCTGATTTGATAAATTGAGCTGGTTCGAGTGGCCAAACCATGACCGGTTTGCAACCAGTTCACCGGTTCCTAGGCCGGTTTTCAGAGCACTGGTTTTGTAGGCTTTACTGGATCAGCCATTGGACCAGTTATCAGTTAACCTGGTCCAACTGGCCGGGCCAATCTGGTTTTAAAAACTATGAACAAGAAGTCTCTCTTTGCCACTTTCATTGGGATTGATAACTTAAATTACAGTAACAGGTGGTGGCTATCATGGGATTGATATATGGTTATATTGGGATTTACTGAAGTTTTATTTGCTTTTTAAGATTTTAGGTTGGCCGACTTTTGGAATGTGTTTATTCACAAATCCACAGCGATGTTTTATTTTCTCTTTTTAAATAAAACAGAAAAAAAGTTACCTTTAGACTTTAATGAGTGAATGGGTGATATTTCATCACCTTAAACTTGCAAACACTCATCTTATTAGTATTATTATGTGGTTAACGTGGAAAATGAGTATAAAGGGCCCTTTAACAATCTTGGTAGGATCTGCAGATACTATTGTGTCCTGTTCCATTTCTTTGTAAAGCCCAATTTTCTCGTGAAGTGTATCCCCATTTTCCTGTTTCCCTTTATTCTATTAGTTTTTCCCTTTAAATTTAATCCCCTCTTGTTTGCACCAACTGCATTGTTTGTTGTTAAAAGCATCCCTCAACTTTTAATGTTGCAAGTATTGAGCCATTACTCTTTTTGTTGCTTGTAATGTCAAAGCTGCAGTCAAGAAAATTGCTCCATCCTTGCCTTGTGTTAGCACCTGTTGATTTATGTTATATCTTCATTTCATTTTTCTTTTCTTACATACAACATACACTATGGATTGTACCAATATTTTCAATTTTCATGTTGATCATTGAATCCTTTCTGTCAACAGATTGTTAAAGAGAATGAAGAACCACAAGAGTTCCTTGCTTTGCTGAATACATTGTAGCACAAAAAGTATTAGGAGGATCCTGGCTTCAATTAACTTCCATAACCTTTCTTGCATTTGCAGCTCTCTATGTACACCAATTTTTCAGGCACTAATTTGATCTTCCCCTGGGAAAAGAAAACCAGCAAGGTAAATGAACTACATCCCAGCTGTTACATTACTAGTTTAGAACATTTATTTTATTCTTTGGTTAATTTCAACTAATTTCTCATGGTAATAATTAATTTTTATATACCTTTAATTTGTATTAATTGTTAATAATTTTTTTACATGTTATAAAATGTTCCATGTCATAAAGATTCGACAACGTTTTACGTTAGTTGTCGATTGCCTAACACAACTCTCCTCTTTTTTCCGGGCTTGGGACCGGCTATGTAAATGGATTTGCAATAAAGCTCACAGTATAGGTGAAACTATTAAAAAAGATTTAGATTTGAATGACATTTCTGAAGACTTGGTTTATGATAGGGTACAATGACGTCGTTTGATTCATGTAGTCGATCCCACCTAGTGAAAAAATGCTTGGTTGTTAGTTGTTGTAATAAAATGTAATGATAAAATACGTTGAACCTGGATGTCACCTTTGTTGGGCCAGCTGCATCAGCGTCGGTCTATGTATTAAACAATTCATGCCCACAATCTTTTCCTATCTTTTCTGTAGTCTGAAACGTCTCCCCTATGAAGAATGTTGAGTTCATTGTCTCTTGACACCATGTAAACTGTGACAAAGTCACATCTACAAGGTTTTTGCACTTGCAGATGACCCTTGTGGGATATTTGTCAAAACTAACCATTTTAAACCCAGCCACAGACATGAAGTCTGAAGCTTTTTTCCCCTCTAGATCTTTTAATTAAAATTTAAGTTTGAGAAGTTACATTAAATCTTCATCGAAAAGAAAAGCCTTATAAAGTGTTAACTTATGGCATCCACTTCCATGTTATGTTTCACGAATCCGAGCATTATGGTTATTGAAAAACGTGCATGAATGGGAATTCAGTTTGGATAGCTTGAATTTAAGGCAAAACAATATGCTAAAATATATGCACGAATGGGAATTCAGTTTGGTTAACTTGCGATTTAAGGCAAAATAATATGCTTGCCGCTTATTTCACCTCATCTTTTATGTGCGCGCCACTTAAAGTGAGTTTGTTATCTGTTTGCTTGCAGGAGGTTGCTAATCCATTGTAGCTCGGCTGGGCTGGATTGTACAGTGCTTTAACACCCTCAACCTAGACATTTATGTTACATAGACTGAAATAGCTTTTTCATATCCACGTTACAAAAAATAAAACCCTTAATTCTGTCTCTCTCACTCTCTTACACACGCACACACCGACACACAGAAAGTTCATTGAATGTGTATGAGAATTTCTAAGTTGAAAGAAAAGGAATGAAATTTGGTTTTAACCTTTGGTTCTAATTTAATTTATTTTTTTTTTTTGTGTTCATTAATTTAATTTAATAAATTGGGTTAAAAATAACAAATAGATGAAGATTAAATGAGGTTGGAGGTAAGAGTTGGAGTTAAAAGTTGAAATTAAATTTTGTTTAAAGAAAATAAGGATTGTATCAGTCCTTTTTTCAAAATATACAAATGGCAATTGTCTTTTTTCAGCTTAGTTGGAAATTTTAAATTACTGAAGATTCTAGTATGATAGACAACCATGGCAATTAATTCACAGAATATCGTGCAATGTAATGTCTCTGTTCACAAGTAATCCTGGGCTGATCCAGAACTAGGAAAGTTTAAGCTAACTATGATCTGTAATTTGCGAAATCTCCATTAATATATTAAAAATTAAAAAACTTTATTTTTTCACTTAAAATTTTTTACTTTAACTTTCTTTACAAGTGTTCTTATGTTATTTGTTAGGAAAATCCTTTTTAATTTGAAGAATCTTAAATGATGAACAAAGTAACTTCAATGAATGATTGCTGGGAGCACTTTAATCAAACATGGTTGAGACACATATTTCGTTGTACCCGTTTGAAACCAATTAAAAGCTTTAATTCTCTTTTAAAAGGTGTATCGTATAACCACGAACACGTTGATATCAGATTTCAACTTAATTGGGTTTTGTTGGTGCAGGTGACGTTTCACTTGCTACAAGGCTCAAGTTGATTCGCCAAAGCATATTGACGACCAACGATAACTCCAAATGTTTGAAAATCCAGATTCCACGCCATGGCCTGGAGCCTCTCCAAGTTGTTAACTGACTGTATAGTTATTACAATCTTTCTATATTCGTCCGTTGACTGTATGGGTATAAATAATCAGAGAAATATCACCTGACCTACTTTAAGTTTAATTTAACTTGACTTATTTATTAAACAAGTTGAGTCAATTTTTTTTTAAAAGTTTATTTAACTAAAAGGTCAGGTGTCAGGTCTTTTAATAAGACTTTTAGGCTTGACAGATCGATTTGACCTATTTGATTATATATAATATAATATATTAATATATATTTTAATTAAATTTTAATAAAAATTAATAACTAAGATCTTAATTAGTAGTTAGAATAGAAATAACATATTAAAATTATGTTTTAATCTAACATTCAATCCCTACTTTTATAGATGTTCATCACTTTCTTACTCTAGTCTAAAGTTGTCAAAATGGGTTAAGCATGATGAGTCGGTCTGAATAATCCGACAAAATAGGTAGACTGACTGACAAAATGTTAGCCTGAAACTAAAAATAACCTGAATTACCCGACTCGAATGGGCTGGCCCGTTAGCCCGACTCGTTTACATTACATAAGGGCAGACTGAGCTAACAAAATGTCAGCTCGAAACTAACATAACCCGATCTGGCCCGACCCAAATGGGACAGGCCAGACTATTTTGAAAGCTATACTCTAGTCTTTGATCGATATGAGACTTAGAGATATAACAAGTTACAAAATTCTTTGAAACATATAGTTACTCTTCAAGAAGCTTGCACCTCTCGATAATCAACAAGATTTCATCGAGAATTTGTTGTGGGCAGTTTCAATGGACAAATTTCACCTGAATTGGGTAAGCTGAAAAGACTAACTACAGTTTACTTATACCAAAACAATTTCACTGGAAAAATCCCACCTAAACTTGACAACATTATCTCACTAGCATTTTTGGACCTCTCTAAAAACTTTGGCATCTCCCCTGGAATTGCTGAATTTGTCCTGTAATAAGCTTGAGGGCCCAATACCCTTGAATGGGATTCTGATGACCATAAATCCTAATGATCTTGTTGGCAATGTGGGCCTTTGTGGAGGCACTCTTTCTCTATGTTCTCAAAGTTCTACTGTGACAAGTCAGCAAAGGAGTTCAGACATCAAGCACATCGTTATTGGTTTTATGACTGGCATTGCAATGATTTTATCTCTTGGTGTAGCATACTTTGTTAGTAGATGGTTATACAAGAGATGGTACTTATATAATAGCTTCATCCATGATTGGTTCAAGAGGAGTAATGAAGATTGGCCTTGGAGGTTTATAAAATTCCAAAGGATCAGTTTCACTAGTAGTGATATCTTAACTTGCATAAAGGAAAAAAAAAATGTCATAGGCATGGGTGGCACTGGTGTTGTTTACAAAGCAGAAATCCATAAGCCTCATGTAACCGTAGCAGTGAAGAAACTGTGGAGGTTAGGAAGCAGTCAAGAAAATGGCAATGATGTGTTAACAGAACTGAATCTTCTAAGGAGACTTAAGCATAGAAATATTGTAAGGCTATTGATATATCTCTAAGTCTCATATCGACCAAAGACTAGAGTAAGAAAGTGATGAACATATATAAAAGTAGGGGATGAAAGTTAAGTTATAATTATTAAATTAGAATATTAGATTTTTAATGTAATATTTTAAAAATTATACACTTGTTGACCTTTTTAAAAGGCTTATGATTGTCTGTCTATTTCAAGGCTTAGGTCTTTTATTCTATGTAAAGACTTATTAACATATTTAAAGGTAGATATGCTAGTCTATTTAAAGGCCTTTTGATTTATTTAAATATAAGTTTGTTGACCTATTTAAAGACCTTATTGCAAAGTAGACATTTAAATATGTTTTCAGGCCAAACCAAATTTTTAAAAAGGTCAGGTTATACTTTGAAAATTGACCTATTTTAGGCTCACATGTCAGACTCAAATCTTATAATTAAGATATAGATCAAGCCTATTTAAGGCAAAACTTGGCCTGACCTTGCACGTTTCCACTAAGGATGACAATGGGGCAGGTGGTGCTTCTCCCGCCCCCGTACCCATACCCGTCACAGGTACCCATTTGTGATCCCCACAAGTAGGCGGTGATATCTTTAGGTACTGCGAGTAGTTAATAATTTAAAATAAAATCTTAAAAATTATTAAAAAATATAAATAAAATAAATTTTAACAACACATATCACAACTTTTTTTTAACAATATAAGATTCTTACAAAATTAAAAGAATATTATAAATAACAAACTAAATTCAATTATATTTTATAATAATCAGTCTACATAAATAATTATTACATAAATGTTATATATTTTTTAACAAGTTTTATCATTATGAACTCATTCAATAAAAGATATAATTTAAAATAATAAAAATATATATTTTTTCATCATATCTCAAATTAAAAAAGAAAAAAAAATCATAGTATATGATATATATTAAATAAAAAAATATACTTTAAGAGTTTGTGGGTACTTGCCGAAAGGGTATTATAATCCCTGCCCCTACCCCTATTTATTAAACAGGTACCAATTCCTTGCCTAATCGCGGGTAATCCTCACGGATCCCCACAAGTATAAGTAATTTTGTCATCCCTAATTCCACCCCTTATTGGCTGCCTGAGCTGAATAAGACTCGATGATATATCTTTGTCATTTAAAGTGTAACCCCTTCAATCTGCCTATAAATAAATTCCACGTTGTATGGTTGTCATTAACAAATAATTTCGTAGGGATCTTTCACTATGGCATCCACCACCAAAATGAGCCTGAAGTTTCTCATTGACACAAAGGATGAGAGAGTTCTCTTTGTCGAAGCATCAAAAGAGGTCGTAGACTTTCTCTTTAACTTGCTTTGCTTGCCTGTTGGAACTATGGTAAGGCTTCTAACCAAGAAAGGCATGGTGGGTAGCTTAGGCAATCTCTATGAAAGAGTGAAAAATCTCAATGACACATACTTCCAACCAAACCAAGATAAGGATATTCTCTTGAAGCCAAGAATTTCTTTATCTTCAACTGCAATCTCTGACTTACTGCCTTCAAGTAATGATAATGCTAATGACAATTCAAAAATTTCGAAGCTCTACATGTGCCAAAATTGCGATGTCGAAACTGTGATAGATGATTACGGTACTCCTTGTACTTATTGTTTGAACGGTATTATGTCCTATGAAGTACAATATATTCGCAGGAGACATTTACCTTGCTTCTAACAAGTTTTTGAGTATCAATGCTCGAAAGAAATCACTTGTTTTCATAGGTAATCCATCGTTGAGTTTTTTTTTTTTAACAAAACACTATAACATTTTTTTTATTTTCTTTTCTTTCCACCTCGTGGTGAAGGACAACGACACAAGGGGAGTGGTGGTTTTGGGCTGGTTGGCTCGTGGTGGCGGTGGCTGAACGCTTGGGTGAGGCAATGTGTCGAGGAGAGGCGAAGGTGGTTCTGAGTGTTGGATCTGGAGGATCTGGTGGTTTTGGTGGTGCGACGTAGTGCGTGGCGTTGTGGCTTGGACGTCGAAAGATGACAGCTTCAGCACATATCTGATGCGTAAAGGGGGTGGAGCTGCGTGACTCAGGGTGGAGATAGCTTGGTTGGTGATGGTGGCTGACAGTACGCTCGCCGATGAACACGGTGTCGAGGAGGGGCCAAGGTGGTTTATGGGTGTTGGATATGGCCAAGTGGTTTTAGTGGTGCGACATTGTGTATGACGCAGTGGCTTGGACAGCGGAAGACGATGGCTCCGATGGTGCGTGTGTTATGAACCTATATGTTGACTTAGAACAAGTAGTTGCAACATATTGCCATGTGGCATGAGGAGCTAAAAATTGGAAAACAAATCAAAGAAAGGGCAACAACATCAACGTGAAGTAAGAGAGTGGGCTTAAAAGGCAAATGAGAAGTGAGAAATGTGTGTGAAGAATTTGGACAAGATCTCATACTTTCTCTCAGTTTTTCTTTTCTCTCTCTAGTTCTACCTTCTTCCTCTTTCCTCCCTTAGAATTGCTTCTCTGTTTAATTCCCTCTGATTTTCAGTATGAAATTTACATGTACTTTTATCTAATGAATATTTCCTAATCTAATAGTGCATTTCCAATCACAAATTGCTTTGTGATTTGTTCAATATATTTGATCTTATTAGCCTCCTTACATTGGTGCTTTCATTGATCTCACATGACTGACGATCTTAGACTTGAGAATCTAGATGAGCTTGCAGTTCAGATGAAACGTATATTGCAACTTCTTGAACATCAATACAATCGAGACAGGGCTCACTTTGATCGTATAGATCCAACCTTAGCTAAGCTCACCATGAACGAAAAAGCAGAACACCTTTGTGACATCACCCCAGCCAGTGAGAAGGACTCAAGTGTGGAGGCTATTGTAGACAGGCTATTGTAGACATTGTCGACCAGATCGTTCTATTCAAACTTCTCGTTGCAGCAATTCCACCTCTCGTTGTCGAGATTCAACAAATTTCAGAAGTTGTCGAGCAGAATGATGACCTTGATGATGCAATCTTGGATCCAGTAGAAATAATGACGAAGATGGTCGTGGAGACTATGGCATTTCTCAGCAATCGCAGATCTGAGGTAGACAACTACTTTAGTTTGGGTTGTGAGCAAATTACACAAAAATATATAGCTGTTCAGGAAGATCAACTAGAAATTAGGCTCTCAATTCTAAAATTTGTTCCCAACCATGTTACGATACGAAAACTTGCGAGTGTCGATGATCCTTCCCAGGGTGTGGTCAAACTTGATGACTCATTTCAATTGGTACCTCACGCTCAAGAATCGGTGGAATTCCACAGATTGGATACTTCTTTTGCTCAGTTGGGAGATAGGAGCCATTAAGCTATCACCGTAACTCCTCCACCACCCTAAGCCACCAGATATGAAGTATTCTGTGGAGGCTTACGATGACTCACGCCACACAAGCAGGGCGACGAATCTCCCATTTGGAACTGTCTTGCGACTACGATCACAATAGAGTATATGTTATGGTTCAAGACCACTGAAGAATATGTTGAGTTCTATAGTGCTACCATTCATGGCAACCGAAATCACCATACTCAAAGACCACATGGTCCACATCAAGACCCAATTGGTGTTCTCTAACTTAGGTTTGATCTATTTCCAGAATTATCAATGGTTGCCAAATTTTGTTCCGCTGCAATTGACGGATAAGGATCTTTCAAGGCTTATAATCCACATGTTCATCATTTATGTGCTTTATGGCTTATATTTGCTACAATTGCTGACTTGTGGGCATCAAACCAATTTATATGTCTGTGATGCAACCAAATTTATATTTTATAGTCAAATGATCAGTCCGAGTGGAAACAAAAGAATGGTTTTTAATAGAACCTTTCATGTCTCAGTGACTCTAGTTTTTATTGAGGTGAATTTAGTTAAGGGTGAGACTAGCCTTACATTTCAGTCTGATTGCTTTGATTTTCTTGGTGTGAAATGTGTGAGCAAAGAACTAAACTCTAGACACTTGGGCAACATGGGTGCTAGAAATTTATTAGCTATAATACATGTTGACATTTGAAATTTTTTCTAGTGGAAGTTAATTCCTATCAACAAGTGGGTTCTAGCACCACCAATACCGTTGACTGACGCTACACTGCAAGTGGCAAGGGTATGTGCTAGCCTTGTTGACATGACTGATGCACAAGGTTATACAACTACTGTAATAGCATCACTTGCAGGATTAATGTCAGAACATCCTTTCCATTTTATGGGGACTTATGGCCTTGTTTTGGGTACTGGATTAGATGCTAAAATGGCAGAGTCAGTGGAATTGGTTGTGGTTCTAATTGGATGTTGGGTTGATTTTCCCATTAACAAAGGTCTTCTACATGATCTCATGCTTTCCAACCTTGTTTCTCCTTGGGCCTGGGAGCAAGTCATGGAGCACTGCTTGCTATTGTTGTGTGTTGTTGTTGGTCCTTGGGTTGAGCTTATTGTTGGTTTTGTAACTGGGTATAATTCAAGAAATACATATAGGCTTGTGCAAGAAGTTGCAAATGCTGTAAGACCGGTGTTGTTACATATGTTTTAATTGGCTATACCTTGAATATTGTTGTTCCTTATAGCAATGTAGGTTGTGGCTACGTCTTGAAGCCATCATGGAAGGGTATTCGACAAATTCCTTACAAGGTAGCTATATGTTTATCTAGCCACTCAAAAATTGATGGCTTGGCACAATTAGATAATGCTGAATTTGCTCTAAAAGCCATAGAGAAGCTGAAAGGTATATTATTGAATAATGAACAAGTGTACGTGGGAACTATTAAGCCAAGAGATAGTTGGATAGTGTTTATGAACCTTGATGCTTGCTTGGAATCATAATCTGTAACAATTAAAGTAGTTGAGAGCCTGAAAACAAGACATGGTGGTCCAAAACCCAACAAAGTTATGATTCAGTTTACTCATAGCTTTATCTTACTGACATGGAAGGGGAATTCCAACTATGAAAGACTATATGATGCTGTGAAGAGTGTTGGTGTTGCTCTTCATTCAGTTGTTCAGGACATTATCATACCTTTATAAGAGGATTTCGCTTTTCTGCTGAAACTCTTTCCTAACTTTGACCTTGAGGACAAGGTTAATTTTTAATGGGAGAAGTAATGTTATGAACCTATATGTTGACTTGGAACAAGTAGTTGCAACATATTGTCATGTGGCATGAGGAGCTAAAAATTGGAAAACAAATCTAAGAAAAGGCAGCAGCATCAGCAAGAAGTAAGAAAGTGGTCATAAAAGGCAAATAAGAAGTGAGAAATGTGTGTGAAGAATTTGGACAAGATCTCACTCTCTTTCTCAATTTTTCTCTTCTCTCTCTAGTTCTACCTTCTTCCTCTTTCCTCCCTTAGAATTGCTTCTCTGTTTAATTCCCTCTGATTTTCAGTATGAAATTTACATGTACTTTTATCTATTGAATATTTCCTAATCTAATAGTGCATTTCCAATCACAAATTGCTCTGTGATCTGTTCAATATATTTGACTTATCAGCCTCCTTACAGCATGGTGCGGTGGTTTGCCGGTGTACTTACCCCCATCCACTGTTGCAACCATTGCTGGGGTGGGAGGTAGCTTTGAAGAAGGAAAAAAAAAAGAATTAACGAATAATCATGTTATAGGTCTAACACATGAATCATTAATTTATTTTTTCACAAAATCAACGGTGAAAAAATGTGGAGCATTTATGCTCCAAATTCTTTTAAGAGTATTTAAAACGTCTCCATACTCAGAAGAAGGATGGGAAAAAAGGCATCTTCTACTTCTAGTAATGCCGATTTTGTGAAAGAGGTTGTTACTTACATGGTGATGGATGAGTTAGTCGTTCAGCCCATGTCAACCATATCAAGTATCACTTTGCTTAACAAGTTCAATGTCAAAGAGGTTGGTGCCTTACAAGAAAAGGTGGTTGAGTTGGGAGTAACAGAGGTATGTTATGGTTTTTTTTTAATGGTTATTTTATATATGTTTTACTCATATTTTGTCCTTGTTAAATAAGCTCATGCTATATATGTGTGCATCTGTTGTGCACATAAAAATTTAAAATTTGCACTTTGAATTTGTAATTATTTTTGCAAGTTTTAATCTGTTAAATTGATTGTGATGCCTTTTCTATCTTTTAGGATGGTTTTGACAAGTGTTTTCTTCAAGAATATGAGATCATAATCATATATAAGGACTCAGACAATGTCATCTTTCTCTTACCTTGAAAATATTAAACTTAAATGTATGGCTTTTAATTTTGTTTTTCATATTTTGGGTTATATGTGCAGGTTGAAAGATACATCGTTCTATGTGATGTTTTATACTTCATTCCCTTGCTCTTTCAGTCATTGATAAATGATTATAAGACAGTTGCTCTATTTTATATATATATATATAAAATATTTATACTGATTTTTTTAAACATATATACCTCCTTTTAAGATTTTTAGGTACCAGTACAACGATTCTCATACAACTTCACAAAGTAATTTAGGAACTTTCAATAGCACAAGTTCCCAAATATAGGTTGTGGTCCTCCAGATGTTTAAGGTATTACAATTCTAGGACGATCAGATGCTCAACTTGCTTCATTATGTCCAGCTACTTACAAAGAATAAAAACAAGTGATCGCTATTTATATCCTGATCTTAATATGTAATCCTTTTCATCTTAAATTTGGTATATATATATAAGTGGGTGCAAAATATTGAGTACCCCAAACATTCTCTACCAACAAACCAAGGAGTCCAATCAAAATAATTTTCATATTTAGTACTTTTCTTTTGTACATTAGACAGCCAAAGGCCCAAAGAAAAACAAATTAAACAACTAGAATAGAACAACATGGGGCGGAGAGACCCGGTAGAAGATCTCTGTGGGAGGTGTTCCATTAATGCAGATCAAAGTTGAGGCTCATGGCCCAGTTGGCCAACCAATCTACGTAAAAGTTCCCTTCTCTGAAGGTGTGGTTAAAGATGATGTCGCACTCTAATTTTTTTTGCTAAAGGTGTACCACTCTATCTTTCCAACTAGACTACTACATTTTTTTCACTCATGCAAGCAATTGCACTTCAAAATTCTCATTCATGCATTTTGTTTCTACGTTCTCTTTTCCTTCTCCCAATGATTTCAATTGCTTTTCTAGTATGAGCTTAGAAATGGATTCTTTCACGTCAAATTTTCACATGGTCTTATAACGTGGAAATATAATTGAAAGAAACACATTTTTTGTTCTACCTCTACCCATTTGAATAAAATTGAAGTCTTTTCCTTATGTGGAAATATGATCGAAAATTGAATTATTCATTTAATACTTTTAAATCCTAGATAAATGGTTATACCATAATGTACGAACTAAATTGACTCAGCGAAACGATCCAAAAAACCTGAGACCCGAGGTTTAGGCTTGTCTGGTTAACTTGTCGATCTAGTTTCCTCAACCATCCGGTCAAATCCAGATTGATCCGAGTGACTCTAGTTGGCCAATTGTTATTGTTTTTGTTTTTTCTAACTGAAACTTAACAAAAGTATAAATTTTAGGATTTGAACATTATATTTAAAGGTCTTTGTCATAAAATGCAATTTATCATCAGACCATATGCTTCCATTAAATATTATTATTAATTTTTTAATTTATCATACAATCAATAGATTATTATCAATGTTTGTTTGAAAGTATTTTTTCCCATACAATTTTTTTTTTGTTTAATATTTTTTAATACAATATATTTTTATATCAAGTAATTCTTCATATAATATTAAAAAAAAACATTTTCTTCTTTATCTAAATTTTTCAATTCGATTGTTTCACCTCCAATCAAACTGTTAACTTGGTGACCTGACTTTCTAACCAAGTTATTCAACTATGAGTTATATTTCAGTATAAGCACATAATAAAAGAGTGATATATTACACAAATAAAAAATAAAAACTAGAAACAAAAAAATATGCCTTTTACAATATCCAAATTCAACATTTTTCTCGTATATAATTAATTCTACGTCAATAGTTTTGTAAAAAACCTCATCGTACGAAATAACATTGCTTAGAATCTTAAAAATGCTTATGATAAAAATAAAATTTTATTTAAATTTTGATTAATATTTCTTTGCTGTGAAATTTTTCTTAAAATTTTCAATAATTGGTAAAATATAATGGGCCAAATAAAATGGAAAATAAAATTCTGGAAGCAAACACCACGGCTATGCATTAAGGCTGTTAACAGGTCCAAAAGGAAAGGACCCAATAACGAGCCTGAAATATGATTTGGGTACATGTTCATCAAAAGGATATTATCGTAATTGTACATATAAATCCATTTAACGATACCCCACTGTCAACCGCTACAGCACTTGGGTTTTTAAGGTTTACTAATTTCTAATATGCCCATTTGATTCAGATATTATCTATTCAGCCCTACACCCATTTCAGGTTTCACCTCAAGGTTGTTACTTGTTTCTGTGCACTTTATTTTTCTAACACACTTTATTGTTATATCTATACTATATGCAGGAGCTTGCAAGTGTTGTATAGGTAAGAGTTGGCAATGGCTCCTGCAAAGGTAAGTCATATTTTTTTTTGTTAACATTTATGGAACGGATCATAATGTATCTGCCCATGTAAATGGTGTTATGATTTATGTTTGTGCGGGGATTAATGGGTAGATTGGTTGATGCTGCACCATTAGGTATATGTGGGGATTTTATTGGTCCATATGATCAAAACTTATCACCATGTTCTACTAGTTTGATGTTCTGGTCTGGTCCCAAAGTTAATTTGTCTGTCGGTTTAATGCATTGTTTGACAGATACCAAAGTGGCAACTTAGGTGGCAGAAGCAGATTCATGCTGATGATCTAAGAATTGTTCTTCTTGTGCAGTGAACTGTGCAAAAAAGGCTGATCTTAAAGTAAAGGACTTGAAGAGGGCCCAGGCTTTGAAATCAGGTAGTGGCCCAATGTTTAAGAAGAAAGCTAAGAAGATCAGGACTTCAGTTACATTTCACCGGCCCAAGACATTGAAGAAGGATAGGAACCCCAAGTATCCTCGCATTAGTACTAAAAAACAAGTTGGACCATTACCATTATCAGATTCTTAAATTTCCTCTAACTACTGAGTCTGCAATGAAGAAGATTGAGGATAACAACACACTGATATTTATTGTTGACATCCTTGCTGATAAAAAGAAAATGAGTAATTTTAATCACATATATTTCTATTTACATTATTTTTTGTTTGTATAATTTTTATCTCATCTATTTACATCTGATCTAATCTCACATTATTTTTTACATACTTTTATTATAATTCTACTATATAGATAGACATCAGATACACATCACTTTTTTTAAAAAAAATTAAAGATGTTATAAAGAAAATGTACAACATTCTGACCAAGAAAGTGAATACTTTGATTGATATCAAAACACAATAATCTTATTTACACTCACAATTGTGTCTCATGGACCCAAAAATTTTAAGTAATTGAGATAAATATCTTTGTGATTGAAATAGATACGAGTAAGTTTGAGCGAATAATATCTTTTGTCACTGTTAGTCTGTAGAGATAAAGAAATATAATAGAAAAAAATTTTTATGTTCTGAATATATTGGTACCAAATCTACGTGAGTGCTATTAAAAATAAAAAAAATAATATTATATGAGTATATTCAGATATGAAACCAAGTGAGTATTATTAAAAAATAAAAAATAATATTATATGATTTTTATTTTTATTATTTATAAATTTATTAATTTATCTATATATAAAGACAAAAATTATACATATAAAAAAAGAAAAAAAATACAAATATATCCATATAAAATTAAAGAAAATTTTCAAGTACAGTGTGGCATATATCCGCACTCCTTAATACATGCGTCGGTCATTGAGAGGAAGGAAATTTTTTTCAATCACACACACAACTCACTCAACAACAAAGAGGAATCCTAAGAGAAATGCTTTTAGCTCAATTATTGTACAATCCATAGCCCACCATCTGTATGCTTTTTACTTTATTATTAAGTTTGCTTCCTTATTAAGTTTGCTTTATAATATTACAGTGTAAAACTTTGCCGATAAAAAGGCTTGCCTTGTACCATGTTTAGCACCAAAATCAAAGTGAATGAATTTGAGTTAAAAGCATTTCTCTTCGTCTTCGTTGCTGCGTGAGTCGAGTGTGAGTGAAAAAAATTCTCTTCCTCTCGTGTGTGTGTCTGTGTATACGCTGCGCAACTCTGAGTGTTGGTTAGATTATTGCGGTTTTGATATCATTGATCAGGTAAGGGACATAAGTGTTAGAATAGTCAAAGTATTATTATATATTGTTGTTTCTCCTAGTACACGTGTATGACTGATAATAGACTTGTATTTGTATTTTACTAGTTTGGCTTCAATGCTTCATTAAGGAACTGATACAATAGAAACAGAATGGAAGTTTTCTTGCTCTGTTCCTTCCTCTTCAACGTGTTCTTCTTCTCTTCCATATCTGATCAGAAATTCCATTTATAAGACACACTTCGTATCAATTCAAATATTTAGGCCTGCCACATGTAAATTTTGTTTATTGCATCCAACTGAATGTAGAGAAGGAGAACTAGTTGCTTATGTGTTGTACTTAGTGGTTACTGCTTACTCAGTTAGATCATATGATGTAGAATCAAAATACTGATATAGCAATTAATGACTTAGCTGAAAATATATGTAGAAGCTACGAGTTTATGTTTTGTATATGGCAATTGAATTCAGAGTGCTTCAATATGTGGTAACGCACTTACCTGCAACCCGGATTCCATTCGATGCCATGGCTTGGAGCCTCTCCAAGTTCTTAGGAAATGATTTTATGGGATTTTATTTAAATTGATTTAATTTATAAATCATGTTTAGAAATGAGATTTGAATTGATTTTAAAATTATTTTTATGTTTAGAATTCACTAAAATTAAAATGAGAATTAATTTAATTTTATTATATTATTTTATATTTTTATTAATATAAATAATAGTTAAGAAAGATAAAATAATTTGTTTATTTAAAATCAAATTAAATTTCAACAAATCCTAACATGTTTGATAGGATTTCCAAATCAAACGTATTAAAATCTATCATATTTAATAAATTAAATCATTTCTTATATATTTTTTAATATTTCAAACATTTGATTTACCATCTTTCGATATTTATTAACTACCTCAATTGAACGGGAACGGGCCTCCACGATGTATCTCCCCCCCCTCCCCCAAACACCAAAAAAAAAGTGCAACCCTTTTAATCTGCCTATAAATAAATAGCACCACATAAGGTTGTCATTAACAAATAATTTCTTAGGTATCTTTGACTATGGCATCCACCACCAAAGTAAGCCTGAAGCTTCTCATTGACACAAAGGGTGAGAGAGTTCTCTTTGCCGAAGCATCGAAAGAGGTTGTAGACTTTCTCTTTAACTTGCTTTGCTTGCCTATTGGAACCGTGGTAAGGCTTCTAACCAAGAAAGGCATGGAGGGTTGCTTAGGCAATCTCTATGAAAGCGTGGAAAATCTCAACGACACTTACTTCCAACCAAATCTAGATAAGGATGTTCTCTTGAAGCCAAGAACTTCTTTCTCTTCAACTGCAATCTCTGGCTTTCTGCCTGCAAATGATAGCATTGTTGATGACAACTCAGAAACTTTAAAGTTTTACATGTGCCCGAATCGCTGTAAATATAATGTGACATGTGATAACAGGACTCCTTGTCCACAGTGTAGGAATACTATGAACTATGAAGTATGTTATGTCGGCAATGAGTTTGCAGAAGAGAAACTTTCTAGTAACACTGGTTTTGTGAAAGAGGTTGTAACTTACATGGTGATGGATGATTTAGTCGTTCAGCCCATGTCAACCGTATCAAGTATCATTTTGCTTAACAAGTTAAATGTCAAAGATGTTGGTGTCTTAGAAGAAAAGGTGGTTACGTTGGGGATGACAGAGGTATGCTATGTATGTTTATTAATATACAAGTATATCATAAGTGTTCTTAAAACAAATATGCTTTTATTCCTAATTTGTATTTGTTAAATATTATATCTATTGTGCACATAAAAATTATAGTCTACACTTTGAATTTGTGATTATTTCTGCACATTTTAGTCTGTAGAATTCATTATGATGTCTTTTCAATCCTTTTCTTTTTAAATAGGGTATTAAGCTACTGAAGGCTTCTCTGCAGTCGGAGATGGTTTTGACAAGTGTTTTCCTGAAGAATATAGGATCATAATTAAGGATTCAAATAATTTCATCTTCTGCGAGCTTGAAACTGTTGAGACTTAAATTTATGGCTTTTTGCTTTTGTTTCAGTAAGTTGCATCATTATGAGACGTTTTGTACTTCATTCCCTTGCTTTATCACCATGAATTGAACTTGGCAATATTATATTACATGCTTGTTTTTTTTTTTTTTTGCGTTTCTTTAATATTAAAATGACGTAGTTACATGGTAAAAAATAAAAAAGAGTATGCAGTTTTCTTGAATTTTAATCATTTTACAAATTATCATGACGAACTTTAAAATCTTTTAAATTAATTCTTAAATTTTAATTAATATTTTAATATATCCTTATACTTAATTTAGATTTATTAATTCACTAACAATAAAATTATATAGTATCATTTTATTTATATTAATATTAATTAAGAACTATTTATTAGTTTATTTATTAAAATTTAATTTTAAATACATTTTCTTTCTTACAAAATAAATAAAAAATAAATTTATTTTGAAACAAAATTTGTTTTTATTTATTTTGTAAAGAATAAAATATATTTAAAATTAAATTTTAATAAATAAATTAATAAACAATTCTTAATTAATGTTAATACACTACAAAAATTTTATAAATTAGCTATCAAATTTAGCTACAGAAATTTTTCGTAGCTAAAGCTATGGAATAAAATTTCGTAACTAAATTTCGAATGTAGGAAGCTAAAAATTTTATCAAATAAATAGCTACAGATTAGCTACGATTTAGCTGCGAAATTTAGCTACAAAAAGTTTGGTAGCTAAGTCGTAGCAAATTAGCTACAGATTAGCCACGAAATAAAATGATATCATGTAATTTTATTGTCAGTGAATTAATGGATCTAAATTAAGCATAAAAATTTATTGAGACATTAATTAAAGTTTAAAGACTAATTAGGAATGTTTCAAAGTTCATGATAGTGATTTGCAAAATAGTCAAAGTTTAAAGGAGCTGCATACTCTTTTCTCTAAAAAAATGACGAAATTACTGTCTGTCCAAATTTTAAAATATTAAATTGAGTCTCACTTGTTTTCTCATTAGTAAATTTTTTTGAATATATAATTTCACTATATGATATCTCTTCGAAAAAAGAAGAAGAAATCTTTCACTTCGGCATCCCATCGAAAAAAGAAGAAAAAATCTTGCACTATGACATCAACCAAAGTGACCTTGAAGCTTCTCATTGATACAAAGCGTAAGAAAGTTCTCTTTGATGAAGCATCGAAAGAGGTATTAGGCTTTGTTTGGATTGATGGTGACGAGCACGTAAAAGACATGATTTTACATTTTGAAAATTTGATTTATTTCCTCCGAATTTGATCTTTTGTGTGATTGTTGCACAAGTATCTTGAAATAGTGAATGTAGATTAGGTTGTGGTTTGTGATTAAGAAAAATTGATTGAAAGGAAGAAGCATCACCACTATAATATGTTTTTTTGTAGGAAAACATCTAAGGAAGGAGGGCTTAGAACCTTGGAAGCAGATAAAAAAAGAATTTTTCTGTCCAGTCAGCGCCCAAACGCCCCAGACGCAGCGTCTAGGCATCCATGTTTACAACAAAAATCATTCTCTGGACAGTCAGCGACCAGGCAGCCCAGACACAGCGCCTAAGCGCCCATGTTTGCAACAGAAACCATTCTCTAGACAGTCAATGCCCAGGCACCCCGAACGCAGCGCCTAGGTGCCCATATCAGAATAAAAAGACTGCGAATCCTGATATAAAAAGGAAAGAGCCATCAGAACGTGACAGAAAAAGGACGAATCAACCTTGGGAAAGGAGAAAACGACTTTCCACCCAACAGAAGAAGAGAAATCTCTCCAAATCATCAAAGATGACTAGGGTGCTCTCTTTTCTTGTTGTTATTTCCTTTGTTTGCAACATGTATTGTTGATTTTCTCTGGTTAGGGTGATGAATCTTTCTCAACTTATGATGTAATGACCTTTTGATTTTAATTCAAGTCTTTCTTTCATGGTTTAGCATTTGGACCTGATTTATTCTCATGATTTGTGTGTGGAGTAGCTAATCACATATATTTTATATGAAGAATTCATATGAAATTAGAAGATGGAGTATAGATTAAGCTTCTTGGTCCAATTGTCATGCTTTTAGGATTTTTAGGAATAGAATTTCATGAGTATGTGATTTTAGGAAATTCAATTGACATTAAATCCTTATTCTTACATATTTTAATTAAGGGATTAATTGATGTTTGTGGGTTTAAGAGGGCTTCAGATTTCAAGGAATTGAATGTGAATTAATTTTCAAGATTCAATCGTAAACCAGAATGAAGGAATGATTTGAACTAATTGAATTGTTATTACTCATAGAGAGATTAAGTGAAATCAAACCCTAACTGCTTTTATCTTTCTGACAATCCCATTGTGACAATTAGTGTGATTTTTATTTCTTGCAAGTAGATTGCATTCAATTTACACTTATTGTTTGGAAGAAACTTTCTCAAAATTTGATTGTAACCAAGTAGTGGAATTGGTGAAGAAAATTGTGTTAATATCAATCATCGTGGGAACAATATCTATTCTCTATATTATTTATACGAACTAGTACACTTGTTAATAAGTTAATAGGTGGTAATGGATAAATGAGATGAGATGGAAAAAAAAATGATATTGGATGGAATCCATTCTTTCCTATTTCGTTCTATACTATATTTTTCTTTCTTATCATTCCATTTCATTTTATTGCAATTCCAAACAATGAAAATTGAAATTTTAAATAATAGAATGAGAGCTTACTTCTATTTTATTATCAATTAACTAAACAACGGTATAAAATTTCTATTCCATTCCATCTAATTTCATTTTATGTCATTTCATCTTATTCCACTTCACTCTCACCACTAAATATCCAAACTAAGCCAGATTTTCTCTTTAACTTGCTTTGCTTGCCTATTGGAACCGTGGTAGGCTCTTAACCAAGAACGGCATGGTGGCCATGGGTTGCCACTAATGAATGATAAGGCACAGGTAATAAATAAACCATCAACCTTTCGTGCTAGTCAAGAATATCTTATTCTTTAGACCGACAATGCTTGCCATTTGTAACAATCAGATAGTATAGACCATTCAGGTGAGTCGAACAACTATATCAAGGACAGAGGTGTGAATTCAATTCAGCAATGTGAGGTGGCATTATGTCCAGGAGTTATAGATAGCGTGGACTACAAGGAGTCTTCGCTTGTTAGAAACTTTGGTGAGCCTCGGGTAGATAACTCTTCAACAGAAGACCTAAAGTCTACTACATTAAATGGAATCGATAAGAGAGGTTTTATTGCAATGTGTTTTGAAGTGGATTCAAAAGGTACCTGAGATAGGCACGTGCATGGTGGTTTCCTCCTTGCGCAGCTGCTGACAAGCGTATTGAACCAGGGGGGTGGGTACCTGCAAATGGATTCCAACGCTCAAGTCAGGTAGTGCATAAGTAGGGTTTATGCAATGAAATAACAGATACCTTATTAGGTTAACTTAGCTTGGTATATATAGAGCATGACTGGAATTCTCATGCAATCCGTATAGGACAAAGGTACATTAGGATTGTGCCTTGGTAGAGGTTTCAGCCCACGATCGTTGAGGTCCATCTCTGACCTGTCAGGATTGTCCCACGATTGTTGATGTTCGTCTCTGACCTGTCAGGGTTGTCTTCTTAGTGGTCAATCCTTATTATAGGCAGTTACGATCCCCACATATAGGGTTGTGGTCGACAATTGTGAGAATCTGCGTGGGTCCGGTGATCGTTATAGCCCGATGTCGTGGTCCAAGGTCATAAGGCCTAGACCGGGGTGTTGATGGCAGAGTCTGGTGGTTTGTGTGTCGGGTTGATCCTTCCGAATGGGATCCCGGACCACGGTCCAAAACAGTTGCCCCCAGCTTGGCTCTTGGATAAGACCTAAGTGTCAAGGTATAGGATCATTAGGCTCGCAACGGACTACGCCCTAGCTTTGAAGCTAGGTTTCGCAGTGTCTAGTACTGAGGTCGAGATCCATCATTGAGTATGGGGTACCTCGGAGGTCGGGATGTAGTTGGAGACCGCGGTGGGTCCTTGCCTACATCACTATTCCTTATTCCGAGGTTTTCCTCCTGTTGCCCCCGAGTGTGGTTCACGGGGTCTTTTAACTTGCAACAACGTCCTTTGTTGATCTTGGATTCTTTAGAAACCATTGCTTTTGATTTCCTCGAGAATTGAGGAGCCTTTAATGGGGAACGTCAGCTTCGTGCAGTTTCCAATCGTCTGTTGCTCTTGTAGCTAATGGGAATGGGAGAGCATTAAACGCAAATTTTATGGTTTGACATGCTCTTCCTTCCTATGAACCAATCAGAGCGCTCCATTCTCTTTATAAATAAGGAATGTTTTGGTTCGACTTTGGCATTCCCTTTTTCCTTTCTGTGTCTCCATTTAGAAGTGACCCTTCTTCAGAGAAATGGTTCCTTTTTTTCCTGTGCATTTTTGGAGAGTTTTGCCTCTTGTGAGGGTTTTCTTCTTGTTCTTCCCCAAATCTCTGAAACTTTGTCATGTCTTCGTAAACAGTTCTTCTACTAGATATCTCAATTTCTCAGCATATTAACGACAGATGTCTCACTTTTCCTGAGTACGAGGGTGTATTTGATCTACGCTCTGTCGTTGGGGAGGCTCGTGATATCTGTCGTGTTGGACGGAGGCAATTGGAGAAATAGAGTCCAAAGTCGTTCTCCTTGCCATCAAATCCTCTAAGAGCATTTGGATATGCAGGAGGAACTATTGGGATTGCTCTGTAATTTGTATTTACTTAGGGTGATCATGGTTCCAGTGGAACGGTATTCCCTATGAACAACTGTGCCCCATCCAACAAAGGGATGTGCACTTCGGTCTCTACTATCCTGGCGACGGAGGCAGTGAAGAAGAATGTGGCAGGGTCCCGGAGTTCGGCAGCAGTGTTCTGTTCCGGGTTGCAGAGACAATCTACATTTTCAAGAGGCCGCTTCATGGGGAGGAGATTGGTGCTGGTTCTAGAGGAAATATGGATGCGACATAGTCGAGGATGCTGGTGGCGGCGATGTCGATTCCTTCCTCTGGGATCTTTTTTTCTTTATAGATTTCATATCTTTATACTTTCTTTTCCCTCTCTTTTTGATGTAAGATGATGTATGGAATGAGAAATTAATAAAATTTTTCTTTTGCTTCGAATCTTGTGTCTTCTATTTTTCTCTCTTTTGTTATTCGTGGTATTTTATATTATACTGGGGTGAGTTCAACGCTCACCTTGACGATTGGATATGTTAAGTTGTCCCCAGCTTGGTACTTAGTCGAGACTGACAAAGTGCCAAGTTTAAATACTTGAATCTGGTGGTCTTTGTACCTTAGGGGAACTTTACCGGGGTAGTCAATCTTCTGAGGTTTGAACAAGTTTTTCGAGTTCTTGGACCCTAAGGTTGCGTGTCTCTTAGTCTGCTGGATAACTGTCCTCTCGACTGCTATGACGATTATGTCGGCCACGTGGCATGCTCAGGTTAAGTGGATATGCATAGTACTTCGTGCACCATGATTAATATCTTTTCAAAACTGAAATGCTCGGACGGAATTGTCCCTTAACTGTAACCTCTATAAGTAGGGTTTTAACCTTCTTATTTCATTTCACTGATTTTCATTGAAACTGGTGGCCTGAGGTGATTTCTGACTAGCGTTGCGACGACGCTTAGTGGTTCTAGAATTTTCGGACTTCCCCGAGCTTGATTTCTTCCTTCTACTTCCATTTTTTTAAGGTATTTCTTTTTTCTTGACTTTGATTCTGTTTATTTTTGCACCCTTTCTTTACTGCGAACAAGGGTGGGGAAAAATGTTTCCCCCATCTTCTGATAGTGTTACCCTACGAAGCACCTCCTCTATCATACTGCGTGCGACAGAGGTGTCCTTCTGAGGTTTTAACCTTGGTGGGTACGGAGGCCAGTGCATGTGTGCATTCAATCTTCTTCTGTTCGCCCATTGCCATGTTTGGATCTTTGAACTTGATTGGCTCTGACCCTACGCCTCTGTGTGTCTTCCAAGAATTCAAATGACCAGAAGGAGAGCACTCGTTCTTGACACGCCTGCCTCGGTTTCTGAGGCTAGGGAACCTGAGAATCAAGAGGTTGAGGAGGAGGCGATTTGAATTCGCCGAGGTCCGGGATTGCCTTACACCTGGGTCAAGAATGAAGCCTTCGATAGGATCTCTCGCTATGAGTCTGGGGCGGAGTTGGATAAATTAATAGAATATTTGGAACTTACCGAGGGAGAAGCCTGAGATGACGAGTTCCTGATCGTGTCCCCGAGGAGAGAACGAGTGCGTTCGACCCGTCAAGCGGGGGAACACTTCATGTTTCTCTATGAGGACTTCTTTACGAGGTTTGGGCTTTGCCTCTCCTTCAACGACTTCCATATTACTGTCCTCCAGACTCTTCATGCTGCCCCTAGTCAAATCCACCCTAATGGTTGGGCAAATATCCTGAATTTCGAGAGAATATGCCGGTTGGTGGGGTTGCGATGCTCCGATAGGGCATTTTTTTATTTCCACATGATGTATTCCGTTCATAGTGCTCGCACTCATCAACAGTCTTGGCTGTCGATGCGATCTCGACAAGGAAGAACGATCTTCTTTCCATACTTGGAAAGTTACAAGGACTTTAAGGAAAAGTTCTTTAAGTTGATGGCGGCCAGCGGCACTCGTCCTTTCTAGTTGAGGAGCGACAAAGAGCCAACATGTAGCCTATACTGAAATTTGGCGGCATGGAGCATCCCCCCAATCATTCAAGAGGGAGATCGGCCACCTGAATGACAAGGAGATTGAATGTGTCAATTTCTTCGAAATGTGGGTTGGTGAGGTCGGTAAAATCCGGCCTAAAGATATATTGGATGTCATGGACGACGTGGAGCTTTGGGTTGTGCTAGGTAGTATAGGCCCTTGTTCATGCTTATTTTTTTCCTTTGCCGTTATATGGATCTAATTGCCTATGTTGGTTTTTCAGAGAGTTTGGCTGAGATGTCTCAGGGTGGGAACGCGTTGGCCATTCTTGAAGCCTTGGAGGCTAGAAATGAACCGGGGTCGTCAGACCTCACCGCTGACGTTGTGTCAGTCTCATCACCTCGTCCGACCGAGGTCCCGATCACGAAGAGGGAACCAATCTACGTGGAGGATTCCCCCCCGGTGCTTGCAAGGTGTAAGAAAAAAACGGCTGGCGAGGGTCAGTCAAACGACTGGTGTAAAAGGGTTGCAGTTGAAGGAGACACCGGTCCAACCAGCACCGAGCCAATCAATCTATACCGTGAGGATCCGGATCCCTGTGAGTTCATCGACTTTCAGCTCCTAGATGAAGAAGTTGAAACTCATCTAGCCCTGCGTGGCAAGAAGGATACCTTATCCTGGTTCGAGACTTTTGGGCTCCGTTTTGTCTTGGAGGCTCTGTACTTGGAGCATATGGTTGAAGGCCATGAGCAGAAGTTGGCGAAATAGGTTGCTGTCGTGGAGCGGGGTGAAAATCAAGCTCTTAGAGCAAAGGAAGAGGCTGTAAAGGCCAAAAACGATGCTGAGGCCTGGGTCCGAGAGCTAAAGAGTGAAGTGGCCGCCCTGAAGGATGCGGCGATGGAAAATGAGGCCAACTTGATGGAGGTCAAAATGTGTGTGGTCAAACTGAAAGCTGAGAATAAAGGTCTTTGGGCCGGGAACAACCGACTTAATGCCCAAGTCACTTCCTTGCGAGGCGATGTCAGGCAGCTTATTACTATTTGCACCGATAAGGAGGAACAGTTCCAAAATGCCATCAACTAAGTTCAGTTCTTCAATCCTGAGGTTGATTTGGTTCTGGATTCCCTAGACTCCGGGAAGGTAGTCCGAGATGGTCGTCTCGTGCTTCCTCGTCTCACTGTTGAGGGTCCAAGTATTGAAGGTTCTTCCGTCGAGGTCTACAGTCTAGATCCCGCCGCGGAGTAATTTTGATTTTTATTCTTGCCCCCTGCGTGGGGTTTTGTTTTTGTATGGACAATAATGCTACTCCGATTTTCAGGGTTTTAATCAAGTTGGTTTTGTTGCATCCCTTTGTCTATTTCGAGGTCCAATACCCTTCGTGTCGTTTTGACTTTATGAATTTGATGAGGAAATACAGCGGTCCGAGTCCAACGCCCATTACCGTTGAGCGCTTATGGTTCCCATTAGGACTTCGCGTGATGGGAAATTTAGAAATCTTGACTTAGGATCCGATGTTCAAAGTGGATTGGCATTTAGGATCCGTGGCTAAGGTAAGAAACCTTGTCCGGGGTCCATTACCATCTGCTTTGGTATTCAGGATGCCGCATGACTTTGGTTTGAGAGACAGGTCCTTGCTGAGGTCTTTTATGCTTATGGTTTGGTTCGAAAATTTGTGTGTGGTCGAACTGAAAGCTGAGAATAAAGGTCTTTGGGCCGGGAACAACCGACTTAATGCCCAAGTCACTTCCTTGCGAGGCGATGTCAGGCAGCTTATTACTATTTGCACCGATATCAAGGAGGAACAGTTCCAAAATGCCATCAACTAAGTTCAGTTCTTCAATCCTAAGGTTGATTTGGTTCTGGATTCCCTAGACTCCGGGAAGGTAGTCCGAGATGGTCGTCTCGTGCTTCCTCGTCTCACTGTTGAGGGTCCAAGTATTGAAGGTTCTTCCGTCGAGGTCTACAGTCTAGATCCCGCCACGGAGTAATTCTGATTTTTATTCTTGCCCCCTGCGTGGGGTTTTGTTTTTGTTTGGACAATAATGCCACTCCGATTTTCAGGGTTTAAATCAAGTTGGTTTTGTTGCATCCCTTTGTCTATTTCGAGGTCCAATACCCTTCGTGTCGTTTTGACTTTATGAATTTGATGAGGAAATACAGCGGTCCGAGTCCAACGCCCATTACCGTTGAGCGCTTATGGTTCCCATTAGGACTTCGCGTGATGGGAAATTTAGAAATCTTGACTTAGGATCCGATGTTCAAAGTGGATTGGCATTTAGGATCCGTGGCTAAGGTAAGAAACCTTGTCCGGGGTCCATTACCATCTGCTTTGGTATTCAGGATGCCGCATGACTTTGGTTTGAGAGACAGGTCCTTGCTGAGGTCTTTTATGCTTATGGTTTGGTTCGAAAATTTTTCCAAGTCAGGATTTTTCTACTGCACGACCTACCTAGTACAAGACAACTTTACAGTTGGTACCATGGTATCTTGGGACGTCGTGGTAGGTCTTTGAAAATTTCGTTCAACAAAATGCATTAACTCTGTGATGCTTATTTCATTAAATACCTTGAAGGATTAAGGTCCATGTAATAATTGAGGCAGATCAAACATAAAATAGATTAGGAGACTAGGCCTTAAAAGGCACTTAGCTGTAGTACTTTCTAAGTTTGTCTGCGTTTCAAAAATTCTTCACTAGTTTGCCCATCAATGTCTCTAGAGTATAAGCTCCTTTGCCGGTACTGATTACGATACGGTAAGAGTCTTCCCAGTTAAGAGCTAATTTCTCTTGGGAGGAATTCCTTCTGTCGATGTCAGCCCTATGGAGTACTAGATCGCCTGGCTGGAACCTTCTTGGAATGACCTTCAGGTTGTATCGGACTGTCGTTCTATGCTTGATCGCGACATTGCATATGTGTACGATGCACCTTCTTTTTTCCAACAGATCTAGGTCTTCCTTGATTAGTCTGGGGTTGTTATCAGGTGAAAAGTTCTGAAGACGCCAGCTCGGTTCCCCTATCTCCACCGGGATCATTACTTCATATCCATAGGTTAGCTTGAATGAGGTTTCACCCGTTGTGGAGTGAGGAGTGGCTCGGTAGGCCCACAGGACGTGGTCTAACTGCTCGGCCTAATTTTCTTTGGCTTCATCCAGTCTTCTCTTTAACCCCCTGACGATAACACGGTTTGCTGCCTCAGCTTATCCGTTTGTACGAGGGTTTTCTACGACACTGCAGTGATGTTTTATCTTCAACCCGTCGAGTAGTTCTTCGAACCCCTTGTCTTTGAACAGCATTCCATTATCTGTCACGATTGATTTTGGGACCCCGAATCTGCTAATGATGTGGTACCAAGTGAACCTTTGAATTCGGGTCGAGGTGATGGTAACCAAGGGTTCTGCTTCTATCCACTTGGTGAAGTAGTCCACAGTTACAACAAAAAATTTAGCTGCCCGGGAGCTTGAAGGAAAGGTCCCAAGATATCCATGCCCCATTGATAGAATGGTCAGGGTATGGATGTCGTGGATAGCTCTTCTGGCGGGGCGTGGTAGTGGTCAGAATGCTATTGACATTTGTCACATGTTTGGACATGTGCAAGGGCGTCTACCTCCATCGTGGGCCAGTAGTAGCCTGCCCTAAGTGCCTTTAATGCTAGAGCCTTACCTCCTAGATGGTGCCCACAACTTCCTTCGTGGACTTCGGCCATGACGTATTCGGCTTCTTTTGGCGCGAGACATTTGAGAAGGGGTGAAGAAAATCCACGCCAGTATAACTGCCCATTGAAAATGATGTATCTGACCATAGCTTTCTTTAACTTAGCAACTTGCTTTGAATCCTCGGGGAGGCTACCGGACTGTAAATACTCCAATAGTAGTGTGATCCAGGTACGTTCTTGCCCATCGACCTGGAAGATGGCTATGTCGGAGATTGTGGGGTGCGAGAGGGTTTCTTGGATCATCGAACGGTTTATGCCCAAACTCTTGGTACTAGCCAACTTAGATAAGAGGTCGGCCCTACAGTTTTGTTCTCGGGGTATATGCTATACTTTAACTAGTTGAAAGTTTGTGAGGAGTACTTGCACTCTCGCCAAGTATTTCTGCAGGAGGGGCTCTTTGGCCTGATATTCACCTCGGATCTAAGAGGTCACGAGCTGGGAGTCGCTACAAAGTCGAATCTTTGCAACCCCTAAGTCTCTGGCTATTGCCAGTCCGGTGATGCATACTTCATATTCTGCCTGGTTGTTCGAGGCAGGAAATTCGAACAAAAGTGAATTCTCAACAGTCACCCCTTCGGGGCTTTCTAAGATTACCCCGGCATAGGTTTGAGGACCCATCAACAAACACGGTCCAAGATATCTCCTCGGTATAACCAGAGTTTGAAGTGAGTTCGACTAGGAAATCCGAAAGCGCCTGTGCCTTGATTGCTACTATAGGTTCGTAGGCTATCCCGAATTCAGAAAGCTCAATAGACCTGACAAACATCCTCCCTGCTAAGTCTAATTTATGCAGTATCTGTCGGATGGGTTGATCTGTCCATAATACCATGGGATGGCACTGGAAGTATTGCCTTAGTCTCCTGGCCGTGATGATGAGTGCAAAATCGACCTTCTCTATCTTTTGATATCGGAGTTCAGGGCCTTACAGTACTTTGCTCACAAAATAAACTGGTTTCTGGCCTTCTGATTTCTCTGATGAATACCAAACTCACAACCTCCTCGTGGACGGAGAGGTACACGTAAAATGTTTCACCTGACTCTGGCCTTGTGAGAATGGAAGGGGATGCCAAAATGTTCTTCAGAGATGCAAAAACGTCTTCACATTCTTGTGTCCACTCGAATCCTGTCCTTTTTTTCCATAGCTTGAAGAGAGGGAGGGGTTTGTGAGTGGCTTTGGTTAGGAATCTGGTGAAAGCCGCAATCAGTCCAGTTAACTGGTGTACCTCTTTCACGCTCCAGGGACTATGCATATTGAGCACCGCCTTGCATTTGTCGGGGTTTGCCTCAATGCCGTGGTAAGTCAGCATGAACCCTAAGAATTTTCTAGCTTGGGCTCCGAATGCGTATTTTTCTGGGTTGAGTCTCATGTCGTGCTTTCTTAACTGTGCAAACACTTCTTCGAGGTCTAAGGTGTGTGATCCTGATGATGGGGTCTTGCAATCATATTGTCGATGTAGACCTCTAGCATTCTCCTCATCTGTTCTTCAAAGACCTTGTTCATCATTCTCTGGTAGGTGACCCCAACATTTTTCAACCCGAAAGGCATTACCTTGTAGCAGTAACATACCCTTTTCGGTGATGAAGGCTGTTTTATCTTGGTCTCCGGGGTACATCAGAATCTGATTGTACCTGGAGTAAGCATCCATGAAGGACAGTAACCGGAAGCCGGAGGAGCTATCAACTAGCTTGTCAACATTTGGGAGGGGGTATGGATCTTTAGGACACACTTTGTTCAGGCCGGTGTAGTCCACACACATCCTCTATTTCTCGTTTGACTTTTTTACCAGGACAACATTTGAGAGCAAAATGGTGTACGAGATCTCCCTGATGAAGTCAGCGTTTAGTAATTCCTTGACTTGCTCCTCATTAGCCTGTTGCCTTTCGGGACTAACTTTTCTTTTCTTCTAGGAGACCGGCTTTGCATCCCGTTTAATAGATAAACGATGACAGATGAAAGCGGGGTCGATCCCAAGTATGTCAGCGGATGTCCAGGCGAAAAGATCCTTATTTTTCTGTAAGAGCTTTATCAACTGGATCTTCTCCTACTCTTCGAGATTTAGTCCAATCTTGGTGACTTGGTCGGGTTTATCACCCAGCTGGAGCGAGATAAATTCTCCTTCAGGCTGGGGTCTTGTGCCTCGAATTTCTTCACGGACATCCAACTCGGTCATCAAAATATTGACTTGATCGCAGGGGGGGCTGGATGTTCGTGCCTTTGTTTTCCTAGAAACCCTACTGATCTTCAAGCTCTCGTTATAGCACTTGCAGGCTGCAATCTAGTCACTCTTGACAATGACCACTTCATTGTTCCTATTGAAGAACTTCATGGCCTGATGGACGGTAGAGACTACAGTGGCAATGTCATTTAGCGTAGGACGACCCAAGATGATATTGTAAGCCGAGGGGCAATCCACGACCAAAAATATCACCTTAATCGTTTTGTACGTGTTATCGTTACCCAGGGTTAAGAAAGTTTCAAAGTTACCGATTGGGGTAACTTTTTCTCCGAAGAAACAGGTCAGTTCACTTTTATACGGTGTGAGTGCAGACAGAGGGAACTCTAGTCTTTCGAAGGCATCCATAAACATGATGTCCACTGAACTTTCTTGATCCACAAAGATACGACAGACTTCGGCGTTAGATATTATTCCGGATATGACCAGAGGGTCGTCATGATTTCGGATAATACTGTCGTAGTCCTTGTCGGAGAAGGAAATAGATGGTGCGTCCTTGTTTTCAACATGGGGTCTTCGCGAGGAACCAGATACGCTCAAGACCGCTGTTCATAATGCCTTTTTTTTAGAATTACTAGATGGACCACCCCCTACAAACTCTCTTAAGGTGGTACTGATGAGTCTATCTTTCCTGTTACCCCCACCTTGAGTATCCCGATCCTGATCTTGCATGGATTCAACATTGCAGCGTGGTGGGGTCCGGGATCTTCGGGCAAGACTCTGGCTTCTTCTTGGACGTTGGTTTGGACTTCGTCGGGGGCTGCGACTTCGTCTTCGATCCCTGCATCTTTGATTAGGGACTCGATAACGTCTCGGAGTTAGTAACAATCTTCTGTCTCGTGGTCATAGCTCTTGTGCCACCTGCAATGTTTCGAATGGTCCCTTTGGAATTGTTTCTTTACGGGTGGTGGCCTCTTGATATTCTAGAACTTGGTTTAAAAGACCTCCTTCAAGATTGTCTCTCGAGGGGTGTTCAAAAGAGTACACTCAGAATACTTGGGCCGATACCGTTTGCTCTTAGAGGAGTCACGAGGTTGGTTGGAGTTTTGGTTCTTTTTCTGGTGGACCGGTTCACCTTTCTCCATATTCTCTTTGGCTCTAATGACTTCCTCTAGCTCGATGTACTTATCCGTCCGTAGGTGAAACTCATCTAGACTTGTTGGCTTCTTTTTTGCCAATGACATGAAGAAGCTTGAGTCAGTTCGAAGTCTGTTTCTGGCATAATAGAGGGCTATCCTATCATCCAGGTTTTCAATGTCCACACAAGCCTGATTGAACCTTTTGACATATTAGCGCAAGGATTCAAAACTTCCCTAGCGGATTCCAGAAAGGGAGTCAATCGACTTCGGTTGCTCCTTTGCTGTGGTGTAGTGTTGCAAGAAACGTTGCGTAAGGTCCTCTCATTCTGTGATCTTTGTTCATAAGGTGACAAACCAACGGAGGGCGTCTTTATTCAGAAATAGGAGAAAAACTCAGCATAACAGTTTTGAAGTGTACCCGTAGAGCTACATGGACTGAGTGTAAGCGTCCACGTGCTTCTGGGGATCTGTCGTCCCATCATAAGCATCTAAATTGCTTGGAGACTTGAAGTTTCTCGGGACCCTATATGCCATTAGAACATCTGAAAATTGTTGCTAACGGCAGGGGACTGGGTTATGGTTTCCAAAAACTCTGGCACCAGCACGCTGGGCTGCTTGCTCATTACGAACTACATCCCATTCTCCGTTGTCATTGTCCGTCCTCACCGATCTTTCAAGATTCTTTAACTGACGACGTTGTTCTTCAACTGATGTCGTTGACCCTCGATGAACGATGTTTGTTGGTGCAACAATTCTCGAAGGCCATTCTTCGTAGTTTCGGATTGGACATTGTCTTCACAGTGAGACGCATGGTCTACATCGTTGTGGGAGGTCCCCAAGCGAGCATGCACAGGGATCCTAGCTCTATGGTTTGTATTGTTGGCCCCACCATGAGGAAAAACAAGCCTGTTACGGATTGAAACCCTTTCAAGATGGAGCGGGGCTTTCAGCAGAAGCTAAAGCCTTGTGTCCATTGTTGAAAGCTTCCACCACAACAAGCATGCTTCTAGCGGCGGAGGTTTCTAGTGGTGTGATAGAAGAAGGGTCGCGCTGTGCCGCTGGACCCTGTATTTGGCCAGGGGCAGCATGTGCAGTGCTTTCCTTCCTATGGTTGTATCTCGTGCTCACCATGGTTAACGCAGGAATGGAAGTTTATCAGATTCCCACAGACGGCGTCAATGTTCTGAAGTGGATTCAGAAAGTACCTGAGATAGGCATGTGCATGGTGGTTTCCTCCTTGCACAGCTGCTTCCAAGCGTATTGAACCAAAGGAGTCGGTACCTATAAAGGGACTCTAACGCTCAAGTCAGGCAGTGCACAAGTAGGGTTTATGCAATAAAGTAATAAATATCTTATTAGGTTAACTTGGTCTGGTATATGTAGAGCGTGACTGGAATCATCATGCAATTCGTATAGGACAAAGGTACATTAGGATCGTGTCTTGGCAGAGGTTTCAACCCACGATCGTTGAGGTTCGTCTCTGAACTGTCAGGGTTGTCCCATAATCGTTGAGGTCCGTCTCTGACCTGTCAGGGTTGTCTCCTTAGTGGTCAATCCTTATTGTAGGCAGTTACGGTCCCCACATATAGGGTTGTGGTCGACAATTATGAGAATCTGTGTGGGTTCAACGATCGTTATAGTCTGATGTCGTGGTCCGAGGTCATAAGGCCTAGGCCGGGGTGTTGATGGCGGAGTCCGGTGGTTCGTGTGTCGGGTCGATCCTTCCGGATGGGATCCTGAACTACGGTCCAGAACACAATGTAATATGACACAAGCTTCAGTACATCACTGGCCCAGTTTAAAGAAGATTACGAAATTTGGTGCAAGTCATCTGGATTCTAAAGTTGCTTTTGTCTTGTTTTCTACAAGTACGCATGTATATGCAAAAAACATTTTATATTTTTGGGTAGGAAGGTCTTTCAATTATGATACTTCTCAGGTTCGGTTAGATAGTGACAGAGAGCTAGATCATCTAGGAAACGTTGACTGGAATCGAATTGGTTATGACGACTGATGTCCTTGAGCGATTTTGTTTCCCAAATTAAAGGACGCAATCATCAAGGTATGACCTTATCTCTCTTTTTCCATAGTTTGTTTTGTCTCACGGAACACAGACATTGACACTAAGATACAGGATACGATACAAATACAAATACAAAAATATGTCAAATTTAAAAAATTATAAAAATACGGATATATATATATATATATATATATAATTATAAAATTTAAGAAAAAAGATTCATGATTCATTAATATCATTTCTATAAATTTAAAAATTTACAATATCTTAATATATGTCATATATGTTAATATTTACTACCATTAAGCTCCACTTAAAAAATATGGAGCATAATTTCTATTGGCATATTCTAAAAAATCTCTTAAACTAACTTCTCCTAATAGAACTAATCATGTACACGTATATGTGCATAAAAAAATTAACTAGAGGGAATATTGGTTTGATGCAAACTTCGGTGACGACGAAGTTGATGGCATGATGCGAGTAGAAGTAGAAGGAACAGATGAAAATAATGGTGTGTGAAAATATAAAACTTAAAAGTCTAATAGTGGCGTGTGAAAAAATAAAACTTAAAATACTGGTATGTGAAAATAGTAGCTTGAGACGTCAGTCATGTGATTGAGCTTAAATGAGTTACGAGCTTACTAATTAAACATTAGTCATGAAAATTAATTTTTTTAAAAGAAATATTAATAAATCGTGTCCAAGCCATATCCTAGATATGTCTAAGCGTGTCTGAGACGTGTCCAAGTGTGTTTGAGATGTGTTCAAACTAAAAAATATAATTTTCTTAATCAGAGACATTTAGATACACAAAATACGTATATCGTACAAGTGTCCACATATATCTGACACGCAAACACGTCTCAAAAATAGTGTGTTCGGCTTCATAGGTTTTGTCACATCATGCTTACAACTCCATGGTCCATGTTGTATATTGATTCCTTTGTTATTGCATATCATGAAGAAAGTTAGTTCAAATTGTTTAAACATCGAATTGAATACATGTTTTTTGATTTTTTCTTTTCCTTTTTTGGTTTATAGAATAAGAGATAGCTGCCACTGAATGCAATACTTGCTTTTATGAAAGTAAGTTTTTGAGCTTCACAATTAGATTTAGTTTTAACGTATAGTTGCTATTGATCATATTGTTATTTTTGCCAACTTATGGTGTGAATGTTCCTGTTTTAAATAATTAAGTGCTTCTTCTTTACTCTACTGTAGAACATATTAAATTCCCAACTGTCTGGGTCTAAGCATATATCTGATGACTAAATGACTGATGTCGAATGGGATATGTCATTGGCAACCAATATTTTATTCAGGTGTTTAAATATCTTTAGGATTTGTTGAATTTTCGATTTGTACTTTTGATACCATGGTCCTCCACCAGTTCCAGTACTTTCAATTTTTCAATTTGTGTTGATATTCTGGGAAATTTGAGGGGTTTTCAAAATTCTAATTTGTTCTAGTTTACGTATGTGAATATAAGATTGATTTAGATAGTTAGATGAAGGTGATTTTTATTATTTGATGTCCTAGAATCAGTTTGTGATAAATTTGTGCTGCCTCACAAAATTATTAAAATTATGTATTTTAGAAACTTCCATCAGAAAAATTATTCAAGTTTCATAACCTGAAAGACATGTTTATAAGTAATTTCCCAGTTCTTAGTTTTTGGTCTACCATTTACTCCCACTTCGTTTAATGCATGAGTGCATACTATAAAGCTGGTGTTTACGTGCATAACAAATAACAATATTTTCAAAATCAGAACCATTTGTAAACCAATAAAAAGAAAGGTTTAAAATTTTAAAGTCAGATCGGAGTTGAACTTTAGTCCAACCGGAGTTTTAGACATACTTATATATTTTATATAATGATATATAAAAATATATAACATATATATGTTAAATACATTAATAAAATTTTGAAAAAAATACATCTATATTATGATGCAAGTAATTCATAGCACACACAATTTGTCAATACATTATAAAAATACAATAAATAAATACTAGACAATTTTATACCCAATAAAATTACATTATGTAAATATATTTAAATATATGTTACAATAAATATATTTTTCACTATATAAAATTATATTGAGATAAATTAAATATCAAATCGAAATACAAAAACAATAAATAGTTACAAATTAATCAACAACGTGCAGGCTTGGTGGTTGGTTGTTCAATTCTTTAAGCTTTTGACTTTATGTCCAAATCACTCTTTTGATTGCAATATATTAATTGATTGTACTTATATAAACAAGATACATGTCCAGCCCAATGGTAATACGCACCAGGACTTTTCTGTTGAGTCTCAAGTTTGATTCCCACTGCGGGATGTTTTTACCTGATTTGATAAATTGAGCTGGTTCGACTAGCTAAACCATGACCGGTTTGCAACCAGTTCACTGGTTCCTGGGCCGGTTTTCAGAGCACTGGTTTGAGGCTTGACTGGATCAGCCATTGGACCAGTTCTTAGTTAACCCGGTCCGACCGGCTAGGTCAATCTGATTTTAAAAACTATGAACAAGAAGTCTCTCTTTACCACTTTCAATGGGATTGATAAATTACAGTAACAGGTGGTGGCTATCATGGGTTACCAAATCTTTTGATTGCAATATATTAATTGATTGTACTTATATAAACAAGATACATGTCCAGCCCAATGGTAATACGCACCAGGACTTTTCTGTTGAGTCTCAAGTTTGATTCCCACTGCGGGATGTTTTTACCTGATTTGATAAATTGAGCTGGTTCGACTGGCTAAACCATGACCGGTTTGCAACCAGTTCACTGGTTCCTGGGCCAGTTTTCAGAGCACTGGTTTGAGGCTTGACTGGATCAGCCATTGGACCAGTTCTTGGTTAACCCGGTCCGACCGGCTAGGTCGATCTGATTTTAAAAACTATGAACAAGAAGTCTCTCTTTACCACTTTCAATGGGATTGATAAATTACAGTAACAGGTGGTGGCTATCATGGGTTACCAAATCTTTAGTCGAACCTGATATATGGTTATATTGGGATTTACTGAAGTTTTATTTGCTTTTTAAGATTTTAGGTTGGCCTACTTTTAGAATGTGTTATTCACAAATCCACAGCGATGTTTTTTTTTTTTTTTTTTTTAAATAAAACAGAAAATAAGTATTTACCTTTAGACTTTAATGAGTGGATGAGTGATATTTCATCACCTTAAACTTGCAAACACTCATCTTAACAGTATTATTATATGTAGTTAACGTGGAATATATGAGTATAAAGGGCCCTTTAGCAATCTTAGTAGGATCTGCAGACGCTATTGTCTCCTGTTCCTTTTCTTTGTAAAGCCCAATTTTATCGTGAAGTGTATCCCCATTTTCCTGGTTCCCTTTAAATTTAATCCCCTCTTGTTTGCATCAACTGCATTGTTTGTTGTCAAAAGCATCCCTCAACTTTTAATGTTGTAATTATTGAGCCATTACTCTATTTGTTGCTTGTAATGCCAAAGTTGCAGTCAAGAAAATTGCTCCATCTTGGCTTTCTGTTAGCACCTGTTGATTTATGTTATATCTTCAATTCATTTTTCTTTTCTTACATACAACATGCACTATGGATTGTACCAATATTTTCAATTTTCATATTGATCATTGAATCCTTTCTGTCAACAGATTGTTAATGAGAATGAAGAACCACAAGAGTTCCTTGCTTTGCTGATGTAGCACAAAAAGTATTAGGAGGATCCTGGCTTCAATTAACTTCCATAACCTTTCTTGCATTTGCAGCTCTCTATGTACACCAATTTTTCAGGCACTAATTTGATCTTCCCCTGGGAAAAGAAAATTAGTGAGTAGAGGTAGAAATAGGTCAGGCTGCCTGTCAGAAGTCTATGGTCTGACCTGACCTGTTTACAAAATAACATAAATCAATACTTTTTTAAAAGTCTGTTTAATTAAAAAAGTTAGGTCTCAGGCTATTTAATAGGCCTGTTAAGTTTGACAGATGGCCTTACCAATTTAATTATATATAATATATTATTATAATAATTATAATTATAAATATAATTATAAATTTATTATAATATATTAATATATTTTTTATTTGATTTTAATAAAAATTAGTAACTAAAACCTAAGTTAGTAAGTTAGAATAGAAATAACATAATTATTAATATATTTAATGTAATATATTTATTAAAATAAAAATAATAAATTAACATTCATCTCTTATTTTTATAGATGCTCACTATTAAGATTAACAATGCATACGAGAAAGAGGAGAAGAAGAGGAGAAGAACAAAGAAGAAGAGAAAAAGTAGCTAGAGTTCTCTATTGCAAAAGTGATTCATCCAACATTACAAGAAATAGAAAAAGGGTAAAAATATATATGCAACAAAAAAAAGACTAAACTACCCTTAAAATAAATAAAACATAAATGCACCATATTATCTAACATCCCCCTCAAACTCACGATGTATCAACAGGAAGCATTGAGAGTTTACTAATCAAGAAATGAAAGCGTCGAGTGGAATGCGACTTTGTAAACAAGTCAACAATTTGCATGGAGGAAGATACAAAAGGTAAAGTAATGGTCCCATGCTGAAAGTGGTGTCTAGTGAAATGACAATCAATCTCAATATGCTTGGTGCGTTCATGGAAGACTGAGTTGCAAGTGATGTGTATAACACTCATATTATCATAATGCATAGGAGTGGGTCCAAGGGAAGTGACACCCATAGACTCAAGTAACCAACACAACTAAACTATTTCGACAGTAGTGGATGTCATGGCACGGTACTCAGCTTCGATAGAAGAGCGAGAGACAACAGCTTGCTTTTTACTCTTCTAAGAAATGAGCGAATCCCCCAGAAAGATGTAAAACCCTGTGGTAGACTTACGATCGGTGGAGTCACCACCCCAATCAGCATCTGAGTAAGCACGTAATTCCAAGGAAGATGATGAAGGAAAGAGAAGACTCTGAAATTGAGTACCCCGAAGATAACGAAGAATGCGAAGAACAACTGCCCAATGAACTGTAGTAGGAGAAGCAACAAACTGACTAACAACATGCACTGCATAAGCAATATCAGGTCTAGTGATGGTAAGATATACCAAACTGCCAACAAGAGTACGATACAAAGTGGGATCTGACAAAGGAACACCATCAGAAGAGGAATACCGAACATTATGCTCAAGAGGAGTATCCTTTGTTCTAGTGTCAGAGAGATGAGCTTGTTCAAGAATGGTGCCAATGTACTTAGATTGAGAAAGGAGGTAACCTCTAGGAGAGTAGGCAACTTCAATCCCCAAAAAGTAATGAAGAGTACCTAAGTCTTTCATCTCAAACTGATGGGCCAATTGGAATTTCAACTCCACAATCCCGTCAACATCATCCCTAGTAATGATCATGTCATCAACGTATAAGGAGAGCAAGATACGACCATGAGAAGTGCACCTGAGAAATAAAGCAGAATCATACGGGCTAGAGTGAAAGCCAAGAGATGTAATCACAATGGAGAACTTCTCAAACCAAGCGCGGAGAGCTTGTTTGAGCCCGTAGAGAGCCTTCTTCAATTTACAAAACTTCACCTGAATTATGAGAAACACCTGGTGGAGGAACCATATAAACCTCTTCTTGAAGATCACTATTTAAGAAGGCATTTTTAACATCCATTTGAGAAATATGCCACTGGCGGATAGATGCGACTGCAATAAGAGTACGAATTGTAGTCATTTTGGAAACAGGAGCAAAAGTTTCTTCATAATCCATACCATATTGCTGAGAAAAGCCTTTAGCAACTAAGCGAGCTTTGTATCTCTCAACAGACCCATCAGACTTGGTTTTGATCTTATATACCCAACAAGAACCAATTGCAGTTTTTCCTATCGGAAGAGAGACAAGGTCCTAAGTATTTGTCTTGTGCAAAGCATAAAGTTCCTCTGCCATAGCCTGCTGTCAAAGGGGATCAAGAACAACCTCTTTATAGGAAGAGGACTCAAACAAACTGTGAATAGAGGTTAAGAAGGAAGCAAAAGAAGTGGAATAAATAGAATAAACAAAATCTGGTAATTTAGTAGACTTACGATCACGATGAGAATAGCGAGGAGGAGGAGGATCCACGATCACAGAAGGTTCCTGAGGAGGCGCGGGGACAGAGGACGCATCTGAATGTGCAGAACTACTAGTGTCAACTCTGCAAAGCTCAACATCAGAATTATTTTGGTTATGGGTCACAGGAAGAGGAACAGTATCAGAATCTGTGTGAAAAGGATCAATGTGGGTAAGATCAGATTTGGTAAGGACATGCTGACTAGAAGGAATGGAATAAAAGGGAATATGCTTAAGAAACACAACATGACGTGAGATATAAAGTTTTTGATTTGCAGGATCATAACAACGATAACCCTTCTAACCATCACCATAACCAAGAAAAACACAAATCGCTGAACGAGAAGACAACTTACTGCGTTCTACATGTGGACAAAGAACAAAGCAAGTACAACCAAAGACTCTCAAGGCTGAATAATCATGAAGACAACCATATAATTTCTCAAAGGGAGACAAACCTGAAGTAACAGAAGATGGAATTCTGTTAATGACATGTACTGCAGTGAGGACAACTTCCCCCCAAAACTCACTTGGAACAAAGGCAGACAGAAGAAGGGAACGAGCAGTTTCAACAATGTGGCGATGTTTCATTTCAGCAACTCTATTTTGTTCAAGAGTGTCAGTACACGAAGTTTGGTGAAAAGTTCCATCAGAAGCAAGTAATTCAGAGAATTTATTAGAAGTATATTCACCAGCTAAATCACATCGAAAGCACTTGATAACAACATTATGTTGAGTTTTAACAAAAGCATGAAACATATAATAAATGCCAAAAAATTCAGAACGATGTTTCATAAGATAAACCCAACAATAGCGAGTGCAATCATCAATGAACGATACATAATATCTAGAACCACCTTTGGTAACAACTGGTGATGGTCCCCATACATCAGAATGAACCAAGTCAAAAGGTGCAATAGAAACTGAAATACTTTTAAAAAAAGGCAAAGCAGTAAACTTAGCAAGTTTGCAACCACAACAGTTAGAAATATCATTAGATTGCAACTTTCCTAAAGCCCCTGTAGAAGCTAAGTATTTCAGACGGGAAGAAGAAACATGTCCAAGACGAGAATGCCATAAATAAAACCTAGAAGACGAGGAATTTAAATGAAAAGACGACAAGTCAACACTAGAAGCTGCAACATCTGAAACTCTCAGTTCATCCAGAATATAAAGTCCCCCCTGCCTACGGCCTGTCCCAATCAGCCTCCTGGATTGCAGATCTTGCACAAAACAAGAGGTGGAAGAAAATAAAATTGAGTAACCAGAATCACATAATTGACTAACAGAAACAAGACTCAAAGTGAGATTAGGAATGTAGTAGACATCTGAAATGGACAAATGAGATGTGGAAACAGACCCAGTGCCTGCTAATGGCATATGAGTGCCATCAGCAGTCATGACTGACACAGATAAGGCAGAATGTAAAGACACAAATGATTTAAAATCAGATGACATATGATGAAAGGCTCCAGAGTCAATGATCCATATAGGTGAAGATATACCTGATGGCCTAGAGGAGGGCAAACCTATATTGGATTGGGCAGACATAGCATGTGGTTGTGTGGTAAGAAACCTCTGGAATTGCTCAGCAAGATCAGATACTGTAGTACTAGAAAATGATGTACTCTCAGCTGACGGAGGAACAACTGCAGCAACATTTGATGTTGGAGGCTTGAAGTTTCGTTGGCTAAACTGACTGGGAGGTCTCCATTGAGATGACTGTTGTGCTTGTTGCGACTTATTCAACAATTTTGGACATTGAGCTTTTCAATGGCCTTTTTACTTACAAAAACTACATTCATCGTAACTAACCTTGCCATGAGATTTACCCTTGCTAGAAGGAACAACAAAAACAGATGGGTTGGGGAGGATTCCTTTTTCTACATTCCCTTTTTCTGATTGAGACTTCAGACGGATATCTTCAGTTAACAATTCATTAACAACCGAATCAACAGTTGGAAGAGGATTACGGTGCAAAATTGTTCCACGAAGTCCTTCAAAATCTTCTCGAAGAGCCATAAAAAACTGAACCAGACGTTGTTCTTCTCTATGGTTAATATATGGCTTAAAAGCTTGTAACTCAGCAGATTCAGTAAGAGCCAACTGGTCCAAAAGATTGCTCATGGCAGAGTAAAATTCTTGTATGCTCATGTTGTTTTGTTGAAGAGCTCGAATATCTATCTCCAACTGATATTGTTTTGCAAAATTAGACTGCACATACAACTTTTTCAAATGATCCCAAACCTCCTTGGTTGTTTCATATTTTGCTAGTTGAACCTTTATAGACTGCGAAACAGAGTTGTTGATCCAAGTAATAATCTTCGAATTATTTGCCTCCCAGGTTTCTAACTCTGATGCATATTTCCCATCTTTTTTATCTTTTGGCTTAACATAGGTTCCAGAAATATAACTCCATATTCTCTTGCCTTTCAAAAAATTCTTCAACACATAACTCCAATATGAATAATTCTGCCCATTCAACTGCACACTAATGGATTGAAGAGAATCATCCTTTTCTCCAGTCATTACAAACAATCACAAAATAGAGAAAAGAAAAACCCAATTTCTACAAAATGGGTCTCTACAAAACCCTAACAGAGAGAACCCTAAAAGGAAGAACAAATTGCTAACAAAAATCACCTAGGTTGCTGTCGAGATGAACGAAATGACATCTGGGTCGCGCTCCAAAACGCTGCAAAATGGATCCGCGAAAGATGTAGCCAGAATCATCCTTGCTTTGATACCATATTAAGATTAACAATGCATATGAGAAAGAGGAGAAGAAGAGGAGAAGAACAAAGAAGAAGAGAAAAAGTGGCTAGGGTTCTCAATTACAAAAGTGATTCATCCAACATTACAAGAAATAGAAAAAAGGTAAAAATATATATGCAACAAATAAAAGACTAAACTACCCTTAAGATAAATAAAACATAAATGCACCATATTTTCTAACACTCATTACTTTCTTACTCTGGTCTTTAGTCGATGTGAGACTTGGAGATATACCAAGGCACAAAATTTTGCAACTTGATATATCTCCAACTCTCACGTCGACCAAAGATTAGAGTACAAAAATAGTGAGCATCTATAAAATTAGAAGGTGAGTGTTAAGTTATAATAAATGTTTATTAGCCTTGAATATGCTCATTGACTTATTTCAAGGCTTAGGTATGTTAGTCTATGTAAAGGCATGATGACCTATTTAAAAGTAGGTTTGTTAGCCTATGTAAAGTCATGTTGGCCTATTTAAAAGTATGAATGTTATAACATATATAAAAACTTGTTGACCTATTTAAAGGTAGGTTTGTTAGTCTATTTAAATGCGTCATTACAAAGTAGACTTTTAAATAGGCTTTCAAGTCAGACTAGATTTTTAAAAAGTTCATGTCATACCTTAAAAATCGACCTATTACAGACTCACAGGTCAGGCTCAAGTCCTATAATTGAGATATAGGTCAGACATGTTTAAGACAAAATCTGACTTGACTTGACCTGTTTTCACCCCTGCCAGCGAGATAATGAACCACATCCCAACTATTACATTACTAGTTTAGAACATATATTTTATTCTTTGGTTAATTTCAACTAATTTCTCATGGTAATAATTGATTTTTATATACCTTTAATTTGTATTAATTGTTAATAATTTTTTTACATGTTATAAAATGTAATGATAAAATACGTTGAACCTGGATGTCACCGTTGTTGGGCCAGCTGCATCAGCGTTGGTCTATATATATTAAACAATTCATGCCCACAATCTTTTCCTATCTTTTCTGTAGTCTGAACGTCTCCTCTATGAAGAATGTTGAGTTCATTGTGTCTCTTGACACCATGTAAACTGTGACAAAGTCACAACTACAAGGTTTTTGCACTTGCAGATGACCCTTGTGGAATATATGTCAAAACTAACCATTATAAACTCAGCCACAGCTAGGCATGAAGTCTGAAGCTTTTTTACTCCACTTCCATGTCGTGTTTCACGAATCCGAGCATTATGGTTATTGAAAAATGCGCATGAATGGGAATTCAGTTTGGATAGCTTGCTATTTAAGGCAAAATAATATGCTAAAATGGGCATGAAAGGGAATTCAGTTTGGTTAGCATGCAATTTAAGGCAAAATAATATGCTTGCCCCTTATTTCACCTCATCTTTTATGTGCGCGCCACTTAAACTGAGTTTGTTATCTGTTTGCTTGCAAGAGGTTGCTAATCCATTCAGAGGCGGAGACAAAAATTTAGTATAAGGAGACCACATCAAACATATATAATAATATGAAAAAAAAAATCCTTTTTTTTTACTTTTTTATTTTTTTTAATTTATATAGATAAATCTTGTATTAATGCAAAGATTATATTATTTATACAAAAATTTTAAATAACTAAAAAAATTAAATATAAACTTAATTTATTTTATGGAGGCTATCAACTAAAACATGAAAGAGGATATGAAGATTGATAAAGTTGGAAGAGACTATGATATACTCATATCCCTCCCTCCCTCCACCTCTAAATCCATTGTAGCTCGGCTCGGTTGGATTGTACAGTATTTTAACACTTTCAACCTAGACATTTATGTTCTATGAAAAAAGATAGTTTTATATTATTTTTAGTAGTGTATGTATTATTTACATATTTTTTAAGAAATATGATTAAGTGAAAAAAAATAATAAAAATAATATTTATAATAAATGATATTAAATAAAATAAAAAAAATAAATATATTATTTGATATAAAAATATAAAAATTAATGTTCTATAAACTGAAATATCTTTTGCATATCCACGTTAGAAAAAATAAAACCCTTAATTCCATCTGGTTCACTCTCTTACGCACACACCGACACGTGCAGAAAGTTCATTGATGGTGTAGTTGATTTCCTTAGCTCCGAACAAGCAAATCCATGAATGAGAATTTCTGAGTTGTAAGAAAAGAGGGATTGTATATCAGTCCTTTTTTCAAAATATACAATTGGCAACTGTCTATTTTCAGCTTAGTTGGAAATTTTAAATTATCGAAAATGCTAGTATGATGGACAACCATGGCAATTTATCCACGGAATACCGTGCAATGTAATGTCTCTGTTCACAGGTAATCTTGGGCTGATCCAGAACTTGGGAAGTTTAAGCTTTACTATGATCTGTACTTTGTGAAATCTCCATTGTTTTATGCTTTTATTTTTTCAATTGGATTTAATATATTAAAAAAATAAAAACATTACTTTTTCACTTAAATTTTTTTACTTTAGCTTTCTTTACAAGTGTTCTTATACTACTTGTTAGAATTTAATTTTTTTAATTTCAAGAATCTAAAATGATGAATAAAGTAACTTCAATGAATGATTGCTGTGACCACTTTAATCAGACATAGTTGAGACACGTATTTCGTTGTGCCCGTTTGAAACCCGGATTCCACGCCATGGCCTGGAGCTTCTCCAAGTTCTTAGCTAACTGGAGAGTTATTACAGCCTTTCTATATTTATCCATGGCTGCCTCAACTGAATGGGGCTCGACGGTATATCTTTCTAATTTAAAGTGCAACCTCTTCAATATGCCTATAAATAAATTCCACGTCATATGGTTATCATTAACAAAGCATTTCATAGAGATCTTTTACTATGGCATCCACCCAAGTGAGTCTAAAGCTTCTTATTAACACAAAGGGTAAGAAAGATGAAAAAAATATGTTTCTATTTCTGTCTCTAAATCAGAGACAGATTTTTCAGTTTTTAAATTTATTTTTAATATTTTTTTTAAAATAAGCATTTAATTGTGGTTTGTTACAATTAGACATCTTTATTTTATATAAAAAAATTATTTTTCTATGCACATAATTATCAAAAATCACAATAAATAATCAATAATACAATGAAATAAAGAATGAAAAACAACTCTTAATAACTGAATATGAGTGAAATTAACAACATACATAAAAAGAAAATACATACATAATCATTTTCCTGCAATACATTACCCGTAAAGCCTGAGGCCCCAAACAACAGTCAATGGACAAATGAAATATTCATTAATAACAATAGAAAGAAATTAGTGGTAGGGTTGTTATCAAACAAAATATTTATTAATAACAGAGTAACATTATGGCACGACTCCTCAAAGTTCTGAACCCTTCTCTCTGCCTTCTTCTCTTCAGTGGTTTTCCCCCACATCATAGAATAAAATCCTACCACGATTATAATCGCACCAATCAAACTGCACAACAGTCATTTGAAAAATCCTACCATCTTTCGCAATGGTGTCCACCAAAGTGAGCCTGAAGCTTCTTATTGACACAAAGGGTGAGAAAGTTCTCTTCGTTGAAGCATCGAAAGAGGTCGTAAACTTTCTCTCTTTAACTTGTTTTGCTTGCCTATTGGTACCGTTGTAAGGCTCCTAACCAAGAAAGGCATGGTGGGTAGCTTAGGCAATCTCTATGAGAGCATCAAAAATCTCAACGAGTCTTACATGCAACCAAACAAAGATAAGGATGTTCTCTTGAAGCCGAGTGCTACTTTTTCTTCAACTGAAATCTATGGCCTTTGCCTGCAAATGATTGCATTGTTGATGACAACTCAGAATCTACAAAGTTTTACATGTGCCTGAGTCTCTGTAACTATAATGTGACATGTGATAACAAGACTCGTTGTCCACAGTGCAGGTATACTATGAACTATGGAGTACATTATGTCGGCAAGAAGTTTGCAGAAGAGAAACTTTCTAGTAACACTGGCTTTGTGAAAGAGGTTATAACTTACATGGTGATGGATGATTTAGTCATTCAACCCATGTCAACCATATCAATTTTCAACCATATCAATTTTCACTTTGCTTTACAAGTTCAATGTGAAAGAGGTTGGTGCCAAAGGTGGTTGAGTTGGGGGTGGCAGAGGCATGCTATTTTTTTTTGTTACATTATGGTTATTTTATATATGTTTTACTCCTATTTTGTCCTTGTTAAATAATCTCATGCTATATATGTGTGTATCTGTTATGATTTCGACAAGTGTTTTCTTCAAGAATATGGGATCATAATTAGGTGTGTCTAGTCAACTCGCTAACTTGCAAGTTTTGATTCAACTTAACCCATAAAATGTGAATTAGGTTAGGTTCGCAGGTTGTGTTTGGTTGAAAAATACTTTAACTCACAGTGTGTGGATCGTGTAGCGGGTTGGACATGCCCACAGTTTTTTTTTAGTAAAAAGTCGTTTAAATGATAAAGAGTATATGGATAAAATAGAAAGTAATGTCAATGATTATGTCAATACATATGATATGTGTGATAACAATGATTTCGATTAGTTAGACTAATTTGTTGTTTGAGTTATGATTAGCTTTATTTAGTTTATTCTAAACTTAGTAAGAATTGTTAATTGTTAATTTATTATGCACTTATTGACTTCTAGTGAGAAGAGATTTTATTGTGAGAGAGTGAGAGGAGTAAATCTTGACTATACAACTATACATGGATGGTCAAGATTAAAAGTTACTTAAAGGTCATGTGACCACTTAAAAAAGTCATATGCATTTATATTCTAATATTGATCATTCATGTAAGATCCAATAGTCAATATTCACTTCTCTTACCTCTTACAATAAACGCTTCTCTCACTAAAGTAAGATCTTATATATATATAGTAAATCTTGACCATATAACCATACATGGATAGTCAAGATTAAAAGTTACTTAGAGGTCATGTGACCACTTAAAAAAGTCATATGTATTTATATTCTAATCTTGATCATTTATGTAAGATCCAATAGTCAATATTCACTCCTCTTACCTTTTACAATAAACACTCCTCTCACTAAAGTAAGATCCTATATATATATATATATAGTGATCTTTTTTTAACATATATACCCCCATTTAAGATTTTTAGATACCAGTACAACGATTCTCAAACAACTTCACAAAGTAATTTTGGAACTTTCAATTGCACAAGTTCTTAAATAAAGGTTGTGGTCCTCCAGATGTTTAAGGTACTACAATACTAGGACGATCAGGTGCTCAACTTGCATCATTATGTCTAGCTACTTACAAAGAATAAAAACAAGTGATCGCTATTTACATCTTGATCTTAATATGTAATTCTTTTCATCTTAAGTTTGGTATATATGTAAGTGGGTGCAAAATATTGAGTACCCCAAACATTCTCTACCAACATACCGAGGAGTCCAATCAAAATAATTTATTTATTTGGTACTTTTCTTTTGGACATTAGACGACCAAAGGCCCAAAATAAAAACAAATTAAACAACTAGACTAGAATAGTACGGGGCGGTGAGACCCGGTGGAAGATCAACGTGGGAGGTGAGTTCCATTCATGGAGATCAAAGTTGAGTCTCATGGCCTTGTTGGTCAACCGATCAACGTAAAAGTTTTCTTCTCTGAAAATGTGGTTAAAGATGATGTCGCACTCTAATTTTTTTTGCTAAAGGTATCCCACTCTTGGAAACATTTTAAATGTTCCTAAATTTTTTTGATGCATGAATGCTTTATATATTTACATCGTTGAAATTGTATAAAATTTGATCAATGACTCATATTTTTTACCTGAAACTTAGATTACAGGTAACACCCTCATATGTTTCTCTTCATAATTTTTTTTTCCTTATTGCTTCTCAAGGCAACACCCCCACCCTCCGCTCCATCGCCAAAGCTCTCAGCCACAATTGGAAGTGCCCCTTCGTCACCACCATCTTCATTTACTCTATCCTCTTCGCCCTCTCCCCATGTGCCTCTCGTTTTCGCCGCCTTATCTGCATCCACCGGGTCCAAGTTCAGGTTCCTGATCATGGCGATGTTGAGCATGGGCCTCGTGGTCTCCATCGCGGAGGACAGGTTCGGGTGGGAGGCCATTAGGGTCGGATCTGGTTTGATGGAGGGCAAGCAGGCCCAGTCCAACGCCGCCTTAAGCCCCGCGTCCTCCGTGTTATAGTTTGGCAGCGGTTGTTGCTCGTCCTATGGCGGTATGTTCTCGAACTTGATCTCCCTCGAGCATCGCGATGACTCACCATAATCTGGGTACGATGGGTATAGATAGTTCTCCATTGAAGAGTCAGCGAGTGTGAGTGTGTCAGAATTGGAGCTCTTCTTCTTCACGGAGCGATCCCTGAGTTCATCAGAGAGTTGTCAAACAGTGGGAACTCTTTTTTGGTTTAGGGGTTAAATTTGTATTTACACAAAATTTATACTATATATATATATATATAAGACATATTTAGTGAGAGAAGTTTTTATCGTGAGAGAATGAGATGAGTAAATCTTTACCATACACCCATACATGAATGATCAAGATTAAAAGTTACTTAAAGGTCATGTGACCACTTAAAAAAGTCACATGCATTTATGTTCTAGTCTTGATCATTCATGTAATATCTAATAGTCAATATTTACTCATCTCACATCTTACAATAAACACTCATCTCATCAGAATAAGATTATATATATATATATATATATTGAGTCAAAAGTTTTTACCAATTATAATAGGTAAAGTCAATGGAGCATTGATATTCAAAAAGTTTTTAAGAGCATTATAAACGTCTCCCCCACTCTTTATCTTTCTAGCTAGACTACTACATTTTTTTTTACTCATGCAAGCAACTGCACATCAAAATTCTCATTCATGCATTTTGTTTCTACGCTCTCTTTCCCTTCTTCCAATGATTTCAATCGCTTTTCTACTATGAGCTTGGAAATGGATTTTTTCATATCAAATTTTCATATGACCTTGTGGAAATATAATTAAAAGAAACATTTCATTATACTTCTACCCATTTGAATAAAATTAAAGTCTTTTCCTTATGTGGAAATATGAGAAAATGGAATTATATTCATTCAATACTTTTAAATCTTAGATCATAGCTGGTTATACCATAGTTATATAGATTGAACCGGCCCGGTTGGTCAATCCAAAAAACTTGGACCTGCACTTTGGGTTAGTCCGATTAACCTGTTGACTAGTTTCCTCAACTACCAGGTCAAATTCGGATTGACTAGGGTAAGTTGGGTTGACTAGCTTTTTTATTTTTTTAAAATTGAAACTTAAGAAAAATATAATTTTGAGGATTTAAATACTATACCTAAAAGTCTTTGTCATAAATTACATTTTACTATTAAATCATATGCCTTCATTAAATATTATTCTCAATTTTTTAATTTATTATGCAACTAATATGTTATTATTAATGTTTGTTAGAAAGTATTTTTTCCACACAATATTTTTTGTTTAATATTTTTTAATACAACATATTTTATATCAAGTGATTCTTTATATAATATTTTTTAAAAATATTTTTTTTATCTGAATTTTTTGATTTTACTATTTAACTTTCGGTCAAACAGTTAACCCGATAGCTCGATTTTCTAATCGAGTTATACAACTATGAGTTATACTTCAATATAAGCACATAATAAAAGAGTGATATATTACACAAATAAAAAATAAAAACTAGAAACAAAAAATTGTGCCGTTTACAATATCCAAATTCACCTGGACTCTATGTATGGTGACATTAACATTTTTCTCGTATATGATTAATTCTACGTCAATAGTTTCGTAAAAGACCACGTCTTACGAAATAGTATTGCTATAAGAAAGCTTATGATAAAAAAATCAATTTAATTAAATTTTGATTAATATTTCTTTGCTGTGATTTTTTTTTTAAATTTTCAATAATTGGTAAAATATAATGGGCCAAAAAAAATGGAAAATAAAATTCTGAAAGCAAACACCACGGCTATGCGTTAAGGCTGTAACAGGTCCAAAAGGAAACGACCCTATAATGAGCCCTAAATACGATTTGGGTTCATGTTCATCAAAAGGTTATTATCGTAATTGTACATGTAAATCCATTGAAGAAAACCCCATTGCCAGTCGCTACAACACTTGGGTTTTTAAGGTTTACTAATTTCTAATCTGCCCATTTGATTCAAATATTATCTATTCAGCACTGCACCCTTTTCAGTTTTCACCTCAAGGTTGTTTCTGTGCACTTTATTTTTCTAACACACTTTATTGTTATATCTATACTATATGCAAGAGCTTGCAAGTGCTGTATAGGTAAGAGTTGGCAATGGCTCCTGCAAAGGTAAGTCATATTTTTTTTGTTAACATTTATCTGTCCATGTAAATGGTGTTATGATTTATGTTTGTGCGGGGATTAATGGGTAGATTGGTTGATGCTGCACCATTAAGTATATGTGGGGTTTTTTATTGGTCCATATGATCAAAACTTATCACCATTTTCTACTTGTTTAATGTCCCTAAGTTAATTGTTTGGCAGACACCAAAGTAGCAACTTAGGTGGCAGAAACATATTCATGCCGATGATCTTAAGAATTTTTCTTTTTGTGCAGTGAACTTTGCAAAAAACGCTGATCTCAAAGTAAAGGCTTTAAAGACGATTCAGGCTTTAAAATTAGGTGGTGACCCAATGTTTAAGAAGAAAGCCTAGAAGATCAGGACTTCAGTCACATTTCACCGGCCCAAGACATTGAAGAAGGATAGGAACCCCAAGTATCATCGCATTGGTACCAAGAAACAAGTTGGACCATTACCATTATCCGATTCTTAAATTTCTTCTAACTACTGAGTCAACAATGAAGAAGATTGAGGACAACAACACACTGATTTTTATTGTTGACATCCTTGCTGACAATCACACATATTTTTATTTATATTATTTTATATTTATATAATTTTTATCTCCTTTATTATATATCTAGTCTAATTTCATATCATTTATAACAAAAAATTTACAATAAATTTCCGTAACTAATTTTTTATGTATGTGAGAAAAAAATTTACCAAGTAAATAATTACTGAATGATTACAATTTAATTATAAAATTTAGCTACTAATTTTTTTTAATTAATATGCAGTTAATTAGTTACGAATTAATTATCAAATTAATTTTTCTACCAAATCAATTTTTTAATAACAAATAACTATAAAAAGCTATCATTTAGCTGCTGAATTTAGCTAATCCATAATTATATCCGTAACTAAATTAACTACGAATTAATTACATAATATTTTCGCAGCTAAATTACAATTACATAATTATTTTTTTTTACCAAATCACCCCTTTTAATCCATTACGCGCGTAGTTCCCTCCCTCCCACTTTCCCAAATTCTCAAATATCGGCGTCTCTCGTTCTCCTCTCTCCCTTCATTCTCATTCTCCTAGAACCACCGTCCTCCACCCAAAGACCCACCACTGCCTCCCCAGCCACGCAAATCTGCAACACAGCGTCTGCCACCACACAGATCCGTGAGCCACCAGATCTAGAAAGTGGAATGCTCGCGTGCTTCAGGCCTCGCTCCCTTACGTCTGGTTTCAAGGGCTAGTGTGCTTTCCCTTGTGAGTACCTTGTGTGACCGAATCATTAATAGAAGCTGTAATCAAGGACGCAACTGGTTTGCAAGTGTGATTTCCCCTGTAAGCTGTAAGTTCCGGCTACTCGTCATGTTTCCTCTTTATTATGCTCTGTTCGTTTTGTTGTTATTATGTTTTTCATTCTCTGTTACATTTTTAAACAATTTTTAGAATAATAACATTCAGGAATTTGTAATATCTGGTTCTTGCTTTTGAGAAAACCGTGGTCACTTCTCTGCATTAGCATTAACCACTCTTTGAGGCTTTTCCTTTCAGTGATACATATATTAATATATGTATCACATATATTAAGTGTACAAGTTGTTTCATGTATTTGTAAATAGTCCTGTGGGCTGGTTCCAGAAATGGTTTTCGCTGACTTTGACGGTCAATTCCATGACTGGACGCGCGAAGTTTTGATTTTTTTATGTATAATAAACTAATAGAGATTTGTATTAGCAGGCTGGTCTATGGAAAAGGATCTGGAAACTAAGATTACCACCTAGAGTAAATGTCTTTGAATGGAGAGCTTGTAGAGACAATTTGCCTACTAGATCAAGATTAGTGTCTAAAGGTATTAATGTGGGAATAGGGTGCTACCTTTCCCAAGGTATTTGTTAAAATTTAACCCAACAAAACTTGTTGATGGCCGTCCATACTCTTTGAAGAGGATGGTATGGTAGACTTTTAAAAAAAAAAAAGCATAGCAACATCTAGTTGAACATTTGAAAAGAAAAATCGTAAAAGAACTTGGCATGAGATATTGTTTTAAACTTGCTTGATACAGAAAAAAATGAGAGACCATTAAAACTCGCTATCAAATAAAATTCAGTTGCATAAAGCTAACTTCAAATAACGTAAAAAGACCCACTTAAGCAAACCTTAGCAGTATTGAGAATAGGTTCAATTGGTGATATTCATCTATTTGTTTTAGTGCTTTGTAGGTAGAGTGAAATAGGCATTGAGTATAGGACCAACAGAATAAGATAATAAATTAGATGAACTCTAAAATTACATTTTTTATTAAAAATAGGTTCAATTGTTGATGTTTCTGGTGTAGTTCTCTTTAGCAGTTACTATTAGTATCTTTTCTGTTTCTCTGGTACACTATTAAATTAAATTTATTTACTGTGTGATATCAAAACATTTTTTATATACATATAAATTCACATACAATTCAATTACTCTCAGGGCAAAATGAAGCAACTGAAAAGCAAGAACATTATTAGAGAAGAAAAAAATTTAAATTTTTCACAATAATTAGTCATGTTTCATATCATTGCAAGTGCTTTTACAGAGTGTTCCTTACTGCACATGTGATGAAGATTTATATCTTTTTGTCTCATAGCACTTTCTAGCCAAAACATTGAAAGCTGGATGACTAAAAGTTTCCCAGAATATGTTGCCTCATTAGTTGGGGTTGCCTCTTGAGATATAGACATAAAATCTTCTGCCTAATATTTTTCAAAAAGCATACAAAATAAAAAAAATTATAAAAATTATTGAGCTACCCATAAAGTATTATTTCACATCTAGATAGGAATAATATATATTCAACCTTTTGTATAGGTACAAACAAAGCAAGTAGTAGATTGTCATTGGTACAAATAGGGAGTTCAGAACACATGAAACTAGGGAGGTCAAAATATTTTTGTGGCCAATGGTAGTGTGCTGTATGGCAACTAGAATCCAAGATAGGGAATTCTGTAAGGCCATATTATTTCATTTTGAAGGGAACTAACTAATGGCTGGAAGATTAAAATTCATTTGAAGATAGAAGCACTGATACCAGAGGTAGGGGGAAGTTATTGGTTCTAAAGTTGTGCACAACAAAGAACTTTGAGGGGAAAAAGAATGTAATCAATTTTTCATCATTGCATAGCTGGCTAGCTGTTATAACAAGAAGAACTCATGCGTGTGCAGTGTATACTACTATCCAATCATCCAAACATTGTGGTGTATAGAAGTAGAATATCTCAGTAGTGATAGAGGATCAGATCTTTGCTTAGTCTACTTCTAAATTTCTCTTGATTTAGTAGTTGGTCGGATCAAAGAAAACAAGGCATCTTTCAGTTGTCATTGTTTGTACTTTGTACCTTTCCTTGTTTGTTTGAGTACTTACTAATTACTATACCATTTGTTTGAGTACTTTGTACCTTTCCTCATGAAAACAAGGCATCTTGCAGTTGTCATTGTTTGAGTACTTTGTACCTTTCCTCATGATGAAACTTGTAGCAGATGTCTGAGAGCAAAGAATGATGAAACTGCAACATCACCACCCCAGCAAATACTACGATTCTAAGAATATAAACAGAACTAGTAAAATGCTATTTGTGGTCTTATTTTTTATTAAAAAATAAATCATGTTATTAAAATTACAGTTTGATTGAACAGGTTGTACTTATACATGATTTACATGAGTGCTGCTGTCAATCTGGTTTTTCTTCCTTTGGACTGTCATATTTTGTTTGGGAAGGAAATAAACTCTGTGTGATGACTGGAAAATGAAGTGTCCCATTGAAATTCTTTTCCAAATTTATGAACAAAGATGAATCAGAAGGTAACATGAAATTGAAATGCTTTTTTACGAGGATGGGCAATTGTACATGGTGGCCTTTTGAAGATTAGTTATGCTTTCTTTGTAGAACATGTTTTGAATTTATTAATACAATTATGATATTTTGTTGTTTTGCACAGCTTATTTGTTGGATTTTTTTGTTTGGATTGAAATATTTATACAAGTATCATTTTAAAATACACAAGTTATTATTATAGAATTAATTTGGATTAGCTTCAAAATAACTAAGAAATAATTACGGAATTGCTATGGATTTTAACTAGAAAATAGTTACGGATTTTAGATAGGAAATAGTTACAGAATTGGTACGAATTTTAGCTAGAAAATAGTTACGAAATTATTACGGATTTAGAAACAAAATAGTTACGGATTTACTACAAACTTGCTATGGAAATTAGCTATGGAATTAGCTAAGGAATATTTCGTAGTTAATTAGTTGCGGAAACAAAAGAAGTTTAGAATAAAAATTAGCTACAGATTAGTTACGAAAATTTAAAATTTAGCTACGGATTAGTGATGAAAATTTTTGGTAGCTAATTAGTTATGAAAATTTGATTATAGACCAATCTATAACTAATCCAGAGCTAATTTGGTTAGCTACGGATTTTTCCGTAGCAAAATGATTAATTTCTTGTAGTCTCTGCATACTTTCATCATAATTGTCATATAGACAAATATAAAGTATATATCACTTTTTTTAAAGAAAATTAAAGATGCTATAAAGAAAATGTATTACATTCAAACGAAGAAATTGAATACTTTGATTGATATCAAAAACAATAATCTCATCAACACTCACAGTTGCGCAGCATACGCACACACACACAAACACAAGAGGAAGGGAATTTTTTTCAATCACACACTCAACTCACTCAACAACAAAGAGGAACGCTAAGATAAATGCTTTTTAACTCAATTATTGTACAATCCATAGCCCACCATCTGTATGCTACACATGCAACATGTTTTTTTTTTTCACTTTTCTTCTTTGTTAAAATTACTTCCTTATTCAGATAAAAAAAATTACTTCCTTATTAAGTTTGCTTCCTTATTAAGTTTGCTTTATAATATTACATTGTAAAACTTTGCCGATGAAAAGGCTTGCCTTGTACCATGTTTAGCATCAAAATCAAAGTGAATGAAATTGAGTTAAAAGCATTTCTCTTCGTCTTCGTTGCTGCGTGAGTTGAGTGCGAGTGGAAAAAATTCTCCTCCCCTCGTGTGTGTGTGTGTGTGTGTGTGTGTGTATGTATGCTACGCAACTCTGAGTGTTGGTTAGATTATTGCGGTTTTGATATCATTGATCGGGTAATGGACATAAGTCTTAGAATAGTCAAAGTATTATTATATATTGTTGTTTCTCCTAGTACACCTGTATGGCTTATAATAGACTTGTATTTGTATTTTACTAGTTTGGCTTCAATGCTTCAATAAGGAACTGATCCAATAAAAACAGAATGGAAGTTTTCTTGCTCTGTTCCTTCCTCTTCAACATGTTCTTCTTCTCTTCCATATCTGATCAGAAATTCCATTAATCAGACACACTTCATATCATTTTAAATATTTAGGCCTGCCACATGTAAATTTTGTTTATTGCATCCAACTGAATGTAGAGCAGGAGAACTAGTTGCTTATGTGTTGTACTTAGTGGTTACTGCTTACTCAGTTAGATCCTCAGAAGTAGAATCAAAATACTGATATAGCAATTAATGACTTAGCTGAAAATATATGTAGAAGCTACAAGTTTATGTTTTGTATATGGCAATTGAATTCAGAGTGCTTCAATATGTGGTAATGCACTTACCTGCAAACCCGGATTCCATTCCATGCCATGGCTTGGAGCCTCTCCAAGTTCTTAACAGACTAATGGATGTGTTTAAAATTAACTATATCATGAAATGATTTGATGTGATTTTATTTAAATTGATTTGATTTATAAATTAAATTTTATGTTTAGAAATGAGATTTGAATTGATTTTTAAATTATTTTTTATGCTTAGAATTTATTAAAATTAAAATGAAAATTAATTTGATTTTATTATATTATTTTATATTTTTATCAATATAAATAATAGTTAAGAAGGATAAAATAATTTTTTTTTAAAAAAATTAAATTAAATCTTAACAAATCTTACCATATTTGAGAAGATTTCAAAATCAAACATATTAAAATTTATGAGATTTATGAAATTAAATCACTTATATATTTTTTAATATTTCAAATATTTGATTTCCGATCTTTCGATATTCATCTATGATTAACTGCCTCAATTGAACGGGAACGGACCTCCACAATGTATCTTCCCAAATCCGCATTTATGTGCAATCTCTTTTAGAACCCTCCACCCCCTCCCTCACCAAAAAAAAAAGTGCAACCCCTTTAATCTGCCTATAAATAAATAAATAGTCCCTCATAAAGTTGTCATTAACAAATAATTTCTTAGGTATCTTTGACTATGGCATCTACCACCGAAGTGAGCCTAAAGCTTCTCATTGACACAAAGGGTGAGAGAGTTCTCTTTGCTGAAGCATCGAAAGAAGTCGTAGACTTTCTCTTTAACTTGCTTTGCTTGCCTGTTGGAACTGTGGTAAGGCTTCTAACCAAGAAAGGCATGGTGGGTAGCTTAGGCAATCTTTATGAAAGCGTGGAAAATCTTAATGACACTTACTTCCAACCAAACCAAGATAAGGATGTTCTCTTGAAGCCAAGAACTTCTTTCTCTTCAACTGCAATCTCTGGCTTTCTGCCTTCAAGTAATGATATTGCTGATCACAGTTCAAAAATTCCGAAGCTCTACACGTGCCCAAATTGTCAGGTCTATGCTGTGACAGATGATTACGGCACTCGTTGTACTAGTTGTTCGTACGGTACTATGTGCTCTGAAGTAACATATATTTGCAAGAAGGATGGGAAAGAGACATCTTCTACTTCTAGTAATGCTGGTTTTGTAAAAGAGGTTGTAACTTACATGGTGATGGATGATTTAGTCGTTCAGCCTATGTCAACCATATCAAGTATCACTTTGCTTAACAAGTTCAATGTCAAAGATGTTGGTGTCTGACAAGAAAAGGTGGTTACGTTGGGGATGACAGAGGTATGTTATGTATGTCTATTAATATACAAGTATATCATAAGTGTTCTTAAAACAAATATGTTTTTACTCCTAACTCCTAATTTGTATTTGTTAAATATGATATCTATTGTGCACATAAAAATTATGGTCTGCACTTTGAATTTGTAGTTATTTTCTGCACCTTTTAGTCTGTAAAATTCATTATGATGCCTTTTTAATCCTTTTTTTTCATAGGGTATCAAGCTATTGAAGGCCTCTCTGCAATCGGAGATGGTTTTGACGAGTGTTTTTCTGAAGAATGTAATATCATAATTAAGGACTCAAATAGTTTCATCTTCTATGAGCTTGAAATTGTTGAGACTTAAATTTATGGCTTTTAGCTTTTGTTTCAAAATATATGTTGAACGATGCATCATTATGAGACGTTTTTTATTCATTCCCTTGCTTTATCACCATGAATCGAACTTGGCAAATATGGTATTGCATGCTTGTTCTTTTTTTTTTGCATTTCTTTAATATTAAAATGACGTAGTTACATGGTAAATAATGACGGTCTCTTCGAATTTTAAAATATTAAATTGAGTCTTGCATGCTTTCTCATTCGTAATGAAATTTTGAATATCTAATTTCACTGTATGATATCCCTTCGAAAAAAGTTGTTTTTTTTCACTTCGACATCCCAACGAAAAAAAGAAAAATTCTTGTACTGTGACATCCACCAAAGTGACACTGAAACTTCTCATTGATATAAAGCATAAAAAAGTTCTCTTTGCTGAAGTATCGAAAGAGGTGAAACGAATGAAATGGAATCAGATGATATGAGATAAAAAAATATTATTAGATAAAATTTATTTTATCTTATTTTATTTCATATTTTATTTTTTGTCTCTTTTGAAAAATCTGAGATTAAATAAAAATTTTATTTTATTAATTTTTATCATTTAATTTCATTATAATTTCTATTACACCAAAGTTCTCTTTGCTAGAACATCGGAAGTGGTATTAAGTTTTGTTTAGATCAGTAATAATAAATGGAAATAAGATGAAAAATATTATTAGATAGAATTTATTTTTTTTATATTAAAAAATGAGATGAAATGAAATTTTTATTTTATTAATTTTTATTATTTAATTTTATTATAATTTCAAATAATAGAAATTATAATTTTAAATAATAAAATAAAAAATTATTTTTATTTGATTATAAATTATTTAAATAATAACATAAAACTTTTATTTTTATTTCATTTAATTCTATTTTACATCATTTTATTTTATTTTATTCTATTTCATTCATGGCTAAATACCCAAACGAAGTTGGATTTTCTCTTCTTACTTTGCTTGCCTGTTGGAACCGTAGTAAGGCTCCTAACCAAGAAAGGCATGGTGGGTTGCCACTAATGAATGATAGGACACAGGTAATAAATAAACCATCAACCTTTCGTGCTAGTCAAGAAGATCTTATTCTCGAGAACTGCAATCCTTGCTGTTTGCATCAATCAGATAGGATAAAGAAAAATAATTATTTTATATTTTTTAAAAAATATAAATATTATTTATATATTTTTTAATAGATATAATTAAATAAAAAAATTATGTATAATAAATAATATTAAATAAAATATATATATAAAAAATATATTATTTAATATAAAAATATAAAAGTTATAGAATAGATCATTCAGGTGAATGCAAAAACTATGTCAAGGACAGAGATGTGAATTCAATTCAGCAGTGTGAGGTGGCATTATGTCCAGGAGTTGTAGATAGCGTGTAATACAAGGAGTTGTAGATAGCGTGTACTACAAGGAGTTTTTGCTGGTTAGAAACTGTGGTGAGCCTCGGGTAGATAACTCTTCAACAGAAGACCTAAACTCTACTACCTCAAATAGAATCAATGAGAGAGGTTTATTGCAATGTAATATGACGCAAGCTTCAGTATATCACTAACCCAGTTTAGAGAAGATTGGGAAATTTGGTGCAAGTCATCTGGATTCTAAAGCTGCTTTTGTCATGTTTTCTCCAAGTACGCATGTACGCATGTAGGTGTAACAAATATACAATTTTTTTTTATTTTTATATTAAATAATATATATATTTTTATATTAAATAATATATATATTTTTATATATTTTATTTAATATTATTTATTATATATATATTTTATTATTTTTTATTTAATTATATTTTTTAAAAAAATATGAATAATACATATATTATTAAAAATGATGTATAATTATATTTTTTAAAAACATATTATATTTTTGGGTAAGAAGGTCTTTCAATTATGATACTTCTTAGTAAAGATGAATATTAATTTCGATAAATCGATAAATCAGACTAATTTAAATTGAATTAATTATATTAATTGAGTTTGATTCAATTATATTAATTAGTTTAAATAAAATTTAAATAAAATAAAATTTAATTAATTTAATTTTTGAATTAAAATTTTTAAATTCAAAAAATTAAATCAAATTATATCATATTTTATTTTATTTTTTAACAAAAATTAGAAATATAATATTTGTAGATGATATAATTACAAATATAAAAATATTTATTATTATTATTATTTAAACTTATTTTAAAAAAATAATTAATTTAATAAATTTTGAGTACTTTAAATATTATATTAATTGTGATATTAATTTTAAAATTTTATTTTATTTAAAAAATTAAATTCATAAAAAATTAATATATTTTTCAATGATGGATTGCCACTAATGACTGATAAGACAGGTAATAAATAAACCATCAACTTTTCGTGCTACTCAAGAAGATCTTATTCTTGAGAACTACAATCCTTGCTATTTGCATCAAAATGATAGTATAGACCATCAGGTGAGTCCAACAACTATGTCAAGGACAGAGGTGTGAATTCAATTCAGCAGCGTGAGTTGGCATTATGTCCAGGAGTTGTAGATAGCGTGGACTACAAGGAGTCTTCGCTTGTTAGAAACTGTAGTGAGCCTCCGGTAGATAATTCTTAATGTTATATCTTTTTATTTAATTATTTTAATATTAAATAAAAAATATGTTAAATAAAAAAATAAATTTATTTAACATTTTAAAAATATAAAAAATATTTAATATTTTTTTATTTAATATTAAAAAATAAGATAAAATGATAATTATTTCTCTTCTTGAAGAGAAGACCTAAAGTCTATTACCTCAAATAGAATCTATGAGAGAGGTTTATTGAAATGTAATATGACGCAAGCTTCAGTACATCACTGGCCCAGTTTAGAGAAGATAGCGAAATTTGGTGCAAGTCATTCATGTTTTCTCCTAGTACGCATGTAGATGCAAAAAACATTTTATATTTTTGGGTAGGGAGGTCTTTCAATTATGATACTTCTCAAGAAAGTTATAAATTAGTTTAGATAATTTGATGAATTGAGATTATTTTGAATTAAATTAATTTAATTTGATTAGAGTATATTAATTGATTTAGATAATTAAAATTAAATAATATTTAATTAATTTAATTTTTTGATTAAAAGTTTTAAATTAAAAAAATTAAATTGAATCAAATCATATATATATTATTTTATTTTAAAAAAATTAATGTAATATATATGATCGAGATAGTTATAGATATAAATATTTTTTTATAATTATTATCTCTAAAAAAATTAATTGATTTAATAGATTTTAAGTGTTTTTTTTTAACAGGGAGAAAGAAAGACAGCAAAGAAGCTAGAAAGTACTAAACACGGATTCTGAAAACACCCGTAGCATCTGCAAGCAGAGGAAGAGAAAGTTGGGATGGACTGGACGCCCAAATCTTCAAAGAGTTCCCTGAAGTAGCACCTTCCTTGGCTAGCCAATCAACACAAGCATTTCCTTCCCTAAGAGTATGGCGAAAGGACAAATTCCAAGAGAGAGAGTTGTAACTTCTGATATGATCTACCAGAGGAGCATAAGGGTGTACTTTAGAGACACCATTCTGAACAAGAGTAATTGCAGTTTTTGAGTCAAATTCACATATGATATCTCTATATCCTTCATTCCAGGCTAGCTTCAGACCATTAGCAATGGCAAGGAGCTCAACATTCATACTTGTAGATACGCCACAAAACCCAGAGAAGCCAATGATCCACTCTCCTAAATTATTACGAATTAGGCCCCCAAATCCAGCATTACCAGGATTGCCAAAGGAGCTCCCATCAACATTCAATTTAATGGTATTATCAGTAGGAGGTAACCATTTAGCATATTTAGTGTTTCCTGTGCAATTAGTAGTTCCAAAGGCCTTCATAGTGGTATGAAGCAAAGATTGAATCTTGCTAAGAATAGACTAATTTTCCCAAATGCAATCTTCAAAAATCACTGCATTTCTGGCTCGCCAAATAATCCAGCAAGTGACAATAAAAAGAGTACCATTATCTACTACAGAAAACTGAAGAATCCATTCCCTAAAGTTGTCTGTGAGAAATATGAGTTGCTGAGAATAACCAAGAAGATGCCAAATATGAGAAACCTTGGCGCAATCCTTAAGAGCATGTAAAAGAGTTTCATGATCTAAACCACATTTAATGCAAGAGGAATCAGTGGTTAAGTGGTGGTCTACACGAATTTGATTTGTAGGGAGGCAACCGTGCATACAAAGCCACAGGAAATGCTTCAAATTCTCATGGAGTTTAGCTCTCCATATCCAAGTCCAATTATCAATGTTGCTAATATATGAGGGATTAGAATTGACTAGCCAGTGATATGCATTGCTGGCCGTATATGAGCCACAATTAGATGGTCCCCAGATTAAAGCGTCATCTGAGTTTTCATTAAGGAATATGCTTCTCATGGCTAATTGAACATCAATAGGTAACTGAGTGTAGAGAATCTCAAAGTTTCATTGTCCATCATGAAACACATCTTTAACTCTCATATGGATATCATGAGTATCAACAAAGGGGACCATATCACAGAGATGACCCCTATCCAACCAATTGTCATACCATAAAGAAGCTTATCCATTACCAATCCTGAACCTGAAACCAGGTTTCAGAATATCAACAGCTTGGAGAATGGATTTCCAAGAATAAGAGATACCTTTAGTAGCCTGACAGTAAAAAATGTTGCAGTTATTAAGATACTTTATTGATAGGAGCTACACCCATAAACTGTCCTGGTTGTGCAACATTTGCCACACATGCTTGCCCAAAAGAGCAGTATTAGTATCCTGGGCTCTATGAATCCCAAGACCACCAATTTTGACAGGTTGAGTAACCTCGGACCACTTCACCCAATGACAAGATTTACCACCCCAAATGAATCTTCTGATACTAGAATCAATTGCATCACAAATGCCCTCAGGAAACGACAAGTTTTGCATAGTATAAATAAGCATAGATGATAAAACTGACTTTGCCAGTGTGGCCCTGCCAGCTCTACTTAAAAGTCTGCCCTTCCACCCTGCAAGTCTTTCATTTATCTTGTCCAAGATATAGGAGAAATCTTTTTTTGTAACTCTACCAGCAAGAAAAGGAGAACCCAAGTATCTACTGATGTTGTATGTGTGATGGATGTTCAACAACCCTTCAAATTTACTAATTTTAGATCGAGGGATGTTCTTAGAAGGCAAAAATCTGGACTTTTGAAGATTAATCTTCATACCAGAAACTACACAGAAAGCATGAAGAACCTGATTGACTAGACGGACTTGGGAAGAAGTAGCTCTAATGAAAAGAAGACAATCATCAGCAAAGAACAGATGGGAGATTGGTGGACCATTCTTTGAAATTTTCACAAGCAGCCACTGATTAGAACTCACTTTCTCCTGGATCAAAATTGTAAGTTTCTCCATGCATAAAACAAAAAGGTATGGCGACATTGGATCCCCTTGTCTCAAGCCTCTAGTTGGAGCAAAACTCTCTAACTTCTCACTATTCCATTTCAAGGAGAGAGAAGAAGAAGTAGTGCAGCTCATGATAAGGTTAATGATATGTGTTGGGAAGCCAAAGTCCCTCAAAGTCAGCTTTAAAAAGTTCCAATCTACTCTGTCATAAGCTTTCTCGAAGTCTATTTTAATCATAAGATAACCAGTCCTCCCCTTCTTTTTATGCATATGATGCACTATCTCTTGGGCTATGAGAGCATTATCTGCAGTGCCCCTATTTGGGATGAAGCTACTCTGAAGAGGACCAATTAAATCATGCAAATAGGGTCTGATTCGACAAACCAAAACCTTGGAAATGAGTTTCAGCAGGACATTGCAAAGACTAATTGGTCTTAAGTCTTTAAAGGTTTTAGGATCATCTACCTTAGGAATAGCCACAATGAGTGTTTCAGCCAAGCTAGGATCAATGCGCCCTGAAATGAAAGCTTTCGAAAGTCCCAAATTTCTTTAGCAATTAAATTCCAAAAGGATTTGAAGAAAATTGGCTGGAAGCCATCAGGCCCAGGAGCCTTATATGAGTTCATAGAAAAAAGGGCATTCTTCACTTCCTCCATAGACACTGGTGACAGAAGGCTATCATAAAGTTGTTGGTCAATATGAGGAATATGTTGCAGCTTAAGACTATCAGGAATGCAAGTGTCATTTGCTTGGAAAAGGTTCTTGAAAAACTTCAAAGCCTCATTCTTCAAAACCTTATCATCAGAAACCCAAATACCATCAATGTCTAACCCTGTGATTTTATTTCTCCTCCTCCGAATGACTGTTTGAGTGTGAAAAAATTTGGTAATTTTGTTTCCAAACTTTACCCAATTTTCTCGAGATTTCTGGTACCACATTAATTCCTCCTGAGCCAAAACATCATTATATTGTTTCTGGAGATCTTTCTCAAGCATAATAAGATCAGAATATGGAAAGTAATCTAATTGACTATGGACTCCTTTAATTCTGCCCTCCAAGATGCGCTTCCTTCTAAAAATATTTCCAAAAACCTCTTTGTTAAATTTGAGTGAATGAGCTTGGACCTTACCAAGTTTGCTAATAACATTACCATCTGAAATAGACTAAGCATTTTCCACCAAACCAGCATAAGCTAGATGCGATAACCATGCAGCCTGAAAATGGAACTGGTTGGATCTGATGCTTTTGGATTTCTTACAGCTAAGTAATTGAGGATTGTGATCAGAATTATGCAAGGGAAGAACTTCAACAAATGCATGAGGGAAGGAGAGACACCAGTCAACATCAGCAATGCCTCTGTCCAGCTTTTTCCTAACATGTTCTCTATGTTGAATGTTTTTACGCCAAGTGTACAGACCTCCTACAGTATGAAGATCCATAAGGTTGCATTCTGACATCATATTAGCAAAGAGAGAAGCCTTGACAGTGCTAAATTACCACCCGAAGACTCATAAGAGTGTAAAACTTCATTAAAATCGCCAATTAAAATCCAAGGGCCACGCACAATGTGTCTCAAAACTTTAAGTTCATCCCACAAATTACACATACATGAGAAATTCGGTGAGGCATAAATTGCAGAGCAAAACCAAGATCCATTTCCTTTCTTAATAGAAAAAGTTATTGCCTGATAAGAGTTTTGAACCATCGCAGCAGTAATATTGTCAATACAAGAAAGGATCCAAATTCTCCCAGAATGACCCCGTGCTTCTTGGAGAAAAAGTGCCTTATAACCCAAGGTAGACCACATCCTTTCAGCCTTGACAAAGGGTCCATGAGTTTCATAAAGAAAAAACATGGAAGGTTGGTGAAGTCTCACCAAGTCACGAACATGGCGCCTAGCATTCCGGCCAAAGGCGCCCCGAATGTTCCAAGCTAAAATTGAGAAATTATTGAACAAATCCATAAAGACCCAAAAAAAAGCAAAGGGTAACAGACAACTAAAGGATTACGTTGCCATATCATCTGTTTGCAGTTGGGTTTCAGGTACCACTGTTTGACTATCCTCATACCGAATGTCATGCTGAGGAGACGTAGCCTTAGCTTGGCTTGCAATCAAGTCAGTATCATGAGCAGAATCATCATTATCATATAGTAGAATGAATCTATTATTAGACATAGCTTTCATTTTTACTGTTGATTTAGCACCATGTCCAAGGTCATATACTATAGGGGTAGTGTTGACCTCCTTATTTTTTAATTTTTGAGAGACAAATTTGTTGGATTGAATATCCATTTGAAAATGGTTTCCACCTGTATTTCTCTGCTGTAAACCCTCTAAATCTTGTCTTAGTCTCTTATTCTTAGAAGAATAATTATATTTGGATCTACTGTTAATTCTAGAAGGGCCCCCCACGTTGGACATGTGATTCATTTTAATTGCATGCAAATCTAAGGAATCCCTCATCGCATGGGTTTTTTTTTGTACCATTATTTCTCATAACCGTTTTTCCCTTTGATGTCTTTTCTTGGTTTGCTGACTTGGATGTACGATTCTTTCCTTTATTCTTCTTAGCAATTATCCAATCCCCATAAAGAGGCTCCTCCTTGTGAACCGCAACGAACTCCTGAATATCAGCTGCACCATTATTGTGAGTTTGTCTCGGAATCTCAGGCACGGATGAAGGAAACTGATGCCCATGAACGGGGTTGGCTGTCGCCGCTGCCTGAGCCGGCGTTTCCTGAACAACTGCCTCCTTCGTAGCTTTATAGTCTCTGGAAAAATGGCCATAGCATCCGCAGTGAGTGCAGAGACAATGCAAGCCCTCATATTCCACCTTATACCAATAACCTTGGAACCAGACCTTTTCTATCATTGGCTTGTTTAACTCTATCTCAACACAAACGCATGCAAACCTTCCCGACGAACATCGAGAGTATTACTATCAACCCTTATGGGTTTTCCAACCGCCGCTGCCAAAGCAAGAAGAATGCTTTCATCATAATAGTATAGGTTCAAACCTGGGAACCTTATCCATACCATCGTTCTATCAATTTTAGCAATAAGAGACAAGAACTCCGGCATCCACACTTGCACTGAAACATAATGGTCGAAGACCATCCATGGTCCCTCCTCCATAACTTTGGTACGATCAACCTCTGTTTCAAATTTGACCATGAAGAAACCATGGCCTATATCCATCATTTCGAAACCTCCCATCAGTTTCCATATCCTCAAAAGTCTATCCCGCATGGTAGTGTAGCCAATGCTTTTCCCAACAAGTTTGACAACTAGAGCATCCCTCCATGGTGCACAAAGTCCCTCAAGGACTGAAGGCGCAACATGAACCATTGGCTTTTGTGGATTTCCATCTTCATACTCAATCTTAGCAAGTTTCTCGTTATACAGGTCCACTCTAGGTCGTGGCTTTGGAACGTCCTTCTGCCTCATCACCATGTCTTTAAAGGAGACTTTCTTTGAAGTAGTGTCTTTGACACCACCGCCACCATCATCTGGTGGTTTATCCCCAGAACCATGTTCGTCCATGTTCATAGCAGAGAAAACAAAGTCGCCGTCCATTGACACCACCGCAATCAAAATTATGTTTTAAATTAGTAAATATTATACTGATTGTAATATCAATTTTAAAATGTTATTTTACTTAAAAAATTAAGTTTATGAAATTAATATGTTTCTATGATAAGATGGTACAGTGTAATAAATTTTGTATTATATTTTAAATTAGTAAATAATATATTAATTGATATTTTTTTTATAAAAAGTTAATTTTTTAGTTAATTTTTGTATAAAAAATTAATTTAATCATTTAAATTGAATCAATTTATAAATATTTAATTTGATTTAGTTTAAATTTAATTATTAAAAAATAAAAAAAATTAAATTAAACTAATTAATTTAAATTAATTTAAATTTATTTTTCTCTGATAATTTAATTAAACCGACCCAATTACCTCTGCTTCTCAGGTTCGGTTAGATAGTAATAGAGAGCCAGATTATCCTGGAACCATTGACTTGAATCGAATTGGTTGGGATGTCCTTGAGCGGTTTAGTTTCCCAAAGGACGCAATCATCAAGGTATGACCTCATGTCTCTTTTTTCGTAGTCTGTTTTGTCACATCATGCTTACAACTCCATAGTCCATGCTGTATATTGATTCCTTCGTTGTTGCATATCATGAGGACAGTTTGTTCAAATTGTTTAAACATCGAATTGAATACATATTTTTTGTGTTTTTTTTCTATTCCTTTTTTGGTTTATAGAGTAAGAGATAGTTGCCATTGACTGCAATACTTGCTTTTATAAAAGTAAGTTTTTCAGCTTCACAATTAGATTTAATTTTATTTGATTTTTAAGAGACATTTATAATGTTCAACCCCGATAATCCTATTATGTATAGTATTCATATTCATTTTAATATTGAATATTATTTATGAAATTTATCTCAGAATGTGATCAAATCGTGTTTTATTTTCTTTTTTTTTTTATATATTCATTAACTAACTTCTCTACGTCGTTAATTACTTTTTTGTTCTTCGTTAACCAACTTATTTCACGAGCATAGGAATCATGTGATAAAATCTTATGTCATTAATCAATTTTTATATGTAATTAACTATTTTTTTGTTCTTCATTAACCAACTTTTTTTACGAGTATAAAAACAAAGTTGATTAATGAAGAATAAAAAAGTAGTTAATTACATATAGAAGTTAGTTAATGACAAAATATATTATCACATAGTTTCTATGCTCGTAAAATAAGTTGGTTAATGAAGAATAAAAAAGTGATTAACTACTTAGAGAAGTTAGTTAATAGACATATACTAAAAAAAAAAGAAGACAGAAGCGTGATTTAGTGCTGATTCGTGAGTGAAAATGCGACCATGAACAATACTTAGTGTTAAAATGAGTGTGATCACTGTACACAGTAAGATGATAATTTTCCTATAATGTTTTGAAAGAACTTTTGAGCATGAATGTTTCAATTATTATATTACCTATTATTATAGTTTTTTTTTAACCTTATATTTTGATTTATTATCTTTTAATCTTTCTTCTTCTTTTTTTTAAATCCTTTCATCACAACCTCTCTTGCAACCCAAAAATCTATGGTAAACATGGGTATCTGATACTTAATGTTCTACAAGTGTGAACCCAGGTCAATTATAAGGTGCACCTTTTAAAGAGTGTGTATCATACATCACTTAATCTAAATTATTAATTTAATTATAAAAATGATTAATAATTTGGATCAAGTACAAAAAATTTGCTAAACAATTTTTTTTTGTTTTATATATATATATTTTTGTTTTATATTTTTTTATGGCATTTTCACTCACCACCTGTCGACGGTTGCCACTACCGTCACATCTCGCTGACCACCAACAGTTGTTATCACTTTTTTTTTAAGATTATACTTTTTATTTTTTTAAATTGCATAATTGTATAAATAATATTAATTAAAATAATACTAATAAAAAGCGTATAGGTCTTTTATTTTTTTAATAAATAACTATATATATTAAAAATTTTATAAATTTTAATTGATAATATTTACATATATCTTGTAAGATTTTTAATATCTTGTGATTATTTATAAAAAATATAAAAGACTAATATAATTTTAATGAATAATATCTATATAATTATACAACTAAAAAAAAAAACACAAGCTGATAATAAATAGATAAACAGTGATTCCGATATTATAAACAGTGATTCTGGTGATTTAACGGTAATGAACAGTAATTTCATCCGTTGATGAACAGTAAGAACAGTATCCCAGTAAATATCCAACAGTAAACAATAATTTCGATTAATATTCCTGCGATAAACAATAATTTCGATCAATATTCCGACTGTAAACAGTAATAATCTAAAAAAATATAATCTGCAAAAAAAAATTAATAACCTACAATAACAAATAATATTGATAATGTATGATGCATCATTGACCTAATGTACCATAGCATTCGCCATTATTATTTTGCCAACTTCTTATGTTATGATGTGAATGTTCCTGTTTTAAATAATTAAGTGCTTCTTCTTTGATCAAAAAAAAAAAGTGCTTCTTCTTAACTCTACTGTAGAACACATTAAATTCCCAACTGTCGGGGATTAAGCATATACCTGATGACTAAGTGACTGTGTCGAATGGGATATGGCAGTGGCAACCAATATTTTATTCAGGTGTTTAAATATCTTTAGGATTTGTTGAATTTTCGAATTGTACTTTTGATACCATGGTCCTCCACCAGTTCCAGTACTTTCAATTTTTCAATTTGTGTTGACAACTGTATGTAATTTCTCTGCAACTTTCAGCCATTGGACCAGTTATCGGTTAACCTGGTCCAACCGGCTAGGTCCATTTGATTTTAAAAATTATGAACAAGAAGTCTCTCTTTGCCACTTTCAATGGGATTGATAACTTAAATTACAGTAACAGGTGGTGGCTATCATGGGTTACCAAATCTTTAGTCGAACCTGATATATGGTTATATTGGGATTTACTGAAGTTTTATGTGCTTTTTAAGATTTTAGGTTGGCCTACTTTTGGAATGTGTTTATTCACAAATTCACAGCGCTGTTTATTTTTTCTCTTTTTAAATAAAACAGAAAAAAAGTTACCTTTAGACTTTAATGAGTGAATAGGTGATATTTCATCTCCTTAAACTTGCAAACACTCATCTTATCAGTATTATTATATAGTGGTTAACGTGGAAAATATGAGTATAAACGACCCTTTAGCAATCTTGGTAGGATCTGCAGATGCTATTGTGTCCTGTTCCACTTCTTTGTAAAGCCTAATTTTCTCGTGTAGTGTATCCCCATTTTCTTGTTTCCTTTTATTCTATTAATTTTTCCCATTAAATTTAATCCCCTCTTGTTTGCACCAACTGCATTGTTTGTTGTTAAAAGCATCCTTCAACTTTTATTGTTGGAAGTATTGAGCCATTACTCTTTTTGTTGCTTGTAATGCCAAAGTTCCAGTCAAGAAAATTGCTCCATCCTTGCCTTGTGTTAGCACCTGTTGATTTATGTTATATCTTCAATTCATTTTTCTTTTCTTACATACAACATGCACTATGGATTGTACCAATATTTTCAATTTTCATGTTGATCATTGAATCCTTTTTGTCAACAGATTGTTAAAGAGAATGAAGAACCACATGAGTTCCTTGCTTTGCTGAATACATTGTAGCACAAAAAGTATTAGGAGGATCCTGGCTTCAAATAACTTCCATAACTTTTCTTGCATTTGCAGCTCTCTATGTACACCAATTTTTCAGGCACTAATTTGATCTTCCCCTGGGAAAAGTAAACCAGCGAGGTAATGAACCACATCCCAGCTGTTACATTACTAGTTTAGAACATATATTTTATTCTTTGGTTAATTTCAACTAATTTCTCATAGTAATAATTGATTTTTATATACCTTTAATTTGTATTAGTTGTTAATAATTTTTTTTACATGTCATAAAATGTAATGATAAAATACGTTGAAACTGGATGTCACCTTTGATGGGCCAGCTGCATCAGTGTCAGTCTATATATTGAACATTTCATGCTCACAATCTTTTCCTAGCTTTTCTGTAGTCTGAACCATGGTTTTAAAATGCAGACCGCATTATCTGATGCAGTCGCAATATTACGGTTACGATCACTGCTGCAATTACATCAGACCGCAATTGCGGTGTGATAAGAAATTACAGAAAAATTTTGCATTGTGGTTGCATTAGGACCGCATCAAGACCGCATCGGACCGCATCAAGACCGCATCGGACCGCATCAAACTGCATCGGAAGTAACATTTTGTGCAACTTTAAAAAAAAAAATCACGCCACAACAACCGCAATCCACATCGTAGCAGTTGCAACGACTGCAATCCGCATCGCAGTAGCCGCAATGTCCGTAATTGCAGCGACCGCAACTGCAACAGCAATGTCCATAATTGCAGCGACCGCAACCGCAATGTCCGTAATTGCAGCGACTGCGACCGCAACTGTAACCGCAATTTAGAACCATGATCTAAACGTCTCCTCTCTGAAGAATATTGAGTTCATTGTGTCTCGACACCATGTAAACTGTGACAAAGTCACAACTACAAGGTTTTTGCAGTTGCAGATGACCCTTGTGGGATATATGTCAAAACTAACCATTATAAACTCAGCCGCAGGCATGAAGTCTGAAGCTTTTTTACCCTCTAGATCTTTTAATTACAAATTTAAGTTTTCGAAAAGAAAAGCCTTATAAAGTGTTAACTTACGGCATCCACTTCCATGTCATGTTTCACGAATCTGAGCATTATGGTTATTGAAAAATGTGCATGAATGAGAATTCAGTTTGGATAGCTTTCTATTTAAGGCAAAATAATATGCTAAAATGTGCATGAATGGGAATTCAGTTTGGTTAGCTTGCAATTTAAGGCAAAATAATATGCTTGCCCCCTTATTTCACCTCATCTTTTATGTGCGCACCACTTAAACTGAGTTTGTTATCTGTTTGCTTGCAGGAGGTTGCTAATCCATTGTAGCTCGGCTCGGCTGGATTGTACAGTGCTTTAACACCCTCAACCTAGACATTTATGTTCCATAGACTGAAATAGCTTTTGCATATCCACGTTATAAAAAAGAAAACCCTTAATTCCATCTCTCTCACTCTCTTATGCACTCACCGACACGTGCAGAAAGTTCATTGATGGTGTAGTTGATTTCCTTAGCTCTGAACAAGCAAATCCATGAATGAGAATTTCTGAGTTGAAAGAAAAGAGGGATTGTATATCAGTTCTTTTTTCAAAATATACAAGTGGCAACTGTCTATTTTCAGCCTAGTTGGAAATTTTAAATTACCGAAAATGCTAGTATGATAGGCAACCATGGCAATTTATCCACGGAATAGCGTGCAATATAATGTCTCTATTCACAAGTAATCTTGGGCTGATCCAGAATTTGGGAAGTTTAAGCTAACTATAATCTGTACTTTGTGAAATCTCCATTGTTTTATGCTTTATTTTTTCAATTGGATTTAATATATTAAAAATTTTAAAAATTTACTTTTTCATTTAATTTTTTTTACTTTAGCTTTCTTTACCAGTGTTTTTATGCTACTTGTTAGATTTTTTTTTTTAAATTTCAAGAATCTAAAATGATGAATAAAGTAATTTCAATGAATGATTGCTAGGAGCACTTTAATCGGACATGGTTGAGACACACATTTCGTTGTGCCCGTTTGAAACCAATTAAAAGCTTTAATTCCCTTCTAAAAGGTGTATCATAAGCATGAACTCGTTGATATCAGATTTCAACTTAATTGGGTTTTGTTGGTGCACCATGACGTTTCACTTGCTAGAAGGCTTAAGTTGATTCGCCAAAGTATATTGACGACCAACGAGAATCCCAAACGTTTGAAACCCGGATTCCACACCATGGCCTGGAGCCTCTCCAAATTCTTAGCTAACTGTATAGTTATTACAGTCTTTCTATATTCATCCTTGGCTGCCTCAACTGAATGGGGCTCGACGATATATCTTCGTCATTTAAAGTGAAACCCCTTCAATCTGTCTATAAATAAATTCCACGTCGTATGGTTATCATTAACAAAGCATTTCGTAAGGATCTTTCGCTATGGTGTCCACCAAAGTGAGACTGAAGCTTCCTATTGACACAAAGGGTGTGAAAGTTCTCTTTGCTGAAGCATCGAAAGAGTCGTAGACTTTCTCTTTAACTTGCTTTGCTTGCCTATTGGTACTGTTGTAAGGCTCCTAACCAAGAAAGGCTCGGTGGGTAGCTTAGGCAATCTCTCTGAGAGCATCGAAAATCTCAATGAGTCTTGCATGCAACCAAACCAAGATAAGGATGTTCTCTTGAAGTCGAGAGCTACGTTTTCTTCAATTGAAATCTATGGCCTTTGCCTGCAATTGATTGCATTGTTGATGACAACTCAGAAACTTCAAAGTTTTACATGCGCCCAAGTCGCTGTAACTATAATGTGACATGTGATAACAGGACTCGTTGTCCACAGTGCAGGAATACTATGAAGTCTGATGTTAGGAAAGTCAATTGTATCCCATGATTCTTGCGGTAAATATGGTAACTGTTCATATTAGAATAGCTTGATTGTAGGAGTAGAATTGCTGAATTATAGGAGCAGAATCATCAATTATAGATAAGTATTCTTGTATATATTGCGCCTCTGTTCCTGAGTAATATACAAGGCAGATTATTTCCATCTTCTCTTTTATTTGACATGGTGTCAGAGCAGTGACAATCTGCTTTCTTTTCTCTGCCTTTTTTTATTCTGCCTGTTATGGCCAACGATGGAAATAAATCAGATTCCATCAACCCTTATTCTCTTCATCATTTTGATCATACATGAATGGTTCTTGTTTCTAAATCTCTTGATGGTGACAAGTGACAACTATTCGACTTGGCGTAGAGCTATGATCATTTCTTTAAATGCAAAATCCAAATTTGGTTTTGTTGATGGAACCCTCAAGGCACCATCTGCCAAAACCAAACCAGAGGACTACGCAGCATGGAAAAAATGCAATGATATGGTATTATCATGGATTCTTAATTCTTTGACGCCCGATATTGCAGACAATGTTATTTTTTATGACACTGCTCATGAAGTTTGGGAAGATCTTCAAAATCGCTTTTCTCAGAGCAATGCACAACGAATTTTCCAGATCGAGAGAGAGATATTGCTTGTATTGCTCAAGATCAAATGACAGTTGCGGCTTATTGTACGAAGTTAAAAAAATTGTGGGATGAGTTAGGATCCTACAATGATGCTGTTTGCACCTGTGGAGCAAACAATAAAAGACGCAAGTTAATGCAATTCCTCGTGGGGTTGAATGAGTCTTATAGTGCTATTCGTGGTCAACTCCTTCTAATGAATCCACTACCTGATGTTTCACAGGCTTATTCTTCCATTATTCAAGAAGAAAAGCAACGAAATTTGGGCGCAAGACGAGAGACAGTAGAAGCTTCTGCCATGGTTGTTCGAAGAGATGAACCAATAGCCCTTGCTGTTTGACATAAATCTGGTCTTTCCTCTCGTCCTAATTCCAATAATCGCAAACCACTACATTGTTCTTACTGTGATAGAGATCATCATACGAGAGAGACATGCTGGAAGCTACATGGTTATCCACCTGGACATACCAAGCATACAACAACCAAAAAAAACATTTCAAGCCTAATGGCAACAATTAATCTTCAATAGATAATATCAGAGAGACTCCAGCGACGCAACAGGTTCAACCCCTTATGAATGGATTAACTGAATTATAGCTACAACAAATTTTGTCTATTATTCAGGGCAATGGGGCATCTCAGTCAGCTACTCCCAAGGCAAACAACGTCAAGCTTCTTCAGGTTAGTCTCCACCTGAACTGATAATCGATAGTGGTGCAACAAATCACATTACTTCTTCTCCAGCTTTGCTTGTCAACAGTAAGGAGAACACTTCTTTACCACTAGTTGTTATGCCAAATGGAGACCATGCTCCAATTATATCTACTGGAAATTTACCTTTAAGTCCTATTATTTATTTAAAGAATGTGCTTAGGGTGCCGTCTTACAAGGTGGATTTGATGTCTATGAGTCAGGTCACGAGATTTAAATTGTTCCGTAACATTCTTTCCTCATTGGTGTATTTTGCAGGATTTGATGACGGGGATGACGATTGGTTTGGGTGAACAACGAGACGGACTCTACTATCTTGTGGCATCGACGTCTAGGACACTTATCCTCTTCTAGATTAGACTTTATGGCCAATACCTTGCTACATTTCCCTTTGGAACCAAATAATAATTGTAATGTTTGTGCTCTTGCAAGACAAACAAGGCTTCCTTTTTCCACTAGTTCCATTTCTTTTGTTAAACAGTTTGAATTAATCCATAGTGATATTTGGAGACCTTTCATGGTTCCCTCTCTTTCTGGTGCCAAATATTTTTTTGATTGTTGTGGATGACTTTTTTTGCTTTACTTGAATTTTTTTCATGCATCATAAAAATGAGACAAGAAATTTCCTAACCAATTTTTTTTCTTTTGTGAAAACTCAATTCAATACTACTATAACAAATATTCGGGTTGACAATAGAGGGGAGTTCTTCTCTATGCAAGAATTTTTTAAACAACAAGGCACCACTTACCAACTTCTTGCATTTACACACCTCAACAAAATAGGGTGGTCGAGCGCAAACACAGACATATCATTGAGTCAAGCTTGAGCTCTTCGTTTTCGAGCTCATCTCCCTTTACAATTTTGGGCAGAATGTGTCTCCATTGTTGTTCATATAATTAATAGGTTGCCTACACCTATACTTTCTCGCCAAACTCCGTTTGAGAAACTTTATGGGAAAATTCCCTCTTATTCCCACCTTAAAGTTTTTGGTCAGCTTATGCTACTAATGTTCATGTTTCCCATAAATTTGCTCCTCGTGCCACCAAATGCATTTTTCTTGGTTATTCCGTTGGTTAGAAAGCTTACAAATTATATGATATTGAAACTCATCAAGTCTTCACTAGCTGTGATGTTATTTTCCATGAGGATATTTTTCCCTATGAATCCATTTCTCTCTTTTCCCCTCACACAGATTCTGTCATACCTTTTTCAATCTCAAACTCCTTATCTATTCATCCAACACCTGCAGAATCCATCCTTGCCAATTATGCTACTTCTCCAACTGCCCCCTTGCGTCATTCTCAAAGATCTCATGTTCCCCCTGCAACCTTGCGTGACTATATTTGTAATCAAGTAAGTTCTCCTGAATCATTGTCATCCCCATCATCTTTTCCAAGTAAAGGTACACGATATCCTCTTTGTGATTTTATCTGCTATGATCGTTACTCACCACAGCAAAGATCTTTTATTACTACTATTACTAATGATGTTGAGCCTACATGCTATGACCAAGCTGGCTCCCAATCTCATTGGCGAACAACAATGCAATATGAGTTAGCTGCCTTAGAGGCTAACAATACTTGGTCCCTCACACCTCTTCCTCATAGAAAGCAAGCTATCAGTTGTCGTTGGGTGTACAAAATCAGGCGCAAATCAGATGGTTCTCTTGAACGCTATAAAGTGCGTCCAATAGCAAAAGGTTACATACAGTTTGAAGGTGTTGATTATCATGACACTTTCACCTACTACTAAAATGGTCACAATACGTTGTTTATTAGCTTTGGCAGCTGCTCAAAATTGGCCTATTTACTAACTTGATGTTCATAATGCATTTCTTCATGGAGATCTTTCTGAAGAAATTTATATCTCTCTTCCTCCTGGTTTTCTGTGACAGGGGGAGAACCTTGTGTGTCGCCTCAACAAGTCCTTATATGGATTAAAACAAGCCTCCCGTCAATGGTTTGCCAAATTCTCTACAGCTATTCAAGATGCTGGATTTGTTCAGTCCAAAGCAGATTACTCTTTGTTTACATGTAAGAAAGGCAAATCATTTACTGCCTTGTTGATTTATGTTGATGACATCATCATAACCGATAATGATCCTATTGCCATAACTGTTCTTAAACAGTTTCTGCATAATCATTTTCGAATTAAAGATTTGGGTGACTTAAAGTATTTTTTGGGTATGGAGGTCTCTCGGTCAAAGAAATGTATTTTCATTTCACAGAAGAAATATGCTTTGGAAATTCTAAAAAATGAAGGATATTTGGGAGCTAAACCCGTGGATTTTCCCATGGAGCAAAATGCAAAATTGTCAGATGAAGGAGAATTGTTAAAAGATCCATCCTCATATAGGCGGCTTGTAGGACGCCTAATTTATTTGACCATTACTTGTCAGGATATCACTTACTCACTGCACATATTGAGCAGATTCATGCATGCTCCACGCAAACCTCATATGGAAGCTGCCATACGTGTATTACGGTATCTAAAGAGCAACCGGGGTTAAGGTTTACTTTTCCCTTCCCAAAATGATTTATCTTTGCGTGCCTTTTGCGACTCAGATTGGGGAGGTTGCCCAATATCTAGAAAATTGACTACAGGTTATTGTGTTTTTTTGGGATCTTCTCTAATTTCTTATAGAACAAAGAGACAAAGGACTGTTTCTCTATCCTCAGCAGAAGCTGAATACAGAGCTATGATTGGTGCATGTTGTGAATTGTCTTAGCTATGATCGTTGTTGAAGGATCTGCAGATATTACACTCAAAGCCAGCATTGTTGTACTGTGACAACAAAGCAACGCTTCACATTGCAGCCAACTTGGTATTTCATGAAAGAACCCGACACATAGAAATAGACTGTCACTTTATTCATGACAAGATTCAAGATGGTTCAGTTACAACTGAATATGTTTCTTCAACTGAACAACTTGCTGATGTGTTCAAACCATTAGGGAAGGAAAATTTTTCCATAATGAAGTGCAAGTTAGGAGTTCTTAATATTCGCTCTCCAACTTGAGGGGGAGTGTTAGGAAAGCCAATTGTATCCCATGATTCTTGATGTAAATATGGTAATTGTTCATATTAGAATAGCTCGATTGTAGGAGTAGAATTGCTGAATTATAGGAGCAGAATCATCAATTATAGATATGTATTCTTGTATATATTGCGCCTCTGTTCCTGAGTAATATACAAGGCAGATTATTTCCATCTTCTCTTTTATTCTACATATGAAGTACGTAATGTGTCGAAAAGAAGTTTGCAAAAGAGAAACTTTCTAGTAACAATGGTTCTGTGAAAGAGGTTGTAACTTACATGGTGATGGATGATTTAGTCTTTTTGCCCATGTCAACCATATCAAGTATCACTTTGCTTAGCAAGTTCAATGTCAAAGAGGTTGGTGGTGCCTTACAAGAAAAGGTGGGTTGAGTTAGGGGTGGGAGAGGTATATGTTATGTTTTTTTTTTGTTACGTATGATTATTTTATATATGTTTTACTCCTATTTTGTCCTTGTTAAATAAGCTCTTGCTATGTATGTGTGCATCTGTTGTGCTCATAAAAATTTTAAATTTGCACTTTGAATTTATAATTATTTTTGCAAGTTTAATATATTAAATTGATTGTGATTACTTTTCCATCTTTTCTTAACAGGGTATCGAAATACTGAAGGCCTCTCTGCAGTCGAGGATGGTTTTGACAAGTGTCTTCTTCAAGAATATGGGATCATAATTATAGAGACATTTACTACTAGAAAAATCAGATTTAGAGACAGAAAAAATTTGTCTCTAAATATGCAAAGATAGAATTAGAGACAAAAATTGATCCATCGCTAAAAGTGGCATCTTTGACTGTTAGAGACAGAAAAATTAATTCCGTCTCTAAATTTGTAAAGACGGAATTAGAGACAAAAATTGATCCGTCGCTAAAAGTGGCGTCTCTGATTGTTAGAGACAGAAAAATTAATTTCGTCTCTAAATTAGAGATGAAATTTTGCCGTCTCCCGTTCTTTAATTAGAGATGAAATAATTGTCTCTATTTCCGTCTCTAAATTATAGACAAATTTTTTCGTCTCTAAATTTGTCTCTAATATTTTAAAAAATATCAAAAAAATAAGCATCTAATTGTAGTTTGCCACAACTAATCACCTTTATTTTATAAAAAAAAATTATTTTCCTATACACATAATTATCCAAAACCAAAATTTACTAAAAATCACAATAAATGATCAATGACATAATGAAATAAAGAATGAGAGATGAATCTTGATAACTGAATATGAGTGAAGTTAACCACATACATAAAAAAAGAAAGTACATACATAATCATTTTCTTGCAATGCATTACCCATAAAGCCTAAGGCCCAAACAACATGCAATGGACAAATGAAATATTCATTAATAACAATAGAAAGAAAGTAGTGGGAGGGTTGTTATCAAATGAAATATTCATTAATATTAGAGGAACGTTATGGCACGACTCCTTAAAGTTCTGAACCCTTCTCTCTGCCTTCTTCTCTTCAGTGGCTTTTCCCCACATCACAGAATAAAATCCTGCCAGTGGCTTTTCTGCACAATATTTATTTGAAAAATTTATCGTCAACATAATAGAAAACAAAATTCATTTGTTAGAAATAAGAGTACTAGAATAACGTAAATGTGTCATTTTCTTTTGCTAAACTTAGTAAAGGAGTCTCTGTAGGTCAGCTAGTTATGTAAATTAAAGAGGTTTATTAGTTTTAAAATTTTACCTTCGAAGGTGAAAATCATCCCCCAGAAATATTGTACCCATTAAAATAGCGAAGATGATTCCCACAGGCTTGAATATAGCACAAAACAGAGGTCTAGTTCTTCGGACGCACCGTGTGCATAAGATGTAGCGTATCACAGTTGCAGCTAATGCATATTACGATGAACATTAAACTAGTAACTATATTAGGGACCACATGCACTGAATTTTCTTTGCAGCTAATTAAAACAAGTATGATGATGCATATGCAAACAATAACAAACTAAGTAATATAGGGAACATGGAAAATGCAAAGATGGAAAACAAAGGAGAAGAGAGGGAACATGAAGAGGTTTTAATTTTTACCCCTTGATACTTGGTAAAGACTAAAGAGGTTTAAAAATGAAAATGTAGTGTATTTCATTTTCAACCGTTCTGTAGTTAAATAGACATACACTAAGTGTAAAATAATTGAATTCCAAATTTTTTACTGGTTCTTTTTCATGAGACAATGAATGATTATATTACTTGGTATAAAATGGCAATCATCCCCATATCAAGCTTTAGCACCCATGCCCTAAGATCTCTGACTGCAATTAAGGCAAATACTGCAAACTGAATGGTTGAAAATAAGATTTGGAATAAGATTATGATCATTACAGCAGGTATTTCTTTGAAACTGAAGCCTGAAACATGTGGCAAGAAAAGGAAAAATCAATTTATCTTCTTATAAAACCCACTACTTGAAGGTTTAAAAAAGGAGTAGGAAGAAGTAATGAGCCCAACCTGATATATGTACCACATGGAACTTAAGAAAGAATCGCCAGCACAGAACAACCTTCCCAAGATCAACCATTTGTTAAAATTTCTCTTTATTTGGATACTATATCAATACTTCCCTTGTTTGTCAAAAAAGAATATTTGCTAAAATTTCACTTGATAACTATTTGGACAAAGTTATACTTGCAAATACTCTACTCATCAATGTCTATCATAAAGATCAACCAAACATGTAGATTCTAGAAGCTATGTCATGGACCAACCAATCAAATCCCATAAGCAGACCCTCACCAGTATATGCGCTACAAGCCTACAACTAACTATTTGCCAATGCTGAGATTTATCCATGCCTTCCAAGTTCAGCACCTACATAGTTGAAGCATATTAAAAAAATCAAAAACTTCCTAGAAACAATTATAAATAAAGTTTGTGGTTAAGGGTTCTTGGGATTTGACCATTTTAAATTTTTGTTTTCTCTGACATTCAGCTCCTTTGTGTTTCCTAAAAATATATAAAATTCAACTTTTACTTAGGAAGGCAGCTATTTGTAGATATATCAACCCAACACTGGAAAAAGTGAAAAACTAAATGGTAGTGCCTTGCCTTTGTGCCTATGCTCCAAGGCCAAAGGGAGCTTGCACCTCAAGAAAATTACATATTTCACAATAACGACATATTTAGCAAGTTTGATAGTTGAATTATAGTGACAAATAAAGGTACTAAACAAATACTTAACAATTGCAGTGACCTCAACTCCTAATAGCACTGTATTCACCCCAACCCCCCAAAAAATGAGGAAGGTGAAATTATGTTTAAATTTCTCCAATTACCTGAAGCTTACAGTTGAAGAGATTAACACAATGTTTAACTATCATTCTTCATCTATCATTGGTGTGCATAAGAAATTAGGATAATTTACAGGGTAATATGTTGTCATTAAAGTGATTCTATCATTTCTTCCAGTGAAAACACTCTCTTGAGTCTTAGTTACTAGTTAGTGAGGTTGAGTGAGATGTTTAGTATACCTATATAAGGATTAGAGTGACACCACTTGTTGTAGGTAGCTTCCGTATCCATTATCAACTTATCAATAGTATCAAGGTCTTCCTGTACATCCAACCAACACAAAGAACGACCAAGTCCAGCATTAGAGAATAATCGAGAAGAATCAATCTAAGGTAAGGTGTAGAACATCAGAATAGAACACATAATGCCTCAGTCACATTGACATTGCCCAATTCAACACACAAAAATCTAGAAGACGTGTGTTAACTATGTTACAACTCCTACCAAGAACAAATATCACGGCATTAATCAAATATAATGTTCATTACTAGAAATTTTGCTTTTAAAGACCGAAAAATTGGTCTCTAAAAGCCTCGTCGCTAAATATTAAAGACTGGTTTAAAGACCGATTTTAAAGAGACCGATTTTTTCGGTCTCTAAATCGGTTGCTATTTTTCGGTCAAATATTGGTCAATTATATTTCAAAAAAATAATTAGAGACCGATTTAGAGATTGATTTTTTAGATATTGATTTTTTGATCTCTAAATCGATCTCTAAAAGCATAACTATATTATATATTTTATAAAATGAGTCGCTAATACAGTCTCTAAACTAGAGACTGATTTATCGGTCTCTAAAACTCTGAATATATTATATATTATATTTAGAGACTGATTTATCAGTCTCTAAATCGATCTCTAAAGTCTCTAAATGTCTTTCTTAATAATCACTAGAAGATCCATATGCAATACCCAAACTTCAATTTAATCTATATTATTATTCTTTTTGTTATTTTTCAGAGAGGAAAACTCTGAATTTTTCTTATTTCAATTGGCTGTAAAATACAGAGGAATATATAGGAGAAAACATGGCTACAGGTCTGCCACTAAATCTCCTTAAGTCCAGTAAAAATCTCCTAAATTAAACTTTAAGCATATTCCTTCAATCGATTTGCCAATAAAATAGAGCATCAATGAGTATGTATAAACTTTATATAATAGTTGTCCACTGCACTCTAGTGGAAGTAATAGCATGCAAATCTTGATAATTGATTAGCTCTTTACCTTCTTAAACAAAGGGAAAACACTATAATCTAACTAAAGAAGAGAATTTAGACAAATACATTTTCTTTCTTTAATGCATGAGATATAGACTTGCACATACATTTCAACTCAAAAGATACAAGGATTTTCAGATAAAAGAGAGAGAGAGAGAGAGAGAGAGATACAAGGATTTGTCACTATCAAGATGATTCTTAAACAAAATACAAGAGAAACAAATAATTTCAAAAACTGGATTCACCTTAAGCAAGAAATTTGCTCCTACTACAAGACAAGCCATTTCATCTTCTTTATCAGGACTAACTCCAAGTCTTTCTTTGAAAAGGTCAACAAATTTATATGTTCCACCACCAGTAGCCGTTGGTGTAACGCCCCTTTTTCTCCCTTGTATCATAACGGGTGAGAAGAAGGAACGTCGCACTATAGTGAAACAACACAAAAATCACTACAAAAAATTTGAGCATTTTTTTTTAACATAGTTCCGGTTAAAACTTCCATTGAATATACATATACACCTGTTTGTAAATATATCACGTGATTGATTTAAAATTAAAAGTTCCTCCTTCATGTAAAACTTCTTATCAAAAACGTTAAAGAGAAATCAACAGGGAATGAAACATACAGCCATACATAATATGGATAATTACATGTTTCATATCAGAAGCACGAGCCTGTTTAATTTACATTTCCAAAAAAAAGATATACAAAAAGTAAAATGTGTACCTACCCCAAGAGATACAAATATATCTACCCACAATCCAGTAGTACGTCAGGCTCCCTCAAAATAAACGGATAGCCATCAGTAGCCATCAATTTACAACCAACCCTAAGACTGCCTGGAATGAGAAGGAACCGTAGATGGATCCTCCTCAGGGTCCTCGTCGTCCGACGAGACATCCATCGGGACGACAGAACAGCGGGCAGGAGCCCGGGCAGTAGACAAGAAAGAGTCGTCACGTGGGGTATAGTACATATCTGCCCACATATCTCTTACAGGCATATAAAATTCCAACCACACAAAAGCATGAAAGTCAAAAATAGAAGCAGTGTAGCGTCCCCATGCCAAAGACACCGTCAATTCGCCGTGGTACACACATCGGTCAGTCTGCACATTGATATGCCAGCAATCCGGACCACCATGAAAGTTGATCCTCACGTAACCAAAAAATCCACGGGGGCGAAAAGACATTCTCAGCAACTTCGGTCTCAATCGAGATAAGGCTAGAAACCCTGAAACTCAGTAGTTTCCTTATCCTCCTCACGAACGTCCTCTAGAGAGCATACGATCTAATCCAAAATGTAAAATAAAGAGAATTACCAAAAGAGGTGAGATTCCCAGCTTTCAGTACCAACAAGGCAGCAAGAAAATAAACGGCGTCGAACGCCCACATAAGACACAGTTAACACATACAGGGATAGTAATACACGAAAGCAATTAATGAAAGCAAAACAGCAAGGAACAGTAATTAACATCATCCATAGCCAACTAGCAACATTAACATTACCAAGAATCAAATAAATATCATAGTCGTAATAGTAAACACATTATCCAATCATGAATGCTCAATGGACCATGTGACTGACAACTCACAATGCAACAAGGGTACCAAAGTTCCTACTCCATGGAGCTAGACATAAACATTTTCGGAGTGAATAATCAAGGAGTAATGCCAGTGTATCGTTAGCCTTAAAAATATCATGTGTTCATCACATAAAAACATTTGCGCAAAATGGCTCACACATGACACCTCAACAGTTGATCGCGACATAGGACAGCATCTCAGGCAGGATCGTCGGTGTGTTGCATTGGTCTATCCCACGGCCCCAGTGGAGCTACCATTGTCTATTGTGAGACACCCACACCTCGACGCCCCCAGGGTCAACAACATATGACACCTACGCTTAGTCTATTCGCACCCGCACATAGGTGTTATTCAAACTCCTAGGCAACATATCCTTCTCAACAATGTCCCACGGACAATACGCATGCATGATGACACAATGTCCAATCATGTATGTTCATCAATGATGCATTCAACATAAGCCTTTCCTCAATGGCACATAAGCAATGTTCAATGTCCAACATGACATATCGACAATACATTTATTTAAAACATTGCCTCAATGGCACATCATCATCCTTATCTCATTGAGTACTACATCAATAATTCTTAGCATCAACATGCATTCCTCATTACACATATACCACAATTTCCATATCATGGATCCAAGAATTCCATATTCAAAATCATTTCTTCCCTATTGGGGTGAATGCACATTTCTATCACAATTTAGTAAAATAAAATCCTTGAATCCAGGATTTTTAGGTTATGTTTGAGTTACAAGGGATAAAGAACCATAATCTCAATCATTTCCAGCTCAAAAATCTCATTTTTGGTCTTGGTAATCGATTACATCACCCTTGTAATCGATTACCCGAGAAACAGAACCTCTGTAATCGATTACAATCTCATTGTAATCGATTACGTGATTCCCAGAATCATGTTTCGTAACTTCAAGGCTCTGGTAATCGATTACACAACCGTGGTAATCGATTACCAATTGGACAGAACCTCCGTAATCGATTACCCACAAGTTGTAATCGATTACGTGATTCCCAGCAACCCCATTTCGTGACATCAGAGGCTTGGTAATCGATTACACTCTCCTTGTAATCGATTACAAGCTAAACAGAATCCCTGTAATCGATTACACACCAGACGTAATCGATTACCAGATTTCCAGAATCACGATTTTGTATCTTTAAGAGCTTGGTAATCGATTACAAGCCCCGTGTAATCGATTACCACGCATAAACTTGCAGAAAAACAGAGTTCTCAGGTCCTCTAACTCAAACCAAACCATTTCTCATCATATTTAATCAACAAGATACTCAAATACACCTTCAAATCATGCAAGAGACATCAATAAATCATACAAACCCAACAAAATACATTATCATCAAGAACAACATAAAAATGAGAGAACTTTATACATGGATTTAAAAATCAACAACAATACACATACAAGACATTCCCTTACTACCAAGATTGGTTGAAGAGGATCATCTCCCTCTTACCTATTTAGAAAACAACACAATGTGCCACTCCTTCTTGTCCTAGATTTTCGTTTTCCCTCCTTAAAGAAAAACTCCAATGTGAGTGATCACCACAATGTTCACTCAAACCATGAAAAATAGGTTCTTGGTCACTAAGGTGGCCAAGAGAAAACGAAAATAGCAAGGAAATGGAAGAAAGTTGAAGACTTTACCTTAAAGCTCCAAGCTTTAGCTTTAATGGTGGAAGAGAAATGGAAGAAGAAGAAGAAGAGGAACCAAGGGATAACCAACAAGGAGAGTAGTCTTGGAATGGTGGAAGGAACAAGAAAATGTGATTTGTTTGGCAAATGAGGAAGTTGGTTTCCAATGTGATGGTGTGTGTGTGTGTACGGTGGAGAGGAAGAAAAAGAGAGAAAAAGAGAAATGGGTATTTGGGTTTAGAGAGATGAGAGTGAAATATTAAGACAATGGAGGGGAAATATTTGGGCTTCCCCCCTTGTAGCTTCTGCCGTAGAAGAGTGGAAAAAGGGAGAGAGAAAAATGTGTTGCAAGGGAAATTACTAGGAAGCTTCCCATAACAAGCTTGGATTAAATTTAATCTTTCTTTTGAAATTAAAACTAATAGATATGATACAAAAAATTAGATTTTGAATAATGTGATAATATTTTTAATACATGTTATTATTTATTGGACAATAGTTATAGTTGGTAGAAGTCAGCATTACGAATCTGACAGGTAAATTTCTCACAGTGTTTTATTATCTCATCTATTAAGATTTTTCGAAAAATGTGAAACCTTGTAAACTGTGTCCGGCCTCGGGTTTAGTAAGATCCCCCGTCGACGTTTCCATAGTTCAAGGTTTTCGGAGAAAATGTCTTATTTCTCCGGTTCCGCTCAGTACACACGTAAAACGAGAAATATATTAAAATATTCCGCATTCTCAGAAAATTCCAAGAAAATTTCAGAAAATCATAAATATTTTTAGAATGAATCCTGAGAGTAGAAAAGTAAATTTTGGGATGTTACATTTGGCACAAAATGAATGCATTAATGGAGTACTTCAATGGCATTAACACAGAACAAGTAGTAAAGAGTTACAAATTAATTATAATCACAGCTCTTAATCTGAAATATTTACAACTATGAAAAAACATAAAACAAGCCAAATAGATTACAGATTAATCAAGTAAGTTTCTTCATAGAGAAAAGGGAAAAGAAAAGAGAAAGCTCTTGTTAGTTGTTATATTATAAATTACAGACAATGTCTCTTTTATACACATTGTGCATTCGTTGTCGTCTCAAGAGCATTGCTAATTTTAAACAAGTCCCAATTTATCATAGATACTACCAAACTCTTGACACAAACAATCATCAAAGTCAAGTTCATACATTTTATCAAACACATAGCGTGCATCATAGATCTCAATTGTATTTTAGCTCCCAAATTGAACCAAAGTAACCAAAACAAAGAATTGAAAAGGAAAGAGTGATTTTCAATAATCTCAAAATAGTAATACAGAGACTGTGAAATAAGTCCAATTGTAACGCATGAGCAACCTATAACTCTATTTATTAAAGCATGGGGCAACCAAATTCTAACATCAAAATTCTAGCAAGACTTGTTAAACAAATTTACATATGATATCATATTAGAATCGTCCAAAAAAATTGTATGTACCAGTAACAATTTCATGACTGTCAATGACTTAAGACAAATAGTTGGAGCAATTTACATATGACTGTGAAAGTGAAGGGCTCCTTTTCTCTAGAGTCTAATCTAGTCTAGTCCATACAAGACGAGAATAGGGTATTCAGCAAGAATCACATCACATCCAGATGCACAAAATCTCTCCTTATCTTCTCAATCCTAGTTTCCTTTTTCTTATCAGTAATAATTTGTTCATTTTTTTTTCTTTTAGTTGAGTAATAATTTCTTCATTATGCCTTTACCCTAAAACCAAACCACCTTAATTATTATCAGCCTAAGTTTTTGATGGCGCATATTGGATTCTCCGCTTCACATTTTCCCTTCCTTATCCAGGTCATTTCATTTCCAATTAAAAAAAATGTTGTTTTTATACAAAAAGGAAGACGAACTCAGCTAATTGTCATATTTGCAATAAATACTTCCAAATGTGATAAGCAGGACGTAGATTAAACCCCCATGCATGCAAGCTAAAATAAAATAACTGATAATTTGGAGATTTGATATAACCTTACAACTGAGAGAATGGATGGATAAAAGATTTGAAATACCACCACAATGAAGCTGCTTTGAATAAATGAATTTTAAGCACTCGTTAACCTTGCTTATCTCAAACTTCACAAAATGAAGCCTCCCACCAAGAATAGGATAACTTCTCCTGTTACCATTAAGAAGTCCTAGTCGATCCTTCACACTTCTTATCCTTCTATCATTGGCTGAATGGTCTTCGTGTCTTGAAAAGTACACCAACTTTATCAGAGATCCTGCACAAATAATTTGAATAATCTTAAGTTTCAAGCATATTTTTAATGCTACCAACCTTTTCCCTGAAATTAATTAATATGCAATTGAAGATTCAAATGTCATTGAATATATGAAACAAAATGAAAAACCAAAAAAAAAGGAGAAACTGCTATAGTTACCACCATAGGGGTTCAAGTTTAAACTTAATTACTCAATCATCTTTTCTTTACTTTTCCCCTCCATGAAAGATATAACACGGGAACAAAGAATGATATAACACACAAAAATTCAATGACATATAATCATTCGCAACAGAAATAAATAAATAAATAGCAGCGCAGGAATAAAGAGCAGTAACAACAAACTACCTCAACGATGTTGCCAACAAGGTAGGGCAACTGTTTATTGAGCTTAATATTTTCCTGATTCTCTTTTATCTCTTCCTTGTATGATTCCAATTCCAGATTCTTCCTCTGCAGCTCTTCCTTCAGCCACAAAAACAATTCAACCAAAATCAGAAACTAAACAAAAATCATAACTGTGAAAGCCAAAACTTAAAGTTATATCGACCTTTTACAATCATCAAAGAGTAAATTTAAATAAAAATAAAAACATTTTAGCAGAGAAGCTTTGATAATGTCTAGAAAGACAAATTTGATAATGTCCATCTACCCTCTACTTATCTTCTCCCTAGTGATCATTTGATGGGGTTGCAAGCTTGAAGCTTCCATTAAAAACACCTAAAAAAATGTATTCTTTCCAAAATAAAATCTACACATAAAGATTTAAAAAAACAGATAAAAAAAGATGCCCACAGATTAATATTATAGTTTCTTTTCTTCTTCAAAGAAACCATCTTCCAAATTCAGCATAATGAACTTAATGAACTTCTAATCTGTATGCATGCATTAGGACCAGAAGCAAACTACAAGTAAGCATGCATCAACTTGTATAAGCACTTATATACGCCAATATAGCTACCCATGAGAGCAGCTGCTATTTTCCATTTGTCAGAACCAAGAGATCGCATAAGAACTATTAGAAATGCCACTAGAGTGCCAACAATAAAAGCGACTGCCATCCATAAGATCAAAATAAAATTACAAAAACAATAAATTTCAATAGAGTGTATGATAACATAAGTTTCAATGTCCATGAAACTATAACTATTCTATTATTTTGTATGGACAAAGAGAAAACAACAATGATAATAATGATTAAAAAACAAATGAATCAGTTTGTTCTCTCAAATAACATAAAAGAGTAGATTCTGAATCTAATATAATTAGAATATAATAACAATGAAGACTGCATGAAAGAACAAAGCCACCCATAAGTAGTAATTATAAAATAGATTCAGGGCCCAGGCTTTTCCTAACCAGTAACCATCAATCACTATTAAATAAAAACAAATAACATAAGTTGGAATAATTTTAGTTCAATGGTTATAAAAGAAGAAATTCATTGAGACAAAGAGAAGATGATTTCAAAGAGTTAGGAGGATAAGAGATCATCCTTATACAAAAGGGCCAGCCCATTATTCCAACTTCCAACCATATTCACTTCCTTTAATTAAAGGCTTCTAACCCAAGTCTGGTGCCTCTTAACACATTAGTAACATTACATCAGGGGTAAGAGAAAAACCCAGTTCTGTGTAGATGACTCCCAATGAATTATGGGTTTTGAAAAAATAAACCAAAGGATAGGGAAGAAAGTAGTTGTGGTACAAAATAACATCCCTAAGGATGCTCATGAATTTATCCATGAAGCTCTCTCTGCCCCTTCCATTAAAACAAATACATACACATCCTATGACACAAATTTGGGTTGATCACTTTTACTGTATTAAAACTTAGAAAGGTCCTTTCATTTAGATTGCAAGTTTGTTTTGCTCTAATTCATGCTTAAAACGATAAGAAAATGATTCACATAGAGCTGTAAACTTTCACTCAATCATACTGTTATCATCCTATGACCTGTGATATCTAACTTTCCACTAAATATATGAACTTATGAAGTAAAAAGCCATTGTCATTTTATTCATGTTGTGTACACTGTGACAGACTTTATTAGAAATTGACAAGATGGTAAGCAATATGCTAAGTTCATAAAAACAAAAGAACTCACAGGATTTAAAAAATAATCAGTTCCTCAATCATAAATTTTTAAGGCACCGAATACCTTTACTTTTAAAGTTCTATTTTCATCCAATATTCATAAAATTCTTCTAAGTTTGAAACTGATACCCTTGAAATCATTAAATGAGACTTCTCAGTATCACCCAAAATCACCAAAAGTTAATTATGCACATTCACTAACCACAATTCACACGGCAAAGAACTATGAATTCTCCAACTAAGTTACTCTGACATTCATAAAACACTTTAGGAGTATAAGAAAAACTACTAAAACCCAAATCATATTCTTACTCCACAACTCAAAAGGGCAGAAGAAAGTCCCAATATCAAATACTGCAAATACTAAAACTATTATACCTTCAACATAAATATCATTAGAGTTTAAATAACCATTCAAATTTAGCTCCTAACCAAAATCAGCTATGAACATTGGAGCCTCAACATCAACCAATTTCACAAGTTTTCAATCAAAATCTCAAAAGAACAAAATTTAAAATTAAAGCAAGATAAAATAAATAGAAGCACAACAAAAAATAAAAACCCTTGTTCTGGTACAGTTCTGGCCGTGAGCTTGTGTACCTCCATGGACTATATTTCAACTCAAAATCAATAGAAAAAGATGAACAAGAGATGGCAAAGAACCCCTACCTCATGGTTTTCCTTTTTTCCCCTTGATTCTTCAAGCTTTTTCCTCTCCCTCATTCTCCCCTTTCTTTCATTTTTCTTGCCCTAACCCTTTGTTTTCCAGCCCACACAAAACGAAACAGAAAGTGTGAGTGAGAATAAAAGAAACAGAAAAGCAAGAAAATGGTCAGAGCAGACCAGATCTGATAGCAACAAGAGCAAACTAGTGAGAGAGCAGCGAGAGCTACCCGCGAGCGAGAGGGACAGCGAGCGTGACAGAACGTAGTGTGGACGGCCAAACGAGAACAGTAGAGAATGAACTGCTGGTGTGTGAAATTCGCAAGTGTACAGTTTTGTCGTCAAGTAATAAAAAGATCGAATCTACAGGGACTATGTCTATGAATACCGATTAATTAATTAATTCAATTAAATTAAACAAAGGTGATAAAATTATTGAGAGATAAGAATGTAGTAACCAAGCAATTAAACAAATAAATATTAAAATGCAAAATTGAGGACAAAAATAGCAAGTTGTTAGGAAAGGTTTTCAAATTCAAGAAAACTTCCAAGATTGAGGGTAACCACAATGATACAAGACAAATCCTAATTGACAATCATTTTATTAAAATTGAAATTCAATTGAAGGTGAATTCCCCAAAATTAGTTAATGTTCTTTCTCAAGATACAAGAACCGTGCTCAATTAAACCAATTCCTACTCTCGTGGTAATTGGATTTAAATTGAACCCATTACGCTTTATGGTAATTCATTAAATCCTCGAAAGGCTAAACTTACTCTCGTGATTTAGACCTTAAGTTCAATTCTTATGGTTCCAACACCTAGGTTCACCTCTCAATATGTCCCTAGATATTTATGAGATGTAAATATGTGGCCAACAAATTCACATGAATAAGCGCAATAAGGATTGAATCAAAGAACATTCAAGATTAATAAAAAGGGTAAACTAAGTCAATTAATCATCATCAATGTATCAAAGGGCATTGCCCAATCCTAGAAACAAAAGAAACTACTCAGACATAGAGAAGAAGAAACAAGAAAACATATTATAGAGCATCCAAACCAGTAGCGATGGGAGAAGAGAAGACGAAGATAAAGATCTAGAGCCTCCAAACGTGCCTCCTTTAAACAAAAATTGGAACTCTAAAATTATATTCAGAACATCTATAAATACCCCTAGTGTCTAACTTGGTTTTAGTCCATAAAAAGAAATAAAAATGAAATTAAAAACTGTCTCGGACTGCAATCCACGGCCTTGGGAAATTCAACGAGTAGACCGTGGATCTCTCTGGAATGTGTATTCTGGACATGCTCTTGAATTCCACGGTTGTGGGAAATTCCACGGCCAAGCCGTGGAACTCTCTGGAAGAACTCTTTTGCTTCTTTACACAGTTGCTCGATCCATGGTCATGGAAAATTCCACGGGCAGGCCGTGGATGCTTCTGGAATGGTCATTTTATCCCAAATTGCTATCCTTTAACCTCTAACTTCAATTATGCAAGCTTTCCACCCTTTTCTAAGTCGATTTAGTCCTAATACTGCACAACAACACCACAAACACAATAGTTATCCGAACTAAAGGAAAAACAAATAAAAAGGAAAACTAAAATGCCTAAAATGCATAAAAATGCATGCAAAACAAGACCAAAATATGATGTTATTTCACACACATCAACTGCCAAGCAGAGAGCGGATGACCGAGCAAAGAGTGGACGTGAGAGAAAGACAAGCGGACGAGCAAGAGAGAATGAACGGGAGAAAGAAACAGGCAAAAGAGTGAGTGGATGAGAGGGAACGGACGAGTGAGGTAGATAAGGAAAAAGTGAGTGATTTTTTTTGTAAATTTTTTTATTTAGAGAAATTTCGGTCTCTAACATTTTCTCTTTTTTTTTTTATACTTCTTTAGGGACTAAAAATTCAGTCGCTAATTATTTACTTTTTTTGTAAATTTTTTTTATTTAATGACTGAAATATCAGTCTCTAACACCTTCTTATTTTTTATTTTTTTTATTTTTTAACGACCGAATTTGCGATCACTACTTATTTATTTATTTTTTTATAAATTTTTTTATTTAGAGACCGAAATATCGATCTCTAACAATAAGACATATTTTATTTTTTTTAAAATTTCTTTTATAACATAATTTCGGTCTCCAAAAAATTTAGAGACCGAATTAGTGACCGATTTTATTTTGGTAGCAAATTAATTTTTTTTTCTTAATCGGTCTTTATAGAAACCGAAATAAATCAATCTCTACCCAAATTTCTAGTAGTGGTTGATTCGGGAGGGTAATGGAATTAGGGGTATTTGGAAGGAAGGAAAGAGAGAAACGAACCACGTGTCTGTTCTGCTCGAACCTTTGGCCGAGGTTTGAAGCAAGAAGAAGAAGAATAGAATAGGGAAACAGAAAGAAAGAATGATGAGAGAGAGTGAGGGTGAAGAATAGAATATGGAAACAGAAAGAAAGAATGATGAGAGAGAGTGAGGGTGAATTGGATTTGAAAGTGAGATGAGAGATGGAAATGAAATAGGAATGTACATCATACCAAATGGTGCGACGGAGAGAACAGAATAGAACTGCCAAGAGAAGGGAAGTGCACGAATTGGATTTGAAAGTGAGATGAGAGATGCAAATGAAATAAGAATGTACATCATACCAAACAACGTAACGAAGAGAGCAGAGTAGAACGACTAAGAAAAGGGAGGTGCATGACTGGAAGAGAGCAGATCGCGACGGAGAGAGCACATAGAGAGTGATGGAGAGTGAGGGTGAATTGGATTTGAAAGTGAGATGAGAGATGGAAATGAAATAAGAATGTACATCGTACCAAACAATGCGACGAAGAGAGCAGAGTAGAACAACCAAGAGAAGAGAGGTGCACGACTGGAAGAGAGCTGACCGTGACAAAGAGAGCACATAGAGAGTGATGGAGAGCGACAAAGAGCATCAAATAGCGCAGAGGAGAGCACATGAAATTTGGGAATTTTGGGTTTCTAAAACCCTTGAATTTTGAAGAGATTAGAGACGGGAACAATTTCTCTCTAACTTTTATTTAAAAAAATTTAATTTAATTATATGGATTATTTAAAGACGAGATATAGTGTCATTAGAGACAGATAAATTTCGTCTGTAAATTCCATCTCTAAATTCCATCTCTAAATCTATTTGACTTTTTAAATTTCAAGATTGACCTTTTAGAGACGGAAATAGAGACGGAAATTTCTGAGACATAATTTTTATCTCTAAATTCCCTCTCTAAATCTATTTGATTTTTTAAATTTCAAGATTGACCATTTAGAGATGAAAATAGAAACAAAAAATTCTGAGATGGATAATTTCCATCTCTGAATTGTAAAATTTATTTTTCGTCTCTGAATCATAATTTCTATCTCTGTTTCTTTTAGAGATGAACTTTTGTCTGTTTCTAAATATGATTTTTCTAGTAGTGATTTAAGGACTCAGACAATGTCATCTTTCTCTTGAAAATATTAAGACTTATATTTATGGCTTTTAATTTTGTTTTTCATATTTTGGGTTATACGTGTATGTTGAAAGATAGATCGTTCTATGTGATGTTTTATACTCCATTCCCATGCTCTTTCGGTCATTGATAATGATTATAAGACAGTTGATATATATATATATATATACACGAGAGAGGATCAACTTATACCATTGTAAGTCTTTTTCCTCTTACACCCATTTTCAACCATTAATTTCACTTTCATCTAATGGTTGAGATTATTTCATTAAAAATAATCATTAGATGAAAGTGAAACTAACGGTTGAAAATGAATATAAGAAAAAAAAAACTTACACTGATGTAAGTTGATCCTCTTTTATATATATATATATATATATATATATATTTGAGAACTTGTGCTATCGAAAATTCCAAAATTACTTTGTGAAGTTGTATGAGAATCGTTGTACTGGTATCTAAAAATCTTAAATGGAGGTATTTATGTTTAAAAAGGATCAATATAAGTATATATATATATATATATATACTTAATACTTATAGTGATCTTTTTTGAACATATATACCTCCATTTAAGATTTTTAGATACCAGTACAACGATTCCCATACAACTTCACAAAGTAATTTTGGAATTTTCAATAGTACAAGTTCTCAAATATAGGTTGTGGTCCTCCAGATGTTTAAGGTATTAAAATACTAGGACGATCAGGTGCTTAACTTGCATCATTATGTCTAGTTACTTACAAAGAATAAAAACAAGTGATCGCTATTTACATCCTGATCTTAATACGTAATCCTGTTCATCTTAAATTTGGTATATATGTACGTGGATGCAAAACATTGAGTACCCCAAACATGCTCTACCAACATACCAAGGAGTCCAATCAAAATAATTTTCATATTTGATACTTTTCTTTTGTACATTAGACGGCCAAGGGCCCAAAGAAAAACAAATTAAACAACTAGACTAGAACAGTATGGGGCGGAGAGACCCGGTAGAAGATCTCCGTGGGAGGTGAGTTCCATTCATGGAGATCGAAGTTGAGGCTCATGGCCCAATTGGCCAACCAATCTACGTAAAAGTTTCCTTCTCTAAAGGTGTGGTTAAAGATGATGTCGCACTCTAATTTTTTTTTGCTAAAGGTCTACCACTCTTTATCTTTCCAACTAGACTACTACATTTTTTTTTTACTCATGCAAGCAACTGCACTTCAAAATTCTCATTCATGCATTTTGTTTCTACGTTATCTTTTCCTTCTCCCGACGATTTCAATTGCTTTTCTAGTATGAGATTAGAAATAGAATCTTTCATGTCAAATTTTTACATAGTCTTATAACGTGGAAATATAATTGAAGGAAACACATTTTTTGTTCTACTTCTACCCATTTGAATAAAATTAATTTCTTTTTCTTTTGTGGAAATATGATTGAAAATTGAATTATTCATTCAATACTTTTAAGTCCTAGATCATAGATGGTTATACCATAATTGTATGAACCAAATTGGTTCCAGTGGAGTCAAAAAACCTGTGATATGGGGTTTAGGCCGGTCTAGTTAACCTGTTGAACTAGTTTCCTCAACCGCTTAGTCAAATCCAGATTGATTCGGGTGACTCAGGTTGACCAGTTGTCTTTGTTTTTTAACTGAAACTTAACAAAAATATAATTTTTTAAGATTTGAACACTATATTTAAAGATTTTTGTCATAAAATACATTTTATCATTAGACCATATACTTTCATTAAATATTATTCTCAATTTTTTTAATGTACTATGCAACCAATAAGTTATTATCAATATTTGTTTGAAAGTATTTTTTTTTCTATACAGTATTTTTTGTTTAATATTTTTAATACAATATATTTTATATCAAGTAATTCTTCATATAATATTTTTAAAAAAACATTTTTTTCTTTATCTGAATATTTTTCAATTCGACTGTTTAACTCCCTATTAAACTGTTAACTTAGTAACCTGACTTTCTGACAATGTTATCCAACTATGAGTTATACTTCAGTATAAGCACATAAAAAAGAATGATATATTACACAAATAAAAAATAAAAACTTGAAACAAAAAATTGTGCCTTTTACAATATCTAAATTCACCTCGACTCCATGTATGATGACATTTACATTTTTCTCATATATAATTAATTCTACGTCAATAGTTTCGTAAAAAATCACGTTGTACGAAATATCGTTCCTTAAAATCTTAAAAATGCTTATGATAAAAATAAAATTTTATTTAAATTTTGATTAATATTTCTTTGCTGTGACTTTTTTTTAGAATTTTCAATAATTGGTAAAATATAATGGGCCAAAAAAAATGGAAAATAAAATTCTGAAAGCAAATACCACGGCTATCCATTAAGGCTGTAACAGGTCCAAAAGGAAACGACCCTATAAGGAGCCCTAAATATGATTTGGGTACATGTTCATCAAAAGGATATTATCGTAATTGTACATATAAATCAATTTAACAAAACCCCCATTGTCAGCCGCTACAGCACTTGGGTTTTTAAGGTTTAATAATTTCTAATATGCCCATTTGATTCAGATATTATCTATTCAGCCCCACACTCTTTTCAGTTTTCACCTCAAGGTTGTTACTTGATTCTGTGCACTTTATTTTTCTAACACACTTTATTGTTATATCTATACTATTTGCAGGAGCTTGCAAGTGCTGTATAGGTAAGAGTTGGCAATGGCTCCTGCAAAGGTAAGTCATTTTTTTTGTTAACATTTATGGAATGGAAGATAATGTATCTGCCCATGTAAATGGTGTTATGATTTATGTTTGTGCGGGGGATTAATGGGTAGATTGGTTGATGCTGCACCATTGGGTATATGTGGGGATTTTTATTGTTCCATATGATAAAAACTTATCACCATTTTCTACTAGTTTGATGTTCTGGTCTGGTCCCTAAGTTAATTGTCTGTCAGTTTAATGCATTGTTTGGCAGACACCAAAGTGGCAACTTAGGTGGCAGAAGCAGATTCATGCTGATGATCTAAGAATTGTTCTTCTTGTGCAGTGAACTGTGCAAAAAAGGCTAATCTTAAAGTAAAGGCCTTGAAGACGGCCCAGGCTTTGAAATCAAGTGGTGGCCTAATGTTTAAGAAGAAAGCTAAGAAGATTAGGACTTCAGTCACATTTCAACGGCCCAAGATATTGAAGAAGGATAGGAACCGCAAGTATCCTCGCATTAGTACCAAGAAACAAGTTGGACCATTACCATTATCAGATTCTTAAATTTCCTCTAACTGCTGAGTCTGCAATGAAGAAGATTGAGGACAACAACACACTGATTTGTATTGTTGACATCCTTGTTGACAAAAAGCAGATGAGTAATTTTAACTACACACATTTTTATCTACGTCATTTCATATTTGTATAATTTTTATCTCGTTTATTTACATTTGATCTAGTCTCACATCATTTTCTACATACTATATAGGTAGATGTGAGATACACGTCACTTTTTTTAAAGAAAATTAATGATGCTATAAAGAAAATGTACAACATTCAGACCAAGAAAGTGAATTCTTTGATTGATATAAAAAACACAATAATCTCATCAATACTCACAATTGTGCAGCGCGCGCGCGCACACACACACACAAACACAAAAGGAAGCAGTGACGAACACAGGAATTTTAGTTAATGGAGGAAAATGTCTCTCTGATTGAAATAGATACGAGTGAGTCTAAACGAATAATATCAATTGTCACTGTTAGTTTGCAAAAATAAAAAAAGGTGAAAGAAGAAGAATTTTGTATTTTGGGTATATTGGTACCAAATTTAAGTGAGTGTTGTTAAAAAATAAAAAATAATATGATATGGATGTACTCATATATCAAACTTCGTGGGTGTTATTGAAAAATAAAAAATAATATTATATAAATTTTATTTTTTACTATAATAAATTTATTAATTTATCTACATATAAAGACGCAAATTATACATATAAAAAATAAAAAATATATATATACAAATATATCTATATAGAATCAAAGAAAAGCTTTAAGATAGAATTGGAACATGCGTCCCCCACTTCTTAACACGTGAATAGAGAAAGAGAATTTTTTTCAATCACACACTCAACTCACTCAACAACAAAGAGGAATGCTAAGAGAAATGCTTTTAACTCAATTATTGTACAATCCATAACCCATCATCTGTATGCTACCCATGCAACATGTTCTTTTTTTTTTCACTATTCTTCTTTGTTAAGTTTGCTTCCTTATTAAGTTTGCTTTATAATATTACATTGTAAAACTTTGCCGATAAAAAGGCTTGCCTTGTACCATGTTTAGCATCAAAATCAAAGTGAATGAAATTGAGTTAAAAGCATTTCTCTTCGTCTTCGTTGCTGCGTGAGTCGTGTGTGAGTGTGAAAAAAATTCTCTTCCTCTCGTGTGTGTGTGTGTGTGTATACGCTGCGCAACTCTGAGTGATGGTTAGATTATTGCGGTTTTGATATCATTGATCAGGTAATGGACATAAGTGTTAGAATAGTCAAAGTATTATTATATATTGTTGTTTCTCCTAGTACACGTGTATGACTGATAATAGACTTGTATTTGTATTTTACTAGTTTGGCTTCAATGCTTCAATAAGGAACTGATACAATAGAAACAGAATGGAAGTTTTCTTGCTCTGTTCCTTCCTCTTCAACGTGTTCTTCTTCTCTTCCACATCTGATCAGAAATGCCATTAATAAGACACACTTCATATCATTTCAAATATTTAGGCCTGCCACATGTAAATTTTGTTTATTGCATCCAACTGAATGTAGAGCAGAAGAACTAGTTGCTTATGTGTTGTACTTAGTGGTTACTGCTTACTCAGTTAGATCCTCAAAAGTAGAATCAAAATACTGATATAGCAATTAATGACTTAGCTGAAAATATATGTAGAAGTTACAAGTTTATGTTTTGTATATGGCAATTGAATTCATAGTGCTTCAATATGTGGTAATGCACTTACCTGCAACCCGGATTCCATTCCATGCCATGGCTTGGAGCCTCTCCAAGTTCCTAGCAGACTAATGGATGTGTTTATAATTATATATATCAAGAAATGATTTGATGTGATTTTATTTAAATTGATTTGATTTATAAATCATGTTATGTTTAGAAATGAGATTTGAATTGATTTTAAAATTATTTTTATGTTTAGAATTTATTAAAATAAAAATAAAAATAAATTTGATTTTATTATATTATTTTATATTTTTATCAATCTAAATAATAGTTAAGAAAGATACAATTGTTTATTTATTTAAAATCAAATTAAATTTCAATAAATCTTAACATATTTAATTGGATTTCCGAATCAAACATATTAAAATTCATTAGATTTAAGGGATTAAATCATTTTTTATATTTGTTAATATTTCAAACATTTGATTTACAATCTTTCGATAATCATCTATGATTAAATTACCTCAATTGAACGAGAACTGGCCTACACGATGTATCTTACCCCCCACCCCCACAAAAAAAAAAGTGAAACCCCTAATCTGCCTATAAATAAATAAATAGCACCTCATAAGGTTGTCATTAACAAATAATTTCTTAGGTATCTTTGACTATAACATCCACCACCAAAGTGAGCCTGAAGCTTCTCATTGACACAAAGGGTGAGAAAGTTCTCTTTGCCGAAGTATCTAAAGAGGTCGTAGACTTCCTCTTTAACTTGCTTTGTTTCCTGTTGGAATCGTGGTAAGGCTTCTAACTAAGAAAGGCATGGTGGGTTGCTTAAGCAATCTCTATGAAAGCGTGGAAAATCTCAACGACACTTACTTCCAACCAAACCAAGATAAGGATGTTCTCTTGAAACTAAGAACTTCTTTCTCTTCAATTGCAATGTATGGCTTTCTGCCTTCAAGTAATGATAATGCTAATGACAATTCAAAAATTCTGAAGCTCTACACGTGCCATAATTGTCGTGTCTATACAGTGATAGATGATTACAGTACTCTTTGTTCGTACTATATGTCCTTTGAAGTGCAATATATTCGCAAGAAGGATGGGGAAGAGACATCTTCTACTTCTAGTAATGTTGGTTTTGTGAAAGACATTGTAACTTACATGGTGATGAATGATTTAGTCGTTCAGTCCATTTCAACCGTATCAAGTATCGCTTTGCTTAACAAGTTCAATGTCAAAGATGTTGGTGCCTTACAAGAAAAGGTGGTTACGTTGGGGATGGCAGAAGTATGTTATGTATATCTATTAATATACAAGTATATCATAAGTGTTCTTAAAACAAATATATTTTTACTCCTAATTTGTATTTGTTAAATATGATATCTATTATGCACATAAAAATTATAGTCTGCACTTTGAATTTGCAATTATTTTTGCACATTTTAGTCTGTAAAATTCATTATGATGCTTTTTCAATCTTTTTTTTAATAGGGTATCAAGCTACTGAAGGCTTCTCTGCAGTCGGAGATGGTTTTGACAAGTGTTTTCCTGAAGAATATAAGATCATAATTAAGGACTCAAATAGTTTCGTCTTCTATGAGCTTGAAATTGTTGGGACTTATATTTATGGCTTTTTGCTTTTGTTTCAGGATATTTGTTGAACGATGCATCATTCTGAGACGTTTTGTACTTCATTCCCTTGCTTTATCACCATGAATTGAACTTGGCAATATTGTATTACATGCTTGTTCTTTTTTTTTTTTTTGGCATGTCTTTAATATTAAAATGACGTAGCTACATGGTAAAAAAAATAATCATAATTTTCTTATATTAATTTTTTTTTACATAACTTTTTATACTATTTTTTATACTATTTGATTACATCACTTTTTTCCATAATTTTTTTCAGTTAATTATAACCATTAAAAAATGTGATAAAAATGATGTAAAATAAAAAATAATGTAAAAATATTATTTTCCTAAAAAAAATGACAAAATTACTATCTTCCTAAATTTTAAAATATTAAATTGAGTCTCGCATGCTTTCTCATTAGTAAAGAAATTTTGAATAACTAATTTCACTATATGATATCTTTTCAGAAAAAGAAGAAAAAATCTTTCACTTCGGCATCCCATCGAAAAAAGAAGAAATAATCTTGCACTATGACATCCACCAAAGTGGCAACTTAGGTGGCAGAAGCATATTAATTCTGATGATCTACGAATTGTTCTTCTTGTGCAGTGAACTGTGCAAAAAAGGTTGATCTTAAAGCAAAGACCTTGAAGACAGCCCAGGCTTTGAAATCAGGCGGTGGCCCAATGTTTAAGAAGAAAGCTAAGAAGATCAAGACTTCAGTTATATTTCACCAGCCCAAGACATTGAAGAAGGATAGGAACCCCAAGTATCCTCGCATTAGTACCAAGAAACAAGTTGGACCATTACCATTATCAGATTCTTAAATTTCCTCTAACTACTGTGTCTGCAATGAAGAAGATTGAGGACAACAACTCACTGATTTTTATTGTTGACATCCTTGACTCCTTGTTGAGAAAAAGATGGGTAATTTTAATTACACATATTTTTATTTATATCATCTCATATTTATATAATTTTTATCTAATCTATTTATATTTGATCCAATTTTACATCATTTTCTGCATATTTTTATCATAATTCTATTATATAAATAGATGTGAGATATACATCACTTTTTTCAAAGAAAATTAAAGATGTTATAAAGAAAATGTACAACATTCTAACCAAGAAAGTAGATACTTTGATTGATATAAAAAATACAATAATCTCATCAACACTTACAATTGCGCAGCATATACACACACAAATATAAGAGAAAGTAGTGACAGATTCAAGAATTTTAGGTAATCAAGACAAATATTTTTGTGGTTGAAACAGATACAAGTGAGCCTGAGAGGATAATGTTATTTGTCACTGCTAATCTGTATAGATAAAAAAAGGTAAGAGAAGAAAAATTTTATTTTCTTAGTATATTAATACCGAATTCATGTGAGTGTTGTTAAAAAATAAAAAAATAATATTATATGAGTATACACAGATATCAAACTACGTGAATGTTATTGAAAGATAAAAAATAATATTACATAAATTTTATTTTTTATCACTATAAATTTATTAATTTATTTGTATATAAAAGTAAAAATTATACATATAAAAAAATAAAAAAAATATATACAGATATACTTATATAAAAAAAATTAAAGTAAAATAGATATCCCCACTCCTTAACACGTAAATCGATCACCGAGAGGAAGAGAATTTTTTTCAATCACACACTCAACTCACTCAACATCAAAGAGAAATGCTCTTAACTCAATTTATTATTGTACAATCCATAGCCCACCATCTGTATGCTACACATCCAACATTTTTTTTTTTTCACTTTTCTTCTTTGTTAAAATTACTTCCTTTTTGAAGTTTGCTTTATAATATTACATTGTAAAACTTTGCCGATAAAAAGGCTTGCCTTGTACCATGTTTAGCATCAAAATCAAAGTGAATGAAATTGAGTTAAAAGCACTTCTCTTCGTCTTCGTTGCCGCGGGAGTTGAGTGTGTAAGTGAAAAAAAATCTCTTTAGAGAGGATAATATTTTCAATTATTACTAGTTTGTAGAGATAAAAAAATGTAAGAAAAAAAATTATATATTTTAAGTATATTAGTATTAAATTTATGTAAATATTGTTAAAAAATAAAAAATAATATTATATGAATATATTTAAATATTAAATCATGTAAGTGTTATTAAAAAATAAAAAATAATATTATATAAATTTTATTTTTTATCATTATAAATTTATTAATTTATCTAATTATAAAAACAAAAATTATACATATTAAAAATAAAAAAATATACAAATATACTTATATAAAATAAAAAATTATAAAATAAAGTGGAAACATGTATACATATTCCTTTTTTCAATTACACACTCAACTCACTCAACCTAAAAGAGAAATGCTTTTAACTCAATTATTGTACTAACTCTGATTTTTTTACTATAAATAGTATATACATTTTTTTAATATTTTTTTAATATTATTTATTATATCTATATTTTATTATTATTTTTTTTACTTAATCACATCTATTTAAAATAAGTATAAAAATAAATGTAAGATAAAAAATAATGTAAAAACATTATTCTTCTTATTGTACAATCCATAGCCCACCATCTTTATGCTACACATCCAACATGTCTTTTTTTTTTTTTTTGCTTTTCTTCTTTGTTAAGTTTGCTTCCTTATTAAGTTTGCTTTATAATATTACAGTGTAAAACTTTGCCGATAAAAAGGCTTGCCTTGTACCATGTTCAGCGTCAAAATCAAAGTGAATGAAATTGAGTTAAAAGCATTTCTCTTCCTCTTCGTTGCTGCGTGAGTTGAGTGTGTGAGTGAAAACAATTCTCTTCGAAGCGGATAATATATTCTCTATTACTGTTAATTTATAGAGATAAAAAAATAAGAAAAAAGAATTTTGTTCTTTAAATATATTAATATCAAATTTATATGAGTGTTGTTAAAAAATATATATATTATGTAAATATATTCAAATATCAAATTATGTGAGTGTTATTGAAAAATAAAAAATAATATTATATAAATTTTATTTTTTATTATTATAAATTTATTAATTTATCTGTATATAAAACAAAAATTATACATAATAAAAAATTAAAAAGACAAACATACCTATATAAGATAAAAAAAAAATTAAAATAAAGTAGAGACATGTATTTTCACAACTTAACACCTGGATCAATCACTGAGAGAAATGAAATTTTTTTCAATCACACACTCAGCTTACTCAACAACAAAGAGGAATCCTAAGAGAAATGCTTTTAACTCAATTATTGTACAATACACATGCAACATGTTTTTTTTTTTCACTTTTCTTCTTTGTTAAAATTATTCCTCATTAACTTTGCTTCCTTATTAAGTTTGCTTTATAATATTACATTGTAAAACTTTGCCGATAAAAAGGCTTGCCTTGTACCATGTTTAGCATCAAAATCAAATTGAATGAAATTGAGTCAAAAGCATTTCTCTTCGTCTTCGTTGCTGCGTGAGTTTAGTGTGGGAGTTAAAAAAATTCTCTTCCTCTTGTGCGTGTGTGTATATGCTGCGCAACCGAGTGTTGGTTAGATTATTGCGGTTTTGATATCATTGATCAGGTAATGGACATAAGTGTTAGAATGGTCAATGTAGAATAGTCAAAGTATTATTATATATTGTTGTTTCTTCTAGTACACGTGTATGACTGATAATAGACTTGTTTTTGTATTTTACTAGTTTGGCTTCAATGCTTCAATAATGAACTGATACAACAGAAACAGAATGGAAGTTTTCTTGCTCTGTTCCTTCCTCTTCAACGTGTTCTTCTTCTCTTCCATATCTGATCAGAATTTCCATTTATAAGACACGCTTCATATCATTTCGAATATTTAGGCCTGCCACATGTAAATTTTGTTTATTGCATCCAACTGAATGTAGAGCAGGAGAACTAGTTGCTTATGTGTTGCACTTAGTGGTTACTGCTTACTCAGTTAGATCCTCAGAAGTAGAATCAAAATATTGATATAGCAATTAATGACTTAGCTGAAAATATATGTAGAAGCTACAAGTTTATGTTTCGTATATGACAATTGAATTCAGAGTGCTTCAATATGTGGTAATGCACTTACCTGCAACCCGGATTTCATTCCATGCCATGGCTTGGAGCCTCTCCAAGTTCCTAGCAGACTAGTGGATGTGTTTAGAATTAACTATACCAGGAAATGATTTGATGTGATTTTATTTAAATTGATTTGATTGATAAATCATGTTGTAGGTTTAGAAAAGAAATTTGAATTGATTTTAAAATTATTTTTATGTTTAAAATACATTAAATTAAAATTAATTTGATTTATTATATTATTTTATATTTTTATCAATATAAATAATAGTTAAAAAATATAAAATTATTTATTTATTTAAAATCAAATTAAATCTCAAAAAATCTTAACATATGTAATAGGATTTCAAATCAAACATATTAAAATTCATCATATTTAAGAAATTAAATCATTTCTTATATACTTTTTAATATTTCAAACATTTGATTTACAATCTTTCGATATTCATTTATGATTGACTGCCTCAATTGAACGGGAACAGGTCTCCACGATGTATCTTCTGCCCCCCACCAAAAAAAAAAGTGCAACCGCTTTAATCTTTCTATAAATAAATAAATAGCACCTCATAAGGTTGTCATTAACAAATAATTTCTTAGGTATCTTTGACTATGGCATCCACCACCAAAGTGAGCATGAAGCTTCTCGTTGACACAAAGGGTGAGAGAGTTCTCTTTGCCGAAGCATCGAAAGAGGTCGTAGACTTCCTCTTTAGCTTGCTTTGCTTGCCTGTTGGAACCGTGGTAAGGCTTCTAACCAAGAAAGGCATGGTGGGTTGCTTAGGCAATCTTTATGAAAGCGTGGAAAATCTCAACGACACTTACTTCCAACCAAACCAAGATAAGGATGTTCTCTTGAAGCCAAGAACTTCTTTCTTTTCAACTGCAATCTCTGGCTTTCTACCTTCAAGTAATGATAATACTAATGACAATTCAAAAATTCCGAAGCTCTACAAGTGCGGTTTTTGCCGTGTCGATACTGTGACAGATGATTACGATACTCGTTGTACTAATTGTTCGTACGGTAAGATGTCCTCTGAAGTACAATATATTCGCAAGAAGGATGGGAAAGAGACATCTTCTACTTCTAGTAATGCTGGTTTTGTGAAAGAGGTTGTAACTTACATGGTCATGGATGATTTAGTTGTCCAGCCCATGTCAACCATATCAATTTTCACTTTGCTTAACAAGTTCAATGTCAAAGATGTTGGCGTCTTACAAGAAAAGGTGGTTACGTTGGGAATGACAGAGGTATGTTATGTATGTCTATTAATATACAAGTATATCATAAGTGTTCTTAAAACAAATATTTTTTTACTCCTAATTTGTATTTGTTAAATATGATATCTATTGTGCACATAAAAATTATAGTCTGCACTTTGATTTTGTAATTATTTTTACACATTTTAGTCCGTAAAATTCATTATGATGCCTTTTCAATCTTTTTTTAATAGGGTATCAAGCTATTGAAGGCCTCTCTGCAGTCGGAGATGGTTTTGACAAGTGTTTTCCTGAAGGATACAGGATCAGAGTTTCATCTTCTATGAGCTTGAAATTGTTGGAACTTAAATTTATGGTATTTTGCTTTTGTTTCAGGATATATGTTGAACGACGCATCATTATGAGACGTTTTGTACTTCATTCCCTTGCTTTATCACCATGAATTGAACTTGGCAATATTGTATTACATGCTTATTCTTTTTTCTTTTTTTCGCATGTCTTTAATATTAAAATACGTAGTTATATGATAAAAAAAATGACGAAACTACTGTCTCTCCAAATTTTAAAATATTAAATTGAGTCTAGCATGCTTTTTCATTGGTAAATTTTTTTTGAATATCTAATTTTACTATATGATATCCTTTCGAAAAAAGATGAATTTTTTTTTCACTTCCGCATCCCACCGAAAAAAGAAGAAAAAATATTGCACTATGACATCTACCAAAGTGACTCTGAAGCTTCCCATTGATGCAAAGCTTAAGAAAGTTCTCTTTGCTGAAGCATCTAAAGAGGTATTAGACTTTGTTTAGATTGATAGTAATAGATATAATGGGATAAGATGGAAAAAAAAATACTATTGAATGGAATTCATTTTTTTCTATTTCATTTTATACTTCACTTTTTTTCTTTTAAATTGAGGGATATGAGATGAAATGAAATTTTATTTTATTAATTTTTATCATTTTATTTCATTTCATTGCAATTCCAAACAATAAAAATTGTAATTTTAAATAATAGAATGAAAACTTACTTTCATTCTATTATAAACTATTTGAACAACGATATGAAATCTTTATACCGTTCTTTCTAATTTCATTTTATGTCATTTCGTTCTATTTCACTTCAATCACTACTAAATATCCAGACCAAGCAAGATTTTCTCTTCAACTTGCTTTGCTTGCTTGTTGGAACCGTGGTAATGCTCCTAATCAAGAAAGGCATGGTGGGTTGCCACTAATGAATGATAAGACACAGGTAATAAATGAACCATCAACCTTTCGTGCTAGTCAAGAAGATCTTATTCTTGAGACCGACAATGCTTGCTATTTGCAACAATCAGATAGTATAGACCATTCAGGTGAGTCGAACAACTATGTCAAGGACAGAGGTGTGAATTCAATTCAGCAGCGTGAGTTGGCATTATGTCCAGGAGTTGTACATAGCGTGGACTACAAGGAGTCTTCGCTTGTTAGAAACTTTGGTGAGCCTCGGGTAGATAGCTCTTCAACAGAAGACCTAAAGTCTACTACATCAAATGGAATCGATGAGTGAGGTTTATTGCAATGTAATATGACGCAAGCTTCAGTATATCACTGGCCCAGTTTAGAGAAGATTGCAAAATTTGGTGCAAGTTATCTGGATTTTAAAATAATTCCGATATTCTTATCACAAATAGTATATACATCTCTTTTCATATCTCATCTAATATTATTTATTATACATATTTTTTATTATTATTTTTCTCACTTAATCATACACTTTTAAAAAAGTATATACAATACTACACCTCTAAAAAAAAGTATAAAACTATCATTTTCCATTTTAAAACTGCTTTTGTCATGTTTTCTCCAAGTACACATGTACATGCAAACAAACATTTTATATTTTTGGGTAGGGAGGTGTTTCAATTATGATACTTCTCAGGATCGGTTAGATAGTGATAGCGAACTAGATTATCTAGGAACCGTTGACTGGAATCGAATTGGTTTTGATGACTGATGTCCTTGAGCAGTTTAGTTTCCCAAAGGATGCAATCATCAGGGTATGACCTTATCTCTCCTTTTCCATAGTCTGTTTTGTCACATCATGCTTACAACTCCATGGTCCATGTTGTATATTGATTCCTATGTTGTTGCATATCATGAAGACAATTAGTTCAAATTGTTTAAACATCGAATTGAATACATGTTTTTTGTTTTTTTTTTCCTTTTTTGGTTTATAGAATAAGAGATAGTTGCCACTGAATGCAATACTTGCTTTTATGAAAATAAGTTTTTCAGCTTCACAATTAGATTTAGTTTTATTTAAGTTTTAACATATAGTTGCTATTGATCATATTGTTATTTTTGCCAACTTCTTATGATGTGAATGTTCCTGTTTCAAATAATTAAGTGCTTCTTCTTAACTCTACTGTAGAACACATTAAATTCCCAACTGTCTGGGAGTAAGAATATATCTGATGACTAAGTATGAATTTATATTAGAGTTAGTAAATTTAAGTTTGATTAAAAATGTGTTTATAAATTTAAGTTTGATTAAAAGTAGATTTGCAATAATATGATTTATGTTTGAGAACTTTTGTCTGAAAAGTGAGTTTAACTAAATGAATGATAGTGAAAAATGAACTTCAATGAACAAAATTCATTGACACAAAGGGTGAGAAAGTTCTCTTTGCCCAAGCATCGAAAGAGGTCGTAGACTTCCTCTTTAACTTGCTTTGCTTGCCTGTTGGAACCGTGGTAAGGCTTCTAACTAAGAAAGACATGGTGGGTTGCTTAGGCAATCTCTAAGAAAGCGTAGAAAATCTCGAGAACACTTACTTCCAACCAAACCAAGATAAGGATGTTTTCTTGAAGCCAAGAACTTCTTTCTCTTCAACTGCAATCTCTGGCTTTGTACCTTCAAGTAATAATAATGCTAATGACAATTCAAAAATTACGAAGCTCTACATGTGTCATAATTGTCGTGTTTATACTATGACAGATGATTACAGTACTCGTTATACTCGTTGTTCGTCTATAAGAGAAATGAAAAGGACCTTTAGAGACTGAGAAGCTGAAGAGGCGTGTGATGCATCGAGAGAGAGAGAGAGAGAGAATGACGATGATGATAGATTTGAGCCTTAGGGAGGAGAAACAGTGTGCTTTTGCTTTTTACATTTTATATTTGTGTGATAAAATCTTGATTTTCATGGATACGGAGTGTGTGTGAGTGAGGGGAAGAGACTTTCACAGTCTCGCCATCACCGTCACTAGACAAGACCACCAACAACTTTGTTGTGAAAAGTGTATTTTCAAAAGAATAAGTCCCACATTAGTTGGAAGTAAGTCTTTGGAAGAGTTTATATTTTAACTTGTGTTTTGGGCTTTGTAAGAAACAAATAAGGTGGTGGGCTTGCGCGCACAAAAGTGAGCTGGAAAACTCATGGTTAGTGCAAATCATCGATTTGCCCCCCTGTGCGTGATATCTTGAGGCCCGGATCTTTTTGTCAAATATTTATTTAATTTTAAGCTTACCAGGAAAATGAGGTTTTTGAAGAAGTCAAAATTGACTTGGTCGTATTTGACTTAGTCTCCTCAAACGGGCAGATTAGTTTTAACAAGCAAATTAGTTTTAACAGTCAAATCTGTTTTGCATCAATCATATTTCTAACGTTATTATTTCAATAGTCATATTTTTAACAAACCTAACGTTGCTTTCTGTTTCTAAACGTCTCTTTTTCCTTCTATAAATTATGTTCACTTCTGTTGTTTTATACACGACCTTTCTGCTTCTACAATTATATACTTTCTTCTCCTTCTTCGTCTAGGTTACTTACTATTACAAAATCTCTTGTAGTTCTTGGATCTTTGTCAAACAGGAAGAGTCTGCTGTATCCTGGGAAATTTTCGTTTATACCGAAATAATCCTTAAGGGCAATGCTTAGCACGGTACAGACTTCACAGTTTTGCTATTTCATTTCAAGTCACGTTAGATAACAATCTCAAGGATTATGGAACCACAACACGCCGCTCCCTCAGCCAACAACGGGTCTAACAATGCTACCCCACAAAACCCACCTCCAGTTGGTGCCACAGTTACGTATGCTAAACCTTTCCCAGATGTTTCTAAAATTGAAATGTTCGGAAGGTGGCAAGAGCGTGTCTACTCCGTTCTAGACATGCATGACGTCGCTAGTGCACTCATAGATCAAATGCCAGACACATCTGCTGACCAGAAAAAACTTGACGATTGGACTTATGCCAATAAGGTTTGTAGGCACACAATTCTAACCACATTATCTAACGAATTATGTCTACTGTTCATATAAGGAAACCAACAAAATTTGGGAGTCTATGATACTCAAATATACTAATGAGGACGCTGGCAAACAAAAGTTCGTCATTGGAAACTACTACTGATGGGAGATGACAGATGAAAATGATATCAAAAATCAAATCAACCAATACCACAAACTATTAGAAGAGTTGAAGGCTGAAAACATCACATTATCTGATGAGTTCGTTACAGGATTGCTAATTGAAAAACTACTTCAATCTTGGAAGGACTACAAACAACAACTTAAACACAAAAACAAACAACTGTCACTTGCTGATCTGATCACCCACGTAATTATTGAGGACACGAACAGGAAGGAGCTCAAAGCTGCAATAGCAAAAGCATTGGCTTCAAGGGCAAACATGGTACAAGTTAACAAGAAAAGGTACGAAAATAAAAATAACAAAAGGTCTGATTACAATAAGCCTAACTACGTGCTAAGAGTGAATAATTCCACTTTCAAAAAAAGTGGAGGAAACTGTTATGTTTGTGGCAAATCAGGCCATCGAGCGGCTCAAATGCAGACACAGGAAGAGAAATGACAATCCTCCTAAGGCAAATTTGGTCGAAGGACATGACATAATTACTGCGGTCATTTCTCAAGCCTTGTTGATGGCCAATGTGAATGATTAGGTGGTAGACTCTGGGACTACCAGACATATCTGTGCAAACAGAAATATGTTTACCTCTTACAATTTTGTAGGGGATGGAGAAGAACATGTTTATCTTGGTGATTCCCAAACTGCTGAAGTTTTTGGGAAAGGAAAAGTTTTTCTGAAACTCACATCTAGCAAGACCTTAACTCTCAATGAAGTGCTTCATGTACCTAGCATAAGGGCAAATTTAATTTCTGTGGCCTTGCTAGGAAAGGTTGGGGTTAAGGTTTCTTTTGAGTCTGACAAAATAGTGATGACCAAAAATAATGTCCTTGTAGGGAAAGGTTATTGTAATCAGGGACTGTTTGTACTAAATATTGCTAAAATTAATAAAAATGCTTCTTCTTCTTCTACGTATATGATTGACTCTATTGATATGTGGCATACTAGATTAGGACATGTTAGCGCTGTTTATATTAAGAAAATGCAATATCTTGGATTAATTTCTGGTTTTAGTGATACATGCTTAAATAAATGTGAAGTATGTGCTGAATCAAAAATAACTAAAAAATCATATTTATCCATAGAAAGAAAAATTGAAATTCTTAAATTAATTCATTTTGATTTAGGAGACTTAAAACAAACTATGATTAGAGGTAGTAAAAAATATTATGTAACTTTTATTGATGATTTTTCTAGGTACACTAAAGTATATTTACTTAGAAATAAAGATGAGACTTTTGATATATTTCTAGTATATAAACCAGAAGTAGAGAATCAATTAAATAAAAGAATTAAAAGAGTTAGATCAGATAGAGGTAGTGAATACACTGTATTTAATGACTTTTGTGAAAAAGAAGGAATAATTCATGAAATTACACCCCCTTACTCTCATCAATCCAATGGAGTAGCTGAAAGGAAAAATAGAACCTTAAAAGAAATAATGAATGCCCTTTTAATTAGTTCTAATGCACCTGATAATTTTTGGGGTGAAGCCATATTAACTGCATGTCACTTACAAAATAGAATTCCTTATAAGAAAACAGGTAAAACACCATATGAGTTATGGAAGGGTTGTAAGCCTAACTTGAAATATTTAAAAGTGTGGGGGTGTTTAGCTAAAGTGATATTACTTGAACCTAAAAAGAGGAAAATAAGCTCTAAGACTTCTAATTGTATGTTTATTAGGTATGCTGATCATAGTGCTGCATATAGATTTTTAGTTTTAAAAAGTGATGTGCTTGATTGCAAGTCTATAATTGAGACAAAAAACGCTGAATTTTTTGAGCATGTTCTTCTCTTATAATTAGATAATTTTTCTGAAGCTCCAGCACAACATTTATCTGATAATTTATATGAGGATTTGAGAAGAAGTAAAAGACAAAGAAAAGAAACTTCTTTTGGAAATAATTTTTACACATATCTTATTGATGATGACCCTTTAACTGTCTCTGAAGCTTTTCCTTCACCCGTTGCACCTTTTTGGAAAGAAGCCATTAATTCTGAAATTGATTCAATTACAAAATGTAATACTTGGGTTTTAGTAGATTTACCTTTTGTAGCAAAACCAATTAATTACAAATGGATTTTTAAAAGGAAATATAACTCGACGGATCAATTGAAAAATATAAGACTAGATTAGTAGCAAAAGGTTTTACTCAAAAACAAAATGTTGACTTTTTTTATACATTTGCTCATGTAACTAGAATTTCTTCTATTCGAGTTTTGATTGCTTTAGCCTTTGTACATAATTTGGTTATTCACCAAATGGATGTTAAAACAGCCTTTTTAAATGGTGATTTAGAAGAAGAAATTTACATAGTATAACCTGAGGGGTGTGTAGTTCCTGGACAAGAAAATAAAGTATGTAAGCTTCTCAAATCTTTATATGGTCTAAAACAAGTACTTAAGTAGTGGCATGAAAAGTTTGATCAAACTTTAATTTGTGATGATTTTTCTTCTGTTGAAGTTGATAAATGTGTATATACAAAATTAGTAAATGATGAATGTGTGATTATTTGTCTATATGTGGATGACATGCTAATTTTCGGTACTAGCCATGACATAGTGCATCAAACAAAATATTTTCTTGCATCTAAATTTGACATGAAAGACATGGGTGAAGCTCATATAATTCTGGGTATTAAAGTCATAAGGAAGTGTGATAGTATAATATTATCACAAGAACATTATGTTGAGAAACTTCTAAAGAAGTTTGGACATTTTGATGTCAAACATGTGAGTACCCCTTATGATGCTAACACTCAGTTAAAGAAAAACAGAGGTGATCCTGTTACCCAGTCTCAGTATGCACAGATTATTGGGAGTCTGTTGCATTTGATGAATTTCACTTGACCTGACATAGCATATGTTGTATGCAGATTGAGTAGATATACATATAATCCTAATAATGATCACTGGGCTGCTTTGGCTAGACTAATGAAATATTTGAGAGGTACCATGAACTATGGTATTTTTTTTAGTGGATTTCCTTTTGTATTAGAAGGATGTAGTGATGCTAATTAGAGCTCAGATTCAGATGAGATCAAATCCACCAGTGGCTATGTGTTCACCTTTGGTGGTGGTGCAGTGACTTAGAGATTAGCCAAACAAACAATAATTGCAAAATCTACCATGGAGTCAGAGTTTATTGCTCTGGAGAAAACCGGTAATGAGGCCGAGTGGTTGAGAAATTTCTTAAAAAATATTCCATTAGGAATAAAACTAATCTCTTCTGTGTCTGTGCATTGTGACAACAAGGCGGCAATATCTATTGCAAGTAATAAAACTTTTAATGGTAAGAACAGACACAATAGGTTGAGACATAAAGTGATAAAGCAGCTGCTGAAAGATGGAATTATATCCATTGATTATGTGAAGTCAGAAGTGAACTTGGCCGATCCTCTAACTAAGCCTTTGGGAAGGAACTTAATATATATCACATCGAGGGGAATGAGACTTAAGCCAATTTGAAACTAACAGTGATGGTAACCTAACTTTTATGAGTGGAGATCCCATGAAAAAGTTCATATAGGTAATAACAAGTCACTTGTTAGTACTGCTAGCACTTTGTTTGTCCCTTCCTATGATGTGAAAACCATGAGAAGTGCTAGACTGCATTTATTGTGAGGATAAGCTAAATGCTTTTAATGAGTTTCATATCCCTTATGGGTGGTGTATAAAGTGCAGGACACACTTGATGAAATCACTTATATGAGTATGGAGTGGGGTCGTTCCTATGAGATAATGGCATAGTCTCTAGAGCACTCATGAACAACCAAGCAAGCGCATGGTCAAAAAGTACAAAACAACGTTAACACAAGAGATAAGTAAGGGTGTAAATGTAATCAAATAAGATTCTAATTTACACGAAAAATGTTTTGGTTCATAGAAGTTTAAACTTCACTAATTACATTATAAGTTAAAGTCCTATTTACTTAGGTCTGGTTCATAGTCCAGAAGACACTAGATTCGAAACATTTGCACTGATGATGTAACCCAGATTCTGTTTTTATTTATTGTTTTTATTTTAATATTCTTTTGAAATATGTGGGGGATTGTTGTGAAAAGTGTATTTTCAAAAGAATAAGTCCCACATTGGTTGGAACTAAGTCTTTGGAAGAGTTTATATTTCAACTTGTGTTTTGGGCTTTGTAAGAAACAAATAATGTGGTGGGCCTGCACGCACAAAAATGGGCTGGGAAAATCATGGTTAGTGCAAATCATCGATTTCCCCCCTTACGCGTGATATCTTGAGGCCCGAATCTTTTTGTCAAATATTTATTTAATTTTAAGCTTACCAGAAAAATGAGGTTTTTGAAGAAGTCAAAACTAACTTGGTCATATTTGACTTGGTCTCCTCAAACGGGTAGATTTATTTTAACGAGCAAATTAGTTTTAACAGTCAAATCTGTTTTGCAACAGTCATATTTCCAACGTTATTATTTCAACAGTCATATTTTTAACAAACCTAACGTTGCTTTATGTTTCTAAACATCTCTTTTTCCTTCTAAAAATTTTGTTCACTTCTGTTGTTTTATACACGGCCTTTCCGCTTCTACAATTACATACTCTCCTCTTCTTATTCGTCTGGGTTACTTACTATTACAAAATCTTTTGTAGTTCTTGGATCCCTGTCAAACAGGAAGAGTCTGTTGTACCCTGAGAGATTTTCGTTTATACCAAAATAATCTTTAAAGATAGTGCTTAGCACACTACAGACTTTACAATTTTGCTATTTCATTTCAGGTCACGTTAAACAACAAACTCCAAGCTCATAGCTTGACGGCTAGGCTTCAACTTAACATTCACTTTCACCTAGTGAGGCTGTGTGAGCCAACTGTTTTTTTTTTTTATTTTACACTGGAAAAAAGTGGATGGTATTAAGAGGGACACAAAAGATCTAAGCGTGGAAAAAATGTATTTTATTTTATACAATTATTATATAGAAAAATTCCTAGTTACTCAAGCAACATGACATTGTTCTTCCTCTCTATTATTAAATGACGTAGCTACATGGTAAAAAAAATAATCATAATTTTTTATATTAATTTTTTTCACATTACTTTTTATATTATTTCTCATATTATTTAATTACATCATTTCTTTTATTATTTTTTCACTTAATTATAAATATTAAAAAATATGATAAAAAATGATGTAAAATAAAAAATAATGTAAAAATATTATTTTCCTAAAAAAATGACAAAATTACTGTCTTCCTTAATTTTAAAATATTAAATTGAGTCTCACATGCTTTCTCATTAGTAAAGAAATTTTGAATATCTAATTTCACTATATGATATCTTTTCAGAAAAAGAAGAAAAAATCTTTCACTTCGGCATCCCACCGAAAAAACGAAGAAATAATCTTGCACTATGACATCCATCAAAGTGGCAACTTAGGTGGCAGAAGCAGATTCATGTTGATGATCTACGAATTGTTCTTCTTGTGCAATGAACTATGCAAAAAATGTTGATCTTAAAGCAAAGGCCTTGAAGACAGCCCAGGCTTTGAAATCAGGTGGTGGCCCAATGTTTAAGAAGAAAGCTAAGAAGATCAAGACTTCAGTCATATTTCACCGGCCCAAGACATTGAAGAAGGATAGGAACACCAAGTATCCTCGCATTAGTACCAAGAAACAAATTGGACCATTACCATTGTCACATTCTTAAATTTCCTCTAACTACTGAGTCTGCAATGAAGAAGATTGAGGACAACAATTCACTGATTTTTATTGTTGACATCCTTGCTGACAAAAAGATGAGTAATTTTAATTGCACATATTTTTATTTATATTATCTCATATTTATATAATTTTTATCTCATCTATTTATATTTAATCTAGTTTCATATCATTTTTGGCATATTTCTACCATAATTCTAATATATAAGTAAATATGAGATACACATTATTTTTTTCAAAGAAAATTAAAGATGTTATAAAGAAAATGTACAACATTCTAACCAAGAAAGTGAATACTTTGATTGATATAAAAAATACAATAATCTTATCAGCACTCACAATTGCACAACATATACACATACATAAACATAAGAGGAAACAGTTACAGATTCAAAAATTTTAAATAATGAAGACAAATATTTTTGTGATTAAAGTAGATACGAGTGAGTCAATTATTGTACAATCCATAGCCCACCATCTGTATGCTACACATCCAACATGTTTTTTTTTTTCACTTTTCTTCTTTGTTAAAATTATTACTTCCTTATTAAGTTTGCTTTATAATATTACATTGTAAAACTTTTTGCCGATAAAAAGGCTTGCCTTGTACCATGTTTAGCATCAAAATCAAAGTGAATGAAAGAGTTAAAAGCACTTCTCTTCGTCTTCGTTGCTGCGGGAGTTGAGTGTGTAAGTGAAAAAAATTCTCTTCAGAGATGTTAATATTTTCAATTATTATTAGTTTGTAGAGATAAAAAAATGTAAGAAAAAAATTTTATATTCTAAATATATTAGTATTAAATTTATGCAAATATTATTAAAAAATAAAAAATAATATTATATGAATATATTCAAATATTAAATCACGTGTTATTAAAAAATAAAAAATAATATTATATAAATTTTATTTTTTATCACTATAAATTTATTAATTTATTTGAATATAAAAATAAAAATTATACATATTAAAAATAAAAAAATATAATTATATAAAATAAAAAAATTCTAAAATAAAGTGAAAACAAGTATATATTCCTTTTTTCAATTACACACTCAACTCACTCAACCTAAAAGAGGAATGCGAAATGCTTTTAACTCAATTATTGTACAATCCATAGCCCACCATCTGTATGCTACACATCCAACATGTCTTTTTTTTTTTTTTTTTTTTGCTTTTCTTCTTTGTTAAAACTACTTCCTTATTAAGTTTGCTTTATAATATTACAGTGTAAAACTTTGCCGATAAAAAGGCTTGCCTTGTACCATGTTCAGCATCAAAATCAAAGTGAATGAAATTGAGTTAAATGTTGAGTACCAGAGTTATAGAAAATAGTATCACACAATTAAAATTGAGTTAAAAAAAGAAGAACTGACACATAATATTTAACGTGAAAAATCCTCTAATGATGATGAGGGAAAAACCAAGAACAAGAGTAGAAAAGTTTTTACTATGAGGAAGAAATTACAAGACCTCTCTCTAAATAAAAAGAGAGAACTATACAAGAGAAAGAAGAGAAATTTTGAGATTATTTATAAAAAGAACTTAAGCCTCTTTATATAGGCTTTCAAGAGCCTCCATCCTCAAGAACCCATCAACGTGGGACTTCTAAAACAACAATTCTCCCACTTGAAGATTTGATTGAGTCAATCATATCTTCACACCACTCTTTCTACCTTGTCATTCCATGTTGCTTACGTTTCTGATAGGTCATAGGAGGATCGACACCAAATAAACTTGTCAGTGTTGATTGGCTTTGTCATAACATCTGCTAGGTTGTCTTTGGTGTGAATCTTTTGCATATCCACACTCCCTTCTTCTACTACTTCTCGAACAAAATGATACTGGATACCTATGTGCTTTGTCCTTGAATGAAAAGCTGGATTCCTTGTAATGTGCAAGGCACTCTGACTGTCACAATACACAGTAATTATCTGCTGCTTGTGTCCGAGTTCTTCTATTAACCTTTTAATCCAAATAGCTTCCTTACAAGCTTGGGTAGCTGTCATGTATTCAGCTTCTGTAATAGATAGAGCTACAACAGTCTGTAACTTAGATAACCAGCTAACCGCTCCTCCTGTAAGTGTGAACACATAACCAGTAGTAGATTTTCTTTTATCAAGATCACCTGCAAAATCTGAATCAACATAACCCCTGACAATAAATTCTGATCCTCCAAAACATAATGCAACACCTGAGGTTCCTTGAATGTATCTTAGGATCCTCTTAACAGTATTCCAATGCTCTTTACTAGGATCTGCTATATAACGACTGACCGCTCCCACTGCTTGTGCAATGTCTGGTCTTGTACATATCATAGCATACATAAGGCTTTTCCACTGCTGATGCATATGGTACTCGAGACATTTCCATCCTCTCTGCTTCACTGCTAGGACTCATACTTGAGGATAATTTGTAATTAACAGGAAGTGAGGTAAAGACTGACTTACAATCTTGCATATTGAAGTGCTGCAAGATTTTCTTCAAATAGTTCTTTTGAGAAAGCCAAATCTTCCTATCTTTTCTGTCTCGGTGAATTTGCATCCCTAAAATCCTGTTTGCTGGTCCCAAGTCCTTCATATCAAATTCCCTAACCAATTGTACCTTCAATTCTTGGACTCGATCTTTGTTGGGGCCTACCACCAACATATCATCCACGTACAACAGCAAGATGATGAAATCATCATCACTAAACCTCTTGTAATATGTACAATGGTCTGAACTCAGTCTGTTGTATTTGAGGTTAATAATGAAGGAGTCAAATCTCTTGTACCAACACCTTGGCACCTGCTTTAGACTGTACAGAGATTTGGTTAACCTACAAACCAAGTTTTCTTCTCCTTGTTCTTTAAAACCTTCTGGTTGAAGCATGTATATCTCCTCTTCAAGTTCTCCATGAGGAAAAGTAGTTTTCACATCTAATTGTTCAAGATGTAAATCAAATACAACACACATAGCCAGGACTACTCTGATAGTAGTAAGTCTGACAATTGGAGAGAATATTTCATTGAAATCAATTCCTTCTTTCTGAGCATATCCTTTGACCACCAGCCTTGCACGATATCGTTCCACTTGATCGTTGCCATCTCTTTTGATCTTATAGACCCATTTGTTACCAATGGCTTTCCGTCCCTTTGGAAGTTCAACAAGTTCCCATGTCTTGTTTCTATGTAGGGCTTCCATTTCTTCTTCCATTGCTGCTATCCATAGAGAAGCTTCTGAGCTACTCACAGCCTCCTGAAAGGTTGACAGTTCTCCTTCTTCTGTTAGAAGACAATATGCATCGTGGCTTGCCATAACATAGTCTGAGTGCCATGATGGTGCTCTTATATGACGAGTTGATCGCCAAACTTCTGTATCATTGGCCTCATATGGTTCTTGTTCCTCGTGCTCTGGTTCTTGTTCTGCTTCAAAGGAATCTTCGTCTCCAACTTTTCTATCTATCTGTACCGTAATAGTCTCTTTCAAAGTGTTATCATCTTCTTGTTCTCTTTGTAGTTCATTTTTTGCAAATATCACATCTCTGCTGACAATAACCTTGTGGGCAGTGGGATCCCACAGGCGATACCCCTTAATATCGTCAGCATAACCCAAGAATATACATTTCCTGGATTTTAGATCCAGTTTCGTTCTTTCTTAGGAATTGTACATCACATATGCAGGACATCTGAACACATGAAGATAAGAATAATCTGCTGGCTTGCCATTCCACATCTCCATTGGTGTCTTTAAACCAATTGCAGTTGATGGTGACCGATTTATCACGTAACAGGCGATTTTGACTGCTTCTGCCCAGAAAGACTTGGCTAGACCTGCAGTTCGCAACATAGCTCTTGTTCTTTCTAGGAGAGTTCTATTCATCCGCTCTGCTACACCATTCTGCTGAGGTGTGTGTGCAACTGTAAATTGCCTTTGGATACCCTCTTGCTTGCAAAATGCGAGAAAATTACCATTTGTATATTCTCTTCCATTGTCTGTCCTCAAGCACTTGATCCTCTTTCCGGATTCAAGTTCTACTCTTGCTTTGAAGTCTTTGAAGATTGGAAACATATCTGACTTCTTCTTGATTGGGTACACCCATAATCTCCTAGAGAAATCATCAATGAATGATACAAAGTATTTTGCTCCTCCTAGGGACATTTCTGGTGACTCCCACACATCAGAATGAATCAAGTCTAGTATGCGATTGCTTCTAGCAATTGATCTATCAAACTTTAATCTATGCTGCTTGCTTGTAACACAATGCTCACAAAGAGGTAAGTTTACCAATTTGAGCCCAGGAAGGAGATCTAGTTCCGCAAGAATCTTCAAACCACGTTACGACATGTGGCCTAATTTGCGATGCCACATTATCGTTAATTCTTCATGGCCTGCTGATGCAACTGATGCATCTGCCTTTTGTAGCATATCTCCCACAAACATGTATAGATTTGCAGCGATCTTTTCAGCTTTCATCACCACAAGAGCACCTTTAACAACCTTCAAGATCTCACCTTCAATATGAGTCTTGCACCCGAGGTCATCCAATTGCCTAATAGACAATAAATTCTTCTTTAAACCTTTCACATGTCGTACCCCTTGAATTGTGCGAATAGTACCATCGTGTAATTTTATTTTGACAGTACCAACTCCAGCAATCTCCAAGGCATAATCATTTCCCATGAATACAGATCCTTCTGAGATAGGTTCATAAGTACTAAACCAATCTCGTTGTGAAGTCATGCGCTATGTTGCTCCTAAATCCATAATCCAAACATCATTGAGCTATTTTTCGCCTTTGGAACCAATTGCTACTTCACTGTAAAGGATTTCTCTATCATCAGAGGTACTTGCAACACATCCTTGAGATGTTGTTGCTTCAGGAGCTTTATCTGCATTTTTCTTGTTGTGCCAACAATCTTTCTTCAAGTGCCCTCTCATGCCACAAAGGTAGCATTTCAAGTTCTTCCTTCTTCGTGACTTTGATCTACTCTGATTTCGACTCCCACTAGAACCACGTTCCGTTGATCTTCCTCTCGTCATCGACAAAGCCTCTGCTTGCTTTGAGCTTTCTAATCTGTCTTCTTTGTTCTTCCGCCTAGATTCTTCTTTAAGAATAGCAGCAGCAACATCATCAAATCGAAGATTATCAGCAACATTATTATTTGTTATGTTGATGATGAGTTAATCATAAGAGTCAGGTAGACTTTGAAGTAGAAGCTCTGCACGTTCATTTTTCACCATGTTGTATTCTGATGCTGTAAGCTGAGAAAATAACGTGTTCAGATTGTTGATGTGATCCGGTACTGTCATGGATTCACTGATTCGAAGTGTATAAGCCTTCTTTTTAAGAATATTCGGTTGTGAAGTGACTTGACCTCGTACAATTTGGTGAGAGCATCCCAAATCTCCTTTGCCGTCCTTTTTTTTGCAACACTTGACAAAACTGAATCTGCCAAAGTTAGATGCAGGTTGCCAACAGCATTGTCATTCATCTCCTTCCACTTGTCATCAAGTATCCCAGTGGGTCTGCCTTTAATTGTTGCTAAGCAATTGTCCTTCCTCAAGATTGCCTTTATCTTCAGTTTCCATAAGGAGAAATTATTCCCATTGAACCTCTCAATCTCATATTTTGTCGCCATGATATTGACAACGATCTGTTTTTCAACTGAACCGGCTTACTCTATTTCACCGTGAATAGTACCGTATACGTGAACAGTATTATATATTTATACCATATAGGGACAAACCTCATATACGTTAACAATACTGAAAAAGTATACAACTATACATATAAATAGTAACCATGAACAGTATCCGTATACTAGAATAGTGCCGTATTATGGAATAGTGATCGTAGACCGTGAATAGTGTATCAGGCAAGTTCCCAAGAAAGAGAGGTGGGTCACTAATAGACACGCTTAAATACCAAGTCTTTCCTAGCCAGAACTTTTCTAGACATACACTCCCACACTACCACACTTTAATTCTAGCAACAAGAATAATTCTTTTCTGATGTGGAAGATCAATCAATACTGCAACTAGGGGTGTAAACTGGTTCAGGTAACTCGACCAACCCGAACCGAACCAATAAGATTGGTTTGGTTTGGTTTGGATATTTTGATCGGTTCGGATAAAATCCAAACCAATAAAGACTCGATTGGTTCGAGTCTCGGATTTTAAAATCTCACCCCGAATCCGAACCAAACCAAACTAGTATTTATTTATTTTTTTATTTTTTTTGTAATTTACGGTAACTAACTTAGCTTTTTTGGTTACTCTTTGAGTCTTGTTCAGATTTCATTTCACCGAAGCTCATCTTGCTCAAACTCAAACTCACACTCGATTCTGCCTCACCGAAGCTCGTCGTCCATCGTCTGTTGTTCGATTCTGCCTCACTGAAGCTCGTTGTCCGCCGTTTGATTCTGCCACACCGAAGCTTGTCGTCCGCTCCGCCATAGCTTAGGGCCAGATCTGCTCCGCCACAACTCACCCACCACCGTGCAGCGCCAGATCTGGTTTAACTCTGAGGATAAATATAAATTTTGCAATTTAATCTCTCTCTAGATTTATCCTTTTCTTACTCTGAACGACAATGGCGAAAGTGCTTCTTCTGCAACTTCGTTTATTGCTGTTGCTTCTTCTTCCTGAACAACAGTGTTGTTTTGCAGCTCCTCTGCCAATATTCAACTTCTCATTCTCCACTTTGTGACTCTTCTTCTCTTTCGCCTACATTTTGAATCCCCTGGATTCGTTGAACTTCTTCTTACACCCACCGACTCAACTCAGGTGCATTTTGCCTTTTCCTTTCACTTCTTACATCCTTATTCTTCTTTTATCCTTGATCTTCAGTTATTTTGTAAAGTCATGGCGAGGTTGTTTGTGGTGAATCTGGAGGGGAAGATCTACAGCTGCAAACACTGCCGCACCCATCTAGTGCTCTGCGAAGACATCGTCTCCAAGGTTCCATTTTTATCCCTTACCCACTTTTGTCGACTCAATAATTTTTCTAGGTCTCTAACATTTTTAGTAGATTTTTATCCCCGTGTTGTTAATTCATCTGTTATACATGATTTTGTGCTATGTAATGTGATATGAGTAGCCAATGTAATCTCTGTTATATGTAGAAACATTCACAGTCTGTGATATTCATACGGAGTTCTATTATTAAGGATAGATAATGTTGGCTGTTACGCTTATGTGATTCCAATTTGATCAGAGTCGATTACTTGAAGGAGATGAGGATTTTGTGCTTCTTTTCCATTATTGCTTTGTGGTTGCTTAATGTGCGCAACTTAGAACATGTGTGCTTTTCTTTAGAAGCTTAGAAATGCTTGTTGCTTCTTGTATCATGCTTTTCACGGTGTCAAACGTTTTATTTACCTACTTATACTCCACAAGCCATGAAGATCATTTTTGGATTATTTTTCATGAGTATGTGTTTATTCTTGTTTATCATTTCTAGCGGTAGGTGGAATGAATTGCTTATCAAGGTATGGTTTTCCTTTATTATCTACTTCTAAAACTATAACTCTATGCTGCATGTTTTTTGATAGTTACTTTTCTGAAAAAAAGGGGGGATCTGACTCTCTTTATATGGAGAGAAGTTAGATGTCTTCTAGATAATTTGCCTTCTGCTGTGACATGGTTAGTTCAACGTATTTCACAGAGAAACTGTGGATATCCATGCTATTCTGAATTTGATATTTTCATACTTTTGTGAATATAAGATCTGCAAGTAAAGTAGCTTAGTTTTAGGCCTCCTTGTCTCTTTACATGCGGAAGAGTGCTCCTACAAGTAACATTGTTGTTCTTCTCAGGTAGAATTTGCACCGTATTTATTATTTAAAATTTTAGATACATTATGTGCACTTTTATATATTACATGTATAGTTGTTTAGCTAATTTTTGTGTTAAAAAAATAATGATCAATCCGATCACCTGAACCAAACTAAATCATAGATGTTTGGTTCGGTTCGGTTCGGATTTGACTATCAAAAAATAAGAAAATCGAACCAAATCAAACCAATTAATTTTGATTGGTTCGGATTTATTTTTCTCCAAAACCCGAACCAAACCACTCACTTACACCCCTAACTGCAACCACAGAGCATACTAAGAATTTTCTTCTGAACCTTACACCATAGTAACTTGGAGCTCTGATACCACTGTTGGGTACCAGAGTTATAGAAAACAGTATCACACAACTAAAATTAAGTTGAGAAAAGAGGAACTGATACACAATATTTAACGTGAAAAATCCTCTAATGATGATGAGGGAAAAACCATGAACAAGAGTAAAAAAGTTTTTACTATGAGGAAGAAATTACAAGACCTCTTTATAAATACAAGGAAAGAACTATACAAGAAAAAGAAAAAAAAATTTGAGATGATTTACAAGAGGAACTTAAGTTTCTTTATATAGGCTTTCAAGAGCTTCCATCCTCAAGAACCCACCAATGTGGGACTTCTAAAACAACATTAAAAGCATTTCTCTTCCTCTTCGTTGCTGCGTGAGTTGAGTGTGTGAGTGAAAACAATTCTCTTCGAAGCGAATAATATATAGGTGTGAATTCAATTCAGCAGCGTGAGTTGGCATTATGTCTAGGAGTTATAGATAGCGTGGACTACAAGGAGTCTTCGCTTGTTAGAAACTTTGGTGAATCTCGGGTAGATAGCTCTTCAACAAAAGATCTAAAGTCTACTACATCAAATGGAATCGATAAGAGAGGTTTATTGCAATGTAATATGACGCAAGCTTCAGTATATCACTGGCCCAATTTAGAGAAGATTGCGAAATTTGGTGCAAGTCATCTGGATTCTAAAGCTGCTTTTGTTATGTTTTCTACAAGTATGCATGTACATCCAAAAAACATTTTATATTTTTGGGTAGGAAGGTCTTATACTTCTCAGGTTCGGTTAGATAGTGATAGAGAGCTAGATTATCTAGGAAACGTTGACTGGAATCGAATTGGTTGTGATGACTAATGTCCTTGAGCGGTTTAGTTTCCAAAAGGACGCAATCATCGAGGTATGACCTTATCTCTCTTTTTCCATAGTCTGCTTTGTCCTAAAAAACATAGATACAGACACAGACTCGTGATAAGACACGTATACAAATATGAAAACACATTAAATTTAAAAAATTATAAGATACAAATATAATATATATCAAATTTAAAAAATTATAAGATACAAATATATATATATATATATATATATATATATATATATAAAATTAAAAAAATATAATTTGTTAATATCATTTTTATAAATTTAAAGATTTATAATATTTTAATATATATCATATGTGTTAATATTTGCTACTAGTAAGCTCTTTTTAAAAAATATGAAACATAATTTCTATTGACATATTCTAAAAAATCTCCTAAATTAACTTCTGCTAATAAAACTAACCATATACAAGTACATATGCATAAAAAAAAATTAATTAGAGGAAATATTAGTTTGAGGCAAACTTCGGTGATGGCGAAATTGACGGTATGGTACAAATAGAGGTAGAAGGAGCAGATGAAAATAATAGTGTGTAAAAAGATAAAACTTAAAATACTGGTATGTGAAAATAGTAGCTTGGAACGTCAGTCACGTGATTAGATTTAAGCGGATTACGAGCTTATTAATTGAACATTAGTCATGAAAACTAATTTTTTTAAAAAATATATATTAATGGACCATGTCCAAGTCATATCCTAGACGTGTCTAAGATGTATCTAAAATGAAAAAAAAATATTTTTTTATCAGATACATTTAGATATGTAGGACACGTATGTCATACAAATGTCCTTATATGTCTGACACAGACACATGTCTAACACACAGACACATCTCAAAAATAACGTATCCGTGCTTCATAGGTTTTGTCACATCATGCTTACAACTCTATGGTCCATGCTGTATATTGATTCCTTTGTTGTTACATATCATGATGACAGTTAGTTCAAATTGTTTAAACATCGAATTGAATACATGTTTTTTCTTTTTTTATTTTCCTTTTTTGGTTTATAGAATAAGAGATAGTTGCAACTGAATGCAATACTTGCTTTTATGAAAGTAAGTTTTTCAGCTTCACAATTAGATTTAGTTTATTTAGTTTTAACATATAGTTGCTATTGATCATATTGTTAATTTTGCCAACTTCTTATGACGTGAATGTTCCTGTTTTAAATAATTAAGTGCTTCTTCTTAACTCTACTGTAGAACATATTAAATTCTCAACTGTCTGGGTGTAAGCATATATCTGATGACTAAATGACTGATGTCGAATGGGATATGCCAGTGGCAACCAATATTTTATTCAGGTGTTTAAATATCTTTAGGATTTGTACTTTTGATACCATGGTCCTCCACCAGTTCCAGTACTTTCAATTTTTCAATTTGTGTTGATATTCTGGGAAATTTGATGGGTTTTCAAAATTCTAATTTGTTCTAGTTTACGTATGTGAATATAAGATTGATTTAGATAGTTTGATCAAGGTGATTTTTATTATTTGATGTCCTAGAATCAGTTTGTGATAAATTTGTGCAGGCCTCACAGAATTATTAAAATTATGTATTTAAGAAACTTCTATCAGAAAAATTATTCAAGTTTCATAACCTGAAAGACATGTTTATAAGTAATTTCCCAGTTCTTAGTGTTTGATCTCCAGATTACTCCCACTTTTATATTTCTTAATATAAAAGAAATACAACCAGCAGAGAAATTGTGATTGTTTTCACAGTTAAAAATACACTATGCCACAAGGTATAAATGGCATCCGGCTACATAATTGATCTATGAACAAAGAATGCAGAAGAAGGAAATTAATCAGCAGAAGGATTTACTGTATCCAGAATGCAACCATCGTGGACAATATGCTTCATCTCTATGACAAAATTGTCCTGAAGGAATCCAAATCCAAAAGTACCATTTTGGTACTGCCAAACCCTTCACTCTGCACTCCTTGGATTTACTGGTCCAGCCAAGTCCGGAATAACTAAATCATAACTAGAGCTTATGTGAAGAATTTGATGTACCACTTCATTCTCTAACAAATGGAACTGCTGAATTTGATTTACCACTTCATCATCTGACAAAGGGAACTGCTCATGAATTTCATTGACTGGTTGAAGTGGTCGAAGATGAATGCGACTATCATACAAAGATTCTTCCTCCAGAGAAAAGGGAGACTCCAGAAATGTAGCCTTAGATGTCCAGAAAACTGGGGCATAGTTGGAAAAACGTTTTGGAGGATCCCTAACTCGGCAGGTAATGCCCCCATTGTCATCATATGCCACAAGGTAAAAGGCTAAACTCATGTCATCACAAATTCCTTGCAACAATGATAGCAAAGAGTCCATCATACCACCAAATCAAAAGCTCCACCATCATCCCTCTCCACCCGAAAACACCCAGATCTGCAACCCAACACCACCACACCACCCTCAAGCCATCACACCAGCCGCTGTACCCTGTCACGCCTTCTCCCCCACCTCTGTTTCGCTCCGCCTAAGCCAACGAAAATAGACCTGCAACTTAGACCGCGAGCCAACATCAACCACCACTCCGAGTCACCACTCCACCCCACCCCACCACCACACGAAGAACAAACTTCAACTTGAACAAACAATCAATGAAAAAAAAAACTCATCTATTCAATAGAACAATCAAAGAAAAAAAACAAACTTCAACCAGAAATGTGCAAAGAACCAGATCTGAGATTCAGAATCCAGAACAAACTTCAATCCAGATCCAGATCCGCACGAGCCTGGAAGAGGAGGTCGGGAGTGGTGTAGAAGGAGAGGGCAGTGACGATGCCCAAGGAAGAGGTGGCGGAGAGGTTGTAAAGGTGGATGGTATCGTCAGAGCCGCTAGAGGCCACAACGGAGCCGAAGACGGCGACGGTTTTGATAAGGGAGAGGTGGGAGGGGTAGGAGAAAAGAGGGGTTAGGGTTGGTGGGCTATTGCACAATCAGAGAATGTTGGGGGAGATGGAAGGTAAGATTGGAAGGAAAACTTTATCAGGTCTTCTCCTATGGGGGTGGCGAAGATAATTTTATCAAGTTATAACAGTATAAAAATTACTAACCTAATATTATAATACAATCATGTGAACATACCAAACATCTGATATAACTATACTATTAGGTTTTCTTTATACAATGCACCAAATGCAGCCTTATGTTACATAGACTGACATAGCTTTTGCATATCCACGTTAGGAAAAAGAGAACCCTTAATTCCTTCTCTCTCACTATCTTACACGTGTAACATCCTAATACTGAAATCCTAGTATATCTGACATATACTTGGATAAACAGTATTAGTTATGTTACTTCTAACTTATTCATAAACTAATCCATAACATTTATACAAATAAATCATCATGGAGAGCCTTGTGGAAACAATATCCACTTATATACATAACTTTTCACTATTACATACCTGATTTTCTTTTACATCCTTAATCTCATATACATGGAAATAATAAAAAAAGAATCTATCTACTCAAAATAAAATCTAACTATACTATTCTTCATTCTTCACCTTCTCTGAGTTCTTGAATCTACAACCTGGATTTACATGGAACACACGGGGTGAGAATTCATAATTCTCAGTATAAGTGTACCAATACTAGCAGTCGTATAACAATATACAACTCATGAATATCTGAAATAAAACTTTAACTGACAATTAAATCATTAATTCTTACTTAGTCATAACATCATAAATAAATCTGTATAATTCTTCAAATTTCTATTCTTTACTCTAGGAACATACACATTCTCTCTTGATGTAATGTTCCCAGTCTAGCCATAACTCTGAACTAAATCCTCTTTACAAGATAAGACAGTTGCTCATACAACTGTCAATGCATGTTCAGAAGATAATAATCAATGATATTGAACCACCGCCCATACAATGGAACAATAACATTGAGCAACCACGCACAAACACAATAATAATCACACATCAAGTAATGCAATGATATTATGATGCATAATATGAGGTATGATTATGCTCAAACAAGGATATGGAATGGTGTAAGTGTAATGTCATAAATAATGTCATAAATCTCCATATCAGAGATTTACAATGTCATGAATGTCATGAACTTACTATTTCTTTCTTTGCAGTGGGGAGGGAATTTGTTACCTCCTTAACCCACTACCTTCTTTTCTGATTGGTTCCTCATCTTTACTTTCCTTTCTATAGTGGGGAGGGAATTTGTTACCTCCTTAACCCACTAATCATATATTCCATTACACAATAAAGGAGCAATAGCATAAACATTAAACTTTCTCCTTATACATTATCATACATGCTTGTAGATACATGCTTGTAGAGAGAGACTCATTCAACCTCACTTACCTTTACCATTCCTTTTATATTGCTTCTCAATATCATGATCATCAACATTATTTGATAATACGTATAAATCAATATGTTTCTCAATATTAAACCATATCATGGCTCAATCATATAAATAAATGAGCTAATTTTTTATGAACATTCTGTTTAATCCTAACACAAAAGGATAACAGAATATTTTCTTTAAAACTAGCATAATTAACACAACTTTATATAAGGTAGGTTAACCATGCCTCAATAATAAGTATTCCTATCAAATGTGTATTTCATATATATATATATATATATATATATATATATATATATATATATTATGGCTATACGTGACAGCTTTCCTGACAGCTTTCCTTAAATTTTTCATTTTTTTTGCCATCATTTCTATATTCTCTCATTATCAATCTGTATAATATATATATATATATATATATATATTATTTAATTACCAATCTAATTATTAGATCTTCTTGAATAGCCATTATTTCCTTCTAAAGGTGAATTCACGTTTTCATTTTCTGTATTCACGTTTTCATTCTCTATATAATTTATAATCCTCATTTCCTACCATTATGCCTATTTCATATCATATATTTATGTATACATGGTTGTACCATGCCCATTGTTTCTTTTCAACATAATATGATCAACATATCCACATATAAACTGTGACCATCTCATTTGCTTCCTTTCAAACCATGACCACTATAATTAACATGTAAGTGAATAACTTCACATTTCTTCATAATTCTCGGCTGGGCAGCAACCAAGAGGTGCCGGCCAGCCGCAGCAGCAGCAGCCTAGTGCTGCTGGAACAATAGCAGCAGCCCATTGCTGCTGGAAAAACAGCAGCAGCAACAACTTTGCTGCTGTTTCCAGTTTTCCTCTTCCATAATCCAAATAATTCACCCACACAACCATGAACTTTGATCATCTAACAATAATCTTAAACACTTTTCCACACAAATCTCGGACTAAACTTCACCCATCACCCATAAAAACCCACTTTGCAGCCCTCACAAATCATTGCCCAAACAAAACACAAACCATGTTCTTTAACACATTTACATCTCAAACAAGCTAACACTTAAACAAATTTTCGTTTTTAACCACAAAATCAGCCATGAACAGTACATGACCCATTTATTCTCAAGTTCCACCGTGAATGAACAGAAAGAAACAAAGTGGAAATGGAGAAGAAGAATCCCCCTACCTTGGTTGATCTCTAAACCTTTGATCTTTCCTTGTTCTTCCTCTCTTCTTCTTCCTTCTCTTCTCCTTTTCTTTTCGTTTCTCTGATTCTTCTCCCCCTCCCAGAAGCTGCGTGAGAGACAAGAGGGAGAAGTGAGAATTATCTCAATTTTAAGAATATGCCCCAAGGGCATTTTTGTCTTTTCATAGGCATTTACCATCTCTTGGGAATACTTTGATTTTATTATTTTAAACTTTTTAACCTTCATAAGTATTAAAATAAATCTTATGATTTATCTTAATACTTATCTTGTCATTTTTTTAATTTTTCATATCTGCACTAAGTTTATTCGATATCAAAATACTTATTCGGTGTGCTTAAAAATACCAAACGAACTCAATTTATCTTTAAACTTTTAACTATAACTTTTTTAACTCATTTATAACTTGAAAATAAATTGCCCATGTTTATTACCCTTAACTTAATCTTTAAAATCATTTCATAAGTCATTTTAAGTTACTTTTTATCTTCTGTGTTGTGACAAAGTGTTTAAACTAACGCAGAAAGTTCATTAAAGGTATAGTTGATTTCCTTAGCTATGAACAAGCAAATCTCTGAATGAGAATTTCTTAGTTGAAAGAAAAGAGGGATTGTATATCAGTCCTTTTTTCAAAATATACAAGTGGCAACTGTCTATTTTCAGCTTAGTTGGAAATTTTAAATTACCGAAAATGCTAGTATGATAGACAACCATGGCAATTAATCCACGGAATTCCGTGCAATGTAATAACTCTGTCCACAAGTAATCTTGGGCTGATCCAGAACTTGGGAAGTTTAAGCTAACTATGATCGGTAATTTGTGAAATCTCCATTGTTTTATGCACTATGTTTTTTAATTGGCTTTAATATTTTAAAAATTAAATTTTTTTTCATTTTCACAATTTTTTTATTTTAGCTTTCTTTACAAGTACTCTTGAGCTACTTGTTAAAAAAATCCTTTTTAATTTCAAGAATCTAAAATGATGAATAAAGTAACTTCAATGAATGATTGTTGGGAGCATTTTAATCAAACATGGTTGAGACACATATTTCGTTGTGCCCGTATGAAACCAATTAAAAGCTTTAATTCCCTTCTAAAAGGTGTATCATAACCATGAACTCGTTGATATCAGATTTCAACTTAATTGGGTTTTGTTGGTGCACCATGACGTTTCACTTGCTAGAAGGCTCAAGTTGATTCACCAAAGTATATTGATGACCAACGAGAACCCCAAACGTTTGAAACTGGGATTCCACGCCATGGCCTGGAGCCTCTCCAAGTTCCTAGCTGACTGTATAGTTATTACAATCTTTTTATATTCCACCATGTCTGCCTCAACTGAATGGAGCTTGACGATATATCTTCGCCATTTAAAGTGCAACCCCTTCAATCTGCCTATAAATAAATTCTACTTCGTATGGTTATCATTAACAAGGCATTTCGTAGGGATCTTTCACTATGGTGTCTACCAAAGTGATCCTGAAGCTTCTTATTGACACAAAGCGTGATAAAGTTCTCTTCGCTAAAGCATCGAAAGAGGTCGTAGACTTTCTCTTTAACTTGCTTTGCTTGCCTATTGGTACCGTTGTAAGGCTCCTAACCAAGAAAGGCATGGTGGGTAGCTTAGGCAATCTCTATGAGAACATCGAAAATCTCAACGAGTCTTACATGCAACCAAAACAAGATAAGGATGTTCTCTTGAAGCCAAGAGCTGCATTTTCTTCAACTGAAATCTATGGCCTTTTGCCTGAAAATGAATGCATTGTTGATGAGAACTCAGAAACTTCAAAGTTTTACATGTGTTCGAATCGCTGTAACTATAATGTGACATGTGATGATAGGACTCGTTGTCCACAGTGCAAGAATACTATGAACGGTGAAATACGTTATGCCAGCAAGAAGTTTGCAGAAGAGAAACTTTCTACTAACACTGGCTTTGTGAAAGAGGTTGTAACTTACATGGTGATGGATGATTTAGTCGTTCAGCCCATGTCAACCATATCAGGTATCACTTTGCTTAACAAGTTCAATGTCAAAAAGGTTGGTGCCTTACAAGAAAAGGTGGTTACGTTGGGGATGACAGAGGTATGTTATGTATGTCTATTAATATACAAGTATATCATAAGTGTTCTTAAAACTAATATGTTTTTATTCCTAATTTGTATTTGTTAAATATGATATCTATTGCGTGCATAAAAATTATAATGTGCACTTTGAATTTGTAGTTATTTCTGCAAATTTTAGTCTGTAAAATTCATTATGATGCCTTTTCAATACTTTTTTTTAACAGGGTATCATGCTACTGAAGGCTTCTCTGTAGTCGGAGATGGTTTTGACGAGTGTTTTCCTGAAGAATATAGGATCTTAATTAAGGACTCAAATAGTTTCATCTTCTATGAGCTTGAAATTGTTGAGACTTAAATTTATGGCTTTTTGCTTTTGTTTCAGATATAAGTTGCATCATTATGAGACGTTTTGTACTTCATTCCCTTACTTTAATTATCACCATGAATTGAACTTGGCACTAGTGTATTACATACTTACTCCTTTTTTTTTCATTTCTTTAATATTAAAATGACGAAACTACTGTCTTCCTAAACTTTAAAATATCAAATTGAGTCTCGCCTGCTTTCTCATTGGTGAAGAAATTTTGAATATCTAATTTCACTATATGATATCTCTTCGAAAAAAGAAGAAATAATATTTCACTACGGCATCCTGAGAAAAGAAGAAAAAATCCTGCACCATGACATGCACCAAAGTGACCCTGAAAGTTCTCATAGATACAAAGCTTGAGAAACTTCTCTTTGTTGATGCATCGAAAGTGATAATAAGTTTTGTTTGAATTTGTAGTAATGGATGGAATGATAGAGGATTAGATAGAACTTATTCTATCCTATTCTACTATATACTCCACTTTTTCTTTCTCTAAATTGGTGACTATATGTCAGAATTAATTTTTACTTTATTAATTCTTATCATTTCATTTCTTTTCATTGCAGTTTTAAACAATGAAAATTATAATTTTAAATAATGAAATAGTAATTTATCTCCGTTCTATTATAATTATTATCTAAACAATAATATTAATCTTTATTCTATTCTATCTAATTTTATTTTGTCTCATTTCATCTTATTCTATTCTATTTCACTTATCATTAAATATCCAAATGTAGTCAGGTTTTCTCTTCAACATGCTTTGTTTGCTTGTTGGAATCATGGTAAGGTTCCTAACTAAGAAAGGCATGGTGGGTTGCTTAGACTATTTCTATGAAAGCGTGGAAAATCTCAACGAGATTTATTTCCAACCAAATGAAGATAAGAATGTTTTCTTGAAGCAAAAAACTCCTTTCTCTTCAACTGCAATCTGTGGCCATCCGCCTTCAAGTGATGACGATGCTAGTGACAAATCAGAAATTCCAAAGTTCTACACGTGCGGATATGTATGAACAGTTGTAGTTTCTTTGTGACACAGACGATTACAATACTCCTTGCCCTCAATGTTCGTATGGTGTTATGACAACTTTAGTACAAAACATTAAACATTCGTAAGAAGGTTTGAAAAGAGACATCTTCTATTTCAAGTAATACTTGCTTTGTGAAAGAGGTTGTAACTTACATAGTGATTGATGATTTAGTCGTTCAACCTATGTCAACTATATCAGGTATCTTATAGTCTTCATTTTGAATTTGTAATTATTTTTGCAATTTCTTTGCCTGTTAAATTGATTGGGATGCTTTTTCTTTCGTATTTTAATATTTTACGAGTTCAAGTTAAAGAATAAAAAAAATAAAAGATATAAACATTTATGGTCTTAAAAATCTAAGAAATATTTAATATTTTTTTATGTAATTGACGATAAATAATAAATACTATTTTTAATGTTTAACATATGTCCTAAGGACATATGTTGATAAAAATCCATACTTTAATAGGGTATCAAGATACTGAAAGCCTCTCTGCAGTCGAAGGTGATTTTGACAAGTGTTTTCTAGTAGAATATGGCATCATAAGGACTCAATTAGTTTCTTCTATTTGCTTGGAAATGTTGAGACTTAAATGTATGGCGTTTTAGCTTTTGTTTTTTATATTTTAGGATATAAGTTGAACAATGCATTGTTATGAAATGTTTTGTACTTCATCTCCTTTCCTTTCTACCAATTAACTTTGCACATCTTATTAGATTGTTTTTTGCATTGCTATTTCTTTAATATTAAAATCAAGTAACTACCTTAATTACAAAAAATGTGTAATTACCAATTTGTATTGGTCTTAATAAAAGGGACTAAGTCCTTTATTAAACATGTAATATTGGATTCGATTTCTATATTTATATGTATGAAAAAGTTTTTTATTTAAATACTTTATCGTATTTTGAAAAATTATTCTATCACTTATTTGAGTGAAAATACTATAAGAAGAAAAAAAATGAGGTAGTTGTTTCCTCAAATTTAAAATATTCAATTGAGTCTTGCAAAAGGTTCATTGAGCATTATTTCATATTAAGCAACAAGGCAGCCGACTTTTTATGCTTTTCGTTTTTTTTTTCGTGTGTTTTATGTATTTATGTTTGTTTAATTTATATCTTACACCGGTATTTTCATCTAACTCATGTTTTATGGCACTTGATTCACTCAATGGCCGCGAATGAGATTCTACGACAGATACCACTACCACCATTCTCGAACAACTTCAAAAAGTAATGTAAGAACTTAAAATAGCACAAGTTCTTAAATTTTAACTAGCATGAGGTATTTCTCCTTTAGGTTATTATATTGATAGGATTGTGCTAAACTTGCTAAAGTTATTTTTAACTTCAAAACACACGTATAAGTGGTCTTATAATATGTTTAATAAACTCACTCTTGAATTAATTTGGAGAATAATTTCTTTGTACTATATATATAAAGCCATTAGGGAGTGATGAGAAGCAAAAAAAAAATTGTTTGTTTGTTGGTGTCGGTTATACAAGTGCGCATCAACCATCGTTCTGGTTTTAGTCCCATTTTTTTTTTTTTGAAGAAGGCAAAATTTGGTTTCAGGTTCATATATTCACTATAACGGACTTTAAAAGTTGTGTAATGAACACCATCACATTAAATAAAATCATATGTTAAAAAGCACAAGAGAAAAAGTATTTATGTTAGCAATTAAGGGATTTTTTGGAATGAAGAAAAGTAGTTAATTTTGAACTTCTATAAGTTTACATTCATTATGTAAAAAAAAATCACATGAACTTAATTTGACTTTAAGAAAAGTATTATTTCTTCCGGTTTATTTTAAGTGGTAAAAAAAATTAGTCCATTATAAGTGATGCTTCGCATTTTAATGAAGCATTTTAATGTTTCTTAATTCTTATTCATTGCATCAAAATGACACTTAAAATGAACTAAATGAAATATTATATTTTTTTATTTTGATGATATCACGAGATATTTTCAAAAATTCGACATATTTAAACTGCTCATAAGATTAATCTTTGTTCGATTGCTGGAATATAAAAGTTATGTGATTTCTTTACAAGAGAGTTAATTCTCTAGAATTTAAACTTACGTCTTCGTCCCAATAGATCGAGGTTGACTTACTACTTTGATTCACCCTAATAGGTAAAATATTACTAATTTATAATGCCCTTATATATACAAAATAAGTTTAAAATTATGTGGGTGCAAACATAAGTTTAAAATAACCTAACATATATATTCTTCTCCAACATTTAGACTTGTCTAAGAGAAATTAAAACTCATCAAAAACAAAAAGAAAGAGAAATTGAAAATATCTAGAGACTTCTGGTAAAAATTTAACAAAGCTTATGATAAAAATATTTTTTTATTTAAATTTGGATTAATGTTTCTTTTATGTGAATTTAATTTTTATTCTTTTGAATAATAGGTAAAATATAATGGGCCAAAAATATGGAAAAAAAAGTTGAAAGCAAACCCCATGTACCACCAAGCGTGTAAATCAGTTGGTGGGGAGTTGTTTTAGTTTAACCAAGGGTTTCATATTCGAGCCTTGGGTTAGGGGTGTCAAATTGGATAAAGTCCGATGAGTCGACCCAAATAGTCCGCCAAAATAGACGGATTTGACTAACAAAATGTCAGTCTAAAACTTACATGACCCGAATGGGTCGGGTCAACCCACTTTTTTAACACTACATAAGACTAAATGGATTGGCCTGGATTAGTAAAATGTCAATTCGAAACTTACAAGATCCGAATAGGTCGACCCAAAAATAGCTTGACCCCGATTCGAGTTGGCCCGGCCTATTTTGACACCCCTACCTTGAATATGTAGCTGGGTTAAAACTACGGAGTCTTGTCCGATTCAGGAGATTAGTCTCTCACCTTCATATAATAAGAAACTATATGAAACTAAAGAAAGCAAACCCCACGGGTATGCATTAAAAGGCCGTAACAGGTCTAAAAGGAAACGACCTTTAATGAGCCCAAAATAGGATTTGGGTTCACGATCATCAAAAGGTTATTATCGTTGTTCTACATATATAAATCCAGTAACTTCCGACCAAAAAAAAAAAGAACCAAGAACTAAACCCCTGTCAGCCGCTGCAGCAGCCAACACGTAAAGAGTTTTTAAGGTTTGTTAATTTCTAATCTGCCCATTAGATTTAGATACTATCTATTGATTCTATTCAGCCCTATTCCCTTTTCAGTTTTCACCTCAAGGTTGTTTCTTTGCACTTTATTTTTCTTTGTTTATATGCTTTATTGGGCTAACATACTTATTGTTATATGTATATGCACGAGCTTGCAAGTGCTGTAGGTAAAAGTTGGCAATGGCTCCTGCAAAGGATAAGTCATATATATTTTTTTTTATTAACATTTATGGAACATAATGTATCTGCCCATGTATTTTCCCTTATGTTATGATTTATGTTTGTGCGGGTATTAATAGGTAGATAGGTTGATGGTGCACCGTTAAGTATATGCGGGGATTTTATTGGTCCATATGATCAAAACTTATCACCATTTTCTACCGGTTTGATGTTCTGGTCTGGCCCCTAAGTTAATTTCTGCCATTTTAATGCATACTTTGGCTGATGAAACAAAAGAAAGCCTATGTTAGGTTGACTCCACATTATGACGCCTTGGATGTGGCCTACAAAATTGGTATCATCTAACTTGTACTGCTTGATTTGAGCAAAGTCAATCCATCGTTGCTAACTTAGGTTTGTTATAAATGCGCCGTGTTAGGACTCCTGTATCACTCTTGTTATCCTTGTTATGTAACCAAAATTTCCATCAATTTTGGGCATTTCCCCATGAATTCAATTCCTTTACCAGAAAAAAAAAAGAAGAATGATTGATAATTTGCTTTAGAATTATTACTGTTTTATCATGCAGCTTAGTTATCTTACCAAAGAACGAATTTCACCTGGATTGTTGTCAGTTCCTTTATGGCGGAGTTAGTGGATTTAATCAGGTTGCTAATGGGCATTTGAGCTCATTTACTTTTTTAGGTTGAAAAGTTGCAAAGTCTGCTTATGGTGCTTAAAAGGATTTGAATATTTGAGATAGTCCCTATGATGCCATTAGCACTAACTGAGGTCGTTGGATGAATTAGAATTAGAATAGGGACACAAGTAAGGCTCAAATCGTGACAGCAACTCCCAATTTATCAAAAGAAATTTCTTTCTTTTTCCTGTTAATTTAATTTTGCTGCTTCATTGAGGAACAGGGGAACATTGCTGTGTAAGACTTCTTGCTTGGCTCTGATAATCTGGTTTGTAAGGGATTAGAATCTTGTAATTTTACAAACAAGAATTATTTTAGTAAGAGACTTGTGCATGTTTTCGGAAATGGGGATCCCCAAGACAGTTGCAAGCAAGCAAACAATAGACTGATAAAAACTTGGATTATTGAGCTCAAAACTGCACATTCTCGCTGATGGAATAGTTTATTATCTCTAATATGAAAATAGCAAATCATCATATCAAACATTGAAAATTCTGAAGGATTCTATGACTCTCTGCAACCTGTCTTTCATCTTCTCCCACTTTCTCTCATTTGCTCCTGTGGTTAAAGTGTAAAACTTACCTGCCATCGATAATGAAAATATGAAATTACAAGCATGAATTCCTGGCTTCCCACAATGTATTCACAGAAATGTAGATTATATATACCATTATAAAAGGGAGACTCTTACATTTGATTTGTAATATTTAGAAAACTTATATGTTCTGATGTAACTATGGTACCTTTTCTAATCATTATATAAGGTGGTTTCAAGTCCAAGGACATTCAAATGATGTCACAAAACTTCAATTTTCATGGTGAAATTTCTGCTGTTGAAGAAAAATGCCCAAGTTTAAGTAGAAAAAGAAATGAGATTATTGTTTATTCTTTGTCTAATTGTTTTTCACCACCCATTAATGTGGTCTTTAACCGTCTAAGCCTTATATTATCATATTTCCAATTATTTGTAATCGTTTAACCATGTAAAGATAAATAATCGGCAAGGGACAGGCTTGCTAGTGCTTTACATAATTGTCCTTTTTCTTATGTTTCAAGGATTAAACAGTGAGCTAAGTGACTAAGTCCAATCTTTGTAGACAGGCTAAATTTGCTTGACATACTTGGCGTCCGTGGATTGTTCCTGATGTAATAACTTCTTGCTTCTATGAATGGTTGACATCCAGACAATGAAGAATGAAGAATACATTTCTTTTTAGTCTCTAGACAAGCATATTCTCACTGATATAACTTCCCAATTTAACTTAAGAACTTCGTCAAAAGTAAGGACCTAACCATACCATTGCCAATAGAGACAGTGCTGAGAGCATGACGAGTGTAATTTGGAGCCTGAGCAATGATAAATCAACTAGCTATAGATATAAAAGTCATGCTGGAGCAAATAGTATATAGCAATGCGCACCTGCCATCCAAAAGGGTAGAGAAATGAATATCCATCTTTCTTGTCCAATACTGACAAAAATCCTTTCTTATCTTCTGCAGTAACTGAACCATTTCAAGTGTATATTCTGAGTCTCAGGATGTCAGGCATCAGTATTTAGGAAAGTCAACAGGTGACACAATTAGTTAAGTACAACATTTGGAAAACTTAACTCCATAAAAAATGCAATCTTACAGGAGTATGAATGTTGGTTGAGCAGAAATGCTAAAGGGGCAGTAGTAGTAGCCCCAATAGAAATCACTTGGCGCCTTCTAGGTCTATCTGCCAAAGTATCACAAAAGATTAAAAAAAATATTGGATATAGTCTCAGTTAACGAACAGTGTACTAATTCCACTGTAAAATGAGAATATTATGCACTTGCAACATGTACAGCCAGCACTAGTGACTGGGTTATGAAATTATGATAAGATAAAAACTCAGGATACTAATGATCAATTGGCCACAGGCACAGACAAGTTCATTGTGCTTTTGCGATATATATACTTTGAACACATGAATACTCAAAAAGTCAAAGGCAAAGCCACTATAAAGATAAAGATATGAGATAATGATAGAGGTGAGATCAAGCTCAGCTCAGCAGCCAAAGCTGACCTTGTGAAAGAGACCCAGTTGAAGAATCTGACGGTGGTTGCACGGCCTTGACAACAAACGAAATGGCTTCTCTTGTACATGAACATAAAGCAGCATGCTTCTGTGTGAATTACAAAGCAAAATTAGGAAGCTATAGCATGAGGGGTAGACACAGAGAAAGAAGAAGAGAGTAGTAGTAGTAGTAGTAGTAGTACCTGAGGTTGAATGAAAGAGGGTTGGGTGGATTGTGGGGGAGTTGTGCAGGGAAGCCATTGTTGGCGGGGCTTGCATTTGCATACATGAACTTGGGAGGAGACTGAAGAATAAGGTGTCTTTCTCAGTTGTTTTACTTTCGTTGTATGCGGTGATGAGGAGAGGAGAGGGGACCCTTCAACGTAAGAGGATATATCTTTTGCTTTGCTTAGACTTATCCGTTGTGAAAGGTTTCAGCGTGTGAATCATTGTGCCACCTGTGGAAGAAAAAACACATCATGAGTTGGTTATCAGTTGGCACCAGCACTACCCACCCAATAATAATGCCACCCTTTGTTTATAAAGTTAACTTAAAAAAAAAATGACAAAACTTGACTAACTTGAAGGAAACTTTTTTAATTTTTTTTAATTTTATATTATGTGTTATAACTCACTTGTTTTAATTTTATTAACTTAATAAAATAAACACATCATATAAAATTAAAAAAAATTAAAAAAATTTTCTCGAACTTAAATTAGCTAGAATCAAGTTTTGTCAAAAAAAAAAAACTAGTTATAGAATCAAATATTTGTATCAATTTTTTTGCACACAACACCAAACATTTGTATAAAATATAATCGGCACAGTTATTGTAATTTGTTTTATCATAGATTGCAAAAGACAGTCATTCCTCCTCATAGATTATTAGTTATAAAGCTGGATTTCAACTATAAAACTCACTTAAGTAGTATTCGTTGATCAATAAATCGTTCTAAATTTGATTTACAGTGAATGTAAAAACTTTTGGAAAAAATTAGTTATACATGCTTTTTAATACAAAAATTACACAAACATGTCCTATGTTGATAGTTTAATAGATAAGAATTGAAAAATATGTATGAACAAGAAGAATAGTAAGATTTGATGACGACAAATACTCATTATCTTATTTTCTCATAAATCTCTTTCTTATCCCCATCCCTTCCTTCGATTTTATTAAGGGACCTCTTACTATGCTTAAAAGGTGAGTCTTAAACCTAACTAAAATTGACATGAATAAAAAAGAGAAAAAAAATACTAAATAAATGATGGATAAATGTTTGGGATGAATGTTTAAAAAATTGTTCGTGTAGATACCATTTTTCAAATTTTTTTATATTATTTAATCATATATTTTTTATGATAATTTAATAATATATTATTACATTTTAATAAATTTAATTTATCTAATAATTAATATCATAATTAAATCTTTTAACAATGTAACAAAACATAATTAAATATAATACTATGAGTAAATTAAAATGAAATCCGTTAATAAAATTTATTGTATCAAATGTTGTTTGACATGTATTTGATCTCATGACTTAATTTTGATACACTTTATCCTATTATTTAATCAATTGTTTGGGATAGAAATCACTGTTTCCAATTTTTGTCTTCCTCTCTGTTCCCCAATGAAAATGTGTCAACTCAATTAAAAAAGTACATGTTATCTTTTTAGCCGTTTCCTTTGGAAATTTTCATTGTTTACAAGACTATTCCTGAATCTGAACTATACAACTCGCAGCCTCCTCGATGACCCCACCATGCTCCCTTCTACCTCTTTCACTTTGGGAACCCTCACTCCCAAACCCACTTCTACGGCTGAGGATCCGATACCGCAGTCGAGGAAGTCCGAGCCAGAGTCGCTGCCCTCATACGTCAAGGGTGTCATGCGCATTTATAGGAATAAAAATGGCACGTGGTAACCACACAGACAAAGCACAAGTGCGTGCTGCCACCTTCCCATTGACCCCAATGGGTTGGTTAATCTCTAGAAGCTTTGGGCTGCGATTAGACCCAATAATGGGCTAATTTTCATGATGGCCGTGAACAACTAGATTGGATGGTTCAGTCGGTGGAGGAGATTGGGAAGACCCAATTCCTTTCCACACTAACGTGGCTCAGGCGTTAGGAGATGAGGGGAGTCTCGTAGATGGTGAAAATTCCCAAAAGGGAACGACGTAAAAAATGACATGTATTTTTTAATGAGTAAATTCTCACTTTAGTCTCTGAAATTATATACATCGGTTACAATCGTCCTTAATTTTTAAAAACTATAAACTTAATTCCTAAAATTTCAAAACGTCGGTCACGTTAGTCTCTGCATTAGTTTTCGTCAGTTAAACGCACGCGAGAAAGCGTACTGGCGTGCGCATTAATCGCATTGCTTCTTATGTTGGAAGTTGATGTGGCTTCCTATGTTGTCCAAAACAACGTAGTTCGTTTTTGCCCCAAAATACAAAATTTTTAACCCTAAAACAACGCAGTTTTGGATCAAAATTGTCAATATCAACTTTCCCCAACCCTAAACCCTCATTTGGCACAAGATCAACGGCAAGTTGAAGATCCAAATCGCTTCAAAACCCAAATCGCTTCTAAGCCACAAGACTGATGGCAACTTGTGAAGATCCAATCCAAAAGTGGCTCCTTTTGGGGTTCTTCCCAATTTTGGGAAGCACTGTACTTTTCAGTGATACTATCTTATGTTGTTGTCTATGGGAGCTTAGACCTGATTTTGAGTTGAACATATCAGTTTTGTTTTAGCAATGGTGCTGCTCAGATGCTTCTCTGTGACACTTCTGCGATGTTGTTTCTTGGCTTGCTTACTTTGCTTGTCTCTAGGTCTTAACAACTCAGCCTCATCTTGTGACCTTCATGATTTATCATCCCTGAAGGAGTTTGCAGGCAACCTTACAAATAGTTCTATCATCACAACATGGTCCAATGATGTTGTCTGCTGCAATTGGGTTGGAGTTGTTTGTGATAATGTGACTGATGGTGGTGGAGCAACTGCTAGTAGAGTAGAGTGACTGAAACTTCATTTCAGACATGCAGAAGATAACTTCATTCGCAGGGACTAATATGAATTAGTTCTCTATATGTTAGGGATTTATGTGAATTAGTTGTGACATGTCAAGGACTAATGTGAATTAGTTGTCTATATGTTAGGGACTAATATGAAGTACTTTGTTTTCAGGGCCTGATACCAGCAATGCAGACTTGCTGCGTTGGAATGAGATGTTCAGGTTAAACACATTCTTAGGGAGGCTAACAATTATGTAGACCTACTACTAGTGAAAAGTGGTGCTTCTGAAAATGACCATTTACTCTTTTGGCAGGTTCCTCTACCTGTCATGAGCCACCTGCTTCAAGCAGATGCGATGCAGGTTCTAGCAAAGCAAAAGGTGATGTCTAGAGCACCTCACAGGTTCTATGTTTGACATCTGTTGAGGAATTTCACTAAGATGTGAGATTTGGGAACTTAGGGTTTGGGGAATTTAGGATTCGAATAAGAATTAGGAACTTGAACAAGAATTAGGAACTTAGGGTTTGGAGAATTTGGGATTAGAACACGAATTGAGAACTTAGGGTTTGGGAAATAAAATCTCGTTGCATTGGGGGGAATCTGAACAATTACAATCCACCTCCAATATGACATCGTTTCATTCTTGAGAGCTTTGTATTTTTGGGCAAAAACGAAACTGCGCCATTTTGGACAACATAGGAAGTCACATAGCATCCAACATGGCAGTTAACGTGCCACGCGTACATTTCCGTCAAGTTTAACTTGCGGAAACTGATGCAGAGACCAACGTAACCGACGTTTTGGAATTTCAGAGATTAAGTTGATAATTTTTAAAAGTTAAAGACGAATGTGACCAGTGCATACAATTCAGGGACTAAAGTGAATATTTACTTATTTTTTAATTGAATTGACATACTCATTGAGGGGACAGAAACATGATTCAAGGACAACTGATTTTAATCTATTTTTTTATATTAGAAAACAAATGAAAATATTCAAATTATCAAAAAAAAAAAAAGATTCTTCTCTATTAGGAATACTAAATTTCTTCTTCCTCCTTTGAGATCTTGATTAAGATTCCTAACTTAATAACAACATCAAATTAGTCTCTGTCTGTAAATTAGAATTGAAATATAAAATTTTAATTTTAATTTATTTTTTAAATTAAAATTAGTTTAGAATATTAATTTTTATGTTTGGGTTAATAAAAAATTAGAATATAAAATTATAATTTTAAATTCAATTTTAATTTTATTATTTAAATATATGATCTAAAATTTCAAAAAATAATTAACAAAATTAAAACTTAATAAAAGAATTAATACAATAATAATTTTATAATATTATAATCATATTGTTATCATAAAGGATTTTTTTATGAAATTTACTTGTAGAAAAGAAAATTAGAGTCTAGATAATTTTTTATATTATAACATTTTTATAAATATATTAAATTTCAATAAACATGATTGAATGAAAATAAATGAGAGAAAAACTTTAATGAAGAGAGAGAAAAAGACTTTAATTTTGATGTTTTAAAATTAATAATTATTGCTGTAAAAAAAATAATTATTAAGATATGGATTAAAAGTTAAAATAAAAGTTGAATTTCAATTCTGAACTTTACTTCCATACATACTTGTAGATGCCAAACGGACCTTAGAGTGAGAAAAAACAATCCAAAAATATAGCCAGTTCACTTCAGCGTTGAGCCCTCAAAAAGTGACACATAAAAATGAGGAAGGGAACAGATGAAATGCACTGGCACGACAACAAAAAAGCCTCTTCCATCCCTGCCAATCATGCCCCCACCCTCCTCACACCTCACTGCCCACTCACCAAAACAAAAGTGCTCCCATTTTTAAGTTTCATTTTAAAGCATTTATATTTTTACATTAAATAATATTTATATATATTTTTTATATTTTATTTAATATTATTTATTATACATATTTTTTTATTATTTTTTATTCAATTATATTCTTTAAAAAAATATAAATAATAATACATTTTTAAAAAAATATAAGAGTATTATTTTCTTTTATTTTATTATTTATAATATTAAAAAAACACAGCACGCCAACATTAAACACGTGTCACTCCAACGACTATCACTAAGGGCCTCAACGTAATTCCATAGCACATCATCCAGCTGTTCACACATTTACCAACACCATCATTGCCCCCGAATTTACCAAAAGGCCCCTCCTCCGTTTTTTCCAGGTCTGCATCTGCATGCATGCTATTGCCATCACAATTTCCCAGCAAACACTCACTGTATCCCCTTCATATCCACTGACAAACACATCTTCAATCATCAACCCTAACAAAACACCAAACCCAAAAAAAAAAAGGGAAAACCAAAGCTGAAGAAGAAGAAGAAGGAAGAAGAAGATGGGTTCAGAATTTAAAGATATTTAGCTTCCGTATACCTTTTTTGACCGAGTCAACCCACGCGCCTCTACCTTACAGCAACCACACAACCACCACGGCGGCGTTCAATACGATATCGTTTTCTCAATAACTCAAAGAGAGAAAGGACTTCTTCAATTTCGCGTAGTGAATTTGGGTGGATCTGTTGAGTTCACCGAGAGGGGTTTTTCAATTTTGCGTGTTTTGTGATCGGAGATGATGGTATCGAGGGGGCTGTTCGGGTGGTCCCCACCTCACATACAGCCTCTCACGCCGGTTTCCGAGGTGTCGGAACCGCCGGAATCGCCGTCGCCGTACTTGGACCCCGGCGCCGAGACCTCCGCCTCGCAGCAGGTGGAGGTCGAGGAGGAGATTGAGGAGCCCGAGGAGATTGAGCCGCCGCCCGCCGCCGTTCCTTTCTCCCGCCTCTTCGCCTGCGCCGACAGCCTCGACTGGTTCCTCATGGCCGTTGGCTCGATCGCCGCCGCCGCTCACGGCACGGCTCTCGTCGTTTACTTGCACTACTTTGCCAAGATTATTCAGCATATGCATCCTCAGCAAGGTGCGTCGGAGGAGCAGTTTCACAGGTTCAAGGAGGTTAGATTTCATTACCTTACATAACATAACCCTAGTGTTGTTTGTTCTTTTCCTCTTCAAGTGTAACTAGAGTGTGAGAATTTATTCTTTTTCTGAAATCATAGACGAGCTTTGTTGCTTGTAGATTGGGTTTATATGATGAAAATGTGTCTTGTGTACTGTTCTATTAGTAATAGTATTGTAGTTTTATGGCCTTGGTTGGTTGCAATGTAGCTTGAGGTAATTGTGCAATTAATTTTTCAGGAAAACTCAACACCTTGTCGAGTCTATACTCTATATCCGTTTTCAAGATATTTTGGCCTATCCTTCTGTAGTAATAAATAAAATCGTGGATAATTTTCATTACTCGAGCAACTGGAGAGTGATGCTAGAAATTGTTTTTGGTCTATAGCATGCGTTATGTTAAATGGAGAGAGTGAGAAGCTAGAGAGAAGGATTACAGACGAGAGTGTGACACATGGAATTTTCATTTAAATTAGAGTTTGCCCTCTTATCAAGCCAGCTTTTATAAGTGGTCTCTCCTCTACTTGAAGTCGATTAGAGCCAGGTTTGTCCAACCTGATGCCTGATGAGATTGATGCAGGAGCAAGTCCCTTATCGGTTGGGTGTGAGACATAGGCTCCCATTTAAAGAGGTTTACTTCTTAATGTTTACATAAACTTCTCTATAGCCTCCTGCAAACTAGAGCTTACATGATGCAGGACAATGGAAGGGTTAGGTTTAGGGTTTCCTGGGGTGATCAAAGGGTAGAAAAATTGTTGGTTGAAGTTTCATTGGGGATATGTTAAAGGAAGGGCCAGTTTACCGGCTGTTTGTGTTCTGTGAACAGTAGCTGCGGGAATATGGATTTAGGTTTGAAGGGTTTTGGGGAAAATTCAAACAAGGAATAATTTGGATTTTGATGGAATGGATATTTGTTTCTGTCTGCGTAGGAAAATAAATCTGGGGTAGAGATGGAAACTTAAGAAAGTTGAACAATAGCCGAGAAGCATAAGAAAAGAAACCTCGGCATCACACCTGGCATTTGATTGCATCACACAAGTACACAACTTGGAAGAGAGCTATTTGCTGCCTTTATTCAGAAAACTGATAATTAATTTTTCCTTTTTTTTGGGTGTTACAAAACTGATAATTCTATTAAGGAGAAAAACATTAACACTTTTTAAATAGGACTCCTGCTATAACTTATCCTCTAAAGATAAGGAATAAAGTCCTAACTCCTAATCCTATAAGGATTTAGACTTCCTGCTATCACTGGAAAGATATCAAATTAAGGCCCAATATCAGCTAAATAGCATAAGCCCAAGCCTGAATCCAACCTAAGACCAGAAACAAAAATAACTAAAATAGCCCTTGGACAAAAATAAAATTATGACCAAGTATGATCTCTGGAATATTAAAATCATCGCCATAATCATTAGTAAACCATAATATTGAATTGAGACAATCTGATCTTTAAACTTTGGCTTTCTTGATGCTAGTGTGTCCTGCATCACATATGCTCTCAACTTGTTACAAATGCATTGAACTCAACTGTTGTGAGCAGTTGCACAAACAGCAATTAGGGAGAAGAAATATAGACTGAATTTTTAACGTAGTTCAACCTACAGTGAACTATAGGCAATGTTTTAAAACCCGGTTCAACCAGAGAGCTGAAGAGTATGGCTTTTCATGGTCCAAGCAGTTAATTTAGTGGTCGAAATGGATGATGTCATGACCACACATTTAATTTTTTTGTAAGGCGAATAGTTTGTGAACCAGCTGTTAAAAATGAACTTATGCTTACATACCTTTGTTGTTGTTTCTTCTGCAGCTTGCTTTGACCATTGTTTATATTGCTGGGGGAGTTTTTGCTGCTGGTTGGATTGGTAAATTAATCACAAGGAATGTGTTTTATTAGATGTTGCATTTAAGCTTCCTGCAATACTAATTTTTCTTTCTTGTTTAATAGAGGTTTCATGTTGGATTCTGACTGGAGAACGGCAGACTGCTGTCATCAGGTCAAAATATGTTCAAGTATTACTTAACCAAGATATGAGTTTTTTTGATACATATGGGAATAATGGAGACATTGTGAGTCAAGTATTGAGTGATGTGCTGCTCATTCAGTCTGCTCTTAGTGAAAAAGTATGTCTTGTTCTTATTGTGTGTATATATTCATTCATTTGTAAATGTTAACTTCTTTGCAGATAATATCTCCACACAAATGTCTCATACAATATGTCTATTGACTTTTGATGATACAGGTTGGGAATTATATTCATAATATGGCTACATTCTTCAGTGGTCTTGTTATTGGTTTTATCAATTCCTGGCAGATTGCATTGATAACATTAGCCACTGGTCCATTTATCGTTGCTGCTGGGGGAATATCAAATATATTCCTCCATAGGCTTGCAGAGAATATTCAAGATGCATATGCCGAAGCAGCCAGCATTGCTGAGCAGGTTATTTATTGTTTAAATTTTAGTTCATTTTTTCATTGAACTAATGATATGCTTGATACATACATTCAATCCAATGGTGGATTTTTATTTTGCTATATATAGAAAGAAAGAAAGGAGGATTTAAATCTGTTTAAAAGTCTTTCATACCATGTCTATGGTTCTGTATTTTTCCTTTTAATATTATTCATAGTGTAAGTGTAGTACATTTTATGACTGGGAATCTAGAGGGAATTTCTGCAAAAAATCTTTGATAGAATCAAATTTTTTCTTTTTTCTTCACCATGTTATGGAAATAAGACTCGCTTGAGATGGCTATTACTTAGATGGTATCTATTTTTTGATAGAAAGGGGATTTTATTAGAGAGAAAAGAGGGTAAGTACAACTAGGTGGAGTATAAGATATTCTTCAAAATAGAAAATTCTATGCACAATAAGGAACATGAAAAACTAAAAAATGAAGCAAGGAACCCCAGTCTTTGCATATCAGAAATACCAACATCCTTCAAGCAGACAAGAGCATAACACCAAAGAGAAGCCATGGACATAATCCTATCCTTTAACATATTTAGAGGCATAAAGGCACCCTCAAATATGCAAGTATTCTGCTCCAACCAAAGATTTTATTATACTCAAATGGCTGCTGTATTATTTCTGACTGCAGTCAAGTGTAGATCATCATCTTCAGTCTCTTTCAAGTAGGAAGATAAAACTACGACAGGATTCGTGAAATGGGATCGGTGAAATAAAATGGTTCGAGATTTCTACTAGTAATTTTCTGTATAATTATAGATAAGTTGTCACAAAGTCGCAGATTATGCACTTAAAAGTTATTTATTTCTTTGGTCCATGCTTCTGTTTGTGTACCTGCCTCATTAATCCTTATATAGTTGATTATATTTGGAAGAGTTTTGAAGTTTACTTTATGGTTGGAAGGAATTGAATATGAATTCTCTGATTGCTTTATTTATCTGTAAGATTGGAGATGCTGCAGTTTTATCTGTATTTATTCTTTAATTGTTGAATTAAATTTGGTGAAGTGGAAAGAATGGTGAAGTTCTCAGTATTTGGTGGATCATTTTAGTGCCATTGATTCTGAGTGAGTATAATTTCTTATGATGCAGGCAGTTTCCTATATAAGGACCTTGTATGCATTTACAAATGAAACATTGGCTAAATATTCATATGCAACATCACTGCAAGCTACTCTTAGATATGGTATATTAATAAGTCTTGTTCAAGGGCTTGGTCTTGGATTTACATATGGGCTTGCAATATGTTCTTGTGCATTACAACTCTGGGTTGGAAGGTTCTTGGTTATGCATGGAAAAGCTCATGGTGGTGAAATTATAACAGCTCTGTTTGCTGTGATTCTAAGTGGCTTGTGAGCATCATTCCTAACTTTTGTATTTTCTTTCTTTGTTTTACATTTTGCTTACCATTTTTGTTACTTTGATTAAGGGGATTGAATCAAGCAGCAACAAATTTCTACTCATTTGATCAAGGACGAATAGCTGCTTATAGAATATTTGAGATGATAAGCCGATCGTCCTCATCTTTTAATCATGATGGTAGTGCTCCTGCTTCTGTGCAAGGAAATATAGAGTTTCAGAATGTTTATTTCAGTTATCTTTCTCGTCCTGAAATCCCTATCTTGAGTGGGTTTTATCTCACTGTTCCTGCTAAGAAAGCTGTGGCACTTGTTGGCAGAAATGGCTCTGGAAAAAGTAGTATTATTCCACTCATGGAGCGGTTCTATGATCCTACATTGGGTAATTGTTTTCCCCTTGATAGTGCATATTTATGCTATCAAGCACCCTATGGGTCACTTCAGATTTAAATTGATTTGCCAATCTGTGGTTCAGGAGAAGTTCTTTTAGATGGTGAAAACATCAAGAATTTGAAACTGGAGTGGCTGAGGAGCCAAATAGGACTAGTGACCCAGGAGCCTGCTTTGCTCAGTTTGAGTATAAGGGACAACATTGCTTATGGGAGGGATACCACGATGGATCAAATTGTAGAGGCTGCTAAAATAGCTCATGCACATACTTTTATCAGCTCGTTAGATAAAGGTTATGACACACAGGTGAAGCTTAATTGACATGATCATATGGAGCCTATTGTTCTTTTTTGGTTTGTATTTTCAATTATTTCCTTTCCAATGGCAATAACATTTTCACTTCCAAAACTCGGGCTTCTGTCTTTCAGGTTGGCAGGGCTGGCCTAGCTTTGACAGAAGAGCAGAAAATAAAACTTTCTATTGCAAGAGCTGTGCTTTTAAATCCATCCATTCTTCTGCTTGATGAGGTTACTGGTGGACTTGATTTTGAGGCTGAGAGGTCTGTTCAGGAGGCTCTGGATCTCCTTATGTTGGGACGCTCAACAATAATAATTGCTCGAAGGCTTAGTCTTATAAGGAATGCTGATTATATAGCTGTTATGGAAGAAGGTCAACTTGTTGAAATGGGTACTCATGATGAATTATTGACCCTGGATGGCTTATATGCGGAGCTTCTTCGATGTGAAGAGGCCACAAAACTTCCCAAGAGGTCTAATACTGCATCAAATCATACTTCTGCCTTTGTCATGCATAATTGTTTGTGTTTGCCGAGAATATAACATGGCTCTTTTTAAAAACAGATATCGTGATGGTGAAAGTGGCAACAGTCTGTTAAGAAAATGATTTACTATAATAATAAACTAATAATCTTTACACTTTTTTTTAGTACATTTGAATACCCCTGAACTACAGCATTTAATATTTAGTGTGTTTTTAATAATTTGCAAGATTTCACCATTGGTATGTAGAAGAAAGTCACTTTATTGTTTGTTTATCATCATCAAGGATGCCTGTTCGAAACTACAAGGAGACTGAAGCTTTCCAAATTGAGAAAGATTCTTCACAAAGTCATAGCTTCAAAGAACCCTCATCCCCTAAAATGATGAAGTCACCCTCTCTTCAAAGACTCTCTGCTGTATTTCGGCCTTCAGATGGCTTCTTTAACTCACAAGAATCACCAAAAGTTCGCAGCCCACCACCTGAAAAGATGCTGGAAAATGGTCAGTCTTTGGATGCAGCAGATAAGGAGCCATCAATAAGAAGGCAGGATAGTTTTGAAATGAGACTACCAGAGTTACCAAAGATTGATGTTCAGTCTGTGCATCAACAAACATCGAATGGTTCTGACCCAGAATCCCCTGTTTCACCTCTTTTAACATCTGATCCAAAAAATGAACGTTCCCATTCACAGACTTTTAGTAGACCAGACAGTAATTCTGACGATGTTTCAGTGAAAATGAGAGAAACAAAGGATGCACGGCATCGAGAACAACCCTCACTTTGGAGGCTGGCAGAGCTTAGTTTTGCTGAGTGGCTTTATGCTGTATTAGGAAGCATAGGTGCTGCTATCTTTGGTTCTTTCAATCCGCTTCTTGCATATGTTATTGGCCTGGTGGTGACAGCTTACTACAGAATTGATGAAGCTCATCACTTACAAGGGGAGGTGGACAAGTGGTGCTTGATCATTGCCTGCATGGGTATTGTGACAGTTGTTGCCAACTTTCTGCAGCATTTCTACTTTGGTATTATGGGGGAGAAAATGACAGAAAGAGTTAGGAGAATGATGTTCTCAGGTGTGTACATCCTTTTGCAGTAATTTTCGTTTTAGACAATTTGGAACTCTGAGCTGTACTTAACCTGTTTCCATAACATTGCAGCCATGCTACGCAATGAAACTGGATGGTTCGATGAAGAGGAAAACAGTGCTGACAATTTATCCATGCGCTTGGCCAATGATGCTACATTTGTGCGAGCTGCTTTTAGTAACCGACTTTCCATATTTATACAGGACAGTGCTGCAGTTATTGTTGCTTTTCTGATTGGTGTTTTGCTGCACTGGCGATTAGCACTTGTGGCTTTGGCTACACTTCCAATTCTCTGTGTTTCTGCGATTGCCCAGGTTTGCACCTGTTCTTCTGGTTTTCCAATATAATTTTCTCTGGTGGTTGGGTTGAGCTTTTATTTCTTTTTCATGTCAACACAGTTTGTGGAAATTTATGCCTCTTGCAAGAGTCAATGATCTTGAAATTTCATAATTTCTAGATCTCTTCATGTCATTAAAAAAAAAAACTGTGGATGCTAATCCTAAATTGTGTGATTTTTGTTCCAAACATCATGTTGATGGCCTTGTATCTTTTTTTTTTTCATTCATTACAAGCCAAGTTAGCTGGATAATATGCCAGTGAGAGTAGTGACGAATTAGTATAATTGGTGTCTCCTTTGCCTCAAGAATGATGTGGGAGAGATAACAGATCCAAAACCCTAGAGATGTTTGGAACTTTGGGTATGTGTGAGACTTCCTTATGTTTAAAAAAGAAAAATTGAGAAAGGAAGAAGGGTACTTTTCATGTCTCTCTCTCTCTCTCTCTTTTCTTTTTTTTGGGATAGAATTTATTTGTCTCTTTCACTGTGAAATTGAAGTCAAAGATGCATCATGCATGGTGAAAACTAAAAGAACATTCAGTTGTGATTGTTTTAACAAATTTGATATTGAAATTATCTGTGGCGTTGCAGTTGCTGTATCTTTTCATGTTTCAGTTAGCTATTTAATGGTTTGTAACGAGTGTAATTTGGCAGTGTCTATGGCTAGTTTTATTCTTCATCCGATTTTATTTTGGTTTAAATAATAGTTTGAACCCTATAGTTTCCACTCGGCTTTTGGTCCCTACTCCCTATAGTTCTATTTTTGGGGAATGAGTCCCTATAGTTTCCTACCATTAAGGTTTTATACCTTAATAAGTGGAAGCTATAGGGCCCACTCCTTCATGGAATTGATAGAAAATAAGGACCAATACCTTAATGAGTAGAAACTATAGGGGCTAAAACCCAAATGAGTGGAAATATAGGGGCCGATACCCAAGAAGGAAAACTTTAAGGACCAAAACCCACATGGGTGAAAACTATAGGGATTAAAATCTTATTTAAACATTTTTTTTTCTCCTTAAGAAATCAGAGTTTCTGTGTGTGTGAGCATTTTATTGCCTTGCAGCATCAAGGCATGACTGAATGCTAGTTTACCTCTTTTTTGCTAGGGTTTCTCTGTCATTCACAGAAATTCTTTTCGTCTTGATTTATGTCTAATTTCAATTATTAAACTAATGGACCTGCTCTTACTAAATATGTGAATGACTTAATAATGCTGGCTAAGAATAGCGAGAGTTTAGTTGATTTGCTTTTATCATTTGCATAATGCACGTGTTAAGTGCAGCCTACTTGAATATTGCAGAAATTGTGGCTTGCTGGATTTTCAAGGGGCATACAGGAAATGCACAGAAATGCATCTTTGGTTCTTGAAGATGCAGTTAGAAATATTTACACTGTTGTTGCATTTTGTGCTGGTAATAAGGTGATGGAGCTCTACAGGCTGCAGTTAAATAAAATACTTAAGCAGAGCTTTCTTCATGGGGTGGCCATTGGTTTTGCATTCGGCTTTTCACAGTTTCTACTTTTTGCTTGTAATGCCCTTCTACTTTGGTACACTGCAATATGTATAAAAAATAGGTATGTCAGTCCACCTACTGCGCTCAAGGAGTACATGGTTTTCTCATTTGCTACATTTGCACTTGTGGAGCCTTTTGGATTGGCTCCTTACATACTTAAGCGACGTAAATCTCTCATTTCAGTGTTTGAAATTATAGATCGTGTGCCTAAAATTGATCCTGATGATAGCTCAGCATTGAAGCCACCCAATGTATATGGAAGCATTGAGTTGAAAAATGTCGATTTTTGTTATCCTTCTCGTCCAGAATTGTTGGTATTAAGCAATTTTAGTCTCAAAGTCAATGGGGGACAAACAGTTGCTGTTGTGGGAGTTTCAGGGTCAGGAAAGAGTGCTATAATATCTTTGATCGAGAGATTTTATGATCCAGTTGCTGGCCAAGTTTTACTAGATGGGAGGGATTTAAAGCTATATAATTTGAGATGGTTGAGGAGCCACCTTGGTCTGGTTCAGCAGGAACCTATTATCTTCTCAACAACCATAAGGGAAAACATCATATATGCCAGGCATAATGCCAGTGAAGCTGAGATGAAAGAGGCCGCAAGAATAGCAAATGCTCATCATTTCATTAGCAGCTTGCCTCATGGTTATGATACTCATGTTGGGATGAGAGGTGTTGACTTGACTCCCGGACAGAAACAGAGAATTGCCATTGCAAGGGTAGTGCTGAAAAATGCACCTATCTTGTTGTTGGATGAAGCTAGTTCATCAATTGAATCTGAGTCAAGCCGAGTGGTGCAAGAGGCTCTTGACACACTAATAATGGGAAACAAGACCACTATTTTAATAGCGCATAGGGCTGCAATGATGCGGCATGTGGACAACATAGTAGTCCTTAATGGAGGACGGATAGTGGAGGAAGGGACCCATGATTCATTGGTGGCGAAGAATGGTCTGTATGTCCGATTGATGCAACCTCATTTTGGTAAGGGTTTGCGTCAGCATCGACTTGTTTAGGATGGAGGGTGGGGGGGGGGGAGTGTGGAGGAGAGTATGTGATGTGAGTAGTTGCAACTAATGTTGGTTCATGAGAATTGTTTCATATTCTGCTTGAGTTGAATCACTGGTGATTGCTGCACCTGATGGAATTTTCCAAGAATGCCAGGTGGAGGTTTGCGTGTGGCAAGAATGGGAAAGATTAAGCTTGGATTAGCACTCGCATTGGTAGGCATAGGAAGAGGATACTGTAGCAGGGATAGATGTGTAGGATTTAAAGATAGGAATTTGGAGTCTGGTTGGTTTGAGGATTTGGGTTGGACGCATATTCTTTTGGAGGCAAGCAGTTTAGACTGACGGTGTTGTCTTCATGGTATATTGATTTGTTTTTCAATAGTGGAGGGTGGAATCACCACTAATTCTGCTGAGTTGTGACTCACTTTTATTGGACTTCCTTTTCACTCTCCCTGTCTCTCAAGCGTGGATGATGAACTTATTCATTACTGTAATTTTTTTTTTCATTTGTGAAAATTGTAAATTCAGTCCAAGAGTTGTAACCTCTGTATATAAGTAGCGATAGATTCCTTTTGCTGCTTGAATCTCACAAGGTGACGAGTTTTTTCCCCCCTATATAATAGATGCAAATTTCCACGTGTATTTTGCGACGAGACTTGATGCATTCTTATAGTTCTTGATTAATTTGCAATTATGTTTTGACCGTTTTTTATTTATACAAGAGTGAAGAGAATTACAAAGCATTTGATGAGAGGACTTCTGAGTTCTGTTCTCAGATCATTGCTTTCATGCTCCATTTTATAGCTGATGGTTTCTTCGTCTATTTTTATTTATTTATTTATTTTTCCACTTGCTTCGGCAATGACAGTTGAAGAGCCGTTATGAGAGAGCTTGTTGAGTGTTTTAGATTTTTTTTCTTATTCTTTTGTAGATTCTTTATTTCAAGCAGCTTCTACAACCAAACCTTAGGGTAAAGCTGAATTGCGTTGAGTTTACTTAATATTCGTCTTTCTTCCCTCCTCTTACACATATAGAAAGGTACTCGGGTTCAAATGTTTATTCTTCTTTCCCTTCTAATGCATTAATTCAATCTCTTAATTCACACTTTGTGAATAGATATTTAGGTTTTTTTGGTGAGTGGTAACACGTGAGTTTTAGGGCAACCCTTCGTAATTCTCAGTGATCCAGGAAGTCTACATGCACGAGTAATGTATATTGTCAAAGTAGACAACTTTTTGTTGGGACAAGATTGTGTACTGGTTGTACCCTAAAAAAAAAAAAAGATTGTATATTAGTTGAGATTTCAAAATTTTTTATCCAGATTGATGGTCGTTAATAAAGCTATAAGAAAGCAATATGATAAACTAAAAATAATCTAAACTTTACAAACTTGATTTATTAAGTGTTTGACTAAAAAGTAAATTAAGGTTTTTGATAAAGGGTTTTAATTTTTGTAATTAGAAGTTTATTACAAGAGTTGAAGAAAATAAAAGGTTACGTATTTCAATAATAGCAAGAAGAGAGTTACATTTCTTCTTCTGCATATATATATATATATATATATATATATAAAGAGACATATATATATATATATATATATATAAAAGAGACATATATATATATATAAGAGACATATTTAGTGAGAGGAATTTTTATTGTAAAAGGATGAGAGGAGTAAATCTTGACCATACAACCATACATGGATGGTTAAAAGTTACTTAAAGGTCATGTGACTACTTAAAAAAGTCACATACATTTATGTTCTAACCTTGATCATTCATGTAAGATTCAATAGTCAACATTTACTCCTCTCACCTCTTACAATAAACATTCCTTTCAGGAGAAGTAAGATCTTATATATATATATATATATATATATATAGAAAGCTAGCCTTGTACACTATTACAACCAACTGAAACGACAAAACTATTCATGCAGTAAATGTTTGCTTAAAATATGGATATTGTAATGCTTTTCATGACAAAGTTGCTAAGTTTTGATTCTTGTCTTGGATTTTGTCAGGTTGATTTTCAAAGTTCGTTCTCAAAGTTGTCGTAATTTCAACACTACTGTATACAATGTATGGATGGGACAGCGACAAAAATTTTCTATCTGTATGAAAGATGATTTCATTCACAAGCAAAAAATTATTTTGCTCTTGATATACATATTTCAAACTTGATCTGTAGACAAATTATAACATGTATCGTATTGTCCCATAACATTTCAGATGTCAAGGAGCTTAAAGGAGTCGGCTACCACTTTAAGCTTATCTCGTACTCTTTTCCATCGCCTTTCATTGGCTCCCACAATTAACGTGTAGTACCTTCCTGTACAAAGTGCAGGTTGTTAGTTTAGCATTAGGACCATTACATGATGCCATTATATAGAAGCAACTTCAATTGCCCGTCTTCCATTATGATTTTATCTATACATATTGCTATCATGAAAACCAAATTAGTAACTTCTATACGATTCTAATTTAAAATCCTAGCTTGAATATACTGAGCTTTTGATTACATTAAGAACTTTTTAGTACCCTCCTGCAGTTGGACTTTTTAGATTTGAGATTTGAGATGGTAGGTTATTTACCATTCCCTATAGCAATTGTTGCAAAGGAGGCACTAGAGTAATTTGGTGATGTAAGTACATATTCAAATGTATAGTAATGTTTTCCATCTACCGTTCGCTGCATTCAGAATTCAGAAATAGTTGTTAGTTCACCATTGGCCATATGTATAAATTTAGAGAAGAAATAAAATGAGAACATACCTCCTGCATGTCGTATATTGTTGGTCTTTGGTTTGGTGCAGCATATCTATGTCTCACCAAATTGGATATAACCTGCTTAAGATACAAACTGGTTAAGTATAAAATTAGACTCTAGAACATGAGGACATAATTTGCAGCATAATCACCTCTTCCATTGGACCCAAATCTCGGATGTCTTTCTTCTCAGTTGGTATAAATCTCACCCTTACATTTTGTAACTGTAGAAATACGTCTTTGAATGCAGAATCATGAGCCCTGAAGTCAAATTCCTAGGAAAGAGATCATTCACACTTTTAGAAAATTATGTGGTTGGAACTAGCATTTCTGTGGGATTAGTATGATTTTTACCTTCCAATCTGAGGGATATATGTAAGAATACCCATCTGCATAGTCCACAAAAGATCTATATTTGTCTGGTATTTCTACACAACAAGGAGTCATTTAATTTCAAAATTTCAGAAGATTATGACTCTACTCATTTTTTCATATAAACAAAAATCATTTTAGCGAAGAGAAGCTCAATAACACAAAATGTGACCACCAGGCATGAATACCTTCAGCAAAGAGCAAATTTGTTGGTTGTAAATTTGCTGTTAATGCTCCAATACCCAGCAATAGCGGTCTTCTCTGGCAGTGGCCTAAAAATTAGAAAGGAGAAGAGAGAAGCTCCTAAGGTTTAAAATTTTCAATACATAAACTACACAAAATGTAGTACTACGAAAGAGAACTTTGTTTATCATCCAGTTCTCATTTTTCACCAAAGAAGAAAAAAATGAGACGGTTTTCTGAGTTATGATTCTATCATTCTATACTAGCACAGACACTGAAATACTCATTGTAAAGTCAGTCATAAAAAGTCAAAGTAATATTGATCTGGGTGACCCTGAAACTTGATTATCAGTAATTACACTGCAGTTAACATGGAATATTTTTAAGGAAACACAGTTTAGGTTCTTACTTTCTTCTCCACTGGAGGTTGTCTCCATTGCACCAAAGACAGTGTTGGAAGATGAAGTTACAGTATTTCGAGGCAAATCATTTGCATGTAGCAAGTTTAACTGAAATAATGCAGAATTAAGTACATGAGCTGTGTATATAAAGAACATGGTCTGAAAGAAATGAATATAATGGAAAAAATTCATCAACACACCTTGTGGGACAAGCAGGGCGAAATCCAGCTTAAAGAGCACGAAGAAACTACCATAGTTGACAATGGTTTAGAGCTTCACTATTGAGATGGTTTGTGTACTGGAATAATGGATACTGGGATTTAGGCTTTTTTATGTGATTAGGAGCTTGTGGCTATCAAACATGTTTTTCTCTCTATTATTTGTCATTGGATAATGCCACAATGGGACAATGTCTTCATTTTCCGTTCCATGCTACGAGTTAGAGAATTCAGTTGGAGTGGGGCTGGCCCAGAATGAAGACTTGTATAGTATGGTTCTGAACAAGGTAGTCTTCAAAAAGTCAGGATACACACTGGTAAAAACACTCTGGCCCAATTCTTTTAATAAAGATTAGTTATTGTTCGTATTTTTTATTTGGGCTACGTCAGTTTTTTTGCTAAGAAAAATACTATAAAATGAAAATCCATATAGTAATAGCAATAGCCGAAAACGAAAATTTATACAGTAATGTCTTTATCAAGTTGGCCTAAATTATTTTTGTAAAGTAAATTGCAAGACAGTTAATTTTTATTTGTTGCAATAAGGTGGTCTGGTGGTAGTAATCAATCATAAAAGATACCAATATTAGATTAACTCAAGTAATTAAAGTGGGTAGAAGTTAAGTAGAACTGTATGAGCCATAGGTTTAGGTGGTAATAACGATAAAAATATATGAAATTAAATATGCGACATTAGTTCTTCAGTATAAATTATAAATATGATTATATATTTAAGAGTGTGATTATTAAAAATGAACATAATAAACTTAAAATTAGAAGCAAAACCATCTTATTAGTTTGGATAAGTTCTAAAAGACCTCATTGAACTATTTTCTTTTTTTATTTGTCATCTAAGATTTTGATTAGTACATATAACTAGGAATTTAATTTATATGCATTATTAACTAAACACGTAAATCAATACTTCGCTCAAAATGACATTCAAATTGATGGATTATTAATTTTTTGCTGGAAAAATAGGTGGCTAAATTAACAATTTACTCCACTAAATTTTTATTCTGTGAAATTTATCTCCATTAATTATCAAATTTCATTGTCAATTTGAACGACACTATGACTAAGGGGGTCAATTACACATACACATAGATAAGAATATGAGGATAAATTGTACTAATGAATCTCAATCCTTTGATCTACCATGCAGTTGCAGCTGCATCACATCACGTCCACAAATGTGGCGAAAAAAACCAAGATATTGTTATTTAAAGACCCCCTCCTCTCGTACTCGTAGGCTGCATAACCTGATTGTACACGGTCTTACCGGGAAACAATTGGACCGTTTCCTTTGCCGTTAATTTTGTTATATAAAGAGCAAACAAAGCTCTCACAGTTTATGCTCACTCTTAAGTCTTAACCAAAATAGAAAAAAAGAAAATTAAGAAGCACGTACACAGGCTTCTTCTCTGTTTCTGTAGGGTGTGATTCCTGACCTGAGCTAATGGCAGTGTATAGAATTGCAATCGGGTCGCCTAGAGAGGCTAGCCATCCTGCTGCAATTAGAGCAGCATTTGCGGAGTTCTTCTCTATGCTCATTTTTGTTTTTGCTGGCCAAGGCTCTGGAATGGCTTACAGTTAGCACTCTACATAATTCCTTTTGCTTAAAAAATAATGTTATCTTTGTCCCAAGGAGAATAGAAGTTAAATTGCTAGCTGTTTAGAATATTTTAAAACAGAACTTGCTATTTTCAAAATGAGGTTCATGTGTTTTAGAAACTTAGTGAGTAACATGAGAGGATCCTGCTTCTTTTTCTAATGCTTAGCAACATTATGAGAATTTTAGGATGCTTCTGCTGACTAGTTGTTGGCTATTGTGGCAGCCAAACTTACCAACAATGGACCTTCAACTCCTGCTGGTCTCATAGCTGCATCATTATCTCATGCATTTGGCCTTTTTGTGGCGGTTTCTGTTGGGGCAAACATTTCTGGTGGTCATGTCAACCCTGCAGTCACATTTGGTGCCTTCATTGGAGGAAACATAACCCTGTTGAGAAGCATTTTGTATTGGATTGCACAGTTGCTTGGTTCAGTTGTTGCTTGCATTCTTCTCAATTTCGCCACTGGTGGAATGGTAACCATCCATTCTTCAGCTTTAAACACACTACTCATAATTGAAAATTATCATCTGATTCTGAATTAAACCCATGATTGAATCTATTTTTGTTTGTATGGTGCAGGAAACATCAGCTTTCTCTCTATCATCTGGTGTGTCTGTATGGAATGCACTGGTTTTTGAGATTGTGATGACTTTTGGCTTGGTATATACAGTTTATGCCACAGCAGTAGACCCAAAGAAGGGGAATGTGGGTGTTGTTGCCCCAATAGCAATTGGTTTTATTGTGGGTGCCAACATCTTGGTTGGTGGTGCTTTTGATGGTGCATCCATGAACCCAGCTGTGTCCTTTGGCCCTGCTGTAGTTAGCTGGTCATGGACTCATCATTGGGTCTATTGGCTTGGCCCATTCATTGGTTCAGCAGCTGCTGCCATTCTTTATGATAATATCTTTATTGGTGATGATGGTCATGAACCCCTTTCCAATACTGACTTCTAGAATATGTATTTTTCTTTTATGGATGTAATCTGGTCCTCTCCATATTGAGTGTGAATAAATGAATGAAGGTCACTACTCCCTTGGAGAAGGTTAGCAATTAAAAGATTTTGAGTCCTCTGTAATTTTGTTGTAGGAATTAAGAATTTTTTTTTTCCTTTCATGTGATAGAGATTATATGTAGGAGATTTCTAGATGGGAATTTTACTTGTTAAACGAATGAATGTGCCCTTTATTCTGCAACAGCATCAACAGAGCAATCTTTTTATGTTCTTTTAATTTTCCTTTAGTGTTCCGTTTATCAATCTGGCCATGTTTGTGCAGTAGAACCTAAATGGATTGAAAATATAAGCAGCTAAAAAAGAAAAAAAGGTGGAGTGAATTATTAATAAAGACTTCTATTGCCAGTAAATTCTGTTAAAGATATAAGAAAGCGGTTAAAGAAATTTTTAACACTAGTGCCACAATTCTTCATGCAACTATATATATATACACACACACAAATTGGAAAAATGTGTTGGGGTCCAGCCCATCATTTTCTATTTGGAAAATTTGGAAACCACAAATGTTGTAGTGCATTCTCAATCACAAATGTTGTGGTGCATTCTCAACCACATATTTTGTGGTGCTTTGAGAACCACACATTTGTGGTGCATTGTTAGCCACAAATTTAAATGGGAGCTTGGCTATAAATAGCCTTGAAGCAAAACCTTGAAGTGCAATTCAAGAAGATAGAGAGTGAAGAGACAAGTTGTTTGAGTGCATAGTATTTTCTCTGAGTGAGAAATAGAGAGTTTGAGTAATTCCTATTTGTTTGTGAGTGTGAGTATACACTGGGAAATACTGGGTTTCATCTCTAAAGGTCTCATTGAGTGCCACTATAATTTTTGTATCACTTGAAAGAGAGTAGAGTGTATGTGAGAATACTTGTAATTATCCTTATTATAGTGGAATATTTCTCGGAACTTGTCCCGTGGTTTTTCCCTCAAACATTGGAGGGTTTTCCACGTTAAAATTGGTGTCTCTTGTATTTATTCTTTCTGCTTGTAATTTCATAGTACGTATTTATTACGTGGTGGGAAAAGGTGATCCTGAGAAGCATCCGCTGCATATCAAATCTCTGATCAATTTTCCCAACAAGTGGTATCAAGAGCTGTTGGTTACGACAGTGTCAGATTCTTCAGGAACTTCTTAGTATGCTCTGTGGTTGCAACATTGATTGATCTTCCACATCAGAAAAGAATTGTTCTTGGTTTATTTGGCGTGAAGCACTCTACTTATACACCGATTGTGCTTGTGTCAGAATTGTGATAGCGTGGAAGTGCATGTCTAGGAAAAGTTCGACTAAGGAAAGATTTGGTATTTAAGTGTGTCCTTTTGTGACTCACCTCTCTTTCCTGGGAACTTACCTGGTGTACTGTTCACATACTGACATTATTCTGATATACAGTTATAATTCTTGGTGAATAAGTGGAAGTTTGATGGAAATCAGTACAGGCAGAATGATTAGTCTGAACGGGACCAACTATCACATATGGAAGAGAAAAATGAAAGATCTTCTTTATGTGAAGAGTTGGCATCTACCGGTGTTTGCTACACTAAAGCCGGAATCAAAAACCGACGAAGAATGGGAATTTGAGCATGCCCAAGTATGTGGTTTTATTCGGCAATGGGTGGATGACAATGTGCTCAATCATATTTGTGATGAGACGCACGCAAGATCGTTGTGGGAGAAACTTGAATCTCTATATGCTAGGAAGACCCAAGCAACAACAAACTCTTCTTGATCAAGAAGATGATGAATTTACAATACAAAGAGGATAGGACTATCTCTCGATCACTTAAGTGATTTTCAAGGAGTTTTACAAAGAATTGTCCTCTATGGGTGTAAAGTTTGATGATGAGATTCAAGCACTTTGGCTACTTGGAACTCTACCGGACTCTTGGGAGACATTCAGAATGTCCTTTGCAACTCCGCTCCTAATGGTGTGGTGACAATGGAACTTGTCAAAGGAGCTGTTTTGAATGAAGAGATGAGGAGAAGATCTCAAGCCTCGTCTTCACAATCAAGTTCTTGTTGCGAGAAGATAGGGGAGAAGTAAAAATAAAGGTTCGAGAGGTAGAAGTAAAAGTGAAGCAAGTCAAAGTCCAATTACAAAGACGTGGAGTTTTCACTATTATTGTGGCAAGTCGGGACACATTCAAAAGAAGTGTTTCCTCTTTAAGAAAGATAAGAAAAAGGGCAAAGTTAAAGACAATCGAAAGACAATGATCACAACGATACGCTGATTCTTTGCGATCGACCTTGTCATTGTTTGTGATGAGGAGGTAATTAATTTTGCCTGTCAAGAGACAAGTTGGGTCATTGACAGTGGAGCTTCCTTACATGTTACATCAAGGAAGGAATTATTCTCATCTTATACACCCGGAAATTTTGTGGTGTTAAAGATGGGTAATGATGGTTTTTCAAAGGTTGCTGGCATGGGAGACATCCACTTGGAAACTAATACTGGAACACAACTGTTTCTTAAGGATGTTAGGCATGTGCCTGATATCCGCTTTAATTTGATCTCGGTGAAGAAGCTTGACGATGAGGGCTATTGTAACACCTTTGGTAATGGACAGTGGAAACTTACTAAAGGTTCATTGATTGTGGCCCGAGGAGAAAAGAATCTTAGCTTGTATTTGACACAAGCTAAGATTGTTGGTGACTCCGTCAATGTGGTGGATGATGAAAAGACAACCGAGTTGTGGCACAAGAGACTTAGCCACATAAGTGAGAAGGGACTAAACTGCTTAGCCAAGAAGAAACTATTGTCAGATATAAAGAACACAAGTTTAAAGAAATGTGCGCATTGTATGGCTGGAAAGCAGAACAAAGTTGTCTTCAAAAGTCACTCTCCTTCAAGGAAGTCAGATTTGCTAGAGCTAGTGCATTCTGATGTTTGCGGTCCCTTGAAGGTAAAGTCTTTTAGTGGTGGACTTTACTTTGTGACATTTATTGATGATCATTCAAGAAAACTTTGGGTTTATGTTCTAAAAACCAAAGATCAGGTGCTTGATGTTTTCAAGCAATTCCATGTATCAGTTGAAAGGGAAATTGGTAAGAAGTTGAAGTGTATTCGCACTGATAATGGTGGTGAATACAGTGGTCCTTTTGATGAGTACTGCAGAATGATGGGTATTAGACATCAGAAAACACCTCCAAAGACTCCACGATTAAATGGTCTGGCTGAAAGGATGAATCGAACTTTAATTGAGAGAGTCAGATGTTTGCTTTCAGAAGCAAAATTGTCAAAATCTTTTTGGGGGGAGGCATTGCTCACATCAGTACATGTCATCAATCTGTCTCCAGCAGTGGCTCGAATGGTGATGTCCCTGACGAGTTTGGTATGGCAAAGAAGTTTCTTATGATCACTTACGAGTTTTTGGATGTAAGGCTTTTGTTCACATTCCAAAAGACGAGAGATCAAAGCTTGATGCTAAGACACGACAGTGCATCTTTATCGGTTATGGTCTTGATGAATTTGGCTACAGGTTGTATGATCCGATTGAGAAGAAATTCATTCGGAGCCGCGATGTAGTATTCATTGAAGATCAAACCATTAACGACATTGAAAAAGCTAAGAAGGAAGTGTCTAATAGCAGTGAAGGCTTGGTTGATCTAGATTCAGTTCCTATCTTTGAATTTGCCTGATCCAGTTGATAATGGTACTCAAGGTGATGAACAAACTGCTAACCAACCAAGGGCAGTTGATGCTTCTACAGATGATGTTGGAGAAGATGATGAGGTTATTGAGCAGGGGGAGCAGCCCCCTTCACCTCCGCCCAGAAGATCAGAGAGAGAACGACGACCTTCTACCAGGTACTCCAGTTCAGAGTATATCCTTCTCACTGATGAGGGGGAGCCAGAAAATTTTGATGAAGTTCAAACTCATAAGGATAAAGCCCAGTGGATAAGAGCCATGCAGGATGAGATCAATTCCTTGCAGAAAAATGACACTTATGAGCTTGTGGAACTTCCCGAAGGCAAGAAGGCTTTGAAAAACAAATGGGTGTTCAAGCTTAAGAGAGATTGTAACAAGCTAGTAAAATATAAAGCTCGCTTAGTTGTGAAAGGCTTTGGACAAAAGCGAGGGATTGATTTTGACGAGATTTTCTCCCCGGTTGTCAAAATCAGCTCAATCAGAACCATACTGGGTTTAACAGCTAGCTTGGATCTAGAGCTTGAGCAACTTGATGTGAAGACTGCATTTCTCCATGGTGATTTGGAGGAAGAAATCTACATGGTTCAACCAGAAGGGTTTGAGAAGAATGGGAAAGAACATATGGTTTGCAAATTGAAGAAAAGCTTATATGGGCTGAAGCAAGCTCCGAGACAGTGGTATAAAAAGTTTGACACTTTCATGATAAGTCACGAATATACCAGAACTAATGCAGATCATTGTGTGTATTTCAAAACTTTCCCAGATGGCAGATTCATTATTCTTCTGCTATACGTAGATGATATGTTGATAGTGGGGCAAGACAGGGTGATGATTGGCAATTTGAAAAAGGAGTTGTCAAAAGCATTTGATATGAAAGATCTAGGACCTGTAAGGCAAATTCTGGGAATGTAGATTTTGCGAGACCGAAAAGCAAAGAAGCTTTGGTTATCACAAGAAAAATATGTGGAGCGAGTCTTAAAAAGATTCAACATGCAGAGTGCGAAACCAGTTAGCACACCATTGGCTAGTCACTTTAAACTCAGAAGGAGTTGTCCCACAAGTCAAAAAGAAAAAGAAGACATGGCTAGAATTCCTTACTCATCTGCAGTCGGAAGTCTAATGTACGTCATGGTTTGTACACGTCCAGATATCGCTTATGCTGTAGGAGTTGTCAGCAGGTTTCTTTCCAACCCAGGTAAAGACCATTGGAAAGCTGTGAAGTGGATCTTGAGATATCTCAGAGGCAGTACAAAAATGTGTCTGTGCTTTGATGAGTCTAAACCAATTTTGAAGGGATACACTGATGTAGATATGGCAGGTGATCTTGACAGTAGAAAATCCACTTCAGGATTTTTATTCACTTTTGCAGGGGGAGCTGTATCATGGCAGTCTAAATTGCAGAAGTGTGTTGCTTTATCTACAACTGAAGCATAGTATATTGCTCTAACCGAAGCAGGTAAAGAAATGCTTTGGCTAACTAGATTCCTTCAACAGTTGGGAGTGAAGCAAGAAAATACAGTGATTTACTGTGACAGTCAGAGTGCTCTAGATTTGAGCAAAAATACTATGTATCACTCGCGTACGAAGCACATTGATGTGAGATATCATTGGTTGCGATTGGCAGTGGGAGAAAAGCAATTTCTATTAGAGAAGATCCACACTGATAAAAATCCTGCTGATATGATGACAAAAGTTGTAGTTCGGGAGAAGCTTCAACTATGTGCCGGGATGGCCGGCATGCACTCCATTTGATCATTCTCTTTCCCCTTGGGCTGGAGGGGGAGAATTGTTGGGGTCCAGCCCATCATTTTCTATTTGGAAAATTTGGAAACCACAAATGTTGTGGTGCATTCTCAACCACAAATGTTGTGGTGCATTCTCAACCACATATTTTGTGGTGCTTTGAGAACCACACATTTGTGGTGCATTGTTAGCCACAAATTTAAATGGGAGCTTGGCTATAAATAGCCTTGAAGCAAAACCTTGAAGTGCAATTCAAGAAGATAGAGAGTGAAGAGACAAGTTGTTTGAGTGCAGAGTATTTTCTCTGAGTGAGAAATAGAGAGTTTGAGTAATTCCTATTTGTTTGTGAGTGTGGGTATACACTGGGAAATACTGGGTTTCATCTCTAAAGGTCTCATTGAGTGCCACTATAATTTTTGTATCACTTGAAAGAGAGTAGAGTGTGTGTGAGGATACTTGTAATTATCCTTATTATAGTGGAATATTTCTCGGAACTTGTCCCGTGGTTTTTCCCTCAAACATTGGAGGGTTTTCCACGTTAAAATTGGTGTCTCTTGTATTTATTCTTTCTGCTTGTAATTTCATAGTACGTATTTATTACGTGGTGGGAAAAGGTGATCCTGAGAAGCATCTGCTGCATATCAAATCTCTGATCAATTTTCCCAACAAAATGTTGGTTACTCACACCATTTTTATGTACATTAAAGAGAAGAGTACCACGTACCAAGAAAAAAAGAAGAGAATATTACCAAATGGCAAAATCTTATGGCCAAAACGGCCGTTAAGTTTCTTCACATAATTTTTAATCGAATTGAGAACATCTATAACATATTCAATTATATTCAAACATATAATAAATTATATGATTCGACATGCATTCACCATGCCATGTGACCATTATTCAACATGCATTCGCCATGCATTGTGGCCTAAGATGAGCACGTGACTGATGCTAATTTTACTTCTGAAAGAAAGTAGGAGTCGTGAAGAGGTTCTTCAGAGCCAAGTCAAGAAGAGGGGTAGCATGCAAAAAGACCAAAAGAACAAGCCATCCTTAACTAGAAAGGAAAGGTGGCACAACTAGCAATGTGTCCACATGGAGGAGCAATAGGAAGTCTGTTGATATAACAGTAAAAACGGGTGAGTCCGACCTGTCATTTTTGGGTTAGGCTAAATTGAACTATATGAATTTTAGATTAGTATTTTGTTAATTTAATTTGTCTTTATGTAATGTAAACAAGCCAAGTCATTTGATCTAATTCATTCGGACTATTTTTAATTTTAAGTTGATATTTTATTAGTTCAATTTGTTTATTTTATTGAGTTATTTAAGTCGATTCATCGAGTTTAACTCATTTTAACGACTTTATCTATTGACTTAAGAACATGAACAGTGATAAACTATCAAAAAATGCTATGTATACGATAGATACATTATTTGATACCTGATTTTTATAAAAGAGAAATTCTTAGTGTGTGTCAATTAATTAGTATTAAGTATTGTCTATTCCATGAGAATTATTCTAATGTTATGCAAATTAGAGCTGCAAATTGTAGTACCAGCATTTTGTATACGGGATAATTAGAATAATGTGAAATATTGAAATAGAATAATACATATTATATACATACTTTTTGTTTAATAATTCTTTTCAAATTAAAAGAAGCCGGATGCTGTTAATGCTTAAATATTTTATATAGAGCTCATTGAATGGTAAATTGTTAATGTAATGAAGTATTTATGTAATGTTTGCTTTTTTATTTTTTAATTGTTTTGTTATTTGTTTTCTTTATTTTAATATTGATGCTTTAGGATTAATAAATGAATTTTTATTTATCCTTAAAATGTTTACTTTCTTTAATTATCTTGTACAACGTATGAATACAACACTTTAGTTGGAAACAAAATATTTTTGTCTTTTGGATGATTAATTTTATAGTGATTGTACATATTTTATCTTCATAAATCTTTCATAAAATTCAAAATGAATTTACTTGAATCATTTAAAAAAGTTATAATAAAACTAAATATTATCCCCTAACAAATAAAAATTTGTGAATATTTTATAAGGAGTTTGTTTTATGCAAATATAATTTTCTTTGCTTCATTGTGTTGCTTCTTTTGTTGCTGTTATTTGATTTGGACAGAGCGAACAAGGAAGTCATGAGACACAACAATTCAACCATTAAACGATAAATATGAATTACATTCAATAAGAAACCATTTCCAATAGGAGTACTAATGGCTCAAAGTCCATTCCCTCCATTAGCAAGCTTGTAAAACTTGTCTGCTTTCTCATGAAAATCGTTGTTATTAATAATTTTCGTAAAGAAAACCTCTATGATGTGGCAAGCATAAGAAAAATGTGATAGGTCCATGATATATGTCTACAAGCTTGCATCGACAATTACGTCACTTTATATTAATATTAAGAGCGTTTCGCCGGTTGAAACGTCTACTTTCTTGGCAAATTGTTAAATATGATTATAAATATGACAAATTTGTCAAGTTTACAAGGTACTTATTTAAAAGCCACCTAAATACACCGGAATTGGTCTCATTTGACCATATATGTCATTATTTAATTAATTAAAGTCGTTTCAAATGGTATTTACACTCCAAATCCATAATTGCTACATTTACTTTTAATATCCACTTTTTACACGAATATGGTGGTGAATATAATAATAAGTGATGATTTAAATTATTTATATAATAATATTATTTTATTATATACAATAAGTTAAAATTAAAAATTATCAAATTTTATACAAAGATCATTATTTATATTGATATTGGTTTTCATTGTAATTGAGAAATGAATTACAACTGATTCTGTTTCATTGAAGCAGAAAACAGAATATATATAAATTGGCTAAGGTGTTGAACAGCAAAAGCCAAGTCTGGTCTAGTAGTAGTGAGGTAGAGAAGTCTTCCAATGAGTCTTCTATAAGAGGAAACATCATCAAAAGGTGCAGAATCTGAGTTGTGCAGTTTTAGAGATGTGTCATAAGGGGTGGATGCTGGTTTTCCTGCAAGGTGCCCTGAGTCTCCAAGAAGTTGCAAGGCATATTTGCGTTGATTAAGAAAAATCCCCTCTTTGGATCTAGCAATCTCTAGGCCCAGAAAATATCTAAGCTTTCCAAGATCTTTGATTTTGAAATGATGATCAAGGAAAGATTTAACATGCTTGATTTCTTCAAAGTCATTGCCTGATAAGACAATGTCATCAACATAAACTAAGAGGGCCGTGAAATGACATCCATTTTGTTTGGTAAACAGTGAATGATCAGCATTTGAAAGCTTGTAACCAAGAGAGACTAGGGCATGAGACAACTTAGAATACCATTGTCTGCTTGCCTGCTTAAGGCCATAGAGTGATTTGTGTAACTTGCATACTTTCGGAACATTAGGAGCTGAATTCAAGACCTTCAAGCCTGGTGGTAAGGCCATGTATACCTCCTCAGTAAGCTCTCCATGCAAGAAGGCATTGTTCACATCAAGTTGTTCTAGGAACCATCCTTTGACAGCAGCCAAAGATAGAAGAATTCGAATAGTAGTCATCTTAGCCACTGGTGAGAAAGTGTCAAAGTAATCCACTCCCTCCAATTGAGTATAACCTTTGGCTACTAACCTAGCCTTGTGTCTTTCAATTGTGCCATCAGCATGGTATTTTACCTTAAAAACCCATTTGCACCCAATAGGAATTTTGCCAGGAGGGAGATCAACAATAGACCAAGTATTAGTAGCATCTAGAGCATCCAATTCAGCTTTCATAGCTTGCTGCCAACAATCAAATTTGCAAGCTTGGGAGTATGACTTTGGTTTAGGATTTGATGTGACATTTAGGCAAAAAATTTTGTATGAGGGAGCACAATTATTGTAAGACAAAACAGAAGATAATGAGTAAGAAGGGTTACCTGAAGATGATTCGAAAGTCAGTGCAGAGCTCAGAAGATTGCAGTGATAGTCTTCAAGGTATTTAGGCTTAGATTTGATTCTTGCAGATTGTCTAATAGGGGCAGGGACAGAGTTAGGGGGTGCAGGAATTGGCACAGGATCTGAAATAGAGACAGATGCAGGAGATACAGCAGTAAGGGGAGATGCAGTAGCATTTGCATTATCAGATGGAGCTGTGATGGGAGTAAAATGAAGAGGAAGAGCATGATAATCATAGGAAATATTAGTATCATGACCAACTTGAGGTAAAGAAGTGGAAGAAGAGACAGATTCTGTTTTAGAAAAGGGAAAAATAGATTCATAGAATATTACATTCCTGGAGATGAAAAAATCATGAGATTGTAGATCATATAGAAGAAAACCTTTGATGCCATCTCTATAGCCAAGGAAAACAAATTTCCTTGCCCGAGGCTGGAACTTTGTTCGATGATGATGAAGAGTAGATGCATAAGCAAGGCAGCCAAAAACTTTTAAATGAAGAAGAATAGGAGGTTGGTTGTGAAGCAATTCATATGGAGATTTATGCTTGAGTAAAGGGAAAGGAATTCTGTTGATGATATGAACTGATTGCTGAATAGAAAAATGCCAAAAATTGGAAGGAATGTTGGATTGAAAAGAGAGGGCTCTAGCAACATTGAGAATGTGTTGGTGTTTCCTCTCAACAATCCCATTTTGTTGAGGAGATTCAACACATGATCTTTGGTGAATGATGCCTTTACGTAGGAAAAAGTCATGCATGAGAAACTCACTGCCATTATCACTTCTAAGATATTTAAGTGTCTTTTGAAATTGTGTTTCAATAAAGGAAATGAAATTTTTGAGGTGGGATCTAGTCTCACTTTTATTTTTCATGAAAATAATCCAAGTAAATCTACTATAATCATCAACTAAAGTGAGAAAATAATGATGACCAGTAATTGAAGGGATGCATAAGGCCCCCATATATCAGCATGTAACAAATCAAATATGCAATTTGAATGAGAAGTACTATTGGGATATGAAAGTTTTCGTTGCTTTGCAAGATGACATATATCACAAGGAGCAGTATTATTTTTGTATGGAACAAAGGGAAATTGGGAAGAAATGCATTTGTGAATAGGATCAGAAAGGTGTCCCAATCTATGGTGCCAAACAGTGGCAGAGTCAGTGTGATGTACTGCATTATTTTGGGAAACTGAATTACAGAAAGAACCAGAAAGTTGTTGCATCTGGTCCAAGGTTCGTAAAGCAGATCTGAAACCGGTGGAGGATTGAGAGATCCGTCAATAAATCGAAATTTGTTCTTAGATATTAATGCGACTTTCATCGATCTTGACCAGGTTTGATAATTCTTTGAATCAAGCAGAGGCTGAACAAGAACAAGGGAAGGATTTTCGTTAGGGTGCATGAAGTAAGGATTGGAAGGATTCGTGGCGAAATCAGCAAAAGAAACCGTCATTGAAGAAAGTGAGATGAAGAAATGATGCGAAGAAAGCGAAATCGCGAAGTTCAGAGAACGAAGCGGAAGCAAAGAAAAATTGCGACTGATACCATATTGATATTGGTTTTCATTGTAATTGAGAAATGAATTACAACTGATTCTGTTTCATTGAAGCAGAAAACAGAATATATATACATTGCTTGTAAACTAAAAATGACAGCTGTAAAAATAACTAACTGATAACTAATCTAACAAACTAGATTAATTTACTAACTAACAATCGGTGATAATTTATCTTATAGATATTTATTACTTATTGAGACATATCTTTTAACACAAATCAAGAATATAGTGATTAATGAGATCATAAATAATAATTCTTATTAATTATATAGTAACCTTCTTTTATTATCCATAACTTGACCTAATTAAAATTCATCATATTCAACATAAAAATCAACATTTATGTTAGAGGCCTTAACCACAACCTATGGATGTAGAAAATGAATGTCAAAAGTGAGTGTGTATATATATATATAAAATCTCTATCACTTCTTTTAGGGATGTAAGAATTATTAATACATTTTTTAAGAATATTGATTAAGTGAATAAAAAAAAGTATGTATGATGAATAATATTAAAAGAGTATGAATATATATATATATATATATATATATATATATATATATATATATATTACTTGTGATAAGAATATAAAAATTGTTTACAAATATATATTGCTCTTTTAATGTCATAGCATATAGTTTTAAACATAAAAACATCTACAAAATAATTTAAACTTATATTCTTTTATGGCGAACGTGAACATTAAAACTTGAGATCAAAATTCACTTTTATCAAAGAGACAAGAGTTTTAAGCCTTTTTTATTGTACAGGTGAAAAGTTAGAAGGTTAAAAAGATTAAAATTAAAATTATGATGCAACAAAAATATGAAAAATAAAATATACTTATTTTCACTTTCAAAATTGTTTTTTATTTTTATCTTCTCACTTTGAAAATCATTTTCATTTTGAAAAAAAGAAAAGAAAAAAAGGGAATCTTTTTAGGTTGTCGATTCCATATTATTAAACAAATATAAATGAAGAAGTCATTATGAATACCAAAAAAATAAAAAATATAGATGTCATTATGAATAGCAAAAATAAATAAGTAAACATAGATATGTCATTGCAATATCTTGTTCAAACAAATTCAGTGTCATAAAATATCTTATTGAAATAACAAATAACGTCAAAAGCATAGAGTTGGTCCATAGAATTGTATTCAACAGGAAGAGTAATGTTAGAAATAGAAATAAGGAAATAAATATTGATAATTTGTGTATACTTTTAAATTAATGTATATAGAAAGTTATTAACATTTATTTATAGAAGAAGACTGTTATATAGAAAAAGAAAATAATAAAATATAATTATATATTAAATTAATTTAATTTTATATTAAATTAATTATAATCATCTCTAAAATTAATCATGATTAATCACAATTAATCACGCTAACATATCTTTCAAGCTTAAGTGGGTGTAGAAGAAACCAACTTGAGTTTGAAAATCAGAGTGCGAAATCAACCAAGATAATGATTGAGTCTGGATTCTAGATCGAAGTCTAGAGTCTACAATGGGAACGAAGTCTGAAACGAAGTCTTGTCATCAAAACGAATTCTGCAATCTAAGACGAAGTCTAAAATAGTATCTTGCCATCAGAATAAAATTTGAACGGACCGGGGGAGCACCAGAGCACAGCAAAGGAGTGCAACAAAGGAGCATAGCAGAGGAGCGCAGCGGAGATGCATGACAGAAGAGCGGAAGGATTGGACCAGAGTAGACAAAGATGAAGAGAACAACAAAATTAAATTTAGATTTGATGGTAATTAATAACGATTATAATGAGTTCCACGAATTCTACATAACGAAAAAGAAAAAACTCTCCTCGAGGTGAATACCATGACTCTGATACCATGTTAGAAATTAGGGATGATAAAATTATCTGTATCCGCAGAGATTACTCGCGACGGGGCGGGAGATGGGTACCCGTTTAATAAATGGGGACGGTGCGGGGATTATAAGTACTGCCACGGATGCCCGTAAAACCTATTAAATATATTTTTTTATTTAATATATATCATATATTATAATTTTTTTCTTTTTAACTTTGAGATGAGATGAAAATACATATATTTTTATTATTTTAAAATAAATTTTTTATTGAATGAGCCTACAATGATAAAACTTATTGAAAAAATATATATTATTTATGTAATAGTTATTTATATAAACTGATTATTACAAAATATAATTGAATTTAATTTGTTATTTATAATATTCTTTTAATTTTGTAAGAATCTTAGATTGTTGAATAAAGTTGTAGTATGTGGTGTTAAAGTTTATTTTATTTATGTTTTTTTATAACTTTTAAGATTTTATTTTAAATTATTAACTACCCGCGGATACCCGTGGATATTCCGTTTATCCGTAGGGATCATAAACAGGTACCCGAGACGGAGGCAGAGGCGGGGGCGGGAGAAGCACTACCCGCCCCCCCCCCGTCCCATTGCCATCCCTATTAGAAATAGAGAAATATGGACAAGTCATAGAGGATGGTACTTCTATGATATTATGTTAAAAATAGAAATAAAAAGACAAATATTGAGATTATGATTGATAAAAAAAAAGTGAGATTCCAACCTAAAACCAATTGGCGTTAAGTGGAGTGACTTAATAGATATATAAACTGCACCTAAAATATTAAAGTAGACGATATTGGACTCTTAACACCCCCTCCACAGATGCTTGGACAGAACAGGCGAGCCTAACGAAGTAGGTGAAAATAAGTGTAGCGAAGTAGGCGACAAAAATGATATCTTGGTTTTGATACCATGTTTGAAACAGAAATAGGAAAATAAATATTAATAATTTGTGTATATTTATGAATTAATGTATACAGAAAAATTAACATCTATTTATAGAATAAGCACAATTAATCATGAATCGTCTCTAAAATTAATCATGATCAATCACAATTAATTACGCTAACAAGTAAAATTAGACTCCAAGACCAACAGATATAGACTGGAAACTGTGTATAAATTAACCATAAGAATGTAGTGATTAATAAAGTCATAAGTAGTAATCCTTAATACTTATATGATGACCTTCTTTTATTTTTCATAATTTGACCTAATTAGCCTTCATCATATCCAACATAAGAATCATCATCTATGTTACTATGAGTGTCAAAAATGATCGTCAAAAGTGAGTGTAAAAAAACCTTTTTTTTTTTTTTACAATCTTCAACACTTATCCGCAAGCTGTATTTACAAATGTATATTGCTCTTTTAATGTCATAGCATATAGTATTAAACATAAAAACATCTACAAAATAATTTAAACTTATATAAGAAAGTGTCAAATTCTTTTATGGCGAAGGTGAACATTAAAACTTGAGATCAAAATTCACTTTTATCAAAGAGACAAGAGTTTTAAATCTTTTTTATTGTACAGGTGAAAAGTTAGAAGGTTAAAAAGCTTAAAATTAAAATTATGATGCAACAAAAAGATGAAAAATAAAATATACCTATTTTCACTTTCAAAATTGTTTTTTATTTTTATCTTCCCACTTTGAAAATTACTTTCATTTTGAAAAAAAAAATGAAGAGAATAGTCTTGGGTTGTCGATTCCACATTATTAAACAAATATAAATGAAGATGTCATTGTGAATGCCAAAAAAAAGAAAAATATGGATGTCATCATGAATAGAAAAAATAAATAAATATAGATATGTCATTGCAATATCTTGTTCAAACAAATTCAGTGTCATAAAATATCATATTGAAATAACAAATAACGTCAAAAGCTTAGAGTTGGTCCATAGAATTGTATTAGTCAGGAAGAATATAATTAATGTGTGTTTGAGATAATTGTGAAAATTTAATTATTTTAATAATTGATTATATTATATAAATTTTTTTATTATAATCGATTATAATAAAATTAGTTTTATATTTAGATATATTAATTAAAAATTGATTTTAAAATAATTTATTTTATTTAAATAGTATAAAAAGAATTATTTTTGTGCATTAAATTATTAAAATAGATACAAAATAATTAAAAAAATTATTTAATTAAAGACAAAATAATATTTACACATCAAATTATAAAAAATAATATATAATCTAAAATTATAAATTAAAATTTTAATATTATAAAAAAATTAATACATTAAATTTCATGCAAAAATTAAAACTAATTTTAATAAATATATAAGAATATTATTGCAACTATTTTTTCTCAAAAAAACAGCTGTTTAGTTGGGAATATTTCCCGAGCAGGTATCCCCAACCAAACATGCTCTTAGACTCCAAAACCAACAGATATAGACCGGAAGCTGTGTATAAATTTCCATAACCATAAGGTCCACAGCAGAGAATGACACCAACTAACATTCTGATCGGAGTCTTCTGACACTAAACAAACTACCTTTCTCTTTTAAGTTTTAACTATCCATTCTCGTTGCACACCTACTGGAAGATACTGTAGATTCCATGGAAGATACTACTGTAGAGGATCTGTTTAACAATTTGCCAGACGAAGTTCTAGGCTGCATAGTTTCTTCTCTGCCAAATGAATCTGCACTAGAAACCAGCCTCATTTCTACTAGATGGAGAGACCTGTGGAACCAAGTTCTTATTAGATATGGAACTACAGAGGATATCAGTGGTGTTGTTGCTGGATTTCTGTCTCGTTTTGAGGAACTTGATCCATTAAAGCATCCCCGCAAGCTTCAATTTCACTTTGCTGAAGACAGTGTACTCCTTGCATCTATTGCAACTAACAGTAAGCTTCTTCTAGATTTCTCAACTGGAAAGAAAAACCTTGACAGGTGGTATGAACTGAAGTTCAAGCTCAATAAGCAACACATCACCTATCAGCTTGTTCCTCCCACTTTCTTAGTCAAAACACTCTATTTGAAATCAGTAAGCTGTTTGACAAGTGAGGTAGCTTCCTCCATCGTTTCAAATTTCGAGCATCTTGAGAACTTGATAATCATTGACTGCACTGGATTGCAATCTTTCTTCATTGAGTCTGAATCAAAGCTTCACAAGTTAACCATCTTAGATTGCCTGCAGTTGAAGTCTCTCCATCTTAGAACTTCTAAACTTAAATCTTTACGATATCGTGGACCTCTTCCTCGGATTTGGCCAGAATCTCATTTCAACCTGGCTGATGCCATGCTTGATTTCAGACTAGGCCCAAGCTGCAGTGACTTCAAGGCTCAAGATTTCAATGAAACACTATTAACAATAAAGAATTCTGAAGTTCTAACTTTATGTGAATGGACTTTTGAGGTATGCTCTTTCTCTTTCTATTATTTCCCATCTACTATTGCTTGTTTTATGCATTTATCTTGCTTAATTATATTTTTTTTGGTACAGTGAGAAGTGGTATACCATGACTTGAACTTAGAGGATGTCTCTTTTTTACTTATAGACAATTTAACTCCTAAAGGGTTTTCTTGCAGGCACTAATATGGCCATCGATTTCTCCTTCAAGTGGGAACTTCGTATTCTATAAATTAAGAGAGCTATGGTGGATTGACAACTATAATGATGAAAACAGTATCAATGCCTTAGTCTTCTTCTTGAAATTATGCCCTGCCTTGGAGCAACTTTTTGTTATGGTAGGTTTTCTTTTTGGGAGTAATTGATGCTCTTGTTTTGCTATATAGTTTTTAAGCTTTCTGACATTTTTATCACTGATTGGGTGCAGATTGATCCTAGAAGTTATTCAGCTCCAAGGTCCAAATCATGCTTGATGCAAGCAACTAAATATACAGAACTGGAGCATCTAAAACTGATAAAGTTTATGGGATTTACAAGTCGATTGGATGAAATCTCAGTGGCAAAAAATTTAATTCAGCTAGTCAAGGGAAACCCTTCAAAGATAGAGACATCGGATGGGAGTTGCTTGGATGTAGTGTTTATGCAGTGATTTTTTATATTTATCTAACATAGGAAAATGATATAAACAAGTCATTTCCTAGGCCTGCTGGCATGGTGTTACAAATGAATTTTTCACTTATCTTTTGGAGCCTCTTGTTGTGTTTCTTTCCATTTCGGCAGCCAAACACAGCCCATGTAGTCTTGTAAGCGCAGCATAACTTTTAATATGATTCATTCTACGGAAAAGAGAATCCATGAGTGAATGGTCAATTCACTCACTGAATTATCTGTTTGATTTCTCGTCACCTTTTGTTGCAATGTTCATATATGTAATTGAATGGTTAATAGTTGGTTTTAATTTAAAAAGAAAAAGAAAAAGAAAAAGAAAAAGAAAAAGAAAAAGGAGAAACTTGCAGCCAAGATTACCATTCATTCTCATGATTTCTGAGGCAGACATAGTGATCATGTCTTTGCTGTTTTCTGTTGAACAAAATCAATTTACTTATATAAAATGTGAGCTTCTCATCTTACCTCTGTTTTCTAAAAACATCCAAATACACACACATAGAATGATATCAATATATCATCTTGTTTAATAATTTAATAACTAAAAATAATTTCAATGAACATTATTTAATTAATTAATTATTATAAAATCCATATTAAAATAACATTTCGAAACAATAAATCAATTCCTGTATAATCCAACCAACAGATAATAAAACCTTACTACTTCCTTGTTTTCTTTGCCTATAATTTCAGCAGTGTGGCCATCGGCCTATTGGGTTTACAGCCTTCATGCCTAATGGTTTTGCCAAAGGCCCAAAGACCCAAATAATATCTTCTAACCATTCAAATGAAGTGGTTTTCAAACCAAAGCTTTACGGCGTCGTTCTTGCGAACATCGTCTTCCCCAAAAGTAGCTAGCGAAAACCTGGAACTAAAGCCCTTTGTAATTGTTTCGCCGCGTGAGAGTAAGGCTTGAAGGCTTGAAGCATAATAACTAAGATTGGGAGATGGTTCTTTCGAACAAGAAGCTGAAACTGAAGCTCAGAGCTGAGTTGCCCCAAAACCAAAACAACTCCAACTCCATCTCCAACTCCAACGTTTATAACTCTCTCAATAATCTTCTGGACTCTGCCACCCACAAACCCAGATTATCAAAGAGAGAGAAGCGCCGAAAGCTTCGATCTTTGCAACACCCTCAAGCTGAGGCTGCCCCAGAAGCTGGTGGTGAAGATGAAGGAAGGAAGAAGGAAAATGTGTCAGAGGATTTGGGCAATAAAAAGAGCAACAAGAAAAAGAGGAAAGCAGTAGAGGACCATGATGATGATGATGTGGCAAATGGGGTTCTCAAGGATGCCAAGAAGTCAAAGAACAAGAAGAAGCAGAATAAGAATAAGAAGAAGAAGAAGAAGAAGAAGAAGAAGAAGGCCAAAACGCCTGAGGAAAACAGTGCTAATCATGGAGGGGGAATGCCAGAGGCTACACCTACAGGGTTAACTAAGACCACTACCACTACTACCAGGTACTATAAGATTATTCCCAGTGTTCTTAATATCTCTCTATTATTGTTTTCTCATGAGATGAAAGGGTAATTTTTAATTTATATATTTTTTCCCCTGATAATTGTCTCAAACAATGTAATTGTTGGATTTGTATTTAGTACTACTAGTATTACAGTTCATGAAAGAATGTGATTGTGAGCTGAAATAATGTTGCTTTTTTGTTTTGTTTTTATTTGATATACAATGTGATAAATTTTCAGTCAAGACAATGGTGATGTTCCTACAAAAGTTTATGTGGGAGGAATTCCCTATTATTCAACTGAGGATGATATTCGAAGTTATTTTGAAGGCTGTGGCACAATAACTGAAGTTGATTGCATGACTTTTCCTGAAAGTGGCAAGTTTAGAGGGATTGCCATTATTAGTTTTAAGGTGAGAACTAAGGCAGTATTCATTTCCTTTTTATTTCTTCTTTTTATTTATTTTCCTTTCACACTGCCGCCTATGCTTCACTCTTTGGTATTATGCAATTTCAAGTTGAATCTGGAGACTTTTCTTGGGATTCCTTGTATGGTAGGATTGATTGCAATAGAGCCCTTGCTGATTTTAAGATGACCATGGCATCCATTATTAACTATCAATCTCAATTAAGCCCTTAAGATTTATCAGCAGGTTATATTAGCAATACGTAATAATTCTCCTTCAATCAGTAGATTTGTTGTTTCGAAAGTTTATCATCACTTAGAACCAACAGGCAATTTCAAAAGTTGATTCTTGGTTATGGAGCGTGTTCATAACTTGCTGACATTTATGCGACATTCCTCCTGCAGACTGAAGCAGCAGCCAAACGAGCATTGGCTCTTGATGGAGCTGACATGTTAGTAACACTGGCTATTTTCTCTTATAGAAAGTTGATTTACTGTTTTTGCCCATTTCTCATGTCATCCTCATAAAACATTTAATGTGTAACAGGGGAGGACTCTTTCTTAAAATCCAACCATATAAAGCAACTCGAGCCAGTAAAGCATCAGATTTTACTCCAGAAATTTTGGAGGGATATAATAGAATATATGTTGGAAATTTGTCATGGGATATAACAGAGGAAGATCTGAGGAAATTCTTCACAAATTGCAATATAACATCCCTACGATTTGGTATGGACAAGGAGACGGGAGAATTCCGAGGGTATGCCCATGTGGATTTCAGTGATAATCAGTCACTGAAAACAGCACTTACATTGGACCAAAAGGTTTTGTCTGGGAGACCTGTCAGGATAAGTTGTGCAGTTCCTTTGAAGAAAAAACCAGGAATCCATACAAGCTCTGTGGCTACAAGTAATGGAGATGATGGTGAGAAACAAAGTTCCACCGGAAGTGGCAAGATGAAGAGGAGGACATGCTACGAATGTGGTGAGAAAGGACATATTCTCTCAGCATGCCCAAAGAAACAAACAGTAGCTTCAACTACAACCTAAAAGCATCCAGGAAAACTCAAACATGTCATTGTTCTTGTTTCTTCTTGTAGACAGTTTGATTCTAGTTTCTTTTTAAAAAAAATAAAAAATAGGGCAGTATCTATAATTGAACAAGTTGACAGTTTCCTACTTTCGTTATCGTTATCCTTTCTTTTTTTTTCTTAAAATGAGAATTCTTTTTGTCTTTGATATAAGGAAAGAAAAGTAAGGGGGGGGGGGGGGGGAGAAATCTAGTAGTCTGAGGTTTTCTTCACAAATAGTTAGACAAAATTTGTTTTTATGTGAATTAATAGTGAAGCCAAGCTTTCTTTTCGTTGCACCTTATCTTGGTGGTATTCCTCATGCTCTCATTTTGACTCCATTTCTTTGTAAATCCTCGACTTTGGTTGCCGAGAAACCTGTCCAACTACCTCCTTGATTGTAATGTGATGATTACACGGGACTACTTTTGAGTTGAGTTTTGACTTAATACGAAGAGAATGAGAATATTGTCAACCGATATAAAAACTGAAGCACAAAGTTTGAAAGTGATAAGCCATTCATAAAGATACAGTTCACAAATGATGGAAATGTCAGAGGAGAAAGAAAAATGATCCAGTGGAAGAATGAAAGTGAGAAGGGAGAAAAAATAAACTTTGATGAGTTGTGTTGTGCGTGAGCAGTGAGACACTGCATAATATTGAGTTTTTAATAATGTAATATACAAGTTGTTTTCAACACTTTATACATGCAACAAACGGTGGATAAGAATTCAGTTCATGACACGACTTTTGCTCTAGTGGTTCTTGAAACAAAAAAAAAACCATTTTGTTTAAATGTAGAAATCTAGAAATCATGGTTGAAGAATGCCCTTTGATGTAGTAGTAGTTTGAGTTTGAGGTTTACTTCACAATTAGTTTGACATTTTGTTCTAATTTTTTCAGTCTTGATATTCGTTTAATTTTTATACGTTTAATTTTTTTCAACTTACTCATAAATTCATTTTATATTTCACAAAAATGTTACAGTTATATACAACATAATTTGATATCTTTTTCACGCAAACCTACGGTAGGCCTATTTTTTATAGACACCAAACATTATTCTAATTTTTCCATGTGAATGAATGAATAGTAAGCCAGGCTTTCTTTTTGATGCACGTTATGTTGGTGGTATTTATTCCTCAACTGGTCAACTTTCATTTTAACTCTGTTTTTCTTGCAAGTCGTCACTAGTTTCCGCACATTCTGCTTGGTTGCCGGGAAACTTGTCCAATTGTTTCCCTGATTACAGTGTGATGGATTCACGGGACTACTTTTGACTTTATAGACGAGGAAAATGAGAATTTTGTCCCCAGCCCACTTTGGTCCGTGAGCGGGGAACTATGATTGATTGATAAAGATGATGCTAGGCATGGCATTTTGACCATAAATAAACTTGCATGTAGCACCACCTGCCTCGTAAATATCTCAGCTGTGTGATATTATAAGCTAACAAGAGACACCTTCCCTTGCAAGGCCCCATTAGGTGCTTTATTTTATCTATCATCCGTAATTGAGAGGTTTGATATGTTGCCATGAAATATATATGCATGCCATGCCATGCCACTTGTTGGTACATATCAGCTGATCAGCCAAATGTAAACAAGAGGAATAATTTTCCTTCGCTTATAAATGCAAATAATCTCTCTCAGTTCTGTACGGGAACAAACAGCAGTTCTACACCCATATTCCCAATAGTAAATAATTCCTTCTCTGTTTTTTTAAACAAAATGGGAACCAATTCAGCAGGAAGGAATGAGCTTTCAATGGCAATGAAAATGTTAGAAAGGGAGGTAAGTCCTGAGGCTGAGAGATCCAAAATCTGGATTGAACCAAAGCCTAAAGCAACTGAGTTGAAAGTGCCAGTAATATACTACCTTTCCCGAAATGGCCAGCTTGAGCATCCACATCTCATGGAGGTTCCAATCTCTTCTCCACAGGGAATGCTATGTCTGAAAGGTAAATGCTACAACAAAGGAAAATATAGATGCTTAATTTGATTAACTCTTAGATTTAATTTTCACTCACTGTTTTAATTTTTACCATAATTTATAATTAGATGTGATAAATAGATTGAGTTTTCTGCGAGGACAAGGAATGGCCAACATGTATTCTTGGTCTACAAAAAGGTATACTCAATTCAATTATGGGCTCTTCAGAATCTTAAAAACCAGAATCCCATTAGGCTCAGCTCAATTGTCTTATTTAGTTCACAAGTTTAAACTGCATTTTCTTTGCTACTACACATATTTGTGAAACAATGCTGATGTGATCCTTCATTCTAGGAGTTACAAAAACGGGTTTGTGTGGCAAGATTTGTCAGACAACGATTTCATTTACCCAAGTAGTGGCCATGAGTATGTCCTCAAAGGAACACAACTCCTAGAAACTTCTTTGAGCTTTCGATCCTATGAAACAATATCAACACCAAGCTCCAAAAGCTCCTCAGAAACAAACAATTCTAGCACGGATGCAGACTCCCCTGCCACCATCAAGGGGAGGAACCAGTTGTTGAGCTCTTGTGATTACAAGCTTTACAAGGCAAAGATACGCAGGGAGTTTACTGGGAAAGCAGCTAATGCTTCCACTCAGACTGAGGAGAAGGGTAGTCAGAGGATGGAAAGGGAGCAAGTTGAAGAGTGTGAAGGAAATGGGGGGTCTTTGCCATTTTCTACTTCTAGTTTTGGAGCGTTGGAAGGGTCTTTGGAGGGTTATGGATCAGCAGATATCAGAAACCAGAGGGTAGAGAATGAACGTCCAAGTGGGAGGATGAAGGCTTCAGCAGTTCTGATGCAGTTGATCAGGTGCCGATCGTCATCCTCTTAAAGGTTCATAGAATGTCATGAGTACGAGAGAGGAACTGTAGGTCACTAACATTGGTTTCTATATGTAGCTTTTAAGTTGGAGATGTAACAAATAAATTGAGGTGTTTGTTGCTACTACATCTATCTCTTGTGTCCTTTTAATCAAATTGAAATGAAATAAATTATGATTCTATGTATATTTGTTGGCACTTGGCACCCAAAACTGTTTAGGCTTGCCAAGCCACGAAGGTTGGACGGTTGTTCAAGAATTGTGTTTTCGGCCATAGTGGTTAGGAGATTTAGATGACCAACTGGATAGCATGCCAGCATCAGTACAACAGGGAGCAAGCCAGCTTGCTTGCAACAGCTAAAAGCTAAATTGTAAGGCAATTATGGAAGAATTCTTGAAATAAGTCAAGTATCTTGGATTTGGAGCAACTGCTGAATGATAATTATTAATTAGTGATAATTATATCTTAATTAAGCACATGTTATTAATTAGTTCCCTTCGATTGGACTTGGCTTGAGAGACAAATGATCATGCACCCCAATCCAAATGAACAGGAGCCTGGAGCTCAATGCAAAACTACTGCAAGAAGGAGTAAGCACTTTCTGATTTGCACAATACTTCATCAACTCAACGTGATAGGTTCACATATGAGGAAGTCTCCCAAAATTTGTTATAATAAATTACCTCCCCAATGATCAAACAACATAGAGTTGTATAAAGGAAGCAATATTGAGTATCAATTCATAGGGATTATGCAGAATTCTAAAATCCAAGAGAGATTTCTGTCAAAATCATAAGTTCTTTAGTCGTCTGATTTGTTCTTAATTTGCAGAGTTATGCATGAGACTTTATCCCTAAATTAGCATTTTCTTCTCCTGATTTTGTTGTAAACACCTAGCCTAGGAAAAATAGAGTGTGGATAGCATTCTAACGTTTCTCTTTGGGCTAGATGCTCTATTTTTGGGTTTACAAGTAAAGGTTGAATTTTGTTAGTACTGTATTCTTGTTTAAAACAGTATTGGAGGTGTCTTGCAAGTAAGGGAAGGCTTGGGTTTTGTAACATCATTTGGGTAGAAAACTTTAAGCTTGCCTTGAGGAGTGGACTAGAACACAAGTTGTGTTTTTGAATTTTGACGGCTATAAATTTCGTCTTTCCTTTCCTCTTTTACTCATTCTTAATTTGCATCAACTTGATGAGAAATTTTTAGCTATTCTCAAAGTAAGAGAATCTTATATTCTTATGTGACATATCAACTTTGTGTAACATTATTGTCTCATAGTTTAATTATATTTTTAATACTATAACTGATTTATTACATATTCAATGATATAAAACAAGAGATTTCTCTTGGTACAAGAACACCTAAAATCTCTCCAAGTTGATATCTTGTTTAGTTAGATTGAAAAGTTTTGAAAGTGAATTTTGTTTGAACATTTTTTAAACAACTATTTTCACCCCTTGTGATTGCTTTATAAGCATCAGGCACATGTCCCGTATGGCATAAAAATTGGAATATGGTGCTACAAAAGGCACTAAACTATTTTTGTATTCTTCCTTGGAGGGGGTCTGTATTGGAGTCAACATAAGTTGAGTATCTATTCTCATCCAACTCAATACTAATAGAATTTAAACTTGGAACAGAGTTCAACTAACTACCCAGTACTTTTTAAATCATTTGATTGTTAGGCAGGTATCCTCTTTATTTATATTGGAGAAAATCCAATTTTGGTACTCGAAACATTTTCAAAATATCAGTTTGGTTCTTGAAAATTATGAGATCAATTTGTTTATTGAATAATAATATTTTAATATCAAAATAATTCAAAAGAAACTCTTTATTAAGACTAAATTTGTAGATTGATGTCAATGGATGACAAAAAATTATTTAAGGGCCAACTTGATGTCACTAATATTTTGAAGGGCAAATTGTTGTCTCAAAAATCTTCTTAGAACCAAAATAAAAATTTACTAGTTACATTAAAATAAACACCGTGATACGAGAGTAAAAAAGTCTCATAATTAGTAACAAGTTGTGGTACTGTCTGAATGATTAATTTCAAAACAGAAACACTCCGATTAAAGAAAAAAAAAAAAAAGCTCGAGACAATCCTATTTCTATCAAATTGTGAAAAAAAAAAATGGTCCAACATCAAAGAGTAGAAAATGATATTTGAAAATTAATATGATCTATTATCTATTATAGATTTTCTATTATTTTAATTTGAGTTTTTATTTTATTAGTTAAAGGTTTTATTTATTTTATAATGAAGATTTTAGTTTTAAAAAGATTTTATCAAATCTTAAATCTTATCATTAGTTAATTATGTTAGAATTTTGAATTAAAATAAGATTAATTTATTATATATTTTAGTTATGATTAATTTTTTTTGTAAGAAGACTATAAATATCTTCTTATCAAATTTTAGAAGATAATTATTTATTATTGATTATTAAATTCAAAGTGAATTATATTTTTATTTTAAAACCGAATCTCTTAGTACTGAATATTTTTAAAATTCTACGAATTCTTTGTTCTTTTTCTCTATTGGTCATACATTACAATATTATTGTCTAACAAAAAGAATATTTTAAAAAGAATCATGAATGTAGCAAAATTGTATTATAATTAAAATATATTTTATTGCTAATTCACTTAAAAAAGAAAAAAGTTATGAACTAGTTTGGATGTATTTCTATAAAAAGATATTTTTTAAAAAAGTAAAATTTATTTTATATTTTGATGTAGTATTTAAATTTTTTTAAGATATATTATTATTTAGATGTAAAAATGTAAAAGTACTTTTTTGATAATAAAATTACTTAAAAAGATATTTAAAAGTACTTTTTATGAAAGATGTTTAGATAAAAAGTACTTATAATTTTTAAAAATAAAAAATTGAACCAGAGAGTGATTCAACTATACTTTAAATATATCATGATTAGAAGATAAAAGTATTATAAAATTTAAAGGATGTAAACCAAACCGTTATGTAATATGTTTGATTTTTATATCAGGGATTCATGAATAATTAAAAGAATAAAGCAGCATGTAGCACTTAATAAACACAGCACGTCATAGCAGAATTTTTTTTTATAAGTAATTACATTTCTATATGTCAAAAAAGAAAAAAATAATAATATGCAGTGTGATTGGGTGAAAATTGTCCCATAAATCATATTGCATCTTACATATTAAAATTGTAATAAGATTGAGTAGGATTGACAAACATGATGATAAAAATAATAGCAGAAAACTAATATGATATCATAAAAAAGTAATATGCAGGGAGAAAAAAAAATCACATAGTTAACATATTACCTTTTTTAATGTCCTATGGCGTCAAAAGCATTAAGAGGAAATGAAAGAATAGATATTTTTGGATGGACATAAATTTAAAATATTAGATTTGTATATACTTATAAAAAAATTAGAGAGATAATATAATTTTTTGTGATAAGTAAATTTAATAAAATTTGTCTATTTTTTTTTTTAATTTTTTTATAAATGTATACAAATATAACATATTAAATTTGTCTCTATTTAAAAAATATAAAACGATGGAATAGTAGAGTGGTTAAACGTACCTTACTAATGATGGTGTCAAAGGAAATGAAAGAAGATAATCGTGAAGAGTCGTTTGTTTGCATCAAATAATAGAGAAAGAATACAAAAATGAGAAAATTCATAAAGTTGTAAAAATATAAAAAGGATTGGAGATGTCGTTATCAAAATTAGTTAGGAATATTTTTGTCTAAGAAATGTTTCTAAATAGCTTTTTTATGAGTTATAAAAGATATTTTTTTTCATAAGCTCTAAAACTCATCTTTTAAAGAAAACACAATTTATATTTTTTTTTTTTACAAAAATTCATCCAAACATAATAAAATTGAACAAAAAAACTTATTAAGAAAAAACTTTTTTGTATATAGAAGCACGTCCAAACGAGACCTATGTCTTAAAAACTTGTTGAAAGACCGTAAACGAGGAAGTTCAATTGTTCATGTCCAAGACCAGAACCGGAAGGTGGAGTCATTTGACTTGGCCTCAGTATTTTTATTCATCATCCTACTTTTCTTGCTTTTGCTTACATTCTTTGATTCCCTTCATCTTCACCAATATATATGTTTATTATAGCCCGCGTTACTCACGCATTGTTTTCATTCTTTTTCACCCTTTGTATATGCTTTTTTTAACTTCCTTCAACCTTTCCATATTATGCTTGGAATTTGCACATACGATATCACCTTTGATTTTTCTTCCATGGAGTTGAAGTCTGGTTCTTGATTTATGGGTTTTCTTCCTTGAATCATTTGTTGAAGACCCTTTTGATTTTCCTTTTTTTCCTTGGTGTTAAAGTGTTTTGTGTTGTGATTCGAATGGGTTCCATTAAAGGGATCAAGAAGAGGAAGAAGGTTGACAACAAGGATGGCCAAGATGCCACTGCAACCCCATTGCACTCCCAACTCCACCAGTTCTTGGGCTTGGATTGGTGGCATCACTTCTCCCAGAGAATTTCAGGTACACTATAGTACAATATCCTCTACTGTTCTTCTTGTGCTTTTCACCCTTTTCCTGGACCCTGCTTAACGAATGTTCTCTTGTATGTTGTACATATTGATACTGCTTTTAATGGGCACCAGTTGATTATGTGGGTATAAGTTGAAATTTGCAGCATTAGGTGTTTTCCAAGTGCTACTTCTTTGAATGGATCCTTGGTATGCTCCTTGAGTATTGCTTGATATTGTGACTAGTGTCAGATATTTCTCAATGCTTGCTTAGTATTATTGTATAGTAAGAGGGCTAGTCCGTCTGTGGTTTTTCATGAAGCGAAATTTGGGCATAGAAGCTATATGCTTTCTGGTAATCAGGATAATTCCAGATTTGTTCCTCCATGCTGAGAAATTTACTCACTTTCCGTCACTAAAGAATTTAATACTATTAATATTTTTAGCTTTACTTGACTTTTCACATTCATGTTGCTCTTAATGAGCATACATCTTGCTGAGTTACTTAATTAAGAATGTAACCCCATACCTTTGTCCTAAATATGTTTCTATTGCATAAGGAATTTATTTTTTAGTTAGGAACTGTCGTAGACTTCGATTATAATTTTTTTCAACTACTCTTATTTTGGTTTCATATCTCTGCTTGATTATTTGTTATGTTGTAGCTTAACCTTTTAAATTGTGAAAGCTCCTGTTGCGATGTTACCACTTGCACTATGTCAGCTTCTCTTTGTCCAATTTATTTAGAACATTGGTGGGATCCCAGTTACAGCATCAACATTGTTTTCATTATCTTTACCTGTTGCAATTATTCGCTGTACATAACAATTTGGGTATCTTCTGCATTATTTTTACATGAAATTTGCAGTTTCTTTCTCTATGCAGACATGTCATGGAATTTAAGTTATACTTATTTTGGCCTTTCATCTCCATTGTTTATATTCCATCTCTAATGATCTATGTAGTGATAAAGGTTAAAGAGCAGTGAGAGAATGGAATTGGAATCACATCTCTAATGATCTATCTTCCCATAATCTGGCTTTTTGTCTCTTCCCAATTTCTGCTTTGAAGAGTCACATAATATGCAATCTCTTCTTCATACTGACTAATTACCAAATACGTGAGCAGTGAGATTACTTAACTGAAGTCTCCTGATTATTAGTTAATTTGTCAACATGATACTTTCTAACTAATACAACTACTCATTGAATACTTTTTTTTTTCTGCCTGGCTTATTGAATTAAATGAAGATAGAAGTATATAGATTCTATAGAAGTTGCTTGGTTAAATGTGAGAATGTGCTTTTGATATTCTGATAAAGCCCGTGAAGAAAATCAAAATCCTACCTAGAAAGATAAATGGGAATAAATGTTGGAATGATGTAATCGATATGATATAAAATGCACTCTTATGAGTTGAAAACTTTAGAATCTGGTTGACAGCTGAAGAGGTTTTGAAAGAAGAATAAAAGCAGAAATGCAGAGGGATGAACCCCTTGCCAGTTTTTCCCGTTAAACAGTTCATTCAATTCACTACTATGCTGATGCTCTTAATCAAAATTCTGTCTCAGACAAGCCATTAGGTGTTCAGATTCTTTGATATTTATGCTTTCGTGGCTTTGAGTAGCTTGCATAACAGAAGAGAAGGGTTTGATTATCAGAAGTTTTGCACATTTAAACTGACTTTTAGTTTAAATCAAAATCCAGTTTAAACTGACTTTTAGAAAAATCAGCTGGTTACAAAGAATTTGCACATTTACTTCTGATTTGATTATGCTTGTGCCTGATTATAAAGAAGATCAAATCTGCTAATGCTTCTTCTGGCTTGTGGACTACCTTCCTTTTGTTGTGCTTAAATAGATGCTGCCCGATGTACTAAACTTAACTATTCAATTTATTGTTTTAATTGTGAAAACCGACTGTGCGTCTGATATGCTCATGCTTCAATTTTGCTAATTTTAGGACCTTTATCTCAATCTAAAGATTTTGAGTCTGTTTTCAAGATCACAAGAAAGACGTTCAACTATATATGTTCTCTTGTGGAAGAAGATATGCTGGCCAGATCCTCAAATTTCATTGATTTAAATGGCAAGTATTTGTCTTTGAATGACCAAGTAGCTGTTGCTCTTAGGAGGCTTAGCTCTGGTGAGTCATTATCAACCATTGGTGACTCATTTGGGATGAACCAGTCAACTGTTTCCCAAATAACGTGGCGTTTTGTGGAAGCAATGGAAGAGAGAGGGCTCCGCCATCTTAGTTGGCCTTCAACTGAAATGGAAATGGAAGAGATAAAGTCTAAGTTTGAGATTATACAGGGCCTTTCTAATTGCTGTGGTGCAGTTGACAACACACACATAATGATGACTTTGCCCTCTATAGACTCTTTGAATAATGTATGGCTTGACCGTGAGAAGAACTGCAGCATGATCTTGCAAGCCATTGTGGATCCGGATTTGAGATTCCGTGACATAGTTACTGGATGGCCAGGAAGTCTTAGTGATGACCTTGTGCTTCGAAGCTCTGCTTTTTTCAAACTTGCTGAAGAAGGGAAGAGGTTGAAGGGGGGTAAGAAAATACTCCAAGAAGGAATAGTGCTGAGGGAATATATAATTGGGGATACAGGGTTTCCCCTTTTGCCATGGCTTCTTACTCCTTATAAAGGTGAAGGCCTCTCAGATGTTCAGGTTGAGTTCAACAAACGACTTGTTGCAACCCAAATGGTGGCCAAGAGAGCATTGGCTAGGCTGAAGGAGATGTGGAAGATAATTCAAGGTGTGATGTGGAAGCCTGATAAACAAAAGTTACCAAGAATTGTTCTTGTTTGCTGTATGCTACATAACATAGTTATCGATATGGAGGATGAGGTACTGGATAATATACCCTTGTGCCACCAGCATGATTCAGGATATCAAGACCAAACTTGTGAATTTGTCGACAATACTGCTTACATTATGAGAGAGAAGCTTTCTCTCTACTTGTCAGGTAAACTGCCAACTTGAAAAGATCATCTCTTCTGATTGTTATAAGTTAATTGGAGTTATATAAAATTGGATTTTTACTTCCGTCTTCATGTTGGTTGACAACTGACTTTAACACACAAATTTTAGTTGCCTCTGGTTCAATGTCAGCTCAAGGGGCAGAGCACAGATTCTACCTCTGGTTGTATGATTTATTTGCTTGCTAGTTAATTATGTCTTTGACTACTCTTTTTATCAAATTTTTTGGTCTTAGAGGGTTAAACACTAATTTGGGAGGGAAAATGCAGTCTTCCTAACTCATCTATGGTGGGGATTTAAGTGAATTGACTAGACATTTAATAACATAAAATGATGAAAATTTTCCAGTTGCAACTTGCAGAATAAATAAAAAGCTAAAAATTATTTATTCCTGTTAAATGATATAGAAAATACTCCTGATTGAACGGTGCACAATGTGTAAATTATTTGTACAAAATGAAAGAAAAAAGGTTAATTAATATCGGAATATATAACATCAAATGTTTGTTACCACGATTTGAACCTTTTAAGACTTGTGCTCAAATAGTCAAATGAGTTATTTTGGGTAGAATCTTCCAGGAAATTGTTTTAGATATTTGTTTTTGTTTACGAACATGGAAATGTATCTTCTCATGTGATTTTTCACATGACCATATATCTTCTCATGTAGTTTTTCACATGACAAAATCGTGTGAAAGACAAAGATAAATACAAAAGTTATAAAAGAAATTTTATAAATTTTGACTGACCGTGGATAAAACCTCTTTCACAAAGGTATGTGATTTGTTCAGATCATGAATAAGCAGAGGAGTCCCATTGTGAAGAAGCATGGGCGTAGCAACAATCTTCCACATCCTAACAGACTTAAAGTTGTCCATCCTTGCACTAGTAGCAGTTAAAGGGGTGCTTCAGACATGCCCAGCTCTGTCATCAATTGATGACAAAGCGCCAGAAAAAGTGTTGTTATCAGCAAACATTTTGATGGAAGTGAGAGGTTTGGATTGAGGAGAGCTCTATGCTCTGTTTTTCTTCTTTTCTTGATGACTAAGAGGTGTGGTGTGGTGTGGGATTGGGAGGCAGCAGAGCTAGTATTTATAGAGTTGGAGTTGGGCGGGTGAAGTGAAATGAGAAAATGGCATTAAGGCTACCCAAACATATTTTTAAATTTACCCAATAATAGTATTTTCCGTGAGGGTATTGCTATTTGTACTCCCAAGTCTCTGTTAACACTCCTGGATAGTCATTCATAATTTTTTAAAAGAAAAATTAAAATTTTGATTAATTAGTAGGGAGTGTAAATAGACAATTGAGAGTATTAATAGCCTTACTCTTTCAATCATAATATTGCTCATAATCCATCTCTATATAACAAGTTAGAGTACATTATCAATCATCAATATAATATATAAAAGAACTTGGTTTGTGAAATTCTGACAAGTAGCAGTTTAAAGTTGTGTCACCAATGTTATTTGAAAATGAATTTTATTATTATCCTATTAAAAATAATTAAAGGAAAATGTAAATATTTTTATCAATTGTTATCTTTAGGTTGTGCCACTAATATAATTTGAATTTGAATTTTAACACTATCCATTTAAAGAAAAATTAAAAAATATATAAATTATTTTAAGATTCTTTCTTACGAGTGTTATTTCTATATTATATCACCAATTACTCATTACAAATTTGAATTTGAATCTCATTTATATATATATATATAAAAAAATATATTGAAATATTTCTTTATAGATTAAAAATATTTTTTATGGTGTCAAGCCATATTTTAATACATAAAGATGAAGTTAAGGGAGTTAGTAGTGGTCGCAAACCAGTCAAGCTTAAAAGGCTTTTTCAATAATTTTTAAAATTTTTAAAATATTCTAAAAAATGTTATATATAAACTTGATATTTGATGCCTTCAAAAAAAAAAAAAATAAGTATTTAAACCTCAACGTGAAATTTATGCATCACCTATAATCACTTATGAAAATTATAAATATATTTTCTTATAATAATAAAATAATTATCATATATTATTTTTAAATATTTAATTTTTTTTAATCTTGTGCATCGCACGAAGTATTATTCTAATCTTGAGAATAGTTTAATCTCTTAAGCTATTCTTCCTCTAAAAATGGCATATGTCTCTTCTTTTAAATCTCAAATTCAAATTATCTTTTTAATTAATTATATATATCTCATTTATAATTTTAAATATTTTTTAGTTTATTTTGAATAAATTAATTATACATATTTTTTATAATTATACATATTTTTCTCTTTTAAGTTATATTTATTTAAATTATACCTTAGTGTAAAAATATCCATACAAATACTTACTAATATAATCATATAACTTGAAACAAACTTATTCTAATTAGGGGTGTAATTTGGTTCGGATAACACCACCAACCTGACTAATCCGAACCGAACCAATTAGTTTAGTTTGATTTAGTTCGGATATGTTTATTGGTTCAGGTAAAATTCAAATCAATTGAAGCTTGATTGATTTGGTTCATGGGTTGAGAGTTTCAAACCGATGAACTAAACCATTTTTTTTTTCTAAACTATGTGCCTATAGTACAAACTACAACATATATGCGTTTTCAATTTTTTACCAAATCAAAACAAACCCTTTCAATTTTTTTTTTCCAAATCGAGCCCTAACCCAGTCACCTTCACCCCTCTGCTGCCTCACCCCATCACTGCTCTGCTCGCCGCTCGATGTTGCTCGCCCTGCTCGTTGTCGCTCGATAAGTCTCCATTACAATTTATAACTGATTGATGAGGAGCAAATGACATAGTATCAGTACTATACTACTATGCATGGTGCTTGGTTTTCCCCCTCTTGGTCCCTTATATGTATGTGTGTCATCTTCTTGTAACTTTTTTTTTTTGTTTTCAACTTTTTTCCCCTACATGGCCGGACGTGTTGGAAAGTGGAAACTTTGGTGTGATATGTTGTGGAAAATATGACATGGAAGTCGGCTACTTATGGTTTTCTTTGGCTGTTGTTTGGGTTTATATGTAATTGCTTAGAAAATTTAGTTTTGAGTCCAATTGCTCTGTTGAATGTGTTATTGCATTGGGATTTGGCTGCTGATTGGAAGGAAAATGAGCCATGGTTAAGGTTCTTGGTTGTTTTATTGTGACCAAGTTATAGGGACATGGGGAATGGTTTTTGTTTTGTGCAATTGTATTTTGTTGAGTATGATTAATCTATGTATCCAAAATTATAATGACAAGATTGAAACTTAAAGCAAAAGATCAAAACATAGAATATCAAGAAAAACATTGAGTATCAAGTGAATGTAAAGGTTGGGGAGAGGTGGTCTTACCTATTTGTTTGTAATGTCATCAAGAAAAAACTTAACTCTTATAAAGCAGATCAAGTTTAAACCAATGTTGAGTCAACTCAATTTTTTTTAAGATATATATCAGTACAAGGGATATTATGTACAATTTTGATACTTAGAAAATTTTCTTTTCTCACTATTTTGCCATTTTGAGTTTGATATAATCAGGAAATCTCAAAGATCAATAATCATGTAACTCAACTTGAAATTGAATGTTCATTGTCCGATGGAAGAGCAAATGTTAGTCTATGTTTTAATATTATGTAAAATTTTAGATACATTATGTGCACTTTTCTGTATTGTATGTATAATTATTTAGCTAATTTTTGTGTTAAAAAAATAATAACCAACTTGATCACTCGAATCAAACAAATCTGTATATATTTAGTTCGTTTTGGTTCGAATTTGACTATCAAAAAATAAAAATATTGAACCAAATCAAATTAATTAATTTTGATTTATTCAGATTTTTTTTCCAAAAACCGAATCAAACCACCCAATTATTCCCCTAATTCTAACAACTCTTATATTCTTACATCAAACAGTATATACACATCTTTTCATACATCATCTAATACCATTCATTATAAATATTTATTTTTTATTTTTTTTTATTCAATTATATTTTTTAAAAAATATGAATAATATCTATACATCTTTTAAAGGTGTAGAATAATCTTTTTTCTAATTCTAATTGCATGCAAATTGTAATGCTGAAGTTGCTTGAGCCTTATAGGTTGCGAAACTTAGAAATGTGGAGATGGGGGCATCCGGCGTTATGGAAAAAGCCCATAAAAGATAAATTAGAGCAAGCAGGGCCTGCCTGTGCAATGGGCCCAGTCCAACAACCCTTCTAATTCCCACCGATGTAGCTGTGCACAAAGGAAACGTCTTCTCTACTCTCTTCGCAGGCTCCAACTGTGAAATATTTTGTGGTACTATTCTAAGTAGTAATAAGAGTGTGTTGGGTTGTGATATTTGGTGAAATGAAAATGGAAGTGAAAAATCTGGTGAAGGACAAGAAATTCTGGTTTGCATCGTTCCTTATTGGCTGGGCTGCTGCTCTCCAGGTAAGGTATCACTATCCTTATCCTCCTATTCACTAATATTGACTATTTAATTCCATTCCTGATGGATGGATCATGTATTGCAATTTGCAATTGCAGGGCCACATGATGTGGTTGCAGCGCCAGGATTCCTTCAAGCATAAGTTCGGTAACCTTGATCAAACCAACCACCCTCAAGACTGAAAATTGAAAATTGAAAATTGAAATTATATATCTCTATGTCTTATGATTATCTTGTCTGTAAACACGGATTCCGTCTTTGAAATACGGTTAGTTTGTCTATTTGTTCATTGATTTGAAGGACACTGCTATGTCTATTTGTTTTAGTCAGTGTGCGTCCAGGCAACGTTGTTCGCAAGTGTTAACTTCATTTATCTTTGAATATCTCACCACTTTGGTGTCCTATCGTTTGGCTGTTAAACTTAGAGCATCCCAATGTTAGTGGTATTCCCTCCTAGATCCATAAAGCTTTTCATGCCTTGTACCAGGATTTAATTTAATATGTAAATGCATAAGTTGTGGTGCTTATCATATGTACATCTAGTTGCTGTTCTTATTTGTTTGCTTTTCTTTATCTGTGATAAGGGTATGTTTGGCACATTTGATTGCAACTGAGGGTCTGATTAGACAATAGACAATAGGTTGAAAGCCAGAGTTGCATAACTGGGTAAGATATTTTCTTATTTTTGGTAACAACTTACAACCAAAATTTCTTTAATACTATTTTAGAGCCCCAAGTTTTTCAAGTGCGAAACTCCTGGATAGAAGTGGGAGCACAAGTTTGAACTGTATTCATCTCCCACGTTAAAAATTTATGAAGCCAAAAACTTAGGCTACTGCCATTGGCTACTAGGGAAGACAGATCCCCATTGACTGGTTTTAGGGTTTAGACAAATTGGATGAATATTCACCTATCCTCTAAATTCCAATTTCATCTCACATTTAGTTGACCTGTCACAGGCTGGATGTTATATGTTGAACTAATCAGTTTTTGTGTCCATCCTAGTTTATAATTTATGAGTCCCACTCAAACTTGACAATGAAATATGAATGTGACCAATTTGTTCCCAACTTTTGGTGGGACTTACTTTGATTCATCCTAAAATTCACTTTCCTGGGATACACTTTGTCAATTGTCATTTGTCCACCCTAAACAAGTAGTGGACTGGGATTTAGACACATTTGTTAAAGCATATTAAAGATGATGGAAGGTCATCTTCATGTTACTTCCACCGCTTAGTCACGTATCCGTAGTGTAAATTTTTTTTGTAAATGCAGGCATTTAGTGGAAACACAATTGCGATGGGATGTTTGGTGGAGCCAATACGTAATCCAGCCTCAAATGTTAGCTCAGTCAGAGATCTATATTATCCTCACTCATTTGGAACAGACCCTCTAATTGGAAAATTTTGAGTTAACTATTATCACAGTATGGTGCTGAGGATGGACGTTTTTTGGTTGTCCATCTCTCTGGACATTATTGTTGTGTTAATAGCAGGTTATCATCTCTTGTTAGGTTCCATACTGTGATGGACATTAGGATACATTTCGTTTTATCCTAAGGATCCTAAGGAAGAAGAGAACATGGATCACTTCTTTTCTTCCTGTTGTTTAGCAAATTGGATTTGCCCTGTTTGCTTACCAGTAATTCAGATGCACACTTAGCAAACTATAACCTAGCAAACTATAACCTAGTTATAGTTTTTTCTTGTTACAAAGAAGGTCTATGATCTGCTTTGGGGAGTGGAAGAAGTAGGATTCTATCTTAGGATCAAGCAGTCTAAAAAATTCATGTATAGATTTATCTAATTATAAACTTTTACATAAAGTGAAGTGTAAACTTGACAGGAAAAATGAAACCACTTGTATTCAGAAACAAATAGATGGTCCAACATCTAGATATAAGTAGCCTTACTTAAATTCTTTTATTGTCATTTTTAAATTCAATTCATTTTCTATTAACTTTTTATTGATTTAATTTATATAAGTTGTACTGATTATAACTTTCAGATTTTCTTGTATATGGGATATGAAAGCTGGGTAGGGCAGATTAACACTAAAGTTGCACTTAAGCTATCCCGGAGGAATAAACAACTTATATTGGGTGTTGCCAGTTTAATGCACTAATGGTGGGGGGTGTTGTCAACTTGAGAGATTCTTTCCTCCTCCCGGAGGAAATTTTTTCTTCCTCCACAATAGATCACTACCATCTATTTTTTGGGGTCTCTCTAACTATGCGAATTTCAACATCATTTTAATGGTACTAGATTATCCAGAAGGAGGAGGACACAAGAATTTTCCTGTTGAATTAATGGCTTTAGGTACTACTGGCTGGTGGCTACTGCTGCAATTTCCTTTTATCACTTCGCTTGTTTACAATTCCTCTCCTATGGAAATTGGTAAGTGTTAATAATATTATTATTATGAATTGGGAAAGTGAATGGTAAGTTAAAGTACAGGGGAAGCTGAGATTGGATCCCAAAATTAAGAACTTGATGCTATATTTGAATTCATGCACTCTTCAAGTTAGGGGATACACTAAAATACATCAATTCACAAATTGTTACGGGGGACCAGCCCATTTGGTATTGTCCATGGCTGTGGTGGGTGCCCACTTCGAGCTCCACACCTACGGCGGCTTTGTCGATGCCAATTTCCTCAAATGGAAAGCCACCTATGGCAGCTACCTCAAGACCTGCGTCCTTTGCGCCATCTTGTTACTGAAATGGTGCCAAACGAGGAGTTAAAATCGTGGATCATGTGGACGATCTCGTGCTTGATCGCGACGTCGGCGAGGCACTTCTTGCTGAAGTAAATGTTGTTGCAATTTCCTACGCTGAGGACAATTGTGATCACGGATGCTAAGAAGCAAGGGAGGTTTTTCATGGAGGAGGGAGAGATTCAAGATCTGAGGGATTCGTTGAAGCGAGGTGGTGCGGAGGGTGGTGTCGGATTTGAGGATGAGGATGTTGTACACGCTAGAGCTAGAGTTGTTGACATTGGGATGTGTGATGAAAGGAGTGACGCCGCTTGTGATCGGCCCTACCGACAATGACAAGATGGTGTTGGTGGCAGAGGAGAGGGGAAACAATGGTGGCTTCGATAGTGATGAGGCGGAGAAGGCGATGTTTGGAGGGAAGGAGACGAAGATCGAGAAGAAGAGGATTGTTTTGATATTTTAAAGAGTTAAGGGATTAATTTTAAATCACGAAAAATATATTGTAGCATGTTAATTTTGAGGTGCCCCTTACACCTTAAGTAAGGGAGGTTGCATAGTAGAATTTGCCTTGAATTGAATTAAGGTTATTGGGTTACTGGACCAAGAAACAGATTGTTACTGCAAGTAGTACAAGATTACTATTATGTTTGGATGACAAATAATAGAGGGAAAAGAAAGGAAAAAAAATGAGAGGAATGAAAATAATTTTTTATATTTGAAAGTTTTAAAATGTATAAGAACGGAATAGAACATATGGGGAATCATTCCTCCTTTTTTTTCCTCAAATGTTCAATTTTTGTTTTCCTCAAAATTAAAGTGAAATGAAAGAAATATATGTTCCGTTTCGTTAATAAATCTTCCAAATAAAGAGGAAGAAATTATGTTTCATTTTTTTTTTCAATTATTTTTTATTTATTCCATTTCGTTTCATTAATAAAAAAATATTCAAAGAATACAAGACTACGAGTTAGAGGTAGCTGGGACCAGTTTCAGTTTCCACGCTGTCACAGTCATACCGGCCAACTACGGCTAAACACAAGGCCACAAAGCTGTTGGCGTTTTGATTACTTGCCTTGTCAGATCTTAGCCACCCCACGTTGTCATTCAAACGTCTTTGATTACGTCGTCGCTTTCGTGCTTTCCCTTGTTAGGTTGGTGCCTAGCTACCAACTTATTATTGCTATGCACTAGCTTCTAAACAACAATGAGTTTGACCTTTTTTTAATTAAATTTTTAGGCCTATTTTGTATGTAGGAACAAGGAGTTGTCTGTGTGTGTGTTTTTAATGTAATGGTTGTGCAATTTTTTAAAGTAGTAAAGAATTGCAAAATATTACTAAAAAAAAAAAAGAATTGCAAAATATAGTGAAAGGTATTTTCAGCTTTTATTAAATTTGAACCAAGAAAAAATGGTACGTGTACTATTTTAGTTTAACAAAAAAACAGACTAGAGAAAACTGGTATAAGTCGCACTATTTGTTGCCAAAAGTTCAGCTCACGATGGTAATATGGTATACTCTATTTGGAGACGTTTAAAATACTCAAATTTCATTGATGTTCTATAGCTTTATAACTTTGATTATATAGAAAAATAGATCAATGACTTACATTCTTTACTCATAACTTTTATATTAGGTAAAATTGATATTATTCTTAATTACAATAAAAATCTCACAAAATATTAAACTGATATTCAGCATTGAAATCATCCATAAGGGAGTGTTTTATCTTCTGTTTTATAACTTTGTAACAATGAAGAATGAATTGATTCCAACTTTTAATTTAATCCCTCACAATAGTTTAAAGAATAAAAACTTGATTATTGTTTTATGACATATTTGTTTTAGGAAAAATAGATAACCCTTCCCAATAGCTCAAGGGGCCTTCACACCATCAAGCTAACCTACAAACTTGAATAACATGAATTAAAAAGCTTAAAAAAAAAAATACAGAAACAAGAAAGAACAGAGAAAAATTGAAATTCAACAGATAACAAATAACACAACTCATGAAGTTAACACACATTTATCTGCAATTTCTTGTGTTCTTCCATCATCTTTTCATCTAAATGTCCATTTCTAGATCTTCCATCATCAACATGCACTTGGGTTCGAAGTTGATGCTATTGCCGACTTCTTACTAGTGGGAAGAGTGACTCTGATATTTGTTGCAAAAGACTCTGATTCCAACCTTGGTGTTTCCAAACTCCCCATCTTCCCCTTCCCCTTCAATAGCAACCAATTATTGCTCTTCATGCTAGCATTCAACTGGGTTGCAACGTCACTTTCCTAGGGACTACCCATTACTCAAAATCGAAGCTTTTAGCAATGTTGCCTTCTTTCTATTGTCGAAAGAGGGTGTGGTCTTGTCACATTGACATCGCTAAAGAGTATGGAAATGGAGGTTGGATTTTAGGCAAAGATGATTTACTTGTTGGGTTTTTTTGGTAGTGTTGTTGACGTCAAATTTAGGCTATGTTTGGTGCGTCGTATAAAGAGGATCTGATAATATAAGTTAATACTATTAGATTTTATCAGACGTTTGGTATGTCCACCTGATAGGATAGTCAAATCTGGTCAAAGTTTTTTATCTCATTCTAATAGTATAACACTATCCTCTTTATGACCTCATGATATAACCTGATAAGATTTTCCTCCCACCACTACCCTCCACTTTTAATATTATTAAATTTGTAATTATTTATTATTATTATTATTAAATTCATAATAATTATTATTATTAAATTCGTAATTATTATTATTATTATTATTTCATTGATGGTTTGATAAGCAAAATGTGATGGTAAAAAATTTCAAGGATAATATAGTTATAGTAAATAATTATATATACTATCAAGTTATTTATACTAAATGCACCAAATGCTAGATACTATAAGAGCTTATCAGCTTGTTTATACTATCAGACCTTATTTTATTATCTTATATTATCATGTTTTATACTATCAGGTGTATCAAACGCAACCTTAGAGTTAAGGGTGGAGGAGGAGGTAAGGTTAAGGTAAGAGAGTTGAAGTTTTTGGTGCAGTGACTATGCTAGTGGTAAGGTTGGGGGCGGTAAATAGGATTGGTCCCTGGATATATAGATGACTTTTATGGCAAAGACTAAATTGTAAAAATAAAGAATTATGAGTCAAATTTTAAATAATAGGAAAACGTAATTTACCTGTTATTATAGGTAAAATGCAATGAAACATGGATGGTCTAAATTCAAATTAGAACATTGTAAACGTCTCCTTCTATATTGTCTATAAGACAACAATTGGTAGTTGAACGGTTGTAGCGACCATGATCGCAACGGGAGTGGCGAACAAATAAATTATTAGGAATCGCCACCAATTTTATTTAAATTAGAAAAAATTGAAAAACCCTTTTAAAAAAATGATGTTTGAAACCAGATTGGATTCGAGAGTCGATTATGCATAAGGAATGACAGATACTTAACCTCACAACATCCCTAACGCATTTGTCCTAAATTGGTTACCTTAAATTAGTTATGCAAAACTTAATAATTTCATAATATATTTGTTTTACTCCTTTTATTAAAAACTAAAAAAAAAAACAAATCATTTGTGAAAAATTAAAATTTGGCTTGACAGAATAGAGATTCTGCTCCTATGTATCCCTGGGTGCAATGAGGAACTCAAAGTCACGTAGTTCTGTATAGGGATGGCAATGGGGCAGGGTGGGGGCGGGTAGTGCTTCCCCCGCCCTCGTCTCCTTCGCGAGTACCCATTTATGATCCCCGCGGGTAGACGGGATATCCGCGGATATCCGTAAGTATTTGATACTTTAAAATAAAATCTTAAAAATTATAAAACAAACATAAATAAAATAAACTTTAATACCACATACTATAATTTTGTTTAACAATATAAGATTCTTACAAAATTAAAAGAATATTATAAATAACAAACTAAATTCAATTATATTTTATAATAATTAGTTTACATAAATAACTATTACATAAATAGTATATATTTTTTCAACAAGTTTTATCATTATGAGTTCATTTAATAAAAAAATTATTTTAAAATAATAAAATATACGTATTTTCATCTTATCTCAAAGTTAAAAAGAAAAAAATTATAATATATGATATATATTAAATAAAATATATATATTAAACGGGTTTGCAGGTATCATGAAGTAGACTACCCATCCCCATTTATTAAATCCAGTATCCATCCCCAAATTCCGTCATGGGTAATCTCCATGATCTCATGATGCAGGTAATTTTTCCATCCTTAGTTCTATATAAAATACTTGTGAGTTGGTTATTTTTAATTTAAAAAAATCATCAAGCTGTCGTAACTTAGATAACTATAAAAATTATAGGATTAACAAATTATCACAACTCATTTAATCTCATTTTATTCTTCTAAAAGAAAAGTTTAACGATAGTGGGTTGATTATTTTTTAACTTTGCAAAAAAGAAATTTTGAATTATCAAATTGTCACAACTCAGATGATTTCAAAAATTATAGGATCAACAAGGTATCACAACTCAGTTAATCCTATTTATTCTTTTAAAAAATGTTCAAATATTTCATTTTTTTATTTTTGTCATTTTTTTTACCTTTTCCGTTTTTTAGATTTTTTATTTACCCTTTTTGATCCAATAAGCCCATTCACTTGAGCACAAAAAAAAACTAAAAAAATAAAAAAAAAATACAACAAAAGGCCTTACGGAAAACTAGTAAAAAAAAGGCTTTATTTTTTTTGAAATTTAAAGAAAAAACAAGGAAGGCCGACGGCTGGGTTGGTGGAGGATCAGAGACCGGTGCGAGCGGTGCGGTGGTTCCAGATTTGATGGGGGTGACGATGGCGCGATCCGGTTCGACGGCGCGATGGTGGATTAAGTCTAGTGCTGGTTTCGGGTAGAGGTTGATGGCGGGCTGAGTCATGTGTGGAGGCTCTGCGATACGCTGGTTTGGTCGACAACTCGGTGAGGTGTGGCTTACTTTTTCAGTTCTGGTGGTGCACGACGGGACGTGGTCTGGTACGCGGGTCACCGTATTCAGATTTGGATAGGCATAAACGGCGGATCGGCTAACTGTTCCATCGGGTCACAGTGTAGGCTAGAGTGACTTGGTGTTGTGACGGCTTAGAAGAAGTGATGGCGCAGTGAGGCTAACCGGCACGGTGCGGGCCAGTGACGGCTATGGCAAATTCAATTGGGTGGTAGTTTTTATGGTTGGGTCACAGTTTTTGGCGTGGTAGTTTTGATAAGGGGCGATTTTGATGGAGGTTAAAGGTGGTGGGTGTGGTTGTTGAAGGTGAAGGTGGTGGGGTGTGATTGTTGTGATAGTGAAGATTGAGTGTTGAAGATGTCTACGTGATGAATGGATGGGTTGCTGGCTTTTGTTGGGTAGAGATGGTTGGGTTACAGGGGTAAAAATGAAGTGGTGAAGGGGATGAAAATGAAGGCTATGTGAATGAAAGTCTTTGGCAGAGATGGTGGTTATGGGGAGGAAAGTAATGGTGGAGGTTGGAGAAGATGATAATAAAAAAAAACTTTGGCAGAGGTAAGGGAAGGTCACGTGAGTGAAAAAGTAGGTAGAAGTGTGTTAAAAGTTAAAGTGTGTAAGTTAAGGTTAAGATCTTTATTTTTGTGTGTGAGTTATGAGTTGTTATAAGTAGAGATTAAGTCGAAGTGTTTAAGTTAAAGTGTGATTAAGATTTGTTTAGAATGATAAGTTATGGTTTGTTTAGGATGAGTTATGGGTAATTTATGATGAGTTTGTTTAGGATAAGTTTAATGTTTAGGATGATTGCTGGATTTATTTATGATAAGTGGTAACATATGAGTTGTGGGTTGGATAATGGATCAATGAGTTATGAGTAAAAGGATCAATTAGATTAGATAATGAGTCAATGGATAAAAGTTAGATCATTTTCTTCTTATTTCTTTTTTTTTTCTTTTCTTTTTTTTTTTTTATAAAATGTACAGATAAAATTAAGTGTTCACAACCACCCAACTTAGTGATCAAGTGGCTTTAAATTAGATCATGGATTACCTGACTCTATACACAATAATATATCTCAAAAAAGAAAGAACTGTTTGTACTATATATATGTATATGAAGAATGGTAATCAAACAACAGAAGAATGAAGTATATATGAAGAAAGTTCATCCAATAAAAAGTACATATGAAGAGGAGAAGAAAGTAATTCAAAGATTCTACACTAAGAACTACTGAACAAGTAAATAGCTCCATTTTTTTAATCAAGATTTTTTTGTGTTTTATTCTTTGTTGGATTCCTAAATAATATATATTTATATACATGCATAGAACTACTACGAACGCAAAACAACCTTCAATATACTTAATATAGGAGGCGTTGTTAATTGGTACTAAAATAATATATAGACATATATAATTTGTATATAATTTTTATTTTATTTTTAAAGACTACTTCTGAAATTCCTAATGTATATTATTATTTAGTTTATCAGTTGCTAGAAATATATAAGACAGTGATCAGTATTTCATCTATAATTATAAAATATAAATATAAAATAGTTACTAAATCAATATCACGCGAAGTTATTTAGCCCAGTTAGGTGTTTAGAGAAGGTACAAATTTTGAAAATGTTTTACTCTCTACATACCAAATAAAATTTCATTAAGATGTAATTATGAATTTAATCTGATGTGGATTACAAAATATCTCGATTAAAATTTCCTACTCCAATGGGAAAATTTTGAAGGATGAGGACAAAACATGTATAATTCCACATACATAATGGGAATGCCTCAAATAAATAGGGAAAGAAGACAAGATGCAAAATTCTTTTGCTCACCTAAGATATATGACGTTTCCTTAACATAGTATGGAATGTGGATAAGCCTCATCTAACTTCAGGTAAGCGTAGAAGCATCAATTTACAAGAAGCATTTTCACTCACAAACCTGGTTGATCATATTCAATTTGGAGACTCATACTAAATCTTAAAATCTATAATTTTTATATTCTTACATTAAATAATATATACATTTATTTTTATATTTAATTTAATATTATTTATTATATATATTTTATATTATTTTCTCTCATTCAATCACATCTCTTTAAAAAAGTATAAATATTAATACATTCTTAAAAAATATATAATATTAATATTTTCCTAAAATCTAATGTGGTTTGTGTGATACATGAGTAGAAGGTCAACTTCTGTTTCAGTTTTGACCAAGAAAAAGCAGCAGCTTAATAGACCCAACAACTCAAAACCCAACTGGACCAACACACAGTCTAGCAAGCTACCTACCCAGCTTGTGTACCCACTGGTCACATACTACTCTTTCTAGAATCGTTTACATTACATTAAACAAATGTTTCAGTGACGTGCAAATAGAATAATCCCCTATCGATCACCCTAAAAAAAGACCCAACCTGTTCTAGTTATTTTACTTTTTGTTAATTCTTCTTTGCCAAGATCACTGAATGATCAACGTCAAGCCAAAAACCAGCTCTCTAGAACAAAACCAAGGAAGAGTATTCATCTTAAAAAAGGTGTAAATTTTTAGTAAATGATCATATACTAATCAATATGTGATCAAATAATTAACCACATAATTATTTTAGGAAAGTAACATACACGTATTTGATTAAGAAAAGAAAGTGAAGAATTGATTTTTGAAGTTTTAGATCAATGATTTTCAAAACCGAATCAGACTGGTTAGTCAAATTGAAAAAATCGAAAATTGATCCTCCAACAAGTTTAATCAATCTTTAAAAATTAGATTTTTGAAAATTAGTTTAAAAATTGAAAATTGATTCTGAACCGGTTAACTCGTTTGAACTGATCATAGTTCACAGAGTTGAACTTGTCTTTTTTTGAAAAAAAAATCCATTTATTTAAAAAAGATATATTTAATTTTTTTTAAATATTAATTATTTAGTTCCTAATTTATAATAAAAACTCATTATTTAAAACTTTTAATTTATTCAATGTGGGACAAATATGAATTTTTACTATAATAAGAGTTTGATTTCAATTTATAATAAGAATTTTTATTTTTTATCTTTTTACTTATTCATTTTGTAAATAGTATATGTTAAAAAATTATGTACATATTAATATAATATTTTTAGTTTAATATTGATTTATGTGATAAAAGAATTTAATTATATTAGTAATATATTTTAATATTTTTCTTTAGTATTATTTATATAATTAATATATATATATATATAAAACTCTGATTGAATGTCTAAATCTTACCCTTTTTTTTCCGTTTCTGTAAACATTTTCAAGATTTTAACAAGCCGACTTCAATAAACAATCATTCTCCAATTTTCTAATCTTCTTTGACTAAAATGTTCTGATAGTTATTATGTAATTAATCTAATAGTTCCCACGTATTTTTCTCATTTACTTTAATGAAACATCCAATAAAAGCCTTTTCATTCAATTCGTCGTTTGCTGAGTGGTCCAATAAATGTAATTTTATTTACTATGAAACCTCTTACAGGCCTAAAATTGTCGGGTTGATCCAAAGTCTCTAATGTGACCTCTCACTAGGAAAAAGGAAGGAAATTGCTACTGAGATGGTGACGATAATGATGATGACTCTGAACTAAAGTCTGTTGTAATTAGTTACAAAAATGATCATCTTACATCATTTTTGAATTAACATTATTTTTTATATCATTTTGAATGGTTGTGATTGTAAGAGAGAAAGTGATAAAAAAAAATATATAATAAATAATATTAGATGAGATATGAAAAGATGTATATGTACTGTTTGTGATAAGAATTTTAGAATTAAATTAGTTATGTTGTATGTAGGCACTTAGTTGATTTTCTTACTAACCAAGCAAATTTTGCCGGATAATGTTAATTAGGCAGAGAAAAACACTCACTGACCTTACAAATGTGAAATTAATCAATTATTAAATTGATTTGATTACTTAATTATTTACGATTAATCACTTACCAAAACTATAAACTTATGACAAACTCATTTTAAAATCATTGGTTATATATATAGGTATATTATTAATTAAATATATTTAAAAATAATTAATGAATCAATTACTTCCTACCCCTTCAACAAGTCACAATTAATTAGTTTTACTTCAGTGACGTCTGTGATGGATTTTGGTTTGTGTAACTTACGTTACTCATTTTTGCCGGACTATGTCAAACTTTGCAATCCCATCCAAGATCTGTCATTTTCCAATGGTTGGAATAAAAAAAAATGTAGATAACTTCGTGTGGCTACCTGGTGTAACTTGTAATAGAATCCAAATTATCTCCATCTCCTGCAAGGTACTTATCCACTGAAAATCTAACTCTTTGGACAACCATTGTGTACCTGCTGTATAACTTGTAGTAGTATCAACATTTGTCACCATCACTTGTGGTGTAGTATTCCAAAGAAATAAGGGAGAACGAGTTACAAAAGGGAAGGTAAAAAAAACAAACAGTTTGAAGAAATACGGTTGAACTCAAATGGTTACAGTGATTTTGGTCTAACTGATTGTTTGTTCATGCTTAAGTTTACTCAACTTTCTCTTGCTACGTACCAACAATATACAATGATCTTTAAATTTCTTAACACAAATTTTGAAATAGAGTGTGAATGAAACAACTTGATTATAGTATAAGGACTTCTAGATGGCAGCTACTAAGATAAGATTCAAAGTATCTCTGGTTTGGACTGCACGGCACTGGTATTTGGAAACTAATTCCCTTCTAGACTGTATGACCAAGGAAAATGATAAATCAATCCAACGTGTTGTTCTATTTTATATAAAGAAAACTTGTGATTCTCATACAAGGATCTGTTCTCTATTAAGTGGATTAGTTATTATCTCTACGTTAAACATGAAAGCCAATACCATATATAGCTAACAAAACAATTAGTCAGATCACAAGCCTTCATTGTCTTTTTGGTCAGATATTATCAGATAAAAAAATTTATTCAAACCAGTTTTTTATTTTCATTTGCACGCTTGAGCAGTTGTTTGTACATTTGCAAGGAATTGAATACTTATCATTATATGCTACTATCAAATATTACGAAAAACGTTTAGAAAATAATGAATACATAAAGTATCATATATAAAGAACCTATATTATTTAGATTAATTAAAAGGAGATCGCTTCCTATTCCCCGTTAGGAAACTTGTTTTAATGTTTCTTTTCCTTGAGAACACTGGATATCGTATGTCTCATCCTTTGAATGAAGATTGAAAAAGAGAAATCAAAGTTTAATTGGGGTGACATATAAACTATTCTAAAAGTTTAAGATGTTAAATGTAATATGTTTAAATTAAGAAAGCGTAACGTTTGAATCTAAGAAAAGGTAGTAGTCTTTTAAGTATTTTATTATATTTTTGATAGTCACAACAGTTTTGAAAAGCATCCACTGGAGTTCTTTTCCAAATTGCATCTGTGGCTTTCAAAAGTCACTGGAAGAAGCACCATTAAAAAACTTTACTAAACATAAAATTTTTTAACTGTTATAATGGTTTTGAAAAGCATTTGACACTTAAAATTTTTTCCAAACACTGAAATAAAAAGGATATTTTACAACAAAAAGTAAAACAAAAAAAATGACAAAAGGAAATGCATCCAACAGCAATAATTATATGTGTAATGGATTAAGCACATTTGTAATATAGAAGCATCCTTGATTAGTGATCTATTAATTAGTTCAAATTGGATGGGTTAATGCCAAGTAAATGATCTTAAAGTGAATATGTTTCCTGTTAAACTATTATAGCAGAAAGTAAACGGTGTGATTTATAAATTATGCAGACATTTTTTTTTAACTCAGAAATGACATGAATTTCTTATACCAAATAAATGAACAATCAATTTACATATAGTGTGATAGATCACCATAAAGTAAAATACAAATGGAGCAAAAAGTACACATCTACCTATATATATTGTACAGTGTACACTAACTACCTCCCAAACTTTAACCACCACTCACGAGTTCAATTGAAACAATCCACCAAAGGAGTTGCCTGTCTAGTCTTCAAAAACTCCAAATCATTCTCTAAGGGTGTCAAATTCAAATCCAAAAACAAAACTCTCTTGGTGTTAGCCTTCTTCCTGTTTGCTGAAGTATCAACACTGCTACCACTACTACTACTCACTGCAGTCATAGAAGTCTGCATGTTTCCATTTGAAGCTGCTGCTCTGTGACGCCTCATGTGCCCACCCAAAGCTTGCCCTATAGAAAATTCCAATCCACAAATGGAGCACTCATGCGTTTTAGGCTTTGGTGGTGAATCATGAAGCAGTTGGCTATCACTCTCTCCATCTCCTCCCATCAACCTCGGCTTCTTGTGGCTTGCACGGTGACCACCCAGTGCCTGAAACGACGGGAACTGTCTCTTACATGTCTTGCACTCAAAGACACGGTTGTTGGAAGAGTTCAAGTAGGTGGTCTCAAATTCACCTCCACGAGAAAGCAGCATCAAATAGTTGGCCATGGTTATGCTATCAACCTCTCTTTCTCTCTTCATGACTAATCAATAATCAATATTGGAGAAGAAACTAACAATTATATAACCCAAAAAAATATTAAAAAAAAAGAAGAAATATTGCTGTGATGGTTTGAAGGAGTGGAAATGAATGGAGGGTTTGGGAAGATAAGAAAGCTGTGGAATGGAACTCTATGAGACTTTGAGGGGTAGTGTGATATTTATAAAGGGTAGTTATGGTTTGTTAGCTTGAGAATTTGAGACACTTCTAATAATAGTTGACATTTCTGAATTTATGTGTGTACATACGTATATTGTCACACTCACACACTTCTCCTAAACTTGTGACTTTGATTTCCTCTGACGTAAGCAAGTGCAAGTGCTGGAGCAATTCATTTGATGCATTGAACTAGGGCTTATCCCTTGACTAGTTGTTTGGTATGAAAGGATCCTCTCCACAGAAGATGTAGCATGCATGACTGCTTAATTAGCTGATTGGTGGTCCACCCTTTAATTTACTCAACTAACTCAGGCTACGCTACGCTACCAACAATTTTATAAATTTTTAAAATAAATTGATTATAGCAAAAGGGCTTCTAGATGGCAGCCGCTACAAGAAAAGACTTATGTATTTATGTATTGGATTGCGCTGGTATTTGGAAAAGTAATTCTCTTCTAGACTGTAGTCGACCAAGGAAAATGGAAATTTAACGTAACGTGCGTTCATAGGCTTAAGAATAAATTATTGTGTCTATTAATTCGGTATTTGTCTTTAAAACAATAATTTGGTTTCACATATATTTTGTTAAGCAACGAATACAGACATATAACTTGTGACTCTCATATACTCGGATACGTTCTCTATTGAGTGACATAATCACTATTAAAGAAGTACGAATTAGTCACTATTAGCTGATTACATGTAATATGAATGGCCAATGCCATATAACTAGGACAAGTCAGACATACAACCTCCATTATCTTTTTGGTCAAACACTATCAGACATAAATAGTTATTAAATCAGTTGTTTTCTATGATCACGCTTAAGCAACTGTTCAAAGATTTGCACGGAATTGAATGCTTATCATAAACAAATATATTACGAATAACGTTTCGAAAAATGAAATAAAAAAAATTAAGATCATATGCAACCTGTATTTAGATTAACTAGAAGGAGAGTTGTGTTCGTCGACATACCAAGAATAATGTATCAATCAATTGCAATCCCTTACTATGAAATTAAAATATCAATCCACGAAAAATGTGGGAATTATGATTGGTTCAAGTTTTAAAATGTGATCTTGGTTTTCCATCCACTTAATCTATTAAAAATTTTACCAGTCTAAATACTAAAATTTAACATATCAACTCTCTATATTGAAAGAACTATTGCGGGTAATGTTGAAAAGCTACTTATGTAAAACACAAGTACATTAGATTAGTGAATCAAGTAGACGAAAGTGTAATTAGACCAAACCATCGAAGAGAATGAAATTCAAGATCATCCTGCAAAACAAATCCATTAATTTTGTCTGGAGCATATAACTGTAGGTCATGGGTTAAAGTCTACGCAAGAAAAAAAATTATAAATTAGTTGATGAAGGGACTCTCTTGGGAATGGGATGCAGGCTAGAGAATATCCACCTAAGAGGGGGGGGGGGGACGGTAAAGAAGGAGAAGATAATAAAAGGAGATAAATGAGAAGGGAATTTTAACAGTACCCTAATGGTTATGATTTAGAGTAAGTTATTAAGTATTTATTAAATGTTAATGTTAATTTTATAATAAATATTTAAAAATAATTAATATTTAATGAAATACTTGACTATTCATTCTGGTACTATACCTAGAAAAAAAAATTGGTACTATAGAATTTTTTAACATTGTGTTTGGATGTAATAGACTAGAAAGAGAAGAAAATGAATAAAACATAATTATATTTATTTTTGCTTAGAAGATTAATAAAAAAACACAGAAATAGTTTCACCTCAATTTTAAAGAAACAAAAGTTGGGCCTTTGAGAGAAAGAGATGAGAAATAGTTCTCTATGTGTTCATTCTACTTTCTATGTCTTTTAAAACTCTTAAATAAATAAAATTATTTTCATTTCTCTTTATTTTGTTATTTTTCCTTATTACCTATTATCCAAATATAAAATAAAAAAAGAATGATAAAAAAATAATAATGTAATTATGTATGCATTGTTTTTCGGTGTAAAACTTTTTACACACTATCATGTAATCATATATTAGCAAATCATTAAAAAGTATTCACTATCACATCTAATATTGGGAGTCCAACTCTTTTAATAATGGGATAACACGTTATTTGAGGATAATGTAAAATATTTTACATTGACATATATATCAAATTTAAACTTAAGTTAAAGAGAAAAAAGTATGATTGGACGGGAAAAAATTAAGGATGAAAAAGAGGAATGATAAATTTTCTTTTATATAACATTTGTCTTCTTTGAGAATCTTATAAAAAAAAAAAAGAATTTTCATATAATCTTTTAAAATTCTCCTTTATCTATTTGGAGTATGTTGTTGAGAAGAGAAAAAGAGAAAAGAAAGAAATAAAAGAAAACAAAAGGAGGAGAATAGGATTGAGAGTTAAGTAAATGATACTAGTTCATTTTGCTTGATGTTGCTTTTTTCTATTTCTCCGTACTTTCTAAGACCCGAATTAATTATATCTAATGTTTCAATTAAAAAAACAAGTGACGGTTTAATGGATCACCTTGTTAAGGTAGATAATAAAAGTTATTTAGATAAAGGATACATGACTTGGCAAGTGATGGCATGAGGTTAGACTTTTTTATCAGTAGTTTTGTAAAGCAATTCTTTTATAAAAGAGTGACACATGTTAGCCATTTTTAAAGTAAACAAAATAATGATAATTTGATTTTAATATACTATTAATATAAAATATTTTAGAAGACTAGCATGAATATCTATCCTAAATAAAATTATTTTCAAGTAACTCACTTTTTTTTTCACTACAACCTACTCACCTCTTCACATATTATTATTTTACTTTTTTTTTTTATTTGCACCTCTTCAAATAATTGTAACAATGATTGTAAGCATAATGCCATAACCTTCAAAAAAAATAAAAAAGGCCCAAAAGTTAAAAGAGATAGACCAAAGAACTCAAATGACTGGCCTTCCACTTCACACAGAGAAAACGGCCCAGTTTTGGAGCACGTGGACGTGGTATTATGCAAGTACCAAAAATGCACAACCAAAACCAATAATCCTACGCCACGTGGCTCATTACCTGATACAGCAAGCGTTACTCTAGTGCATCACAACCCACCCATTGTGAAAAACTTTGAACGGCATAGACTTCACCTTGAAGGTTTCACGCATCATAATTATCACCTTAATGACACGTGTACGGACGACGTGAGACCACCATAGAATATATTAATATAATACGTCTAGCTTACTCCAAAACTCCATGCTCACTCTTCAACTTCTTCTTCCCTCTCCTCATTTTTCCTTTTTCAAGTGTCTTCTTCTCCGGCGGCAATTTTTTACCGGCGGTGATTCTCGTGAATATCGGCGCTCCGAACTTCCTCCAACCACCACAATATGGTTTTCTAGTTTTTATTTCCATTTTAATCGGTTATTCATTCTTTAGCGTGATCGAAGCCGAAATGCTCATTGTTTCTTATTTTAGGTTTTCTTTTTCTTTTTCTTTTTGCAGATTAATTTGATTAAGTTGGAGTCTTGATTTTATGAAGTAACGAGCTTAGTGGGTTTGAGAGTATTTGGCTAAAGGATAACATTTGCATTACTCAGTGGCTGAGCTGTAACTTGAATCATTGAGTCAAGATAGCTTGACTCGAAATACCTACCGGAAAATGGTGGGTTCAAAACTACAATAACCTATTTGCATGCAAATGCCGGCTCTGAATCTTGGGGGAACATTTATATGAAGCTTGCTCGAATTTCATATGTTACTTTTTGATAAAACATATTAAATGTTGTTTCTTTTATGCTCCCAATGTTTTCAATATACAAAAAAGGAGCTAATGAACCCCTTATACATTTATACTAATGTATGATATTATGCAATGCTAGAAATGAATGCTAAATATAATTTCTATGATCATTCTATACTCATTTGTTTCTATTCTAGTGTTTTAAGATACAAGGTATCATTTAAGTATTTAGTTTAGGAATTTTTGGTTGAAGATACACAAACCGCATGCTTATATATTACAATCTTGTTAGAGACTTAGAGTAGAAACTCTTATAATATCTGACTGTGATGGTGGATTTATGATTGGTGAGAATAATGTAACTACCCTAGTGTAAATAATGTACTGCCTCTAATCAATCATGGTTGATTATATGTATTATGTAACTACCCCTTTTCTATGTCGTCTTGTCAGCTTTAGCCAGATTGGTTTTATGAATATATCCATAGAGTTTGGCTGTGGTGGTTTGCTTGTTCATCAGTGATTTTGTGCTTCATATGCATGCTATGGATGCATGTCCTCTCTTGATCGTAGAGTAGTATGCTTTCTGAACTACTTTATTTTAGTTTGGCTCTAAACTTATAATGGAAGTTGATCTGTGGCTAAATTTCTCCTTGTATTTTAGTAAGTTAGATACACACAAACCCTAAATCATGTTCTGGCCATTAATATATCAACTAACCTTCCTTAGATCCCAAAAGTGAACTGTGAATTCTCATGAACTATGTTAGTGCAGAAGATTTAAACAGCATTAAAATGATTAAACTCCCATGCTTATGTCCTCTTACTTTTGCTTTGTATAAAGTTTGACTCAGGATTACCATAATACTTGACCATTGACTACCCTAGCGAGCTTTATTTTGGAAATACTTGTTTTAAAAGAAGTTGTTCTTTTGTTTGAATGCACCGAATCTTTCATAGCAACAGTTTCTTATTTTCCTTCTGGTTAATTGTTATGTTTCTTAAAGGCACTTAAGAACCTAATGCTAAAATCTTATTTTATAATATTTTGGAACAAAACTGAGGAATTCTTGTCAAGACACTATCTTAGAAATGCCCAAAACAAAAAGTTCTGAGGTATCAATTTGTAATATGTAAAGTTGTAAACTATCTGTTGGTTAACTCTTGGTTTATATGATATTCCATCTCCTTTTATGCCTGCAAAGTGCAAAGAAACCAAGTTGTCAGAAACTTTACCCTAAGGATAGTAGTTACTTTGTTAAGTGAAATATCTGCTGTGATATATCTTTTTTGTTTTGTTTTACAGTTGGTCATTATTTTATTACTACAAGTTCTGTCATAAGATAAACATTTTAAGCTATGGTTTTTGGCAGTCTTTTCAGCATAAAAACTTTTGGATGCCACGGGATGCTGGCTGCTTAGCTGAGGAAAATGTGGGATATGAGAATTCTTCCAGAGTTGAAGCGAAGCGTGGTCATCAGTGGTTTATGAATACAGGTGAACCAGAAGTGTTCAGCAACAACAAGAAGCTAGCAGTTGAAGCTGCTAGTGGCAGCCCAATTTCAGGAGTTTCACATGTAAATATTTCTCCGTGGGACACCAATTCAGGATTTCACTCAGTTACAGGTCAATTTTCTGACCGTCTCTTTGGATCTGAACTACGGGCTGTCAATTTGGTTGATAAGAACATGCCATCAATTGGAAGTGGAAATCTGAACATGGGAAGGAAGAATTTTGAGAATCAATATGGTAATGATCCATCAGTGGGTTTATCAATATCTCATACCATTGAGGACCCATCATCATGCCTCAATTTTGGTGGCATCAGAAAAGTTAAGGTGAATCAAGTCAGAGATTCTGACAATTGCATGTCTTCATCCATGGGACACTCCTATGGTAGGGGTGATAATAGTACAATTTCAATAGGTGCTGGCTACAGTAAGAATGATGGCAACATATCATTGGGCCCAATTTATAGCAATGGAAATGATAATACCATCTCTATGGGGACCACAATAAGTAAGACTGATGACAATCTTGTTTCAATGGGTCACACATTCAGTAAGGGGGATGGGAGTTTTATGTTGATGGGCCACAATTATGGCAAGGGAGATGAAAATATTTTATCAATGAGTCAGCCCTTTGACAGGGGAGATGGAAATTTCATATCAATGGGTCAATCATATGAAAAGGAAGATAGCAATATGATATCTCTGGGTACCTCATATAACAAGGGGCATGGGAACTTTATATCAATGGGTCCAACCTATAGTAAATCAGGAGAAAATTTCATAACTATTGCTGCTTCCTATGACAAGGGCACTGATCATATAATATCAATAGGTCCAACATATGATAGGGTGGATTCAAATATTGCATCAACAGTTCCTTCATATGACAAAGGAGATTCAAGCTCTTTAGCTATGGGCCACAACCACAATAAGGGTGAGGGCAGTAACATATCTTTTGGAGGTTTTCATGATGACCCTGAAACAAATCACTCTGGAGGGATCATTAGTGGCTACGATCTGTTGATGGGCAACCAGACCTCAGCTCAAGGTTTGGATGGCCAGAAGGCTCTGACTGAGTCAAACTCTGAACTACCTGTAAATAGCACTCCAAAATCTAATCCTAAAACTGATACTATCCTTAAGAATAAAGAGCCAAAGACAACCAAGAAGGCTGCTGCTAACAACTTCCCTTCAAATGTCAAAAGTTTGTTGTCAACTGGTATTTTTGATGGTGTTCCTGTGAAATATGTTTCTTGGTCACGAGAGGTAAACTTTTAATTTTATCTTGCTTTATTTCTGGGGTGTCAAAGTTTTTTTATAATGAATAATTTCTTTTAATGTGTTTGATATTCTGCTTGGTAGAGAAATCTTGGAGGAATCATAAAGGGGACTGGGTATTTGTGTTCATGTGATGACTGCAAGCAGTCCAAGGTTAGCGTACCAAATTGCTTACTTTCTTTGGTATTTTGCATGATCCATGTGAGTGTGCTCATATATTGAATTCTATCATGAAGGCTCTCAATGCATATGAGTTTGAGCGTCATGCTGGTGCCAAGACCAAACACCCTAACAATCACATATACTTTGAGAATGGAAAAACCATCTATGCTGTTGTTCAAGAGCTGAAAAACACTCCTCAGGATATGCTTTTTGATGCAATTCAAAATGTGACTGGATCTACCATCAACCAAAAGAATTTTCATAACTGGAAAGGTAATGGTGATTTTTAGTTTGCTTGGTTGTGGCTTAGAAAACTAGGATGAACAACATATCCTTGCTTTAATTGTTATGCTTAAATATAAATACAGCACAAATTCTTCAATCTTACTTTTAATGTATTTTCCCTCTTTTCAGCATCATACCAAGCTGCTACTCGGGAGCTTCAGCGTATCTATGGAAAGGATGAAGTGATCTTACCATCTTGAGCTCAATTTTCTGTTTCTTGGAAGTTCAGAATGGTGGTAGATATGTGATATGTTCATAGTGCATAGCAGCTTAATAGTTATTTAAGACTATTTGAAATTGAAAAGTTTGAGCTGATGCATTCTTGTGGAAATTTGATAGTTTATTTATGGAAATGAAAATGTTAATTTCTCTCACAATTTGCATCAATTTCCCTTGTTAATTTCTGGCAACAAACGCTGTTCGTTTATGATTATTTGAGAGGATCCTAGGTTAATATTATTTTGCTGATATTAGCTCATCCTATGTCATTTTCTGTTTAAGAAAACATGGTATGAAGTTGAAAAGAATTTATTACATGGGGAGAGCAATGGGGATATCCCTGGGAATATGTGGAACAAATGAGAGCTGTTAAAAATATGCTGAATACTTCGGAACTACTGTTTTATGTTCTACTTGTTGGGCATTGTGAACCATTCCAAGACATGTATGACAATTTATAGTATGTAAGTCTTGCTCTAGGTTGATATTGGTTTGCCACTATTTTCAATTTTTCATTTTTGGTCTTACGCGTCTAATGTGTACCCTAGTTGATTGTTGGTGCTAACATCTCATGTCTTGCTTGTTAAAGACGGCTAAAGTCCTGACCGATAATTTTTATAGATTTCAATAATGATTATATTCTAAAAGAGGTTTCAATTTGTCCACTAGGCTTCTCATTTAGCACCTAGAGTAAAATTTTTGTTCCTTTCGTATTTTGTTATACACAGGTCGTGGTTGAAATCAAACGGTATTGTTCCCATCCCGGACCACCAACTTGTTGCCTGAATGGATGTGTCCCTGTCATCATGAATGGTTGAAACAGTATATACTGAAGTTCCCATGCCTATATTTGAGATGGGCTTTTAAGGACTAACTTCTGTTGCTGCCAAAACTTAGACCCTGTCTTCTAATTGAATAATCGATGATCTAAGTTGGTCAAACATGCTTTGTTAAAAAAAAAAGTTGGTTAAACATGCCCATGCCGATGAATGTCAGGAGCAGAAGACAATTTGTCGGAGATTTTCCTTATCATGCGTAGTAGTGAATCTGCGTATTGGGAATGTGTATAAAGGGTACAGGTATCATATGGCGCTGTATTCCTAGTGAAAATAGAGGTCTGGGGGGCATGTTATGCATCATTCAGTTGATTGATTCTTTTCTGTTTTTTTTTTTTTTTCTTTTTGGGATAAAAGCAAGGTTTTAAATTGCAGGACCACATCACATGATGTGGTCGCAATATCTCTGTTGCAGCGGTCACTGCAACTGCAGTGCAAACTCAATTTAAAACTTTGGATAAAAAGTCTTTCCCTCATTTCACTATTTCATTGTTTTCACTTAAACAAAGCGTGTCCTTGGCGTACTGCAAATGGTGAGTTTCCTATTTTCTTTATTGGATTGAAAATACCATGATTATGTTTATAATTCTATAAGTAATATCTACAAGTTAAATTATAATAAACATGTGAAATTCTCACGATGCATATGCAGATGAGTATATGGACAAAAATATAAAACACGAGAAGAATACAAGTGTTGCATATGATTGTTCCTTTCTCCGCTTCTAGAATCAGATAACAAAAATAAGAACACAAATAATATGCTAAGAAAATATTTACACAGTTCAATGCTTAAAGTGGATGAAGAATTTGTGCGACCTTCTTTCTACATTGAATTGAGGCTAGTTTGGATTTAACACGAGACCAGCATTTCATTAATAAACTCCAATTAATTATAGGCTCAGCTGACTATGATTAGAATTCTCACAAATAACTTAAGAACAATCTAGTTTCCGGTTTATGTTATCTTTGAATCACATTCAATAATCAATACGGAGTATTTTTTATGGAAATAGGCATCAAAGTAAAATCAATTTGAGTTTAATGGAGTTCATAGAAATGGGATATACTCGAATTTAAAGTCATATTAACTCTTTCAATTAAAATCATACGCACATTCTACTCTACTCTACTAAGGTTGCTGGTCATCTTGAGCAGTTGGTGCGTGTTGGTCATTGCTCTTTCCCCATAAAACCAGATACAAGCCAACAACAATTACTATTGCTCCATCAACCCTGCAAAATATTGAGTTAACCCCTATTCAAAATTACAATGCTTCCAAATAAATGTTTCCCTCTAATTTTGTCCGTCTACTAATAATTCAATACTTGTGTCTTGTGAATCTGCAGTGAAAAGGGTAAGGGCAATATTTACATTCCAACGTAGATTGTTTCTGCAAGAACGATGGAACCCATGATTGCCACAATAACGATGCTGAGGGGGCTAAATGCACTCACAAAAACAGGTCCCTTTTCCTTCATTATCAATCTTGGACGTAGAAACCAAGCCCTTAGCATATTACTCTGCATACACATATCATAAATTATCATGGGTGGCTCAAGCCAATAAAGCCCTTGCTTGAGGCACAATTTTTTTTCAAAATTTTAGGCCGCATAATTAAATAATAATATATTTATAATATCTATAATGATTATATTATTTATTATAACAATTTAATATTAAATAAATTTCATTATCTCTTGTCTGTCAGAATATATGTGGGTAGAGTGAGTGGTGTGTGTATGCCATCTATATGTGCAATGAGCGTTGCCCGTGCCTGCAACGTGTGTTATCGTTCGAGGCAATGTGAGTCTATTTGTACGTGTAACGTGCATTTTTTGTGCATGTAGTGTATAATATGCAACATGTGTTATATTAATTTTTTATTAAATAAATTAAATGTCTCACTATCCAAGTTTAGCTTTAGGTTACCAACTCTCTTGAGCCGACTCTGAATTCATAAATGGCAAACACTTTCTTAAAAGAAAAATGGCAGAACCGAAAGCACTTGAAAATTTTATAAAGCATATTTTTGGTTGAATTAAGAATAACTCACACTGTACACAGCAGCTAAGAATTTAGAGTCCAGGTCCAGGTGTATGGACCTGGCTGTGGGATTATGCCTCTCAAGCACAATTGCCAATACAGAGCCTTCCATTTTACCGAACAAGCATATCCAAACCGTGAGGGAAAACTCAGCACGGTTAGATTGTAGTGTGATTGCCTATGTGAACAGGATTAATATTTCTGAGTTATTATGACTCAGGTAGGTCGAATGATCTTTCATTTCATGTCCAAAAGTCAAAGTGTGTAATCAAAGTTTAACCATTTTGGACATCTGAGTCATTGAGTGTGTTAATGCACTTATAGAATTTATGCTGATGAAAAACTTACTTGAACATTGATGAAAGCAGACCAGCAAATACAGCCTATTAATATCACGAAAGCACCCTTGAAAAAATTATGATTATCTGAAGCACATGATGAATCTTGGTTGGCGCCTCCTTTTGTCCATGGTAACATGGGTCCTTTAAGAAGAGTCATCATCATTGCTCCTCCAACAGTGGCCACAATCCCCATATCTTTGCCAGGCTATGCAGTCTCCTAATATTAACTTTCTCTAGCCTACAAAACCCATTTCACAGATTTAGATGTATACAGTTATACATGTTATGCTGCATGCAAGATTATAGTAGAGTCAGAAGAGAATTACTTTAAGAACCAAGCCAATAAAAATGCAAAAGCAGGAACAACATTGGTCAAAGCAGTGGTGAATGTTGCAGTAGTATACTTCATCCCTGTATAGTACAAGTTCTGATCAATAGCAGGCCTGCTCAGAACAAAGAAATGAAACTTGGTTAGGCTGGTGCACATTCTAAATTTTAAGACATCAAAAAATGGGGAGAGGCACTCTAAAATTCCAAGCTGCACAATTTTTGCCAAGTGAGACAAAGTCATTGTAGGCCTTCTATTCCTGTCAAAATAGGACGTTGCAGTTATTTTCTTCACCTCCAAATCAAAGGCAAATCAAGTAGAATACAAGATACTGACACAGAAATACAGAGAGTAAAAGACCTATCAATGACAAGCGCAAAAGAAGCAATGACAACAGTGGCAACGGCTTGGCGATATACTACTAAAACGTGCTGGCTCACCCCCTGGTCCAATGCAAATTTACAAATTATGGACATGCCTGCAAAGCTAAATTATATCAAAATTGCATCTAAATATAGCTTTGCGGACTTGAGCATTTGTGCCAAGGAATCCATGGTCATATCACTGCCTTTCTCTCACGGGTAGAACTTGGCTACAAGTATATGGGAATGTTTATTGGAGTTTCTTGTAAATAAAGGTTTTATAAACACATTTCTTTTCCTCTTTTGTTCCTTCATTGATCAAAGCAATTTCACCACCTATACTTTCCTTCTTAAATTCCAGGAACATTGGCAAGTAGAGTCCTTCAAGAAAACCCTTTTGCCAATATTAGCATGCTTTTGACAAAAGATTAAGGCAACCACCATTGCTGCTGACCAGTAAAGGAGTCACCACCGCATTAAGAGAACATGCATAAATAATGTTGGTGGCTCAATTGCTCTTCTCTAAACGCAATCTATTCGATATTAAAATGAAGTTCGTATTGAACTTGTATTATAATGGAATCTAATTCTATATTATCTTACCTTAAGTTAATTCATATATTATTTGCAACGCAGCTGTAGGGGAAAAGAGTGAAAAAAATAGCTCAAATCTCATGCGACTAAGCTATGATCCAAAGAACACTACGCCAGTGTATTAACATAAACTTAAACTATAACATCTCTTGGTCAATTTATTCACTGCTACATAATAAAGGAGTTGTATTCTGGGTATTATTGGAAGACTAGCTTAATAAATTTTGAGTAAACCAAAAAAAGAAAATAGAGACAAGCAAATTCAAGTAGGATCAGGATCCTCTCCAGTTTGCAGACAAGCAAATTCAAGTAGGATCAGGATCCTCTCCAGCTTGTGCAAACTGGAGAGAGTCCAGTTTGTAAAAAATACACATGTTTTGCTACATACCGCATGCAGTATTAGTTTTTTTTTTAATCTTTTACTGTACATACCGTATGCAGTAGTAAAACGTATGTATTTTTAACGAACTGGACCTCTCCAGTTTGCACAAACTGGAAAAGATCCTGATCCATTCAAGTATGGCAATAATGGAGAGATGAATTGGTTCTCAGAGTAATGCTTTTGACTATTTATCTCATACTATATTGAGTCCAGCAATATTTTTAGTTTACACATCTACTGCAATAAGCATAATGCTTTTGCTTTTCAAAGTGGCCCAAATGAGTACAAAGCCGGTATTAGAATTGAATGTGAACTGAAGTAAATTTCTAGACACATGTATTTATTAGTATCCACTTTTCAATTTTCCATAAGTAAGCTAAAAGCCAGATAGGAGATAGACATCGATAGCATTTTAAATAAATGATTACATACAGCAGCAAAAACTGGGCATTTTTTTTTTAATTAAGACAAGAAATTATTCAACTAATAATATTATCTATGAAGGATAGGGTGTGGAAAAGGATTAAAGGATGGAAAGAAAAATTGCTTTATGTAGGAGGAAAAGAAATTTTAATTAAAGCAGTAGCCCAAGCAATTCCTACCTATATCATGAGTTGTTTCAAAATTCCATTCACTCTTTGCAGAGAACTGGGTCAGATGATGGCAAAATTTTGGTGGGAGGAGAATGTGGACTCAAGAACGATTCACTGGTTATCTTGGGATAAAATGTGTTGGCCTAGAGGTTGCAGTGGTTTGAGTTTCAAGGATCTCCATACTTTTAATTTAGCCATGCTGGTTAAACAAGGTTGGAGAATCCTTCCAAACCCAGATTCACTTGCGGCCAGGATTCTTAAAGCGAAGTACTTTCCAACTGGATCTTTTCTATATGCTCAACAGGGATCCAATCCCTCCTACACTTGGAAAAGCATATTAGAGGGGAGGAAGGTCCTGGAACAAGGAGTTTTCTGGCGCATAGGTGATGGGATATCATATCAACAAGGAAATTTTAAGGTAAATAGCAGGCCGGCTTCTTCGATGGGTCTGGAATTTCTTTCTCAACTGATCTTAGAAGAACCTCGCAGATGGAACTATGAATTGGTGAATGCTATTTTTCTATCCTAGAGAAGCTGAGCTAATTTTGTCCATTCCTTTATGCTTACGGCAGAAACCTGATTCCATAAGTTGGTGGCCAGACTCCGAAGGTCTTTTTTCAGTACTCAAGAGTGCTTATAAGGTGGAATGGAATAGAGTCATGGAGCCAGTGAAGTTAGTGATTTGGCGCTAGCTTCTCTGCAAGCCTTTCGCAGTGAGTGCCAGAGGAATTGAATATAACGAAGCTGGTAGAGCATTAGGCAGTGAAAGGTGGGAGAAACCAAGTCATCGTTTCTTCAAAATAAATGTGGACTATGCTGCGTCAGAGGCTTTTTGGCTTTGGAATTGTTATTAGAGATGAGGATGGCTAATTCATTGCAGGAAAAGCCCATCATGTTCATGGTTCGGTTCACTCTCGCAGAGGTGAGTTATTAGCTGCTAGGGAGGGATTACTTATTGCTTGGCAAGTGGGTTGCACAAGAGTTTTTTTCTGGAAAGTGATGCTCAAGCTATTGTTCGAAGCATCAAGGAGGATAGGGTGGACTTATCATACAATGGTTCTATTCTGCAAGTTATTTTTGCTTTTGCATCTTGGTTTGATACCTTTGATTGTGGTTTTTCTCCTTGATCATGTAATAGAGTAGCTGATTGTTTTAACACCTCATGCTAGGATATCTGGTTCTTATATTTGGATTGAGGATCCTCCAAACTTTTTATCCTCTTTCCTGGTTTCTGATCTTGAAGTTTTATAAATTAGTCATGTTATAATTTCGTAAAGATCATGGATTCTTTGGGTTAAAAAGAGAGGGACTTCAAATCGGTAGATATTGTTGTATAAATTTAAAATACTCAACTAAGTTCATTAGCTCAACTAATATTTAATATTTTTATAAATTTTTATATCATATAATTAAAAATATAAAAATTTATAAAAATATTAAATATTAATTAATCTAATATACTTAATTTAAATATTCTAAATTTAATCAATAATTTCTCAAAAATCAGTACACAAGGAAGATTAAGTAGCTATCTGCATTACTATACAAGTAATTTTGTTGATTCGGAACTATCATCTGTTTCCACAATTGTGACATGTGAATTAATTAGCTGTACAGAAAAGTCAATCCAAATCTTCACTCGATATTAGGGTCGTGACCAATTGAGTTAGCCTCAATTGCTGAAAGTCCATTTAGTCGTTGCAGGTTGTTCATTAAGTGAATGCTAGCAAAGAGAATGAATCATAATGCCTTGCTAATTTGAATGAATTTTACATCTCGAGGTTTATTTATTGAATAATATTAATATAGTCTCGTGTCTATTCTATGCATAGTAGTATATTTATCATCTAAAATTATAAATGCTTATATAATAAAGATATTATGTCACGTATAAAATTTACTATAAAGTTTATATTAATAATATTCTTATTTATTTGCTATAAACAATGCAAGTGTCGACTATCAGCATGTTTGATTTAAACTCTTCCCATAGCCATTGAGCGTTAAGAAGAAAGTAGTAGAAACTTTCTAAAAGTTTCTTAAGGATTCTTAGAGTAAGAATTATTTTACTCTATATTATTAAATATAAACCATTTTAACTATATAAATTATCAAATTTTTTTACTTTAACTATATTTTTAATATTATAGTTGAAGTGGTACATGTTCAATAATATAAAACAAAAGAAATCTATTGATCCGAGTACGGCTAAGAATGTTTCATACTTATAAAAGGACATGAAAATAAGGGTGAAAATAGGTCAAGCTACATGTCAATGACCTATGACTGACTTTTTACTGAGACACGACTTTTTGCTTACTAAATAAAATTTAGTCTAATATTTTTTTAAAAGTCTATTTAACTAAAAAAGTCAGATCTCAGACTATTTAATAGGCCTTTTAGACCAAAGCGCAATCGAATTGCTTAACTATATATAATATAATATATTTTTTAATTAAATTAAATTTTAATAAAAGTCAGTAATTAAAATTTAAGTTAATAAATTAGAATGAAAATAACATATTAGAATTATGTCATAATTTAACACCCACCTCCTACTTTTATAAATTCTCACAACTTTCTTATTCTAACCTTTGGTTAATGTGGGACTTAGAGATATGCTAAGTTACAAAATTATTAGAAACATATAGTTACAAAACATGAAGATTAGTGTGTGTGGCATTCCTCTTGTTGAGTATGTGTAATGTCTGGCTTGTGTTCGTTGGGCTTGGAAAAAATGTTTTCATACATCAAGAGTAGAGCAACACAATAACCTTAAGTATCAATAAAAGTATACTGAAAATGAAGATGAGGTTAGGTAGACATTGACAGAGGGTTGGTCGTGATCATAGTGCTAGGTGGAAGTTCATGGTGGCTATGGCGTGACAGCCAAAAAGTGTTGGTCATATTAAAATATATACTTTTTATAATATATTGAAGTTATTATTTAAAATATAATTCATGTTGACAGAGTGTTAATGAGTTACTGTATTGTTTTGGGGGAAGATGATGATGAAAATGGTGAGCTATGGAGGTTTCATGGTGAAGCTTGGTGAGAATGTGACATATCTCCAAGTCTCACATCGACCAAAGACTAGAGCAAGAAAGTGGTGAACATCTATAAAAGTAAGTAGTGAGTGTTAAGTTATAATAAAAATGAGGAGAGATCAGCGTACACCAGTATAAGTCTTTTTTCTCTTACACTCATTTCAACCGTTAAATCAACTTTCATCTAATGGTTGTGATTATTTCATTAAAAGTAACCATTAGATGAAAGTAGATCTAACAACTGAAAATGAGTGTAAGAGAAAAAAGACTTACGCTAGTGTAAGTTGATCCTCCCTCAATAAAAATATATATTGGTCTGTTAGAGTTATATTATTGAATTTGAATATTATATTTTTAATATAATATTTTAAAAATTACATACTTGTTGCTTATTTAAATGTTTAGGCTTGTTGGCCTATTTCAAGGTTTAGGCTTATTATATGTAAAGATTTGTTTGTCTATTTAATGGTAGGCCTATTAGCCTATGTAAAGGCCTATTGACCTATTTAAAGATATGTTTGTTAACTTATTTAAATGTCTTATTGCAAAGTAGACCTTTAAATAGGTTTTCAAGTCAGACCATACTTTTAAAAAGATCAGACCAAGCCTTAAAAATTAGCCTATTTCGAGCTCACAAGCCAGACTCAAACCTTATAATTGAGATACAGGTCAGACTTGTTTAAGGTAAAGTTTTCTCCACTAGTTGGCATGACACAATGGAAAAAAAATACCCCATATATAATTTATATCACAAAGTTTGTACAAGAATTTCTCTTCATATATATTGAGGTAAATTTTCTTCTCCATCCTCCTTCATCTCTAATATAGGACCAATGGAGAAAAGAACAAAGAATTCTCGGGGTTCCAAAGACACTCAGTGTCAAGAGACTCAATCTCAAAGTAGAAAATATAATTCACTAAATTCAATAATCAATATTCAATCGTCTTCTAAAATCTTATAAGAATGGTATTTATAACCCTCTTACAGAAGAAACTAAATATAAATCAAATCTAACTAATTAAAGATAAGATTTAAGATTTGATATAATACCATTAAAATTAAAATCTTAATTATAACCTGAAATATTAAAATAGATAAAATCTCTAATTAACAAAATAAAATTCTAATAATAAAAATTATAATTATCCTAATATAATCTACATCATTCTCTCCCTCTGAAAGAACTCTCATTCGAAGAGGTAGAAATCTGGTAGCATGTGTGGCGCATAAAGACCATGCGCAGAGACTTTTGGCAGTGCGTGGCAGTGAAATTTTGGCGACTAGCGTATCTAATACTTTTAGTTCTTATGGTGGTAGTCGTGGTTCAGAATGAGATGTGGATGATAGCGTTATGAAGAAATCCATGCAGTTGTATTTAACAGTGAGTTATGCAGAGATATAGTGAGCGGTGGGCAGCAGAATAACTTTGGTTGTGAAAAATCTTTGCTTTTGAACAGCACAAAGTGTGGGGATCAACAAAGCTCGGATGCCAAATTGATGTAGGACTAATGGAGAAAGGAACAAAAAACTTTCAAGGTTCTGAAAGCACTTGGTGTTAGGCACTCGATGCTAAGAGAATCGATCTCAAAGTAAGGAATATAATCCACTAAACTCAATAATTAATATTCAATCGTCTTCTAAAATCTGATAGGAAGAGTATTTATAATCCTCTTACAAAAGAAACTAAATATAAATCAAATCTAACTAATTAAAGAGAAGATTTAGGATTTGATAGAATCCTATTAAAACTAAAATCTTAATTGTAACTGAAGTCCTAAAATAAATAAAATCCCTAATTAACAAAATAAAATTATAATAATAAAAATCATAATTATCTTAATGTAATCTACATCAATCTCTTATAAAGACTAACTTAAGCATAAAAGTGCATTTTGCATATATCCACCACCTTGCTAGTGATCCTAAAGTAATGGAAGACTTAGAACAACAGAGAAAATAGACGTATGTCCTTGTAAAGTGATCAAATACATTTATCTATGGAATGCTAAGCATAGTTGTAAAATAAAACCAGGGGCGACTCAATTATCTTAGAGGCCTACAGTTCATGAAAAATTGAGGTCATTTTATTGAAATTAATGAAAAAGATTAATGAAATTTTGTTCTTCTAGACATTTAAGATACGTGATTTTTAATTAAATATTTATAATAAAGTTCTTTTGATATTTCTTTTTCAATGTATTCTTTGGAAAAGATTGAAATTAAAAAAGGCTTTTGTTAAACTCCTTAATACGGCCAGAGCCTCGCTAATCAAGCTAAGTAAAAAAATGAACCAAAAAACGTATACTTCACGGCGCACAAGTCGAGAGCCATCACTCCTCAAGTGCCCTAAGGGCATTTGTTAAGGAAGCTAAAATAGAAAGCTTTTGATGAAAACAAGACAACAGTAAAGTTTTTTCAATTTTCAATGCATTGAATACCTTGTTTTCATAATAAAAACATTTTATTTTAACTTCCTTAACAAGTATCCTTAGCAAAATCTATTTTAAAAAGTTAAAACAAAGAGTTAGAGCTAATAAATATATATTAGCATTAATTAGTTGATTAGAAATTTAAAAAAATGATTTAGAATTAATAGCATTATGAGAATTGAAAAGCGATAGAAATAGAAATTTGTTGTACACTTATTTATTGAAGTGAGATAATAATGTCATTTTACTAATTATATTGACTTATATATGTTTTTAATGAGAAATGAAATAATTAGTTGAAAATTAATAGAGATGTAAGAAGTAAGTGAAAATGAAAGTTTATTAGATGATCCTCGCTAAGCATCCATAGCTGAATGGTTAAAGCGCCCAACTTATAATTGGTGAATTCGTAAGTTCAATTCCTACTGGATGCAGGCCAATAGGGCTCTCCCTCCAATAGGTCTATCAAATTTTTATTCAAGAATGAAATCTTATTAGAATTCTCCTGTTCATCATTCAAAACCATATCATATCCTAGAATTTGATGAAATAAGATGAATTGAAATGATATTTTGTAAATACATAATTATCTTGAATATATTAACTATTTCTTTATTTTTCGATCGCCTAGAAAGAACAAAAGAAACATATTATTCTTTTTTTAACAATTTCTGATCTTTAGTAGACCTCTAAGTAGGATTCAAACCCTTATGAAGTTCTGACCATCTGTCAGAGAAAAAAGAACGATTGGCTCTGTATCAATGGAATCTCATCATCCATACATAACGAATTGGTGTGGTATATTCAAATCATATATGAATAGTAAAAATTAGTATTATTATTGATACTAGAACTCATAGGGGAAGGAAATAGATTTATGAGTGGAATAAAATATACAGTGTTTACAGACAAAAGTATCGGTTATTGGGAAAAAATCAATATACTTCTAATGTCGAATCGAGATCAACTAAGACAGAAATAAAGCATTAGGTCGAACTCTTCTTTGGTGTCAATGTAATAGCTAAGAATAGTAGTGGACTCTTAGTAAATCGTAGAAGGATGTGACTTATTATAAGACATACAATGCATTAAGACATATGATCACACATTTCAATCAGGTTATTCTATTCTATCTCTTAGAAAGAAAAGGAGTTAAAATCAAAATACTTAATAACATGGCGATACAGTTATACAAAACTTCAAAATATGAATCGGAGTTTGAAGAAGAGGAAGAAGTCCTCAACAAGCAACAGATAGAGGAGGATTTATTCAATCACATAGTTTGGGCTCCTAGAATATGGCGCCCTTGGGGCTTTCTATTTGATTGTATCGAAAGGCCCAATGAATTGGGATTTCCCTATTGGGCCAGGTCATTTCGGGGCAAGCGGATCATTTATGATGAAGAGGATGAGCTTCAAGAGAATGATTCGGAGTTCTTGCAGGGTGGAACCATGCAGTACCAGACACGAGATAGATCTTCCAAAGAACAAGGCTTTTTTCGAATAAGCCAATTCATTTGGGACCCTGCGGATCCACTCTTTTTCCTATTCAAAGATCAGCCTTTTGTCTCTGTGTTTTCACATCGAGAATTCTTTGCAGATGAAGAGATGTCAAGGGGGCTTCTTACTTCCCAAACAGATCTTCCTACATCTATATATAAACGCTGGTTTATCAAGAATACGCAAGAAAAGCATTTCGAATTGTTGATTCATCGCCAGAGATGGCTTAGAACCAATAGTTCATTATCTAATGGATTTTTCCGTTCTAATACTCTATCCGAGAGTTATCAATATTTATCAAATCTGTTCCTATCTAACGGAACGCTATTGGATCAAATGACAAAGACATTGTTGAGAAAAAGATGGCTTTTCCCGGATGAAATGGTTGTTGCTATCTGCTCCAATAACGAATCATTGGTTTAACTGAATAACTAAATAAAATAGATAGACCTTGCTTTCTCTTCGTCTCAGGTCGATGGATCTTCTCAATTGAAAGATCCCCTATATCGATAATACACATTCCAGTTGACCGAGCCTAATTCTAATTGTTTTGTTCCGAAGCAAAGATATCCACGGGGCTGTTTGTCCTATTCAGATATTCACGACCAAGAAGTACTGAATTCTCTTTCTTTTCGGATAGGCCCTGAAAGGAGAAGGAAGGTTGGAATGCCAACAGGCGTCTATTATTGAATTCATACAACTCAAGAGTACAAAACCCATTTTGAGAACGTTTGGTACCAAAGTCATTGAATGGGTAAGTTGCCAATCCCTAAAACAGATTATGTAATGTACTTTATCCAGTGGGTTACGTGTGGGCATTTTACTAAAGGTTTCTATTCTATCAATCTACCTATGTGTGATTCTTGTTGAAGCATATACTCGAGGGGTGGGTGCAGGGCGAACGATTTCAAAACGGACTCCCTATTCATTAGATAAAGAATATCACTAAGATCTTGTGATTCATTACCGAACTTATTCCAACTCAATAAGATATCTCAATATTATGTCTTAAAGAGGACTCGAACCTCCACACTTTTGATTCTAGTTTGCATCTTGTGAAAAATAATGGTGATAATGTATGACAAATTGAATATGCTCATATCATTAGTAGTTTGATGTACTTGATGAATTGTACTAGACCTGATATTGCATATGTTGTTAATAAATTGAGTAGGTATACACATAATCCTGGTGATATGCATTGGATTGCTTTGAATAGAATTTTAAAAATATTTGAAAGACATTATGGATTATGGTTTGGTATATTCTGGTTATCCTTCGATTTTGGAAGGTTATAGTGATGCATACTAGATTTTTGACTCTGATGAATTAAAATCTACTAATGGCATGCAGGGTTATCTCTTGGAACTCCACCAAGCAAACTTGTATTGTCAGGTCTACCATGGAATCAGAATTTATAGCCTTAGAGAACGTGGGATCTGAGGCCGAGTGACTAAGGAATTTGTTGGTGGATATACCTTTGTGAAATAGAACAGAGACATTTATGTCTATTCACTATGATTATCAGGATGCCATTGCTGAAGCAATGAACAAAGTTTATAATGGGAAAAACTAGTATATAAGATTGAGACATAATATTGCAAGGCAGCTGGTTGAGAATAATGTGATACCCATGGATTTTGTGAGGCCAAAGAAAAACTTGATTGATCCTTTAACCAAGCCTTTTACTAGGAAGTTGGTAAATAAAACATCGAGGTGGATGAGACTGATGCCCATAAGGTATGATGGACACCCAGCCACTATGATTAGAGATCCTATGAAGGTGGTTCGATGTGGTAAATGAAGTCATACGAGTCTTAGTGGAAATGGTACTGTCGCTTTTATTTGTGTGTTCCACTATCATATGAGATGATTAGTGATGAGTTCCTCCTTATGGTGTATGGAAGTGCCACTGCAATTGGTGTGATACAATGAGCTTTGCTTTTAATGGGTCCATAATCCTCAATGAAGATGTGGTACCTACTACATGATACTCTTGATGGATGCCACCTAAGTGAGAGTGGAGATGGTGTCGTCTCCTATGAGTTATGGGCATAAACTTTAGAGCTCTCATGATTCCAAGATAGCACATGACTCGAATAAAGCACAAAATGACTAAGAGCAACATATCTCTTGGAGTGGTCGATGGACGTGCTCCAACCGTTATCTTTGAAGTAGGTTCAAAGAGGTTTCTCTATTATACTTCTACAGAGTTGTCACCCACCTATGCCTAAGGATGAAGTTCAAATCATTTGGATACTTCCCTGATGCATGACATTCTTGTTTTACTCTTCTAAGTTTAAAAAATGTGAGGGATTGTTAGACTTGAGTCTTAAAAGTGTTTCAAACTTATAGTGCTATTGTGTGTGTTTTGTATAAGACTAAGTTTTAAATTGAGTAAAATAGACTCTTAAAGAGTGTTTATATATGAATTATATCCTTGGGTAGATACCTTATGGTATTGAGGTATATGTGTGGACTTGGGCTTACCTCAATACATGTACACGAGCGCATTTTGCTTCATCCCACCCTGTCTCATCTTATCCGCACGCATGTGAGCTTGGTCTGGTTTTACTATGGGCTTATCATTTGCCAATCCACTTGAAAACTAAAATTTTTATTTGGACCGTTGAGAAAGATTTGTTGGGCTACTTACTTAATAAGCTACCTTAGTCTATTTATTTTGCTCAATTACCATAACAACACATCTTATTATATTACATTTTCAACTTACGATCTACGCCCTTTGCTCTCTTTATTACTGTTCATCTTCTTCCTCTTCTTCTTTGTTATTGTGCGCATACCAGAGAGCTCCCCTACACTTTTTATTGCGTTTTTTGATGTTAAAACGAGAAGTGTTGCTGCTCAAAGTACCAGGATCTTCGTGTATACAAGTTCCTGAAGAAACACACATCTAATCCTAGAAGGTTACCAGTCAAGATTAATCTACCGAGCATTACTCAGGATAGGGTAGATAAACCCTTAAGGACATTGCTTAGCATGATTTGTAGTATACCAGTTTTAATCCTTCCATTATTCTTATTGATTTTTCTTGTTGGTTTTTTGTTCTTCCTTTTTTGGGTATTTTTAAATAACAAAATGCCAATACCCACATTTATATTTCTAATAAATGCAAATTTTTTTACACTAATAATGTATCAAATTTAAATTTAAGTTAAATAGAAAATAGTATGTTTAGATGGAGAAAAAATTTAAGGATGAAAGAGAGGAATTGCAATTTTTTTTAAAACATTTATCTTCTCTTAGAGTTTTATAAAAGAAATAAAAAAAAAAGAGTTTTCATATAATCTTTTCAAATTCTCCTTTTTTTTTATTTGGAGTATGTTGTTCAGAGGAGAAACAAAAGAAAAGAAAAAAGAAAAAAAAAAGGAAGACGAGAATTGAGAGTTAAGTAAAATGATATTTCATTTCGTTCGATATTTTTTTTTTCTATTTCTCCTTACTTTCTAACACCCGAATTAAATATACCTAATGTTTCAATTAAAAAATGTCTGACAGTTAATAGATCACCTTGTTAAGGTGGATGAAAATAGTTATTTAGATAAAGTATACATGACCTGGCAAGTGATGGTATGAAGTCGGAATCTTTTATTAGTAGTTTTTTAAGAAAATTCTTTTATGAAAGAGTGATACATGTTAGTCATTGTTCAAAGTAAATAAAATAATGATAATTTAATTTTAATATGGTGTTAATGTAAAATATTTTAAAAGACTAACATGATTATTTATCCAAAATAAAATTATATTTTAAACTACCTCACTGTTTTTTTTTACTGCAACTTACTCACTTCTTCAAATAATTTTTTTTCTTATTTGCACCTCTTCAAATAATTGCAACAATAATTTTATGCATAATGCCGTAATCTTCAAAAGTGCAAATTAGGCCCAAAAGGAAAAGAGAGAGACCAAAGAACTCAAATAACTGGTCTTCCACTTTACACAGAGCAAACGGCCCAGTTTTGGAGCACGTGGACGTGGAATTATGTAAGTACCAAAATACACAACCAAAACCAATAATCCTATGCCACGTGGCTCATCACCTGAAACAGAGAGTTTTACTCCAGTGTATCACTACCCGCCCATTGTGAAAAACTTTGAACGGCAAAAATTTCACCTTGAAGGTTTAACGATTCACAATTATCAACTTAATGACACGTGTACGGACAACGTGAGACTACCATAAAATATTGTACGATCGAGCTCTGCAGTGTGTATTATTCCAAAACCCCATGCTCACTCTTCAACTTCTTCTTCCCTCTCCTCGTTTTCCCTTTTTCAAGTGTCTTCTTCTCCGGCAGCAAAATTGTTTCGATGATTGCAGTGAATCTCGGCGCTCCGAACTTCCGCCAACCAGCGCAATATGGTTGTCTAGTTTTTATATCCATTTTAATCGGTTATTCATTCTTTAGCGTGATCGAAGCCGAAATGCTCATTGTTTCTTATTTTAGGTTTTCTTTTTCTTTTTGCAGATTAATTTGATTAAGTTGGAGTCTTGATTTTATGGAGTAACAGGCTTAGTGGGTTTGAGAGTATTTGGCTAAAGGATAACGTTTGCATTACTCAGTGGCTGGGCTGTAACTTGAATCATTGAGTCATCAAGATAGCTAGACTCGAAATACCTACTGGAAAATGGTGGGTTCAAAACTGTAATAACCTATTTGCATGCAAATGCCGGCTCTGATTCTGGGGGGTTTACTTTTATTTTTTTATTTTTTTTATTTTTATTTAACATTTATATGAAGCTTGCTCGAATTTCATATATTACTTTTTGAGAAAACAGATTAAATGTTGTTTCTTTTGTGCTCCCAATGTTATCAATATACAAATAAGGAGCTAATGAACCCCTTATACATTTATACTAATGTATGATATTATGCAATGCAAGAAATGAATGCTGCATATAATTTCTATGATAATTTTATATACATTTGTTTCTATTTTAGTGTTTTAAGATACAAGGAAGGTATCATTGGAATGTAAATTTTGTGTTTGGAATGTTTAAAAATGAAAAATGATTTAATTTCTAAAATCTCATCGATTTAATTCCTTTTGTTTTAGAAATTCTATCAATTTTGATAGGATTTGTTAGGATTTGATTTGATTTGAAATAAATAGACTATTTTGCCTTTAGTAACTATCTCTAACAACCTTTCATAAGGGTTAAAATGTAAAATAATAAAATCAAATCAAATCAATTCTCATTTTAATGAATTCCAAACACAAAATTTGATTTCTAAATCAATTCAAATCTTTTTTTTTTTAAGTTACAAATACCAAATTTGATTTTTAAATCAAATCAAATCATTGCTCATTTTTATTCATTCCAAACACAACCTTAAGGATTTAGTTTAGGAATTTTTTGGTTGAAGATACACAAACCGCATGCTTAGGCAAATATATATTACAATCTTGTTAGAGACTTAGAGTAGAAACTCTTATAATATCTGACTTTGATGGTGGATTTTATGATTGGTGAGAATAATGTAACTACTCTTGTGTAAATAATGTACTGCTTCTAATCAATCATGGTTGATTAGGAAAGATATATTGTATAAATAACTTCTACGGTAGATGGGAAAACATAGTATTCAAGCTACATGCATGGAATAGTATGCCTTATTTAACATTCTTGAGGATCTTTAATGTGTGTTCCTTCTTCCTTAATCTAAAATAATCCCTTTTCTATGTCATCTTGTCAGCTTTAGCCTGATTGGTTTTATGAATATATCCATAGAGTTGGCTGTACTGGTTTGCTTGTTCATCAGTGATTTTGTGCTTCATATGCATGCTATGGATGCATGTCCTCTCTTGATCATAAAGTAGTATGCTTTCTGAACTACTTTATTTTAGCTTGGCTCTAAACTTATTATGGAGGTTGATCTGTGGCTACATTTCTCCTTGTATTTTAGTAAGTTAGATATACACAACCACTAAATCATGTTCTGGCCGTTAATATATCAAATAACCTTCCTTAGATCCCAAAAGTGAACTGTGAATTGTCATGAACTATGTTAGTGCTTAAGATTTCAACAGCATTAAAATGGTGAAATTCCCATGCTTATGTCCTCTTAGTTCTGCTTTGTATAAAGTTTGACTCAGGATTACCATAATACATGACCATTGACTACCCTAGCGAGCTTCATTTTGGAAATACTTGTTTTAAAAGAAGTTGTTCTTTTGTTTGAATGCACCGAATCTTTCATAGCAACAGTTTCTTATTTTCCTTCTGGTTAATTGTTATGTTTCTTAAAAGCACTTAAGAACCTAATGCTAAAATCTTATTTTATGATATTTTGGAACAAAACCGAGGAATTCTTGTCAATATCCTATATTAGAAATGCCCAAAACAAATAATTTTTTGGTATCAATTTGAAATATGTAAACTATCTGTTGGTTAACTCTTGGTTTATATGATATTCCATCTCCGTTTATGTCTGCGAAGTGCAAAGAAACCAAGTTGTCAGAAACTTTACCCTAAGGATAGTAGTTACTTTGTTAAGTGAAATATCTGCTGTGATATATCTTTTTTGTTTTGTTGTACAGTTGGTCATTATTTTGCTACTACAAGTTCTGTCATAAGATAAACATTTTAAGCTATGGTTTTTGGCAGTCTTTTCAGCATAAAAACTTTTGGATGCCACGGGATGCTGGCTGCTTAGCTGAGGAAAATGTGGGATATGAGAATTCTTCCAGAGTTGAAGCGAAGCGTGGTCATCAGTGGTTTATGAATACAGGTGAACCAGAAGTATTCAGCAACAATAAGAAGCAAGCAGTTGAAGCTGTTAGTGGCAGCCCAATTTCAGGAGTTTCACATGTAAATATTTCTCCGTGGGACACCAATTCTGGATTTCACTCAGTTACAGGTCAATTTTCTGACCGTCTCTTTGGATCTGAGCTACGGGGTGTCAATTTGGTTGATAAGAACATGCCTTCAATTGGAAGTAGAAATCTGAACATGGGAAGAAAGAATTTTGAGAATCAATATGGTAATGATCCATCAGTGGGTTTATCAATATCTCATACCATTGAGGACCCATCATCATGCCTCAATTTTGGTGGCATCAGAAAAGTTAAGGTTAATCAAGTCAGAGATTCTGACAATTGCATGTCTTCATCCATGGGACACTCCTATGGTAGGGGTGATAATAGTGCAATTTCAATAGGTGCTGGCTATAGTAAGAATGATGGCAACATATCATTGGGCCCAACTTATAACAATGGAAATGATAATACCATCTCTATGGGGACCACAATAAGTAAGACTGATGACAATATTGTTTCAATGGGTCACACCTTCAATAAGGGGGATGGGAGTTTTATATTGATGGGCCACAATTATGGCAAGGGAGATGAAAATATCTTATCAATGAGTCAGCCCTTTGACAGGGGAGATGGAAATTTCATATCAATGGCTCATTCATATGAAAAGGAAGATAGCAATATGATATCTCTGGGTACCTCATATAACAAGGGGCATGAGAACTTTATATCAATGGGTCCAACCTATAGTAAATCAGGAGAAAATTTCATAACTATTGCTGCTTCCTATGACAAGGGCACTGATCATATAATATCAATAGGTCCAACATATGATAGAGTGGATTCAAACACTGCATCAACAGTTCCTTCATATGACAAAGGAGATTCAAGCTCTTTAGCTGTGGGCCTCAACGACAATAAGGGTGAGGGCAGTACCATATCTTTTGGAGGTTTTCATGATGACCCTGAACCAAATCACTCTGGAGGGATCATTAGTGGCTACGATCTGTTGATGGGCAACCAAACCTCAGCTCAAGGTTTGGATGACCAGAAAGCTCTGACTGAGTCAAACTCTGAACTACCTGTAAATAGCACTCCAACATCTAATCCTAAAACTGATACTATCCTTAAGAATAAAGAGCCAAAGACAACTAAGAAGGCTGCTGCTAACAACTTCCCTTCAAACGTCAAAAGTTTGTTGTCAACTGGTATTTTTGATGGTGTTCCTGTGAAATATGTTTCTTGGTCACGAGAGGTAAATTGTTTTAATTTTATCTTGCTTTATTTCTGGGGTGTCAAAGTTTTTTATAATGAATAATTTCTTTTAATGTGTTTGATATTCTGCTTGGTAGAGAAATCTTAGAGGAATTATAAAGGGAACTGGGTATTTGTGTTCATGTGATGACTGCAAGCAGTCCAAGGTTTGCGTACTAAATTGCTTACTTTCTTTGGTATTTTGCATGATCCATGTTAATGTGCTCATATATTGAATTCTATAATGAAGGCTCTCAATGCATATGAGTTTGAGCGCCATGCTGGTGCCAGGACCAAGCACCCTAACAATCACATATACTTTGAGAATGGAAAAACAATCTATGCTGTTGTTCAAGAGCTGAAAAACACTCCTCAGGAGATGCTTTTTGATGCAATTCAAAATGTGACTGGATCTACCATCAACCAAAAGAATTTTCGTAACTGGAAAGGTAATGGTGATTTTTAGTTTGCTTGGTTGTGGCTAAGAATGCTAGTATGAGCACCATATCCTTGCTTTAATTGTTAAGCTTAAATATAAATACAGCACAAATTCTTCAGTCTTTCTTTTAATGTATTTTCCCTCTTATCAGCATCATACCAAGCTGCTACTCGGGAGCTTCAGCGTATCTATGGAAAGGATGAAGTGATCATACCATCTTGAGCTCAATTTTCTGCTTCTTGGATGTTCAGAATGATGGTAGATATGTGATATGTTCATAGCGCATAGCAGCTTAATATTTATTTAAGACTATTTGAAATTGAAAAGTTTGAGCTGATGCATTCTTGTAGGAATTTGATAGTTTATTTATGGAAATGAAGATGTTAATATTATGGTTTTGTTCACTCTCTCTCACACTTTGCAGATATCATGTCAATTTCCCTTGTTAATTTCAGGCCACAAACCATGTTCGATTATGAGTATTTGAGAGGATCGTAGGTCAATATTGGATTGTGGCTGTATTTTGCTGATCTTAGCTCATCCCATGTCATTTTATGTTTAAGAAAACATGGTATGAAGTTGAAAAGAATTTATTACATGGGGAGAGCAAAGGGGATATTCTTGGGAATATGTGGAACAAATGAGAGCTGTTAAATATATGCTGAATACTTCGGAATAGTTTTATGTTGTGCTTGTTGGCCATTGTGAACCATTCCGAGACATGTATAACAACTTATAGTATGTAAGTCTTCCTTTAGGCTGATATTGGTTTGCCACTATTTTCAATTTTTCATTTATGGTCTTACGCCTCTAAATTGTGCCATAGTTGATTGTTAGTGCTAACATCTCATGTCTTGCTTGATAAAGACAACTGTAGTCCAGACCGAGATTTTTTTTATGGATTTCAATGATGGTTATATTCTACAAGAGGTTTCAATTTGTCCACTAGGCATCTCATTTAGAACCTAGAATAAAATTTTTGTTCCTTTAGTATTTTGTTATACACAGTAGAAATCAAACGGGATTGTTCCGATCCCGTATACCAACTTGTAGCCTGAATGAATGTCACTGTCATCATGAATGGTTGAAACAGTATAGATATATATTGAAGTTAGGGGTGAAAATAGGTCAGTTCAAGTTTTGTCTTAAATAAATTTGTCCTGTATTTTAATTATAAGACTTGAGTCTGACTTGTGAGTCAGTAATAAATTAATTTTAAAGTTTGACTTAACTTTTTTAAAAGTCTGACCTGACTTAAAAGTTTATTTAAAAGTTTACTTTGTAATGAGACTTTTAAATAGACTAATAGACTTATTTTTAAATAAGTTAATATACTTTTATATAAGTTAATAGATTTATTTTTAAATAGATTAATATGCATTTACATAAGTTAATAGTTCTAAGTCTTGAAATAGACTAACGGATTTACTTAAGGTCAATAGACATTTGTGATAACTTAATACTCACCTTCTAATTTTATAAATGTTCACTATTTTTTTACTTTAGTCTTTGGTCGATATAAGACTTAGAGATATTTGAAGTTGTAAAATTATTAGAGGCATATATTTTTAAGTCTCATATCGATTAAAAATCAGAACAAAAAAATAGTGAGTATCTATAAAAGTAAGAGGTGAGTGTTAACTTATTATTTTTATTCTAATAAATATATTACATTAAATATATTAATAAATATATTATTTCTATTCTAACTTATTAATTTAAGTTTTAGTTATTGATTTTTATTAAAATTTAATTAAAATATATATTAATATATATTATACTATATATATAGTTAAACAGGCTAAGTTGGTAGGCTAAGTTGGTCTGACAAATTTAAAAGACTTATTACATAATTTAAAATTTAAATATTTTAATTAAATATATTTTTAAAAGAACTTTAAACTAATTTATTTAATAAACAGATCTGGCACATGTCTATCATGGACAAGTTCACCTATTTTCACCCGTAAATGAAGTTCCCATGCCTATATTTTAGATGGGCTTTTGTAAAGACTCACTTTTGTTGCAGCCAAAACTTAGTCCCTGTTTTCCAATTGAATAATTGATTATCTAAGTTGGTCAAACATGCTTTGACAAAAAAAAAAAGTTGGCTAAACGTGACCATGCTGTTGAATGTCGGGAACAGACGACAATTGTCAGAGATTTTCCTTATCATGCGTAGTGCTGAATCTGCATGTTGGGAATGTGTATAAAGACTTTGTCTAGCATGTTTCCTGGTCATCTGGGAGCATGGATGGTTCTTCTATATGAGCCGTTGATGTACTCAAAATTTGATAAATTGCTGGAGTGATTAACTAGCAACCAATTGAGGCAGTTACATAAAAATCCTAGGATAGTCACACCCTCCCCTCCCCTCCCCACTGCAATCGTGTTGAGAAGTTCAACCGCCGACCACCACCTCATGCTGGAGCTAGTTGCTGAATTTTCACTAAGTTGAGAAGTTCAAATAAGTTTGTTTTTTGTTTTTTATTTTTTATTTTTATTTTACCATGTGAAAAAATCAATTTGTTGTCGGTCTTTCTAGCAAGAAAGGCCACCGGTGGTGTGGCTTCATCATGGAAGGGATAATGTTTCTGTCAACCCGGCGACTCGATTCGCGAGGGAGGTGGGGGCGGTGAGAGTGGAGGAACTAGAGGGCGAAAGAGCCAGCGGTGGGGTGAGGGAAGCGGCAGAGGTGGTGGTCGGCGGAGGAATGAATGAAAACTTCATCTTCGCAGTCGGTGAATCTGTCGCCGTTGTCGCACAATCTCGTTGCCCTCTATTTTCTGGCGAGGTTCCTCACCTTCGCTTTTTTCAACCTAATTCTCATAAGCCTAATTTTTCCCCATTTTCACTATCACCCTCTAACCCGGTCTTCGATTTTCGATTCAACCTCCTCCAAAAATCGATCCAAGCCATTTGCGCATGCATAGGCTCACAATGTTTGAAACTCTATGATTTCTAAGTTTTGGGTTTCAGATTTTCAATTCCTTGTGCTCGCCAATCAGCGCTGCCTCCGATGTCGTCCCTCTCTTGCTGCCATAAATCACCATCGAAGGGCCCCAATATAGCCAAAACGGTAACCTGCAACGAAAGGTTGAACAATTTTTAGCATGGATTGGCCTGTGGTGTGGAGTAACGAACATGCCCAATGCACTATCCACCGTTGTGGACGGTGACGATGCCAGCACCTTGGCCATGGTGTGGGAGCACGTGGAGGGCCAAGTAGCAGAGACGATAGGCCTCTGGGTCACCATAGTCCATAGATACCCACCACGCTGCACTCCTCTCCAAGCCACCATAGATACCGGTTTAGCTGCAATTTTTTTTTAATAGAAATTACCAATTATTTAATGCAATCACTTCTAATAGCAAGTCACTTAAACGATGCACATGCTCCATAAATGAGCAGGGTGCAAAGTAGAATCACCCTGTGTATAAAGGGCACAAGAAGTATCATATGGAGTTGTGTTCCTTGTAAAAATAAAGGTCTAGGGGACATATTATGCTTCATTCACTTGATTGATTCCTTTCTTTTCCGTTAGAGTGAGTTTGAAATGAATAAAAATAAGAAATGATTTGATTTAATTTAAATTGATTTGATTTGATTTAAAAATCAAATTTTGTATTTGGAATTTAAAAAAAAAATTGAATTGATTTATAAATCAAATTTTGTGTTTGAAATTCATTAAAATGATATTTGATTTGATTTGATTTTATTATTTTACATTTTAACCTTTATGAGAGGTGGTTAGAAGTAGTTATTAAGGGTAAAATAGTCTATTTATTTCAAATCAAATCAAATCCTAACAAATTCTATCAAAATTGATAGAATTTTTAAAACAAAAGAAATAAAATTCATGTGATTTTAGAAATCAAATCATTTCTTATTTTTTAACATTCCAAACATAAAATTTAATTAAATTTGATTTATAAATTAAATTATTTTTTATTTTATTACATTTCAAACATACTCTTATTTTTTTTGGGGGAGGGGGGTGTAGAAGCAATGTTTTAAATTGCGGGACTTCATCACGTGATGTGGTCACAACATCTCGGTTGCGGTTGTGCCTGCATGAGTTTGCAATTGCCATAACGTAACTGTAATTGCAATCGCGACAATTGTAATTTAAAACTTTGGATAGAAGCCTTTCCCTCATTTCACTATTTCTCATTCTTTTCACCTAAACAAAGTATATACTTGGCGTACTACAAATGGTGTGCTTCCCACTTTCTTTATTGGATTGAAAATACCATGATTATGTTTATAATTCGATAAGTAATATTTACGAGTTAAATTATAATAAACATGTGAAATTCTCACAATGCATATGCATATGAGTATATGGACAAAAATATAAAACATGAGAAGAATACAAGTGTTGCATATGATTGTTCATTTCTCCGCTTCTAGAATCAGATAAAAAAAATAAGAATACAAATAATATGCTAAGAAAATATTTACCAAATTATGGAGAAAGTGGATGAAGAATGTTGAATTCAATGCTTAAAGTGGATGAAGAATTTGTGCGACCTTCTTTCTACATTGAATTGAGGCTAGTTTAGATTTAATACGAGACCAGCATTTTATTAATAAACTCCAATTAATTATAGGCTCAGCTGACTATGATTAGAATTCCCACAAATAACTTACGAACAATCTAGTTTCCAGTTTATGTTATCTTTGAATCATATTCAATAATCAATACGGAGTATTTTTATGGAAATAGGCATCAAAGTAAAATCAATTTGAGTTTAATGGAGTTCACAGAAATGGGATATACTCAAATTTAAAGTCATATTAACTCTTTCAATTAAAATCATACGCACATTCTAATCTACTCTACTAAGGTTGCTGGTCCTTGAGCAGTTGGTGCGTGTTGGTCATTGCTCTTTCCCCATAAAACCAGATATAAGCCAACAACAATGACTATTGCTCCAACAACCCTGCAAAATATTGAGTTAACCCATATTCAAAATTACCATGCTTCCAAATAAATGTTTTCCTCTAATTTTGTCCGTCTACTAATAATTCAATACTCGTGTCTTGTGAATCTGTGGTGAAAAGGGTAAGGGCAATATTTACATTCCAACGTAGATTGTTTCTGCAAGAACGATGGAACCCATGATTGCCACAATAATTATGCTAAGGGGGCTGAATGCACTCACAAAAAGAGGTCCCTTTTCCCTTATTATCAATCCTTGGATGTTGAAACCAAGCCCTGAGCATATTACTCGCTGCTTAGACATATCATAAATGCCAACACTTTCTTGAAAGAAAAATGGCAGAACCGAAAGCAATTGAAAATTTTATAAAGCTTATATATTTTTGGTTGAATTAAGAATAACTTAAACTGGACACAGCAGCTAAGAATTTAGAGTCCAGTTGTGTGGACCAGGCTGTAGGATTGTGCCTTTCAAGCACAAGTGCCAATACAGTGCCTTCCATTGCACCTAACAAGCATATCCAAATCGTGAGGGAAAGCTCAGCGGGGTAAAGATTGTAGTGTAATTGCCTATGTGAACAAAATTCATATTTCGATTTATGAGTCAGGAAGGTCGAATGATCTTTCATGTCCAAAAGTCTAAGTGTGTGACCAAAGTTTAAGCATTCAGGACATCTGAGTCATTGTGTGTGTTAATGCACTTGTAGAATTTATGCTGATGAAAAACTTACTTGAACATTGAAGAAAGCAGACCAGCAAATACAGCCTATTAATATCTTGAAAGCACCCTTGAAAAAATTATGATTATCTGAAGCGCATGATGAATATTGGTTGGCGCCTCCTTTTGTCCAAGGTAACATGGGTCCTTTAAGAAGAGTCATCATCATTGCTCCTCCAACAGTGACCACAGTCCCCAATATCTTTGCCTGGCTATGCAGTCTCCTAATATTAACTTTCTCTAGCCTACAAAACCCATTTCACAGATTTAGATATATACAGTTATATATGTGCATGTAAGATTATAGTAGAGTCAGAAGAGAATTACTTTAAAAACCAAGCCAATAAAAATGCAAAAGCAGGAATAACATTGGCCAAAGCAGTAGTGAATGTTGCGGTAGTATACTTCATCCCTGTATATTACAAGTTCTGATCAATAGCAGGTCTGCTCAGAACAAAGAAATGGAACTTGGTTAGGTTGGTGCACATTCTAAATTTTAGGCCATCAAAAAATGGGGAGAGGAAAAAGTTGAGCACTCTCACTCAAAAAATCCAAGCAGCACAATTTTTGCCAAGTGAGACAGTCATTGTAGGCCTTCTATTCCTGTCAAAATAGGACGTTGCAGTTATTTTCTTCACCTCCAAATCAAATGCACATCAAGTAGAATACAAGATACTGACACAGAAATACAGAGAGTAAAAGACCTATCAATGACAAGTGCAAAAGGAGCAATGACAACAGTGGCAACGGCTTGGCGATATACTACTACAACGTGCTGGCTCACCCCCTGTTCAATGCAAATTTACAAATTATGGACATGCCTGCAAAGCCAAATTGTATCAAAATTGCACCTAAATATAGCTTTGGGGACTTGAACATTTGTGCCGAGGAATCCATGGTCATATCACTACTGCCTTTCTCTCACGGATAGAACTTGGCTACATGTATATGGGTATGTTTATTGGAGTTTCTTGTAAATAAAGGTTTTATAAACACATTTCTTTTCCTCTTTTGTTCCTTCATTGATCAAAGCAATTTCGCCACCTATGCTTTCCTTCTTAAATTCTAGGAACATCGGCAAGTAGAGTCCTTCAAGAACACCCTTTTCCCAATATTAGCATGCTTTTGACAAAAGATTAAGGCAACCACCATTGCTGCTGACTAGTAAAGGAGTCACCACCGCATTAAGAGAACATGCATAAACAATGTTGGTGGCTCGATTGCTCGTCTCTAAACGCAATCTACTCGATGTTAAAATGAAGTTCATATTGAACTTGTATTGTAATGGAATTCAATTCGATATTATCTTACCTTAATTCACATATTATATGCAACGCAGCTGTAGGGGAAAAGAGTGAAAAAAAATAGCTCAAATCTCATGCGACTAAGCTATGATCAAAACAATACTAGGCCAGTGTATTAACATAAACTTATTCTCAAACTATAACATCTCTTGGTCAATTTAGTCACTGCTACATAATAAAGGTGTTGTATTCTGGGTTTTCTATGTAGTCGAAGACTAGCTTAATAAATTTTGAGTAAACCAAAAAAGGAAAATAGAGACAAGCAAATTCAAGTATGGCAATAATGGACAGATGAATTGGTTCTCAGAGTAATGCTTTTGACTATTTATCACATACTATTGAGTCCAGTAATCTTTTAGTTTACACATCTCACTTGCAATAAGCATAATGTTTTTGCTTTTCAAAGTGGCCCATAGGAAATGAGTACAAAACCGGCATTAGAATTGAATGTGAATGGAGTAAATTTCTAGACACATGTATTTATTAGTATCCACTTTTCAATTTTCAATAAGTAAGCAAAGCCAGATAGGAGATAGTCATCCATAACATTTTAAATAAATGATTACGTACAGAAGCAAAATACTTTGGCCAATTTTTTATTTTTATTACGACTAGAAATTATTTAATTAATAATATTATAATTTCGTAAAGATCGTGGATTCTTTTGGTTAAACAGAGAGGGGCTTAAAATTAGTACAAATTGCTTCTTGCCCTTCAAATACACAACGCTTAGATTAAGTAGCTATTTGCATTATTACACAAGTAATTTTGTTCATTATGAACTATTATCTGTTTTTACCTATGAAACACGGACACTCGTACAATGTACATATTTTATATGTTTAAATGTGTTTAGTTAAAAAAATTATTATTTTTAGTTTAGACACATCTCAGACACACTTAGACACATTTTAAATACGTCTCAGACATATTTAAATATATTTAAAATACGACTTAGACATAGTCCATTAATATTTTTTTAAAAAAAATTAATTTTTATAACTAACGTTCAATTAGTAAGCCCGTAATCCACCCAAGCCTAATCACATGATTGATATCCCAAGCCACTATTTTCATATATATTTTTTCATACGCTACTATTAGACTTTTAAATTTTATCTTTTTACACATCACTATTTTCATTTGTTCTTTCTACTTCTACTCGTGCTAAGTTGTTCACTTCGTCATCACCTAAATTTGTCTTACACTAATATTTCCTTTAGTTATTTTTTATATACGTATTGCATACTAGTTATTATTATGGAAGTTGATTTATGAGATTTTTTAGAATATATTAACAAAAATTATGCTCAATATTTTTTAAGAAATGCTTATTAAATAATAAATATTAACATATATAACATATATTAAGATATCAGAACTTTTAAACTTATAAAAATAATATTAATAAATTATAAATAATTTTTCTTAAATTTTATATATATATATATATCCTCTCATCTCTCATAATAAAACTCGTCTCACTAGAATAAAATTATATATATATATATATATATATATATATATATATATGTCGTGTTCTTAATTTTTTTTAAATGTGTCCAGTGTTGAGTGTGTTTTGACAATTGTGACACGTGAGTTTTATTAGCTGTGCGGAAAAGTCAATCCTAATCCTCACCCCATACTAGGGTCGAGACCAATTGAGTTTGCCTCAATTACTGAAAGTCCATTTAGTCGTTGCAGGTTGATCATGAAGTGAATGTTAGCATAGAGAATGAATCATAATGCCTTGGCAGTTTGAATGAATTTTACACCTCGAGTTTTATTTGTTGAATAATGTTAATATAAATTCAGGCTTATTTTATATGTGACAGTATATATATCATTTATAATATAATTTAAAATTATAAATATATACATATAATAAAAATATTTTATTACGTATAAGATTTATTATAAACTCGAGTTTATATTAGTAATATTTTTATTTATTTGTTATAAACAGTACAAAATGTTAAATATCAACATGTGTAGTTTTAAGTGTTTTTAGAGTAAGAATTATTTTACTCTATATTAATGAATATATACCACTGCAACTATATAAATTACCAATTTATTTTACTTTAATTACATTTTTAATATTATAATTAAAGTGATACATGTTCAATAATATAGAAAAAAAAATTCTATTTTTCCAAATACTGCTAACATGTTTCATACTTATAAAAGTATATAGAAGGCTCATAAAAATATATGGAAGGCTCCGCACAAAAAAGTTGACAATTATCTAAAAATCAATCAAATTATGACTTCTTCACTAGTATGTAGGCATCCCACAAGGGAAAAGTGAAAAGCATCCCATAATCCACAAAGTCAATATAAGAATTTCTCCTCATATGTATACGTAAATTCTCTTCTCCGTCCTCCACCATCTCTTATAGAGACTAATAGGAGTCCCTTCTGCGTATAACTGCCACCTTGCTAGTGATCCCAGAGTAATGGAAGGAAGACTTGGAACAGCAGAGCATAGTTGTAAAACAAAAGTACAAAACCTAGTCAAAAGTAGACTCAATCGGCAGTTTGACTATCAATCCGACAAAAATCCCGTAAAGATTAAAAAGTTAAAAAATAATAACAATAACAATAACTGGGCAGGTTCATCCGATTTGGCCGAAAACGGCATGCTTGTTTAACTAAACCAGGTAGGGACTCAAGTCACAGGGTTTTGCAACATTGCTCTCAAGTGTTATTGACTTATTGTTGTCTTTGTTGTAAGAAAAATGATGTTCTTACATCATTTTTATCTCACACTTATTTTCACATCTATTTTAGATGTATGTGATTAAATAAAAAAAAAAATAAATATGATAAATAATATTAAAAAATGTGAAAAAATATATATACATTATTTATGATAAAAAAATCAGTATTGTTGTTAATGCTAAGAAGCTCTACAATCCAGTCCCAAAAAATAAAATAAAGCTCATCCTTGGGGAATGCACCTGCGGGTTGAGTTGCAGCAACAACATAATTACCAAATGATAAGAGCTTGCGGCCTACATTGTATATGAGGGGAATAAAAAAGGTATAATACAAAGTGCGAGTTTTAAACCAATCTCCCTTGCAGCATATAAACCGTAGTAAGTGTTGTTCACCTGTGTAATTTGTCTGCTAGGCAGTTTACTATTTAATATTTATAACCTTTGTTGGGCCTATTTGATTCCCGACGTTCTCCAGTTTTTTTTAGCAAAATACAATGAAAAGATACACAGATCAAACCTACACTATCTTGAAGGGAACTCATTTTCTTAAAGACATAAACCACAGTTATTCTATTATTGAAACTAGCAAAATAATAATAATAATCAAGAAAAACCATTTCATTTATTGGAGGGCCCATTGACCAAGTTCCAGAGGCTATGCTACCAACGGCCTCTGGTTGGCATTACATGTCACAAAATTATTGAATATGCATTTACAAATTATTATATAGTAGAAAAAATGTGAAAAATATCAATACACACTCAACTTATAAGGCAGCGCACCCGCCTTTCTGTGTTCTATACCAATAACTTGTAACCTCTTAGCAACAAAGTTTTTTATTTTATTTTTTTAAAAAAAAGCTCAGCATGAGTATACACCATGAAATTCAACTTACCTAACGTTATATCAGAAGCAGAACATATGAAGGTGAAAAGCAAATATTAAGAATTGTGTAAGCCACCCTCCAACTATTGCTCCATATGTGGATAAATCAAGTGCATCATCACTCTCAAAAGGAATAATGTATCTGCATAGCCTCAATAAGGGAAGTTGATTGGATCACGCTGAATGGCTTTCTGAACAAGCTCAGCCTGCTCCTTCTGGTGAACCTTGAGGAAACCAGTGGCTGTGGCTGCAGATGGAGCACGACCAACATATTTGACATCTTCATAACCTCCCCTACCTACAGCCTTCATGGAAGTTATAAGCCGGGGTAAAACATAAGTGTATCCACCCATGTTCATTGGCTCTTCTTGACACCAAACAACCTCCGCATCTAACAGAAACAGAATAGAGCACGATGTAAAACAAATAAGCACAATATACTTATCATTATTAAAATCCTACCATTATAAATTTATAGCTTAACCCAAATTTCAACTCAGATAAAACCAAAATATTTTACTAATTAGTTAGCACACTGACACACATCAAAGTTCAAAACATTCCTAAATTAAGAGAAACGTCGACTCCAATTCAATAATGCTCTAATAAATTTACTCCTCTGGCTTTTAACCAAATTTTTATGACAACTAGAAACCAATTAGCAGCAGCATTCAGTGTAACTTCAATCAGGCTTTGTCTGGTAGCATTCTTTCCAATCCTCCCAACTAACAAGCAGAGACCAGCACTCCACATTGTTAGTCGTGCTTTGACAGTAAAAAGAAAACTATCTCCATATGGCTGATCTTTTTACTAAGCTGACAAGGTAAAAGATGCAACATTCATGAGATAAAACTTAAATTTGACTGTCTAGCAGAGAAGGCACAAACAAGAATTAATTCCCACACTAATAATGACAACAGACAAACTATAAATTATATGTCTTATTCAAGCTTCAACATGCAATAATAAAAAAAAAAAATCAGAATCAATTTTAAAAGAGCATTTTCTACCACTGAAAATACATACTTGGATATCGTTTAAACTCTCGTTGGACAAGGTCATACGGGAAAGGACAAAGTTGTTCCACCCTACATATTGCAACATCCTTTGCATCTACCTTCGTTCGTTCTTCATCAAGTTCATAGTAAACCTGCAAGGGATATAAGATATAGATAGTTATAAAAAGCATATTTAGGAAACAATGGACACCCTAGACATAAAGCATTTATGTAATCGAAGCACCAGATAAAATTCATAAATATGGTTAATATAAATCCACCAGATGAAAGAGCATAAAAGCTAGATACATGAGAACAGCTAGTTCCAATATGAGTACCACACCTTTCCAGAGCAGAGTACTAGACGTCTGATACCCTCCTCAACATTTGAGTGGTCATTTTGGTCTTTTACGAGGCGCTTAAATCTGGTTCCCTGTTTATCAAAACCAGGGTGTCCTTGGACATCATCAAACTCAGATAAATTTGATCTGCAAGCCTTACTACGAAGCAGATTCTTAGGGGACATTACAATGAGAGGTTTACGGAATTCTCTATGTATCTGCAAGAAAACAAAAAGCAACAGTGAGAAAATTAAGCAACAAAACTTTAACTGACACAAAGCTAACATTAATCAAATCATTGCACCAACTACTAACCTGCCGCCGTAAAACATGGAAAAAATTTGCAGGAGTTGTAACATTCACAATCTGCCAATTACACTCCTGAATTTGTTTCCGAAGAGTTGGATCCATCTCAGGAATAATATAAGGATTGTCATCAGCCATCTGCCAATAAATTAGTGAACATCTTATTTAAATACTACTATGAATAACAATGAAAGATGAACAGGGCACATGCAAAAAGACTAAAAAGATCTTAAAAAGCAAGCAGCAAGATACAATTATTTAAATTAATTGTTTGTTTGCAGTGAAAACATGAGATCCCAACCACCAATCTAAATTTGACAAAAGTTCTGTTTCTTTTTTCTCCTTCCAACTTTCTATTAACCCAAAAGTTTCCAAATTTAAAAGTGGCTAAATTAAAAAAAAGTCAGGTTTCATTTCCAGTGTTGTTCCATTAACCATTACCCTTGGTAATCCCCCCCAAACTACTCTGGCCATAAATAATCACTACTTACAAGGGGTCAACCGGTAATAGCAAGAAGCATTATATCTTAAAACAACCAGACACAACACACCATCAACAAAGTAAATTGAATCTGACAGAACCTTTAGTTCAACGTTGTATATCAATTACAAAGTAGACCAAAGTTGACAAGCAGGTTCATGCAGAAGGAAAGTAACAAAGTAGTTTCAAGGAAATTAGAACATAGATTCACAACAAAGCACCTGAAGAAAGCGTTCCAATCTTCCACTTGAATGCTCAGGGCCCTGGCCATCATAACCATGAGGAAGTAACACAACAAGCCCAGTCTGACGGAGCCACTTAGACTCACCAGAACTCAAGAAATTGTCAAATATCACTTGAGCCCCATTAGCAAAATCACCAAATTGAGCCTCCCAGATCACCAACGAATTAGGATTTTCCATTGAGTAACCCAATTCAAATCCAAGAACACCAAACTCAGAAAGTGAGCTGCATATTGTATCAAAGATTGCTTAGGTAAGAAACTAACAATAAAAAACAATCCATCATCAGTATCAGTATGATATAAATATCAAATTTTTTTAAAGTATCAGGTGGATTATACTGCAATATTTATTATATGAGACATGAAATCTAGTAGTCATCCAGATGAAGGCACATAACATAGCAAGGAAGAAGGGGCATAGGTCGAAGGACAATCCTGATACTAATATACTACTATAGATACGGGTAAGCCATTGATATTTAGAATGCACTGGAATCCAGGACAGTAATTATTTTATTTAAGAAATAAAGATCCAGTGAAACAGTCTAAATAACAATCATTAACGGTTTACGAAAAGATTCAACAACAAATTTCATGAAGAAATTTGGCAAACACAATTGTAAATGGCCCATACAGTTTTAACAAAGTATTACAAACATTATAACTCACTACAAATCATGTGAAAAATTAAAACTAAACTCCTATTAGAAGAAAAAAATAAGCAAATATCAATGATCACTTGATCAGCAAGATATGAATTCAAATTTCAGAAGCTTAAGCCTCATGAGTAACACAGAATAGAAAAAATAACCCAATATATTTTCTTCATACCATTATTGAAAAAATATATATGTAAAAGCATATTACCTATTGCTAACAGTAAACATCTCTTCATTTTGGTTCATTATAACATGGTCAAGGGGGCAATATTTCTCCCCACTTGTCTGATCATGGCGGTGACTAAATGTTCCTCTTTCAACGTCCTGGCCACTTAATCGAACATGGTTACCTTCAACTAGCAATGTCGCAAAAGCAAGTGCCTCTGCAAATCCCCAGTCAATATCTTCCCCTGTTTCAATCATTTGAGCACGCTGTTCATAAATCCTCCTCACTGCTTTATGAGGAGTAAAATTTTCAGGTAAGCCTGTGATTGCTTTCCCAACATTTTTCAAGATCTCTGGTTTCACACTACACAGGATAGATCATGGATTTCAGCAGTGTCACACAAACAACAGAAAAGATTCAAGCAACATTAACATTAAATTATCATACCCAGTGTTCCGAATACGTGAAAGCTGTTCAGGTGACTTGAAACCAGACCAATATGCTGACAGCCAATCTCTTCTTTTTGGAACGTAATCTTTGCTAGCCAAAAATTCTTCATTTAAAATTGATGTGACCTTCTTGTGTATCTTATCAATGTCTTCTTGTGTCACCTCCCCTAATTCCAAAAGTTTTTTCTGATAGATCTCAAGAGCTGAAGGATGGTTTCGGATGACCTATATATAGCCCACAAAGCTGAAAATATGATTAACTTGTCAAAAAGCAATATGCATATAAAAAGAAGAAGAGAATAATAAACAAAGGGATAACCTTATACATTTTAGGCTGTGTGAAAGATGGTTCATCAATCTCATTGTGGCCAAATCGTCGGTAACACACTAAATCAACAACCACATCTGAATGGAAAGTCTGGCGCCACTCAGCTGCAAGTTCACAGACATGAACAACTGCTTCCACATCATCACCGTTCACATGAAAGATGGGAGCATTTAAGGCTTTGGCAACGTCAGTGGAATATTGTGAAGATCTTCCTGCCTTCGGATCAGTTGTAAATGCAACTTGATTGTTGAACACAATGTGTATAGTCCCACCTGTAGTGTAATTCGGAAGAGCACTAAGATGAAGGGTTTCATAGACCACACCTTGTCCAGCAAAACTACCATCTCCGTGAATCAAAACAGCCATGTTTTTCATTCTGTCTACATCATTTGAGTAATACTGCTTTGCTCGAGTTTTTCCAACAACAACTGGGTTGACTGCTTCCAAGTGACTAGGATTTGCCACCAAAGACAAATGTATCCTCCTCCCACCCCTAGTCGGCCGATCATAAGATGTTCCCAAGTGATATTTAACATCACCAGTTCCTGTGTAGAGCCCAACTTCATCCTCAGGTTGACCACCACTAAACTCACAAAAAATCTGACGAAGCGGTTTCCGGACTACATTGCCCAAAACATTCAATCTTCCCCTATGTGCCATTCCCATAACTATGCTCTCGACCCCAAGATCAGATGCTCGATCAAACATTTCTTTCATGCCAGGAATAAGAGTCTCTCCCCCTTCAAGTCCAAACCTCTTTGCTGATGTCCACTTGGTGGCCAAGAAGTTCTCAAAAAGTGTACTCCAGCCAAGCCTATCAAAAATAACCTCACGACGCTCCCGATTAAATTGTGTAGGTGCAAGGGTTTCAATCTTGTCCCTAAGCCAATTACATTTGTCGCGATCTGGTATGTGCATGTACTCATACCCAATGCTTCCACAGTAAGCTTGCTCAAGCCGTGTCAAAATGGATCTAAGTGTCTGCACTGGACGATTCTCAGACAAAAATCCAGACATCTTCCACACACCCAAAAAGAATTCCCTGTCAAGATCAGCCTCAGTGAACCCATAAAGGGCAGGGTCTAACTCATCAGGGATTTTTTGTTCTTCCAGACCCAATGGATCTAGCTTGGCTTTCATGTGGCCATTAACCTGGTATGCTCTCACTAGCAACAGCAACCGCATACTCTCCTGAATTGTTTGACCAGAAATTCCTGGGGAGGTGGAAGCCTGACCCACAAAGTTCCTGAAGAAATTGTCCCAAGACTCATCAACACTGTTCGGATCAGCTTCCCAAGCTCTTTGAAGCTCCTCTAAATAGACACTGCTTGTACCATCTAAGAAGCTGTCAGTCAACCTAGAAAGGGGTACAGAGCGAGGCACAGGTGCAGTTTGTGCTTTGGATTTGAAAACTGTGGTGTGAAAGTTTCTACTCGGTGATGGAAGGTCTGTGGACCTTGCCACATAATATGATGATCCACCACGATAAAGATTTCTCTTAACTGCATGCTTTGCTATGCTGGAAGCAGCTCTAAACCATGCCATGGCTCTAACTCGGGACAATCAAGAATATCACCAATTTCTCAATGATCGTATCTCCTCAAGCACTGCCTTTATTCGCCACACATCAGTCTTTCCTATCAATAACCAAACCAACGAAAAAATAAGCACAACATGAGATTGACGAGAATTTCACTGAAGGGCTAAAACAAAACACATATCCCATATATCTACTAGCGAAATAATCATGATAAAGAGTGTTACAGATCCTGGATGAAGATAAGAAAAAGAAAAGACAGAGAGGAACCAAGATTAAAAAAAATGCACATCCAAAGAAGAGAACTATGAAATATGAAGTTATTGACACAACCATGCACCCAGAAAACCAAAAGGCAAGATATGTAACTTGCAACTGAGAAATGAAAATATCTACATAGAATCAGCAGCCATATGAGACTGCAACTAGAAGGAGACACCATGGGAAAAGGAATTTCAACCTTGAAAGCTTGATATCCAAATGCCATCAACATACTGTTTTTAATTTTAGCATTCAACTGAACAAATGTTAAGGTAGGAGTGAAACAGTTATCTAGAATTATAAATGCTCAACCAGAATCAGCTAATAACAAAGGCACAAAACGAAGACTTAAACCCCCAAACACTTGTTCCAAAGAATAATCAAATAAAAGATAGTCAAAAGGTCAACTCAACTCAATCAAAGCAAGAAAGGAAAAGCTAAAAACCAAATAGATTCCAGAATTCATGGAAGAAATCAAAATGTTAGCTTGATCACCATCCCAGCACTTGATTAACTTGCAATGAAAAAAAAAAAAAAAGCGATGTTGGTGGTGGAAAGAGGAACCTGAAAATGGGAGAGAAGGGATTGTGAGAGTAAACCCTAATCGAAGCGAAGAGAATGTGATTGAGTTGAGTTGGAGTTGGAGGGTGTTTTAATGCCAAATCAAACGTTTCCAGAACATGCTGATGCTGCCCATGCATCTTTCTATCTCGTTTCCTTTTTCCGTTTTGGTGGGTCCGAAATCCGACCAAAACAATTATTTTTTTATTTTTTATTTTCTTCAACTTTCTAGTTTCTACTTTCTAGAGCTCTCTATGAAATGTTGGCCACAGAGTCAGCGTTCATCAGGTAAGGTTTTTAAGTCCTGTTTTGCTTGAACAAATTTGAGAAGAATTTTGCACTCACATGAACTTTTTATATTACCATATTATGTTAAGAGAGAAAGATGTAAAAAGAATAATATTATGATTTATTATTATTTATGTAAGATCTATTAATTTTATTTTTGTGTATTTATTTCTCTTAACATTATATAGTTATGTGAAAAGTTCACATGACAGAATTCAAATATAATTTTACTATATCTTTTTAAAAAATAATTTTAGATCTTAATGAATCATTCTAATAAATTTTTTATTTATTAAATAAATAAAATATTAAATATTTTTTATATTTTTAAAATATTAAATGTATTTATTTTTTATTTAATATTTTTTATTAAGTATTAAAAAAATTATTAAAAATATATTTTAAGAAAATATAACAAAATTCTTTCTTAAAATATTTTCATAATAATATTTTTAATACTTAATAAAAAATATTAAATAAAAAAATAAATGTATTTAATATTTTAAAAATATAAAAATAATTCAATATTTTTTTTATTTACTTTTTGTACTTAATAAGTAAGAAAATTATTAGAAAGATTTAAAATTATTCATATTATAACTATGCAAATAATTATTTTGCTATAAAATGCGGTAATTGAATTGTTAAATGTAATAATTGTACCAAATAACGATAACGATTCTTCCAAATTATATATCCAAATTTTTTATTTGTAACTATTCTATGATGATTTTTGATTATCTGGTTTTTCATTTGATTTAACAAGTAATAAACAACAAAAAACTAATAAAGATTTGTGATACCAAATTAAATTCATATTCTGTGAATTTAGTAAATACGTAACTGCTCCTATACCGGTGAAAAATATAGGCCACGTACGTCTTGTGAGTTTAGATTTCTATACAATTCGTTGAAAATTTTTGTTCGGTGAGATGAGACAAATAATTTTAAACAACTTAACATTAACCGAACAATTTAAGTCCACAATTATATTCGGCAATTAAGAACCCAAATTTTCTTTGACTTGGACTTACAAGGTGGACTGTTTATTGTTCGAGTCAATACGTGAATTTGTAGATTTTGATTAAATTTAATTTATAAAATATAAATTAAATTAAGTTTATAAATTAAATTAAGTTTATAAATTAAATTAAGTTAAAAAATATTTTAAATTATATTATATATATCAAATAATTAATTAAAATATATTTAATTTGTACAAACTTAATACACTCATATTTTATTTTTTAAAATAAAAAATTATTTAATCGCAATTATTATTGTAAAAAAATAAATAAATGTGTTAGTTATTAATTTATTATATATTTATTAAAATTAAAATTTATTATGTTTAAAATTAAAATTTATAATATTAATTTGTTAAATTATATTTAAAATTAAAACTTATAATATTAATTTATTAAATTAAAATATATTTTAAGATGTATTTGAAATTAAAACTGATATTAATTTATCAGATTTTATATTTTAATTTTTAAAAAAATAAAAAAATAACATATCGGAAGACCTAATCCTAAAGTTAAATAAAAAAATCTCCTCCGAATCAAATCTAATGTCGCTGCAACTCACCCAGACACGTACTTGAAGTCATCTTATTGGAATAATATATTAGTTCCACAATAACTTTAACTATAAAAACATTAAATTCTAGGCACTAATTTCAGATTCTGACTTAACCAATAATTATATCCACCAATACTAAACACAATCAGCATAAACATTTTAGACTAAGAATTGTAGGGCACCCCGAAGGGACCCTCTTCCAGAAATTCTCAAAAGCCTGGGCCAAACCCAGGCCTAAGAGGGGGTTTGGAAATAGTTTTCAACCAGCAATAGACGCGCCTCGGTTAGAACCTCACTAGCTGCGTCATTGCCCCAAGCGCAAAGATGCGTTAGCCTGTTCACTGAAGCCTGCTTTTATAAGAGCTTGCACCAGTTTCAACTATTGGTTTAGTTAATGTGGGACTTCAACTTTGCTCCAAACAAACGCAGCTTACTACCCTTGTAAACTTTTTCACACCGTGAGGTGGCAGATCAAGGTCACTCAGACTTCTAATTAAACTGTCAGCTATATAAGGATGAAAGAAATATCCACACCCATATAAATTAGGTGGATAGCCTCCATGGAATCAATTTCCACATGAACTTCCAAAATCCACTATCCTAAGCAAGGGAAGGCATAACCCATCTCTAAGTGGCAGTGCACATAACTTAGCATGCATGTTTAGTGGCGCAACCAACTGCTGCATAGTGCATAGAACCCATGAAGCTGAACCAGGAGGAGCCCTCCAAGCCACCTATCTAATTGCGGAAGTAGTATCTTGCTCCTGATAGTCACGTTGAAGCACATACAATGGCATAGTGCAGTGAGATTGATGATTTTTGAAAATATATTCATTACGTGACTTCCAACAACAGCCTACTGCAAAATTCAAACTTGCCTGCACCTTCAAATCAGTAACATTCAGAAACCAACAACATTTGAGAAAGTTTTCAAACCAGTTCCCAAGGTCAGGATGAAAAAAAAAAAAAATCCTTGACACCGGAAGGGACCAATACCAGACAATCCTAGCCCTCCCAACAATCTCCCACAAACCGGACAAGCCACGGTATTGGTACGATGACGTTTTCCACATGAGAAATTATATTATATTCTTGGAACAACACTAAATGTATGTTTTAGAAGAATTTTTATAATTAATTTAAGTTTTTTTTTTTCAAATTTATTTAAATATATTTAAAATTAATAATAAATATCTTCTTAAAATATGTATTTATTACTGTTATAAAAATATGTAATAATTCTGTATGTACATTGCACGTTTGTGAGTAGACTCTCCTGTTTGACTAACCAAACAAGAAATTTACATCTATGTGAACATATTATTACTCTATTATTATTCCCAACACTGTTAAGTTAAAGGTTTTTTTTTTTTTTTTTGAGAGGAAGTTAAGGTTTGAAAATCTCATTGCACGTGAATATCAACCTTGTCCTAACTTGCACATTGTAGGTTTAAAACTCCCCGTTACAGGGTGAGTATAGGTTTTAATTAATTCACTCTTTTCTGTCTTACACTTTGCATGTATATAAAAATTATGTTTAATTTAATTATTAATTAAATTAATTATATTACCAAATCTTCATTAATTTAACAATTATCTTAAACATATTTTTTTAAATTTATATGAAATAAAATTAATTTTAATATTATAATTAAATATAAATTTGATATAAAATATTCATAAGTGTTAGACGGAGTAGGACATGTACAAGTTTTAATCCTAAAAATGCAGGATAAGTATGGGGTTTAATCTTAAAAATATGAGACGAATGCAGGTTGAGCAAAAGCACGATGTTGCTCGTGCGGGTTTTAATCATAAGAACGAGTGTAGATTTTATTTTTAAAAGTGCAGGACTAATCCGGGTAAGTAAAAAACACGACCATGTACCTATCCCATTGGCAAGTCTATGTTAAATTGGTTAATTCATATCTTAACCCAAAGTGTCATTCCAAAAATAGATGCGTGAACCAAAATAGAGGCACTGACCCAAAAAAAAAATTGTTCTGGATCGTGGTCCAGGATCTCATTCGGAAAGATTGATCCGATACACAAACTATCGGATTCCTCTATAAGCACCCCGGCCAAGGCCTTATGACCTCGGTCCACGGCATCGGACACTAACGATAGCCAGACCTATGCAGATTCCCCTAAAACAAGGATTGACCACCAAGGAAACAGCCCTGACAGATCAGAGACGGACCTCCACGATCGTGGGACAGTCCCGATAAGTCAGAGACAGACCTTAACAATCGTAGGACAGTCCCGACAAGGTCAGAGACGGACCTCAACGATCGTGGGCTGAAATCTCTGCCAAGGCACGATCCTAATGTACCTTCGTCCTACATGGATTGCATGAGGATTCCAGTCACACTCTCTATATATATACCAGGCTAAGTTAACTTAAAGAGAGATCTGTTATTCCCTTGCATAATACCTACTTGTGTATTGCCTGACTTGAGCGTTGGAGTCCCATTGCAGGTACCCACCCCCCTGATTCCATACACTTGGCAGCCGTTGCGCAAGGAGCAAATCACCGTACACGTGCCTAACTCAAGTACCCTCTGAATCCACTTCAAAACATTGGCGCCGTCTGTGGGAAATTCGATAAACTTCCCTTCCTACGTCAACCATGGTGAGCATAAGACACAACCAGAGGAAGGGAAGCACTGTGCATGCTGCCCTTGGCCAAATACAAGGCCCAGCAGCACAGCGCGACCCTCCTTCCGTCACACTACCAGAAACCTCTGCTGCCAGAAACAGGCCCGTTATGATGGAAACTCTCAACGATGGACACGAGACTTCAGCCTCTACTGAAAGCCCTGCTCCATCTCGAAGGGTTCCAAATCGTAACAGGCTTGTCTTTCCTCATGGTGGAGCAAACAATACAAACCATGGGGCTAGGATCCTTGTGCATGCTCGCTTGGGAACCTCCCACGACAACGTGGACCCTGCTTCTCACTATGAAGACAATGTCGAATTTGAAACAACGAAGAATGACCTTCGAAAGTTGTTGCGTCAACAAACAGCGCTTATTGAAGGTCAGCGACGTCAGCTGGAAGAACAACATCGTCGGTTAGAAAACCTTGAAAGATCGGTGAGGACGGACAATGACAACCGAGAACGGGATATAGCTCGTAACGAGCGCACCGTCCAGCATGCTAGCGCCGGGGTTTATGGAAACCATAACTCGGTCCCCGTCGTCAACAACAGTTCTCGGATGCTCTAGTGGCGTATAGGGTTCCGAGGAACTTCAAGCCTCCGAGCAACTTGGAAGCCTATAATGGAACTATGGACCCCCAAGAACACCTGGATGCTTACATTCAGTCCATGTAGTTCTACAGATATACCCCGGAGCTACTATGTCGAGCATTTCCTCTCTTTCTAAAGAAGGACGTCTTTCGTTGGTTCGTCACCTTACAAACAAAAATCATCTGGTGGGAAAACTTGACGCAACGTTTCTTGCAACACTATACCACAACAAAAGAACGACCGAAGTCGATTGATTCCATTTTCGGGATCCGTCAGGGAAATTATGAATCTCGGTGCGAGTACGTCAAAAGGTTCAATCAGGCCTGCGTAGGCATTGAAAACCTGGACAACAGGATAGCCCTGCATTACGCCAGAAACGAACTTCGAACTGACTCGGGCTTCTTCATGTCTCTGGCAAAAAAGAAGCCGACAAGCTTAGATGAGTTTCACTTGCGGGCTGATAAGTACGTCGAGCTAGAGGAAGTCACTAAGGCCAAAAAGAATCTGGAAAAGGACAAACCGGCCCACCAGAAAAAGAACCACAACTCCAACCAACCTCGTGACTCCTCCAAAAGCGAACGGTATCGACCCAAGTATTCTGAATACACTCCTCTGAATATCCCTCGAGAGACAATCTTGAAGGAGGTCCTTCAAACATAGTTCCAGGATATCAAGAGGCCTCTGCCCATAAAGAAGCAGTTCCAGAGGGACCACTTAAAACACTGCAGGTGGCACAAGAGCTATGGCCACAAAACCGAAGATTGTTACCAACTCCAGAATGTTATCGAATCCCTGATCAAGGAGGGATGACTGCAAAAGTACATCAGCGATCTCCGAGGAGGAGAAGACCGCAGTAAACGCAGGGATCGGAGACGAAGCCGCAGCCACAGGCGAAGTCCAAACCAGCTCCCAAAACGAAGTCGGAGTCCTGTCATAAGATCCTGGACCCCACCGTGCCGCAATGTTAAAAGCAGGTAGAACGAGGGGTGGGATACTCAAAGTGGGGGTAACAGGAAAGACAGACTCATTAGTACCATCTCAGGGAGATTTGCAGAGGGCAGTCCGTCTAATAACTCCCGGAAGAAGGCACTCCGGACAGCGGTCCTAAGCGTATCTGGCTATTCTTCGCGAAAACCCCACGTTGAGAACAAAGACGCGCCATCCGTCTCCTTCTCCGATAAGGACTACGGCAACATTATCCGAGATCATGATGACCCTCTGGTCATATCCGGAATAATCTCTAATGCCGAAGTCCGTCGCATCTTTATAGATCTAGGGAGTTCAGTTGACATCATGTTCATGGATGCCTTCGAGAGACTAGAGTTCCCTTTGTCTGCACTTACATCGTATGAAGGCGAGCTAACCGATTTCTCCAGAGAAAAAGTTACCCATGTTGGTTACTTTAAAACTTTCTTGACCCTGGATAACGATGACACCTACAAAATAATAAAGGTGAGATTTTTGGTCGTGGATTGTCCATCGGCTTACAACATCATCCTGGGCTGCCCTACGCTAAATGGCATTGCCGCTGTAGTCTCTACCGCCCACCAGGCCATGAAGTTCTTCAACAGGAACAACGAAGTGGTCACGGTCAAGGGTGACCAGATTGTAACCCGCAAATGCTATAATGAGAGTTTGAAGATCAGTAGGGCTTCCAGAAAAACAAAGGCGTGAACATCCAATCCCGCCCGCGATCAAGTCAACATCCTGATAACCGAGTTGGATATCCGTGAGGAAATCCGAGGCACAAGACCCCAATCCGAAGGAGAATTGATCCCACTCCAACTGGGTGACAACCCCGGCCAAGTCACCAAGATAAGAACAAATCTTGAAGAGCAAGAAAAGACCTAGTTGATAAAGCTCTTACCAAAAAACAAGGATCTTTTCGCTTGGACATCCACTGACATGCCTGGGATCTACCCCGCTTTCATCTGCCATTGTTTATCCATTAAACGGGATGCAAAGCCGGTCTCCCAGAAGAAGAGAAAAGTTGGCCCCGAGAAGCAATAAGCTATCGAGGAGCAAGTTAAGGAATTACAAAACACCGGCTTTATCAGGGAGATCTCGTACACCACCTTGCTCTCAAATGTTGTCCTGGTAAAGAAGTTAAGTGGAAAATGGAGGATGTGTGTGGACTACACCGACTTGAATAAGGCGTGTTCTAAAGATCTATACCTCCTTCCAAACGTTGACAAGCTAGTTGATAGCTCCTCTGGCTTCCGGCTACTATCCTTCATGAACACTTACTCCGGTTATAATCAGATTCCGATGTACCTTGAAGACCAAGATAAAACAGCCTTCATCACCGAAAGGGCAAGTTACTGCTACAAGGTAATGTCATTCGGGTTGAAAAATATCGGGACCACCTATCAGAGGATGATGAACAAGGTTTTCAAAGAACAGATCGGGAGAATACTTGAGGTCTATATCGACGATATGATAGTCAAGATCACATCATCTGGATCACATACCTCGGACCTCGAAGAAGCGTTTGCACAACTAAGAAAGCACGACATGAGACTCAACCCAGAGAAATGTGCATTCGGAGTCCAGGCCAAAAAATTCCTGCAATTCATGCTGACTCACTGCTGTATCGAGACAAACCCCGACAAATGCAAGGCGATGCTCGACATGCATAGTCCCCGTAACGTCAAAGAGGCACAACAGTTAAATGGACGGGTGGCGGCTCTCACCAGATTCTTGGCCAAAGCCGCTCACAAATCCCTCCCTCTCTTCAAGCTTCTAAAAAAGGGGACCGGATTCGAGTGGACATAGGAATATGAAGACGTTTTCGCATCCTTGAAGAACCTTCTGGCATCCTCTCCTATCCTCACAAGGCCAGAGTCAGAGGAAGCCCTTTACGTGTACCTCTCCGTCTACGAGGAGGCTGTGAGTTCGGTACTCATCAAGGAAACACCGGAAGGCCAGAAGCCGATCTATTTCGTGAGCAAAGTACTGCAAGGCCCCGAAGTCATATATCAAAAGATAGAGAAGGCCACTTTTGAACTTATCATCACGGCTAGAAGACTAAAGCAATACTTCCAGTGTCATCCCATGGTAGTAAGGACAGATCAACCCATCCGACAGATACTGCATAAACCAGATTTAGCAGGAAGAATGATTGCTTGGTCTATCGAGCTTTTCGAGTTCAGGATAACCTAAGAACCCAGAGTGGCAATCAAGGCACAGACACTCTCGGATTTCCTGGTCGAACTCACTTCAGACCCCAGTAATGTCGGGGAGATTTCCTGAACCGTGTTTGTGGATGGATCCTCAAACCAAAAAGGGAGCGGCGCCGGGGTAATCTTGGAAAACTTCGAAGGAGTGACTATCGAAAATTAGTTAAGGTTTGAGTTTCCCACCTCGAACAACCAGGCAGAATATGAAGCATGCATCGCAGGACTGGCAATGGCCAGAGACTTGGGAGCCGCAAAGATTCGACTTTGTAGCGACTCCTAGCTCGTTACCTCCCAGATCCGAGGTGAATATCAAGCCAAGGAGCCCCTCCTGCAGAAATACTTGACGAGAGTACAAGAACTCCTCCCAAGCTTCCAGCTTGTTATAGTAGAGCATATACCCAGGAAACAAAACTCTAGGGCCGATCTCTTGTCCAAGCTAGCGAGCACCAAGAGTCTGGATAACAACCGATCGGTGATTCAGGAAACCCTCTTGCACCCCGGTGCCTCCGACGTAGCTATCTTCTAGGTCGACGGGCAAGAGCGTACTTGGATCACACCATTATTGGAATACTTACAGTCCGATAGTCTCCTTGAGAATTTCAATGAAGCAGCTAAATTAAAGAAATTCACCGTTAGATACACCATCTTCGATGGGCAGTTATACCAACGTGGGTTTTCTTTACCCGTCCTCAAATGCATCACGTCGAAAGAAGCCGAGTACGTCCTGGCCGAAGTCCACGATGGAAGTTGTGGGCACCACCTAGGAGGTAAGGTTTAGCGTTAAAGGCACTCAGGGCAGGCTACTATTGGCCCACGATAGAGGCAGACTCCCTTACACACATCCAAGTGTGCGATAAATGCCAATGGCATTCCGACCACTATCACGCCCCGCTAGAGGAACTGTCCACGACATCCATACCCTGGCCTTTCTACCAATTGGGCATGGATATCTTAAGTCCTTTCCCTCAAGTACCCAAGCAGTTGAAGTTTTTTGTCATAGTCATGGACTACTTTACCAAGTGGATAGAAGTAGAGCCATTGGTCACCATCACCTCGGCCCGGATTCAAAGGTTCACCTGGCGCCACATTATTACCAAATTCGGGGTCCCGGAATCGATCGTAATGGATAACAGAACAGAGTTCAAAGACAAGGGGTTTGAAGAACTACTCAACGGGCTGAAGATAAAGCATCACTACAATGCCGTAGAAAATCCTCGTACAAACGGGTAAGCTGAGGCGGCCAACCGTGTTATCGTCAGGGAGTTAAAGAAAAGACTGGACGACGCCAAAGGAAATTGGGCCGAGTAGTTAGACCACGTCCTTTGGACCTACTGAACCACTCCTCACTCCACAACAGGTAAAACCCCATTCAAATTAACCTATGGATGTGAAGCAATGATCCCGGTAGAAATAGGGGAACTGAGTTGGCGTCTCCAGAACTTCTCACCAGATAATAACCCCGAGTTAATCAGGGAAGACTTGGATCTGTTGGAGGAAGAAGGTGCATCGCGCATATACGCGATGCTGTAACCAAGCAAAGAATAGCAGCCCGGTACAACCTGAAGGTCATCCTCAAAAGGCTCCAGCCAGGCAATCTTGTTCTCCGAAGAGCTGACATCGGAGGAAGGAATGCCTCCCAAGGGAAATTAGCCCCTAACTGGGAAGGCCCCTACCGTATCGTGGTCAGTACCTGCAAGGGAGCTTACACTCTAGAGATGTTGACGGGTAAACTAGTGAAGAATTATTGGAATGCAGATAAACTTAGGAAGTACTACAGCTAAGTGCCTTTTAAGGCCTAGTCTCCTAGTCTACTACTTTATGTTTTATCTGCCCCCAATTGTCACATGGACCTTGATAATCTGCTAGATTATCTGTTTTTCTAAAGCCTTTTGAGTGGATTTCATTGCTTAAGCCTAACTTTTGACATTGTTTTGACCTTAAAACAGTTTTATTTTGTCTTTTTAGTTGATCCATTTTAGTTTGTTAGATTGAGTTCATTTTGATTAGAATTATTGGTGCTTTAGCTCATTTGTCATTATTTTGATTATAGGCGCCAAGGGAAACAAGATGAAGCTCAACGTGACAATCAAGAAAAGAGGACTTAAAGCTTTGAAGGAATATCAAAAGCAATTTTGCTGGACAATCAGCGCCTAGGCACTATAGAAGCAGCGACCAGGTGCCCAAGAGTGCATTAGAAGATATTCTCTGGACGTTGAGCACCTAAGCGCTCAAAACGAAGCGCCTAGGCACTCCAAACGCAACGCTTAGGCGCCCATACCAGACTATAAATTCATCTTTTCTGACCTAAATGAAGGGAGCTGCGTAGAGAGAAGAGTGTGGAGCCATTTTGGAGCAGAGAAGAGCCCTATTTTAGGACCTCGACGGTGGATTTGAAGAGAAGAAGAGTGGGAGCTCAGATTTTCTTCAATCTTCCATGGAGTTTTGCATCTTCTTCCCTATTATTTTAGTTTCTACACTTAATTCTATGTCTAGCTAAACTCCCCCTTGTTGGGATTAGGTGGATTTTGATGGAACTTGATTGTTTTTGACATTGGATTCAATTAATATAAGTTGTTATTCCTATTTTGAGTTTATAATCTCTTCTCTTAATGCTTTCTAAAGATTGATTCTCTTTAGGATGAATTTATGATTGTATGTTGAATGAAAATTTGATATATAATTTGTGCTATGAGATTATGAACCTTGCTTATCTCTAGGCTAGGAATAGTCATTGATTTACTTGTTACCTCTTTGAATTCTAAACCATAATGCTTGTTATCTCTTAGAATCACCTAAGGAATTAGGGTTTTTAATTGGAAACAAAGGGTTAACTACCTAAGGAATTAGGAGTTAAGTATTTTAGAGAATTCGGTGACAAAATTGGAATAGTAGCTTGTATTAGTTCCAATTGATATGCAACAAGTGAAATCAAATGAAGCTTGATCCCAACTCTTTCATTAATTGATTGTTTTTCATCTCGCATACCAAGTATTTGATAATTTGCTAACTAGAAAAACCCAAAAATATTGTCATTGCTTTTGTTTCTTTTGATTTTGTTATTGTTATTGAAACCCACTTTGATCCAAATCTTGGTTTAAATAGTAGCTAACTTCGTGAATTGGTACTTGGCCATCAATCCCTGATAACGATATCTGGTTTCTCACCGTTTTTATTACTTGACGATCCGGTACATTTGTCGTGGTCCCATCAGACCTTAGTCATTCAAGATATTTAATGAAACAAGTACCACAGACATTCTGATTGAACGAAATTTCCATAGACTCACCACGATGTCCCAAGAAGCAATGATACCAAGTGTGAAGTTGTCTTGTGCTAAATATGTCGTGCAATAAGGAAAATCCCAACTTGGGAAAATTCTCGACACCAAACCATACGCACAAAAGACCCATGGTACCACCTGGGAAATTGTCTTGTGCTAGGTAGGTCGTGCAGTAGAAAAATCCTGACTCAGGAAAATTCTCGCACCAAACCACAAGCATGAAAGACCCTGGTAAGGACCAGTCCTTCAAACCAAAGTCACGCGGCATCCTAAATACCAAAGCGACTGGTAATAGATCCCGGGCAAGGTTTCTTACCTTAGGCACGGATCCCAAATGCCAATTCACTTTGGACATCGGATCCCAAGTCAAGGTTTCCAAATTTCTTATCACACGAAGACAAACCTAAAACGCTCATCGGTAATGGGCGTTGGACCCAGACCGCGGTTTCTTCTCATCAAATTCGCAAGGTAAAAAAAAAAGGCGTTAGACCCAAAAATAGACAAAAAGAATATAACAGAAATCAACTCTATTAAAAAACCCCGAAAAACAAAGCAACGGACGATTGGAAACTGCGCGAAGCTGAAGCTCCCCATTAAAGACTTCTCAATTCTCGAGGAAATCAAGAGCAACGGTTCCCAAAGGATCCAAAACTAATGAAGGATGTTGTTGTAAGCCAAAAGACCCCGTGAACCACACTCGGGGGCAACAGGAGGAAAACCTTGGAACAAGAAATGGTAATATAGGCAAGGATCCACCGCGGTCTCCAACCACATCCCAACCTTCGGAGTACCCCGTACTCAATGATGGACCTCAGCCTCAACACGAGACACTGCCAAACCTGGCTTCAAAGCTGGGGCGAAGTCCGTGGCGAGTCTGATAATCCTATATCTTGACACTTAGGTCTTATCCAAGCGCTAAGCTGGGGACAACTGTTCTGGACCGTGGTCCGGGGTCTCATCCGAAAGGATCGACCCGATACACGAACCATCAGACTCCTCCATAAGCACCCCGGTCAAGGCCTTATGACCTCGGTCCACGGCATCGGACACTAACGATAGCCAGACCTATGCAGATTCTCCTAAAACAAGGATTGGCCACCAAGGAAACAGCCCTGACAGATCAGAAACGGATCTCCATGATCGTAGGACAGTCCCGACAAGTCAGAGATGGACCTTAACGATCATAGGACAGTCCCGACAAGGTCAGAGACGGACCTCAACGATCATGGGCTGAAACTTCTGCCAATGCACGATCCTAATGTACCTTCGTCCTACGTGGATTGCATGAGGATTCTAGTCACGCTCTCTCTATATATATACTAGGCTAAGTTAACCTAAAGAGAGATCTGTTATTCCCTTGCATAATACCTACTTTTGCATTGCCTGACTTGAGCGTTGAAGTCTCATTACAGGTACCCACCCCCCTGATTCCATACGCTTGGCAGCTGTTGCACAAGAAGCAAACCACTGTACACGTATCTAACTCAGGTACCCTCTGAATCTACTTCAGAACAAAAACAAAAACAAAAATTGAGGCAGAGGACGAGAGCGATAAAAAAACAATAGAAACACGTTTGTACTCACCAAATAGCGCAAGAATTCCAGCACAAGTTCGTACTTATTTACATCATTATGCCTAAAAGTGACTCCATGATTTAAAAAAATGACAAGTTTTTCTCAAATCATTTAAACAGTTGTTGCCAAAATTCTCGGCCAGATTAAATATAATATAAAATTTATAACAAATTACCAGCATCAGTCAATGATTTAACATTTAAAAACATTTTAACTTTGTATTCTTTTAAAAAAAACTTGATTTTAGGAGAGTTCAAGACTTTACTTGTCTTACTGATCCACCATGATCTTGACCTAAGATGGATTTGAGTACTACAAATTACACCTAATGCATTTTTTAGTCAAGTTAACGTCATATTTTAAGTTGTTTTAATTTAATTTAGTGTCACAAATTATTTTAAAATTTATATTTTTATCATTAATTATAAATAATAAATTTTGACTTAAATTAATAATTTTTATATAACATAATAATATATTTAAAAACATTTTATAAAATTTATAACAAATTACCAGCATCAATCAATGATTTAACATTTAAAAACATTTTAACTTTGTATTCTTTTAAGAAACTTGATTTCAAGACATTACCATTCTACTTACCCATTATAATCCTGATCCAAATTAGACCCAATACATTTTTATATTTGGTTCATGTTATATTTTGAATTGTCTTAACTTGATTTAGTATTGCAAACTATTTTAAAATTTGTATATTTTTATCATCAATTATAACTTTTACATAACATAATAATATATTTATATTAATATTATTTATTTTAAAATATATATTATTAAACATATTAAATTTTTAATTTCGTACATTTAAAATTTTATAACTTAATTAAATATAATATTTAAATTTATATATTTTATCTAATATCAAATTTGTCAAATCATTAATTGGGCAATGATTAGGCCAAGTCTAGATCCAAATACTTATCCTGATCAAAATTTTGAATCAAGTTCAAGTTTAGAAAAACCCATCATATGAACACTTAGGTTTAGAAAAATTCATCGTAGCCCGTCATATGAACATCCTACTTCCGCATACGAACCAAACCATCTCACACTGGGTGAAAATACTGCAACATTATCATGCATAATTATTGCTGGACCGTTTCAGTAAGCACGGCATATCACCTTGCGGATGAAATACCAAGGCTTCCGTTTTCTTCCCATGTAAAAACATTCTTAACTTATGGTTGTCTAGATTCCTAAACCAAACAACAAAATAAGATTTGGACTGATATACTATGCAAGTGATAAAAGTATTTCTGATAATCTATCCGAATCTAGTCAAGTAAGATATCTTTTTTAAGAGTCGGATTACAAATGAAAGAGGAAAGTGAAGCAAATAAACTAGTCACAACAAATTCCACCAACTAAATGAGGAAAAAAATATAAAATACTAACTTTAAAACATGACATCTGCAGTTGGGAAATACAGAGGGACAAATACATGTTCCCACTTAAAATGTTGTCAGAATAACTTTAGCACCCAGATGAGTGCAACTGCAGAACCTGCAACCTCTTACTGCAGATACTGATTCTTTTCATGAACCACAGCATGCCGACTTTTGTGCAGCTTGACCACCACTGGCAGCCTGGTCTGGTTGGTTAATCTTGATAGTTTGAGGCTGACCCACCAGAGAAGAGAATATCATCATTCAGCAGTAAGAAATAAACAATTCTACGCACTTCCTTAGTTAGCATTAATAAAATCCCAAATATTTCCTCAACAAGTTTTTTTTTTAAAAAAAAAGTACTTCAGACAAGATGGCAAAATTTAAGTCAATCAGAAAAGAAGAAAAAAGAAATTGTAAAGAGGAAAGAAGACTCCATTCATGCATACACTTACATTTTTCAGGAGGAAAGAAAAAGGAAAACAAATGATTGACAAAAAAGAGTCAACAAAATACCTCAGCTCTAGAATCTGTGTCTGCAAGCCTTTGCTTGATATCTCTTGCTATTGAAAAGAAAACCTCCTCTACATTCATGTTTGTATTTGCACTCTGCATTTGTTCTTCGATATAAATATAATGAAATCACATATAATTCAATGAAAATGTGATTGTCAAGAATGTAGATACTCACAGTTTCAAAGAATTTGATACCATACTCATCAGCAAGAGCTTGCCCTTTGGAGGTAGGCACAGCCTACAGGAGAAAAAGGAACATCTTTTGTTTGTATCAATGGAGAATAGCAACATAAAGACAGATGAAAGCAGACAAAGAGATTGCTCAATCTCAGATTATTAAACAAATGTGGCTTGAGCAGGGAGTCAATCATGCAACAGCCGTTTAGTCAATTAATTTTAAACCCCAGCCAACCATGATGTAAATGTAAATAGAAAAGGACCCCACATGTACATACCCTTTTACTTTCACCCATATCAGCCTTGTTGCCCACAAGTATCTTGTTTACGTTGTCAGAAGCATGTTGTTCAATGTTGCGAATCCAATTCCTAATATCTGAATAGAAAGAATCAAGCTACATTAAAAATTGAAAGGCATGCAAAATGGACAAAGGTAGCTTAACCATAAAAAGACAGATAATTTTGTCTACCTAATTTAACATAAATCAGACAGGAATAGAGTCAAAGGAAACAATAAGAAATGGGGGGAAATAAGAAGAAAATACAATTTATTGGGTCAGCCAAAGCTGAAATGAACTCTACTAAAACATTATTGCATAATACATCAAAACATCAAAAGAATGTCATTTATTGAATTTAAACTTCCAACGAGACCAGGGAAAGGAAAATACTATTGAAAGATGCTTCATCAGTAACATCATAAACCAGCAAGATGCCCATAGCTCCACGGTAATAAGCTGCAACAGCATGTAACATTGTAAGAAAAGTTTTCCTTTCATCAAAGAAATGGTGCATGCAATAAAAGCTGGAAATTTATCCACAGTATTTAAAATTACAGTAAGAACTGAACCTGTTATACTAAAGTATTGTGTCCTATAAAAGTCTAAAACAGGCCCATGTCTACTTTAGATTTCTGAATCACACTACTGAATTATTTAAATCACTATTCTTTCAAAAATTCTAACTTCAGCCCAAAAGAATTATTTTCAATGAAAAAAATCTCAAAACTTAATCAAGTTACTGATAATGCTTACAAAAATGAATTTCCTTTAAATGTTCATTTTCAATTAATCACAACCAATGTTTTCAAAACCGGACTAGTCCTTGAACCGGTAAAGGACAGGTTCAAGGTTTTGAGGTTGGACCGTGGTTGAACTGGGATTTTATAAATATCTATATATTTTAGAAATATATGATAATATACAGGAAAAAAATATAACATATATGTTAAGTATATAAGTAAATGTGTAGAAAAAGTAAAAAATATTTAATATGATCAGAATAATTCATGAACATATAATAAATTGAGATTAAATAAATACAATAAATAGAATTAATCGAATTTACACTATGTAAATATATAACATTAAATAATTTAAGTACAAATATCTAAATATGAATATACAATTACTTTATAAATTTGAAAATGTTAACATATGGGTGTAATCATGGTGTGTGGCTGTTAAACAAGATACCCAGGTTTGAATCTTCGTTCTTCAAATCACACATTTTTTGTTGCCATTTAATAGATTAAATATACTATTTATACATAATATTTCAACTACATTAAGCAAGAAGCCAGCTGCAGCTCAGTGTCATGAAGTGTGCCTATCGCAAGGAGGAGCCATGTTCGAATCCAATGTTCTCTAATTCAACAGTTTTGTGAGGAATTTCAACTGGTCTAACCAGTCAAACCATAGGCGGTCGTCATGGTTTGACCGATTTAGTACCAGGTTACCAGTTTAAATCCTGGTTCTTGAAACGGCAGGTTTAGAGCTATGACCGGACCGGCTATATGACTGATTCGCGGTTAATCCGGTCTGGTCTTAAAAACTATGATCACAACTACAACACTTCAATTAACTTCTACAGGAATGTGTGCAAACATATGATATAAGCCTATTAATTACCCCTTTCCCAGTATATGAGACCAAGTGGATAGCTTCCAATTTTCAATTCATGAGCTAGGTTGCACAAGACAAAACACATACCTGTGGTAATTTGACAAGACAAAACACATACCTGTGGTAATAGTTCGAAATCGCTCCTGACCAGCAGTATCCCAGATTTGTAACTTAATGCGTTTGCCATCAAGTTCAATGGTTCTTATCTTAAAATCAATGCTGCCATATACATTATTACAATAAGATTTTATCTTCATCACCAAAAAGATATATGTTTGGTTGTGTAGAATTATTTATGTGTAAACAGAGACTAAACATACAATCCAGTACCCCAAAAATAAGAAAATGTCTATATCAAATATGATGTTTACTAAGTAACATATACCAAATGAGCTCTAGATTAAGTCCTTCCTTGCTATGTTTCCAAAGCATATTAAAGGAGAAACAGGAAAATTATTCCAGGCAGCCTTATTAATAACTTGGTAGACAATATAGTCACCAGTGAGTGGAAAGAGGAAACATAGATGTAAGCATCTTGATAACCACTGTAACACAAGGTAATAACTGCTATAGCATTTTCATAAGGGATAAAAAAGTCAACAGATACTAACCCAATAGTGGTGATAAAACTGGTTGTGAAGGAACCATCAGAAAATCGCAAAAGCAGACAACTCTTCCCCACACCTGCAACAGTTTTGAGTCAGAAAGCTTTTTTTTAAAAAAAAAAATTAGGATAATACACTTTTCAACAATGATAACAAAAAACTAAAGAATATACTCTTATATTTAGTGATTATACTATCCCCATAAAATAATAATCCCAACTCATACCAAGTCCAGAAAATTTCTGAAAATCAGTGTCTATTTTAGCAATCTCGTATAAAGAACAAAGCATCAACAGAAGGCCACACCAAAGTTAACAATCAAACTCCAAAAAAACCAAGTGGGGCTCCCTTAACCCAGAAGATTGAACATATTATATTATTATAGCATTCAATCCATTAAAAACCAGACATTAAGATAAACCCAAAATTTGAAACAAAATCAGTAGCATCCCCAAAAGCGATCTTTTTTCCATTACAAACAGATTCTAATAACCTAAATTAAAAATAAAGTAAAAGGGGTAGAAACAAGAAAACGGCACAATAAAAAAAAATGAAGATCTGGAAACTAAAAACAGCCCATTTACTACGCTTCATTTTGCAAACAAGCGGTGGCAAAAAGAAAAGGGGGGGGGGGAATTTGGAGAAAAAGGGGAAGCGCATAAGATACGTATAACGAAACGAACCACTGTCGCCAATAAGAAGAAGCTTGATAAGGTAATCGTAATCTGCACGAGCTCTTGCTGGTGGTGCTGCCATCGCTGATTATTTATTGCTCAACACCCAAACTTTGAAAAATCCCCAATCAAAAAAAGAGGCGAGGCGAGGCGAGGCTAGGGTAGGCTCTATGTATGATGTATCCCACTCTACTCTACACTAGACACAGAACGTGAAAGTGTGTTGAAAAATTAAAAAGGGAAGGGGGTGGCAGAGATCGGAATCGAAGAGAGAAAAGGAAATGGTTAGAAGGGAATCGTCGGCGACATGGAAAGAGATCGGAGACGAAACGATCCAAATAGGTTTCGTTTTCGTATTCGTGGAGACTGGAGAGTTTGGGTCTCTCTCTCTCTCTCTCTCTCTCTCTCTCTCTGCGCGTGTGATTCCACCAGTAGCGTTATGCGAGGGGAGTGGGAGTGGGCAACAGGAGTTCCTGTTACGTTAGATAGTCCTGCCCACACCGGATTCTGCCCTGCCCACTACTATTCATGCGTAGTCAGTATTCACTAATAATGAGTAATGAAAAAATTAGAGAAAAAAATATACACTCACCTTAAACTTTAATTCTTTTATAAATTAATATCACGAATTTTAAAATTTTTTTAATTAGTTCTTAAACTTGACTTTTTTATAAATTATTACTATAAATTTTAAAAATTTTTCAATTAGTTTTAAATTTCGATCCTTTTACAAATAGTAACAAAAAACTTTAAAATTTTTTTAATTAATCCTTAAATTTTAATTAATGTCCCAATAGATTTTTTTGTTTAAGTTAGATATGTTAATTTATTAACGATGATATCATAACAATATTTTATCCGTTTTAATATTAATTCTAAACTATTTATTAATTTATTTATAAATATATTTTATTCATTACAAAGTATATAAAAAATAAATTTATTTTAAAACAAATTTTGTTTTTATTTAATTTGTAATAATAAAATGTATTTATAATCAAATTTTAATAAATAAATTAATAAATAGTCAGAATTAATATTAAAACGAATAAAATATTGTTACACAATATCATCGTTAATGAATTAAAATATTCAAATTAAACAGAAGGATCTATTGAGATATTAATTAAAGTTTATGGACTAATTGAGAAAGTTTTAAAATTTGTGGTGGTGATTTGTAAAATGGTCAAAGTTCATGGTCTAATTGGGAAAATTTTAAAATTCGTAGTGGTAATTTGCAAAAGGATTAAAGTTCAGGGACTAATTAAGAAAATTTTAAAATTCATAGTAGTAATTTACAAAATAGTCGAAGTTTAGGGGAGTTGTATACTCTTTTCCGAAAAAATTAATTCATTATCATTTTTTTTGGTACATGTGATTCTTTTTTCTTTTATCTTTTGAAATTTTTTCTTATCAAAATTATTATTTATTTAATAATTTTAAGCAAATCCTTTTTAAAATTTTCAATAGTAAAAAAGAAATAGAAAGGGAGATAAATAAATAAAAATAGTTTATTAGAAAAATTTGATTGATTAAAATTATTTTGGATCGAGTTCTATGTTAATAGTTTAAGAGCAACCCGATCTGATAGAGTTAGATCTCATATATGTATAAAGACTAAGATTTGAATTTTCTCATGTCATTTTTTCTCTCATGTAGTCAAGTGAAAGATAGAGATAGATACAAATGTTACAAAAGAAATTTTACAAACATTGAATGAGTCTAATAATAAATACATTTGTATTTATTTCTCTCATCCACTTGACCACATGAGAGGATCCTCATTCATAAGTACTATTAGATAAGTAAATGTATCTATTTATGAGGAGTAAATGTCTAACAGAATTCCTCATAAATAAAACAATCAGTTATAAGAGATAACAATCATATTAGATTCTTATCATAATTAATAGCAATGCAGATTTAAACATAATTCTTATTTATCAATACGCTCTTATAAATATTACACAAGGTCACAAAGGTATGCATCTAATTCTAAACGTTACCTATATTGTGCACAGTCTAACTTGAGCATTGGAGTGTCTTTTGCAAGTACTCACTCCTCGCACAATCATCGCAATCATCGTGCATCAGAGGAAACCACATTCTTCAACATTATTCAAGTGATTCTCTGAAACATATTCAAAACATTGGCGTCGTTTGTAGGAACGATAAACTTCAATTTCCATCACCAGCATCATGATAATTATCACTTTGATTTTGTCGCCTGGGCTAATTATCGATCCTTTTGGGCTGCCGCCATCTCTAGCTCTTTGTCCCCAAAGGGTGTCCAACTCCTTCTCCAAGTCACGAGTTTGACGAACAAACTCAAGAGCAGACTCCAAGAATTGGAGCATCAAAGTATAACAAAGAGCCCGGACTTGGGCATCCTTGATAATTTTAACAAAGTCCTGCTTAGGGGTATAAATATGCCAGATTGCCCGTCAGGGGCCTATAGCCTGGCCTGACCTGACTTGGTTTGTTTACTAAACAAGCTAGACTAATACTTTTTTAAAAGTTTGTTTAACTAAAAATGTCATATCTCAAGCCATCTAATAAGCCTTTTAAACCTAGCATGCTGGCATGACCTGTTTATCTATATATAATATAATATATATCATTACAATAATTATAAATTATAATTATAATTATTAATTTATTATAATATATTAATATATTTTTTAATTAAATTTTAACAAAAGTCAATAACTAAAACTTAAGTTTGTAAGTTAGAATATAAATAACATATTTATTAATATATTTAATGTAATATATTTATTAAAATGAAAATAATAAGTTAATACTCACTCCCTACTTTTATAGATGCTCACTACTTTCTTGCTCTAGTCTTTGATCGATGTAGGACTTAGAGATATATGCCTATAATAATTTTGCAACTTGATATATCTTCAAGTCTCATATCGACCAATGATTAGAGTGAGAAAGTGGTGAGCATCTATAAAATTAGAAGGTGAGTGTTAAGTTATAACAAAAGCCTATTAGCCTTAAGTAGGCTCGTTGGCTTATTTCAAGACTTAGGTATGTTAACTTATGTAAATGCATGTTGACTTATTTAAAAGTAAGTTTGTTAGCCTATATAAAGACATGTTGACCTATTTAAATGTAAACATGTTAGCTTATTTAAAGGCCTCATTACAAAGTAGGCCTTTAAATAGGCTTTCAGACTAAGATAGACTTTTAAAAAGGTCAAATCAGACTTTAAAAATTGACTTATTATAGGCTCACAGGCCAGACTCATGCCTTATAATTGGGATACGAGTCAGACCTGTTTAAGGTAAAGTATGACCTGACATATTTCCACTTCTAGTCCTACTCTATAAGGACATCTTGATCAGTCTGGGTCAGGAGGGTGCTGTGAATGATCCAGCCTAGGTCGACCCCTTGCCCTAGATGGACTGTGCAGCAAGGGTCATCGACCTCTTTCCCTTTGGCTCCTGTCATCCATCTCCCTTCCTTTTGCGTGGCCAGAGTAGTTGAGCAAGAGATTTAGGATTCGCCTCTTGAGGTTGAGATTGAGGTGAAGGGACTAAGGTCGTTGGCTGCGATGCGGATCCCAATGCCCCAGCTTTCCTTTGAGCCAAGAGTTGGGCCAGAGCTTTGAGACCTCCAGGTGGCGCCATGCTCTCTGCAAAAAAAAAAAAAACATGTTATTACACTTAGAAGAAATTATGAAACATAAATTCATCAACATATTCAAACATGAATACCTAAAAGTGGTCTTAAAGAATCCAATGGCTCATCCAAAACATTTTTACAATAGATGACCCCATGTTTATGGACTCACTCAACTAAAAAATTAAGGACGTCAACCTCACTCTATGTCAAAATGGATAATGAAGTCTCTATTTCTTCTTAGCTCTGATCCCATACTAACTGCATCCAGTACAAGTATATCTTTGGTATGCCCTTCGGGATAACATAAAAAGGCGTCATCCCCGAAGCCCTTTATATTATGAAGAAATATATTTCTTAATTTTTTTGAAAAATTCTTGATATGGCTTAAACACTTTTTACCCTGCTTGAGTGCGCAAGGTGACCCACCCTTTTTTGGAAGCTATTTTCGGAGGGTGAAAACAGAGTGAAAAGAAAAAAGAGGGATTCTACCAAATACGGCAAACAAAAAACTTTACAGATTAGCTCGTAGGTTCAAATGAAGCCTCAAGCATTCAGATGAAGCTATGTTGGAGCCATTCATAAGTGATTTAAGACTCCAACTTCGAAGTCGGAGAATGGAAGGCGAACTCTGATCTGAGTGAACAGTACATTATACATATAAATAAAATGGTTGCCTTATGTTCTGGTTGAACAAACACGTTCTTGGTTTGACGGAGCCCAAATGACGTATTTGTTATCCCGTAGCTGATCTTTGGTTATATGAAGATATTTTTGTTTAGCTCTAGCGTCGTCCGAGGTCTCAACGTTAGACGGGGTACCCAGTACTTCATAGTCGACCCACCGGTACAAGCCGACATCCCTTGGGAAGATATATTCTTTTGTCTCATAAGTAGTCGTTCTCCTTCGTCCCATCTCCAAGTTACTAGCATTACCTACAGAAGTTGTACTCATGTCAGAATCAGAAGAGATTTCATTATAGCTCTCTAACTCCCTCATGAGTACGGAGAACGGACGTGATGGTCTTTGCTTTGCAAGTTCCCTTGTTGTGTCCCCCCTCTATAACATTTCCAGTATATCCATCTCGAATAGTTGCTTTAGTCCCCTACTAGTACTTCCACCACGAGGAGAACGTCTTTGCCGTGCTTGAGGCGATGGAGATGGCAGAGCATTCAAAATCTCTAGAGAGCTACTCTCTCCATTGCTACTGTTTAGTGTTCTCACCCTCACCGTGATATTTATAGAAGAAAAAGAGAGGGAGGAAAGGGATTACATTGAGAATGTGGGGTGAGAAAGCTGGAAGGAAGCAAAAACCACAAAAAACTGTTGCTAAGAGTCATTGGAAATAGTCTGTTTCTCATGAGGTAAAGTGCAAAAATGAGAGAGAAGGTAAAAGTGAGAAAGGAACCCCCTACTCCTATTTATAAGCATGAGGGTAACCCAAACATCCACTGTAGGGGTAAAATGACCATTTTCACATTAAATTTAAAATTTTGCATGGAATTTGAAAACTACAATCATGGCGGCACGAAGATCAAAGGATAATTTCCCATACCTTTTAGCCACGTGGCAAAACGTGCATGACACAACAACCAAAAGGACTATGAACAGACTTGAAACGACGCATGTCAAAATGAAATAGTACTTACACCAAATATTATATCAACATTATGTTAGCTTTACAATATATAATGCGGATCATGAATTTTATTTAGGTCAACTCACGATTTACAGATGGACCCCACTACCCAAATTGGTATGGGGGTAACTCAGTATGAATCTTAAACAACGGTGTAGCGACTATAAGGTGGAATGATCTATATCAAATCTTGACCTAATTCATTAATATTGGAGGCATCTCAATTTTTATTTTTATCACGGACTTCGGCTCATTGTTAAAGGCATCGTAAGATCCAGCATCTATATCATTACTTGGATCCCCTTATCCCACGTATGCCGTTTGCTCCTAATAATTTCAAATACCTTGACATTTAGCTATCGCATCTAAGCATCAAGTTGGGAGCAACTGTTTTGGATCATGTTCCAAATTAGCGGTTTAGGAGCAACTCGATTCGCTAGAGTTGAATCCTGAATATGTATGAGCATTATTGGATAAGTAAATGTACTTATTTATGAGGAGTAAATCTCTAATTGAATTCCTCATAAATAGAGCAATAAATTATAAGAGATAGCAATCTTATTAGATTCTTATCCTAATTAACAGAATTTAATACAAATTTAAATATGATTTTCATATATCAAGACACTCTATAAATACTACACAAGGTCACAAAGGTATACATTTAATTTCAAACACTACTCACCTTGTGCACAGTCTAACTTGAGTATCGAAATGTTTTTTGCAGGTACTCATCCCTTGCACAATCATCGTAACCACCGTACATTGGAGGAAACTATCTTTTTCAATCTTATTCAGGTAATTCTCTGTATCTCATTTAAAATAAAAATATATTTGTATATAATTTTTTTAAAAAATAAAACACACACATCAAATGAGAATTGACAAAATTTAAATAATTGTTTTTCATAGGAGGCCATGTAATAAGAAAATAAATAAGGGAAAAAGGATAAGAGCAGCAATGGAACTCATGATATTAAAGTCACTATGATATAGACCATGATTAGCGTGATGTAAGGTAAATATATAACCTTATGTTTAATTTTGTTCAATGTGTTGATAACTTCTTGTGTGTGTGTGTGTGTGTTTTTTTTTTGGGGGTATATACTTCTTGTGTTATTAATTATAGTGATTTATACCTAAAAGTGGTTAGTTGCAATAGAAGTATACTGTAATTTTTTTTTAAAAAATTACTTTTAATGTCAAGAGTTTGAATCTACAAGCTACCACTTATAACTCTCGTCCTGAAGCTACATAATAACTGGTCAAAAGTCAAAAATTAATTAGAGATTATCTCCCTAAACTTTTTATAACGTGCAATTAATTCTTATTATTTATTAAATCCTTAACAAAATGAGCATGTAAAACTCAATTATTCTCAGTGAAAAATAAAACATTTTCTTTTCAGTGATATCACTTAAAAAAAAATCAGCTCTCCACATCCTCTAGTCTACACTTTGTATATGATCCCTAATTTTTTTATTTAAAATTGTCTAATTATTATTATTTATTTTTTTGTTATAAATGACTAAAATGAGATCTATGACTTGATGTAGGCAAGGAGATGATAAGCTAAAAATGCAAGCATATGAGCCTGGTTACAATTCAATTCGATTGCGAGATAATCAGTTTCCATAATGACTTGGTGTTACTTGAACTAAAGCTCTTGGCTTCTTTTTCCTATTTTTTCTTTTGGGGCAGCAGACTTTGTTTCAGATGCTGAGTTTCTCTTACACTAGCACGGTTAAAGCCTCTCATTAATATTGAACAGGTATATTATAAATTAGCATGCTATATAATTACTTAGTTGAAACTCAAAACAAGGTAGATTATTTTTTATATATATATATATATATATATATATATATATATATATATATATATATATATATATTACCTACCTTGTTTGCCTCTAACCATTTTTGTGTACAAACTGCTCCTGTCAGCAAGAATGTGAGGACAAACACCAGGTTGGCCTATGGAGCAGGGAACTCTGTTTGGTCCCCGTATCAAATATTATTCACACATAAAAGTAACAATGGAAGACCAGATTTATCATGTTGCTGTGCAGTCTCAAGAAGAACTGTCCTGCCTATAAATTTCTAAATCCATATAAATTATGAATAGCATGATACGGATAATGAGTATATATAAGGAGATAATTCCTTTATAATTATAAGCTGGTTGTGAAAAAAGTTGTGGCAGTACTTTTATACAACGCAGGTAGGGCTTATCTGCAAGGTTTTATTAAGACATCCTCAAATGAAACTCTGCTTGAATATATTTATATCACTTTCAGGAAGAAAATAGTGCAACCAAGAAACTAACTTCACAATATGAACCATGAAGTAACATTTATATGCCATTCTCCGGAGTCTGGATTCAGTAACTAGTACAAAAGAAGGCTACATAAGGAGTTTTAAGTTCCCATGTTTGATTGGTTCAATTTGATTTCTCATCAACACAAGCCCAATAACCACACTCCTGGTTCTTTACAGCTAGTCACAATTGACACAAGTCACACTAAATGTCACCCCGCCAAATTGTAGTCTCCTGCTTGCTGGTATAAATTGTAGCTCCCAGGTACTTCCATTTTTCCAGCTAGATAGTCACTCCCTGCAAAAAAATAAATAAATAAAACACAGTACAAAGGGCTGTAAAACCAGTCTTGATGGTCAATTGCTATAATAGAGATAGGCTCATCTATGAATATATAATCCCTTGCTGAATCCCCAAATTAGTGGTGCAAGGTTATTTTCACGATGTCATAGGACCCAAATTACACGGCAAAATCAAGTATTTCCTTTGACAATGACACGTTAAGACACCTACACACTTCTTGGTAGAACTAGTTTAAGAATTTGAAAAAATAATTTAAACTGGAACTATTTAAAGTCCCTTTAACTAGAATCTGTAGTCTAGTAAAATTAAAACACAATAGAAATGAGCTTTACTAAGTACTATATACCAAATGAGCCAATAAAAAATGATTACTAATGAAGAGACAAGTGAAAGAAGAAAGCACAAGGTGTTACATACTTGAGTTTGATAGCACCTCATCAAAAACAGGCATACGACTAAAATTTCTTGATGGGAACATGGAATCTGATTTGTTAGAATCTGGATTCAAGTAGTGCAAGTCAGAGCATACTTCAGAGTTGTGGAAGCACAACTTTTCAGCCCCTGCAATTACATCATGTTGGGACTGAAATTCCTCTGGCTTTGTCTTCTTATCCTTAGAATCAACTTCAGTCTCTACTTCTGATTCAGTGTTACTAGGTGCCACATTTTGCAGTTTTCTTTTTGATCGAGCACGCCTATTCTGGAACCAATTATAGACATTTGTTTCAGAAATTTGGCCATGCTGGCTCAGTTCAGCAGTAATCTCCTTGATCTTTTCCTTGCTTGGAGTTCCATTCCCCTCATCAAATATACGCTCAAGAATCTGAAGCTGCACAGGTGTAGGAGTCCACCTCTGTCTGGATGTTATTTTGTGGCCAGCAGATGTCATCAATGGGTCACAGTATATATTTCCCAGCCTAACCCCTGATGAAGAAAACATCAATCTTTTCTTTAGAGAATGCTGGAAATACATCACGTCATTTTTTATATGCCAAGTAAAGGAAACAAAGTTCTCCCTTTCCTGTTGGTGGGGGCAGGGGGAGCTGGTCTGAAAATTTGTGAGGTTCTATAATCTATACAATCTCAAGAGTGCATTTAATTCAAGGAGGTTCAGAAATGTTTGTTTATCCAATCAAGCAATATTTTCACCAATAAAAACGCATACCATATATGTCCCTCTTATTTGAAAAGAAATAGCAAACAAATTAGTTGAAAATTTATTGGACAACTTGATAGGCTATGCTCTACACACATGACACAACAGACAACAACAGAAGAGCAACCAAAGGAAGAAAGTCAACCGGGGGTGATTTTTCTTTTTCAATGAGAGTGACCAGCTTGGCAATTGGTATTTACATCTTTAGTCCATGTTTGCTTGGAATTATTTTTTAAATTAAAAGTTTTTTTTTGGCTCAAGATTTTTTTACTCTTTATGCATGTTTGATTAATTTTGCTTTATTTACACGAAATTTAATGTATTATAATAACTTTTTTTCATAAGTTTGAAATTTATAATTTTATATCATAAATTATTTCAAAAGTTTTGAAATATAAATATTATTTTATCTTCAATCAAATAATTTTTTAAATTATTTTATACTTCTTTTCGATAATTTAATACATAAAAATAATTTTTTATATTATCCAAACGAAATAAATTATTTTAAAATTATTTTTTAACTAATATATTCAAATATAAAATTAATTTTATTATAATTAATTATATAATTATTGATTATATAATAATTAATTATTAAAATAATAAAAAATTTTACCGCTGAACTAAATACAGCCATACATTAATTACTATTCATCATAATTGCGAAAAGGTCCAGTATTGAATTTGAAATCCCATGTGCCTTATATTTCGGGGAAATAATTGTTGATATTCTGCATTGTCATTTTCTGATTTCTGGAATTAGGTTGCCTTAAATAATTGAAAATAAATATGAAGGTATTTTAAATGTCTTTAAAAATGATGTAGACAAATCCAAATGAGATAGTAAGGAGAAATTCAATTGAAGTCCCACAAATGATATCAGTGAAGGCTTCGAGTTAACAACCAACACGGGTAACAGGATATCAATGGAAATTAGCATAATAAATTACAGAAGAGATAATTGGCACTAAGAACAAAAACTTATCATCTGGACATCTACCATTAGGTATCTGCTATGCAACTGAAAATATAGAGAAATGCATAAAAACTCAATTGAAAGTTTTTTCAAACTTAAAAAGTGTAAAGCTAAAACTGAAAATTAAAGGGCCTATTTGTCAAAGCCCCAAAGTTGAAGGAGGTTTTGTGTTTTTTATTTTTTATTTTTTTGACAATATGCATAGAAATAGAAATTATGACAAAGGAAATGATTTTGGAGGAGAGAAAAAGGAATAGGAAAAACAAGTACAAGGAGCAAAAGGAAAGACCTGCAAGATCCTGCTGTGCTGAGAGTGTTCTGTGCATCTCAATAAGTTGCTCACAAATGGTGGCATAAACTGCAATTTGTTTCCTCAAAGTTTCCAACTGCTCATCAGTCATCACTTTCACATACATCATTTCTCCGTTCCCATCATTATTCCCACTCTGCTGCCACCTCTGCAGCTGTTTCTGCCATTCCATTACGTTCACCATCAGTTTCTGCTGCCTCTTTGTCTTTCAGATGATTATGATGATGATGATTATTAGTGAGAGAGAGAGAGAGAGAGAGAGAGTAAAAAGGAAGTCAGCAAAGGTTTGTCAGAAAAGTAAAAATGGCAAATGGCAAAGCAGAAAGTACGAGAAACAGACAAAAGACACAAACATTATAAATAAGAAACCCGATCCTCTCTTATACTGTGCTACATGTGACTTCTTCTGTATTACACTATTGCGGTTGGTTTGGATACATTTGTATAAAATAAAAAGTGTTTTTTTTTATTTCTTATTTTAATAGTATTATTTTTTTTAAAAATAAATTATTTTGTATTTAGATGTAATATTTAAAAAATATTTATTTTAATAGTACTTTAATTAAATTATATTTAAAAACAATTTCTCTTTTTTTTAGAAGTAGAGAATTATTAATTTTAGAATTAAGTGATTTTAATATTTTTTATTCCTTTTTTTAAAAAAATTAACATTTAAGTTTAAGCATATTTAAAATATGTTAAATTTTGTTATTAAAAAAATTCACCTAAACAGACTCTAATTAAATATAAATATTAAATATTTAAAAACAAAATAAACAACCATGAGCAGGCCTAAAATTCTTAGTAGTTAATTGGTTTGTAATAATTTTTCATTTTTATGGTATCATCAAAGTTTGAAATGAGCAGTTGACAAAATTATATTAATGCTGTTAATTACACACATTAATTAATTAATTATATATATATATATATATATATTACTTTACATTTTTATAATTTTTGTTTGATTATAACTGAAATGCCTCATATTTTGCATACTTAATCTAAGAGAGATGTAACTATGGAAGTAATGTGAAATTAGTATTTTTCAATTAATCTTGTAAAGATTACCTAAATTGAATGTTCTTAGAATGGGTTTAGCTCATGAATTATTTTTTGTTTATAGTTATTGCATGAGTTAGATTCAAATTTAAGGATTCTCACCTCAATTTATAATCTTATTATAAATCTTTGTTGATGATGCTGATTTATTCTAATCTTAAAATAGGATAAATATTTCTTTACTGTAAATTTTTTTAAAATAAAAATAAAAAGATGAATATTTCTTTTCTTCTGAACTCACAATTTTCACAAAACCAAATAAACTGTGTACAGCTTTTCACAACCCATAACATTTCTTTATTTTCCTTGAACTTGAACATTTGCATCAATAGTTGCTTAGTTTTGTTGTATGATATGTTTTTCGTCCTTTGGGTTGTTTCACATGGATAGTTAGTGGTGCTCTTGAAGTTCACAACATTCTCGTAAAACTATTATGTTTTTCTTAAGCACTTTCTCAAATATTTTCTTAATCAAGAGATATTTTTAAAACACCTAATTTTCTCTCTGTTTGAGTAGCAGTTGATATGTCTAACAATTGACTCATAAAATTATTGAATGTGTTTGTAATGTAAATAAATGAGAAATAATTTGATTTGTAAATTAAATTTAATTAAATTTTGTATTTGAAATGTTAAATAATCATAAATGATTTGATTTTTAAAATCTCATGAATTTTATTCTTTTTATTTTAGAAGTTTCATTTAATTTAATAAAATTTGTTATGATTTAATTTGATTTAAAATAAATAAAATATTTTACTCTTAGTAATTATTTTTAAATATTTTTTATAAGGGTTAAAATATAAAATAATAAAATAAAATAAAATTAATTCTCATTTTAATAAATTTTAAATATAAAATATAATTTTTAAATCAATTCAAATCTTTTTTTTTTAATTTCAAATACAAAATTTAATTTTTAAATCAAATTAAATTATTTTTATTTTTATTAATTCTAAACACAACTATTATATTTTTCTTAAGCATTTTCTAAAATAACCTTAATCAAGAAAAAGAAGAAACAAATAATTTTTTTTAAGACTTAGAACTCACCATATAAAATTAGCATAAAGACTCTTAAATGGCCCCGTAATAAAACTCAAGAGAAGGGGTGGGTGATAAGAAGACACCAATAACTTTTGTAACTGGTAAATTTTTATAAAGAAATTGGTGAGTCTCTAAATAAAAAAGTCGGTCAGTTTTTTTTTTTTTTTTTAAAGTTGATGATGCTTTTAAATAAATGACTCTGCTTTTTCTCTTCAAAAGTAACACCATCATATTTATAAAAAATATTGAGAGAAATCTCTGTATAATATAAAAGGTATACAAGATGACTCAGAGGAAAGGGTGTTTGGACGCTTTAATAATAATATCATATTTTATCAGTTTTTAGCTACTATTTTTTGTATTTTTTTATCACAAAATGATTGATTGAATTAAATAGAGCTAATGAGGCTCATTTTCGAAGTGGGTTAACTCGATTAAATATATTTTGGGTTAATATTTACTAGTCTTATTCAACCAATTGTGGACTGTGAATTCGACAAGCCAATAATTCAATAATTCTTTTATTTTAAAAAATAAATTTAATCTTTTAAAAAATTAAATCAATAAAAAATAAAAAAATTGTGTTATTTAATTTTAAACTAATGATAAATAAATTAAATAATTAATTTAATTATTAAATAAGTTATAATTTTTTTTAAAAAATATAATATTATTTTAGATATATATATTATTAAATTTAAAAAAATAATTAAAATTTAAATTAATCGATCGAACCAATCAAACCAGCCTAATTTCAAGTTAAGCTATGTCAAATTAAATTAAATTTAAATTTAAATTTTTTTTAACTTAACTTATATTTTTTATTAGACTATTCATATCGTCCAACCGGACTCAGACCCATTTATACAGAACTAGAATTAAACAAAGGCTAGTGGACAAATATCCAGCAAAGCCAGAGTTCTTAAATCTTAAATCAGGAAAACTACAAGCAATCTTAGCTAAACTATAACTATGTGCCACCCTATTGGCATCAAGAACAGAGTGTTAGTGTTAAAAAGCTTTCCCAATGAGAAAGCAGTAGAGAATTATATATACAGTTCCTCCAAGCAATCCATTTCAACCTCTTAACTCTAAACCGTTGGAGACCCTGCCTCAAGCTTATGGCCTCAGGCTCAGCCAAACTTACCTCGGTCGGAGTCACATCTGAATCGGTGGGATAGGATGCTGCTGAAAAAATGTTTCTTTCATGGTCTCTGAACACCGCACCCATGCCTCAAAACCCATCTTTCCAAATTGGCTTCATTTCACATCAAGATTTGAGAGTGCTGGATTTATGACCACATCAGGGGGTAGGATTTTTTGTTCCTGGAGTTCCAAATCCCATAAGCCATGGGGATGAGACAAGTTCACCCACATCCAAAGGTATGAATGTACAATGACTATCATTCATATGATCAATAAGCCAAGCATCCAGAGGTTGTGATTCTCACCCGAATTGCATGACCAGCGGACTCCTTGGATTTAAACCACCGTCGGCAAACTAGAGACACTTGAACTCCTCTTTTATTCAACTTTTTCCTACTATAAGTTTATAATAAGATGTTTGAAATGTTAAAAAATAATAAATAATTTAATTTTTAAAATTTTATATATTTGATGTGAAATAAATAAATAATTTTATTTTTAATAATTATTTCTAATTATTTTTCATAAATATTAAAATATAAAATAATAAAATAAAATTAAATCTTATTTTATTAAATTTAAAATACAAAATTTAATTTTTAAATTAATTTAAATTTTATTTTTTAAAAAATAAAATATAAAATTTAATTCTTAAATTAAATTTAAATAAATTATTTATTATTTTTATTCATTCCAACCATAAAGTACGGTGAAAGCACCTCATTATGAAATTAACAACTCTAGCCAGTATATTGAGTTTCCAAACATATATTACAAATGTTAACAATTTTTTTTTTTATAAAGTCATTTTATAATACCTATATTTTTTTCGGTGAATTTCTAAAACCCACATATAGGACATGGATAAATGTCAGTTAAAAAAAAAAGACATAGATAAATGTATTCGTACTTTTAATTTTAATATAATATAATTCATGCAGAGTCGTCTACATCGCGAAAACCGGCGTGTCAGACTATTATTTTTTATAACATTTATATGTATATATTATGTTATTTGTTATATGTTATATATATTTCTTAATCTGCATTATCAACAAAAGGGTCCATAGCTCAGTGGTAGAGCATTTGACTGCAGATCAAGAGGTCACCGGTTCGAACCCGGTTGGGCCCTTTTTGTTACTTATTCTTATTTCTTTTGTTTTTCCTTCATATAGGCTCACCTATTCATTCACTTTCATATATGATTTTTCTTTTACAGTTACATGTGGTTTTTCTACCATTTTCTTTCTGTCTGTTTGAATAATATACGAATGTCTTAGTGGAACAAGCAACTCAAATATAGTTAGAATTCTTAAGAACACAAGTACTTCAAAATCACAAATTATAACCTGCTCTCCGGCAGAAACAAATTTGCGGAAATAGAGGATTGCCTAGGAAAATAATTGACGGAAGTTATCTCACCAAAACAACATCAGCAAATGAAGAATCTGTTATTCAGGATGAAAACGCCTGGTGTAGTTCTCATAAGCTGATGTCTTGTGCTAGCTTTAAAACAATGATAATAATATATGCTTTTGTAGGTGGGATCTTATTCTACCATATTGTTAGATTGAGTCTTCATTTGTGGTAAATGCACAAGAGAGACAGATACATTGAAACATTTGAGATAGTTTTTGAGTTGAAATAAAAGATTGATCAATAAAAGGATAAACGAAATCCGATAATTTGTTTTAATTCATACATTCTTTGCAAATCTTCAGATAAATAAGCGTTCCTCTACTCTAATTAAAATAATTACACGTTACAAATATTTTGGTGGAAGAGTTAGCTTTTAAACGAAGCATAAATCATCACTATATTTGTGTTGTGTTGTATTCTCAGGAGCATAACTGCCCTTTCCACGGGCGGGCGGATTTGAGAACCATTTGGTCACAACCCTATTGTTTCCGTTAAATGATTCATATAGCCAACCCACTCTCCTCAGGCACTAGCCAACTTTCATTGCTAATGTAGATGTCCAAAGTAGCACAATCAATTCAGCGGAATTATACATTCATATTTCTGAATGGATTCAAGCCCTCTAGGAAAAATGGCAACATCATCAAACTGCATGCAGATATATCCAAGATAAACTTTGGAATTAGGATCTATATGTTAATTTGCTACACTCACTCGTAGGATAAGAAAACCTTAATCCGCCAAGAGAAAGCCTCCGAATTGTGCATTTCGTTCCTTACTTTTCGTATATATTGCTCCAAAGTATGTGCATACTCATTTATGGTATCATTAGACATTGTATCTTCAGCTAATCTAACTGCTGCCATCTGAGACAGTTGAAAGTTCTCCCCCATTTGTTGTAGCTTCCTAGCTATTTCCCCCTCACCAAACATCATAAGGGAAACCAACAAAGATTTCAGCTCATGTCTAGCTTCCACTGTCAGGGACATGCCTTTCAAATGCTCCACTAAGGCCATCTCCTCACCAGGACTACAATAGTGAGTAAAAAACTATTACTCCATGTGAAAAATAGTGACTAAAGAAAAACAACAGTACACGAGGTGGGATTTTTTTTTGGGGGGGGGGGGGGGGGCGCACAAGAAATTCGCATGTCAAGATACCTCCCAGGACGGATTTTTCCTCTTTTCCTCTGGCGCCTAGTGTCTCTTGCCTTGCTAGTTGCAATTGAGCTAATAGAAGCAGCAGAACTTCTCCTGGTCCTGTTGGTGAAACGAAGAAAACAAATGAAGCCTCACACACTAAAAGTATAAAATATACCAATACTAACGTGTAAGTCAAAAAAATTACCTTTGTTATTCTTTTATGGAAAAGAAAAATAAGTATGGTTCAATATTATCATCTAATGTCTTTCTCTCTCTAAAACTAAAACATTAGTTAATGAAATAGGGAGGCTTCTTTTTTTTTTTTCACATTGAAGAAACTGAGGTATAAGAGCATTCTCAGAAGAATCGAAAAAAAAGGTATGTATATTTCATGTATGCAATATAAATGGAAGAAGTATCATTTCTGATCGGTTAAGTTCATTATAACATGTTATAAGGCCATAATCCATCCTCAGAATCAAAGAAAATTGATTCAAAATATCTCTACAAGCACATTGAATTGATGCTCTACATCTGGCAAATTATATAGGCAGATCTATGGGATCAAGGAAAAATACAATACCCTGTGGTGTATGCACTCATTCCACTAAAATTACTGCTAGCTTCTGAAGCAGCATCATCATCAAGATCACTGGCTGCAGGTTCCTCAGACTGGAGCTTTGCCGCAAGAAGTAATCTTCTCTGTCGGACAGCCAAGTAACGAGCCAAGTACTTCCCCACTTTCTCTAAGCCTTCCTCATATTCATTGACAAGTGTGCTTGCACATTCCACAGATGCATTCTTCACTGCTTTAATTAAGTCCTCTCTTCTATGCATAAAAGCAACCCTCAAAGCCTCCTCCCAGTCCCTTGCACAAATCAACAAATTCACACCACTGTTAACATCTCCACAGTATTCAAGGGCAATTTTGGCAGCTTCACCAGGTTTACCAAGGGCTTGAAGTTCTTCACAAAGCTCACCAGCAAGATGCAGTACCTCATCCTTTCCCAGATTAAGGAACCCAGCAACTGTAAGCACCCCACTCCAGTTATTAATAGCACGATAAGACTTTAAAGCCTTATCCAGATTGAAACAGGACAAATAAATTGCTGCAGCATCTTCGAAGCATTTTTCATCACTAAGATAATCCCCCCATGCCTCAAGGAATGGCATTCTCTTGTCAGGATCAGTAAAAAGTTGAAGAGCCAATGGAAAAAGTTGAGGGTTTTTTGTCACAAGTGTCATACAATCATCATAATAAGAATCTCCAGCAGAAGCAATGTGTCTGAGAGCCTTTTCAAACCTTTGCAGCCTAAGGTCAATATTATATTGCATTAACAGAGTAGGCATACACTCCAATTCTTGTAAGAAAGGAAGAAATTCTTTGGGATCTTTCTGAGCATTCAATGCAACAATAGCTGCAAGATTTAAATCATAAAGACCCAAAGCAGCTTCATAGACAGCATCAGAATCAGCTAACCACAATAGATGCTTCAAAGCTTCTTCGGCAGAAGGGTAAGACATTCTCTTCTGGTCATTAGCATGAGACAATTCCATTTCACGGATAACTTTTATTCTCTTTAGAGCATCTTCAAGTAAAGGAGGATCACTCCGTGCTAGAGTGGTCAACATGCAAAGCTCCCTTGCAGGACTTTCTGTCAAGTGATCCTCAAGTGCTTTCCTTATGGCCATCAGAACGGAAGAAACCTTGTTACCAGCAAGATAATGCTGGAGGCCTCCAACTAGCATAACATTAGCAGCCTCTGGACAGGGAACAGATATATAATTTTTGTAGAGTTTCTCTATAATATTTTCATTCTTCACAGAACAAACAAATTCAGTTATGTAACCCAGATTGTTAACCTGCCTTACAAATTCAGAAGCTGATTGTGAAAATGCTTGCCAACCACAGTAATCAACAATTACATTGAAATCTATCCTATGCCGCCTAACCATAAGTAATGCATCTCTAAAGCGCTTTCGAACCAAGGCATTAATGATACAAACCAAAACCAATTTCCTAGGATATGTACATTCTAGGTTTCCCCGAGTAGTTTGCAGTATAATGCCAGCTTCATCCCCATGTAGGACTCCAACAATTTTAGCACCTCTCTCCCATATATTTATGTAGTTTTCATTTTCCTCTCTTTTTCTGCTGTTAATGTGGACAAAGTTCCCATACTTCAAGTCTAACTCCCCATTAAATATATCAACAATGTCAACAATAAAAAGCAAATCTTGTTTTGTTGCAAGAATTAAATGTGTGATAACTTGGTCTGCCAAATTTGAGTAAAATGAGAAACTGCTGCAGTTGTTGCAGACTATCCCCCCATTAGCATGCAGTCTGCCAATCTCATCCAGTCCAAAAAGCACCGGTTTTGATGGCCCACCATTGCCAACTAGCGCTACACTTATCCAAGGGCAAGCTGATTGAAAACCTTGACATTCCTGTTCTAGAGATCCTCTACTAATGCCAATTTTTGATACATACTCTTGGATTTTGCCCCCAGAAAACTGCAAATATGCAGAATATTTACTAGCAGGATTTGGAGCAATGCCAATAACCAGTTCTTCAAGGGAATTTCGCTTTGAAATTGTTGCATGCCAGCCTGAGCACGTCAGTAATCCTGGACCAAGATCCTCAGAACATTCAAGTTCCATTTCCTGCAAATAGAAGCCTCGAAGTCCACCCTCATTCAGTGAGGTTTGAAATAAGTCATTACTGTGACTGAAACCATAATGTGAAACAGCTAGTAGCGTATGGGAATCCAACCATACAAGATGTAAAATGGATCCAAACACCATTTCAGTATGAGAGGCTTCAACACTGAATTCTTTCCCCTCTAGTTCTTCCCAGGTTTCAATTGACGGAAGCTCTACAATACATAAGCAACCATCTGAAAGAAATGCAACTAACTGGTTCTTAGAGTTTTTGCAATATACAGCCATACCCCGGACATGAGAAGAAAATTTCAGGCTAAATAAATACATAGGAGGTGGCATTAAGGATAAGGAAAGTGGGGTTACATGAATATTGGAGCCATCAATGACCAGTGCAATGGAATTCTCCGTAACAGCCGTGATCCAGACGAAGTTGCAAACTGAGATCTGACCACCAAGAGTCCAACAAATTAACTGCAAAGGCCTTGCTGGATTCCAGATGAACCTGACTTCATCTTGCTTCAAGTATCTAATTTCATGCTTCAGGTACCAGTGGTTGTTGCTAAAATACCATATCTTTATAGCATCATAATTTTCAAATTCAACAACACCTGCAAGAATATCAGAACTGCAATTCCACTTCAGAATTTTTACTTTTGCATTAATTCCTTCATTGATGCTAAATTTGCTTCTTTCTAATCCATTTCTCTCAAAGAAAACAATCAAGGGACATTCATTTTCAGCTTTTCTGTCATAAACAGCTGCAATTTTAGCACCACTGGGCATCCACTCCAAAACTGCTCCAGCAAAAGCTTTTGGCTCTGAAGAAGCAAGTAATGCCCCTGAATCTCGTTCCCAAACCTTAATTTTCTTAAGCAGTGGATCAGAACCACGCACATCGCTAATTGTTGCAAAGTATTTTCCATCTCCTCGCCAAGAGATAGGATGCTGCTCAAACCAATCTGGCAGAAAGATTTCTTCACCTGAAAACACAGTTTGGTCACTAACTCACTATTTTGAACCATCTCTACACACAACAAAGACAATTCACATGACCAAATATGCAAATAATGAACCATGAACCATATATGCGAGTTTATCCGCAGGCTATTACTCAAAACCACCTAGGAAAAGCCTAATATCAGCATATATAGGTATAGCAAAAGACAGAATAATTAGCATACACATTTCACTCAGAATATATATATATATATATATAAACTTCCTATTAAGACATGAACAATTAAGATTGTGGAGAAGGGTGGATAGTCCTTACTTACGTCATTGCCTTCAGGGAGATCATCGAGTGGCGTCTCATACAACAAATCCCAATCATGGGTCATCACCAATATCTGCCCAAAACCAGTTATTATGGCAAGCAGTTCTCCATCTGGGCTAGGAGAGATACACTTGACACCACCCTCCACCTTGCCAACAACTTCGGTAGCTTTAGTGTCCACAGTGTAGAGCAACAAAAGGCCATTCGAAGTTCCCAGAATAAGCGCTTCTTTCTCCATAAGATAATCAAAGGAAGTAACCAAGTCCTCAGGTTCCAGATCAACGGTGCCAACATCAACATCAACATCAACATCATCTCTAGATGATAGTAACCTCTTACTCCATGCTCCGTTCTCCTGCCACATAGCAATCAATTCACGTTAGAAATTATTCACATTATATTATATATATTAATAAATTATTATAATAGAAATAGAAATTGAGCATAGAGAAGAAAGGAACGGACGTGGAAGGAAGAGAGATGTGAGGTGTATATGAGACTGTGGGAAGAGAGGAAGAAGAGGCGGTTGCGCTCGATATCGAAGGCGGAGAATCGTAAAGTTTCGGCGTTGGAGTGAAATTGGAGAGACAAAGGGACCTCCGAGAAGAGCTTCAAGTTGTTCATTCTCAAACCCTAAAGGGCTAAAACCTTTTTCGCAAAGTGCAACGACAATACGATAAAGAGAAAGAGTGTGTGTGACGGTGGTTTTGGGTGTCGCCGCCGGGGAGGTGGAGACTAGGGTTTAAGAGGCCCGGGTATAACAAATCCTTTCACAGTCCCATTAATAAGCTAGTGTTGTGGAATCATTCCACAAACGCACCGGTTATTACTTTATTTATTTTACTGTATAATTAAATTGTTAAAATAATTATTTAATTAATACCAAATATTTTCGATTTTATATATATATATATATATATATATATATATATATATATATAATCTTGTATAATAATCATATATTTGAGTCAATAATTTAATAAATATTTGATGCACCGAATCACCAATAATTTAATAAAACATGTCTTTTTTTCATAAAACATTTTATTCTTAACAATTTATTATTTAACAAATCTAATATAAATGATACTATTATTTTCTGCAACAAGAAAAAAATTGTTTAACAATAAAAAATATGTATATAAAAAATATATATATATACTCTTAAATAAAAAACGTATATTATAATAAAAAGAAATATTTATATAGTAGATTTTTACTTTTTTAAGGTTATACCAAACTTTACATTAGTGTAAAAATCTTATCATCATTTATATTCACTTTATTGTAGCTTTAATGAAAATTTTATTTATAACATTCAATGACAATTTATTTCTTAATTTTTCACCCTTGTTTATGAAGAGTATACTAAACTCTTGATGCCAAAATTTTATTTGTATTTGTATTTCTTTGAAAGACCATACGAACAATTCATACATTTATATATGAAATCTATGCACAATACATTTGAGGAAATTTTTTTTCATTGTTTAGGCACTATTTATTCCACGTGACATGTTTTCATTCATTTTATTTACACACACTCTCTCTCTTTTCTAATGGCAACCAAACTTCTGTTTTTATGTTCTATCATAATCTCGGCCTTATTCCAAAAAATCCAACTCAAGCAACAGGCAATCTATTTCCTCCATTAGTGGGCTATGTTGTTCGGTCTAATTCGATTTAACCATTGAAATGATTATATCATCGAACTAAGACCAAAAAAGACTCTGATTCTTGGATCGGACTGGCTAGTTCGGTCTAACCCAATTATCATTGGCTCCAACCCATCACAGAAGTAGAAAACGAGTGAAGAGTTGGAGTCAGAGTGAAAATTGGTCCTACCCAGATTGAAGTTTGCACCACGATCCTTCACAAACGTGAAGGCAAAACAATTGCAGAGGAAGACAATTGAAACATCGATGTTCCATAACATTATGTATCACTCAACTATTGCGTCGAAGCTCATGTCTGATGACTCCAATGTTTCGAAAAGGTACAAGAAATAGGAGGAACATGGGTTATGTTATGTTTTTTTTGCCTTTTGTCTCTTTCCAATTCATTGATATGATTTTTTTTTCATATTTGTCCTAAATTATCTTAAAATCTTTTAAATTTATGTGACTATGAGATAAGAACAATTACCCTATGTATGATTTGGGAGTTAGGACATATTTTCATCTCTTCATTTGTCTCCTCATTTTAAAAAAAAAAATCTTCAAATTTTAACTTTCTTTCGCTTTCTCTCTCTCTTGCCCTTTCTCATTCTCTTGTTTATTTTATTATAGAGTAGAAGTGATTGGAAGATAAAGTTGTCTAGATTTACCTTATTTATGACATAGTATGATATGATATGAAACTAAATCCAATATCGTGAAGCGAATGACGAATTTTATAATACACAAGTTTTATTATCAATTTCAATGAAGCAGTCAAATGTGTATAACTTTTCAATCATTTTCCTTTTTTTGGTGAGCTTTTTAATGATGCATAATGCTATTTCCATTAACTCTAAAAATAAATCATGTTTTGGATAATCGTAGTCCTTGCCTCTATAGCAAGACACAATGATTGACCAACACAAAAAGTGTGATTTTGTAAGCTTTCTACACTTTTCTCAACTCCTTGTAGTGGCATTTAACTTAAAAACTTGAACCTATTTTAGATGCAAAGCTAAAATAAAAATTAAGGAATATAACATGCCTTAAACTAAAATAAAAAGCTAAAATTTGTTACCCAAAAAAAAAAGAGACATATGAAAGATATGTTGCTAACAAATGAAGAAGTAAAAAAATATATATAATAAGACCACATTCTCATAATTTATATAGATCTAGACTACTAAGCTCCACCAGAAAGTCAAAAGAAAAAATAACTTTTGAAAATTAACATAAACATGAGGACAAAGCATCGAAGAAGTGTCAAAGTAGCATTGGCATAAGCATTCCAATGACAATAACAAGTTTTAAACTATTATTAAACATGAAAGAAAAAGTATTGCTAAGACATTACTACAACCTGCAAAAGGGGAAATGAAAATGCCCTTGTACTTTTCAAAAAGGTGATCATATAACAAAAAAAAAATCACTATAAAATTGGATAACAATCTTCTCATGTCCTTGGTGCTTTTGCATTTCTTTATTCTACATATCCTATTGATTTGAATTTGAAGTTTTTTCTACTTCATTTTTAAATTTCAAGTTTAAATTGATTTCTATCCTTGAATTGAAGATGGAAGGATAAATATATAGCTTGATGATGAACTCACAAACCTTCAAGTAACCATTAAAGACAAATGTGCAGGAGCGCACACTCATTCATAACTCCATTCTTTCAAAAGAATGTTATGAATTAATAGATGTATAATTCCATGTGAAAATTAGAAAATTAGTAAACTAAAAATGATCTCATCATTCATAAAAGTCTATTTATTTTCCTATGTTGTATACAAAAGCCTTCCCTAAAGAACCTCCTTCATCTCACCTAATGCTATCCTCTCAGTAGGGGTGGAAATAAGTCAAGTCGTCCGTTAGGGGCCTATGGCCTAGCCTGTCTGAGGCTTGACTTGACTTGACCTGTTTATTAAACAAGCTGGACCAAAACTTTTTTAAAAGTCTGTTTAACTAAAAAGGTCATGTCACATGCCATTTGATAAGCCTTTAGGCCTAGTAGGCTGACCTGACTTATTTAACTATATATATATTATAATTATTAATTTATTATAATATATTAATATATTTTTTAATTAAATTAAATTTTAATAAAAATCGGTAACTAAAATTTAAGTTTGTAAGTTAGAATAAAAATATCATATTAGAATTATGTTATAACTTAACATTTATCCCATATTTTTATAGATGTTAACCACTTTCTTGCTCTAGTCTTTGGTCGATGTGAGACTTAGAGATATGAGAAAGCTTGCATGTCTTGGGCAATAGTATTTTGGTTTGCTGAGGATTTATTATTTGCTTCTTGTACATATTGCCTTTGTTACTTCACACAAAATATTTTATTCACGAATACTTAATTAACTTCAAAAGATTATATGCTTGTGAATTTACTTGTTGTTTATCATATTTGTGCCCATTGGGCTATGAGATGATAGGCTCTACCCATTGGGCTATGAGATGATAGGCTCTATGTTTTTTTTATTTATGAGTAAACCTTTCGGCTCTTTTAGACTTTGTCCTCATGGGCTACTTCAAGTGTTGAAGAGGTGGCTTCAACATGACCTGACATTCGCCTTTTCCAGCTATATGTAAGCTTGAAAAACTTTCGTTCAGTTCCATTTATTGTTCATTTGAATTCTAGGTATATATTTTTCACATAATTTGTTCTCTTTTTATCATTTTCTTTAGGTATACAAGGATAGGCATATGGTTGCTTAGCTTGTGAGAAGAGTTGAAAGGGTTGGATTCAAAGCTATTGCCCTTACTATTGATACCCCAAGGCTAGGACGCATAGAAGCTGATATCAAGAACATGTATAGTTCATCAACCTTGTTATATCACTTTTCCAGTATATATGACTAGCTTTTCTTAGAGTTTCAGCTTTACAGGTTCAAATCTTGAAAAAAATACTTATAAATTGTCTAATACAAATTCACTTTGCCACCATTTTTGTCATTGAAGAACTTTGAAGGTTTAGACCTTGGAAAGATGGACAAAGTAAGATCTAGGGATGGCAACGGGGCAGGGCGGGGACGGGTAGTAGCTCCCCACCCCCCGCTCCCGTGGATAATATCTGCCCCTGTCCCCGCCTCCATATCTGTGCGGGTTCTCGTTTATTATTTCCCCGCGGATAAACAGGTACCAATGAATATCTGCAGGTACCCAATAAATTATAAAAAAATGAAAAAAATATAATATCATAAAATAAATGAGGTTTTTTTAATAATTTTATATAAAATATTTTGTATTTTTTTTGTGGGTACCCCCAGGTACGAGGGGAACCGCCCCTACCCCCGCCCCCGTTTATTAAACGGGTATAACACAAATGGATATTTATATCCGCAGAAGAAATTAAATGGGTATTACCCGTCCCCGTCACGGGTATTACCCGCAGGTACTTGCGGAGGCGGATAAAATTGCCATCCTTAGTAAGATCAGTTATTACAAAATTATTTATGTTGGTCAATGTTCTTACCTTTATCATTAATTGTTATCTTGGTCCTTTCAGGCTGATGACTCTGGACTTGCTTCATATATCTGTTGCTGGTCAAATTGATCGTACTCTAAGCTGGAAGGTATGTCAAATAATCAAACGAAACATTTGTTTTTTGGGTATAGTTATCCGTTCCTATAGCAAGCAAGATTTGATTCAAGTGAAATTCAAGTCTCATATCGACCAAAGACTAGAGCAAGAGAATGGTAAATATCTATAAAAGTAGGGGGTGAGTGTTAAGAAAGTGATGACCTATTTAAAGATAAGTCTTTTAGTCTATTTAAAGGCCTTATTACAAAGTAGACCTTTAAATAAACTTTTAGGTCAGGGACTTTTAAAAAAGTCATGTCATGCCTTAAAAATTGGCCTATTTCAGGCTCTCATATCAGACTCAAATTTTATAATTGAAATACAGGCTAGACCTGTTTAAGGCAAAGTTTAGCCTAGCCTGGCTTGTTTCCACTCCTACCTCTCAATATAAAGGAAAGAATATGACAGGAACAAAAAGAAAGGAAAAAAAAAAACAACCACTTACCTTCTAACAAGAAGAAAGGTGATTAAGAAAGAGAAAGATCAATGGACTACATATCCTATTGATTTGAATTTGAAGCTTTTCTTATACACAAAAGCAGTGGTTAACAACAATAGAAAAATCATTGAAAAACTTACCATAAAATGAAAAATAATTGAAAAGTTATACATATTTGATTGTTTTATTGAAATTGATAATAAAATGTATATTATAAAATATGTCATCCACTTCATCATGTTGGATCTTGTTTCACATCATATCATACCATATCATACCATAAATAAGGTAAATCTAGACAACTTTATCTTCCAATCATTCCTACCTTATAATTATACAGATAAGAGAAAGAGAGAGATAGAGAGATAGAGAAAAAGAGAGAGAGAGAGAGAAAGAATTTTTTTTTAAAATGAGAGATGGGTGAAGAGACGAAAAGCTAATTGTTCTAGTGTGTCCCAACTCCCAAATCACATATAGGTTAATTGTTCTTACCTCATAGTCACAAAAATTTAAGAGATTTTAGGATAATTTAGGACAAATTTGGAAAAAAATTTCATATCAACAAATTGGAGAGAGGCAAAAGGCAGAAGAACACAACACAACCTATGCTTCTCATTTTTCTCATATCCTTTCGAAACATCAGAGTCATTAGACATGAGTTTCGACGCAATAGTCGAGTGGTACATGATGTCGTGGAACGTTGATGTTTCGATCGTCTCCCTCCACAGCTGTCTTGTCTTTATAAGCTCCAAAGCCCTTCAGAAGTTACAAGAATTTGCTAAAGTTCTTTAGAACTTTACGAGTTTTGATGATCAACTAACTTGTACTTAAATTTAAGTATTGCTATTGTTTCTACTTATAAATATCAAAGTACAGAAAAGAAGACTCATGGAACTTATTGCGTATTTGAGAAATATTTCTTATCAAGTTATGAAGGAAATGAGATTTACAATTTCCTTGCAATTTATGAGTAAGATCTTTAGATGAAAAACTTTGTTCAAGACATTGTTAAGACTCAAAGAATAATATTTACCAATGAATAGATTTAGTTTCAAAAGTGAGCTCAGAAGAAAAGTCTAGTTTAAAAGGATCGAAACTCAGAAGAGAAGAAGAATCATCATTAATTACCAAAGACAAAATGCATTAGAAGACACATCACTTTTGATTATCGCTAGAAAAGGACAAAACTTTTGAAATGAAGTTGTCCAACCACAAAAGGACAAGAAAATGGTAACACTCCTTTTAGCATGTTACCGTTAGAAAATGTAAAGACTAGTTTCTAGGAATCTATAAATAGTTGAAGTTTCAAGCCAGAAGAAGTGGCACACACTATTTCATTGCCTATCTTTTGTTTACACTTTTGAACTCATACTCTTGCTTCTGAACTCAATTTATCATTTGTAATTTGTTTATGATCAATAGTCTAAGTGAGAAATTAAATTCTTTGTTGTATAATTGCATAGATTCACTCTTTGAGTGTTAGACAGCTCATCCAAACACATTCTATGTACTTAGTTAAGTATATCCACTCCTTAAGTATTGTAAGAGAAACCAAAAATCTTATTTGCTTGTTGTAACTTGATCCAATAGTGATCGTGGAAAGATTCTAGCTTGAAGAGGCTAGAGTTAAAGAAAGACTACTTGTAATCTAGCTTGGAGAAACTAGTGTTGAAGAAAGAATACTCGTAGAAATATAAAATCCTAATTGTCGATTGGGGAATGAACATAGGCTCGTGGATTTAGCCGAACCAGTATAAGTTGATTGTGTGTTGTCTTCTGAACTTTTCTTAATTTATCTTTTGATATATCTTTTTTGTTCATAAATTAATCTTCTGATCAAATATCTAAACTATTGAAGTCTTATGAAAACATCTTCTAAATTATAATATCAAATTGTTAACTTATTTATTGCAATTACATATCAAATTCTAGCATTTATGTACTTAACATTTCTATATCAAAGTGAAAAACACTTGAGAAATTTCTAACTTGGCAAAAAAGTTGAAAAAGTTAGAAGTACGATTCAACCTCTTTTCTCATGTTGTTGCCACCTTCAACTTTCACCTTTGTGAAGCATCCCAGTGCAAACTTTGATTTGGGTCGGACCGGTTCTTGCTCCAGCTCCAATCTTCACTCGCTTTCTACTTCTGCGATGGGTCGGATCCGTGAAGCATCCAAACAGCGGAGCCCACTAATTGGAAGAAATAGACTGTCTAGTTGGGACCTTGACAGGTCGAAAAAACATAAGCAGAGTTGCCATTAGAAAAAGAGAGAGGTGTGTGAATAAAATGAATGAGAACATGCCATGTGAAATAAACAGTGCCCAAACAATGGAAAAAAATTCCTCAAATGTATCATGCATGGATAAATATTAATTGAAAATGAGATGATAACTACTTCCTCAATATATATATATGGTGCAAAGAGTATTTATTGTAAGATGTGAGAGAAGTGAATCTTAATCATTGGATCTTACATGAATGATCAAAATTAGAATATAAATACATATTACTTTTTTAAGTGATCACATGACCTTTAAGTAGCTTTTAATCTTGACAATCCATGTATGGTTATACGGTCCAAGATTTATTTTTCTCAACCTCTCACAATAAAACTTCTCTCACTATATATATATATATATATATATATATATATATATATATATATATATATATATATATATATAGTGGTCATTAGTTTATCTCTTCGGTCTGGTCAAAGCGCAGACCATTTAGGTCGGGATTAGAAGTTTATAAGTTACATCATGACTATACACTTACTCACGTATCACATATTTGTTTACCACTAGACTAACTCCTTCAAATTTATAAGTTACAATTTAACTGGGACCTTTGGATGGAAGGGTTTAGAGGAAAATTAAAGTGAAGTTAATTTTTTTATTTTAATTTAAAAGAGTTATAAAATGTTTATAAAAATAAAGAAGGAATAATTAAAAAATTACATGCTAATTTTAATTTTACTCCTTTCATTTTAAAAAAACTATAAAATATGAGAATATTTACTTAAATGAAAAAATTACCCTCGTTTTCCTTTTCTTCTAAATTCTTTCATCCAAATATACCGTTAAGATTAAATTCATATGCAAGTCTATGTGTACTTTTTTTAAAAAAATTAAGTAAATTTCTTTGGTTTAAAAACTATAAATGGGTCTCTATAATTTCAAAAAAAAAAAAAATAGAGTTCCTGAATTCAGCCTATTATTAAGTCTTTATTGGACTCAATCAATTTTTTTTAAAAATTGTAAGGATTCATTTAAAATTTTTTGAACTATAAAAGCATATTTAAAAATTCTTAAAAAGTACACGATCTACAGATTAATTTAACTTATTATCAATAAAAAAAATTTGAAAATGGAGTGTGGGAAAATCAAACTCCTCCTATTAAAATCTAGGTGGAAAATTAAAAATATAAACTGTCAGAAAAATCAAACTTACTACCTTAAATACCACAACTCACTAATGATTAGAAAAGATACCACTAAGCTACAAGGTAATTGACAAACAAAAATAATTCTCCGTGAATGAATCACTTGTCCTGTTTTGGTGTGAACTGACTTCTGCTTTTATATGTAAACGTATAAATTAATATTAAATACAAAAAGCTTTTTAACTTTTTTTAGTACATTTTGATATTGATTATTTTAAGAGAAATAAATATTTTCTTTTAAAAAACTCTCACGAAAAACTTTTAATTATAAATTATTTTCAATACAAAATAAATTATTCTAAACACACTCAATATATATATATCTCGAACCTCCCCACAAGTTCTAAGACTAACAGATATATGAGTGCGACAGCTGGTTGGAACAAAACTTTACCAAGATACAAATTGGCACCTACGTTTTCATTGTGGTCTAGAACCATGCAAATCTTACCAGTAAATATATTAAAAGAAACAAGAAATTATATGATCAATTCACATACCAAACTGCCCTCCACAAAACAATTTCCACTATAAAACCCTGTATTTATCTACATGGTAATTTCTCAATACATGCTACAATTTTCCCGATTAAAGGGCTGAATCATAGAGAGAGAGAAAAATTGAAAGCGCATATATTTATAATTAAAAAAAAAAAAAAACAAAACGAGACCAACTTGGATGCCTCTAAAAGTAGGCATCGCATGATTCCCCTATCAACGGATTTTGTTGAATTGACAACATACAAAACTTTTTCTTTCATGAAAGGATCGTATGCCAAGTTAAAATGCAAGCATATAGATTGCCCTTCATGAATGACAAAACTGAAGAAGGCTCGGTGGGAATCTCATTCTGTACAAAAGAAACAATCTTGTGAAGTTCAGCAGAGTTCCTTGGAAGGTAATGCACACCAGCCAGCAACTGCATGTACACAAAATGATCAGGCCAAAACATGTCATGAAATGTTAGAGCATTTTCTTCCATGATGTGAGAAATCAAACGAGTGAAAAACAAACCAGCCTAAATCCATATTGTGATGGACAATTATATTTCTGATTTTTTTTATTTTTTTTTGGGGTGGGGGCGGGGGGACAACATGAGAAAACAAGAGACACAACCCTAAAGACGTAGCTCTGTTAAATATACAGCATTACAGCCACTTTTTCGTTTAAGGAAGTGAAGCACAGTGAAGCATACAGAGAGACCTTGTATATTATAAAAGTTTAGCTAGTCTATTAACACCTATACGATTGGGTTAAACTTATCTTCACCAAAGATTGGGTTTCAAGCGAAGAGAGATGGGGTATTTGTGGACCATAGCCCTGCAAGAGCCCCTTTAGATTTCACATGGAACCCCACAAAAGCAAGAGAAAGTAGGAGGGGGAGAGAGGTACCTGAGGACATGTTGAGGCCTAAATCAGCAACATTTCAGCTGCTGAATCAAAAATCAAGGATGTTCAAAACTATTCCTGAACAGAAAACTGGCTCTCACCTACCATGCCGCCAAACACCTTCAGCTGAATAACAAATTTTAATAGATTTTCAAAAGTGAACTGTCTCTCAATGGTTGAAAGACATGTGGAAGATGAAGACATGATAACATATCAACATGGCCCACAAAAAGAGTAATATCACTGAAGAGATCGACAGGCATTGCTCAGAATAATCAAATATAAGAGCTCACTGAATCCCACTGGACTTTTCTCTGGCCACCACTATATTCTCTTCCACCATGTTGAAACTTGAAAATGAATCACAATTTTGTTTCTGGAAGGAAGCTTACAAAGTTAAGTATGTCCTGGCTATAGGTGTTTCAGTCTCAGTCATTTGAATGATAGATGATGAAAGTTCCTCAAAATCAGTAGTGATGATTCCTCATACCAATACAGATCTACTCCAAACCAATATAGCACCCCCAGAAAGCCATGCCATGAAGATCACAAGTCAAATCCAAGATCATTTGCCAGTTGAAGTATGCCACGCATTTGAAGGTAAGGATTCTCTAACAGTTTTTCATTGTTGCTCTGTGCAGTGCCAATACAAAGCATAATCATATATGTGACACGTTAATATTTAACAATGCAAGGAACTGCATATAGTAGAGTCCCTACAGAACTTTGGTTTTAGGATAGAACTGCCTATAGATATTAACAATAAGAATTTGAATATGATGCTCGTTTAAATGCAAGATTAACAAGGTTAATCTCAGATTTATTAATAGTAGAAGAGGAGCTCCAACCAAATCAGTGAAAAAGGAGGTACCTGCTGAGCTTTAACAACAAGATTCTGAAGCATGTGCTGATATTTCTCCGGCTTCTCAGTCATCATTCGCTGCAGTAATGGGAAATTGTTACAAAGGCTGAAATTTAAAGACCTAATACATATATAATCAACACAAAAATGAAATCAAATTCATGCCTTCAGAAGAAAAGCAGAAGAATAATATGCCACCCTTGAATCTGTGTCATCTAAAAGTTCCCTGCCAGATGCAAGAAGTTTCATGCTTTAAAATTCAATGTATAAAGGTGATAAACAAAAATGCCAACTAATTTACAAAGAGCATATAAGTTTGGAATCACCTAAAAAATTGTTCTCGACCAACTTCCTGGAAAGCAACAGGATCAGCCATGCATTTACCAATAAGAAGTAGGAGAAGGGTGGCCCGAATATCAGATGTGGCACCAGGCAGGTTTCCTCTTCCTTTACTTCCAACAGCAACACCCAATGCAATATCGTCTGTTGCTGCTCCAGCCAATTGCATTAGTGGCCAATATAGCAAGTCAGCAGGAACACGTGCAATTAATTGCATCGGGACAATGGCTTGTCCTTGGAGAAGAAGTGCTGCCATTGATGCAGTCTCATGATCCAGATGGTAGCTATTAGGGTAGTTGGATCTTCTATCAGCTTCCTCCCCATTATGCTCATCCAAGTGAAAAGTATCTTGTTTGAGGACACAATTATTACTATCAAACTTTTTGTTTGTACTCAAGCAATTTAAATTTCTGTCATGTTGGATATCATCTCCATAAGGCAGAGCCATAGCAGGGGGAACTCTTAGGTATAATTGGGAGAACAATATGTCACACACCTGTTAAGAAACAAGAAAAGTTGAGCACGGAGTCATATTATTATTAACAAAACTGTATTTAAAGTTTTTTATTTAAAAAAAATACATAATAAATATCAATATTAACATGCCTTTCAGCTACTTATCCACCTACGAGATTTCAGATTTTGTGGATAGTAATTTAATTTATTATGAAATGCTTCTTGACCTGACAAATAAACCCACTTCTAAGATTACATAAATTATCATAAAGAGACCATGCTCAATCAGCGGTTTATGAATGACATAAGGACAATGTAAAGTTCCTATCAAAATAGTTCCCCAATAACATCCAATTGGCGAAGTATGTTGCTGAGTGGTTCTTCTCTTTACTTAATAGCATAAAGAACATGCAGATTTACTTGCAACAGATTTTCATACTTACTGTGGTTCACCATGCTTTTATAAGTATTTATTGCTATGACACAAGGAGATTCAGGAAAAAGGCATTTTGAGTTCAGAAATAATTACTTTCAGAATATTGATGCGGTCTGTTTCATACTTATTGATGCAGTCTGTTTCATTTATCTGAAACACCAAACACAAAGCACTGCTCATTATGTCAATCACTGCATGGGCTTTCTCAAGATGCCAATCTTTCTGTCCATGCCCAAGATCACTGCTCCTTGATTGTTGCATTTCATACTCATCTAACAAAAATTTGCATCTCATAAGAAGCCTTTCAAGAACAAACAAAAATCCCCATCTAATATAGTTGTTTTTTGACTTTAAAAGCCCACACATAAGCGAAATGGGCGAAGGAGCATCTGAAGTATCTGAAGAATCCTGTTTTCCAGCCCGAGCAATTTTCTGCTGGAAGTATTTTATATTTGACCATATAGTTCCATCTCTTTCCCCACTAATTTCAGCAATAAGCAGATCACCTAACCAGATATACCCATTTTGACGGTAAGCAATTCTTTCAGAATGAAGAAGCGAATGTAAAGTGGCCCAAGAGTGCTTTGCCAGCAGACCAATGTCATTTCTTAGAGCAAAACCTTCCATATTTTCCAGAGACTGGTGAGATTTGGTCATCTGAATCATATGAGAGAACTCTTTGTCCAAATGAGTGAAAGAACTTATTATTGCATCAAATTTCTCTGTTATAATTTCCAAGAGCTGCAAAGGTTTAAAGAGAAACAAGCAAGACACCAATGAATATATAGACAGCTTAAAGAAGACTTATGTTAAGTCAAATATATGATAAAAATAGATTTGCAAACCAAAAGTCACATTGCAAAATGAAAGTGACAACAACTTGCTAAACTTTAATCAATAGGTATGTATGATGAATAAAAAATTAACCTATATTTGAACCAAACAAGTGAAACATTCTTCCTAATATTATTCAGCGACTTAAAGCAAACATTAGGGTCAAGGAAGATGCAACTCAATTAGAGCAGTTACTAATTTGGGCTGTTAGTTTTTCTTCTTGTCAGTTATTTACACTTGGAACCAATTGTTAGTGAAATGAAGGAAGAATGAACTCTGATAAATTTTCTTGAATTGAAAAACAAAACACATATTTGATTCTCATAAATGTAGATAAGAGAATTTTAATTTAAGGATGCCATACAAGCTATTATGCCTACAAAGAAGATACATAATAATAAAGCATATTTCTCAACACTCAACAGCCTTCATAAAACTAATATGCCTACAAACTAATAAGATGAAGATGCAAGTACCATATTTAGACGTTCACCGTTGGGATATCTGGACAGTGCAGATGCAATCGATCTTCTCAAAAGCTCCCCAATTCCTTCTACACCAAGTTTAACAGAAATATAAAATGCCTCAGCTGCATTCGTTTGAGCAAGCAGAGCAGCGAGTGGTTGGATCTCATCATCACTATATTCATTGACTCCTGTAGCTATACATGTTTCATTAATTTGATGCAGAACATAGTCAAAAAGCACCAAATACAGATTTTTCCTCTCTTCTCTTGAGTTTACAAGGGAATACTGCATCCAACACAAAAAAAGTGAGCAAAAATCATACAATTATTGCCAATTTGAAACTAACAATATAACAAGGACCTTGGTTCAGAACTTTATTCTACACTTTATGCTCTTGTGAAAAACAAGAATCTTATAAATCAAACAATATGGCAAAATTTATATTGGGCACAGGAAGCAAGCATAAACTATATGACACATTCATCGTACACCTTAAATCTCCAATTTATTTTAAGGAACAAAATAAAGTCTAAATATTTTCATTCTTATATAGGCATTAGTCTTAACTCACAAGTCCAAAAACTTTGGAGAATGTGTAATATTTCAGAGATAATTTATTAACAGCTCCAAGATTCAACATTTATCTGAACGGTAGAACTGGTTTCCCAAAGACAGTAATTTTGTATTTTTGTGTAAAGATCTTAATCTACAAAAGTTTTATGGGCAGGTCTATTATGATTTATATACTCTAAGAAGCTTGGTATTACATTTTTCTTTTATTTGACTTCTCAGTTTGAGAGTTTTAAGTTGTAGCTTTTCCATTTAACCAAAAGAAAATAGCAGAAGCATTGAAAATTTTCACGTCTTATTTGTGATTATGAGTCTTAACTCTTAAGTGTATGATTTCAATTAAGTGCTGTCCTATAAGGAAAACTGGAAATGCATTTTGCACTGGAAATCAGACTTCATAAGCAATAATTGTGATAAAATGATTACCTAGCATCTTCTCTATTTCAGAATCACATATCCTTACCATTATCCATCATATCAGCCAACCTTTTCGCTGTTAATGGCATAGCTTGAGATAGTAACGGTAGTTAATAGTCTGTAACTCTGTATTAGTATTTATTGTATATACAGCTGCACTCTGGTACTACTCAATTTTACAATAGGTTGTACACAACCCCTTCCCTTATTATAAATAACACAGATTTACAGCACTCGACATTGTCCGCTTAAAATTGGCATATAAGCAGTAGTATTCACTATTTATTAATCCAAAGATACAGCAGTGTAGTAATAGTAATCCCAAGTCTTACTTCCTCTCCCTATTGCAAGTATATCATATCAAGCTTGTGGTTGAAAATATGCATACCTCACGAAAAAGAAATTGAACTCCTCCAATCAGATCAATTTGATTCACAAGAAACTTTGGTGTACTAGGTAAAGGCTCACCAACTTCGTCAGGAACTTCATAAAACATGTTAGCTAACATGGAAATAAGCTTACAATGTACTAATTCTGCCCAGGAATTCCTCCTGCTGATTTCTATAAGTGCCTTGATAACCTAAAGACAAATGGTATGTAAATAAATTAAACAGAGTCATCATAATTGCTGGAAATGATATCATGCAATTAAAGTAGTGCCCGAAATGATGACAGTAATTAATAAAGCAATGAATGGCTACAAAAAGACCCAAGACAAAAACAGACAGGATTTACAAACTCCAGTCTTAAAAAATGTTTAATGGCTTAATTGCATAAAGCACCACAAATTACATATAACCATATGTCGTAGAAGGGGATTCAAACTATAGCTATGAACAAGAAAGAGACAATACTGAATTTGGATAATTTAATTTGAAAAATAGGAAACAAAAATACTTCTTTGGACTTTGGAGAAAAAAATGCAGTAGCCTAATGAGAAAGGACACAAACCTATAGCCCCTTTGCAACACTCCCCCCTTACACTCTCTGTTAACAGGTTGCAAGACATTCTCTCTGATTCCAATAAAATGGAACAGAGTTGAATGCTCGTGACACTTGTATATCTAAACATTGAATTTCATTCAAGTGTTCAAGTCATTCTGGAAGCCTTTAAAGGTAAAAAGTCATGAGCAGCTCTTATATAAGCAAGGGGGTGTCACTACTAGAGAGCTTAATATAGGAGATGGGTTTTGACCATAATCTAAAGGAAGACCAAAAAGACTGGAGGAACTCCAACAATGGCTTTTCTCTTTACTGTGATAAGAAAAGAAGTGATAGAGCAGGAGATAAAAATGAAAAAAATTGCCAAAGATGCAAGTAGTGAGAGGAAAAAGGAGATAGAAAGAGAAAGGCAAATAGGGAAAATCGTAGTGAGAAAATAAAGATCAGGATTCTAGGATAGCAACTATGAGAGAGATGGTTACAACTTCCAATCACTTGTCTTCAATGAGGTGCTCTGGGCCATGACAAATAATGAAGGGAAAGAAAGAAGAGGAAGTAGCATGAAACTATGAAAGTAAAGCAGACTTGACAGAGAAGACGAAGAAGAGGCTTGGCATTGAAAGTTACTGTATATTAAAGGGGAGGGACAAACTTACCCAGTAGAAAGCAGTATGAAACAAAAATGGGATTTCCATGATATACTGGTAGAGTAAAATAAGAAAGGGGAATATCATTTCTCACCCTTATGTCAAGAACTTGCAATCGGTTTCTCCGGATCTTTCCTCTATCACAAACAAAATAAAGCAAACAACTTAGTGCCGATGCCCAGACAGATTCCTCCTTTTCTTCAGTCTGTATGAAACAATTAATCAGTGTAAAATGTAAAGTTAAGAGAACAGTTTGATTATATCATTATCAGAAAAAAGAGCAAAGAGAGACCACACAATTGTTGTAAGAATCTTCATATGAAATAAATGATTAAAAAAAAAAAGTTAATCCAGCAAGCAAAGTTAGTGACCCCAATCTTTTGTAAAGATTCAAAATCTTACTTGACAAGCCATCTTTAAAAATTTTTGTTCCTAATTCTTCAACCCACCTTTCCCATAATTCCATTTGAATATAATATGTTACTTCATAAATGTTAAGAATAAAGTGTTAAGCATGTGCTAGATGTACTTAGGGATATTTACATCTCTAGTATTAGTTTGTACTGAATTGTACTGCACACCTATTTACTGTATATAAATACACGACCTAAACCCACATTGGGTATGGTTTTTTTATATTTCTACATGGCATCAAGAGCTCTCTCTTTTCTCCTTTCTCACATATTTTTTCATTTCTTTCCCACAAAAAAAAAACATGTTTGACTCCTATGTAGGGCAGCCATTGTCACTGTAGCTACCACCTAAGCTTCAACCTTCTGGCGGGGAACTCGTTGGGGACAAACCGGTTTGGCACCAGGGGAGGGCCAGAGGGACCGATTGACAGCCGGTGGCGACATTGGGGCCGTCGTTTTCGTTTTTCAGGCACGTTTTGGGTGGGTTCGCGCAGTTTTAGAGAAGCTTGGGTTGTGGGTGGTTGGTGGCTGACATCTTCGGCCCAGACATATGCGGCTCCAGTCAAGGAGGGTCGTTGGCAAGTAGGTTTCTGGTGAAGGACTTCGATAACATTTCAGTCTCTCTTGGCCCGTTCTAACACGATTTAGGGTGCTATGCTTCGATTTTTTTGGTGTTTTTTGGTCGATTTTGTCGATTTTCCCTCCTTGGCTTTAGGTCTTTGGTTTTTTTTTTTTGGTGGATTTGGCTTGTAATTTGTGAGTATGGGTGACGACTCATCTAAAGACTATAACTTAACCCTCAGGGGGAAGCAACCACGAGCCTTCAGACACTTCCTCAACACAGGTTTTGGCCGAGGTCATCCCCTCCAACACGAAAATCATTGATCGGAAGTTGGATGCTGATCGTGCTAATTACACTCAGTGGAAGAAAGCCATTGAAATGTACTTGAAGGTTCATAGTAAGGAAGATCATTTGACCGATGATGCTCCGACACATGTGGCACTTAAAGATGTGTGGATTCGAGAGGATATGTAGTAGTATTCACTTATTCAACAAACTTTGGATCCTTGGGTTGACAATGTTACTACCCATTGCAACACTGTGAAAGAACTATGACAATACCTCCACTCTTTTTTTTCAGGGGCAAATGATTTATCCTTGCTCTATACAAAGAACTATGGCAATACCTCCACTCTCTATCGTGAAAGAACTATGGCAATACCTCCACTCTCTATCGTGCAAATCAGAAAGATGAGTCTCTTAGTGACTATTACACGGGGTTCAAATGATTATTTGAAGAATTGAACACCTTATTACCTCACTTCTGATGTGAAGGTGATGCAAGCCCAACGAGAGCAATTGATTGTTATGTACTTCTTGTCGGGTTTGCGTGTTGAGTTTGATGTTGCTCGATCCCATATTTTGACAGGTTCTGGTACTTTTGACATTGATGGAAGTCTACTCTCGTCTCCTACACATTGCTCATGAGCTTTCTAAATCCACTCCTATGGCTTCAATTGAAGCATCTGCTTTGGTGAGTTCTAATTCTCATGGTGGTACTCGTGGAGGATGCGATAGTGGGGATCCTCGAGGTGGAGGACGGGGTGGAGATTCTAGGGAATCCCTCATTTGTCGCTATTGTAAAGAACTTGGACATATTAAGAGGTACTGTTGGAAACTTCAGCAGAAGAATCAGTCACAACAATAGTTCTTCGCCTATATTGCTACCGATGACATTGCCCACTCTAGTAACCCATTTGCCAGACCTGTTATGATGACAACAGAAGAGTTTGCTCAGTATACTTAGTTCTAGGCCTCTCGGTCAACTCCACCGTCTTCCTTTGTTGCTCATACAGGTAATCCTACTACATGTCTATCCTCCCTTTCTCGTAACTTGGTCATTGATTCAGGGGCATCCGACCACATGACTGACCAGGCAGGTACTCTCACGTCTTTCTCTCCTTCTCATTTACCTAATGTTACCTTAGCTGATGGATCAGCTGCACCTATGATTGGGAGTGGCACTGTGTGTCCTATATCTACCCTTCCTCTCTCTTGTGTCAGATTACTCGTTCTCTAAATTGTAGTGTTCATTTTTTTCCTGATTCTTGTGTCTTCTTCCTATGGGTGTGACAATCAGGCTGCCATTCATATTGCCTCAAACCCAGTATTTCATGAGATGACGAAGCACATAGAAGCAGACTACCATTTCATTTGAGAGAAGATTCAGCAAGGACTTATATCCACAGGACATGTCAAGATTGGAGAGTAGATAGCTGATATTCTCACAAAGGCACTTAACGAGAATAGAGTGAACTATCTATGTAACAAGTTGGGAATGATTAACATCTATGATCCAACTTGAGGGGGAGTGTTAAGAATAAAGTGTTAAGCATGTGCTAAATGTGCTTTGGGGTATTTACATCTCTAGTATTAGTTTGCACTGAATTGTACTGCACACCTATTTACTGTATATAAATACATGACCTAAACCCACATTGGGTACTGTCTTCTGATATTTCTATAATAAAAAATAATAATACAGCATACCATGACGTGCAAATATCATAACTATTCAACCATAAAGATTTTCTATAGCATCAATGGTTACTTAACTAGCTTGGCACAACATTCAAAAAGCAAGAATTCAGTTTTCCATAGAACTTCAAATTTGAAACTTAGGAATGAAAACGAGATATGAATTTGAAACTAAAGCAAAATCAAATAAATGAATAAGTACTATCTTAAAAATGAAAAAAAAATTTGAAAAGAATAAAAGAAGTTTAAGTGTTAATAGCTCTCCCTCTAAAAACATAAAATAAAGCCTCTATCCCTTATCAATGTTGTCATGAAAATTTGCAATCTTATCTTGATTCCTTATTTTCAATCCATTTATCTTTCGAAAACAGACAAAAACACCCCCTTCCTCATTTTAGTCCTCCAATAAGGTTTGGGCAACCCATCTGTAACATCGTTCAACATCATATCATGTATAACACAAGGTGATACATTACGTGGAATGACTAAATTAAAAAATTGACACCTATCAATCAGATGATCCTAGCCAAGAAAAATTATCAAGAAACAAAGAGTTCTTTTTCTGCCCAATATTGGTCAACAGGGAAAGGAGGATCATCAATACCTGCACAAGAAAAAGTAGTATCTCATACAAAATATTTAAAATCCAAGACTCTAATTTATCGATTGGAGAGATAGTGCCCAATTTGTTTTGAGAATTTCCTTTTCTGCTTCCTTGGGCCATAAGTTGAGTGTCACTGTCATAAAAGGATTCTTGAGAATATTCTTCTTCAATTGTGGAAGCATCATCAGCTATCATTGGTTCTAGGAGATGAGCATGAACCCCAAGGTTTAGAATCAAATCAAACGCTCGAACCCTGCAAGCTGTTTTAGAAGAACTAAGCATCTCCTGAAAGATGTATTTGAAAATTAAATTAGTAACAACAAAACATTAAAAAATATTATCATAATAGGAAAAAAATACTTTATTGATGCATCACCTCTAGCATAGAAAGAGTGAGAGGAGCAGCTGTCTGAGAATCTAAAACATACCTACAAAACAATATTTTTTTGTGGCCATCGTACATGATCAACTCACAGAACAGCACACCAACCATCGAAATGTAAAATAATTGGACAAGTTCAATCAAGCAGAATGGGCAGAAAATGACTGCATGGTTGAGGGATCGGCACTCAACATGAAATGCTTACCCATTTAAAAGCTCACTCAATCTTCAAAATTTTGAAATACCACGTTACTATATCTGAGCAATGCTTTCATGTAATAATATATTGATGATAGATTCAAACTACAAGATACTAGAAAATGAAATTCTCCATGCAGAATGCTCTGTATCAAATGTTTCTTGCTGTTTTGGAGGATATCTTATCCTCCCCTTATTGTACTTTCCTCCTTTCTCTCCAATAAAGTTTTGTTTTCTATTAAAAAAAATGTTATCAATCAAATGGTGAACATTAGCCGAAGTACCAGTCAACAAGTAACATATTCACTCAAAAGATACAATTATAGTTACTAAAAGGGAAAAGCAGACTATGTTGACAATGGAGCATTCTTATCCCATGCTGATATGAAGAAATCTGCTATGAATAGATGAATTATAATTGAATCACTTTCACAATCTATGCATATTCTGGCAACAAAGGAGGCAACAAATTTCCTTTAAAAAAAATTGCACGCCTCTGAAACCACACCCACGAAACTATTGCAACCATTGCACACCTCCAAAGACTCCTCCTTTATTTTTGTCAAACCTTTGTAACCAAACAATGGAAACTCATTCAATTGTGAAGGACAAACCTTAGTCTCCCCAATAATAAGAAACAATCTACAACACATGTTCCTAGCCACTGCCCAATGCAAGGAAAATGGACACAAGACTCCACGACTTCTGACTCTAAGCATGGCCTTCCTTAATTTGGTGTCAAATGGCAAGAACTTCTGACTGACTCTTAAGATATAGTTTTTTTTCTAGGGAAAGGGGGCTCCCAATGTTCAATTTCAGTCCATCCTCTTTCCTGTACTTTGAGAATTATTTTAACTCGGCCTAATCTTTAATTTTTTTTTTTAAAGTCGTGATGAGGCGGGACTCCCAAAATAATGTTTTAATAATAAAAATCAAGAATATGCAGTCAAGTTTTAGCGCATGCATTAGTGCTGAGAGAGAGAGGTGGTTTGGAGTAAACAGATGGAAACCAAGAAAGGAATAAATATCAGGCAAGAAGTGCATTGAAACATACATGTCAATAACTAGTTTAATAAGGACGCTCACAGCCACATCCACTGATGGTTTTCCACTGTTATTGCTTAGCCTATTTGACACTGTTGTGACATTGGTATTTGGTGAAGAAATCTCTGAGCAAACTGCAGCAATAACTTCACATACCTCAGCAGGGTTCAATCGCAAAGGTTGTTGCTCACTGATCAGCAAAAGATAACACTTAGTGAGAGATAGAGAGGGAGGGAGAGAGAGAGAATAAAACAATTATAAATAACCATTGTATGATCAACAACTGTAAATTTCTTCTTGGGAAACACAATCAATATGCAATTTTCTGTTCAAGAAATATAATTGATATGCTTTCAAAAGTAATCAGAAAGTAAAAGAAAAAAAAAATGAAAACAGCCACCAAGAATTAAAAGGAACAGAAGAAGGAAGAGGAGAAGGAAGATGATGATGATAAAGCAGAAAGGCTAATATATATATGTAAATATGCCTCTATGCTTTCATCATCATGCACAGATCACAGGACTTCCTCTCCCAAAAGCATTACATAATCATAGAACACTTGTATTAGAAAACAAAATGATAAGGAAATATGAATGAAGAGGAGAGAAATAAACACTCTTTTCTGAATAAATGTAAATTAGAAAGACAATATGAGATGAAAAACATATAAGTGTGCAAAAATAAGAGAGCATAATAAAAAAATGTGAACCATACCATATATTCCAGAGCGAACCTATAGCATTACATTGACAGTCTCTTTAAGGAAACTTAGAAGCTTTAGGATCACATATTGTTTTAAAAGAAATGCCCACCATTAAATTTATATATTTCTTACTGCAGTTTGCTCTACTTGAATGATGAAGAAAATTCTGAATCTGAATAAAAAAGCAATTACAGCAATTTTACTGGTCCAAAGTGATACTCAAGTGAAAACCTGTGTTATACTATTATGGAACCCATTTGGATGGTACACAAAATACTTGTTATCAAATTATTTTGAAGAATTTCTCTATCTATACCTGTAATGACGATACTGGAAGAGCTGTCGAGCTCGAGGACGGAATGTACTCACAGGAAAATCCTCCCTGTAAAAATCGCAATTTTCAGAATAGCAAATCACATCATCAAATAAGTTTTTATGTATATTGTTGTTAACAAAGATATTTCCAAACAGAACTCACAATTATGGCATGAACAGTACTTATTCTTTAATTTAAAGAACAGATGAATTTATAAAGAAGGAAAGAACAAGGATACAGGAATGAGAATAGAATAAGTGATCATCTAAAAGAAGACAAGAATATAGTACAAAGAGAAACCCTGAATTTATAAATTTATAAAATCAATACAACAAAGCTCTCAAACCTGTCTCTTGAGATTATAGGGATTAGAAGAAAAAGGAGAGAATAAACAGTGTATATTTATCTGATAGGATTGAGATGTATTACAAAACACTAACCTAATACTCCTATTTATAATATGCTACAAGGCCCAAACTTCTCCAAATTCATTTTAAAAAAATAAAAGAATAAAAACACTTGGAAGCTTCAAACAGAAAGAATAACCTCAAATCTTGATGAATTTGGAGAAGAATAACCCCCTTGTTTCATCAGTGCAATAATATCTTAGGAAATTTTTACTCTTCAATATATTTCAAGTAAACCTCAAAATAGGTAATGGATCAAACAACACAATCTACCCTTGCAAGGATTTACTCAAACCCTCATCCAACCGGTATCGTTGAGGGGTCACTAGAGTCTGAATACAATCATTTCAAACCTGAGGTACTTCAATTTCAGGATTGCAAGATAAGCTATTACACACTGCAGTGAAAAATCAACCTTTTGATATAATATTTAGCTTAATATATAAAGTCTATAAGCCTTTTCATGGTATACCTTGTTTAAAAACCAAAGATGAAACAGAAAAATTTGAAAACAAAAAATTATCAGAGCAAGAAGTTATCTGATAGAAGAACATGCCAAACTTGACGAGGGCCTGCTTTTGTGCGTTTAGATGCTGTTATTGCTCTCAGGTGGGGACGAGGAGATGCAGAATTAGTTATTGATGTTACAGGAGAAGACTGCAACAGTTGATCCAGGTAAGGCATATCATCTGTTCCAAAAAATTTCCACGGTTGCCCCTTCATCTTAGCTTCAATGTCTCCTACAAGTAGAGATGCAGCACCTACTTCTAAGAAATTATGTGCTCTCATGTCTTGAGAATTCACAGCACGGTCACTGTAATAAACATGTTAAATAACAAGTAAATTTCTGAAGCAATATAAGATGTGATAAATTAACAGGAATAGTAAGCTACAGTGGCCATTAACAAAACACCTAAACCAACACCAAGTATACAAGATTATTTACTTTTCAGCTGGCATTGATGATGACTGTTGTTCCTCAAGCCAGCGCCATTGTAGAACATCATGGGCAATGAACCCAAGTTCATCCTTTTCATCAAAATTTTCGATTTTTGATGACTTTGAAATTGATGAAGTGATTGAATCCTTCTCTAGTGTTTCTGGGACACTTGCTGGACATAGTTGGGAATTGAAGGATTTACTCAATAAAGATGACAATGTTGGCAGTGATTGTCCCGATGCAGAAGGTGGCCCAGCAAATGAAGCTGGTTGAAAAAGCCGTTTCGGAATGTGTTGCGCCACTAGGGAACGCACATAACTCAGTGACTTCACAATTGCCTCAGAAGCAAAGCTAGATACAGGCAAAGGAGATGTATTTGTGGATGTTGTTGAAGCACCAGATTGTCGATTCAAAGATTGCGACCATGGTCGATTCTGGTTAATATCACATTCAGCAATAATGGTTGAACAAAAACGATCTATCTGAAGTAATGTCTCCTCGCTTGGTTTGTATCTGTATTAATTAACTAGTTGAGAACTCTTAATAGAATAAGTAGCAACTAACAAAAGATGGTTTCTGGTCCAATATGAAGGCATAAAAGGAAAAATGTTAGTTGCATGTATGAATCTAAAGACAATGGATTCTATTTATCAATAAAAGAGTATTTAAACAGATGACAAAAATCACAAAATTAGCACCACATTAAAAGGATTCCCAACCGTTTCCTTCCTCCCCACCCGCTCCCCCCCCCCCCCAAAAAAAAAAAAAAAAGTCCTGCTAGATTAGGCTATTTACAAAATAGTCTAAGAACATAAGATTGATGTCAGCATAAAGTTTAATTAAAAGCAACCAAATAAAGCATGCAAATGGAAGTTCCTATCAATGACCTTTTTTTGGTTTGAAGTTAAAGATTTTGGGGGCAAGGGTCAGGAGTGTAAAAAAAATTAATTTTTTTTATAGAAATAAGTTAACATTATAGTAACATTTAGCTTCAAAAAATGAGGATGGCAGAGACAGATGATGTCTCACAGATAGAATGTTATGATACTATTGAATATCCACTCATTTAAGTAACATACCGTAGAAGATACCGTTTCAAAAGTGCCACACACCTTGTGACTACTGCAGGACTGGTGAAAATAGTGTCAATGTTAGCAGCAGAAAAGTGAAACTTGAAATGGTACATAAAAGCAAAATTAATAAAGATAAAGGAACAATTAACAATGTAAATCTAAATTAGAAGAAGTAACACAATTGCATAATAACCCTCATGAATACAACACCATCCATGTGAAAAACTTGATGCATTAGCTTTTATCCAAGAAAAAAAAAGTTCTTAGCTTTTAGTACACTAATTAATTTAGAATTCTAGGTTATGAGGATGCACTCCACATGCTTCACCCAAAAAAATTAGTTCACTTAGTGCATTACATTGCCTAAATTAAGCTGCAGAATAGTATTAAAGCAATGGTTTTATGCAATTTGGACAGTACCACCAACTACCCCTTGTCAACAAACAAACGCAACAATTACCTACGATCCCTCTCTGCAATAGTATGTTCCAGAATTGCGCTATAAGCCAAGTCAGTGGTTGCAGGGGCTGCCAGATAGTCCTGCAATCATACATTTGAGTCATAAAATTGGTAAAGGTCTTAACTTTACTTGTGCATTGAATATCAAATATGATATAACCATAATTCACAATCAAGTGGAATTTCAGTCATAGTATACCATGAATGATGACAGGTACACACGGCAATAAAAGCTAGATATGAAATGCAAAATTATTTTGCAGCAAGTAAAGTGCATACACGTGGAGAAAGTACAATGATTTCATTTTTCCTTCCAGCCACACAAGGAATCCCAATAAGAGGAAGGTAGTGCTTTCACATTCAGCCCATGTGTGCAAATACTTGAAAAGACTTATTGCTCAGACAAAAATATTTGTCGGATATGATATACATCATCCTTCTCCGTACAGACAGTACACTATCTTAAACTTCATCAAACGATAGAAAATAAGGGAAACGACATTTGCATTAAAAATTGTAGAATAAATTACAAAACTTTCTCCTATAATTCATGACTCACAGTGATTATGTCACGTGTAATTTGATGCACTACCTGCATCATGCATTAAAAAATATAGGCGAGCATCATCACTTATTTAGGGAGCAGTTTTAGAATTTCTTGTACCTGAAGCATTAGTCATTATATAAATGGTTGACAAATAACTAATAAATCCACGCAAAATAAAATTATCACACATAATGAAGAAGCAATTATTATTGAAACTAAGAAAACGATATTGAGAATCCCTCAGAGATTAAACTTGAAAATTAAAAATTAAGGATGAGAATAACTGCTAATTAAGTTTCAGAATTAAACTTCCCACAAGTTTAAATCGCACATAACATTGGCACAACCGTTCTTCCCCACTTCACCACCAAAATTCTTAATTTCTTATGTAGCTGAGCAAATGTACGAATGACTTTCTGTTGCTTGACATCAGAGAGAAAACTCTATTTCAGCTAAATACTCCTGACTCCACATTATGGAAGAACTGGTACTAAGATACAAAAGGAAAAAGGAAAAAAAAAAAGATTTTTCTGCAACCATGCGAATTTCATATCCATTTGCAATTCCCAGATTCCACACTCAAACCACAAACAAATCAAGCAGTGCTACAAAATTCGAAACAAAAAACCGAAATCGAAAGCGAAATCTGGAGAATGGAAGAGAGAATTACGAACCCGGAGGGTCCTAGAAGGATCATTGGGGGAAGTGGGGGTGGAGGAGAGGCAGTCGGCGACGGCGCGACGGAGGGGCTCCGGAAGCTTCTTGAGGAAGGAGGATCTCAACCTGGAGATGGCAGTTAACTGTATCCTAGAACTGGAACTTCCGGGTCCGAGGCTCCGAGAGGGACTGAAGGTGGTGGAAGACATGTGATTTTGATTGGGGTTCACCAAACAGTACCCGAAGCGAAGCTCCTCACTGTGAGTGTGAATCAATCTTCAATTGGAGTTTTTTCTATACATTTTTTAATAATCAAAACAGAGAGAGAGAGATTGAAATTGAAAGAGCTATAGGCTGTTGTACTTGTAGTAGTAGTAGAAATAGAAATTGGTTGAGATTCAGAATGGAATTCGCGACGCGAGTCTCCGTCTGTGTGTGTGAGCTAGCTGTACCTGTTCGTAGAGGACTAGTTTTATGAACGAACTCCTTTATTTTATGAGCTGGCATGCGCTAACAAAATTTATATTATATTATGTAGTATAATAAAAAACTAATATTTGTCAATTTGAGTAGGGTTTGGTATGGAGTGCCATTTCGGTATATGAAAATTCTTGTCTCTAGGGTTTGCCCTTTTTTCCCTCTCCCTCTTCTTGGGAAACCAATGTGATTTCCTTGGATGGAAGATTTTCCTGGGAATCCGATTTGTTTGAAACTTTGAATAATATGGTTTTTTTCTAGTTTAACATTGATTTTAAATTATTTATTAAAATTTAATTTTAAATATATTTTATTCAATACAAATTATATAAAAAATAAATTTATTTTAAAGTAAATTTATTTTTATTTATTTATAATAATAAAATTTATTTATAATTAAATTTTAATAAATAAATTAATAAATAATTCAAAATTAATATTAAAACAAATAAAATATTATTATATAATATCATTGTTAATAAATTAATATATTTAAATTAAACAAAATAATTTATTAAAATATTAATTAAAAATTAAAAATTAATTAAAGATATTAATTAAAATTTTAAAATATTTTAAAATTTATGATAATAATTTATAAAAGAATTAAATAATAAATATTAATTAAAAAAATTTAAAATTTATAATATTAATTTATAAATAATCAAAATTTAAAATGATTGTATACTCTATTTTATTTTATTACCAACCATTCACTTCCAGTCTCTTTAAAATTCCAAAAAATAGCCTATATGTTGTCTGATAGAAAAGATGGCATCATCCACCGCAAAAGGCCACTAGTCACCACTCTCTATCTCTCTCGGTCACCAAAACTTGTCAACAAACAGCAAAACAGTGAAAACCTCAAGTGAGAACCCATGGCAGTGAGAATAAACTGCTCCATACAGAACACCCTCTGCCTCTTAAACCCTTCTCTGCTTTCCCTCCGTTCCAGAGCTTCTCACCTCAAGCTGAAGCCCCAACCCCAATTGCATTTTGGTCAAAACCCCTCTCGCGGAGCATTGTTTTGCACCTGCGCCAGCAGCAGCAGCACTCTCCCAATTGAGGAACCCTTTGTCCTCACAACCCCTCTCTACTACGTCAATGCCCCTCCCCATATGGGTAGCGCTTACACCACCATCGCCGCCGATGCCATTGCTCGCTTTCAGGTGAAGTTCTGTTCCATGCTCACTACCCTTTTGGATTTTATTGAAAATTTTGTAACTTTGGTGGAATTTGAGAAAAGGGTCGACTTTGGGGAAATTGGAATCAACTGGTATAAATGATTAGAGATATCTGCATAACGGTTTCTCTTAAGCAAGTTGATTTTTTTTTTTTTCTATTACATGTGAGGTTTATATCATTTGACTCTATCTTTTGACAGCGGCTATTGGGAAAGAAAGTTATATTTGTTACTGGCACGGATGAGCATGGGGAAAAAATTGCAACTGCTGCCATGGCCCAGGGTTCCACCCCTCATGACCATTGCAATCTCATATCACAAGCTTACAAGACCCTGTGGAAAGATGTAATTTAATTCTTATTTTTTTAGTGGAATCTAGTCACGCTTTATTTTATCTAATTAATTGAACATATGTATTGATGTATTTTATTTTACATTTTTTTTGTGATTTTCTTCCATTATTGCTTCTGATTGCAGTTAGATATTTCTTATGACAAATTCATTAGAACAACTGATAGCAAGCATGAAGCAATTGTAAAGGAATTTTATTCAAGAGTGCTTGCCAATGGTGACATTTACCGAGCTGATTACGAGGGACTTTATTGTGTCAACTGTGAGGAATATAAGGTGATAGTTTGAACTTGAAGTTATATCTCTGGGAATAGCAATATTTTCTGTTTAGTTTATATGAGCTCTTCATTTTGAAGGGTCTGATTACATCATCTGCAGCCAATATTTCTAGTTACTATCCTTTAATAGAAAAATAGTTAACTTTCTCTGATGATGGAAAATTTTCATTGAGATTGTTGCCTTCCTTTAGGTTTACCATCTTAGTTTCACTCTTTCCTTTAAGAATGTATTGCTATTTGATGCAGGATGAGAAGGAACTGCTTGATAATAATTGTTGTCCTGTGCACCTAAAGCCATGTGTTTCAAGGAAAGAGAACAATTACTTCTTTGCACTGTCAAAATATCAGAAGTCATTGGAGGAAACTTTGAATAAAAATCCCAATTTTGTGCAACCATCTTTCCGTTTAAATGAGGTAACACTCATGATGTACTTGAACTATTTTTACTTTTCTCAAGCCTTGGAGTTTGAGTTGATGACGAGCCCTACCCAATAACACTCGTAACATAACAAGACCCCTAAAACAATAAGAATCCTAATATTATAACCACAGTTAATAATTTATTATTATAATCTTATTCACTCAGACACGACTTTGTACCTTATATGTTTATAAGGTAATGTACTAATGTGACTGTAGAATTTTCACTAAAGTGATTATTTGGTCATAAACCTTATTGGATGTAGAAGATTATTAGTTGTTGAAGTACTTTTTTTTTCCCCAAATTAATTTAACTCTCTCAGTCTCACTGTGTGCTTGCGAGTGTGTTTTATACCTTATTGAACTTGAACTCTAACTCAAATATTTGATATGTTAATCAAATCTGAATTTGATTTCATATTGTAAGAAAGTCAAACTCAAGCTCGAATTTGAGTTTCAATTATTTTTTTTAAATCAAATATAAATAGCAAGGTGTTTGATTTGGCTTGGTTTAAATACAACCCTACCCCTTCCCTCATTCTGCCCCAAAAATAGTGGAATATTGCTTTATTATAGCAGTTTAAGCTGGAAGATATAGGTATCTAAGGAACTGCATATTATCTCTTTTGGGAAAACTCAAAATGAATTTTCTTTAATAATATATTCTGCTTTAAAATTAATTTCTTCTATAAACTTCAAGGTTCAAAGCTGGATCAAAAGTGGCCTGAGGGACTTCTCCATTTCCCGAGCATCGGTTGACTGGGGCATCCCTGTTCCCAATGACAAGACTCAGACTATATATGTATGGTTTGATGCTTTACTGGGGTAAGAATTTTTATTTTATAGCTAGTACTTCTTTAAGTTCTCTCGGCTATATGCTATAAACTTTCTGTCCCTGTCTATCATTACCAATGATAGTCAGTTTCTTTATCACTGCAAATATATTGCTTAAATGCATACAAGTTCAAATTATGCACAGCTATTTGTATAGAAAAAGTGATAAAGAAAAATTCAGTCTTCTGCTATATCACTTAATTTCTTTCATTGATTGAAATTGCAAATTACCTTACTAAATTTATAGTGAATACTTTTTCTTTTATTTTGTTGATATGTGCAGCTATATATCAGCATTATCTGATGTACAGGAGCAGCCTGATTTACTAAATGCCGTTTCTTCAGGTTGGCCAGCTGCATTGCACTTGATTGGTAAGGTGTGCCTCTCTTTTCCTTCCTTATTTAATCTTCTTTTACATAAATTTCCCCTTTCTTTTAAGTGAGAGATTTGCAACCACTTTCAATGCTGTTGACTTGTAAAGGTCAAAGGATGTCATAATTCCTTTTTTGTTTTCTTTTGGCTGGTGATCTACCATTTTTATCTACTTGGAACAATTTCATTATATTACAATCTTTGAGGATGCTTTTCTGAAGTCCCAATGTTTCATTGTTTCACCCTAGGCTTTCCTTCTATATGTCACCATACTTTTTTGTTTTCTTTAATGATTTTATTACTCTGTAGGATATTCTACGCTTCCATGCTGTTTATTGGCCAGCTATGCTAATGTCTGCTGGACTAAGCCTACCTAAAATGGTATTTGGCCATGGATTCTTGACAAAGGTATTTGCAGTTGAACCTGTTTACTATCTTGAGTTTCTTCTTGAGGTAACTGTAGTAGTAACTTCCTTCTATTCTGTACCTTCTTTAGAAGATATGCTAACTGCAAAAGCTGACAAAGCCATGGCCAGAAATTATGTTTTTCTCCCTTTTATGTCTTTTAATAGCTAGGCCACTTATGTCATTATTATTGTTGATGATGATGATAATAATAATAATAATAATTGTTGGTACCAAAGTCCTACATCAAATAAAGTTGAGCTTCTCTTAAGGTTTTAAAAGAGGTGCTATATTTCCACTGTGTGAGGCACCTTTTGAGGACAAAAACATGAGCCCCAACCCATTGGGCCATAGTGTACAATACCTCACGTGAGAACATAACCCAAGACTATTGACAAAACTCAGCATCAACAATAATCTTAGGTATTATTATTATTTTGTTAAAGTACCATAATGCTTCGAATGGTTTTTCTGCAAAACAGTTATATGGATACCAAGGAGAGTATATAAGTAAATTTACTTTAAATTGGATAATTTAATTGAATTTACAATCAATTCTTCAATAAAATATACAGAAAAAAGGTTGGAAGCAATTTGTGGTTGAGCAAAGTTTTACGAATCTGTTTCTTATATTTAATTTTATTTCATGCAGCAATGCTTTTTATTTTGAAAATGTTAGGATGGCATGAAGATGGGCAAGTCACTAGGGAATACTCTTGAACCAAATGATTTGGTTCATAAATTTGGGACAGATGCAGTTAGATACTTCTTCCTCAGAGAGGTGGAATTTGGCAATGATGGGGACTATTCGGAGGAGCGCTTCATCAATATTGTGAATGCACATCTGGCCAATACAATTGGTACTTTCAACCTTGCTTTCTTTGATTGTAACATTCAGTAACAGCATATTGCTTTTTTAAAATATATATATAGATATATATTAAGACACTAATGCTAAGTGTGATATGCATTTCCTTCACTATTTTGGCAGGAAATCTTCTTAATCGTACACTAGCACTTTTAAAAAAGAACTGCCAATCAACTCTGGTGGTGGATTCCACTACAGCTGCTGAAGGAAATGAATTCAAGGACAATGTAGATAGGCTGGTAAAGTCTCTAGGAACTCTAATTTTTCTATAATCTTTATATTAAATTTAAAGTATGCCATTTTGCAGCAGTTTGGGATTTGTTTCCCGTGAATTCAATTAAAACTATGGAAACCCTTTCCGGCACATTTGTTTGCCTGGTGATTACCTGGTGCTGGCCAGAAAATTGTATTTTTGTAATCATATTTGGTTATACACCTAGCAAATATGAAATCATTATTTGTTTACAACACTAGAAATTTTGTTTTATCTTCTATTTCGAAACAGAGATAGACTGACCCTTTATTTATGTTCTGAATTGTGGTTCTAATTGCTAACTTGATATGTTTTAAAGCCAATTTTTTCACCGTTGTTCATAAGTTGTCGGAGTTGCCTGTGACCTAAAGGTTGACTAATGTTTACATTTGTAGGTTGATAAAGCCCGTATCCACTATGAGAATCTCTCTTTGTCATCAGCTTGTGAGGCTGTTCTGGAGATTGGTAATGTTGGTAATTCCTATATGGATGAGCGTGCACCATGGTCTCTCTTTAAGCAAGGGGGTACTGCTTCTGAAGCAGCTGCTAAGGTAATTTGCTCAAACCTATTGTAGGAAGTCATCCATCTTGAATAACGTGGGAGAAATAGTAAGAGTTTAAACTTGATATACTACTGGTGTAAAACTTATTATGCTATCAGTAAACAAAAAAAGTTATATCATTAGCATAATTAAGGTATTTCACTTGCAATAATTGTTTTTAGCATTATTTTAAATAATGACATCATATGGTTCATAGACACTCTAAAACTCTACCCGACATTGGAAATTGGATCAAATTAAATCCAAATACTAAACAACTGTTTCTTTTCTTACATCTTGAGTGAAAATAATCAATATGCTTTTCATTAATTGTCATAAGCAATTGAACTTTGTTTTTCCTCCTTGACCAAGTATAATAAGCTTAATCAAAATGTCAATTAGTTTTATTGCTGTTGAAGATGAGCAATGCCTAAGCTAGATTTTCACTGATGATGTTGGAGCAGGACCTTGTAATTATATTAGAGACGGTGAGAATTATTGCAATTGCACTATTGCCTGTTACACCGAGCTTGAGTTGGAGAATATATGCACAACTTGGCTATTCCAAGGACCAATTTGATGCAGCAACCTGGGTCTCTCTCTCTCTCTCTCTCTCTCTCTCACACACACACACACACACACACACACACTCAATAACTTCTACATATCCATGATCAAATCATGGTTTTAAACTATTCTATTCTGCTGTCTGATTTGAGTTGTTTTGCATTGTAGAGAAACACCAAGTGGGGCGGGCTTAAGGGTGGCCAGGTCATGGCTCAACCTAAACCGGTCTTTGCTAGGATTGAAAACCAAACTGAAGTGGAAGACAAGGGGGTTGCAGTTGGAAAGACTGTGAAAAGTAAAGGGAAGACGAAACAAGCTCAAGAAGTCGCTGGAGCTTAGATACCCATGTTAGATGCATTTCCCTTTTCCTGAATTCTTTTTTGGTTCCACCAACTTAAGCCTCTTGTAACTACTAATTCTTTTGCTAATATATGTACACAAATATTTAGATACATACATATGCAAGAACTTTAATAAATGTACACTGCATATGTATGTATATAAATTTTGAATGGAAATTTCAATTTCATATTTTGGAAATAATGTTAGTGGTTTAATTGCTCGATGTGCTTCAACTGTCCGCCGAGTTTACCTTCCGCGTTCATCCCTTGGCACAAATTTAGAGTGGATTGTATCAATATAAATTGTGTAAAGAGCGGTAATGGGATTAATTCATACAAGTGGACATTCTATTTTTTTTTCGAGGTTGAGATCAGGGTTGTTTGGATTGGACTGGACTGGGCGGTCAAACCGGAACCGGGCTACAAAAACAAAACAGGGTTGAAGGCCATTTTACAACTCCATCGAATCTGATTTTAAGGAGTGTAAAATTAAAAATCATATCAAGTATGTCTTAGATCATAGATTCATAAATTTAAAATATCATATTAATAATCAAAGGTGTATTTTTTGTGGACATTTTGTTCTATGACAAATTTACGATCAAGAAACATTAAGGATTATACACACTTGTAGACTACAGAAATTAGAATCTTTTTCTCATTCTCCTCTTTCTTTTGGATGAGGTAATAATGGTTTGTTAGTCAAAAGATCATATATATATGTCTTGAAAAGACACATATATAGAGAGAGAGAATGGAGAGGAGACATGCCCCTTTCGTTGAAGAATTGTCTTGTTTCACATGTTGTGGAATCAAGCAACTGGCCCTAACACCTTTCTAAATACACGTAATATTTAAACTCGAAGTTTAACATCTAATTTTCAATAAACCATTTGATCATAATATAATTAAATGGATTTCGGGAAACATCACGTTACCATTCAACTAATTTTGACAAACAAATAAATCAATAGAAGTCCAAAATCATAAAAAAAAATTCAACATTCTTTCACTTGGACAACATTGACTTAGTTTAATTTAACTAAAAAGAATTTCAAAAAATAAATAAATAAATATATAGGTATTTTTATAATTTTCTTTTGAAAGAAAAGAATTTTTGGTTATATAAATGTGACGACTAAAATAACCTGACTATACTCACAATAAAATGATCAAATAGTTCAATAAAACTATTAGTTAAGAGCCATAAGTGACAAATAAATTAATTAAAGTTTAATTCATTAATAACTACGTAACTAATAATTTCATTGTTATGATCATAATACAAGTGTGCTAGTATAGATACACAATATAACTTAGTTTGTGATCATTTGCCCCTTTAAACTAATATGTATAGATTCTACATTGTGTTTTCTCAAGAAAACACAATCAATCTCCCCAAGAATATTATAAACATGTTTATCATGAAACACAATTTCCTTCAAGAAAACTAAATATCTCGAGACAACCCAATAATAAAATTGTACGATAATTATTATAACAATGATATCAAAATAAACATGCACATAACTTTATTAAATGAGCATTATATATGTTCAATGTAACAAGTATACAATAAATAACAATTCCCACTAATCAATTACATCAAAGGATCTTATAATACCTATGTTCTCAACATGTCTCATAAAACACTATGGGTCTAAGTCCCTTAGTTAGGGATTCAACAAACATTTCCTCAGTAAGAATATGCTCAACAAGAATCTCTCCATTATCAAACTTTTCTCTCACCACAAAGAATTTGATCATTATATGTTTAGAGGCAGAAGTAGTTCTATTATTCTTAGTCAACAAAACAGTAGAATGATTGTTACAGTAAATTTTCAATGGTTTAGAAGTAGAGTCAACAACACTAAGAGTAGAAATAAAGTTCCTCAACCACATAGCATGTGAAGCATCACCATACAATATAACAAACTCAGCTTATATTGTGGAAGAAGTTGTCAGAGTTTGCTTTACGCTTTTCCAATATATAGCTCATATGGCTAACAAGAAAATGTATCTAGAAGTGGATTTATCATCATCTATACATCCAATAAAGTCTGAATCAGAGTAGCCAATGACATTTAAATCATCAACGTTCCTATAAACAAGCATGTAATCCTTTACCTTCTGTAGGTACCGCATAACATTTTTAATAGCTACCAAATGAGCATGCCCTGGATTAGATAGATATTTACCCAATGCACTAACAGCAAATGATAAATCAGGTCTAGTGCACACTTGAGCATACATAAGGCTACCAACCGCACTAACATAAGACACATTTGTCATGGAACTCCTCTTAATATCATTTTTAGGGCAGTGTTCCTTGCTTAACTTGTCCCCTTTGACAATTGGAGCATCACCAAGCCTATGATTTTCCATATTATACATTTTAAGAACACGATCAATATAGGCCATTTGAGATAAGCCCAAAGACCTATGACTCCTATCTCTATAAATCTCAATACCCAAAACAAAAAAGTTTCTCCAAGATCTTTCATATCAAAAGTAGCTGACAACATATTCTTGGTCTCATTAAGTAGATTATAACTGTTGTTGGCAAGTAAAATATCATTCACATAGAGAATAAGGAAAATGAATTTACTCTCATGGACCTTAAGATATATGCATTGATATACCTTATTCTCCACAAAGCCCATAAAAGAAACAACTTCATCAAATTTAATATATCATTGTCTAGAAGCTTGTTTTAGACCATAAATAGACTTCTTTAATTTACATATCATATGCTCATTTCCATTTTCTATAAAACCTTTGGTTGCTGCATATAGACCTCTTCATAAATATCTTCATTCAAGAAGTTTGTCTTCACATTCATCTGGTGCAACTCCAAATCATAATGAGCAACTAGAGCCATAATAATTCAGAAAGAATCCTTGGAAGAAATAGGAGAGAAAGTCTTTTTGTAGTCAATTCCTTCCTTTGAATGAATCCTTTTGCCACTAATCTTACTTTAAAGTGCTCCACATTTCTCTTAGAATCTTTCTTTGTCTCAAACATCCATTTGCACCCAATAGGTTTAACACCTTCAGGAGGTTCCACAAGCTCCCACACACCATTGTGATTCATAAAGAGTATTTCATAATTCATTGCTTCAATCCACTTATTAGATAAAAATTGTTTCCTTATAATTTTATAGATCTGACATGCACCCAACATTAATATTTATTTCTCCCAAAAAAGTATAGTAATCATCAAGGTTGACTTACCTTCTTTTTCTTTGAGATCATCTAAGAGGAGGAACCTCAATAAAATTCTTGTCGGCGGTAGTGGTTCTTTTATAACTTCTTGTTGTGGTTCCTCATCAACCCTTTCGAATGGCTCACCCACACTTCTTTCTTGTATAATAGGAACTAATAGTATAAGCTTTTCTTTACTAGAACTCGTGCCCTCATCTACAGTAACATCAGAACTCCCTACATCATTCTCAAGGATTTTGACAGTGATTACTTCAACTATTTTTGTTCTACGAGTAGGGTAATAGAATCTATAGCCTTTAGCATTGATAGGATAACCAATAAAGTAACACCTAGTGATCTTAGGACTTAATTTTGATGCAATAGGGTCATAGATTTTCACCTCAGCGGCACAATCCCTTACACAAAGATGGTTAAGACTGAGTTTTCACCCCTTAAACAGTTCAAATGGAGTTTTGAGATCAAATTTAGAAGACACTATATTTTGTATATACATGGTTATTTTAAGGGCTTCTCCCCAAAGGAAATCAGGTAATTTGGATTGATTCATCATAGACTTTACCATATCCATTAAAGTACAATTTTGCCTCTCTGTTACCCCATTTTATTCAAGAGTCCCTAACAATAATAAATTGGAAAAATATTCCACAGTTCTCAAAGTATTTAACAAAAAGCTCCATAAATTGTCCAGTCTCACCATATCTACCATAATATTCACTACCTCGATCCGACCTTACTATTTTTATTCTTTTACCACATTGATTCTTAACATTGTTTTTTAAAAAATTAAACTTTTCTAAAGACAATGACTTATCATTTATTAGATAAACATAACCAAAACGAAAAAAGTCATCAATTAAAGTAATAAAATATTTATTCACACATAAGGTTGGTTTCAAAATACCACAAATATATGTATGAATTATTTCTAAAAGTTTTTTACTATGTTAGAACCCTTTCTACTTATCTTGGTTATCTTTCATATTATACAATCTATGCAATTCCCAAAATCTATAGAATCAAGTGAAGGTAAAATATTATCCTTTATCAACATATTAATCTTATCCGTATAAATATGACCTAGACGCCTATGTCATAAAGACATGGAGGTGTATTTGATTAGTACTTTTTTTGTTTCTAATAGTTTGAACATGTAAAGAATTGAAAACATTGGAATCAAGATTTAAATAATATAAACCATTAGATTTAATGGTTTTGCCAACAACTTGAGAACCATAAGATAAAAGACAAGATCCATGATTGAAATTAAAGGAAAAACCACAATTGTCAAGTTTAGACAAAGAAATTAAATTTCGTCTCATGGATAGTACATATAAGGTGTCTTTCAAATGTAAAACAAATCTTAATTCTAACTTTAATTCAATTAGTCCTATATACTGAACATTGACTTTGTTTACATTCAGTACGAACAAATTGACTTCATCATCACTTGGCTTTCACTTGCTCTTGAACCCCTGCAAGGAATTAGTTATATGAATAGATGCTCCATAATCATTCCACTATGAATTCAAAGGAACATATACCAAACTAGATTCATAGCAAATGAAAGTTAGTGACTCACCTTGAGCTTTCTCTTTAAAAAAAAAAATTGAAAGCTTGACAGTTTGATTTCTTGTGACTTACAGACTTGCAAAACCAACATTTTAACATATTCTTATGAATATTAGATTTTGGACCAAGGGACTTATGAGACGAACCAGACTTATTATCATACCCATATTTACCCTGATGTTTATTCTTCTTTTACTTAAAATGTTTCTTATGGTGTGGTTAAGAAACTAGGTTCACACTTCCAAAAGTCAAATGATTCATCTTATCCTCTTCTTGTGCACAAACAGATATCAAGGTATTAATATCACATTCTTCTTTTTGGGTATTATAGGATATTTTTAAGGCATCAAACTTAGTCGACAGAGAATTTAAAGCATAGTGAACAACGAAAATATCAGTTACAGGGCACTTAATGTCACTAAATTTATTGGCAATGGTTACCATCTTCATAATATGTTGCCTAACATCACCAATTTCATCATATTTCTCGTTAATAAATGTTTCCATCAATTGATACGCTTTGACTTTTCTAAATATTGCATACATTTCCCTAATGGAAGCAAGAAAAGTTTTGATACTATCAGAATATGGAACTATCTTCATAAGTGTCTCATCAATGGAATGCTTGATAAATATTAAAGCCTTGTGATTAGACATTGTTCATTCCTTGTGATAGACTTTCTGCTCATTAGTACTTTCGGCAGTCAATGTAGCGAGTTTATCTTCTCTAATAATTATATCAATATCCAACAAGCTAAGGGCTAATTCAACATCATCCTTCCACTTCTTATAATTGTTTCCAATTAAAACCTCAACTTGATTGGCAGTATTATTCAAAGAAAAAATGATCGAAATTGAAAAATAATAAATAAGAAAATGATTAATAACATGGACAATTATAGTAATGACAATTACTAAAATAAATATTTAATACATATAATATAAACTCTCATGTGGGTAGAGTATATATCATACAATAATAACAGTTACAAAAATTTAACAGCTATGGGTAGAAAGAATTTTACTGTAAAGATCATCCCAAAAATAATAATATGTTACAACAAAATAATGTATGAATCTATTACTTGTGGATAAGTTTAATTCGAAAATTAATTAAGTAACATAAATTTTCAAAAAAATATTCAGAAATAACCCTATCAATTTCAACAAATAATTCACTGTGGTGACATATATTCACTTCAATTAATGGAGCCATAAACATGAATAAATCAATAATAACTCAAATAATCATTTTTCAACTTATTATTTAATTTTCTTAATGTACCTAGAGAGTACACTTTCCAAACTGAACTAGGGAGAGTGGTTATCACAAATAAATTTATCATAATATTAAAAAAAAATTATGTTTAGAATTACTAAAAATTGATTTTCATAAATGTCCAATCTAAATAAATAAGAAATAAATAAATAATAAATATTTTTAGAACCCAAAAAATTATACAAATAAATTCTAAGCATTAAAACATAGCAGCAGGAAAGTCACACGTGCCTAGCGCTGCAAGTGGGCGTTGTCCCATATGCACTATTATTCTCCTACCTCCAACCGAGTCAGATGACTTGTTTCACCGGTAAACGGGTTCTGATGACTCGGTTCGTGATCCTATTCCATTTTCGACAATTTTTTACACGATTTTGATCCCAAAATAATTGGGTATTCTTGAGAACGTGATCTAGGATTGATATTAGTGATTTTTATAGAAATATCAAAGACTTAGTTTCATTGAATCTATTTTTTATCAATTTTCTTCTGTACATCATTATGTATATATAGAGTAAATGAGATTTTGAATTTGAAAGATACAAGATAATAATAATAGATAAAGAATAGAAAAGATAATAACAAGATTGATAACAACATAACAAACTAGAACCGAATGCTGTTAAGGATAGGATTAGGATGAGGACTAAGTCAATACTCCAACACGCCCCCGCAAGATGGTGGTGGAGGAAACAACACCAATCTTGGATGTGAGAAAATTGTGTCTGGATGGAGGCAGCAACTTGGTGAGAAGATCAACGAGTTAGTGACTGGAGGGTATGTGAAGAACTTGAAGTTCCTTGTTTGTCACTAAGTCACGCACAAAATGGTAATGGATGGCAAGGTGCTTCATCTGCGAGTGAAAAACTGGATTGGCACATAGATATGTTGCATCGATGTTGTCAGAATAAATGGTGGGTGCTGTTGAAATGGTAGATGAAGTTCTCGGAAGAGCTCTCAAAACCAAAGGAGTTCATCCGCAGTGGAACCAATGGTTCTGTATTATGCCTCAGTGGATGATTTAGCTATTGTTCGCTGCTTTTTACAAGACCAGGAGATAGCATTTGGACCACAGTAAATTATGAAAGCAGCAGTGGATTTCATATCAGAGGAATCACCAGCCCAGTCAGAGTCACAAAAGGCACGTAATTGAAGATCATTGGAACGGCGAATGTGTAAGCCATGGTCCAGTGTTCCTTTAAGATAACGAAGTGCACGTTTGGCAGCTTGCAAGTGTAGAGTGGTGGGAGCATGCATGTACTGAGAGAGTTTATTTACAATAAAGGACATATCAGGACGAGTGAGAGACAAATACTATAAAGAACCCACAAGTTGTCGATATTCATGCTGGTTACAGGCAGAGGCATCTCCGGTGGCTGCTAAATTTATTGTGGAGGACATCAGAGTTGAGACAGGTTTAGCGTCATGCATGCTGGTAGTATGAAATAAATCACGTACATAGTGATGTTGTGTCAGGAAGATGCCATCCTTGGTTGGAACAAACTCAACACCAAGAAAGTGACTTGGAAAACCAAGATTCTTGAGAGAAAATTTAGTAGCAAAAGCAGACTGGAAGGAGGAGAGAAATTTCGAATCATTGCCTGTAAGCAGAATGTCATCAACATACACCAAGAAATATGCTACAGTATGCTACAGTACTTCCATGACTGTAAATGAATAGAGAGGTGTCTGACTTTGAATTTGTGAATCCATATTGGAGCAGGAAGACCTTGAGAGCATGATACCAAGCACGAGGTGCTTGTTTGAGGCCATAGAGAGATTTTCTCAATTTGCAGACATGGTTGGGAAATTGAGGATGGATGAAGCCAAGGGGCTGAGACATGTAAATATCCTCAGTTATGGTGCCATGGAGAAAAGCGTTATTGGCGTCCATTTGATTCAAGGACCACCCTTTTGAAAGAGCCACACATAGGACAAGCTTTATGGTCTGCGGTTTGATAACAGGACTGAAGGTTTCATGGTAATCAATACCAGGACGTTGGTGGAAGCCCTTAGCAACAAATCTCGCCTTATACTGAGCAATGGAACCATCAGTGTTGCGTTTGATTCTGTAAACCCATTTGTTGCCAATGATATTGAAATGGTCCTGTTTTGGTTCAAGCATCCAAGTACCATTGGTAAGCAAGGCATTGAATTCTTCTGACATGGCAGCTTTCCATTCAAGGTGTTTAAGAGCCTGAGTGAGGCAAGAAGGCTCCACCGAATCTGGTAAGGGGAACTTGGTGGCTAGGTGGGCTTGTTTAGGTTTGAAAATACCACTTTTGGAGCATGTGATCATATGATGTGTGGATGATAGAGGGGGAGTGTAACGCCCCTTTTTGGGAGGGAACGTCACATTATCAAATAAAAGAAAATGCAAAAAAGTAAAGTTTTAACATTTCAAGACCCAGTTCATCCGTTTTAGTTTAACTCGTTCAATTCTTAAATACGCAAGCAAATTAGCAGAAATATTCTCTTTTTTTTTTATAATCATTTTAACCATGCGAAATATAAATGACAGTGAAGGATAAAATAGTAGACAACATTCTCATCTGGATAACATGCATATATATATATATATAAAATGTACTGATATCATTTATACTTAGATACAAGCCTGAATTACCCAAAAACAAAACTATACCTGCCCCAAAAGATTATACAAATATGCCTCAGTGATACCAAAATATACAACCTACAAAAAATACATCAGGCCCCAAAATAAAACACTAGTAGCCATCAGTAGCTACTAGTAGACTCAGTCTCTCAGATGAGGAGAGACCGTTTCCGGGTCCTCAGCAGGATCCTCCTCTTCAGAGGAAACCTCCATGGGAACCACAGAACCACGGGCAGGAGCCCGAGCGGTGGAGTCAAAAGAATCCTCCCAAGGGGTGTAATAACGATCACCCCACATCTCTCTGATGGGCAAGTAGAACTCCAGTCGCAGGCTGATGTGGCAGGTGAGGACAGGTGCCTCATGACATCTCCAGGCTAGGGCGATCGACACATCTCCCAAGTAGACGCAGCGATCGGAACTCAAGTTAATATGCCAACACTCCGGCCCTCCGAGGAAGGTCAGATGCACATCACCAAGAAATCCGCGTATACGTGCCGCCGTCGTCTCAGTAGAAGCTAGTCTCGTTCGAGCCAGAAGCCGGGAAACTCGGGATCTTCCGCCTCCTTACCGTCGTCTTCGATCAATACAGTATATACACATATAACAAGTAACAAAGATACAAGGAAGAGGTAAGAAATCCTACCATCATTACCAATTATAGCAGCTAGAAACAGTACGGCGCCACGCGCCCAAATAGCAATTTAGAATATCATATTCAACTAATAAGCAGAAATTCTAACAGTAAGCAAATAAATAATTTCAGGCAGATAGTCATTTCAGTAATAACCAAATTAGTCATAGGTATGGAAAAATAAATATTAACAATGATAATGTATATCATGACTCACATGCATGCTTTCCCAAATTCCTACTCCATGGAGCTAGACTCAAACAGTGGAAGAGAAAGATCAGGAGACATGTCTGTAACTCGGCTGCCGAGGCCAGTGCTATCAACAAATTTTCTCGTGCACAATCATGGCATTGTACAGACATTCTACACTAAATCACGACATAGGACAGTGTCAAGTCCGAATCGTCGGTGCGTTTGCATCGGTTTGCCCCACAGGCAAAGGAGCTACCAACTACCCATTGTGGAGGACCCGCACCCCGACGCCCCCAAGGTCATAACAAGACCCACACTTGTCTACTCGCACCCACACTAAGGTGTGTTCAATCTCCTAGGCAACTTGGCCTTACAACAGTCCACAAGGATATTCACAATGCATATGACACTATGCATGGACATGTATGATTCACAATCTCATACCATTACATAACATACCACAATAGGCCAATATAAGCATCAATATACATTCCTTATCACACACACACACACCATAATTTCCATGCCATGGATCCAAGAATTCCATTTTCAAAATCATTTCTTCTCTATCGGTATGAATACATATTCCTATCACATTTAAGTAGAGTAAAATCCTTGAATCCAGGGTTTTTAGGTTATGTTTGAGTTACAAAGGACAAAGAACCATAATTTCAATCATTTCTAGCTCAAAAATCTCATTTTTGGGTCCTGGTAATCAATTACATCACTCTGGTAATCGATTACCAACGAAACAGAATCCCTGTAATCGATTACAATCTCATTGTAATCGATTACATGATTTCCAGAACTATTATTCGTAACTTCAAGGACCTGGTAATCGATCACATAGCCGTGGTAATCGATTACCAATTGGATAGAACCTCCGTAATCGATTACTCACAAGTTGTAATCGATTACGTGATTCCCAGAAGCATCATTTCGTGACATCAGAGGCTTGGTAATCGATTACACCATTCCTATAATCGATTACAAGCTAGTCAGAATCTCTGTAATCGATTACACACAAGATGTAATCGATTACCATATTTCCAGAATCACGATTTCATACCCTTAAGAGCTTGGTAATCGATTACAAGCCCCGTGTAATCGATTACCACGCGTAAACTTGCAGAAAACAGAGTTCTCAGGTCCATTAACTCAAATCAAACCACTCATTATCATATTTAACCAACAAGTTACTCAAATATACCTTCAAATCATGCAAGAGGCATCAATCAATCATACAACAAATCAATCCAATAGCATAAATCAATTAACATCAACACATAGACATAGTAATCACAAAAATCAAAGGATAACCCTCATTAGGGTTTTTCCACCAACAACACAATCAAGGTTCCTAGATGCTAAGAGAGGTTGAGGAGGAGTGTCTTCCTTTTACCTATGTGTAGAAATCAAAAGAGCTCCAAGAAAACTCCTTGTAAATTTTGGATTTCACTCTCCAAAAGCCCTAGAAATGGTTACATGATTAGAATGACATATAGACATGAAAAATGGAGTGTAAATGGCCATTAGAGGACCCTTGAAAATGAAAATGAAGAGAAGGGAAGAGAGGTCTTGAAACTAACCCAAAAACCCTAACTTTGAAGCTTGAAGAAGGTGGTGAAAATGGTGAAATCTCAAGATGCTCCAAGCAAGAAAGATGTCTAGGAGAGGGAGAGGGTTAAGAAAATGTGGTTGGTTTGGATTTTTGTGATGGATGAGTGGGGAAAGGCTGCTGGTGTCGTGGGGTTCCAGGAGAAAGGAAGGAGAAAAATAATAATAGGAAGAAGAAGGAAGAAGCAGACGAAAGAAGAAGTAGAAGAGGTGATATGGGAAAATCAATTCTTTTCCCCCAAAGTGTTGTCCAACCGTGAATGAAGGGGAGAGAGAAGAGGGAATGACTGCATTGCATGGGGAAAGGAGGAAGAGGAAGTTTCCAAGAAGCTTCCTTCAAGCTTCCATGAGAAGATTCGCACGTTTCTCGATAAAGTGAAAGTAAAGTTGTTTCCTGATTAGGCACACTAACACAGACAAATATTTACACTGTCAGTATTATTTTTCCTCCAGTGTAGAAGAGTTACTGATGATGAAAATAATATTTCATTACTCATCGGATGATTTTACAGTACCGCAATTTCATTTATCAGGTAAAACCTCGTAAAATGTAAACTTAGTAAGATCCCCCGTCGACAAGTCCACAATTTAGAGTTTACCAGCCACAGGGAAGATATCGCATCTTCCCGGGTCTACACAACGCACACGCAAAATGAGGAATATATTAAAATATTCGACGTTTCCAGAAAATTCTCAAAAAATTCTCAAAAATTACAAATATTATAAAATGGCGATATATAATTAAACAGGTATTTTTCGGGTTGTTACAGGGAGGACCTTTTGCGCGTGCTTGTGCCTCTGTTGCGGTGTACAAGTCAGAGGCATGGTTATTGATCAATGGTGAGGTTGAAGTGGAAGAGGGAGACGCATGGGGTAGAGTTGGGTTGAGAAGAGGTTGGGATAAAGTTGTTTGGTCAAGTTGAGAGGTAGAAGTGTTAGATTTGTTATGGGTGGTGGGTACCGTGTTTTGTGGGATAGATGTGGTTGGAGATGAGAGAGATTGGGATGTTGCAGAATTTGAAGGTTAATAGGAGATGAGGGTGGAATTTGGTGGGTGTGGGCCGTGTGGTGAGGAGATACGGATAAGGATTGGGATGAAGAGGTTGGTGAGGCAAGTGAGTTAGAGTTTGACGTGGTGATGGGGGGTTCGGTTATTGGAGGAGTAGTGTGGATAAAGGATAAAGGTTGAGAGGATAAGGTATGAGAATTTAGATTGGATTGATTTTGTTTGAGAGAAGGAGGGTGTTGTGTGGGGTAGGGAAAAATGTCCTCAATAAAGGTAATGTGTCTTGAAATGTATAAGGATTTAGACTCTAGATGAAAACATTGATAGGCACTTTGAGAGGGATTGTAACCTAAAAAGAGACATGGTTTGGATTTTGGCTGGAGTTTGTTTATGGTGTATGGACCAAGCCAGGGAAAACAGAGACAACCAAAGACACGTAACTTCGAGTAATTTAGGATGCGGTGGAACAGTGTTTCAAATGGAGTTGCTATGCTCAAACTAGGAGTTGGCATACAGTTTATTAAATAAGCGGCGGTTTGATAGCATAGGACCAGAAGGACAGGGGAAGAGAGACGTGATTAAGGAGGCAGCGGGTGGTTTCTACAAGGTGTCTGTGTTTTCGTTCCGATAGGCCATTGTGTTCAGGTGTGTATGGAGGAGTGGTTAGGTGAGTTATTCCATGAGTTTGAAGAAAGGATCAGATTTTTATGAATTCACCACCATTATCCGAGTAAAAGGATTTAATTTTACAGTCAAATTGATTTTCAACTAGAGATTTAAAAATAGGAAAAATGGTTGCAACATCCGATTTAAACTTCATGGGATAAAGCCAAATATATTTGGAAAAATGATCAATAAAAATAACATAGTATAAGAATCCATTTATTGAAGTTATTAAGGTAGGACCCCATACATCAGAGAAAATAATTTCCAAAGGTTTGGAACTAAACAAAGTGGATTGGGAAAATGGCAATTTGTGTGCCTTATTAGCTGTAACATCCTAAAAAAAAAATTTCGTATCTCTTAAATAGTAATTTTGACAGTTAACAGAATTTTACTGTTTAGTAATTTCTGGATACTATAAAATTATTTTGATTATTCCATCAGCGTATTTGATCGTTTTGAGTGATTTTTCGTGTCGGAAAATAAAAATTTTTTGTAGGAAAAACTTTACGTAATTTAATTTTTACCGTTAGGTTTTAATTATTTTACGTAATCTGATTTGATATTTGTGCATTTTCTAATATTTGTGATTTTTGTGGATGATTATGAAATTTTTTTACTGTTTGTGGGCCCAGGGGTGTATGTGGGCCCAGGTGGGTCCCGCAAAGTGAAAACTTTTCTACGCATAGAAAAATTTATACTGTTGAGACGAAGACAGATGATCTTACTAAACCTGAATCCGGAAACAGTTTTAGAAATTTTCTTGTACTGTGTTTTGTACTATATTAATTATCAGACGATAAAAATACAGTAAATATAATTTTTGTGGGGTTTAGCAGATAAAAATAAATATTATACTGTTAAGTCCACAATTAGTGGTTATGATAATTTTTGATGGACTAATAGGAAACAAGTCTAATATTGGAGACTTTGATATCAACTGTCGATTTAATCAACTACAGTAGGATAAGTCTAATATAATGCCATGACCATTTATAACCATTGGATTTAGAATTGATCAAGGGTGGAGATTTGGTCTTGCAAAGTGGCCAGATTATTTGTGACCGTTGGATTTGAATCTAATCAACGGTGGAGATGGATCAATTATGACCATTGGATTTGGATTTAATCTATGGTGGAGATTTAGTCTTAAAAAGTGACAAAGACCATTTTTAAGACCATTGGATGTAAAGTTTGAAGGAGTAATCTTAACCCTTCATTTTGGAGACACATCTAAGGGTTAGAATTTAAAGAAGAAAGATCCAATGACCTAAATTAAGTCTTCTATCTAAAGCTACACCTAAAGTTTATCTTAATCCTAACCATTGAATTAATCAATGGCTAAGAATGTACAAATAATGGTGGCTTGGAGATTAGTCATATTTTGAAGAAGCAAGGAGGGGGGGACGGTTTTGTGATGAATTTTGGAGTTAAAGAAAAACTTTATGACCATTATTACTTGTCATGGTCAATATTACATCATTCTTGACCATTATTGCTTTGTTTGCATCCTTAGAAGATTGCTTGGAGGGGGGACGGTTTTGGTGTTGCTTAAGGCCATAGGAAAAAGTTTGAAGGCCATTATGAGTTATCTTGATTTGTCTTTATCATTCATTGATTTTCCTAAAGCAAGACTTAGCAAAAATATTCTCTTCTTTCTCTCCAAGTGAAGCTACATGCCATGCACCCTAAAGGAGACCAAAGAATTCATTTCCATACTCCATATTATTACATCTTCATCTTTTCATTCAAGTATCAAGAAGCAAAACCAAAGAAAACTCCATTTCTGTCCCTAAACACACCATTCGGCCATATAACTTAAAACCACCATCAATCTCTTTTAATTTCATCTAACCATAGATCTTGAATCTACATGATATTCTAAACAACTTTCATGTTGGAGACTTCCTCTAAATCATTCATCTTCATGGACTTTCTTCAAGATCCATGAGATAGAGTATTTATGGTGAAGTGTAAAGAAACTTCATTTCTTCTCTCTTTTTAATGATCTAAATCATGTTTGATCCATGATTCCTCTTAATCAAGCTTAGTATACTAATTTTTATGTATTTTGTTTTGTATTTGAGAAGCCCTTGGTGGTGAAGGACTTGGAAAAAGAAGCAAAACAAAGAGCTTTTGAGGATCTTCAAGAGGTAAGAGGGAGATCCACCTCACCAACCAAGTATGGTGGTGAGAGATGGTCTTATATTTGATAGATGGTGAATCCATGTGAAGATTCATATCCATGGTCATGTAATTATTTGTGGGTGTTTATATGTTTGATTTATTTGTTCATGTTTTGTATGATTTGCATGATTTATTACTTTTGATTATGGCATGCTTATGGCAGCTTATGGTATATATGATGAAATATGTATGTGTATACCATGATATGATGATGGAAAGGAAATTAATTTTTGGCTCCAATGGCCAAAGGAAGAGTGGTCACGGTTTTGACACTCATGATTAGAGTTTATGTTGAAATTTTTCAAGAATAAGAGAATTAATTTTTGGTCCCTAGAACATGGTGAATTTCGGCCAAGACACCTCAAGATAGGTGTTCACAAATTAATATTTTCATAGATGATGAAATGAGATGTTTAGAAAAATAAGGAAAATAAACAAAGGATTTATTTTTCAAAGAGTACATGAACACAGTTTTAGAAGGATTTTTATTGATTTATTTTGTGTAAAAAGTTTCTAAGTGTTTTACTAAACATGAGTTTTAAATGAAAATAACAATGTTGATTTTAAGGATTTGCAAAGAAAGTGAAAAAGGATTTGTAAAGAAAGTGAAAATAGATTTGCAAAGAAAGTGAAAAATGAAAATGAACAAATAACTTGATTTCAAAGACCAAGTGTTCACGGTTTTTGTAAAGGATTTTTCATGATTTTGTTTGTGTAAAACCATATCAATTTAGAAAAAAAAATATTTGATGGGTTCAATAGTCATGTCCACGTTTTTGAAGGCTTGTAATGCCTAAATTTTTATGGAACAAAGTGATATTTTATAAAACGAAGTGTTTTGTCTCTCGAAAGATTTGACAGTTTTCAATGAACACGTTCACAGTTTTTGAAGACTTGCAGATACCTTGATTTTATAACAAAATGATTTTCGCACAAGAATTTGGAAAGGAATTAGAAAGCGTTTATCACTTGAGAAAATCAAGTTTTTGTAAACAAAAATGTTTTCAACTTCAATTTATTTTGAAGAAGGTTGTGTTTGGAAATGATTTGGGAAAAATAAATAATATAATGGTATTTTGAAAATTTACTAATGTATAACTGATTTTCAAGTTTTGAAAATACATTAGAAAATGTTAAGTTTTGAAACGTTGATTTATATCAATGGAAAAGTGATTTTTTGTGGATTATATTTTGGAAAAGGATTTCTTGAGTAAAGAAATGTGGAAAAAGATTTTCTTGAATAAGAAAATGTGAAAAATGAAATACAAAGTCATATTATTTTGAGAAAGGTTGAAAAGGAATTTTTGAAGGTTAGGAAATATTTTCTGTAATGAAATGGTGATGAAAAATGTTTTACGTATCTTAAAAACGTGATTTTTAAGTTACGCAATTTGAAAAATGTGTTGAAAATGATATTGATTTATTTAAGTCCAAAATAATGTTTAGAATATTGAGGAATATTTTACGTGATTGTAAAATATTAAAAAATATTTTACGTATCTTAAAAACGATTTGAAATACAGTAAAATATTTCTACACGATTTAAATTACGTTTAAATATTTTACGTAATTTGAACTACTATTGAAAAATTAATATGTGATTTAAAACTGATAGAATATTTTTACGTGATTGTGAAAATAACGAAAAATCGTTATGTGATTTGGAAAGTGTTTTAAATATTTTGAGAATGATGAAAAATGATTTATGCGACTTAAAAGAATGATTTTTAAGTTACGCAATTTTGAAATAGTGGAAAAATACTATGCAATTTGAGAAACGTATATTTTTATGCGATTGAGAAAAACGTTAAAAAATTAGTATGTGGTTTAAAAGTGCAACAGAAGAGTTGCAGCATTTTGAAAACGTAACAGAAATGTTATGAAATTTTGTAAACGTAACAGTAATGTTACGGTATTGTGAAAACGTAATAAAAATATTTTGGAATTTTAAAACGTAACAAAAGTATTACGGTATTTTGAAAATGCAACAGAAATATTGTGGTATTGTGAAAACGTAACAGAAGTGTTACGGTATTGTGAAAATATAACTAATATGTTTTGAAAAACGTAACAGAAATGTTACGCGGTTGTGAAAACACGATAAAAGTGTTTTATGACTATAAAAACATAATAACATGATGATTACTATTGAACCAGTGTCCATACACTATATGAGAAAATGACGAGTTTTGCCTATGATTGGTATTTGGTGCATTTTATATGCATTGGAAAGATATGCCTGTGATTGGTATTGGTGCATTATACATGCATTGGAAAAATATGCATTGAGGCATATGATTAAATTAAACAAATGAAATTGAAAAGATTTAGCCCTTGTAGTTGGACTTGCACTGATATATTCGTGCATTGTATAAAGTATAGCTAATAAGCTATTTTGGCCCTTGTGGTTGAAGAGGGAATTAGAATAAATAGTGAGGTCTATGATGGATCTTGGGGGCGTCAAGGCGCGGCGGTCGACCAGTGGATATCTGTTTGTGAGCTAAGGCTGGACTATATGCCACTTGGCGATGTAATCCGTTGCAACGCATTGACGATACCCGACAAGAACACGATTCTTTTCAACGACTGGGAGATTGTCTGTGGGCTTATTTGGACAATTAACCTGAAAGCATTCTTCTCAAAATTGTGAAAACCTCTATGGAGTTGTTTTTGAAAAAGCGAGTCTATGCGCATGCATGAATCGAACATTTATATCTCGTATGATATATTAATTGAGGAATATTGGCTATGACAACTGTTTTGAATACTTGGATTGATATATGATTGGATGATGATAGTTGATTAATATTGAATATATTATTGGAAGTCTGGTATGATATCCCTGTATGATATTGCTGTTTGTGTTATCTCTGTGCTGTCATGTTAGTATTGGTGTAGGTGATCTCACCTCTTTGCTATGTTGTCTTGCTGTGTCTGTATTGTTAAAACTATACAGTAGAAGGAACGTGTTGTCTTAGACATAACGGGTGGTAGATATTCTGAGTTTTGGTGACAACATGGAGGAGTGGTCATTCAGGACTCGTTAGTGTGCAGTGTTAACAAGGAGCAGATATCTGATGCATCAAGATGGATAAAAAAAGGAATAAGTATGTTAAGTTTTCTCGTTAGTGTTATACCGTGCTATTAAGTAGGACCGGTCATAGGGTTTGCTATTGTTAAAAAAAGAAAAAAAGAGTCTGTTAGTTTTATATTTCTCTTTAAATTGTTAAATATTGATTGGTGTCAGTATTGTATATTAATCAGTAAAGAAAAAATTTTGAAACCCACCTTTTATAACTCAAACCTTTTATGAACTTCTTTTCAGATTTTGAGTCGGGAGTCAGACATGTGATACCCTAGGGAGAGTGTTACATTAGCTAAACAGTCTAAACACCTAAATGAGCTGGAGGACGGCTGGTGGGGAAGGACGTGCTTGAGGGCTTGAAGGTGAGGGTGACCAAGACAACGGTGCCAAAGTGTGAGGGAAGGTTGATGGTGAACATGGTTGATTTGGGTGCGGACTGGTTGCAACTTGTACACCTGATCTTCATTCCTGCCGCGTAGAAGAACCGCCCCCGTGCTTAGACTCTTTACCTCAAAATGCCATGGAAAGAATTCAACACGACTCTAGAAGAGCAAGGTAGACATAATGATCTTGACGTTTCCAGAGAGAGTAGGCTGGATTGTCAACGGCAGTGGTTCCAGTACCGATTTTGGGTGCAGGACAGACAGTGTCGCCTGTGACATAGCCATAGAGTTCATTGGCCTTGAGAAGATGAAGGATTTGATTGTACCAAGTATGATGATTTCCAGAGTTGAGTTTGATAGGAAGAGTGGAAGCGATGGTGAGTTCAACAAGAGGTTTGTTGGAAGGAGTGGAAGATGCCATAGGAAGGAAAAAGAAAAAGGGAGGATCGAAAAAGAAATTGAATGCCGTTAGGCTGAGGCTTAATCTGATACCATATAGAAATATCAAAGACTTAGTTTCATTGAATCTATTTTTTATCAATTTTCTTCTGTACATCATTGTGTATATATAGAGTACATGAGATTTTGAATTTGAAAGATACAAGATAATAATAACAGATAAAGAATAGAAAAGATAATAGCAAGATTGATAACAGCATAACAAACTAGAACTGAATGTTGTTAAGGATAGGATTAGGATGAGGACTAAGTCAATACTCCAACAATTTTGAGTGAAGAAAAACAAGAAATACGAATCAAAATCGAACCGTTTCTCAGCAAAATGGGTCTGCATGATCCGATGCCAGAACTGCACACTCCCCTTCATTTCAAACGTGTTTTAATCAATTCCAATGTATGATTTCTCGTCCAAATGTGTGCTGCCATCAACCAATACAATTTTTTTTAGATAAAAAACAAAAAAAATTACCAAAATGACCCATTTTGACAATGAACCGGGTCTGTACGTGCGAAATGAACATACCATTCACCTTTTTTTTTTAATCCAACAATCACATAATCAAAATTTTAACAAATTTGAGTTTGAAAGTTTGTATATGTTCCACGTAACATATTCAAATGTCAACTGACTTCACGTTATTCAGACTTTCACAGAAGTTTGATACAAAGGAACAAAATTCCTAATGTATTCAAAAATTTCTAGAGAAGAAAATCTATGCACAGTCCTTCTTATAACCACAGAATAAAGGAGTTCATCATTCATGTACATAAATCTATGTGAACATTAACATGAAAGTAACATAATTTCTCAATTTCATATCAAATAATAATTTCACGTGTATATATAGCAACAATATGCACATATATATACAAGAAAATTCACATATTTAAACGGATCTTAAATCATGCATTTAGACTTTGAGATCATATATAAAAATTAGAAATCATATCAAGTTTATTTTTAAATCATAAATTCATGAATTTATAACATTATATTAAAAATTAAAAGCATATCTCTTGTGAACATTTTATTCTTTGACAAGTTTATAATCAAGAAACATTAAAGAACACATTTATGGACTATAGAAATAAGATTTTTCTCTCTTTCTCCTCTTTCTTTTGGATAGGATAATAATGATTTATTAGTCAAAAGATCATACTTGAAAAGACATACATATATATATATATATATATATATATATAAAAGAAATTGAGAGGAGAATTGTCTTTTTATTGAAAGATTATCTTATTCTACTCATCATGAAATCAAGCAACTAAGTTAACACTTTTCTAAGCACATATAATATTTGAACTTGAAGTCTAACATATGATTTCTAATAAATCATTTGATCATAATATAATAAAATGAATTTCAAAAAACATTACATTCAACCAATTTTAATAAATAAATAAATTATAAATTAATGAGAGTCCAAAATTATAAAAAAATAAAAAAAATTAACCAACAAATCCCTAAAGCTACTGTGCCCAGCCGTGTAGGGGTGTCAAAATGAGTTAAGCCTGATGGGTCGGCCCAAATAGCCCAGCAAAATAGATGAACTAAATTAGTAAAATATTAACTCGAAACTTATATGACCCGAATGAGCTAAGTCCGAATGGACTGAGCCCAAATGGACTGGACCAATCCATTCTTTTAATATTACATAAAGTTAAATGAGCTAGGTTGGATTAGTAAAATATCAGCCTGAAACTTACATGTCCCGAATAGGTCGGTCCAAAAATGACCCAACTCCGAATGAGCTGACCTGAATGAGTCAGGCCGTTTTCACACCCCTGCAGCCACTGTCTGTCCGTCTCTTCACTCTGTTTCTTTTTGTTTGGTTCTGCTTCAATTGAAAACTATGACGTAGAAGCACCCTTGATGAGGGAGAAACAGACGAGGACCTTTCTACCAAGGAAGAGCCTATAATTTCGTTTGCAAGGGCCATCTCCTGTTCTCACTCTTCACTCTCTTTTGTATCTCTAGAACGTTGCTTCCTTTGTTGCAGAAATGAAAAGTGGATCAGTGTGAGATGGTAGTGGCGTCTTTGTTGAAACTTATTTTGAAACTTAATTATTAGTATTATGTTTTAAGTTGTGATTGTAACATTGTATGTACTTGACTACTTGCTTTGAAATATAATTATTAGTTAATATTATGGTTTATGACGTGAGTTGTGATTGTAAGACCTTAAATCCTTAAAATTGTGTATGTCATTGTGTTGTGTATGTTTTTACTAGTAATGCATATTATGATTTGTAACTTATGAAGAGAATTTGTATTTGAAAGGTAATTATAATTGTTAAATTTTTTTTCTATATAAGTAATTATGATTATTCAAGTTTATATATATATAACAATTATGACATCATTCGATTCAATCATTTAATTTAATCAGTTAAACTTGAATCAAAAACCTTTTTGATTTACTGTCTAGTCCGATTTTAATAGCATTGGTTGAAATGCAAGATAAAAATGTTTTTTAAAATGGGAATTTTTAAAATCAAAATGTCAAACAGAAAGTTAAATTCAAGGTTTAAGGACAATCCATGGTAAATCTTGGGGTCGAAATGAGCAATTCTCATTATCAAACAAGTAGTGATATGTCTGATTTTTTTTTTGGGTGAATATTTTCTTATCATATTATTCTTTTTACACATTTTGTTACGTTCTATCTTAAGTTAGAAGATAATAACTTAGTTTATCCATCACAATTTATTAAAGATATTGACATTTACACTTTTTTTTATAAAATTTACACGTTATTTTATACTTTAATTTTAATATTTACATAACATTAGTGTACATAAATATTAAATAATTAATATTTGTAGAAATATTAATCTGCACTCTATACATGTAAAATACTTTTTTTTTAGCAAATAGTAATTACTCACATAATTTTAAACTAAGGTGGTAGTTAAATAAAATATTTCCCAAAAACTCTAAGATAATTTAAAATAATGTAATAATAAAACACAAATAAGGGACCATTAGCATTTTTAGTTCATCAAAATCTAAACAAAAAATAAATAGGTTTCTCTAATGTCCACCATGAAATACAAGTCTAAAGAATACATTAAGTTGTTATATAAAGTTCATCTCATGAACGACACGTGTATTGATGTGGATTTTTTTTAGATATTCTTAATGTACTACATCTAATAGTTGAAATTTAATTTAAATTATATTATATAATATTTTAAATTTAATCTAATAATATATATAATTATAGTGTCCAATGTTATAATGTTAGTGTGTATTTGTGATAATTGTAAAAACTTAATTATTTAAATAATTAATTATTTTAATAATCAAGTTGTGAAAATTTGATTATTTTAATAATCGATTATGTTTGGATATATTAGATGAGAAATAATTTTAAACTAATATGTTTTTTTAGATAGTATAAAAAAGAATTATTTTTACGCATTAAATTATTAAAAAATGTATAAAATAATTTAAAAAATTATTTAATTAAAAACAAAATAATATTTACATATCACTATTACAAATAATCTCAACAATTTTTTTTTATAAAATACTCAACCAAAATATGCATCTCAAACAGTTTTTTTTCTCAAACAAAAACCGGTTGATTTTGGGAAGCAAATTTCTCAAACATGTTACACACTACAAGCAACAACTTTTCTCAAATAAAAAAGAAAAAGATCATCTTATATCTTTAAAAGGAGTATAAGTATTATTTATATTCATTTTAAAGGCATCAAATTTAACAAGAAAAAATGATAAAAAAAGTATGAATAATAAATAATATTATATGAAATATAAAAAATGATATATATCTTTCTTTGATATAAGATTATCAGAATTGAAATAAAAAAAACTGCTAGTTAAGCTTTTAAGCTGAACCAAATGCACTTAACGTCTGTTTGTTTCATATTTTTTGACAAAAAAGCTGATGGATGCATAAGTTTTTATGTTTGAGTTTTAGGGTGTGTTTGGTTCTGCTGTGAAAACTTTGATTATTTCAATAATCGATTATTGTATAAAAGTTTTTTGTTATAATCGATTTATTTTTATGTTTGGATATATTAGCTGAAAAGTAATTTTAAATTAATCTATTTCGTTTGGTTGATATAAAAAAGAATCGCTTTTATGCATTAAATTATCAAAATAGGTATAGAATGATTAAAAAAATTATTTAATTAAGGATAAAATGGTATTTACATATCAAAATGTAAAGAATAATCTATTTTTAATCATAAGCCTTCAATCTTCAAAGATTATAAAAATTAGCTTCAAAAAACTTTTATTTTACATTGAATTTCGTGCAAAAACTTAAGCTGATTTTGCCAAACATGATTGAACACTGTTGAAACAATTTTTTTTCCCAAAAAAAGCTAATCTAAGCTAAAAAAAATTAAAACAAACATGCACTTAAGGAAAAAATAATCAACCGCTTTTTTTGGGGGAAAAAACTTTGTTGATGGAAAAACATAAATTTGGGCATTATTTAGAAAAGTTGTTAGAATTATTCTTAATAGTGATATGTAAATATCATTTTATCATTAAATAAATAATTTTTATTTATTTATTAATTAATTATTTTAATTATTTTATACCTATTTTAATAACTTAATGTATAAAAGTAATTATTTTTTATATCATCTAAATAAAATAATTTAACTTAAAATTATTTTTCAATTAACATATTCAAAATATAAAACTTTTTTCTTATAATTAATTATAATAAAAAATATATACAATAATTAATTATTAAAATAATTTAATTTTTATAACTATCCCAAACATACTTTAGTAGAAAGATTATAATTTTCCGGAGTGCATATAAGAAAATAATAAGAAAGAATTTCCGTTTGATGTGGCCCCACGAAACATGGCTTAGTACTAGTAAGGGTTGAACTTTATTTTAATTTATTTGGCCCACAGGCCACAATCACAAAGCTAGAAGGCGACAAAGAAATAGCAGAACCAGAACAAGCAGTTCAATTCATCGGTCGGAGAAAACTGACAATACAATTACAAACCAGGCAGGTAAGGTAACATAACCCCTTTCTCTCTCGCCCGCTCTAGCAATGGTAGAATAGATTTTTCTGATTAGATCAATTGACATATATACATGTATAGGTATTTGTTGATATTCATTTTCTTTGATCTTCGTTTGTGTAGCACCCTTCAAATTCCATTCAGGTTTTTCCCCCCTTAGAAAAATAGAATTATGTGAGGGAGGAATTCCTTTCGCTTTCAGTTCTTAGATCTACACCTCTTTGTAAATTAAATGTCGGTTCGATTCAAACCTCTTCAAGTTATTTTCATTTGATAATTTCTCGTATAACGATCGCATAGCGGAGTGGATATCGCGTTAGACTCCGGATCTAAAGGTCGTGGGTTCGAATCCCACTGCGATCGCATCTTTTTTTTTTTTTTTTAGTTTTCTCAATGTAATAACGATTACCTGAAGTGAAGAGAGAAAATTTCCTGTGGCGGATTGTGTTTTGAAAATACCAATTTTCCCTGCTTTGTTTTGTTTTTTCATCTTTATTTGGTTTGTTCAAAATAATTCTGATATAATTTATCTTATTTGGAATTGCTTGGTTATTATTATGATATACAAATTGACGCAAAGTCAAGTGATCAATAATCTGGTTGGATCCATTCAAACTTGTTGAAATTCAGCAATGGTTTTTTCGTGTTACCTCTCTGATAAAATGTGGGGTACTTACTTGGCTAGCTCACCTTAAATGTGTAGTTCATAATTTACAGTCCATGTCAAAATAAGTTAAAAACAAATCCTAATGGTAGTCTTTATTCCTTAAGAATGTACTTTCACATGTTGAATCCTACAATGGAATGCAGAATCATAGAAATTACATTTAGAAAAATAATTATATATTATATGCATATCTATTGTAGTAGGATTTTACAGCTATTTGATGTCTTCAATGAAGATGTATGTCCTCGTAGCCATAAGAAAAAACATATAGGTTACGAAGTTTAGTAAATAATTAGCTAATGACATATGCAAGGATGTGGTGCTTTTTTTCTTTCCACTATCTGCCTATCTTCTGGAGCCTGCCTGTATTTTTGTGTTCTCTCTCCATTTCTTCATTCCCTTAGTTGCTCTAATATTAGTGGATTGAGCAGTAATTATAATTTATAAGTTTAGAATCTGCAAGAGGGACCCTCAATTGCAAGGTACCAAAAGGTGGGCTTGAAATATCTTGAAACATCGGCCATCATTATAAAAAATTTGGTGGCCATTGCTGATTTTTCCGTAGGCATTGCCATGTGTTTTACCTGAGATTGTCAGTGGGAGATGAGCCTCAGTGAATGCACAAGGTTTTTGGAGTGTGGCCATGGATAATGCTGAGGGTTTTGGCCCTTTTGGGGATGGTGATGATCCTGATCCTGATCCTGATGTGGCTGCTAGTGAATGTCACCTTGAAAAGCTCTCAATGCAATAATTCTAGTGCTGGGACAGCGGAGTCCACTGCTAGGGCAGTTGGTCATACCAGCATTCCCGTTGTGATGGATCAAGGAATGCCAGAAGTGGTCAACAACTATGGCTTATTAGTCAGATGTTTTCTTATGTTGGAAGATAAGCACAGAGAGTCGTTTGCATAAAATTGTAGTCTAGAGGACAAGCTTGAATGGTTGAAGAGTGCAGTCTACAATCCTAAACCTGGTTCTGTCTAACAATTCATGCTTAATGAAATCATTGAGGACCGTGATCACCTATTTCTGAATTCTCCTTCACTAGTAGAATTTGAAAACTTTGCTTTCGTGAAAGCTATGCTCATGGGGAAATATACTACTGGGATGGTGAGGTCCGGTGGTTACAGTGCATGTTAGGTTCTCCTGATTTGGGCTATTTCATTATTTGTGTATATCTTGGATTTCTGCTATGTTGCCATGTCTGGTCTGGCTTGAAAGAAACAGGTGGTGTTATGGGAATCCCAAGTAATTTGTAGTGATGTTAGATTCAAGCTTGATGTCTGTTTTCTTCTTTGAATTATAATGCTTTAAATAGGGATCTTTTCATGTTTTGGATATCATTGCACACGGAAGTTTGCACTGTTGAACATAATTTTGAGAAAATGGACATGCCATGGCATGGATGTTTGGATGCTATCGTTAGAATTAATTCTAGTGCTCAAACATACGGTGGAGCAGAATTAATTCTCGCACTTATCCTTACTTTAAATATTTAATTAAAATTTGAAAGAACTTCTACAGCTCTTTTGCTATTTAACATAATTTTACTTAGTATTATTCAAGATATGTTTATTTTTACTACATATGTTATGCAATTTGAATTGAGTTAAATTTTGTTTATTTTTACATTATTTTTTTAGCTGTATTTTTACATTATTTTAATTTTTATATAAGTTTCAGTCTTACTCTTTTTGTACAGGAGTCAATTCTTAATTTCTTAGTATAGAGAAAATAATGGTGTAACAATTTGTTTTAAAGAAAAAGATTGTTGCTTCTCCTTGTCTCGTCAATAAATAATTTTTTTTTTTTTCAGTAGAAGTTTGATTGGCTTGTGCAAACGGTCAGTTTCTTCCATAAGCATCATAATATACTAGCACTAATTTGTGAGTTCGAGAATATGATGCAATCAATTCAATGATGTCTTGTGTAGTGCTTGTAACTATGCGATGTTGACAATTAATGCTAATTAAGATGCGATATGTCTTTACCTTTGACTATGCCAGATATATATATATATATTAGTCATAGAACAAATTATATTTCCGTGTAAGTCTTATCAATAAATATATAAATTTATATTTGATATATTATCAATGTATGAAAAAAATTACATTCACTATTTTAAAATAATTATTCTATTAATCAGATAAAAAAAATTATTCTATTAATATTATTTATAAAATCTATATAAACTCATAATGAGTATGTTAGATGATAAATACTTTAAATTATTTAACTTGTATTTATATTCAAATATATATATATATATATAAAATCACATCATATAATTCTTTTAAAATATTTTATACTTACCAAAATAATTTTACTTACATTATGTTTAGAAATTTTTTTATTAATGAATCAGAAAAGAATGAGTAGGGAATAATTAGAAAATGAAGGGAGTGAATGGAATAAAGTCATTTTTTTATTTAAAAAATTAATAAAAGAATAAAATGGAACTCTATTATATTATTTAGGAGTTAAGTCATAAATTAAGCTTATAAGTTTCTTTTCCCTTATTCTACCCAAATTTTGTAGGAAGCAAAAATTTGATATTTAAGTTTATTTTTTTCGTATTTATTATTAAACTCTCAAATAAAAGAATTTATTTTTTTTTTTTTTTCATTCTTTTTTTCCTTCTATTTAATCTCTGTCATATAAACATAATATTACGCTTTGTTTGATATGAACTAGGGAAAATGAAGAGAAGGGATACAATAAAAAAGGAAAAAAAATAGAATAGTTATCACTTTTCTTATTCGTAACACCCAATATTTTCTTTCATTTATTTGTTTTAATCAAGAAAAATAATAAAAATGTATATTAATAATATTAAGATAAATAAAAATATGTGAATCTCACTTTTTCCCTTTTCTTCTTGATCCTTCTTTTAGGAGGGATGAAAGTTTGCCTAACCTACAAAGTTTTCTTCCATCCAAATCCTTACTTTTTCACCTTCAATACCATACTAAATAAGGAATAATATCTAATTAATCTCTATTTTATTTTCCTTTCTCTTTCTATTTAGCATACCAAACAGACTTTTAACTAACCGTGCATGGTTAGATCTGTTATTAAATTATATATGTTATTTAAAATATAAAATAAATTAATCCAAACATATGTTTAAAAGAAGATTATTCCTGTAAACTTTAAAATAATTTCAAATAAAGTAATGTTATATCTTTTTATTTAATTAATTTTTAATAATTATTTTAATATTAAATAAAAAAATAAATATATTTAATATTTTAAAAATATAAAAAAATATTTAATATTTTTTATTTAATAATTAAAAAATAAAAAAAATTAAATAAAAAGATAATCCATTTCTCTTTCAAATAACATATAATTAATTTGAGTGCATGGTACAATTGCAGTTTCTGCGGGCTCAAAAATCAACAGCACGCGCAACCTCTCAAATGAGAAAAATTATTGTATGTTTATGAAAAGTCACGTAAGATTTTATTTGCATTACTCATATTTTATCATTTCAATCTTTATTAATGATAGATTTAGCAATAAATTATATATTTATTATCTTTTATTTTAAAAAAATAAAAAACATGATTAGAATAATAAAAATATAAATTAATAATAAATTTTATCATTTATAAATGTTAATGTATCAAAATAGAAATAATATGAGCGAATTCTGAACACTACAAACAGCTGCAATAATTTCTCCTCATATCAAAAGCCCTCTTTCAACCATGTCAGTCCAAATCACAGCGTATTTGGCGTACAGTAAAAAAGAAGGCCCCTGACCCCACCCAAATATTCCCCTCTCTCTCTCTCTCTCTCTCTTCCCTGCACGCTGTGATGCACGTGAGACGACACCGGACAACAGCGTGAGACGACGTCGGACCCAAGCAAAATCCCAGATCAACTCAGAGATGAAAACGGGAACCGTTGATTATGAAACAGACGACGCGGAAGCCCGAGAGCAGTGAGGTGAACCCTAGGAACAGAAACGCAGCATATCCCAAAGCTATGGCAATGTCCGATTGCACGCAGAACGCGTTGCTGGCCGTACACGTGTCCATCTTCCTCAGCGTCCTGGCCATCGACGTCCCCGCCGCGCTTGCCGACAAAAGCAGGTACGCGAACACCTGCACCACCACCACACAGTATCACTCCTCCCACCCTCACCATCATCGCTCGCAAATACACAGTACAGTACACTACACACAGAAGAGAGAGAGAGAGAGATAGAATGGAAATTCTTGTTTCTCACCTGGTCATGGCCGAAGTCGAACCAGACTTGCAGCACTTCAGGGAACAGTGTTGCGCCTCTGGAAATCTCCCACACAGATGCGCCCATTTCAAACAGAGAGTAAACCGCCACTATCGCATTCGCAGCGAGAACGAATCTGAACATATTACGGTGATTTATCTTTCTTAATTTCAACATACGAGTTTGGATAGATAAATTTGGTTGTATTTGAATTGCTTCGAAATTGAAAAAGGTAACCTGAAGGTGTCGTAGTGGTACCAGTGAGGAGAATCGGAGGCGCGAGTGTTGGTGAGCATGAAGACGGAGGAGGCAAGGGAGAAGGAGAAGGAGGTGATGCGGAAGACCAGGATGAGGAAGTTGAAACGACGCAGTTTGTGTTCCGCTACGGTGGAGTGGAACCGCGGGGGATGCTGTTGCGCCGACGGAGAGCGATTATCACCGCCGTTGCGGAGGGCCTGAGGGGATCGCATGGTGGTAAGTTCCAAGATGATAAATCATGTGGAATAAATAACAGTGTTTGTTGATTTTGATTTTCCCCTTTTTTTGTGTTTTTTGGTGAAAGGGTTTTATGGTGAGGGAATCACGAGAGAGAGCAAGAGTTCCATGAGTCAATAGAGAAAGTGGGAGAGAAGAAAACGAAAGAAAAAGAAGGAAGGAAAAAGCATAGAGAGAGAAAGAGAGCAATGTGAGTTTTAACTTTTAATTGGTGCGGGTGAGAACAGAAGAGAAGGAGGAGGGGTTGAGAAACTGCATGGAATATGTATTTGATAAAAAGTTGTTCGAGACAGAAAGCGTGCAGTGCAGGCATGACTGCAAGGAGGTGTGGTCGCTGGTCATCTCATGTGCCTTCTTTTTCTTCTTCTCTTTTCTTTTTTGTTTTTTTGTTTTCTTAATTGGTTAAATTTGCATCTTGGAGGGACAACTTTTACTTTTTAGGACACACATATAATAGTCTGTTCAAATTATTAATTTGTTATATAAAGTATTATTGGGAGCTTTTTAATAATAATAACACAAAATATGAGCTTTTAACCTTTTTATTTCTCTAAAGTTGTATCACCCAATTTGTGAAATGCTCATTAGTCATGACCTTTCCAGTTGGCATTCTTATCTTCTTCTAAAGAGTCGTGATTGTGTCTATGCATATTTGTTCACACAGCACAACGAAGCCTATAGGAATAAGTAACTTAACACGTGATAGTGTGGGATAGATCCTTTTATATATTTATTTATATGATAAGATTATATAAAAAAATATTTTAGTAGTAAGATTTAATTAAAATATGTAATTTTTTTATAACTTTTATATTTATCTCTTTTTTTTCACATAAAAAAACACAAAAATTCATTCTCGTGCATTCATAGTAACTTCACGTAACGAACAGATTTAATTTGTTTCTATCATTGAAGTTGAAGAGGAGACAGCCTGTCCTAATTCTTATTACCTTTATTTTACTAATTTAAAATTTTATATGTTTATATATCTTTTTTACCTCTGTCCCCTTCACTTTGACCCAAACTTAGGTTGTGGCTTCGTTTTCTATCTGAACAAAACAAACTGCTTTGACTTTGTTGGCATGTCAACAAAGAAATATTATGCATATGTATATTTTGCGTCTAAGTGCGGCCGTTGTTCAAATGTTCCTTTCAAATGAATATACTAATAATTCTACCAATTCATGCATGTACAGTAAATATAAATTTTTTTATTAATAATTATATAAAATAATAAATTATTTTTTATGTATTTATTTTAAATTATTTATTAATTATATTTATATTAATTATGTATATATATAGTAAATCGTACAATTAGTATCTTATCTAATAATAATTGATTATAGTGAAATTATATTACAATCTAAAATGAATCTTATTAACAGTATCATGAGTTTGAATCATAAAATTATAATTTTGATAAATATTTTATATAACCATCACCGTCAGCTTAGAATTATCTAAACAATTATAATATATCTAAATATAATTGTTATTTTAAAATTTACATAGAAGTCAATATATCATTTTGCAAAGTGAAATATAATAGGAAATTATTAATAAAAAATGTTATTATATGATTTTAAGATATGATTAATAAACCAATAGTTGTTGTTAATTTGAATATAACATATTAACTTTTTTTATGAGCAATAGTTTTTTTTTTATAAGCGAATAACATATTAAATTATATCAATTTTATGGATGAAAAAATTAAAATAAAAAAATCCTAAAGAATTTATGTTCAGAAATCATGAAATTAAATCATGAATTTCATAATGCAATATTTTCCTTTAAAAGATTTGTAACAAAATATTAGTTAATTAAATTTTCTAATAATATAAATTACATTTGAATTATTGTTATGAATAAAATGAAATTGCAATGACTAAAATGAAAATAGAATTTACTAAAAAAAATGAATGGCCTTTTGTAACAATCAATATCAAATTATTAACCTAAATAGTAATAATCTCAATGTAAAAAATGTTTATCTCATTTGATTACAAATTATACATTCCTCCTCAATTTGAATTAGACTATATTATTTCTGCTTGAGTTGTTTTGAAAAATATAAAAAAATATTAACAAATGTTGATAAAAATAATTGTTTCAATAAAACTCAGAGTAATAATTTATCTTTTATGCTCGATTAATTATTCTTTAAATTTATCAATTACTAAAATAAAAAAGAAATCAATTAATAAAATCGAAAAGTTAACATTGTATATATCAATAATTAAATTCTCTCTCATAACAATATATTCATTTAACATAAAAAGAAGAACATGTAGAATAATAATTACAACAATAACATTATATTACATGCACTTATTAAAAAGATTTGCATGAGAATAACCCTATTGATTTCTTCTAATTAAAAAACAATATAAATCCAAACAAAAAGTTGGTCCTTGCCATATGGAGCTTTCCAAGAGGTAATGTCAAAAAAGGTGTATTTTCTTAAAAATAAAAAATCATATTTATTTTATTCAATAATAAAGAATTGTAAAGTTATAAAAACACCTTTAAAATATGGCGGGAAAAGTTTTCTTGAGTGAATAGAAATTGGGAATGCTTAATAGGAATATGGAAAAAAATTAAAAGCTATTGAGTGGGATAAGTGAAACTATTAAAGACAATTAAAAGTTATTTTCATAGGAAACAAAATACACTTAAAATCTAATTAATGGAAAATCAAATTTAAAAAAATTAAATTATCAAATAACAAAAATTAAAAAATATTATCAAATTAACCATAAGTTAGGAGGGAAAGTAAACCCTAGAACAATTTGAGTTATATAAGGATACTCCTCTTTTATATATAAATGATAAAAAAATATGGTGGCTGATTAACTAACTAATTATGTCAAGGTTTATGAGCATAACATTTGGAAGAAAAAACCACCGAATTTCATTATCAAACTTCTTACACATGATTTTAGTTTTGTATAAATTCAATCTTCAAATAAAATAAATAAATGAAAACTTAAAAAAATCTTTTTTCATAAGATTATCTAAATTAGCCTTTAAATATTATGTGAGTGAAAATTTTAGTAGAAATATAATTAAGAGAGTTATATAAAACTTGTAAGGCTTAGAAAAACTAAAGGTAATTAAGATAATTGATTAGGAAATTTAAAACACTTAATATTGTTGAAAGCTATAGTGAAAATATAATTAAGAGAGTTGTATAGGAATTGTAAGGTTTGGAAAAAATTAAAGGTAATTAAGATAGTTGCTTAAAAAATTTAAAATACTTAATATTATTGAAAGTTCCAAAATAATTAACTAAAAGCATCTAAATATAAAATATCTTAAATACCTCCAATTTAGGAAGAAAAGGAAACCTTAGGACAACCTTAGAACAACACCAATGTATTCTACTTTTTATATATAAAAGATAAATAAATAAAAGATGAATAATGCTATATCCTCATACAAATTCTTCATAGTAATCCTCCTAATACTAAATAAAGAAAATATAAAATGAAAAAAATAAATACATTTAATGTCTTGAGAATATAAAAATCATTCAATATTTTCTTTATTTAATAATTAAGAAGATTAGTAGAGAGATTATGTAGGGGGATAAAACATTTCTCATAAAAGATAAAAGATATGATGGTCGATTACCTAGTTAACTATGCTGATGTTTGTGAGCATGATATTTGGATGAAAAACCATTTAATTTCATTATCAAACTTGTTATACATGATTTTAGTTTTGTACAAATTCAATCTTCAAAAAAAGAAATAAATAAAAACTTTAAAAATTTTCTTTTCATAAGATTATCTAAATTAGCCCTTAAATATTATGTGAGTGGAAATTAAATATTAAGTTAGTGGAAATTAAATATTAAGTGAGTGAATATATAATTAAGAGAGTTGTATAGAAATTATAAGACTTGAAAAAAAATCAAAGGTAATTAAGATAATTGCTTAGAAAATATAAAATACTTAATATTGTTGAAAACAATAATAAATATAATTAAGAGAGTTGTGAAAGAATTGTAAAACTTGAAAAAAAATAAAAGTAATTAAGATAGTTGCTTAGAAAATTTAAAATACTTAATATAATTAAAAGTTTCAAAGTAATTAATTAAAAAGCATCTAAATATAAAATACTTTAAATACTCTCAATTTAAGAGAGAAAGTAAACCCTAGAACAATCATAAGAAAACACCAATATATTCTACTTTAATATATAAAACATTACTCACCCAATATTAACTTACTCGCCTTCTGTTCTGTGTTTTGTCCAAAGATGTTTTTTTTTTTCGGGTACATGTTTAAAGATGTTTAGTAATCAGTTTTTCATTACCATAGCAAATCAACGTACCGAACTCATTTACTTATTTAAGAGTTTTCTTTTTAAAAAGATATTATAAAATAAAAAATTGACAACTCATTTGATGGAATTTACGAGGTTTGAGATTTTAAGTAAATTTTAGAATGTCATCAACTCAAAAAATCCATATGGCTAAGTATTATAAATATAGATAATATTAAGGAAATGGTTTTAAATAGTTGCTACTCTACCTTAATTACTTGTGACAAGTAAAAAAATAAAAAGAGAAATGACATGTAAATTACTAAAAGAAGAGTGTCGAAAATGGTCATTTTAACATGGTTCCTGTTAAATAGGGACCATGGATGATCCTTGTAGTTTAAGCCATTGGATATGAGTTAAGAGATATTAATAACACATAATTGTCACTGATTACCTGTTGAATAGGTAAGTAGCTTAAAAGTTACAATTACAAAATGGTCTCAGAATAAAAAAGAAATTATTTGGGAAGGTATTTGCAAAAAAAAGTCCATATAGACAGCAAATTGGAAACCCCCATCAACCTCCTCCTCTGTCCAAATCATCACCATACCAGAAACTATGTCTTCTGAGGGAAACAATGGCGACAATGATGCTGCAACATTGGAGAGCAATTGTGGTGAGTTAGAACTAATTTTCGACTTGAATACGTCACCACAGGAGCCGAAGGCTAATTTTGACAAGGAAATGATGGTGGCGACACTGGCTGTCCTGTTCATGTGCTTGCCTTTCTTCTTACATCTTTCCACCCATAAACATCCATGGACACGACCACAGAGGAATTGAATTACGTCTATGGCCGACAGCTACTCCATCACACCCTCTACCACCATTGGATTTTTTGTGAAAAGCCCGCTTCTTTTTTTTTGAAGATCATAGGTTCTCTAAAAAGCTGTGTTCATGGTCTAAACTAACTTTTTGTGAGAAAAACATTACTCACATTTTGGTGTCCATATGAATTGGGTGCTCATGGGCTCTTTGTCCTCAATCACAAATGATTCGTTGGTATTTTAGTTGACCGTTTTGTGAAAAACTCACTTCCTTTTTTCGTCTCCATTTCTTTGTGTGCATTCATGTTTATTTGTGAATAAAAAAAATTCTTGTGTCCATTGTTTCTTGCCTTCAAAATTATTGTCTCTTGCCTTCGGTATTATACCCCACTGTGGACTATTGCAGATAATGAATAGTCATAAAATAGTAAAATAGAAGACAATTGCAGCAAATAAAAGCATATTCAAGCCACCAATCTTACACAAATTGAAGAACAATTTGATATGTACATAGACAAACTAAAATTATCTTTTAGTTGACAGAGTGAACTAGGTTTAAAAAGCATTCTAATCAGTGTAACAAAACCCCCCTAACCTCCCTCTCGACAAAATAAGAAATTAGACACTGCAATGAAACGATGGTATTAAAGAGTTCACAACATTTCTTGAGACTTCCTCACACAGCGACTAACTTTCCTTCTGAACTCATCCCTTCTTTCTCTCCATTCTTTCTGGAAGAACACAGTAACAAGATGAAAAGATATTAGCAAACAGACACGTGTTGTTTTTTTATTTAATAATATGTTCATCATGAAAGGAACATCATATATTTCAGTTAATCTCATCCTAACCCCGAATTAAAAAATAGCACTAAGTTTCTATCCATTCAGTTGATAAGGATAATTATCACGAAGCTAACATATTTAATATGAAACAACATATATTAACACATACTGCAGCTTCTATGTTCGCAGGAGATTCGTCATTAGGGCTTGAAAGCATTGATATAATACTCAAAACTATGCTCTCAACCTGCACGTCAAGATTGGATTATTACTCATTGTTGACTATGGAAAGTCATGAAAAGGAGAGAATGATGACAAAGGGGAAAGTAATCCAGTCTAACCGAACATAAGAAAATGCATCGTATAAAGAAATTTCACAAAGATTCAAAAATAAGAAACCACATCCAAGAGATAATCTGTTGAAGACCCCAAACAACAGACTTATACAACCGGCATAATGAACTCAGTCTTGATCAAGTTAACACTGTTATATACTTGAAGCAAAAGTCCATGACATAGATAATATTTAAACAAATCCTCTGAAGTTGAGCCATTTTATCATGTACTTTAAGTCGAGCAATAATAATAGATAGCATACAATATCCACCACATAGTAGTTGTAGGTGTAATCCAAGTCCAAGACCCAACAAGCTAGCTTCAAAGGCTCCAGCAATTTATTATTAGGTGATGAACAATACTTCAGGTTTCCAAAATAATTCTTAAGACAACTTAGTTAAAATTAAAAAGACAACCCACTTCTGGCATTCTGTTCTAAACTATTATGTCGCTGTCTTACTGTAAGCACTGCATTCAAGGACTAACTGGGTAAAATTTAGTACAACCAGGTACTAAACGCTATAGTACTAAATCTATTGGCCCCATTCAATTAGAAGTGAGGTGGAAGTCGTATAACCAGATTTTCAAGTTTATGAAAAACAAATAAGTGCGATTTTCCGATAGTAGGTCAATAATTTTTATTTTTTGGTTATGTAGGTCAATAAATTTTATTTTCTAAGAAAAGGAGAATGAAAAAATATATCATGTGTGTGTTTTCTACTTGTTTTATGATTTTTTTAAATAAAATGTTCTCAATGACTTGAAAAAAAAGTCAGCAACTGAACATTTCCTAAATTTATCGTTCATTGGAATTTAAAAATGGATTCAGAGCATAAGGAGAAAAGGGAAATATTTATCATAGTTAACAATATAGATTATCTACTTGTATAATTCATCTTAACCCACAGAAGGGGGAAACTATAATTTGGTGTAATTAGAGGCAGACTTATCCAGCACTTGAAACCCTGAACTAGATGTAAGTTCTTACAAAAACTATCATATGGAAATTATACCATGAATGCTGCACACGGAAAAACATGATAAGAAAGTCTAGAACACATCTTTTATATTGCAAGTTCAAATAGTTGAACTAAACTACAGAGATTCTGAAATAATTCAAGTAAAAACTCAACTATTCATCCAATAACTTATGTCATCATTAATCACTCAAGCAAAACTACAGAAAGCAAAAATATTATGACCATCATATCATGATGTTGAACCGAACGAAGGCATTTTTTACCATCCAAGACATACCGTATGGACAGGCATCCAGCGCTCACCCGAATGTTCATAGCCATTTGGGTCATCACCAGGGGGGTGAAGAATTGAAATACAGACTCTTCCATCAGGGTAAACTATAGTTATGCAGAAAACAGAGTGAAGTTAGATCAATTAAGAACATCAAAGAATTTTGATAGTTGTATTGGGTGCATGTAATCACCATTAGGATGCCACATCTCTGAGGTAAATCTCACTGTTGGTGGGCTCTGAGGATATTCAGAGGGAAAGCTCATGATGGCACTGAAAAAACCTCCATCACTGCAGACAATGCAGTAAGATGGAAAGACACAAAGACATACAGTACTCTCTCATGATTCAAATATGAAAGTTTTACCTATATATCTACCAAAAAAATAAAAGACACTTTTACAAAAGAAATTAGCATAAACAAATAAAGGAAACCTAGTATAGAGATTATAGCACAATCACATTTACATGTCTAAACAAACAAACTTAGAGAATGGTTTGCAGAGACAATCATTATGGAGGGAAAAGTTCATAAATTTGTCTAGAACATAGTGGACGAAGCCTCAACTTCCAAAATCAATTATTATCTAAAGGAGTACAAAGACAACAACAACAAAAGTTATCAAACAGTACAAGACAACCATATCTAATATGGAAGCGATTAAAGTAATAATCTAATGGCATCATTCAAGCAATTTCAATCATATAGAACCTATGTGACTATCTGTATAAGACCTTGGTTGCCTAATATCCAATCCCCAAATTTGAATAACAAATACCATGAATTATATTCTAATGGTGAAGAAATCCCAAAGTTAATGTACAAACACTTGGAATAAGTAGATAAAGCTGAAATTATAAGGAATAAACTAAGAGTCTAAGACATATAAAACCATAAAATAACTCACTAGAGAGTATCAGGTGGCCCAATAATGGTGACCCTCCATTCGAATACATTGCTCTCATCAACCAAACCGGCAGAGAAGCCATCAACCGGAGCTTTACAAAGATCTGTGAATAACAATCATGGATTGATCAGTCCAAAAACAAAAACCCTAAAAGGGTTTTGATCTAATCAAGGAAATAAAGTAAAAAAGAGTACCAAGGTTGGATTTTGGTATTAACCTCTAAGTTGCTTTTGAAGGAGAAGGCTTGCTTGCGACGCAGACATTGGGGTTTGGTAGAGAGAGAGGACACCAAAAGAAGAGGGAGGGAAAGAGAGGATCAAAGGAACACAAGACGAAGATTATCTGTCTCTATTTTATTTTTTTTATTTGAATTATGTTAAATATTTTAAATTTAATTATATGTTTTTTTAATTTATTTTTTATTTAACATAATTTAAGTAAAAAAAAAAAACCAGGAAAGATCTAATTATCCTTCGTGTGTATCATGCTACTTGCTAGTTGCTAGTGCTGGATAAAAATTGCCGGCTCTGACTTTCCTATACGGCATTACCTTGTCAAATATTATCAATTATTATATGTTAGATTTTAGTAACCAAAATAATAATAATAATAATGTTAGATTTTGCATATCAGAAAAAAAAAAAAAGTTAAGAGATTGAATTTGATGAAATGTGTGTAAAGCGTTTTACATTATCTAATGATGTATTGAAGGACTTCAAAATTGTGAATGTGATAGTTAAAAGAGATTTTTTTTTTTTAAATGAGTTTATTTTTAAAATAAATAAAAAATATTTATTATTAAATTTTAATATGTTAAGATTTTAATATATTTTAAATTAAATTAAAAATGAATATATTATTATTTGTTTGCTTTAAAAATAAATTCACTTTATAATAATTTTATTCCTTTCTTAGTTAAAAAAGTTTTATATTAATGTACATTAAATTAAATTTAAATCCTTATATAAACCATACGAAAAGAAAATATTTTCTGTGAATTTTATTAAGAAAGAATTAATGAAAAAGACCGATACAAAATAATAAAATCATTTTAAATAATTATTACTATTATGAGAATAACTATTAATTTTATATTATTAATGACCATTCTCATCTCCTTTTTATTAACTTGGTATATCTTTATGAGTTGTTTCAAATGTCGTTGCCTTGGTTATGCTGTTTATATGTTAAGTTTTTAGTAGACGTAAAGTACTCTACATAATAATTACTCGATTAAAAGAGGGAGCTTATTACTACTACAGTGGATTCAGATTTTCTTGTTAGCTAATAATAAAATAATGGTAATTAAGGAAACAAAAATGCATTTCTCTCATTATTGACAATAATCTCTCTTAGTTTAAAGTATTTTATAATATTTATTGGAAAAGGAAAAGTAGGAAGAAAAATAGAAAAGAAGATTTGAGTCCCCACGTGCTCTATCTTTGCACCTGTACTTCAAATCCGAATCCCAAATTATCACAGTTAAAAATATATTAGGGACAACTACCAAAACTAGCTCAATTTAAGATAAATTAATCATATAAATTTAAGTTATTTTATAATAATTTTTTATTTATTTTTAATTTAGTTAAAATTTATCTTAAATCATATATAAATTTTTAAATTTATATATTGAAATATAAACAAAACATGAGAGAGAAAAAATGAATAAAAAAGATGAGAGAGATTGTTAAAAAATGATGAAAGAGAGTTTAAAAATGATGGATTAGAAAAAAACAAAACTAACTTTGAAATGATTTTTTCAATAACCAATTTTATTATCTCAAAATTGGTTTAAATGAGAATCAGTTTTTAAAAATCTATGTAGGTACCAGTTAAAAAAAATGTAGGTACCAAACACTTTATCTTTAAATTTGACTCATCTACATTTTCATTTAGATATTTAGTCTGTAGGCGCGTACATTTTTATGAGAGTGAAATTAGTTTCTGTAACAAATGTTCCATGCATTAGCTCCCCGACAGAGTCACGTTGAGTTGAGGAGGAGCACATGCACCCCTTGATTAATTTTTTTTTTTATGAAAAATAGTATATTATAAAAAAAAAATTTAATACCCTATAGACAAAATATTACTTCTCTTGCTCTTTCTTTTTTCAATTGATTCAAGTCTTTTTTTTTTCTTTGGTCATAGGTACGTTGTACTAGTTTTTTTCATTCTTACTCTAAAGTTTTTAAAGCATAGAGCTTCTATTTTTATTTTAAGAAAATTGTGGACCTGTTTTATTTATTGTGTAATTATTGTTTTTTTATTTTCATTTTAGATATCATATTTCTATTTTTTCTCACTGTGTTTTTTTTTTTTTCGTGATCTCCATTGCGGAATTTATATTAGAGATTTCTTCCTATTGTTCTCTTTATATACATTTTGTGCTTATATTTCTTGCTTGCTTTCACGGTTTAGGTTTATTAATATTTAAAATTTAAGTTGTATAATGTAATTTTATTGAACATTTCAAATGCTAAAATTATAATTATTTAGATAAATTAATGAAGTAATATAATGTTAATTATAATTTTTTAATAGGATATATTGATATTGATAAATTCGTTAAAAGAAAGTAATTTCTCATTATAAATATAAAAATTTCTCTCAATCAAAATAACAAATAATTTAGATAAATTTAAAAAATCTTTTGACAAATATTAGTTTAAGTCTTCAAAATTTATCTCTTAAAAATTTATTTTATCATCTAAATAATAGAAATTACATTCAGGAAAAATATTAGTATTCTCTCTAACTCTTATTTCGCCACTCTCCCTTCCCTAGAGATTGTATCTGCAAGGAATAAGGATAATAAATTCAGGAAGTCACAAGGCAAATATTTTATGGAGTTTTTACCATTTCTTCATACGCTTCTCAGATATTTCTCATAAATTGAATTCTATACGTTTGAAAGTCTTGATAACTTAAGAACACGATGTCCTTCTATAACCATCGTTGGATGAGTAATGTCAGTTAGGAATATCTGTTTTAGAACTTCAATCCGAAAGGTGGCATACATGAGCTTTCCGCTAGTAGCACTAATGCTCGAATGAGATTAGGTGCAAACCAGAGATGGTTGAATCACAGCCCAACCACGCATTTGAAATGGAAATCCTGATAAGGAGCTTGCTCTTTTTATGTTAAAGTGCAATCCCTAATCAACATAAATAGTATCATTCTGTCATTCTATATCTATAAATGTATCTTTACAATGATACCAGTTAATAAGTGCAACCTTCAATTTTCAAATACTCGACATTGTATTTTTGGCTGGTGGACGGGGCTTGTGTCGTATTATTTGCAGCAACCAAGTAATTCTTTAACCTTTTTGCATGCTAAACACTACAATAAATTTGCATCGATCAAAAGGCATCAAATGAGCCCTCGCTAGAATCTTCTAAATCTGAATCATGAACCATCTTCTCTATTGCACCCAGATCGCTGGCTTCCACCTTCAGAGACAGTGTGTATCCTAAGTTTGTCAGCATGTTCACTGAGAAAAACAGAAAACCTAAAAAGATTCTATAATAAGCATATTTATCAGTGATTTTTATCCTACTTTAATATGCTGATAAGAGACAGAGTATTGTACATGGGAAAATGCTCAAAATAAACTTCATTTACCATGTAGCATCGTGCATCTTTACTGAGCAAATTTAAGAGAGAATGACTATAGGGGATGTAAAGTTTGTTAATGATATTCAAAAGAAAAGGGGAAAAAAAGTTTTAAAAATAAAATACTAAGTAATGGGTTCTTCTCACTTTTATTTCACTCATTTGTATTAGTAAGAACTGAAACAACCATAAAAATGAAGCATCTAGTGAATACTCTATTGCCTTGAAGATTTCCTTGACAATTAAGGAAGCTAACTTTTGAACAGAGAACTCTAGCAGCTGGGACCAAAATAACAGAAAAAAAATTTAATCAAGTCAAAGTACGGGCCTTAGCCCTTAGCTAGTGTTTATGTTCAAATATAACTGAATGTGACAATCAGCCAAGACCACCCACTCTTCTCAGTGAAAAAAAAAAAAAACTAGAAAGATCAGTCATACAAAACTATGAAAATGAAAATGAAAAGCTACTGCTAGAGTAATAACATGTTTGGCAACGATTAAATTTGTTGCTAACAGTTTTTTTAAAAAAAGTTATTATAATAATATTTAATAAAATTAATTTTAATTTTTATACAGAATTTAATATATTATAATTTTTTTTTCATAATGTTAAAATTTTAAGTTATAATTTAAAATTATAGATTATTTTTTATATTTTGATATGTAAATATTATTTTATTTTTAATTAAATAATTTTTTTAATTTTTTTATATTTATTTTAATAATTTAATACATAAGAATAAATTTTTTATTATATCATCTAAATAAAACAGATTAATTTAAAATTATTTTTTAATTAATATATTTAAATATAAAATTAATTTTATTATAATCGATTATAATAAAAAAATATAATAATTAATTATTAAAATAATTAAATTTCCACAATTATCTTAAATACGTACAAAATATATTCAAGGCAAGTCTGCATATGCTAGCGGTGGGCTTCCCTTTCCCGCTCCGTCAACTGCTGCGCTTGTTGTGCATATGATACGCGGTCTAGTCCAAAAAAAAAAAACAATACGTGGTCGGTTATTGTTTAACAACGAAACTGAGTCAAAGCACTGCACCGCACCACACCACACCACATCGGCTATTTATACCTTATATACTTTAATTTAATTATTATAACAAACCCCACGTTACGAAAGAGTGAAGGAGGTTACCACGGTTCATACAAATATCTCTCCCATTTTGGTCGGCAATAATAATATTCTTATTCAGATATAGCTGCAACTCTTCTTCTTCAAATCTTCTGTATATATACAAAGGTAATTTTTGGTGATTTTTTTTTATTCAGAGTATTCCTTATATGATTAGTAAAAAATTAATCGTTCAGATATGATATTTAAGTGAAAATTCTTTTTAATATTATTATTTTAATACACATAAATTATAAAATCGAATTCATAACATATTTAAGATATTCGAATTTCTTCTATTCAGATTAATACATATTAATTTTTTAACAAATTTTACAACACAAGATATATTTCTTCTATAGTAATGAATTAGTGGTAATGTGCTCGAATAAAAAATTCACATGGTGCAATTGACGCTGTGTAATTTTTATTATTATTTAATAGAATATCTAATAGTTATCGTCCTGCTGAGCTACATTTTTTACCAAATTTCCTTTACTTATTTTTTATTGAATTTAATTTTGATACATTATTTTTTGTAAAAAAAATTATACTTTTTACCAATCATTAAATTATTAAATATATGACTTTTGAAATAATTATTATAAAAGTCAAATATTTTTAATAACGTAACAATATATAATTAAATGAGTATATAAAATTTTTATATTAATAATATATTCAAATTAAAAGTGGTCAAATTGTAAACTATTGCTAAAGTAATAATTTTGTCAAAATCCGTTTGAATCAATTTCTCCCATTATCATCTACTTAACTCTGCCCACTCCTCCTCCTCTTACTACTATTATTACTATTTCCTCAAAATCAATTGAAAATAAAAGTAAAATGACCTTGCCCCTAACATTAAAAAAGAAAAAAAGATAAAGATAAAAGATAAAACTGAAGTCAAAATATAAATATGAAATATAAAAGTCAACATACATGTAATGCTTTCAATAAAGTTGAAGTTATCTAATATACAGAACAAAATACTGGAATAGTGTTAGGCATATAGTGATTTCAGTTTTTTTATACATAATAGACTGGAAACTTGAAAGCAACCAATGCTTACTGAAGAGTATATATTTGATTGCTTAATAAACCAAGAGAATGTGGGATCGGCGCCGGCCCTGCAACCTAGTGCAGTGCACATATCTAAAAAATCCTGCAACGACTTCACTGCTAATAGAATAAGCAGCCCAAAGGTTATTATATTACAATCTTCAAAAACTTGAATATATATATAATTAGTATGTGCAGCTGACCAATATAATTAATAACTAAAATATACACATTGGCAGCCTCCAAAGTCAGAAGTCAGAACTGATACTACATGTTATTCTTATAATTCAAGAAACAGAATCTAGGATATATATTAATTTTATGTACAGGGCCGGTGTCAACATAAAGAGAAGTCATCTCTCCTCATAGTGCACGTATATGTCTATATATATAGGCACACAACTTCTGTTATACATCATTGTCATTGACAGGAAGAGAGTAGTCGTTTAACTGCACAACAAAATTGAGAGAATCACCATAGAGAGAGAGAGAGAGAGAGAGGTTTTCAGGTATTGGAATTGCAGGATGAATTGTCTTGTGGTTTGTCAGTCTCGCGTGTGGGTAGTGACCCTTGTGTTCTACACATGCATTTTGATCCCATTGATGCAACTGAAGAGGGCACTTGCAAGCATGTTTGGTCTCATGGTTTTCTTCTCTTATGACAGCATAGGTATAGCCAAGGAGATGGAGTTCCCAAAAATTCCTTCTCTGCCCGTGGCCAGGTTCGAGGATTTACGGAGCCATTCTTTTGTAGGAGGAGATGGAAAGACACAGGAGATTTGCTCTATTTGCTTGGTGGAGTTTGAGGGGGAAGATGCAGTGAGCAAGCTGGGCAGATGTGGGCATGTGTTCCATGCCAAATGCATTGAGCAATGGCTAGATCGCAATCAATTCTCTTGCCCACTTTGTAGGTCATTTTTATTTTCTCAATATCATATTCATACCGAGAAATAGATCTTATTTTGTAATTTGATTTTGTTAGAGGAAACCAGTCTCAGCCTCATCCATATATAATAGCCCCTCGAGGTTGTTATTGTTTGTTAGTTGTATTATTCAGTTTTGTAATTGTATCACGAAAATGAAAGCCATTTTGGAATATTGGAGTCTCAAAAATGTTTTTCTATACATGTATGTTTAGATGAAAGGTAAGATGAGATAAGAGAAAAATAAAAAAGAGAAGGAAAAAGCAATCTAAATCCTTGTTTTAAATTATTGTTTCTCTTTAAATTGGGGTGAAGGGAAAGAAATAATTTATTTTAAATTAAATAAAAAAACTGTCATTTTTTATTTCTTATATTTTAATTTTAACTCCTAAATAAAAATATAGAACTCTCTTCTTTCTTGCACTTGAATATTCAAAAAATAAATTATGTTTAGTAATAATACATTTTTTTTTATAAATTTTGCTAAGGTCACTTTTTTAAAAAATCAAAATAAAAAGTTTTAAATAAAAAGATAATTTTTTTAATTTTCAATGTATTAAATATTTTATTTTATTAAAAATGTCATCTTTTGACTTTCTTAATAAGTGTTTTTAATTAAAAAAATTATTATATATGTAGTTATCTATAGTTAATACATGTGATTATTAATATTTATAAAAAGTAAGTATCTTTTATTATTATCTTTTCTATAAAAAAAAAAGATTGAAAATTTAACTAATAAAAGAAGTTTGTAACCCAATTAATTATTTACCCATTTCACAAATACAATTTATTTATTAAAAAAACAAAATAAAAATTGACATGGGAAAGCACAAAAATAAAAAAAGGTAGATGGGGGAAGCAACATAAGTTAGTTAGAGAAGTGGGAAGTGACAAGATCGAAATTTACCGAGTCAAGAAGCAAACTAGGCTTGGCATTTGGCGCGGATTGGATTGCAGCAGATCATCGAAACCAAACCACCATCATTATTCATCAATCTATCTGAATCTGGTTGGAAATGGAAATGGAAATGACGGAGGATAGTGGGAATGGCAATCATCAAAAGTTGGGAATGTGGGAGAATTTTCTCCGAAACCATCACGATAACTTCAAATCCCTTTTCCACCGAAACAAGCCTTCTTCTTCTTCTTCATCTTCTTCCGCCCACGCAGACGATGGCTCCGCCAATTCCCCCAAACCCATCCCTCAGCTCTCTCCTCTCGCCAACTCCGTCGTCTCTCGCTGCTCCAAGTACTCCCTCCCTTCACTCTCTCATTTCAAATCAACGCATGTCGTTTTCAATTTTTTTTTTTAAATTTTTTGTTAATAATTTCGTAGGATCCTTGGAGTCTCCACACAAGAATTGCAGCACGCCTTCGATTCGGAGCTCCCCGTCGGCGTCAAAGAGCTTCTCACATACGCTAGAAACCTATTGGAGTTTTGTTCGTATAAGACACTTCACAAATTGAGTACAACTCCCGATTATCTTAGCGATAAGGAATTCCGTCGTTTGACCTATGACATGATGCTTGCCTGGGAGGCACCTAGCGTCGAAAGTGATAATGTGAGTGAGACTTATTCAATTCCACATTGTGTTTCACAAATTAATCTTCTTCTAAGTGTAATGATGTTTCATGCATAAGACTAAGAGTGATAATTGCAGGAAACTCCTACTTGCAGTAAAGATGAAACTGGGGATGAGGATGAGGGCTCATTGTTTTATTCAACTTCCACAAATATGGCACTTCAGGTTCTACTTGCTTCCACTAATCCCATCCTATTGAATTGAATGAATACACAGTCCTTTAAATATTAACTTGTGCTATTATGCAATTAGGTCGATGACAAAAAGACAGTTGGTCTAGAGGCTTTCTCACGGATAGCTCCTGTGTGTGTTCCCATTGCTGATATAATAACTGTCCACAATCTCTTTGATGCGCTCACCACTTCTTCCGCACATCGACTTCATTTTCTTGTTTATGACAAATACATAAGATACCTCGATAAGTATGATTGTTTTCCTTCGACACTGTTACTTGCATGAACTCGGTTACTGTTACTTTTACAATTGCTTTTTATCTCTAACTTCAGTGATCTGCATTGTTTGTATACTTTCTAACGGTAAGTTACATGCAGAGTTATTAAGAATTCTAAACATGTGCTGGCCACTTCTGTTGGAAATCTTCAGCTTGCTGAAGACGAGATTGTCCTTGATGTTGATGGGACAATTCCAACTCTACCAGTTCTCCAACATATTGGAATCTCTGCTTGGCCTGGTGAGTCATTCTATCCTAATAGTGAAAATAGATTATATACATTGAAGTGGTCTAGTTGTCCCTGTTGATTATAGACCGTCACTCATCCACTGAGTGATAAAGGATGATAAAGGATTCCCATAGCTTGCATAGGTGGCTAGTAGCTCCCATTTTGCTCTTTCTGTGCTAGCGTTCAGGTAGGATGAATTCAAAAAAACTAATTCACTCACCTAAATTATGGTTCTTTTTCTACTTCTTGTTATTGTTGTTGTTATTTACAAAATATAACTTAAATTTGCTTTCACCAAGCCTTTTACTGCACTTTAAATGCACAAGCAAGCTGAATATCACGAAAAGCTTTTCATTGTAGATTAGTGTTCACTATTAAACACAATCCTACTGGAATTTTTGAGCGACTAAAAGCCCAATTGATCACAGAGGGCTGCACTCAAATATTTGAAGTAAATTATTTCTAGATCATTCCAGCAGTTACGGTGGCTTTTATTCTTTGCTGTAGTTAAAGGGTGACCTTTATACTGGTTAGATATAAAGAAAGGTATTTTGCATGAGGAATTACACGGAATAATCTCCTGGATTTGTTGCTCAAGGGAAGTCTAGGAAGTTTATTCAATTAAGTCTTTTTATGGCCCTAAGCAATATCTTAGAAGCTGGTTTGATGAATCCAGCAAATTGGAGTAATTGTGGAATGAAGTAAACTATTGTTGATCACACTGTGTTAACCTTTTCTTTCTGCTTTATGTCTGAACAATGTAGTAACTAACTTACTAGGAGCCCATATTCATTTGGTTGACTAATAATCTTTACTAAGTTTTCCGCTTCACATAGTGCTACTTCAAATTTCTGACCTTTGTAGGGCGGTTGACCCTGACCAATTATGCTCTCTACTTTGAGTCACTTGGAGTTGGTGTGTATGAGAAAGCTGTTCGATATGATCTGGGCACAGACATGAAACAGGTCATAAAGCCTGACTTGACTGGACCCCTCGGTGCTCGCCTTTTTGATAAAGCTGTGATGTATAAGTCAACTTCTGTGTACGTTATCTGTTGACAAATATCATATGTGACTTGTCTATATATTTAACTTGCTTTCCACTTCAAATTTTATGATTTTTCATAATGTATTGACAGAGCAGAGCCTGTTTATTTTGAATTCCCTGAATTTAAAGCAAACTTGCGTCGTGATTATTGGTTGGACATTAGTCTGGAGATCCTGCGTGCACACAAGTTTATCAGGAAATACTACCTTAAAGAGGCACAGAAATCAGAAGTACTTTCCAGGGCTATTCTGGGCATTTTCCGCTATCGTGCAGTTAGAGAGGCTTTCCAGTTTTTCTCATCCCACTATAAAACTTTACTTTCTTTTAACCTAGCTGAAACTCTTCCACGGGGAGATATGATCTTGGAAACCCTGTCAAATAGCTTAACAAATTTGACTGCTGTTTCTGGTAAACGTGATATTCCTGGGACTGTAGATACAAAAAGGCAACGGGCAGTGTCTCCAGCATCAGTTGTGGCACTTTCCTGTCTTGGATTCAAATCAAAAAAGGTGGCTGATATTTATGAAGGAACAACTGTTGTTGGTGATATCCGAGTTGGTGAGATAAATCCCTTGGAAGTGGCAGTGAAACAGTCCCTTCGTGACACTGGAAAAGCTGAAGCTGCACAGGCAACCGTGGACCAAGTGAAGGTTGAAGGCATTGATACAAATGTTGCAGTAATGAAGGTTCATTATAATTTCCATTCCATAATCATTTTAATTTTTTGGAAAAAATAAATCAGAATTCCATTTGATCATGGAAATTATAGTAAAGCAAAGAGGGTTAAAAATGGGAAAGTAAAAACAAATTTTTGTCATAAATTTATAATATGCTGTAAAAACAAACTAGAACTACATATGCTCCTTCAGCACCATAAAACACTAATGGGCTGGATTCTACATGAGTACATAAAGTAAACCTATTTTTTTCATAGTATCATTGTTCTCTGCTGTGTACATCTAAGCTCAATATAAATATTTTGCTTCATACTTATAATGTATTTCAATTTTCATCCCAAAATATAGCTCATTGGATTAGGATATCCATTGAGTGGCTTAGCCCCTCTCAAACTCAAATTATAAGGTTTCCTCAAGAGGATGAGGGAAAAATAAAAGGAGTCTGTGCTTTTAGTTATATGGTATGGATAATTCTTTTAACTCCTTGTAGGAACTACTGTTCCCGGTCATTGAATCTGCTAACCGACTACAGCTTTTGGCCTCATGGAAAGACTTCTACAGATCAACAGCCTTTTTGCTACTCACCTGTTATATGATTCTAAGGTAATTATTTTATTGGAAATTAGCATATGACTAGGCGACCACATTAATGTCAGTTACTCCATTTTATATTTACTGTTTCAAATTGGTTGATTTTCACATAAATATCAATGTCACCATCATTTAACAAATCTTGTGCTGTTGAAAATTCTTCCATTTTCGTTTGAAAATATATTTACTGTATTCAACAATAGGTATCTTTGATTCTCAACACTATAGCATTCTGATTTAGACATGAATTTCTTTAATTTTGAACATTTTAAAAGGCTTTTGTGTTGGTTCTTACCTCAACTCTTGTCCCATCAATGTTGTATAATCATATAACTGTTGAGAGAGAGAAAGAAAAAGAAAGACATATGCTGAACCGTGTGTTTCAACTACACAACGGAGATTGAATATATATTCAATAAGTAATAAATAATTACACAATATACATGATGTGGGACTAACAACTGTACTACTAATTTACACCTAATTACATATATTTCCAACACTCCTCCTCAAGCTGGAGCATATAAATCATATGCACCAAGCTTGTTACATAAATAACTTATTCGTGGACCTCTCAGGGACTTGGTGAAGACATCTGCTAGCTGATCATTTGAGTTGACAAAGTTTGTGATGATGTCTCCTGATAGAATCTTTTCCCTGATGAAATGACAATCGACCTCGATATGTTTGGTCCTTTCATGGAACACTGGATTGGAAGTTATATGCAAAGCAGCTTGATTGTCACATATGAGTGTCATTTTCATAACCTCACCAAATTGAAATTCTTTGAGGAGTTGTTTCAACCAAGTGAGTTCACAAGTGACTGAGGCCATAGCTCGATATTCTGCTTCAGCACTAGATCTTGCAACAACATTTTGCTTCTTACTTTTTCAGGAAACTAAGTTGCCTCCAATGAGTACACAATACCCAGAAGTGGATCGTCTGTCAGTAGGAGAACCTGCCCAGTCAGCATCTGAGTATCCAACGACCTGAGTATGTCCCTTATCTTCATAGATGAGACCTCTTCCGGGAGCTCCCTTAATGTATTTGAGGATTCGTATCACTGCATCCCAGTGGTCCTCACAAGGAGAGTTTAGGAATTGACTAACCACACTGACTGCAAAAGAGATGTCAGGCCGAGTAACAGTGAGGTAGTTTAACTTCCCAACTAATCTCCTATACTTTCCCGGATCCGATAGAGGCTCCCCCTGATTTGGTAGGAGTTTGACATTTGGATCCATGGGAGTATCAACTGGCTTGGCATTCAACAATCCTGTTTCTTCAAGGATATCCATAGCATACTTTCTTTGAGACACTACTATACCATCCTTGGATTGAGCTACCTCAACCCCCAAGAAATATCGTAGTTTACCCAAGTCTTTGGTCTGAAAGTGAAAAGAGAGATGTTGTTTTAACTCACATATGCCATGGTGGTCACTTCCAGTGATGACTATGTCGTCAACATACACAACTAGATAAATGCAGCCTTGGGCTGTGTGGCGATAAAACACAGAGTGATCTGCTTCACTTCGAATCATACCAAATTGCTAAATCACAGTGCTGAATCGTCCGAACCAAGCTCTAGGAGACTGTTTGAGACCATAAAGAGACCTGTGGAGACGACATACCAGGCTAGAAGACTCCCCCTGAGCAACAAATCCAGAAGGTTGCTCCATATATACCTCTTCTTCTAGATCACCATGCAGGAATGCATTTTTAATATCAAGTTGATGAAGAGGCCAGTGTCGAATGGCAGCAATGGACAAAAACAACCGGACAGAAGCCATTTTAGCCACAGGAGAGAAGGTATCCCCATAATCTAAGCCAAAAATTTGTGTATACCCTTTCGCCACAAGACGGGCTTTGAGACGATCAATTTTACCATCAGGACCCATCTTGACTGTATAAAGCCACCGACAACCAACAACAGATTTCCCAGGAGGAAGAGTAACCAGTTCCCAAGTACCCTGTTGTGAAGCGCACTCATTTCATCAATCATTGCTTGTCTCCATCCAGGGATGGGACAAGGCATCACCGGAGATTTAGGGATGGAAACAGAAGACAAGGAAGAAAGACAAGCAAAGTGCAAAGAAGAAAGGCGGTGATAACTTAAAGCAATATAATGAGGAGAAGGATTACGAGTAGACCGGATACCTTTTCGCAGGGGCAATGGGAAGATCGAGTCGTCGACAAAGTCTGGGGCCGGTAAATGAGTTGGTTCGGAGAAGAGTCCGCAATGACCTCGCAGCGGTATCCGGAGGAGGAGGACACGGGGTACAAGAGGTTGTGGTCGGCGGTGATAAGTGTGGAAGAAACGATCGGTGGTGCTTTGGGGATCCGTATGGGTAGAGGGTGGGGCGGTTCAGACTCGACAGTGACAGGGACAAGAGGAACCGGAAGGAACGTAGAGATTGACTCGGGAGGCGAAGGAGACGACTCAAAGAAGGGTACAGACTCGAAGAAAGTAACATCAGCCGAGATAAGGTAACGTCGTAGAGTAGGAGAATAACAACGATAACCTTTTTGGGACCGAGTGTAACCAAGGAAGACACATTTGAGGGATCGGACTGTAAGTTTGTCTAGACCAGGAGAGAGATTATGGACAAAACAAGTGGACCCGAAGACATGAGGCGGAAGAGAATGAACAGGCTGATGTGGAAACAAGACAGAATGAGGGACCCGGTTATCAAACACAGAGGATGGCATGCGATTAATAAGGTAGCATGCAGTAAGGACAGCATCACCCCAAAAACGAAAGGGAACCTGACTATGGAGTAAGAGGGTCCGAGTTGTTTCAATAAGGTGTCTATTTTTACGTTCGCCTACCCCATTTTGTTGAGGTGTATGGGCACAAGATGTTTGGTGAAGAATGCCATGAGAAGCCATAAAAGTCTGAAATTGATGAGATAAGTATTCACTAGCATTATCACTGCGCAGAGTACGAATAGGAACACCAAATTGAGTTTTAATTTCTTGATAAAACTTTTGAAATATGGAGAATAACTCAGACCTGTTTTGCATTAAAAATAACCAAGTACATCGAGAGTAATCATCAATAAAGGTAACAAAATACTTGGACCCTAAAGTAGAAATAGTACGACTAGGACCCCATACATCAGAATGAACTAAGGTAAAAGGAGACGCAGCTTGAGTACCAAAACGATCAGGAAACGGACTACGGGTGTGTTTCCCTAACTGACATGACTCACAAGGAAGACTCGATAACTTGGAGAGGCTCGGCACCATTCTCTGTAGTTTGGCAAGGCTAGGATGACCCAACTGAGCATGGATGGTAAGAGGGGAATCGTGGCAGAGCAAACATGAGAAGGGTTGGAGAGTTGGTAGAGGCCATGGGACTCATATCCGGTGCCAATCATCCGTCCCGAACTCCGGTCCGCAGACAGAATCTTTAGTGAAAGTAATGGAACAATCAAGAGAACGGGTTAAACGACTAATAGAAAGTAAATTAAAAGGACACCCAGGAATATAGAGAACCGAATCAACAGTGAGGGAAGGTAGGGGATTAGCAGTGCCAATCCCTTGAGATTGTGTCTCGAGAACCATTAGTCAAGTAACCATAGGCAAATAACGTAAGTAGAGAGTTGAGAAAACAAAGCCTTATTACCATAAATGTAGTCGGATGCACCAGAATCAAGAACCCAAGGGCCAAGAGATGGTGACTGAGAGAGACAAGCATAGGAATTACCGGTGTGCGCAACAGAAACAGTGGAACCAGAGGACTGACGCTGCTCAAACCACTTCAGAAATTCTGCATAATCAGCCGGAGAGGCTCTAGGTGGTTCAGAAGGCTCAAGAGTGTCTGGTGGAGTAGACTGTGCAACATTAGCAGTACGGGAAAGACGGCCATGTAAAGTTCAACATTTATCAATGGTGTGACCCAGGCGATGACAATGATCACATTTCGGACGAGGTTTGGAACCTGAGTGACCTCCACGGGAACGGCCACGACTGTTGGTCTGAGAGGCAAGGGCAGATGTGTCACCGGTGATGGGAGCAACAAGAGAATCAGTACTGTGCTTAGCTGGAACCCGAAGCAAGGTAGAACACGTCACAGAAAGAGTGGGAACAGTAGGAGATCCCAAAATCTGATCACGGATGGTGGAGTAATCCGCAGGTAAACCATAAAGGCCCAAAAGCATGAAGAAGGTGTTCCGTTGTTCAAGTTCCTTCGCCGGGGTATCTGCTGGAGGCAACAGTTCATTGAAATCGTGGAGAGCACCATGAAGTCTGCCCAAGTAGGTAGACATAGAGCCATCAAACCTCCTCGGGGCAATAAGACTCATAAGATCATGACAAACCCCATACAATCGCTGAGTATCATTGGTGTAGAGGACCTTGGCCTGCGCCACACCTGATTCACAGTCAAATGAGCCCGAAAAATCTGCTTCAAAGAGGAGTGGATGGTGGACTTAAGCACACTGCACAACTGAGCATCAATCTTTTTCCACTGGGACGGTCGGCTTCAGGCACAGAATCAACCTTGGTAGTGAGATGATTCTCGTACCCTTGACCGGTAAGCCAAAGTTTGACGTCGGAGGCCCAAGAATCATAATTAGTGCCATTTAATTTGTCAGTGGAGAGATGGGCACTGATATAATTACTGAAAACACCAGGTTCTACCTTCGGAGCATCTGTAGGACTCAAGGAAGCCATGGATTAGATGACAAATAACCCAAAAACGCAATGAACAGTACCTGAAACGTATACGGAAGGTGTACGACACGTCTTATGGGTGCGGTTGGGGAAGTGGAGGACTGGGCTCAACAGAGGAGAGGCCGGCGACCACGGTGGGACGAACGGCGGCCGGAAAGAAGGCCTGACGCGCCGTCACCTGCGGCCGGAGTGAAGCCCGTGGGTGCGAAACGCAGCCCATTGTACTCGCGCATGTGGGCGCGTGGATGGGCGGCTGGGCCTGTACTTCGGGGATCAGGCCGAGCAGAGGGAGGCGCTCCGAGCGGTGGTGGTGGTGGCCGGAAAGGACGTCGGCGGTGGAGATCCAGTACCCGGAGTGATGACATGGGTTGCCGGAAAAAAATTTGGCACCGGGGGACAGTGGGTCCTCCGGGTAGGCACGGTTCTAGGATTTGCCTTTCTCTAGGCTCTAGATACCATGTTGAGAGAGAGAAAGAAAAAGAAAGACATATACTGAACCGTGTGTTTCAACTACACAACGGAGACTGAATATATATTCAATAAGTAATAAATAATTACACAATATACATGATGTGGGACTAACAACTGTACTACTAATTTACACCTAATTACATATATTTCCAACAATAACAACTACTTGGTCTCAATCCTTAAGCTATCATGTAAGACCCAAGAGTGGTTTCCTTAATCTCTTAGCATTTTCCCCACATATAAATGGACAAAGCTCAAGTTCATCACTATTTGGTGTTGAAATTCAACATTTACTGATTATTGAGGTTTAACTGTAAATTACTCAAGATCACATAGTCAAAGAGACTAAAAAAAAAAGGGAAAGAAAGAAATCAATGTGCAAGGATATTAATCATGGACCAAAGAGTAGTTTTTATATTCACTGACATGTATTGCATCTCTTTCTCTCCAATGCTTGACATCCTCATCAAGCCCATAAATCTTCTTGATCCTGTCTTTATTCCATGTGGTTTTTTTGTTGGTAAGCCCATCTCAAGCGAAATCCACCATGTTTCTGACACCATTCTGCATACTATTGTCATCTCTGTACTTCAACAAGAAGTTGAGGATGTTAAATCTCAAATCTGGAATTAAGGGTGAATTTAATATACTGCATTACTTTAGTTTTATTGAAAAAATTAACTGCCACCAGGATCAGACAATGATGACTGTTAATAAATGATATTCTTGTGTTAAAGTTGGCTTCCATGGATTGGATGAATAAAGCAGTTAGTTAACACTGATGTACAGGGGGTGGATCCAGTACTTATTGCCAACCATTTTTGTGTTCATTGCAATTCTCATGCTCTGGCGTAGACATTTCAGAAGGGGAAGATCATTAGAAGCCTTCAGAGTAACACCTCCCCTAAATCGAAATGCAGTAGAACAACTGCTGACATTACAAGAAGCCATTACACAGTTCGAATCACTTATTCAAGCTGGAAATATTACTCTCCTAAAAATAAGAGCTCTTCTACTTGCTATATTACCACAGGTGAGTATCCTGGTCATGGTCTATTTCTGCGAAGAAAAATTAAAATGTTGTGCATACTGTTAGGCCAAAATATCTTACTTTAATATGCATGCAATAACTTGTGGGGTAATATAATGAGGTTTGTTCTGCATTTCGTTAATGCACTTTCCACTTTGAATGAAGTATACATGTTATTTGAACCATAAATTAAGGGTGTTGCTGTTAGCACTCCCAATTGTCTTTATACACTCCTCATTAGCCACTCATGATTTTTAAAAAGAGAAACTAAAATTTTGATTTTTTAGTAGGGAGGGTGAATAGGCATCTTAGAGTGCCAATAGTCTCACCCATAAATTAAAAGCACTTCGATAACTGTTGGAATTTTTTTTTAATCGGACAAAATTTATTAAGAAGAGGAATGAAGGACTAGGAAGAGGGGGAGGATAAGACATGCTCTTGAAGAAATGCAAATAAACACTGAAAAATTAATCAAGCTCATCAGCGCAAAGTAGTTCAGCAATCCCTTTGCATAGCAGAGTTTCTTAAAGAAACCATGAGAAGAATGCCAAAGAGAGTCTAAAGAAACAATCTTATCTTTGAAAAATTTAAAGGCAACCAAAAGTTGCCTTTGAGATACGGTATTCTGCTCTACCAAACACAAATTATCAGCATAAAGAACACATTGCCACAGGTTTTTACCGCCTTACTGCTGCCAACACCTGACCTAATCAGTTTCCTTCAACCCCGAACTTCAGGCTTGTTTGGTATCCTAGAAGAGAAAGGAATGGAAAGGAAGATGTTAATACCTAGAGAATGAAAGGGAGATAGAAAGGAGAAGAGCTAGTCTTCATCTTGTTTGGTATTAGCAAAGAGAAAAGAAAGGAAAAGTAATAAAAAAAATTGTTTTATTTTTTGTTAAATAAAATGATGGACTTCAGCATAGTTGGAGCCCTGGATTTCAACCATTGAGAAACTACATCTCAATCTTAATGCATCGTAATGTGTAAAATAACTGCAAATTATTAGCTGTCCCATACCTGACATATTGTTTGTTGACTGAAATAAGTTTTTAACCATATAATTGATGTCATCCTTTGTAGCATTACTAATATGCTATTTTGTAAAATATCTGCTGATTGAAATATATTGTAAGTTGTATGATTTAAAACAAATTGATTCAGTCAGTTTATTGGAACGCAAGTTTCCACAAGAAGAGTTCTTAGGGAATCTTTTCTGAAGTTTTGCATTTGTCCTGCAGGCTACAGAGAAGGTTGCACTATTTCTGGTTTTCATAGCGGCAGTGTTTGCTTTTGTTCCTCCAAAATACATTTTTTTGGTGGTATTCATTGAGTGTTACACGAGGGAGATGCCATGTAGGAAAGAAAGTAGTGATAGATGGGTAAGGCGGATTAGAGAATGGTGGGTCAGAATACCAGCTGCTCCTGTCCAGCTCATTAAGCCTGATGATGACTGCAAGAAAAGAAAATGATATAGTGCGTTACTAATTCAATTATAATATGATAACAGCAAAGGTTGACATTATTTTCCGGTTAACCATCATTCATTAACCGCATATTCTGATTTATTTATTCTTTTGTCTATTCTTTAAGCGTGAAATCATTTTGCATTGGCAGCAAAGTTGTATATTCTCTTTCCTCTTTTGTGCTTCCCCCTTCTTCTTATTAAACCCGAGGTAATAATGGCGGGTTTGACTGATATGTGTTTCTATCATCTTGGTCTGGACTTTCAAGTTTCATCCAATGCACCCGATAAATAACCTGTAATAACAGGTTTTTTTCCCCTTCTCCTGCCACCAAGCAGTGACGGCTGGTTCAACCCTGCACACCATGGCCACCATACACTGACCGTCGTTCGACCATGTACACCCACCGTCTCTAGCCACCTACGCCAGCCACCACTACATCCCATCTCAACACCCACGCTGGCGTTGGAAACCCTAATTGCCAGAATGTTCGACCACTTAAATCTCTTTGCCTTTGCCAACCACAACCACTGCCTCTACCAATTGCATACGATCCCAGCCACCCACACCGGTCACCATCGCGTCCTACCTCGCCACCCAAGTTGGCACTGGAAAACCTTAATCGTTAGAACGCCCAATCACCCAAATCTCTCCACCTCTGCCAACCATGACCATTGCCTCTACCAATCGCACGTGGCCCAAGCCACACCATCCCAACCAAACCCCAAACCACCTACTTGCAACCACCACTGACGCTGGCCATTGTGAATCCAGCACTGTCCCTTGTTTCTTCGCTTGAAACCCGTCGACTGCTAAGACACATCTGTACTGCAACCTATCTAATGTCCAGACATTACTTAGAATCGTCTCGCCCCTCTCCAAAAATCTATGCAACCCAGTCATTGTCTAGAAGCCACCTAGAATCATCCCACCTTAGCAGTGTTGTTCACGGCCTCTACTGCCACTTAGTGACGCGATGGTCAGATCTAATCTAGTTATTGTGGCTCTGAACCAAACAAGTTTAGAGACGGTGTGAGTGGCTCTGATCCACCTCTCTATGTTAGACCTACTACCTGATGTGGCTGTGAACAATTCACACCATTCATCTAATTTGCACATAATCCAACACAATCCAATGGCTAATTTAAAGGATTCATTGGATGGATTAATTAAACGGCACCTTGGGTAACACTAGATGTCTTTCAATGTTGCATTGTTGAGTCTATGATTTTCTATAATTATTATAGAAGATAACTTCTTTCTATCAACTGTTTTCATTGTATTTTAAGAAGGGAGGTTTTTAAACCCTAATATGAGATATCAGTGTAAATAGCTAGTTTAAGGTACAAAATTGTAATTAATATCTATCAAATATAGAAAATATAGTGGCTAGCCTTGTAATTTTGTTGGATATACATTAAACCCCCCCACCCCCCCCCCCCCAAAAAAATATAATAACAGGGGAAAAAGAAAACCTCGAGAAAATGAGGTGGAGTGTGGAGTGCAAGTCGCACCGACCAAATTTTATTAGAATATAGTGTGTGGGTTAGAAATTCTTTGAAAGTCTTGTACGGCACCATGTGGTTTCGTACTAATTTCTAAATCTAAGGTGATAAAAGGAATGATTTGGGTGTTGGAAGCTCTTATTATTGTATTTGTCATATTACGGAAATATGCCTCATGAATTTTGACAAGATTATGAAGTATTCCAACAGAACAAGCTTCTTCTCATCGTCGTTTTCTTGATCTACAAAGAGTGATTTCAATAGCGTTTAAAATTTGGAAAAATGGGCTTAGATTGAGTGATTTAGTAGATATAATATTTTTCCCCTTTGATTATATTGCAATTACGCCAGACATAACCAAAGAACTCCTGATTACATACTATCACAGATTCACATTATAATAACAGCGAGTTTGATGACAACATGACATGCAGTTAATAGGGCGGAGCAAAGGGATTTTTTTTAAGGCTATGCTATGGAATTACTAAGCGCTAGTGTTGGCCATTAGATTCATAGTTTTTTTAATGCAATTAACAAGGTAATGTCATTATCACTCTCAATTGCGTATTCAGATTCCTCATTAATCAATCATAATTTTATAAAATATAGTTAATTAATAAAAAATATAGATAGATAATTTGAAGTGTCAATAACATTACCTTTAACAAAATTATTAGTCATTTAAATTTGGCCTATTGATTTTTCTTCATGAAACACTCGAGCGCCTGGAAATATAGCAAAATCCTTTTTTTCAAGGGGGCCAAAGGAAAAAACACATTAAGTGGGGGAATAACTTTATTTTTTTCTTAAAAGAAATACATGTACTAGTATCATTTTTTAAAAAATTGGGACATGAAACCCCCCCCAAAGAAAAAAACCTTAACAACCCTCCGCCTTTACATATTTCCTCTGAGGCATGGGAAGGAGTATCGATACTGGGTATATACCAGGTAGGAGTACGTGCCGGAAGTAGGTATCCAATTTTTTTTTTGAATTTAGAGCTTGGGTACAGCTCCAGTACGATTGGATACGACTCTGGTGAGGCTTGGGTACGACATCGCATGCTGTTCTGCACAGCGGCTCCCGTTTTCCGGTCGTTCCCTGTGTAGAGTCCTCCGATGAGGCTTTTCCGATGACACCCAGTCATCACCACCTCCATTCGTCTGCTCCTACCCACTATTTGGCTCTGTCGCCGTCATTGCTATGGTTGCTGTTTTCCAGTCGTTCCCTGCGCAAAGTCCTCCGACGAAGCTTTTCCAATGACACTCAGTCGTCACCACCTCCATTCGTCTGCTCCTAGCCACTATTTGACTTCGTAGCCGTCACTGTCATGATTGCCAATAGATGAAGTGTGATATAAAAAATGAAAAAGCAGAGACAGAGGAAAACAAAAAAGGAGAGAGAGAATAAGAAACAATATTTGGTTTAAAAGAAAAATAAAAATACAAAATTCAAGAGTTTGGACCACTAATTAAAACAAACAACTAGCATTTTTTCTCTAATACGCAGGCACGCACAAATAAATGTAACTTTAAGTATACTGTGATCTTTTAAAATGAATTAATTTACTCATTTATTTAGACTCTACTAATAAATTATTTGACATGAATAAAATATTTGACTTTAAAATATTAATATTTAAATATTTATAATGTTTTGTTATGTGAAAAATATATTTTATATTATTATTAATAATTGATCATAGTATAAATGGTTGCAAATATGCAACTAGAATAACTAAATATGATTATCTCCTTTAGGCTTATGTGATTATATTACAAAATAAAAAAGCAAGAGAAGGGAATGCAAATTTCTTTTTATGTTTTATGATAAAATTTGTGTTTTAATTTTTATGTTATGTTGTCATATTTTATTGTGTGAGATTTTAATTTATTTTATATATATATATATATATATATATAATTTGTTTTATATATACATATGACGTACCTTAATTTTTTAAAAAAATTTGTACCCTGTGCCCATATCCGTACCATACCTATACCCGTGCATCGTAGCATATTTCTCAATTGTACAAAAAAAACATTTAAATAAAGGGAATTGATTATTTACACACAAAAAAGAAGGTATGCCGAAATTCCTTCTGTTTGCAAAAGCCTTTCTTTAACTCCTGTATCCCTGTCAGAACACCCTGAAGATCCAACTTGCACAAACTCTGAAATCCTCTTCAGCACTAAGAAAGTAAATACAAGAGGAAATGCTGATACATTACGGTATGATCCACCTAATTCTCATTCACACATTTTCTGGCCAGAACTCCCTGAAGAAAGCCCGCTCAAATTCCTTCTCCTGCATCTTCTTTTCAAACTCCTGCATCTTTTTCATCCGTTTAGAAAGTGCTTTGGTTTTCTTTTGAAACAAATGTTCCTGAAATTAATTTAAGTCAATGAAAAGCAGGAAATCATATACAGTAAAAAAAAAGTAATGGTGAGTTATATAGAAAATAAATACGCCCTAGTAACTTAAGTCTATGTCAAAATGGCTAAAAATAAAAATGCGTATAACTCATTATTAATTATAAAATCCACCAATAAGGCTTCTCCCCTGCATCATTGTTCAATATGATCCTGTCTCACTGATTCAACACTCTATCACAGTAGCACACAAAATTTGCTACTCTGTTAGAAGTTACTATTTTCTTCTATACCTGCTTGCTGTTTCCTTCCTCTCATTTTTTATTTTTGCAGTTTTCAGCATTTCTTGTTAGTTTGAAGCCAAGAGGAAGAAGCTTGACAAAATAATCCTCCAGTAGAACTTAAATGTGCAAATTCTCAAATTAAATTCTGACTACCATGAGAATGACAGATGTTGAAAAACAATTGAATTTTAGGAAAAGGGGGGGGGGGCTAGAGTGACGTGAGACAAAGAGAATACAATATTTCACTAATTATTCAGAATGGTTCTGTTCAATACATAAGCTGACTCTATACCTTCATTATTTTATAATAATAATACAATGATTATATAAAGATAAAAATGCTCATTATTTTGGGTGTGCTACGAGTAGCTAATTACTTAAATTATAAGAGTTTCCTAATTACTAAATACTATATTATATTTCTTAAACTTCCCACCAAATTCAATAAAATAAAACAAGGAGCTTGAAAAATCAATCCATTTCAATAAATAAAAAAAAGAAAAACTAAGGCGACTAGCACTACCTTAAATAACAAAACCGTTGGCAACCATTGTAACCATCCAATTCGAAATGAAAAAATTAGTACCATTTTGCAAAGTTATGTTATACTTCTAGAATATGTCCCCAAGCCAAAGTCCTTCTACCATTATAAAATTATTCAGATGAATTAATTTTTAATATATTATGCATTGATGAGAACAGAGAAAGGGTATACAAATCCTAGGTGATGATCCAAAAGCAAGCCTTAAGAAAAAAAATTACCTGCTGATTGTTCCCTTTAGATGCATCACTATGATCAGGTTTCACAGCATTTTTCTTCACTTTATCCGCTCCCAAACCTCGTTTGTTATTCTTCACATAAGTTTCCACAGGCTCTAATCTACCCTGTTTCCATAATAATTTTATTTATCAGAATTACTGCAAGAAAATTCCAAATACCTTTTTATTTAATAATCAAAATAGACTACAATTATGGAGATGAGAGAAGTACTGAAAGAGGAGCTTAACAGTTACTATTGGAATTGGGATGATAAAACAAGCATAAATTTATTCTCATCAGTTATGCTTAGGCCATCCATCATTTATTATACCTTTAAATCCTGTTTAACATAATACTAATTTAAATTGTAAAGCAAATAGACCTCACAAGTCACAATCTCTAACATACACACTGAAAGTGATGGCGTGTCAAAAAGGAAAAAGGACTGTCCAGCAGGCAATCTACATTTTAGAATTTAGCGAGTTTAACACATAATACATCACATAATTTTTTTCCTTAAATATGAAAATGCCCCTTTTAAATTATGAAGAAAAAGAATGGCATGAAGTAACAGAATGGTTGAAAGTTATGATTTCAAGATTTACAATAAAGTTTTTTGACTGCTGATTCCATCTTGCAGTGAAGAAGAAAAGAAGGTAAGAAACAAAACCTGCTCAGAGATCCCAAGACCAGTCCCTTCTTTCCAACCATGCTTCTTCAATAGCTGCAAAAAACACCATCCCAAATTATATTTACATGAGCCAAGAGAAAAGGAATGATAAAAATAAATAAATAAAATAAAATAAAATCACAGTACATAACGAAAGAAGGGGAAGAAACAAAGTACCTGAAATCCTATATTGGAAGAGTTGATTGCTGTTACCGAACCACTTGAACCCAACATGTCTTCCATGGATCTGCATACACATTTAAACTAACCATTTAAAGGAGTTTCAGTACACTACAGCAAGATAATAAAATTTAGACATTTAAAATTCCAAAATTCTTTGACAAATTCATCATTACATTCCTAAAACCCTTTTCCTGGTTCCGTTACAAACCCTCGAAAGATTAAGAAAACCGCTTCCTAAAAAAATTCCTTAAAATCTAAAAACAAAAAAAAAAACCCTCAAACACGAACAGAAATAAAAATCGAAAGGATTAATCATGAATTTGGATCATATTGTTACCTGCCTCGAATTCCTTCGCCGATTAACTCAGAGTTCAGGGGAACAATTTTGTCGCTTTTTTTTCTTTTTTCTTTTTCCTCTTCTCTTAATTACTTTTATTTTTTTTTTGTTTTAAATCATTAAAAACACCGACACGGGCCAATGAAGCCCCATAGGGGAAGATCTTTGGGCTGGGCCTTGAATGCAGCCCAACCTCAAACGCATAGGTGGATGCCGTTTAGCTTCCCTTCTTCCACTCGTTCACTCAGCTCCTTGCTGAGTCTTCTTCGTCGTTGTAACTTGTAAACTAAAGCAGCTGAACTAGCTAAGGTAAAAAAAAAATTATCAATCCCTCTCTCTATGTTTGTTTGAGAAAATGTTTCACTGGGCTGCTATGTTTTTTGTATCAACATAACTTTTTATCAGTTTCAAAGCATGATAATTTAGAATTTACTGTTACACTTTCAATTCAACTTGGAAATGAAATGAATGGATAATCCTTGATAGATTTCAAGTCATTTTATAATATTCTTCATTTGTCTGTCACCCATTTCGATTTTCACTTCCGTTGTAGTGTTATTCAAATTATCGACTGACAGTAGTAGCATTTTTCTCTTTAGAATACTTTGCTTGAAGAAATGGCGCTACCACATTCCATGACTTTGCCCTTATCATCTTCCATTTCACCCATGGTTATAAAAGAGAGGAAATTTAACATGCCCAATTCATTTTGTGGTGCAAGTTGTCTTCCCAAAGAGAAACAAGGCAACCCCAGGAAGGTGTTTTTGAGTTTGAGCCTTTCCTCTAACCTCTTGAGGCGGTCTTTACTGGTGAGTATATGAATTTGTCCTAGCAATCTAAGTTTTCTTTCAAATACAGTTCAATCGAGTTCCATTTTTTTCTTGTTTCCCTGAAACAGGATGGTGATCTCAAAGCAATAAGAGTCCCAAGGAGAGTTCAAGCACTCAAATCTGATGGTACTGATTGGAAGAGAGAGCGGGAAGCATCTAGTGACACTGATGATGACAATGATGCACCTCCTCCGTTCAATGAAAATGACCCTTATTTTATGAGTCTTGAAGAGAGAGTAGAATGGAGGAGGAAGATTAGAGAAGTGATGGATATGAAACCTGATATTCAAGAGGAATTAGACCCTGTGGAAAAGAAGGAAAAACTGCAAAAGCTTCTGAAGGATTACCCCCTTGTTGTGGAGGAGGATGATCCTGACTGGCCTGAAGATGCGGATGGGTGGGGATTCAAGTTGGGGCAGTTTTTCGACAAGATTACTATTAAAAACACCAAAAAGGCTGATGATGATAATGATGATGATGATGATAACGAAATAGTATGGCAAGATGATAATTACATTCGTCCTATCAAAGACATAACAACTGCAGAATGGGAGGAAACTGTATTCAAAGACATAAGTCCCTTAATTATTCTCGTACACAATCGATATAGAAGGTTTGTTCTAATTCTACATTTAATCTCTGTCTGTTATTACATTTTCTACATTATGTATCTAAAGCACATTGGCTGCTTGAGTATTCTTGTGTAAGTAGCTGAATGTTATCCAAATCTATTTTGTTTTTCATTCATTTTTTCTTGTTTTGATCTAAGTAGCTGAACGCTTGTTGCTTCACTGTTGCTTATTTCTATAAGCTTGCTGCACAGTTATATGTATCTTACAAACTTACAATTATTAGTGGGCATTTTAGAGAACTCTAATCTGAGCAATCTGCTGGTTAGTTAATGTCAGCACCCTAAAGTTGAGTGCAATTGAGTCGATAGATAGCTTGGCTGGTTTTTCTTTCTTCTGCTTACCTTAAGAACTCCTTTTCTACACTTAGTTTTCGTGCAGAATACTTTGTATGTATGTGCTTGAGTATGCATGTTCTTTTATCTTTTGGAAATGGGCTCCTGCGGAGGGGGTATCTATTAAATTTTCGACCTTATGTGCAATTAACCTCAGAATTTGGCAAAGTACTTTAAGGTACTTGGTCTGCCAGATGACATTTGATATTATATTTGCAATTTGCAAAGGTGTAGGTCTACATATCACATTTGCAATCAAATTAAAGTAAAAAATAATCATTCACTGCTACTTTTTTATTTTATTTTTAGGCCAAAGGAGAATGAAAGAATTCGAAATGAAATAGAGAAGGCTGTGCATATCATATGGAACTGCAGATTACCCTCACCAAGAGTAAGTAAAGTCATACATTTATTGCTTTTGTTTCCTGCTACTCTATCAGTAAGATAATTTTTTTTGGGTCTCACATCCTTTGTTATATTATATGAAAGTGTGTTGCACTTGATGCTGTTGTTGAGACTAAACTGGTTGCTGCACTTCGAGTGTCGGTCTTCCCAGAGATTATTTTTACTAAAGCGGGGAAGATCTTATTCCGTGAAAAAGGTATTGGTCTACATTACCCCTAAAAAAAAACAAAAAAAGAGATTTGTCATTTCCATTTTTTGTCTTCTCCTTCTGACTATGCTTAACTTCCATTTGATGGTCTCTCAGCAATTCGAAGTGCAGATGAGTTGTCAAAAATCATGGCATTCTTTTACTATGGTGCAGCCAAACCATCCTGCTTGAATAGCATCACAGATTTCCAAGAAGATATTCCTTCTCTTATCATTGATAATCCAGTATCCTGAAAAATTAAGAGTCCAAAGTTTCTGTTTCAAACCATATTACTGAAATATTTCCATTTAAAAGATGCCTTTTAACATTCATAAGAAATGCAAGGGGAATGTATAGCTTCATCGACTGCATCTAATATGATAAAATAACTTGCATAAACGTGCAAGAAAATTCCTAGAGTGGGCTGTTTGATGTGTACCCATGGAAGCCATCACAGGAAATGAGCATAGGACTTGGTTACTTGGGACAAAAAAAAAATTGAACATCGAAGATGAAATTTCGGGACCAAGGATTGGTATGTGGAAGTCAAAACTCGACTAGCTGTATCCTTGGAGCCCTGTGCATATTTGGAAGGTATATTGAGCACAGCTTTTATTGAAATGGAAGATTCTTTGTAGTAGACTCACCGAAGATTAAAGACGGCTTATGAGGTATATGACATCATTGTACATCAAGAAGGCATTGAGGTATGAGGTTGATCGATACTATGGTTAGAGGCATTAGATTGTGATAGGAAATAGTTTTATGTATTATTTTAATTCAGTTTTTAATGTGAACTTTGGATATCGTTATATTCAATGTAATGGGATCGGAGAAAAGTGTTTTGAGAATTAAATTGGGAGCTCTTTTTCACTGCACCGGGAACTGCCGTGCAAATTGAATGGCTAACTGGGCTTGGAAGTATAGTACTAGTTTCCGGTGGGCCTATCCACATACTTCTAGTTGATGTTTCTGGGTCATATGGAAATCAAGGATTTTCTTGCTCTGGTGAACGGATGTAGGATTATTGAAGACTGTGATGTTCCAGGACTGCCTGAAGTGGGCGGTCAAAGTTTCCAGAAGAGGAAGAGGCTAGACAAAATGCATGCATAAGCGGGATCGCTTTAGATCCAAGTACAACCAGGACAAAGGAAAGCAAGTTCCGATAGAACGTAGTGGACCTACTTGTGGGAAGTGTGGTACGAGCCATAGTACTAAACCATGCCTGCCTATGGCTGTGGGAAAGCCTGGACTCAAATACCCAGAATAAGTGACCTAGATTCTAATTCCGATTTTGTTGTTCTGCTGGAGTATTAGTGTTATCACTTATATATGCCCAGACTCGAGTCCATACCCATCCCAAATTGTCGATTATTTTTTCAAAAAGTATACTGACTTAGTAGTCTTTAAAGTTTAAACTTTAAAGGGTCATTTTTAGTGGGATGACAGAAACTCCCGGCTCATTTTTTTTTTTTAATACATTATAATCTCCTGTCTTATAATTATTTTTTTTTCACATTATAGTGGCTGACCCGAGACCGAAGGTGGTATTATAAAAAGCAAGTCACTGATCATAAAAATGCTATACTCTGAAATCCAATAAATATTTTTAATTATTAGTATAGAATTTTTTTTATTTTGTAACTCAGATTTTTTACTTGCAATACAATATTTTAAATAAATAATAATATCAATTTTACTAATAACGCATAATATTCCATTGTTATTAGTTGATTAAATGATGTAGGATCAATGAAAAAAAAAATGAAGAACTCTTGGGGGTAATCATTGTCAAGAGACTCGGTTTTATAGAAAACTAAGAATATAATTCACTGAATTCAATGATCAATAATCAACCGTCTTTTAAATACATAAGAGAGATATTTATAATTCTCAAACAAAACAAAACAAATATAACTAAAATAGATAATAAATTAATTTTATTTTAATTCAAAATCTTAATATAACTAACTAATGATAAGATTTGAAATTTAGATAAAATCTTATTAAAACTGAAATCTTAATAACTAAAATAGATAAAATCCTTAAAAATATAGAAATACAAAATCTTTATATGACATAATTATCTATAAAATCTTAAATTATCAAAATTATAAATAATATTAATCTTCCACGTTAAAATAAAATACGTTCAATGTTGCCAATGCAAACATTCAACTTTGAAACATCTACAAAGTGTTTGGACGAAAGAATTTAAAAGAAAAATTAGAAAAGTGTTAATTTTCATTTTAAGTAAATATTCTCCTTATATGAGAATTTTTTAAAATAAAAAACTAAAATATTTTATCATGCAATCTTTAATTATTTTTTATTCACTTCTATAAAATTTTACAATTTTCTCAATTTAAAATAAAAAACTAATACTCCACAAACTAAATTATATCCTGTTTTTACAACAGAAGTGAAATTGCCGTTAACCATGACAAATTGAAAAGCAATCATATTATTTAATATTACTCCACAAACTAAATTATCTTGGATCAGAATAAGAAATTAATTGAGAAGCAATGCTATTATTTAATACTACTTTACAGACTTAAAAGTTACAAGGCCATTCAATCAAAGGCATAACACCATTGAAACATATGATGATATTATATTCAAATTTAAATTTGATATTGTGACTTTTATCTTTTAAAGTTAATATTCTATTCAAACAAAGATAATTTTTAATAAATAATGAATAAAAAATCACGGGAATATAAGTAGTTGAATTGGTAATCTTTGTGGCCAACAAGATCCACCTTTAAAAGGTAAAGCACTCCGAATCTCCATAATACATGACTATCAATGTCCAATCATTATCGTAAAGGCATTTACCATAAAGTTACACCCAAAAAAAAAAATCGGGTTATAAGAAATATGGAACGCCTGTCCTGGGCCCTCTCATCTGATTGTTCTCCTCTGTTTCAGTAAAAAATTTAACTTCTCTTTCCTGTCACGAGAAAATATAAGCATCTATAAACAAAATGTAGTAACTTGATAACCATGATCACATAACCACCTCCACTAATTCCAGATTTACCAATTCCAAAACTAGCTATCTGTAAGCAATTGAGAGACATACAAGACTGCATTTATTATCCGAGCACACCCATCACATCGGAGCAAATGTAGCAATACTCAGTTGAAAATTTCATGCCAGGTAAAATAAAAGATGGCAATTTTCATTATGCTTTTAACTGCAAATTCAGTACAATTACCACCTTGATAGCATATGAACAGTGAGGCAAACAGGAAGTATACAATGCTCACGCCATCTCATTACATATGGAGTCATTAAAGAATAAGCGCTATTTGATACATCAAGAAAAAAGGTAATGGTTTTCTAAAAATATCTTTTTTAGAAATGAGAGAGATAAAAAGAAAAGCACCATGAAATCATAAGACCAAATGAAGCAGTAACCAAGATTATCATGAAAATACATTTAGATACAGCACAAGCCTCAGATGACTCACCATATTTTCGTTGAAACTCAGAATAGAAGCTACATTTCCACATCGGTAACAGTAATTAGGTGCAGACCATACCTGCAGACAATACTTTATTGAACACTTAATTTTTAAATGAGACCGAAATTTATTTTTTTAAAATTAAGTTACATAAAATTTAATTTAATTCATAAAAGAAACAAACATACAGTTACAAGGCCTTTATCTTGGAACATATACTTAAGGCCTTCTTGAACAAGTTGGTGCGCACGACAAACAAGATCAAGATTATTTATGTGATTAAACTGCATGAAAAACAATGCACTGGTAAGGTTAAAACATAATATTCAATTCTATATGCAATTAACAACTAAATTACATTACCTCAGAAGTGACCCTGGATCCAAAAAGCCAACCTGCTCCACGGGGACTGACTGCCCATGTTTCAATATCTTCAGGATCACTCCACATTAGATCACAAAAAGGACCCTCATGAGGAATTTCACAATTCCGTTCAATGACCCTTATCTGCAATAAAAAGTTTATTACTACCTTTTAACCAATATACTTAATTATTCTCTTTTTGAAGACTAACAAAAGCAATATTTTAGTTATATACAATAAAGTAATGATCCCAACAATAAGCCATTAAGTGCTAGCTTATTTTGGTTACTGAAAAAGAAAGTAAGGTAATTTTTGTGCTCCAAACATACGTTTGTCAAACTTAAGAAGTAAATCAAACAAACATAACAAAATGGTGGCATTGAAGGCTTTCTGAAGTCAAACAAAAACATATCACAATATTAAATTGCCAGTAAAAAATAAAGAAAAGGAAATATACGTGTCCAACTGTGATATTTAAGCAAAAATTAGCATTTTCTTCTCTAAATGGCCTGGGAATCAAGGGGAAGAAGGAAGAACCAGTAAGCTAATTTACAGAGACACTTCACATTATGAAAGCAGAGTAAAAAAGTACCATAAATTCAAACACATCAAATATACAAATCGACTCTACCTATGATGTATCCACAAACAGACAGGGCATGGATTGACATTTATAAGGATGATGCCACGATGCAATGTGAAAGTGGAAAATTGCACAATCTTAATTTGAGAAGATGTAATTAGACATCTGGCAAAAATACATACGTACGAAGACATAGTCTAAACTTAAGAAAATGTTGTGTTTGACCAACAACTAATAAGAGAGCTAGGGAACCTGATCAATTGTTCGAATGTCAGGAGAAAGGCCCCCATGAACACAGAGCACCTGGGTCAAACAAGGCATGTAGAAGATTTAATTTTGAACAAGTACCATTCAAACAGAAGTCAAATAAAGACCAAAATCTCCAGTAAGCTACCCACCAAGATGCACAGAGGCACATAGGGGATAGATGGAGGGGGGGAGAGAGTAAAAGATATTTACAGTTCCATCTATAATTGCAGAAAGTGTTAGATAGTCGAAAACATCTGTACAATACCGCCAAGCATTAGCATTGCCATACTTCCTCTGGCATTCATCATAAAATCCATAGACCTGGCAAAACAGTAAATTACAAATTAACATAAATCAGTATGATAAATTGGCATTTCTAGTCTTAGCATTTCCACAATTCATATCTCCATTATGAAATCTAACATTGGAAAATCATAAATTGGCATTTCTTAATACAGTAGAGGGGGAAAAAGAAAGCAAAACTAGAATGATAGCTCATAAGTCTCTAAACCAGAGAATCAAATATATAACCAACAGATTCTTCATTTTATCACAGTTACGAATCCAGCTATGGAACCCGATCTGCATGAGATATGGATAGGGGTCGAAATCCAAAATGGATCTAAAGTTTAGCATCTATCACCACCACCACAGCTTATTCACAATTTTCCTCGTATATAACTCTCAGGGGCTTACCATCAGTACTTCACTATGCACATTTCAACCATGGTTGCTTTAATAAACTGTTATTTGCCAGGACGAAGATGAAACTGAAAATTCACTTGCTTTTTAATATATCCTATTACATATAGGAGCTAAATACTTTATCAAGGCCCTTGTGTTTCCCAACATATAGAAACTGAAAAATCAGGCACTGTTTTATTGATTTATAAGCATAAAATCGTCCTCTGATGACTGATATATACGTGATACCAGCACTAGAGAATGGATATAGTTACTTACAGTACTGAGTACTCTCAGACAGAACAAGAAAACTGATAACCTAGGAAATTTGAGAGTGCAGGGTCTCTCCCTCCCAATTCTTTCTTCTACTCAACTTTTCCCTAACTCTTTCCGTTTCCCTGCCTCCCTCTTATTCCCAGAATTTCCCACTATTCCATCCTAAGGTTCCATGCTCCCTGCTGTCATGTGTGCAGCAGGTAGTTACATGAGGTCACACCTTTCACACTGCCAATGTGGGAATTAAATCCCCTGCTACCTCCCCTTTTCTTTCTAAAATACACCTTACTAACATTAGGGTGCCTAACAGACACCAAATGCAATGCTATCTAGTATATGGCCCACAACCCCAACTGTCAATAAGTGACACACACATCACAGATAATCTAGTAAGATCAGGTGAGAACATACAGTAAAAGCCAAAACATTACACCCCATACTCTTCAGAAGGCAAGGTAAAATATGTTACCCGCAAAATCAAAGACAACTTTTCACCAAAAGTGTAAAGTCTGTGGTAGTAATGTACAGCTCAAGAAACAAATCAAGTAACCAACGAACAAAAATCCACCAAAGCCTACAACTATCAAAAGTCACATCCTTCTGTACAGCAACATGGCTTCCACTTACCTTACTTATTCAGTCTCAAACTTAAATACATGGAAGATGAGATCCTAATGAGGCCGAAACTACATCAGCTTTCCTAGCCATCTTCAACCTAAATAATTATCTTTAAACTTTCATTACAGCTTCAGAAAAATCCTAGCAAGTAGACTCCTCCAGCTTAGTTAATTCATGCTAATAAATTTCAGAAGGACCAAATTTAAAATTGCCAATGACTTGATTCAAATTTTCTTTGGACCTCAGCACTTATTGGTCCTTGAAAATAAACCTATCTCAGTGAACTCAACAATACTGGCAATATGGAAAATTAACATTTAGTAAGGTGGCATCACTGACATGCAATGAAGTCATGCATATAATTACATCATGAATGCTTTTTAATATTAGAACTAGCATGCTAGAATGGCATGGTGCAAAAATATTTATAGACCCTCCTCATTTGCATAAGCTGTTTGATTAAAAAAATAAAAAATTCTACAAGTCTAGAATGATTCATGTCATAATTCTGTTCACAAAGCGTACCTGAGTTAATTGTCTACTTTCATGATTTCCACGTAAAAGGGTAATATTAGCTGGGTATCTATGAAATTACACAAAAATAAAAGGACCCGTAAATTTTAAAAGGGAAAAAAAAAAAGTAAATAAGATTATAAGAATCACACACAACAATAGGTGCTTATTAACAAAAGACGCTAACTATACAGCAAATGAAGGTGAAACAGAGATAAAATGCAGAAAAACACTTTATTGTCACACCAATTCTAGCATTTGAGATTCAAATGTGATCAAAGAAATATAAAAGTTTACAAGCACTAGGAAGTTGAAATCAACCACTGTTTACAGGTGCCATGTTAAGTTGTAGCCCGTAGATAAGATGTTTCAAGAACAGTCAATTAATTAATATGTAAATGTTTGACCCTCCATTTAAGAGCTTTATACACATTTCACGAGGCCAAAATCATTTTTGGGGAAGGGGAGTGGAGTGTGTTGGGTTAACTTTAAAAAATGCTTTTGCACAAAACCGTAAGTCCCCAGAATCAATTTTATTCCTTCCATGGAGAAGAAACCAAGAATTGCATGTCCATTGCAAAATCTGATTAGATAATTAAATAGCATAAACATCCTTTATTATTTCTGTACACAACAACAATAAAGCATTTTCCCATTAAGTGGGGTCGGCTATAAAGATCAAACAATGTCATTATGTCCTTTCATAAACCACGTCCACAGAAAGGTCATTTAAATCTAAGTTCTTTTTAATGGTTTCATCTATAGTTTTTCTTGATCTCCCTCTACCTCTAACAATTGGGTTATGCTCCACCTAATCTATCCCTACTTTCTCTCTAATGCATTCATTCCTAATCCTATCTTGTCTTGTATGTCCACTTAACCAACGCAACATCCTCATAGTCTGCTACCATCAACCAACCAAATTGTCATAGACAAAACTATTCCCTGACAATCTATAATCAATGCTCAAAGTCAAATTTGTTTCAGCATTTGAAATTTGAATCTAGAGTTTCATTGATTAATTAAAAGGAAGGAGAATATAACCAAATCATTGCAAGTCAAGAGTGAAGACTCAAGAGTCAAGACAGATGCAAGCATGCATGAAAAGAACATACCTAGCTTTTAGAAGTAAAAGGATGGTGAAAACTTCAAGACTATTGTAACCTCGATCAACAAAGTCTCCCTGACATGCATGCATTTAGGAAAATATAGAACTCCAAAAAAAGAAAGATAAAATCAAATGCAAAATCAAAGTTTCTAGAGAAGAAGTGTAGGAAATACCATAAAAATATAATTGGTGTCAGGGACATGACCCCCGGTCTGGAAAAGTTTGATGAGGTCATGGAATTGACCATGAATATCACCACAAACAGTTACTGGACTGTTGATAGGCTGCACATTGGACTCCTCAATAAGGATCTCTTTTATCTGTATCGCATGTAACAGCTCAGGTTGGCGTGATTTAAGGCATAAATTAAACCAAAAAAAAAAAACCCTAAAATAAAGAAGAGAAAAACAAAGGTACATATTCGCAGAGAAGTTGAAGCTCGTCTTCGAGAAGATGCTGCCCATCGTTCACCTTGGAGATCCACCCGTCCAAATCCATGTCGCTGTGCTGTGTGTCAGTGTGTCACCACTCTCTTCTCTGCCCCCACCAAAAGGAATGGAAGAGCCAAAATCCAAAGGGAGTGATAGGTTGAAAGGACTAAGGAGACACATCTCAAACCAGATTTTGAAATGTTTCTATTTTCCAAAATTTACATGAAAATTACAAACCTTAGTTATTACTCCTACTTATTAGTGTTTTTTTTAATAATTTTAAATATTTCTAATCAAATTTTTTAATTATTAAATAAAAAATATTAATTTTTTATATATTTTTAAGACGTTAAATTTTTTATTTTTTTATTTAATTTTTTTTATTAAATATTAAGATAATTATTAAAATACAATTTTAAGAAGATATAGTAAATTTTTTTAATATTTTATTTTTTAATTATTATTAAATGAATTACATGTAAATGCAGGCAATTTGAAAAAAAAAATTATTAGATTAAATCAAAATGATTATAAAATTATTTTTATTATTTCATGAGTATATTAGAATTTCTCGCTTTAGGATTTTTGTTCGAGAAAAATAAAAATTTAACATAAGGATTAATACTTTGTATATCTTCATTTGCTTTATTTTCTTTTTCTCCTCATTTTAGTTTCCAAACAAAGATTCTTAAAGATAATAATATGTAATAGATAATACATTACCTGCAATGTCAGGTTCAAATCTCAGAATTACAACTTTAAAATTTTTTTAACCTAATCATCACTCTTAATTTAAAATTATGCGTGTAATTAATCAAAGACAAAAAAAAATATTAACCCGTTTGCTTTATATTAAAAAATGTATTTAAAATTAAATGAAGACAGAAGTTATCTTGAACAAAAATGTTTTTTGTATACTTATTTTTTACATTTATATTATGCGATGAACGCTTTTAAAATAAATAGTAATTTTATGTTATATATAATGAATTTTAATTAAGACAAGTTAAAAAGAATATAATAAGATCATCACATGAGTAATAAAAATCATCATTTATGACTTTATTGATCATTCTATCCTTAATTTGTATTAAAAATTATCTCAATGAGTAGTTAATACCTCTAAAATAAATGATATCTTTTTGTGTAAGATGTAGTAAATTCTAATTTCAATTTACTATATATAATAGAAGAATATTAACACATAAATAATTTAAATCACTATTTATTACCTCATTGGTGGATATATAAAAATAAGATTTAATTACTTTGTAGGTCTCTAAACTTTTTAGAATAATTTAAATAAATCTTTAAATTTAAAAAGTTTGTGATTAAGTTTCTAATGTTTTAAAAATTTGTAAGAGTCCTTAAATCTATACATCAAGTACTGAATTTAAGAATTTAATTACAAATTTGTAAATAGATTTAAAGATTTAATTACAAATTTTTATAATATTAAAGATTAAATTACAAATTTTTAAAATATTAAGAACCTAATTATAATTTTTTTAATTTAAGAACCTATTTGAATTATCTAAAAAAAATAAAAATTTATAGAATAATTATCCCTAAAAATAATGGAGTTGTATTCTGAATATGCGTGTTTTCATAATATTTTTGCACCCACTCTAGTAAGGGAAAGTGATGAAAGTCTAGGGTTCGCACTTGGGTCAAAATAGGAAAATTCTTATATCCTTTTGGATGAAGAATTTCCTCCAAGAAAATCTGGATCATTTATTGAATAAAAAAAAAATAAAGAAAAAAAAAAGAATGAATGATTATGATACTTTACAGAGGAATAAATTTCTTCCTCCATGGAATGAGAGAATGTCTCCTCAAAACAAGACCATATGGCATATAGCATTGTAGCATTCGGACACTGTAAAAAGGCTCCGTCTGATGCACAGGGCAATCCTCATTGACTTAAGTTTGATCGATCAACACTCTACTATTATTATTATTTTTATTTTTTATTTATTTGGAACACTCTACTATTAAAATAACAAATAAATTTAATTAATAATGGTTAGTAAAACTAGTTCACTAATTTTATATTAAAAATAGTATTGATATTATATTAAAACAGTATTCATATGTACCCAAAAACAAAATATAGTATTCATTTATTAACGCTATCTGCTTATACTCCCTGTTAATTATTTAAATTAGTTCATTAAAGTAGACTCAAATTTTAATTGATATACATAAATTTGATTAAAGAGTTAGACGGTAAGATACAATATGAACTACAAACTGTGGTTCTTGAAAACTTTTACATAACAAATACATAAGCAATTGAACCTGAAATTTTTTTTGACAATTCGGCAATCACGCTTACAAAACATCTACACTCGTTGTCTCAGATCACAAGTTGGACTTGTTTGGTTCCAAAACTCTCATAATAGTTTGTTAAATTATCCAACACCTGCCCAAATGCTTATGTTTGGAGTAGCCCAAAACATTTGCCAAAGCCAAAGAAAAAATAAATAAATAAATAAAAACCTAAGCTTTGGATACTTTTTAATAATTGTGTGGTTTAATGTATGGTTATTATTAAACAACAATGTATGATTGTAATTGTGTAGCTTAATGTGTGGTTGTTATTAAAACAATAATTTGTGGTTATAATTCATTTAGATTTTATATTTGTGTGATTTATGTTTGTCTTAGTATTGTATAAATATTCCTTTATGTGCATTTGTAAATCATCAAATAGTAAGTTTCAATAAGCAATAAAAATTTTAAGTTTTCCTAAGTTGTTCTTCTCTAAATAGTGTAATTTTGAGTGAAGTATAAATTTTCTTCTTTGAGTGGTAAAGTTAGAGTTATGTACTCTAACTTTTTCTCTACAATTAGTATCAAGAGCTAAGTTGTGAGTTACTACCACAGATACTATTCACACATATTACTGTATACTTTTATAGTAATTGTTAACTTATACGAGATTTGTTCAAGTATAAGGTATATGATATTATTCACGTATACAATACTATTCACAGTGAAATAGTTAATTGTTCATCAATACTATTCATACGTGTCACTGTATACTTTTATAGTAGTTGTTAACATATACGAGATTTGTTCAAGTATACGATATACGATCCTATTTACATATACAATATTGTTCATGGTGAAATAGTTATTTGGGTACTATTTTTGGGTTGAGCATTCTTGAGTCCTGAGGAGTTCGTACTCTATAAGTTTGTGTCTCAAAATCAAGCTTGTTTGGTATTGTTAGAGTCTTGTCGACACAATGGGTAACCTTCAAGTAGTTGGAAGAATTAAGAAGCTCAATTACAAAAATTACAACACGTGGAAGACGTGTATGATGTCTTACCTACAAGGTCAAGACCTTTGGGAAGTCGTTGGTGGCAGTGAAGTTACGAAGCTTGAGCAAGAAGATGCTTATGGAACCTTGCATAAATGAAAGATTAAAGTGGGTAAAGTCATTTTTGCCCTAAAGACCACAGTTGAAGAAGAAATATTGAAACATATACAAAAGCTTGAAACACCAAAAGAAGCGTGAGATACTCTAAATGCACTCTTTTTGAGAAAGAATGACACAAGACTTCAACTTCTCGAGAATGAATTGTTATCAGTTACACAATGGGATATACCGATTACTTAATACTTTCACAAGGTAAAAACATTATGCTGTGAAATTTTTGATTTAGATCCTACAGCTACTATTGGAGATACCAGGGTAAAAAGAATAATTATTCATGATTTGAGGCCCGAATATCGAAGCTTCGTTGCCGTTGTACAAGGATGACCGACTCAACCATCACTTGTAGAGTTTGAAAATTTGCTTGTTGGTCAAGAATCTATGGCCAAACAAATGGGAGGGGTGTCACTGAAAGGTGAAGAGGAAGCACTCTACACCAACAAAAGCAAAGGCAATTCAAACAACACGGCAGTGGTGGATCTAAAAAGTATGGTGATAAGACAAAAAGTCATCAAGGAGAGGGAAACACTTGTCCAGGGAGAGCTTCAAAGAATCACAACAACAATAAAAGATTTAAGGGTAAATGTTACAATTGCAACAAGAAAGGCCACATGGTGAAAGATTGTTGGTTTAACAAAAGGCCTATTGAGAGCAATGTTGCTACCACTACTAGAAAATTGGACTTTAGAGATCGAAAAATCACTCTCTAAATTAAGAAAATCGCTCTCTAAATTAATTAGAGACCAATTTAAATCGATTTCTAAAAGTCTCATCGCTAAATATTAGAGACTGATTTAGAGACCGATTTTATAGAGACCGATTTTTTCGGTCTCTAAATCAGTCTCTAATTTTTTGTCAAATATTGGTCAATTATATTTTAAAAAAGTGCATTAGAGACCGATTTATAAACTAATTTTTTAGAGACCAATTTTTCAGTCTCTAAATCAGTCTCTAAGTCAGTCCCAAATAAGTTTGAATATATTATATATTTTATAAAATCGGTCTCTAAATTGGTCTCTAGTTTAGAGACCAATTTAGTAGTCTCTATATTAGTCTCTAAAATCAGTCTCTAAATTCGTCTCTAAAATTATGAATATATTATATTTTATAAAGTCAGTCACTAAATCGGTCTCTAATTAGAGATCGATTTATCAGTCTCTATATCGGTCTCTAAAACACTGAATATATTATATATTTTATAAAATCGGTCACTAAATCAGTCTCGAATCTAAAGACTGATTTTGTCAGTCTCTAAATCAATAGCTAATTTTTTAAAATATTTTCAGTCCCTAATTCGGTCTTTAATTTGTGATATGAATTTATAATTATTTTTAAATCTATTAAAATCCAAATTTTTAAAGTACCTAATAAACAACAATCAATCTGATATAAATTTATAATTATTTTTAAATTTGTTAAAATCTAAATTTTTAAAATACCTAATAAATAACAATCAACAATCTCATATATAACCAAACATATAAATAAAAAAAATGTAAACTAAACTAATTCAGTCTTTAGAATATATCATTTAAACATCAAGACATTCTAGAATAAACTAAACTAAGCATTGTCTACAATATCTCATTACTACAACATTTCAAATATAAGAAAGTTGAACGCAATACAAACTAAACTCTAATCATAAAAACTCCTCATCGTCCTCATCCTCCTCCTCGTCCTCCTCCTCTTCTGCTCCATCAGTCATGGAAAATGTTTGAGAAGGCTGAAAGTTAATTTATTGCATCATCTCTCATACTAACCGGTTTGTCTGCTCAATCTATCTCTTATATTATCTGCCACTTGAGCCCGAAACTCATTTCTCTCACTTCTTAATTCTTCAAGTTCATCTCTTCGCACTCAGTCAGATGATGACGAACTTGAGCCATGATATTGTGGTCTTCCAGCCACTACAGTTGACTCAATTCCAACTCATCTAGAGGAAGAGTTCCCTGCTCTAATGCTCTTTGAGTCATTTCTTGCATTTCATTTCAAAATACCTTTGGCTGCTCCTCACTTTATTTCCTGAGGGATTGTGGGAACAAGGGGAATCACTAGAGAACAAATAAAAATGAACTCACCAACAATGACTATAACAAGGGACGGAAAAGAGAAACGTACCAGTAGGCACAATCCAACTTAGCAAACTAATATGATTTTTCCTACTCAAGCTACTCCTACAACCATGGGAATTAAAGGAGGGAAGCAAAATAAATAAAAGAGAAAAGGTACCAATAACAACAAATTATACACACTTGCAAGATAGATCACTTATCAAATTTCCCACGAGGCTTCTTTTCTCACGACTAATTTAACCACAAACAGTGATTGAGAACTGTGAACACAATTGTAAATAGATTGAAACACACTAACATGTAATCCACTTCTATATTTAGAAAGAGTATAAAGGAGCTTTTAAATTTCAAGTAGTCATTAACTATAGTTTCTTATTTTTAGAGTACTTATTGTAGAGTGATAAATAAAAAACACTACTCTAATTTTTACCATAATAATATGAGTATATACTTCACTGCATGACTCGTACCAATCAGCCTTACCATAACATTATTTTTAGAAGTGCATTTACAAATCTTTCATTTAAAATCTTACCAATTTCCTAATTTTGGACCATGTCTAAAATCTTAATTGAACTGCCCCTATTTTCCTATTGATGAATGGGAGAAGCGACACCAAACATAAGTAACAATTTTTTAGGCATAGTTTTTCAGACCCAAAAAAACATATGGAAAGTAAAGGCAACATCAACTGCTGAAATCAGAATAAATATGAGCGATTTAGCCGAAACGTCATACCACTTAAAGAGTAAAAGTGTGAAACCATATGAAAAGTTCAAATTGAAATATGCTCTAAGGATGAAGCAACCAGTAGAGAGCCTTAGTAGGCATACAAGAGAATAAGCAGTCAGGCACATATATAACAATAACTTCTATATAACAATAACTTCTATAAATCCATTAACATGGTAAATTACATTGATCTCTATTGTGGACTACCTAAATTACAATTTAAACAGGAGTATTTGATTGAACCAGTAAGGAGACATGGAAGTGTAAACATGATTGAACACTGCAAGATACTACACTAGAAAATATGCTAGAAAAAAAAGGGAGGGGAGGGAGAGGAAGTAGCTAGCAAATCACAGTACATTGCATCTTGCTAGTAAAAGTCAGTATTAATTGAACTATATAGAGTCATTGTTATATATTAATTGAAATGGAAACTAGACAACTAGGAACAAGCTATCAAGAATAGAGAACATGTCTTGATAAGCTATCAACAATTATCCTAAGATTTGTGCATTGGGTTCCTTGCACAAACAGATTGCTAGTAACTAAATCAAGCAAAAAAGGGAAGAGATTATTATCATTATTCAACTAGCCAGTTAACAGAAAGAGAAAAAAGCTCAACATTTGCACCAAAGAGAGATAAGTATGATATGCAATGAGGATTAAATAAACAAACACATGGACACTGCATAGCCAGTAGACACACATAATGAAATGAACAATGGTTGGATGTCATGACTAAACACTAATGTTCAGGACAAGAGTTCATACCTATGGGTATTATAAAAAAATAATTTAAAACATATATAAATCATAATTTAAAACATATATGGATTTCTACTTATATTTAGTGCAGAAATGACAAAGAAATATCCTCTCTTCAGATCTGTGTGTTTGCAGATGATGTTGTGGAGAGTTCTGAAGTGACCAGTGGAGTTACAAGAATTGGGGACTATGAACTTCGTGATCTTGTATTGCTAGAGTAAGCCACTTGTTGTGCTTGAGATTAGACATAGCTCTATGTCTCTGTATGCTATGGTTCAAATTTTTCTCACTTCTAAATTGATTCAAGGAATAAAAGCAGAAATAGAGCTAATAATCAAGAGGCCATTTCATTAACAGCCATATGTTCCTGCTTGAATACAATGAAAATTCATAGAATAGCACATTTGAAAACAATGACTAGGTAAATTATACAGCATGATGTTTCTACTTTTAGTGACATGCTTCAAGCACTTCCATTGAATCCTACATCTGCATCATAAGTAATTGAGGAAACTTTACCAAGTTCACCCGTGTCATCCTTATCCTCATCGAAAAAATCCTCCCGAGCATTGTCAGCTAACATAAGTGCAACCAACCAAAAGAGGGATGAATCAAGGGATAAAAAGGCACCAACTCCAAGAAGACCAGTTTTAGCTGTAGGGCAAGTATAGTTGAGATCAAGGTGTACATTGCATGCAAGGTGAACTTGTTTAGTGATTGTTGGCCACAACAGCATAGTTGCAGCTAGTCCAGTTGAAAACCTTATATGCCATTTTACAAAGAAAACTTATTCAACAAAAATGATAAGATGGAGATAAGGAAATGAAGCTAGCAAAAATATTAATATAGACTATAAATTGGTAGCCTGCATATATGTATGTAATGATGTCTTTATGGTCCAAAGCACAGTCTATCCAGTACATAATCTTTTATATCAAGGCTGCCACGTGCTTAATGTACACTACGGGTTATCAGATAAATACCATTTTATTGGGTCAACAAAATAGAAGCATTCTACTAGTACCAATCGATGCAATAAGTGTTTTACATTTGCATTAACCAGTATAGACCCATTTTTAAAACATAAGTTACTTGGATGGTACATTCAACGAATCATGAAAATCAAAGTAGGTAGAAGAATAAGAGATTCACTATATATAGCACATAGAAGAATCATGATGTTATATCACCACTGAAAATGCTCATATAATTGGAATATCTATATCTATAGCCTTTCATAGTGGAAAATAAGATACAGAATTTTAATTTAAACGATACTAAAAGAAATCATGCACTCCTAAGGTTATCAATCAGGACTGATCTTGAATTTCTAAGAATAAGGAAAAATAATGGAAAAAAATAGATACTTGAGAAATTAATCAAAAGAATGGGAGAACAAAGGATAAGGAAACACTACTTACAATGCAATATTGAAGAATATCATGAAACTAGTACTTTTAAAGAGAACCCCTTGTGGAACAAACTTTCCTTTGTAAGGGTAAAACAGAGACAGATATCTAGCCACAGTGGATGTAATAAGAAATGCTACAAAAAGAAACCTCAGTGCAACTATTGGATCAGCTGGGTACTTGTAGGTGACACCATCCTTGCCAGTTACCAGCGTTCCAGATACAGGCTGTAACGATAAAAAAATAAAAAAATAGGATACAAAACAGATTTAGATGCTATGAAGATAGGTTACACCTACAAGAAATATACAGACAGAATATTCCAACAACACAGATTTAGGTGCTCTATAACCTATTATTGCAAGAGAAAGAGATCCTCTGATTTTAGGCATATATTCTTTAATAATATATTACTACCGTTTAGATATGCACCAATAAGCTTATCATAAGGTCTATATTTCATCAAACAGTACAAGTCACAAACACAATCCACTTACCTTCTTGTTTTCAGCTACAACTCCCAATATGAAAAACAAGATACCAAAAAAGGAAACAATCAGAGCCATTTGTTTCACGATGACAACCATATTAACAGATAGAGCATTGCATACATAACCTACAATTACACAGAAAAGCTCAAAAAGACATTTTAATAGCAAATAAATAAGACATAGAAATGAAATTAATAATATGGTACATTGTCATCCTCGTCTGAACCGAGTCCAAGCCACCTGTGCAGCAGCAACCACAACATCCTTGCAGATCTAGCCACCGTTTTCATTCTCTGCCAACCGAACCTGCAGTCGCTACTCACCGCATGAACCAGACCCGATACCCAAATCTGGTTGCGACCACGCAAACCACCTCAGACCACGGTCGGCCTCTGTTTCTGCCACGAGCTCCACCATCTTGGACCCAGCTATCATCCCCACAAGGCGGTGGCGTCGAGGGGGCATTGTTCACTTGATCACAGAACTGCAATGGCCATTGGGTAGGGTTTCAAATGAATTGGGAATTTGGGAGAAGTGAAGAAAGAAAGAGGGACTTGATTAAGGAAGATATTTACGCTATGATAACATTGCATTCTACCTTTTCTTTTTTTTTTTTTTTTTTTTTTTAGCGACTGAAAATTCGGTCGCTACTTATTTTTTTGTAAATTTTTTATCTGATAACATTGCATTCTATCTTTTTTTTTTTTCGGTCGCTACTTGTTTTTTTTTGGTAAATTTTTTATCTGATAACGTTGCATTCTACTTTTTTTAGAGACCAAAAATTCGGTCGCTAATTATTTTTTTTGTAATTTTTTTATTTAGAGACCAAAATTCCACTCTCTAACACTTATTTCTTTTTTATTTCTTTATTTTAATTTTTAATTTTTTTATAACATAATTTTGGTCTCTAATTCGGTCTCTAAATAATTTAGAGACTGCTTTTATTTCAATAACAAATTAGATTTTTTTTTCGTAATCGATCTCTATTTCGGTTTCTATAGAGACCGAAATAAATTGATCTTTAAATCGGTCTCTAAAACCTAAATTTCTAGTAGTGTACTTCCAGTACAAAGGAGAAAAGCAAAGATGATTAGGACGCTGAAGCATCTTTTACAATGGAAGATGAGGAGTTAGCTCTCACAGTAACAATAGCTGACCAAATTGACTACGAAAATGATTGGATTGTTGATTCAGGTTGCTCAAATCACATGACAGGTGATAAACAGAAGTTACAGAGCCTGTCAAAATACAAGGGAAATCGTGTTGTTGTGATAACTGATAATTCATGATTACCAATTGCTCACATTGGTAAAACAATAGTTGCACCTTAGTATAGTCATAATCAGGTACCCCTTCAAGATGTTTACCATGTCCCAGGCATAAAGAAAAAATTGTTTTCAGTGGCACAATTAACATCATTAGGTCACCATATTTTGTTTAGTTCAAGAGATGTGAAGGTGTATCGTGATCTCAAAATCTCAGGACAATCGATGATGGAAGGACGATGTCTGGAGTTAGTCTACGTGACGTCAGCAAAGACAACATATATAGACAAGACAAGAAGGAATGAGACAACAGATTTATGGCATATGCAGTTAGGTCTTGTAAGCTATTTCAAGCTAAGTATGATGATGATGAAGTCAATGCTTAAGGGACTTCCTCAGCTTGACGTAAGAACAGACACAGTATGTACATGATGCCAGTATGGTAAAGCACACCAATTGTCATACGAGGAGTCAAAGTTTAAAGTAAAGGAACCATTAGAGTTAATTCACTTTGATGCATTTAGGCCTATTAAGCAACCATCAATTGGTGGAATGCGGTACATGGTGACGTTTATTGATGATTTCTCCAGGCATGTGTGGGTTTTCTTTATGAAAGAAAAGTTTGACATATTCTCAAAGTTTAAAGAGTTCAATGAGATAGTTGAAGGAGAAGTGAATAAGAAGATCTGTTGCTTGCACACAAACAATGGAGGAGAATATAGCTCAAGCGAGTTCTCTCAATACCTATGAGAATGCAACATACATCATCAGTATACTTATGTCAATATGTAACACCCTCCTTAGGGCATCACATTTCCGACTCCCGACTCATAATCTGAAAATCAATTCATAAAAGGTTTGAGTTAAAAACGTGGGTTTAAAAATTTCTTTCTTGTTGAAATATAAACTTACTGAAATTTATATGTAATACTGAAAAAGACATATATTGAAACTAATTCATATACAATCATTGACACCAATTAATATTTAACAATTTGAAGAGAAATATAAAACTAACAAACTCTTCTTCTTCTTTTTAATAGTAGCAAACACCATGACGGGTCCTACTAAATAGCACGGTATAACACTAACGATAAAACTTAACATACTCATTCCTTATCTTGTATCCAGTTTGTTGCATCAGAACTCTACTCTTTGGTCTACTCAGAACACCTTCGAACTTGAGACAGCCACTCTTCAATGTTTTCATCAATCTCTGAGTATCCATCGCCTGTTATGTCTAAGACAACTCGATCCTTCTATCATTTGATTTTAACAGTACAGACACAGCAAAATAACATAACAAAGAGGTGAGATCACCTACGCCAATACCAACATGGCAGTATAGAGATAACACAAACAGCATATCATACAGATCGATCATACCATAATCATGCTATCAGCATTAATCAACTATCATCATCTAATCATTTATTAGTTTAATTATCATAAACAACAAATTACAATAATGTTCTAATTATCATTATCATCATCCAAGTATTCAAAACAATTGTCATAACCAATATCCTCAATTAATATATCATGCAGATATAAAATGTTCAGATTATGCATGTACACAAGACTCGATTTCTTACTCCATGGAGCTAAACTCGGGTCGGAGAAAATGATCGAAAAGATCTGCCGGTACCATGTGCCTCGACCACGTGCTTTAATTCTCATTTCAATTTTTGCACATCTAAGACATACACGCAGTCTTTATCGATCTTGATTAAGAATAGTGTCTCGGTCCGGATCATCGGTGTGTTGCATCGGCCTAACCTACGGGAAGAAGCGCGACCAACCACCCGTGTAGGCAACCCGCACCCCGATGCCCCTAAGGTCAACAAGTGACCTACACTACGCATATCGCACCCACTCAAGAGGTGTGTTTCTCCTAGGCAATCACCATATCAAGTCCTTATCGGACCATTCCAATGCATGTATAATGCACCAAATCCAATCATAGACAAATATGTCATTTTCTCACAAACGGTGTATAGACACCTGGTTCAACAAGAATCATCTTGTACTTTCAACAAATAAAATCATGTTATCACGTTTTCATAGTTGTAAAACACTTTTACCGTATTTTCACAATCGCGTAACATTTACATTACGTTTTCACAATCCAAAAACTTTTACGTTATGTTTTCACAATACCATAACACTTCTTTTATATTTGCACAATACCGTAACATTTTTGTTATGTTTTTAAAATTCCAAAATGTTTTTATTACGTTTTTACAATACCGTAACACTATCGTTACGTTTACAAAATTTCGTAACATTTAATTACGTTTTCAAAATGTCAGAACTCTTCGTTGCAGACTTTTAAACCACGTACTAATTTTTAACGTTTTTCTCAATCGCGTAAAAAAACATACGTTTCTCAAATCGCATAGTATTTTTCCACTGTTTCAAAATCGCGTAACTTAAAAATCATTCTTTTACGTCACGTAAATCATTTTCTATCATTCTCAAAATATTTAAAATACTTTCCAAATCTCATAATAATGTTCTATCATTTTCACAATCACGTAAAAATATTCTATCACTATTCAAATCACGTAGTGATTTTTTAACAATATTTCAAATCGCGTAAAATATTTAAACGCTTTTCAAATCGTGTAGAAATATTTAAACATTTTTCAAATCGCGTAGAAATATTTTATGTATTTCAAATTGTTTTTAAGATACGTAAAATATTTTTCAACATTTTTCAATCATATAAAATATTCCTCAATATTCCAAACATTATTTTGGACTTAAATAAATCAATATCATTTTTAACACATTGTTCAAAATTGCGTAGCTTAAAAATCACGTTTTTAAGATCGTAAAACATTTTTCATCACAATTTCATTACGTAAAATACTTCTTAACCTTCAAAAATTCCTTTTCAACTTTTCTCAAAATAATATAACTTTATATTTCATTTAATATATTTTCTTACTCAAGAAAATATTTTTCCATGATTCTTTACTCAAGAAATTCTTTTTCAAAATATACTTCACAAAAATCACTTTTCCATTGATGTATATCAACGTTTCAAAACTTAACATTTTCTAACGTATTTCAAAACTTGAAAATAAGTTATACGTTAGTAAATTTTCAAAACACCATTATATTCTCCATTTTTCTCAAATCATTTCCAAACACAACCTTCTTCAAAATAAATTGAAGTTCAAAAATATTTTCGTTTATAAAAACTTAATTTTCTCAAGTGATAAACGCTCTGATTCCCTTTCCAAAATCCTTGTATTAAATCCAGTTACGTTTCCACTTTGAAATTCACTTTGTTTATAAAAATCAAGGCATTACAAGCCTTCAAAAAGCGATGGACATGACTATTGAAATCATCAAAACATTTTTTTTTTTCTTCTAAATCAATATGGTTTTACACAAACAAAACCATTAAAGCCATCAAATACTTTTCCTTTTAAATTGATATGGTTTACACAAACAAAATCATTAAAATTTTGTTTTTTCAAAACTGAAATATCAATGGTTATAAAACCAAACCCATTTGTTCAAATTCATTTTTACTTTCTTTACAAATTCTTTTTCACTTTCTTTGCAAATCCTTAAAATCAACGTTTGCCCGTTTTCATTCAAAACTCATGTTTAGAAAAACACTTAAGATCTTTGTACACAAAATAAATCAATAAAAATTCCTCCAAAAATCATATTCTTGTTCTCTTGAAAAACAAATCCTTTGTTTATTTTCCATACTCTTCAAATCATCCATTTTCATCTTTCATGAAAATATTAATTTGTGAACACCTATTTTGAGGTGTCTTGTTCAAATCCACCGTGTTCTAAGTATTCAAAAATCAATTCTTTTGTTCTTGAAAATTTTTAACATGAACCCTAATCAAGGGCATCAAAACCGTAGCTTTTCCTATTTATTGGAGCCAAAAATCAATTTCCTTTCCACCATCAAGTCATAAAGATATACATATATATTTCATCATAAATAATATAAGCATACCATCAAAGCCATAAAAGTATGTATAGCATATCAAGCATATCATCAAAGTTTATAAAATCATGCAAAGCATATCAAGCATAGAAAATTAATTAAAGCTCATAAACACCCACAAATTAATTACATGACCATGGATATGAATCCTCACATGGATTCCACATCCATCAAATAAAATACCATCTCTCACCACCACGCTTGGTTGGTGAGATGGATCTCCTCTTACCTCTTGAAGATCCTCCAAAGCTTCTTGATTTGTTTCTTTTTCCAAGTCCTTCACCACCAAGGGCTTCTCAAATACAAAACAAAATACATAGAAATTAGTATACTAAGCTTGATTAAGAGGAACCATGGATCAAACATGGTTTAGATTATGAAAAAGAGAAGAAAATGAAGTTTCCTTATACTTCACCTCAAAAACCCAATAACATGGATCTTGAAGAACTCTCTTGAAGATGAATGATTTAGAGAAAATCTCCAACATGAAAGTTGCTTAGAATATCATGGAGATTCAAGATCCAAGGTTGGATGAAATTAAAAGAGCTTGGATGGTGATTTTAGGTAGTATGACCGAATGGTGTATTTTGAAGAACAAAGATGAAATTTTTGATTTTTGATAGAAACTTGAAGCTTGGATTTGAAGATCAAGATGAATGATTTTGGAAAAACTCATAACTAGAGATGTTCTTAGAATGATGTTTAGGTTTAGAAAATCAAGTTGGATGAAATTTTTGAGTGATGAAAGGTGCTCTTGGAGGGCTTGGCCAAAATCTAGAGAAGAAAGGAGATGGAGAAAATTTTCTAAGTTTCCTTCGAAAATGAATCAATGAAGACCAAGGAAGACAATAATGACTAAAGCGTGCAATTATGGTCTTCCAAACTCCTTCATGCAGCACCAAATTCGTAGTCCCCCTTCTTGCATTCTTCTTGAGTGCAAAAAAATCAAAAGTAAGCCATTATGATGTCTAACTTGACCAAGACACGCAAAAATGACATAAAAAGTTTTCGTTTTTTGTCTTCTAAACACTCCAAAACCATCACTTTCTCTTCATAATGCATTCAATAAAGTTGTCTTCATTATTTGCCACCATTTGAAGCATTTCTAGCCATTGATTAATTCAATAGTTAGGATTTAGGTAGATTAAGATAGGTTAGAAGACTTAATCTGGGCCATGGATTTTTCTCCTTTAAATTCTAACCATTAGATGTGTCTCCAAAATTAATGGTTAAGATTGCTTCTTCAAACTTTAAATCCAAGGGTCCTAATTAGTCTTTGCCATTTTAGAAGACCTAATCTCTACCCTTGATTAATTCTTCATCCAAATGGCCATAAATGGTCTTTGTTACTTTTTAAGATTAAATCTCCACCCTTGATTTAATCTAAATCCAATGGTTATAAATGGTATTTGTCATTTTTCAAGACCAATTCTACACCTTTGATTACATCTACATGGTTGATATCAAAGCCTTCCTAACTAAGCTTATTCTCACACCATTGATTAAATCAATGGTTATTATCCAAGCTTCTTTATTAAGTTTGTTTCTTAACCTTTGATTAAATCAATGGTTAATATTCAAACTAAGTATTCTCATCCAAGGTATAAATCAAGTCAAGCTCTCTTTGTTGACTACACAAGTATAATATTTATTCTCTATCCTACAAATAATATTTTTCTTGTATTTTTATCATCCGATAATTAAATACAAGACAAAACATAAGACAATAAATTTTCTAAAAGCTGTTTTAGGATTCAGGTTTAGTAAGATCCCTGTCTCCATCTAAACAGTACAAATTTTTCTATGCGTAGAAAAATTTTTGCTTTGCGGGACCCACCTGGGCCCACATACCCCTTGCGGGGCCCACAAATAAGAAAAATTTCAAAATCATCTACAAAAATTATAAAAATTATAAAATGCACAAATATCAAATCAGATTACGTAAAATAATTACCTAACGGTAAAAATTAAATTACGTAAGGTTTTCCCCGGCCCAAAAATTTTTATTTTCCTGACACGGAGTAAATCACTCAAAACGATCAAATACGCTGACGGAATAAACAAAATAATTTTACAGTGCACAAAAATTACTAAACAGTAAAATTCTGTTAACTGTCAAAATTACTGTTTAAGAGATACGGAAATTTGAGGTGTTACACAATACACCATAACAAAATGGTGTAGCAGAGAGAAAAAACCAGCATCTTGCAAAAATTTATCAGAGTATGCTACATACAAAGAATGTACCCGGAAGATTTTGGGCCGAAGCTATGAGAACTGCAACCCATGTGATCAACAAACTTCCTCAACCAAGGTTAGAGTTTGTTTCACTTTTTGAAAAATTATGGAACATGAAACCTTCAGTTAGCTACTTTCGAGTATTTAGTTGTGTATGCTATGTATTTGTTCCTGATCATTTATGTACTAAGTTTGATAAGAAAACAATTAGGTGTATCTTTGTGGGATACAACAACCAAAAGAAAGGCTGGAAATGTTGTGATCCTACTAGTGGAAGATGTTACATTTCATGCAATATGGTGTTCGATGAAGCATCTTCTTAGTAGTCCTCATAAAAGGAGGTATTGTCAAATTCAAGAGAATTTGAATACATGATAGAACAGAAAATGAGAGAGCATACTGTCCAACTCCAATCAACTTCAGACGAACTAGGAGACCTATGTGACGATGTCAATGTCGAGCAAGGATTAATCCATAGTCCTTGGCAAACTGATGTGTATCAACCAGATGTTAGATTGAGTGAAGTGGAAGAACTAACTCCATAATTATAACTCTGAAGGTCAACAAGAGCACAGAAGCTAAATCCCAAATACATTAATTCAGCCATAGTTGAAGAAGCAATTGCAACAGGACCTGAGACATTTGAGGAAACATCACAGAGTTTTGAGTGGATTATGGTTATGAAAGAAGAGATCACTGCACTTGAGCAAAACCAGACTTAGGATCTGGTTCCAAAACCAAAAGATGTGAAACTCATATCCTACAAGTGGGTTTACAAGATAAAACGTCATCCAAATAGGTCAATCGAGAGGTACAAGGCACGATTGGTAGCTCATGGTTTCTCTCAGCATTATGGACTAGACTATGATGAAATGTTTAGTCTGATGACAAGGCTTATAATTGTATGAGTACTACTTGCACTTGCAGCCAACAAAGATTGGAACTTATGGCAGATGCACGTGAAGAATGCATTCCTTCATGGAGAGTTGGATCGAGAAATCTATATGATTCAACCATTGGGTTTTTAGAACCAAAATCTTCCTGAGCATGTGTGTAAGCTGTAAAAGGCATTTTACGGATTGAAACAAGAACCTAGGGTGTGGTATGGTAAGATTGTTGAATTTCTAATACAGAGTGGTTATTCAGTGACACCTGCAGATTCTAGTTTATTTTTCAAAGCCAATGAAGGAAAGCTAGCTATCATGTTGATATATGTGGATGATTTAATCATAATTGGTGATTTTGAGGTAAAAATTCTTCGAACTAAGGAGAATTTTTCAGTTCATTTCCAGATGAAGGAACTTGCAAACTCAAGCACTTTCTTAGTCTAGAGGTTGATCACACACAAGAAGGAATAGTTCTCTATCAAAAAAAATATTCTAAAGATTTGTTAAAGAGGTTTGGAATGGTCGAAAGCAAGCCAATTTCAACACCGTTGGAACCGAATGCCAAGATGTGTGCACTTGAACGCAAAGACTTGGAAGATGCAACGATGTATCGATAATTGGTAGGTAGTCTGATATACTTAAACTTGACTTGACCTGACATGTCTTATACAGTTGGTGTGATGAGTTGATACATGCAAAATCCGAAGAAGCCTCATTTAGAAGCAGTTCGTCGAATACTAAGATATGTGAAAAGTACAATAGACTATGGTCTTTTGTACAAGGAAGGTGAAGACTACAAGTTAGTTGGTTATTGTGATGCTGACTATGCAAGAGATCATGACACCAGGAGATCAACAATTGGGTACATGTTTAAACTTGGTTCCAGAACGATTTCTTGGTGCAGTAAGAGATAGCCAACAGTATCATTGTCAACCACCGAAGTTGATTATCGATCAGAAGCAATGGCAGCTCAAGAGAGTACATGGCTGATACAACTAATGAACGATCTACATTAACCAGTAAATCATGCAGTTTCATTGTATTGTGACAACTAATTAATAATTCGTTTGGCAAAAAATCTAGACTTTCACGCAAGAACTAAACATATAGAAATGCACTATCACTTTATCAGATAGAAAGTTCTATAAAAAGAGATTGAGATGAAGCAGATTAAGTGATAAAGTGGCGGACTTATTCACAAAAGGTTTGAGTATCACCAAATTTGAAATGTTCCGTCGTCAACTCAACATGGTGCAAATAGTAAGAGCTGGTATTGAGGGGGAGTGTTAAATTATCCAACACCTGCCCAAATGCTTGGAATAGCCTAATACATTTGCCAAAGCCAAAGAAAAAAAAAAGAAGCCTAAGCCCTTGGACGCTTCTTAATAATTGTGTGGTTTAATGTGTGGTTATTATTAAACAACAATGTGTGGTTGTAATTGTGTGGTTGTTATTAAAACAGTAATATGTGATTGTAATTTATTTAGATTTTATATTTGTGTGGCTTATGTATTGTATAAATACCCCCTCCCGTGCATTTGTAAATCATCAAGTAGTAAACTTCAATAAGCAATAAAAGCTCTAAGATTTCCTAAGTTGTTCTTCTCTAAAGAGTGTAGTTTTGAGTGAAGTATAAGTTGTCTTCTTTGAGTGGTAAAATTATAGTTATGTACTCTAACTTTTTCTCTACATAGTTTTCTTCTCAGTTTCTATGTTATTTTTCCACTTCCACTTTATGGTGTATCAAGGCATGCTTTTTTTTTTTCCTTTCTACCATAACTTCCCTCCATAGAGCTCCAACATAGGCACTGTCCCTGGATGGATACCTACAGATGAGACTGGTTAATGTGGAGTGAGCAGTCATGCTTGATGCATCCTTAAACGTCTATTTTTTGTTTGATGAATTATTTTCATCTATAAAAAGCACTCTAGTCTTTAGCATTGCCAGCCAATCAATACATAAGGATTGTTTTTGCAGCATAGCAAGCACCTAATGCAACACTTGCAAACTGGCTATTTCTTGCATGCACATGGTTATCCACAATATGTTGTCAACTAAGTCTTGTCTTCTGCACCACAGCTAATATGAACCTCTTCCATTTACCATCATAGGTTTATACAGACAAGTGACAACCAAATGTTCTTACTCAACATTGGGTGAAAAGCCCAAGTCCCGTGAGATGTTTTGTGCAACAAAATGGATAATTCAATGCCGTTAAGTCCCTCTTATCAGAGACAAAGGATGAAAGGCCAATTTCTTCAATTATGGATACCCATTTTTGGTTTGTTTCTTATTAGCTCTTGTATCATAATAAAATTGTCCTGAGAACATGAAACTGTTCTCAGCTTTTTAGGCCCAAAGAGTGACTTTCGCTGTCCATATAAGCTTGAGAAATTGCTTGATCAAGATATTTGAAAGTTTTCTGACCTTTTATGACACCCATTAACCAGAAACCAAAATTGTACACTGAAACAATCTCTATATACTTCTATTTTGGCTTATGGACATTTTTACTTTGGTTCACGCACTTGATCTTCTTCAGTGGAATGATAACTTGTACATAACATACTTAACTATCAGAATATTTATAAATCTTGGATTAGGGGAAAACTGAGAAAGATGAAGAGTTTTATGTATACATTACTTCATGACTTACCTTGTAATAGATCCTATGTTAGGAAATAAAAGTAGGATACACTCTAAGTGTCTTGAACACTTTATGAATGTGAGCGGAAGCGTACTCAAATTCGTGAAGAAGAATCAATAAAATAGTAAAATATATGAATAGTACTTTTACAGTAGAACCTACTTGTCAGTACTATTTGCACCAACAAAATAAATCAAGAAGTACACATTAATTTTAACGTGGAAAACCCCTTGTATACTGAGAGAAAAAATCACAGGCCAAATTTTGAAAATATTCTACTATATTAAGAATAATTATAATATACTTTTTACACTCTCACACACAAGAAGTACAAACTATAGTATTTCATAGTGAAACTCTCTCATACTACAATTATAGTATTATAGAGACTATAAAGTATACTAAAAAATTCTAAGTATATCCACACATATTATACTATTGAAATTTCCTCACACTATCTATTTTCGCTCTCACTCTCAAAAGCTCATATTGCTTCTTACTTCTGCTTGATATATTTTTAGATGGAAACTTGAGTATCTATTTTTAAAGATTTCAACAAGCATTGCATTTAATGCAATTAGCTTCCCAACTATCATCCACCACTAAAAGTGACTCTGCAGCAAGGAACAAAATTTTTTTTCCTCCTTTTGTTGACTTTGATATGCAAGCCACAATTAACAATTCTACACATTGGCACGTATTTCACTATTATCCAATCTTCAACCTCTACAAATATTGATCAAGTCCAAACAATGCTTGAACTTATCAATCAACAATGGTTTCGTCATCATATCTACAAGATTCTTAGTTATGGCTATCTTCCGAATTGCAATTGTACCGACACTGAAACTTTCTATGACAAAGTGAAGTCTGACATCAATATATCGTAGCCATAGGAAAAAGCAATGCTTTTTGTATCATGAAAAACATTGCCGTAGGAAAAGGTCATGCTTGATTAGGTCACCTCTGAGAAAGTGTTGCCTTAGGTTTGCAAGTGTGGCCTTAGGTCGAAAGCCATACTTTGTGATGTTTTAGGTGACGCTTTTTAATCGTTGCCATAAGTTGAATTTCTTGTAGTGTTTAACGAGTTACATCCTATGAGTAGCAAAGATTTTAAGAACCTTAAGTTAGACACCAAATTCGGCAAAAATGTTATTTCTTTATTATAGGATTGATTGAGAATGGCCAGAGCATTCATGTGCCTGAAAAAACAATATGGAAATCAAGGAAGGCAATTGAGGACACTAAAGTGATATGCCCTCTAGGATTTATTTCATCTTGTTCTTTGCCAAGGAAACCTTCTCCAAATTAACTTTCTATTCCTGGATGCCAGGTATCTTTGCCAATTCTTCGTTACATTTCACCATGTACCTAACCCTCTCTTTTATGATATTATGACGTGCCATGGCCTTCACCAGCCAATGCATCCATAAATAATCATCCATTCCTAACAACAAAGAATGGCCAATGAGTTTATCCAATATGGTATGCCCTTCATCAAATATTTCCTCCAAACTCCTCATTCCATTTATCAGTCATTCTTCAACAAGGTTCATAATCAAATCAAATCTTTCAATTTCAGTTACAATGCACAATATAAGAAACAATTTTGAATGTTCTTGTCCATTAAATGTTCATATATGAATTTTAATACCTTGAAGGCCTCTTCTTCCATCTCTTATCCTATTGCTAGATTTCAAAGTTTATTCAATGCATGTCTACACCCAAAAATGTTATCTACCCCTTTTACAATTCTAGCCATTGCATTGATTCCAAGTGGTAAACCATCACACTTTTTTGCAATAGATATTGCAATCTTTTGTACTTCAAGAGGAAATGTTACAGGTGTTTTGTGGTATCCAAATTTTAGCAAAATAACTCCTAAGCTTCTTCATCAAAAAGAGGATGTATGCTTATTATTTCATCTGGTGGCAATTCATTTGTTGACACACATGTTCCAAACGACTTGTTATAATCAATTTAAATCCATTCACTGTCAAAGGAATTCTCATATTTTGCAGATCAATATGATTCCAAAGATCATCCAAAATAGGCACTGGTTTTTCTTTTTCTTTTTTTACCAATTCGGATGACAAAATTTTTGTCGTTATTCTCTCATCAGTATCTTCATCAAACTGTACACCTATTCTTTTGGTGATGTCATTTTACAATTTAAAATGTTAAATGTTTGGATTCAGTGACCCAAAAGACATGCTTGAAATTGAAAGTGTCTTTCTTCCTTATTATTTGGTCCTCGATATCTGTTACTATGGATGTTTTCCCCACTCTTCCCATTCCATGTATGCCAAAGATGTAGACTTTGTCGCCGCCTAGAAGTTCTCACATCTTCTAAAAAAATGTAAGCAATAAATTCCAATTCATTCAACAACACCAAAGGCTTTTCTTCCTTACACATTTGCGATCGTTTGGTCAATTGCTATAAATGAATCATTGGACGAGCTTTTTCCTTCACGCGCTTTAACCAATAATCAACTTTTCTCTTACACTTCTTTCCTCGCAACTGTAATCATTTCTTAGTGTAGTCCTTTAATTGTTTTTAGTCACTATCTCACTTTCTACAACACTGCTGTTGTTTCTGATTATTGCATCAGGACAAAATTTGATTCTAATTCAAATTAATTTTTTTTTTAATTTTTTAATTTTATATTATGTATTTATTTTTATTAAATTAATAAAATTAAAATAAATGAGAATTTAATAAAATAGACACATAATATAAGATAAAAGAGAATTAAAAAATTTCTTTCAACTTGAGATAGAATTAAATTTTGTTCTTATATTCATTGATATTACCTAACTTGTTTTAGTTATGATGATCATATTTAGTTATAGAATTAAAAATTTTATTTTGTGAGGACAATTTTTATACTAATTAGATTAGCATATGTCACGTGTACGTGGAATAATGTAAAATATCATTAATGGACAAAAAAATATTTAGTAAAAAATGTCTAAAAATTTTATATCATTATTTAAAGAAAATATAATTAGTTAAAAATTAAGATAATATTTAATTTTACATAATTAGTTAACACCACCACACAAGTCATAGCGAGACTTCCGGCTTGGTGCAGAACTTCCTCTTGCACTTGCTACACTCCTCCATCACTTCATGGTGGTTCTTGCTCTGATGGGTTACCATGTCTATCATGTCATTGAAGCTCTTTACACAAAGATTGCATTCTACCACATTCTCCTTATCCTCTTGTTTCTTTCTCTCCTCTTCCTTCTAATCTCATCTCCACCTCCTCCTCCTGCTACAGCTGCCATGGTAAACTCCTCTCGCTCTCTCTCCCTCTTACAATTACAAACTCACTCTAAAGTTTTAGTTTTAGGAAGGAACTTGGCTGTTAAGGATGGATTAAGGGGTATATAAGGTGATAACTAGCGTTGGCTAGCAAGCAAACCAATGGTTTGTTCTCTCTCAACTTGCCAAAAATAGAAATGGTTATTTCAGCAAGGATCGCATGAGATGTTTAGCAAGGGGAATATAAAGTTTTGAGTGTCATTTCCCTTTTCTATTTTTTTTTTTAAAAGAAGAAAAGCAAAAATTAGTCTCCCTCTCTCTCTCTCACCCAGATAATAGGTAAAAATTGCAAGCCATATGAAGGGCATAATGGTCATGTATTCACTATTGCTTGCTTGATAAATTTTTATTTGAGGAATTAGAATATGATACATGTGTATATATGTTTATAAATATTAAAATATGTCAATCTTTTGTCTTATAGAGAGGTGCCTCTTCACTATTTCATTTTCCTTTGTTATAATGTCAAACTCATTTGAAGTTTCAATAATACATTAATTTAATTTTGATCTGGATCACAATTAAATTGTAATAAGTAATAACTGTATTCAATTAAGAATGATTTAATATTATCTTAATATAACATGATAGATTTGATTTTGCTTTGGGATTCTAGAGAAAACAAAATAGGACGAAACCATATCGTCTTCATCATCATTCATCATTTCTGTTTTCGATAGTCAAATAATGAGGAACATAGAAAAAGAGTGCCAATGAATGAATAAGAAAGACTTTGTCTTTCTCCAAGACATTACTCTTCACAAACACAACACTACAGAACCCATTTTCCCATGACAAAACTTGAACATTCCTACTCAAAGAAGACCAAGAACAAAAAGAACAACAAGCAACAAAACAAACATAATGATGGTGCTCTTAACCATGGTGATTCCGATTCTGAATCAACCCACAAAGACCTTGAATTCATGGTGGTTGCAGAGCTGGAAGTAGGTGAAGAAGAAAGTGTTTGAATCTAGCCATGAGGATGGCAATTTCTAGAAACTCTATAACATCGCCTCGACAAGTAAAAAAGATGTTATTTTGAGATTTGGAAGTTGGATATGTATCATCAACTTCTAGATAAGGAGTGAGAGGCGATGAATTATAAAAATTTCCTCTCAGGAGGTTGAAATTTTAAATCCTTTGTTTTTGGTTCACAAATTACCTAATGAAATTATCAATCATTTTCAAAATTCTTTTGTTTAATATCCAAACAAGGTATTTTGCATTAAATCATTTTAATTCTCATCAATAAATACATTACATTCTTTAATTTCTTTATTCAAACGCATCCTAAAGAAAAGTTGTTCCAAAAAAAAAAAATTTTATTCAACAATAAATTAATTTCAACCAAACAACTTAACAATTAGCATAACAATAAAAAAAAATCACCTAATCAAATCAAATGAATAATATGAAATCAATAAAAAATTAAATCAAACCAACCCAATAACTCAGTTTTTTTTTTGTCCTTTTTAGTATTTTTCATTTTTTTATTCTTTTAGTATTTTTAATATGTTTAAAATAAGAAAATGCCTACCAAAATGAAGATCTCAATTCCACTAAAAACACAAATGTCGGCCCATTTTAAAAACTGATGTCTAACACCACACCAGGGGGAATATGGTTGGGTGGCACGGTAGCCTGAGGAAGTTAACGGCGCATGAATGGCTGTGGGATAATTCATTCTATGGGGACTATGAAATCATAAACTAATGACTTTGTTTAACTGTTCTGAAACTAACTTCATCCAAATATTATTTTTTATTAAGCATTCATCGTTTTACTTGAATTAAGAAAAAATAAATAAAATGAGAAGTGCAAATGGGAAACCGGTCCCTTATGTCTCACATGAATGGGACTAGAGCTAGCCAACCAGATTCATTCCCATTGAACTTTCCTTTATTCATTGCTCTCTTTTTTTTGTTGTATGATTTATAAATATAATATTACAAAGACAAATCAATTTTAAAACAATAAATTCATTCTTACATTTCAATATCAAAGTGAGATATTATATTCTAGAGTAATTTTTAAGTAGATATGATTTATTATAAATATTTAAATTATTAGTTAATGTATATAAAATAATAGAAATTATTATAAAATTATATTAATTATTAATAATATTTTTATACATATTAAATAATAATTTAAATATTTAAATAATAACATAATAAATCATACATTTTTTAAAAAAATTATATATATGATTTTTTTATTTAATATTTATATGTATTTTAAAAGTATTTTTTCGAAGTCATGAAAACAAAGATGCTTTTTAGAATGACATATAATGTGGCTTTTCAAATATATTAAATAATATAAAATTGTCATTTTCTTTCTCTCAATCGAAATATATTTTCTTTTATCAAAAAAAATTGATTGAATTATAAAAAATTATGAACGTAAAGTGTAATAAAGAGCAATTAAATCAATTTTTTAGCACTCGTAATCCATAATTCAGGACGCACGTGTTTTGACTCCAAAGGTACTTTTGCTTGCCACGAACGCAAAGAAATAACACTGAACACCACCAAACCATAGCCAAATTAGGCAGCCACAGCGCAGCGCCACGTATCTTTCTCTCTCCGTTTCAACACAAATAGAAAAATGAAATCATATTAAATTAAAAAAAAGAAAAGAAAAAAAGCGAGTAGAACAGTGAAAAATTGAAGCCAAAATAAATAAAGAGCGAGACTAGAAATGGTACTTCAAAATCTCCGCTTAGGCATTGGTCCTCTTCTCTGCATTCCCCTCACTGTTACCGTCGTCCTCTCGTCCGCCCTTCCCCTTCCGCCTCTTCCTTCCGCCGCCATATCACTCCCTCTTCACCACCACCGCCGTCTCTTCGCTTCCGATTCCCCCGCGATGAGTTCGCAGTCGCAGTCTCCAGCTCCTCCGGTGGCGAAGAAGGTGGAGCACGTGATGGAGCTGTTCGGCGACGCGAGGATCGACAACTACTACTGGCTTCGAGACGATTCACGCACCGATCCCGAGGTGCTCTCCTACCTCCGCCAAGAGAATGCCTACACTGATTCCATCATGTCCGGTGCGTGCCAATTCTATCTTATCCTCTTTTTCGTCGTTTGCTTTCACTGTTTTTTTTTCTTCTTATTTTTGAATTTTTATTTTATTAAAAAAAAAACACAATCCGCAGCAAGCACTGGACTATGCGACACTGTTAGCATGACTGTAAAAGTGTGGATTTACTTAGAATCTTGTAGAAAAACAAAAATGGCATCAATTTTGGTATAATTGGAGTAACTGAACTGCCCGTACTCGTCTATGTGATTTATGTATGCATTGTTGTTTCGAGTTTGGTTCGCAAGAAGGGAACTATAACATTTATTTGGTGGAGGACGATTGAAATAATTTGGATTCATGTGTTATCTTTTTTTTTTTTTGGTTAGTTTTATATTCTATATAGATTAGTATTAGTATAAAGCAATAGTTTCGGCAAACAGACCCATGTCTCGTGGAAGTTACATATAATAATTAATATATGTATTTTTTTCAAAATGATACTTTTTTATTGGTTCCCAAGTGCGACCTGTGATAATAGTACAACGAAAATTACAAACCCGTAATTATCTATCAGATACAAGAAGTGTAATTTGCTCGAAGTTTGTAATAAATAACTAAACAATCATGATTTTCGGACATCATTTGTCTCTTATATTAATTTTTATATCATTAATTACATTATTTTTTCTTCATTATTTTTTCTCACTTAATCACAATCATTAAAATATGTTATAAAAAGTGATATAAAATAAAAAATAACGTAAACATTATTTTCCATAACTAAATATTTGTCTAAATTAATTTTGTACCAAACAACTTCTAGACATGTGGCTATGGAAACTACGTCACCATCAGATACATTCAGGCTTCTGTAGTTTCTAGTCGAGCTGGAGGTTGATGGATGGGATCTACTGTAACTGTGTAAGGTAGTCTTCCGTCCACTTTTCATGCAATATATGCAGCATAAAGGTGTGTTATCATCCAAAAATAAATTCAAAAGAGTAAGCTAATATAACGGCTAGTTGAGGGTAATTAGCCGAAGGAAGGTATAGCTGATGAAGTAGAGGAGCACTCGGTTAATGGTAAGCTGGGCCTTGCCGTTAGTGGACTAGGAATGAAACAATAAAAAGCTGAAGCATAACGAACTGCAGGTTAATGGAAGGCTAAGAACTGAAGCTGTTACCAATGGATGCCACAAAACATGCCGAGAAAATAGGAGTTGAGCTGTGGAGGGGTAGCCGTTGTGGCCAAAACAATTAAGAGACGTGGGTAGGCTAGTCGTGGGATAGTCATTTGTTGTTAGGAGTTCTAGCCAACAAGGTTGGCTATGATGGGGGTTGGATTTTATCTATAAATACTATTTGTACCAATTGAAATAGGACAGATCACAATCAATACAACTTTTAAGATTTGCTTATTTTGCTTAAATTTTTATGCCCTTTACTATATTGCTTTTTCTTTGTGCAATCTATTTTCCGCAAGCTTATTTCCTAGCCGATTACAGCTTTAACATCAAATTCTTAGACTTCTTAAGTTCATCTTAATACCAAACGCTTTCTTTAGTGAGTTTGGGAACCTTTGTTAAAGGATAGATTTTGCCTTTAGCTCAAATCACCTGTTACTTATTGAAGAAATATAGGGTTTTGGAAATATTACCAGCTTATCTTTACTATTGATATGGTAAAGATATATATACAAGAGGAGGTGGTAAAGGACAGCTAATCTAATCCTAAAATCTCGCTAATAACAGAGATAAGAAAGGAAACAAATAATCCTAACTAATTCTAATGATTACAAAGATAAGAAAGGAAATAAATGATCCTAATTTATTCTATTTACAGATTTAATGATTCTTTACAGATTCAATGAATCTGGACTTTTATTCTTACACTCCCCCTCAAGCTGGTGAATAGATGTTTATCATTCCCAGCTTGCCAATATTATCTTCAAAAACTGGTCTTGACAAAGTCTTGGTCAATACATCAGCTTCTTGAAGTTTGGTAGAAATGTAGGTTAAACTAATTCCACCATTCTCAATTTCTTGTTTAATGAAGCTCCTGTCAATCCTCACGTGTTTCATTCTATCATGCTGGATAGGATTGTTGATTATACTGATGGCTGATTTACTGTCAGTATACAATCTTGTTGGTGTTGTCAAAGGAATATTTAAGTCCTCCAGTAACCTCTCTAACCAGATTACTTCACAAATTCCTTGGGCAATTGCCCTGTATTCGGCTTCGGCACTACTTCTAGAGACCACAGACTGTTTTTTGCTCCTCCAAGTTACAAGATTACCCCAAATTTTAGTGCAATAACCTGAGGTAGACTTGCAATCATCATATGACCCTGCCCAATCTGCATCTGCATATCCTACAATTCCCCTATCTTCACTTTTCTTGAACAATAAGCCCTTTCCAGGTGTTCTCTTCAAATATCTCAAGATATGAATGACAGCATCTAAATGTCCTTGTGTAGGGCAGTGCATATATTGACTGACAACGCTTACAGCATGAGCAATATCAGGTCTTGTTAGGGAGAGGTAGATAAGCTTTCCTACTAGGCGTTGATACCTTCCCTTATCGACTGGAGTATCCTCATTATCAGTTCTACCCTTCCACCCCTGTTCCAAAGGTGTAGAAGCTGGTCTACAGCCTAAGTTTCCGGTTTCTTCAAGTAAGTCAAGGGTATATTTCCTTTGAGAGATGAATATTCCCTCCTTGCTCCTAGCTACCTCCATTCCCAGGAAGTATCTCAGTTTTCCAAGGTCCTTGACCTCAAATTCAGACTTCAAATGGTCTTTCAATTTTCTGGTTTCTAGCAAGTCATCACCTGTTATAATGATATCATCAACATAGACTATAAGGATAGTCCTTCTTCCTTCTTTAGAGCACTTCACGAATAGTGTGTGATCAGCATGTCCCTGCTTGTACCCAATTCTGGTTAGAACAGCACTAAACCTTGTGAACCATGCTCTCGGGGATTGTTTTAAACCATAGAGAGATTTATTCAGCCTACAAACTTTATTCTTCGTTTCTTCATTCTCAAAGCCAGGTGGAATTTTCATAAAGATTTCTTCATCCAAATCTCCATTAAGAAAGGCATTCTTAATGTCAAGTTGGTGAAGTTCCCAATTCAAATTTACTGCCAAAGAGAGTAATACACGGATGGAATTGAGTTTTGCAACTGGAGCAAATGTTTCTTCATAATCTAGTCCATAGGTTTGAGTGAACCCTTGGGCTACTAGTCTAGCCTTAAACCTCTCTATACTTCCATCTGACTTGTATTTTACTGAGAAAATCCATTTGCTACCCACTGCTTTCTTCTTGTCAGGCAGTTCAACAATATCCCAAGTATTGTTCTTTTGTAGAGCTCTCATTTCTTCCATCACAGCCTCTCTCCATTTTGAATTTGCCATTGCCTCTTGTATGGTTTTAGGGATTTCCACCTTATCCACATTGATCACGAATGCTTTGAATTCTGATGATAGATTTGCATATGTAACATGGTTGGAGATAGGATGTTGAGTGCATGCCCTCCTTCCCTTTCGAAGAGCAATAGGGAGGCCCAAGTCTGAAGGAGTTTTGGGTTCAGTATCCTGTATTTCAACAGAATATTGGTCATTACCAGAATGTAGAGAATTATCCCTTATTCCACTCCCTTGACCTGGTTCCAAGTCGAATGATTGACCTTGTTGAAGTGGTTTAGGCCTCCTACAATATGTTCTGTCAAAGAATCTCTTTGGAGTTGTCTCTCCCCTTGGATTAGTTTCCGGATTCAGGTTAGGTTCAAGGTTCAGATTTGGGTTAGGAGAGGTTTCAGAAGAAGGTTCAGGTATTGGTGGAGTTTCGGGTTCAGATTCTAGGTTAGGAGAGGTTTCAGGAGATGTTTCAGGTATTGATGGGATTTCTGGTTCTGATTCTAAGGGAATGACATCCTCAGTTTCAGGTTCTTTCAGACTTTTAGGTGGCAGCAGCATAGAAACTGTGGGATCCCAATGACAAGACCTATCTTCACTTATATTCTCCCCCTGAAGAGAGGTTTTGGCAAAAAAGGGATGTTGTTCCTGAAACTGGACATTGGCAGTGACAAAAAATCTGTGAGTTGAGGGGGAATAAAATTTGTATCCTAGTTGGGTAGGAGAGTACCCCACAAAAACAACTTTAAGGGACCGAGGATCAAGTTTGGACTTAGAGGGAGTATGGGTTAGAATGAAGGCTGTACAGCCGAATATTCTTGGGGTTAAGGTGTTTAGGAGTCTGATATGTGGGTAATGTTCCATCAGCAGGCTTAAAGGAGTCTTAAATTTAAGGACTTTGGAGGGAAGTCGGTTTATAAGGTAGGAGGCTGTAAGGATGGCTTCTCCCCAAAAAGGATGAGGAGTGGAACTAGAAAACATCATTGCTCTAGCAGTCTCAAGAAGGTGGCGGTTTTTTCTTTCTGTTACCCCATTTTGTTGAGGGGTATATGCATTTGAAGTTTGGTGAAAGATTCCATGGTTTGATAGGTACTGAACAAAAGAATGGGAAAGATATTCTCGTCCATTGTCAGTTCTAAGTATTTGAATAGGGGTTTGGAAGACATTAAGCACAAATTTATGAAAGTTTTGAAAAATTTGAGGGGCTTCTGATTTATCTTTCAGCAGAAACACCCAGCAGGTTCGTGTATGGTCATCAATAAAGGTTATGAACCATTTTTTGTCAGTTAATGATGGTATTCGTGCTGGTCCCCAAATATCACTATGGACAAGATGAAAAGGCTTGGATGGTTTGTAGTTTTGAGCTGAATATGAGTTTCTTGTTTGTTTTGCAAGGATACATTGCTCACAAGAAAAATTGCCACTGCCTTTATTGATAAAAAAATGAGGGTACAAATGCTGTAAATAAGAAAAACTCGGGTGCCCTAGGCGATGGTGCCATAAAAGCACCTCAGAATCAGACTGAACAGTGAATACTGAAGGACTAATCCTAGAAGGAGGACAACAACCAGTGACATAATAGAGGCCTTCCCTTTCTTCAGCACTGCCAATCATCCTCCCCGAAGCAAGGTCCTGAAAAACACAATGAGTTGGGAAAAATGTCAAACTGCAATTCAAATCCTTAACCAGGCGATGAGCAGATAATAGATTATGCTTTAATTTAGGAACATATAAAACAGATTGAAGTGAAAAATTCGGAAATTTAATGATTCCTTCTCCTTCGGCTAAGGAGGACCCTCCATCTGCCACTGAAACAGAGATGTTACTTGTCTGTTTTGGAGTAGGAGACAAAGTTGTAAAAAATTCCAGTCATGTGGTCTGTTGCGCTTGAATCAACTATCCATTGAACTTCATGAGATTTTTGAACAGTAAAGGAATGTTCGATCTACCGCTTTAGCAATGGAGGCGTAGAAGTGGATTTTTCGGAACATTGAGAGATGCAGTGTTTTTACTTGCTGTAAAAGTTGTTGGAGCAAATTTACTTGATCAGTGGATAAGTTGACACCAGAATTCTTCCGCCGTCAGTCTCTGCCACATGAGCTGACCTGTTTTGTCCTCTCAAATGTTTTGGTTTCCAATTTGGAGGCTTGCCATGAACCTTCCAGCAAGTGTCACGGGTATGGTAAGGTTTGTTGCAATGATCACACCATTGCTTTTGATCTCTAGTTCTGTTGACAACCAGGGCAGAACTGGATTGTGGTTCTGGCAAGGGTAGAAGTGGTCTGGAATCTGTGGAAGGGTTAAGCATAACCCTTTTTCTGCTCTCCTCTCTTCTGACCTCAGCAAAGGCTTCTCTAAGGGAGGGTAATGGCTTGGTGCCAAGAACCCTTCCCCTGACTTCATCTAGATCAGGATTTAAACCATGCAAGAATTCAAACAGTCGATCCTTCTCCATCATCTTGCTATACTTCTGGGCATCATTTGGGGTGTCCCAATCAGGTTCATAAAAGAGATCTATCTCTTGCCACAATTGCATTAGATTGTTGAAGTATTCTGTGACACCTAGGCTTCCTTGTTTGGTGTTCCTGATTGCTGACTTCAATTCAAAGCATTGGGAAGAATTTTCAAGATCTGAGTAGGTTTCTTTGACTGCATCCCACACTTCTTTTGCAGTCTGATAGAAGAGGTACACACGGCCAATCTTGGGTTCCATTGAGTTGATTAGCCATGCCATAATAATGGAGTTCTCTGCCTCCCATTTCTGAAAATCGGACCCATCTTTTGAGGGTGCTGAAATGGTACCAGTAAGGTACCCATATTTGCCCTTGCCTTTGATTACAAGGGTAACAGATTGGTACCATTCTCTGAAATTGATACCGTTTAATTTATGGAGGGTGATTTGTAAAGAAGGGTGGTCAAGGGCTAGAGAAGATTGCATGCTGGACGCTGTTTTTGGGGCTGTGCTCTGTTTCCCATATTTCCCATCACCAGTGGGGATCTCAGTCGTCTGGGATTGTTCGCTGGTATTGTCGGCCATGGTAGGGCTAAGGGGTAAAGAGAGGGGCTTAGATGGAGGTGGACGGCTAGACAAACCTAGCTCTTGATACCATGAAGAAATATAGGGTTTTGGAAATATTACCAGCTTATCTTTACTATTGATACGGTAAAGATATATATACAAGAGGAGGTGGTAAAGGACAGCTAATCTAATCCTAAAATCTCGCTAATAACAGAGATAAGAAAGGAAACAAATAATCCTAACTAATTCTAATGATTACAAAGATAAGAAAGGAAATAAATCATCCTAATTTATTCTATTTACAGATTTAATGATTCTTTACAGATTCAATGATTCTGGACTTTTATTCTTACACTTATCAAAATCCATACGTGTTCATCGGCTGAATTCTTATTCAGCTGATAAATTTATTTCACACGTAACAAATTTTGGCACGCCCGGTGGGACACTCTAAGGTGAGCAAATTGAGAAGTTTCCATCTCCCGGTTCAGATCACTATTGGCGTATGCACCTAAGGTCTGGTAGAAACTTTAGCAGTATAGATACAAGTCAACCTAGTAAGAAGAACGGGGGCAGAAAGACTTCAGAGGGAAGCGCCTAGTCTACTCTGGGAATGCCTGCTTCATCCCAGCTAGTGGGTACTCCCACACCTTCCACCATAACTGTTACCCCAGCGGTAGAGCTCTCTGATCAGCCTCAGCCGACAGTAATGACCACTTCATTTATTCGGGACCAAATTGATCAAGGGATGAATGACTTGATGTATCAATTGTCAAGGCAACTTTCAGAAATCGTGAAACCCATGGTGCATAATGAGCTGCATTTTGTTAGAGAGGCTGAAAAAAAACAATCCAATGCAGGTGAGGCTTCGGCTCATTCAGCTATTGTGGGACCTTCTGCTGGCGGACAGAGTCAGGCAAGACCACAATCTATGGTTTAGCCGAGTCTGGGCATGCCGCTGGTAGTTCCTATGTTCCAGCCTCCTCACCCTGACAGTGGTATCCAGTCGAGCTTGCAATATGGGCTAGTACAAGTACCTAGGAGACCCCCCCAGATAATAGGAACAATTGGTTTGCCGTACCTGATGCTTAACACTTCTGTGGTAGGTGCTAGTACACAGTTGACCGCACCTGGGGGCACCATTTTCTCGGCAGCTCAAGGTCCTCCTAGGTATACTCCTGATTATGTGGGAGAGTTACCCTGGTCCAACATCCCACCTACTCCAGTAGGTACCCCTAAGGGGTTTCATTATGGGCAACCTGTTCCTGTTAGGATTTGATCAGCCATGGGTTAATGTACCTCAGGTGGCCCCAATTCAGCCGATTGCTCAGCCATGGGCGAATAATCCTCCGCATCCAGGCTATAACCAGGGGGCAATTTCTATCCAGGATCAGCAATATCAGGTATCCCATCAATTAGGGGGTGCTCCTGTTAGGCCAGTAAGGCCTGTTCAGCTACCATCACCAAATTATCCGAGTGACAGAGCTCCTCAGCTGATAGACCTAGAGATGATAGCCGAGACCATGAGGAGGCATTTTGGAATCCAGCTGAGATTGTTGGACAGGCCTGTGTATAAAAAGCCTTATCCTGAGTGGGTAGACAGAATGATGCCTTTGCCTAGAGGATTTAAAACTCCTGACTGTACCACTTTCTCAGGGGAGGATGGTAAATCTACTATGGAACACATCGGCAGGTTCACTGCCCAATGCGGGGAAGCAAACCAGAATGAGTTCTATAAGCTCCAGCTGTTCCTTTGTCTTTGACTGGGGCGGCCTTTACTTGGTTTTCTTCCTTAGCCCCTAACTCCATACAAAACTGGACTGACATGCAGCGTTGCTTTCATGATAGATTCTATATGTCTCAGCCAGATGTGACTGTGGTTGACATGATGAATCTGAGGCAATTGGTGGATGAACCAGTAGCTGATTTCTTGGAGAGATTCAGGAAGTTAAGAAGCAAGTGTGTCGTGCAGCTGCCTGAGGCTGAATATTCTTCCATGGCTGTTAGTAACATGCACCCTCAGCTCAGGGAGAAGTTAGTAGGGCAAGATTGCATTGACCTGAGTCAGTTGGCTTCCAGGGCTTCCAGAATTGAACAGTACATCCTAGAAAAAGAAAGAAGGAGGTCTAGCAAGAATAGGGGGCCTAATCTAATTAGTGTAATTGATGTTGAAGATCCAGACTATCTGTCAGATGAGTCAGCCGAGCAATCGGCAGATATCATGGCTGCAGAGATAGTGAGAGGAAAACCATATTCATGCGCAGCTTTAAGACCCCCCAAAGGAAAGGAGGTCCAAACTCCAGAGAGTAAGGTCGACTATCCATTTGACATTTCCAAGGCAGACCAAATATTTTATTATCTCCTGAAAGATCAACAGATTAGATTGAATGAAGGACACCAAATTCCCCCAGCCGAGGAGTTGAAGGGAAAGAAATATTGTAAGTGGCATAATTCTTACACTCATGCTACCGTCAACTGTATAGTGTTCAGAAAGGCTATACAAAAGCCATGAAAGAAGAAGGTTTAAACTAGTCGAAAAAGAGATGACTGTCATTACAGATCCATTTCCTCTAGCTGGAGTTAATATGGTTTCCTTCTGTGGGGAGACGGTATCTGGTTCACCATTTAAAAGATCGAAATAGCCGATACGTCCCCAGTGGAGACAAAGGAGAGTGTATGATGAACCAAATGGGGCTGGGAGAGCTCTAGTTGTGTCTGATCAGTCCAAAACAATAGATCAGAATCCATCTGTGTTCGACAGACTAAAGAGACCCCAGGTAAATAATGAATATGTCAAGAAAGATACACCGGCCAAATACAATAGGCCCACAGTGTTCGGCAGGTTGGAGAGCAATCAGCCGAGGAGACAGGCTGAAGTCAAACAGCATTCGGCAGATTGTGATGTATACAGAGACCTGAATGGGAAGACTATTCTGGTCCCCAGAGACAGAATGGACAAGGTTAAGCCCAGGGTCTTTGGTAGATTGGATTTTTCAGGTGTGAGAAAAGATTTTGAAGGGACAAGAAAGCCTGCAATCAAGTTTGGGGAAACAACAAAGAAGGTTCTAGGAAGAAACGTAGGAAGAAATGTAGCTGGTAAGCATTATGATACTATAGCTGATGCAAGACTACCCATGATGGACGAGACTCTTATACTAGACAAGGGTAAAAGAGTAGCTCGTTTCGATGTGGAAAAGGGCATGACCACATTAAAGATTACTGTAAAAAATGAGGAAGTTATTAGGCCCCAACGTATGGTTAAACCACTAGCCGAGGTGGAAAAAGGACACTGGTTCATTAACAAATATGCAAAAGGGAAGGATGTTGTGGTAAAGGAACCAGGATGATGACTAGAACTCAGAAAAGAAGGGCCCAGAGGAATAAATCAGTACAGCGAATGAAACAAACCTTGGCTATGTTAGCCGAGGCAAAAAGAATTGACCTTGCTGAGATTAGATCTTCTAGTGTGGCTGAAATTCTAGAGGCTGCTTTTGGGCAACCAAAGGAAGAAACAACTGCTGAAGAAAGAAAGCAAGAACCAGTGCAGTCAGGAAACCAAGATTGTCTTGGAAAGGAAGATTAGGATTTCCAGGAGATGATTAATGAGTTGGAGACAACTGAATTGGAAGAGGTACCAGTCATAACAGCAGAAGAACGAGTTCTTCTAACAGTCGAGGAAATGGAAGAGGAACTCGGGTAAGATCTTCTATTAGAAGATTCTGTGTTAAATTCCATACTAGGGGAAGACGAAGATCACCCATCGGCTAAAACTAATATGGTGGGGTTGATTCCTAGTGAATTTTCAGCTCGGCAGAAGCAACCTGAGAAATTGGAAGGTGATGTGATTGCTGAGGAAGTGGAATGGGCTGTGTTAGCTCCCATTTCAGAAGAACTCAAAATGGAATTCCGTAAACTAGCAAGGGAGATGACAAAGCATTTGAAGCCTTTATACATCAGGACCCAGGTTAATGGTAAGACTTTAGCCGAGTCTTGGTGGATGGAGGAGTGATGTTAAACATAATGCCTTCAACTACAATGAAGAAACTGACTAAATCTAAGCAGGATTTGATTCCCACGAATATGAAAATGACCAATTTTACAAGGGATACTACAGCTGCCTTAGGAATTTTGGTAGCCGATATCACTGTGGGGAGCAAAACTTTGAGCTCTGCCTTCTTTGTGGTAGATTCTAAGTCCACTTACTCCATATTGCTGGGAAGGGATTGGATTCATTCCAGTCAGTGTGTGCCTTCCACTTTGCACCAGATGCTAATGTTTTGGGATGGGGATAAGGTAGAGTCAGTGCCAGCCGATAAGAATCCGTTTACGGTTGACATCAAGATGGCTGAGGCTATATTCTATTCGCCCCGGCTGGAGCCTATTACTATCCCTGAAGGATATGAAGAAGGATCATGGGAGTCTTGCAACCTAACTGCCGATGGCTTTGCTGTCAATATCCAGGCCGATTTACGGCCTCTACAGTTGTGTTTAGATGAATAACAAGGCCCAAGTAATTGAAGACCTGAGACATAGGCTGACATCCTTGGAAGTTGAGCATAGGATTGGTACAGCCATGTCTATGGAGTTGGAGGAGATAGTGGAAGAAGAATGTTCGGCTGAGACGCCTAGGGGGCATGAGCTTGAGGAGAGGTGGGAGTCCCCAATCAGCAGGAAGACCCCTACCTTTTCAGCTGAAGATCCTTTGTTGGATGTCAACCTAGGGACTAAATAGGAACCGAGAATGACAAGAATAAGTAGCTTGTTGGGTAAGAAAGAACGAAATCAGTTAATTGATTTAATAAAGACGTACAAAGATTGCTTTGCATGGGACTACCATGAGATGCCAGGTCTTTCTAGAGAATTGGTGGAGCATCGGTTGCCGATCAAAGAAGGATTTAAACCTCACAAGCAGGCTGCTAGAAGATTTAATCCAAAGTTAATACCCAAAATTAAGGAGGAAATAGAACGATTACTTAAAGCAGGTTTTATTCGTACGACCAGATATATAGAATGACTGTCGAACATAGTCCCTGTAATCAAGAAGAGTGGGAAGGTTAGGATTTGTACTGACTATAGAAACTTGAATCTTGCCACTCCCAAAGATGAGTATGTAATGCCTGTAGCTGACATGCTTGTCGATTCTGTAGCCAAAAATGGCATTTTAACATTAATGGATGGGTATTCTGGTTATAATCAAATTTTCATAGTCAAAGAAGATGTCCATAAGACAGCCTTCAGGTGTCCTGGTGCCATTGGGATATTCGAATGGCTAGTCATGCCGTTTGGATTGAAAAATGCTGGTGCCACGTACCAAAGAACCATGAATGCTATTTTCCATGAGTTAATAGAAAAAAACATGGAAGTATATATTGATGATGTCATAGTAAAATCCCATGATTTTAACCAACATCTAGCCGATTTAGAGCAAAGCTCTTAAGAGGATGAGGCGTCATAATTTAAAAATGAATTCTGCCAAGTGCTCTTTTGGAGTATCGGCTGGGAACTTTTTGGGTTTTTTGGTTCATAAGCATGGGATTGAAGTTGATAAAAATAAAACTAACGCCATATTAGATGTGAGACCCCCATATAATAAAAAAGAATTGTAGAGTTTGATCGGCAAAATTAACTTTCTGAGAAGGTTTATTACAAATTCAGCCGGTAAGCTGAAAGCTTTCTCTCTATTACTGAAATTAAAAGATGCTGATGAATTGGTATGAGGAGAAGAACAACAGCTTACATTTGATCAAATAAAACAATGTTTGGTTAGTCCCCCAGTGTTAGTTCCTCCAGTGTTAGGGAGGCCATTGAAATTATATATATCGGCTGCCCCAGAATCAATCGGCTGCCTGTTGGCACAGGATGATGAAGATGGGAACGAAAGATCCATCTATTATCTTAGCCGATTGCTTAATGACCCTGAAACTAGATATACTCCCATAGAAAAACTATGCTTGTCTCTTTTTCATGCCTGTACAAAGCTGGAATATTACCTTTTGCCAAGGGAGGTTCAAGTAGTATGCAAAATTGACATAGTAAAATACTTGTTACATAGGCGTGTTTTGCAAGGACGACTAATAAAGTGGGCCATTAAGCTAAGTGAATATGCATTGAAATATTTGCCTCTAAAGGCGATGAAAGGTCAAGCTTTAGCTGATTTCTTGGCTCAACATCCTTGTGTAGATGTTATAAATCCTTTAGCTGAGGTGAGCCATTGTGTTAACTTGAGACCTTGGGTATTAACTTTTGATGGATCCAGAACTAATAAGGGCGCTGGGGCTGGAATCACAATCACAAGTCCTGCTGAAGAAAGCTTGAAGTTCATGCATCAGTTGAGGATAGGATGTTCGAACAACCAAGCTGAATACGAGGCTTTAATATTAGGGTTAAGAATCTTATTGTCTATGAAAGCCAAATACATTCAGGTTATGAGAGATTTCCAGTTAGTTATAAAACAATTAGCTGGGGATTATAAATGCACTAGCCGGAATTTGGTAGAATATCATGAAACGGCTAGCAGTTTGTTAAAACAGTTTGCCGATATAGTGATAGTGCATATACCCAGAAGATATAACGAAGAAGCAAATGATTTGGCACAACATGCTTCTGGTTATAAGGAAACCTTTGAAGATGTTTAGCCTGTAGATAATCGACTCAAGGAGTTCCTTATTGGTGAAGTAAATACAATTGATGATTGGAGAGTTGAGCTAACAAAGTATTTGCAAGATCCTTCTTCTACTTTCCAGATAAGGCAAAAGGCCTTAAAATATACCTTGGTGGATGAAGAACTACATAAGAGAGGATTGGAGGGAATTTTGTTAAAATGTCCTAGCAAAGCCGAGACTATGAAACTCATGGGGGAAACACATGAAGGGATATGTGGTTCATATAGGACAGGATCTATGATGCGCTGGCTAATACATAGGTATGGATATTATTGGCCAACCATCAATGCAGATTGCCATGCTTATGCCAAAGGGTGTGAAGAATGTCAAAAGCATGGGCCAATCCAGAGGATACCAGCCGAGGAGATGCATTCTGTTGTTAAGCCTTGGCCATTCCGGGGATGGGCAATGGATCTAATTGGAAAAATATACCCTTCATCTTCCCAAAGACACTCATTCATTATTGTTGCCACTGATTATTTTACCAAGTGGGTAGAAGCCCAGCCGATGGTTAATGTTCCCTAAGATGATGTTATCAGGTTTATTAAAAATCAAATTATCTATCGGTATGGCATTCCAGAAACCATTACAATAGATCAGGGCACAATGTTCACAGGAGAAAAGACGGTTGCTTTTGCACAAGAATATGGGATCAAGTTAATCCAGTCTACACCTTATTATGCACAGGCAAATGGTCAAGCCGAGGCTACAAACAAAATATTGATCAGCTTGATTAAGAAGACCATAGAAGACAAACCTAAAAGATGGCATGAAACGTTAGCCGAAGTACTATGGGCTTACAGAAATTCTAAGTCTACCGCGACGGGGTTTACCCCTTATTGGCTGACTTATGGTCAGGATGCTGTGTTACCATTGGAAATTAATGTAAAATCATTAAGGGTAGCCAAACAGCATTGCCTGACTATGGATGAGTATCAGCAAGCCATGTTCATGGAGCTGGAATCGGCTGATGAGGATAAGTTAATGGCCTTGGAAAATATTCGAAAGAATAAAGAGAAAGTGGCCAAGGCATATAATAAACATGTCAAAATTAAAAGTTTTGTCGAAGGGGATTTAGTTTTGAAAGCCGTTTTGCCTTTAGGGGCTAAAGACCCAAAGTTAGGAAAGTGGTCACCAAACTGGGAAGGACCTTATATAATTAGTCACGTTATGATTAATGGAGCTTATCGGCTAGTTAACATGCATGGTGAAGAAATGGAGAGAAGCATAAACGGGAAATATCTAAAAAACTATTATCCTTCGATTTGGGATAATTAAAATAGAGTCGGTTCAAAGTATCAGTTACAAGCCAGCCAATTAGCTTTTTCAAATTAAGACTTAAAAGTTAAACATAATTGAAAAAGGTAACGATTTACAGATCAGCAGGAATAGTAACCGATTGGTCAGAGTTAGGTGCTTGAATTGGATCAAGGGTTGGAGCATCAGTCGAAGGAGGTGGGTGGTTCAACAGGACTAACAGCGGAAGAGGTGGCTTGATCAGTCGCAGTTTCAGGGATAGGAATGACTTCCACTTTTGGTTGATCAAGTATTGTATCAGCTGAAGATGGTGTCAATGTCCTTTTCGCTTCGGCCAAAAGCTCTTTCAAATTTGCCCAAGCATCCTTGGTGAGGAAAAGTCCACGTTCAGCAGCGTTCAGATCCTCTTTAAATGCATCCTTTTGCTGTAGTAAAGGGATCATCTCGGCATCTAGAGCAGTAGACTGATGATACAGTTGCATCTGGAAATTAGCATTAGAAGTTAGTTTCTGAGTAAGAGCTGCCAGTTTAGGCTCCGTTTCGGCAATTTCCTTGTTAATTCTCTCCCTTTCAGCAATCAGCTCGGCTATGCGTTTGGACATTTTGTCCTTTTCACTGAGATCAGCCTTCTTTTCAGCTTCAGCTTGTTGGAAGGAGGATTGAAAATGAAGCTTATGGTCTTGGAGTTCACCCAGCCGAGCAAGATCCTTAGCAGCTTGGTCATGACGACCTTTGAAAATTTGAAAATTGTAGAAGACTTCACCAACTTGAGCGGCTATACGATTGAAAATGGCTCTCTGGTTTTCATCAGTATTGGACGATTTAGCAAGCTTTGACAGTGCGATCCGAAGGTCAGTAATCGTGTGTTGTTCCATCGGGATATCTTGATCGAGCAAGGTTTCCACGAAAGACAGATGCTGGTTTGAAGGAGAACTCGGATCCACAACGGCTTTGGGAACCGGAGAGGAAAAATATTGATCCAAGTCCTCTTCAGAAACTAGCACATCAGAGGCTTGGGTTGTTGGAGCATGCAGCGTAGGAGCTGGAGGAGTTGTGAGAGGAGTTGGCTCGTGTTCTTGATAAAGTATAAAATAAGCTTAGTCGATAATCAGGAAAAAGGTGAAAATGTATTGGCTAAGAAGTTAAGAGGATTACCGGTGTCAGAGGGAATCTTGCGAGAGAAGGTCTTAGAGAAGCAACTTCTGGATGAGTATCGGGAGACTATTGATAAGTCTATAAGAGCAAGGTAAAAGTATTAGAACCAAGAATTTATAAGAGTAAGGTTTAAAATCATATACCTTTCTCAGTTTCTTCTTCTTGGGAGCTGATTATTGAGCAGCAGGAGTTGATTGTTGAGCAACAGATGCAGATTCCCGAATGACAATCGCTGTTTGCCTAGCTGAATGCCTAGTAGGCCTAGGGCGAACAGTTTTGGAAGCAGGAGTATCTTCCAGTGTGTCAAGATTTATGGTAATTGGTTGAGAAGGCCCTGAAATAGAAAAGGCATTAGAAAATGCTGAAGGTAGTCAATGCTTAAAAAAATGGATTTAAAAGTACCTGCTACATCAGCTGTAGGTCTGCCTCTTGTGGGTTTTGGTTCCCTGGCTGATATGGGCTGAGCGTGGATAATAGGTTGACTCATGCCTCCGATGATCAGTTTTGAGAGGTAACTGGAAGTAGGAGCAGAGAAAATCTTGCTGGACACTGAAGGCCGCCAGTTGGTAAAGGCTGATGATTCTTCAGGAAGTTGCCTGAAAGCTTTAAACTCAAAAGCATTTAGCTTTTGCAGGTTATGCTGAGTCAAAGATACCACATCTTTGTCAGATAATGTGGGTCTTCCAAAAGCGGTTGCCACTGATTGGTAAGCCAGAGGGATGTTCTGAAGAAGTCCAAATTGCCGAGCCAGGAGGTGTGGGCAGTAAAATTCGGCTGATGTCTTGTTGTAGCGGCTGGATGGCTTTACTCCACACATTAAGTCTCTGGCCGATAACACACTACCCTAGCATAGAGAAATGTAGTTAGCCAGCTGAGGGTTTGGAGAGTTCACATAGGTACTCGTCCAGGGAAGATTGTGGGGTCTATCGACTAAAGGGAAAAACTCTTTGGCATGCCGAGTAGAAGTGAAAAGTTCAGTTGCTAAATTAAAGGCTGAATGCTTGATAAGGGGAGTGGTTTGCAAGATTCGACCTAGAGAGATTGGAGTCGAAGAAGAAGTAAAATTCTTATGAGATAGGGGTATGAATTCTGGAAAATAAAGGGTTATCCAGAGCTGAAGAAACCAGAGAGGCCCTGCCACATTATCCAGTTTCTCATCGTTTTGGAGTCTGGTAACCATGGTAAAAAGGCTCTTATACAAAGAGGAAAGGAAAAGGGTACCTAAGGCCAAAGGTTTGCCAGAAGTAACTAAAGAAACAAGGTGGGATATCTCAATGACCACTGCGACCGAGCTAGAGCAAATAAAATATTTGCAAAACCAATAAAGAGGGAAGGCTTGATGTTCCCCATCAGATACTTGGTGAGAGGCCTTGGCATTGGCAGCCAAGAAATTGGAGTAGGAAGAGGTGTTTTTAGAAAAATTTACTTTCAATGCTGGATAAGTTTAAAAAGCGAGTTCACATCTTCACCAATTATTGGAAGGCCGATGATAGCTGTCACATCCAACAAGGTAGGGCTTGTGATGCCTGAAGGAAGGATGAATCCGTTCATAGAGGTAGACCAAAGCCCTAGGAAGCTAAACAGAAGGTCAAGATTTAGGGGAACCTCATGTTGAGAAAGCATAATGATGTCATAAATTCTCCATGTCTTCCAATCTTCTCCTCGGCTAGTCGAAACTCGTTTCAGCCAATCGGCATACTGAGGAGCAAGGCGAGGCCAGGTTCGGATATCATTTGGGCATTTATTGATGGAGTACCAGTTGGTAGTGATAGGAAGCTCAAAATGCTTGGAATATAGGTGATAATCAAGAAAGATCTTGCCCTCGTAGATATTAGAGGAACATGGGGTAATGGTAAAGGAATTCAAAAGCGGAACAAGCACAGGAAAGCCAGCATCTTGTTCCTGGTTCAATGGTTGCTGGGTGCTGAAAGCCGAATCGGATGAGAATGATGAGGAATCATCATCCCCGTAAGAGTAGGTCTTGTTTTGGGAATTAGAGATGTCAGACATGATCGAAGAAATGGGAAAAGTAGTTTGCTAGGTGCTTTGAAGAAGAAATGGCAAAAGTGAGTCGATTAAAGAAGGTTTCGGCTGAATTTATAATGGCTCCGCAGAGGAATTTTTGACCGTTTGATTTTTTCGGCCGAGTATCTCTCATATTGAAGGATAAAGTGGATATTAAATTGGGCACGACGCTCGAAAAAACTTAATTATATTTATTCAGCTTTTCTGAATCAGCTGAAAAATGTAAGGGGGCAGTTGTTATCACCCAAAAATAAATTCAAAAGAGTAAGCTAATATAACGGCTAGTTAAGGGTAATTAGCCAAAGGAAGGTATAGCTGATGAAGTAGAGGAGCACTCGATTAATGGTAAGCTGGGCCTTGCCGTTAGTGGACTAGGAATGAAACAATAGAAGCTGAAGCATAACGAACTGCAGGTTAATAGAAGGCTAAGAACTGAAGCCGTTACCAACGGATGCCACAAAACATGCCGAGAAAATAGGAGTTGAGCTGTTGAAGGGTAGCCGTTGTGGTCAAAACAGTTAAGAGACGTGGGTAGGCTAGTCGTGGGATAGTCGTTTGTTGTTAGGAGTTCTAGCCAGCAAGGTTGGCTATGATGGGGGTTGGATTTTATCTATAAATACATTTGTACCAATTGAAATAGGACAGATCACAATCAATACAACTTTTAAGATTTGCTTATTTTGCTTAAATTTTCATGCCCTTTACTATATTGCTTTTTCTTTGTGTAATTTATTTTCCGCAAGCTTATTTCCTAGCCGATTACAGCTTTAACATCAAATTCTTAGACTTCTTAAGTTCACCTTAATACCAAACGCTTTCTTTAGTGAGTTTGGGAACCTTTGTTAAAGGTTGGATATTGCCTTTAGCTCAAATCACCTGTTACTTATCAAAATCCATACATGTTCATCGGCTGAATTCTTATTCGGCTAATAAATTTATTTCACACGTAACAAGGTGTAAAGGCTTTATGACGACAGGGTGCAGACTTGGGATTTGGGAATCCTACTGCTATATCTGTATGCACACCCACGCACACTTTTCAAGGAAATTTCTTTAATTACCTGACAACATTATACACATTTTTAATTATCTAGGAACCAAGAAATTTGAAGATAAGCTTTTTGCTGAGATAAGAGGAAGGATTAAGGAGGATGATGTCTCTGCACCTTTACGCAAAGGGCCTTATTATTATTACGAGAAAACTCTGGAAGGGAAGGAGTATGTTCAACATTGTAGGCGCATTATATCTGATAGCCAAAAGGTGCCATCTGTGTATGACACCATGCCCACAGGTCCTGAAGCTCCTCAGGAGCATATTATTTTAGATGAAAATATCAAGGCACAACATCACCAATACTACAGTATTGGTGCTTTTGAGGTTAGATCATATTATTATGCCATTTTTGTCGCTTTCTTCTGTTTTTTTTCCTGACTTCCATCCTGCTTTTATTTTTATTTCAAACTTTTTTATTTTAGTAACAAGGAGGGCCGAAGCCCAAAACATAGAACAACAAACTAAGCTATTTCAAACTTAATTTCTTTTCAGGTTAGCCCAAATAACAAGTTGGTAGCATATGCAGAAGACACCAAAGGAGATGAAATATATACCGTTTATGTCATTGATGCTGAGACTCAAGCTCCTATAGGAGAGCCTCTTCTTGGTGTAACATCATACCTTGAATGGGCTGGTGATGATGCTCTGGTTTATATCACAATGGATGAGACTCTCAGGCCTGACAAGGTGGGACAATTCTCGTCTGGACCTAGTATTAATTTGTTATGTTCTGATTGATGCTTATTTCTTAGTTCAATAAATTTCATTATTTGATCAGTGGAGTGGACATTTCTGATTACGTCAGTTACACATGCCTAAAGGAATGCAAATGTAGACTCACAAATTATAATCATAAAGTTTATTCCTATTCTTAAACTTGGATGTGGCTGCATTGGGAAAACTGACCGTGCTAATCTGGATATTCTGTGTATTAGCATGTCTGTACGAGTTTTGGATTGCCTATTGATTTTGTGGCATATAGCATATCTTAATTGTCTTCTTGTTATGTTAAGTGTTAACGTCTTAAGTGATACAGGCATGGTTGCATGTGTTGGGAGCAGAACAATCAAAGGATACTTGTCTTTATGTGGAAAAGGATGATACGTTTTCTCTTGACCTTCAAGCTTCTGAGAGCAAGAAATATTTGTTTGTTGCATCGGAGAGTAAAAATACAAGGTTCAACTTTTATCTGGATGTTTCCAAACCTGAAGAGGGTCTTAAAGTTTTAACACCACGTGTGGATGGTATTGACACAACTGCCAGCCATCGTGGAGATCATTTCTTTATTAAGAGGAGAAGTGATCAATTTTTCAATTCAGAGGTAGTAGCTTGTCCTATCAATAACACCTCCTCAACTGCAATTCTTCTTCCCCACAGGGAAAGGTAACACAATTTCTGTATCACTGCTTAGTTGTTTCCTTTATTTTGGGTTGTAATCTTGAGTACTTTATAATGATTTCGTGACTTGGCTTGTGAATGTGGGGTCACTGGGATAGTGTGTTCAAGGATGTAGAATATCAGTGAAATGCTTTCTGAAAATTTGGTCATTTATGACTTATTTCCAACTTTTTTATTGGGTTACTAGAACATTCAACAACAATAACCAAGTCTTTTCCCACTAGGTGGGGTCGGCTACATGGATCAAAAGACGCCATTCAACAACAATAGTTATTTTTTTTTTTTTTTGGATAACTATTATGAATAGTTCATAACTTCATATGCTAGATGCATGTTCCATTTTCAAAAGCCATGCAATTAGTTGAGCCTGCATTCTAATAGAAGGCATATTTCTAAGATGCTTTGTAATCATTTGCTGCCCATGCAACTCTCTCTTTCTCTCTCTCTCTCTCTATCTCTCTCTCCACTTTGTTCTCATAACTACTGTTTGAGATTTCAAAAGCTTTCTTGGGTCTCCACCTTACAACTTAAACTTTTAGGCGAGTTGTTCTTTGACATAGTATTGGAGCCTCTATGACCATGTAGTCAAGTGTTCGATCCTTGTCATCCACATTCTTCATAATTAAATTTCAGCACAAGGTAAAATAGGCCTATCAAGCTTTTAGGAGAGTTGGTTCTTGACTTTACCTTTGAAATTAGAAATTCCATTTTCATAAAACCCTATGTTGCATTCTGCACCATTGCAGTTTACAGTGAACTATTTTGATGTTGCATTATTTTTATATGATGGTACTTGTTATCCCTCAACATCCTTAATTTATTCTGAAAATCGTTGACATGAATAAAATGTAAAACAATAGAAATTCTTGGAGTGTGTGTCTTTCTCTTTCAACAAAACTTACGTTGAATTTTCTTTAGTGTAAAAATTCAGGAGATACAACTTTTTAGTGATCATCTTGTTGCATATGAGAGAGAAAATGGTCTTCCAAAAATAATAGTTTATCACCTTCCACCTATTGGTGAACCACTAAGGAGGCTTCAAGGCGGTCAGGCGGTTAGCTTTATTGATCCAGTATACTCAGTGGAATCATCAGAGTCAGAGTTCTCCTCAAGTATTTTACGGTTTTCATATAGCTCATTGAAAACTCCTCCCTCTGTATATGATTATGATATGAAAGCAGGCATTTTGGTTTTGAAGAAGATTGACTTGGTAAGTTATATGTGCAGTTAAACTCCCAAACTGTACAATTTTGCATTAGGTCTTTCTTCAGTCTTAAGGCATCATTTGTTGCGTAAATATCTTGGTTCTGTGCAAGGCTTGCAATTCTTGTTTGTTGAAGTGCTTCTTTCTGGTATCACGTAAATTTGGCCTTCTGCTATATTATGCATGACCCATGCTTCTAATCTATTTCATATTGTCTGGATTAATACCTTAGTTTTGTTCTTTTGACTAGCATGAGTAGCATCCATCATTCCATGAGTGATTTCTTTGTTTCATATTTGTGTCATTATTCTCTTCTGAGCTTTTCTTGAAGAATTTACTGATGATTTGATGGATTCTGAAAGGACATTTGGTTTGTAAGATCCTCCAATTACTGAAAGACAGCATATGGAATGCTAAAATTTGAGCTTCTGAAATGAAATTTGAATTGCGAAATATGGAATGGAACTCTCTGAGAAAGCTATGATGAGGAATGACTTACCAATATTTTTAAAGAGGGCTTTGATGTAATATTCATGGTCTTAGGAATGTGCAAACTAGTTCCAACTTAACAAATACAGCGGGTTATATAGTAAACAGAATGAATTATATGGTAAGTAGGGCAAACATGTGTTAAAGCAAGGTTTGAAAGGGTATTGGGTACTGATGGGAATAGTTAAGTCGATAATACCCCCTTTTGGCATCCCTTTAGTGTTCTGCTCATGGTCTTTTTAGTGGTGTTTCTTTGGTAGACATACAAAGGGATTGGCATACCTTGTTACATGTTTTCCCCTCATAGGTTTTATTTGTTTCTTTTAGTTTTCTTTTTGTGAGGATTCCTTATCCTCTTTTTTTATACTCTCTTCTTCTCATCTAATAATATTTCTTTTTTTATAAAAAAAATACCCCCATTATTGAAGTTGTTGTTGTTATTATTATTATTATTATTATTATAGGTTTTCCTCATTTCCTTGTGTCTTGTTTAATCATGCTCTATGCCTGTATTGGTTGTCTCCTATTTTACTCAGGTTCTGGGAGGTTTTGATGCAACACATTATGTCACTGAAAGGAAGTGGGCACCTGCTTCGGATGGAACTTTGATTCCCATATCAATTGTTTACCGAAAAGATCTTGTGAAACTTGATGGATCAGATCCATTACTACTTTATGGCTATGGGTCTTATGAGGTAAAAGAAGAATGAAAGTTTATATGAATTAAATTGCTTATAACAATGCCAATTTTGAATTCTATGCTTTGATGTTGTATTGACCAATGCATGAAAGTTGCTACTCTGTGTGTTTGTTTTTAAGCTAATGATGTAGATCAGTTTTTGATGCTTGCTACTTGAAATTAAAAGGAAAAGATTGTACTTCTAAATGTAATTGAACTTTTTGTCCCTTTTTTCTGCCACTAAACGCTCAAATTTCTTGTCTTATCAGAACTGAGATATAGTTTTCTCTGTCTTATCCCATTTTATTAAGTGCAAGATGCTTTTGTGCATGAACATCCTTATTTGAGTTATGTTCCTTTTGGATTTTATTGACCGTTTCATTAATAGGTTTCTGATTTCTTTGTGCCATTAATAATTCGCTAAGCAAAGATGATTGTTTAATTTTTTTTATGTTCCCTCTGGTATATGGGCACTATTTTAGTCAGTCTGTTCATTTGGTTACAAAGGTTACAGTTTTGGAGTCTAAGTAACATATTCCCGTTCATGAATCTGGTTTTTATACCTTGAACTTGTCTCATTCTTTTTCTTCTAGAATCTATAGTTTAGTGACCTCACATTGTCAACAGATATGCATAGATCCCAGTTTCAAGTCATCAAGGCTTTCATTGTTAGATCGGGGTTTTATATTTGCAATAGCTCACATACGCGGAGGTGGTGAAATGGGGAGGCAGTGGTATGAGAATGGGAAGCTTTTGAAGAAAAAGAACACTTTCACTGATTTTATTGCTTGTGCTGAATATTTGATTGAAAACAAATTCTGTTCTAAAGAAAGACTATGCATCAATGGAAGAAGTGCTGGGGGTTTGCTAATTGGAGCAGTTCTAAATATGAGACCAGATTTATTCAAGGCTGCTGTTGCTGGAGTACCTTTTGTGGATGTTGTGACAACAATGCTCGATCCAACTCTTCCTCTCACTACTTCAGAATGGGAGGTAATTTTCTTTCTCTTATATTTATCTGCCATTCAATATCAACATTTGAAAATGATTCAATACAGGTTAATTGGGTTCTAGAAACTAGATCTTCCCGTTTCCAATTTTCAATAACTGTCACTTGAAATTGAGAGATATAATCTCATTTAGAATGTGCTTATAATTTCCTTAAGGAAGAATAAGAAAATGTCACTTTCAGTGAAGATGGAGCTGTCAAAGATGCATTGCCTTATATTTTCCCTATGAATACTCTCCCTTATCAAAAGCATGTATTCTCTTATCATGTGTGTTGGAATCCGGTTGGAATCCGTGTGGAGTTGAATCCGTGTGGATTCGTGTATTGATTCTTAGGAGTGCTATTTTAGGAATGTATATATTTTTATGTGTAATTAGGAAATAATAAATGTAATCTCCTGTATCAAAGAATTATAGCCTAGGAGATATTCTGTTTCCTAAGTTAGTACTAGGGCAGTTAAGTTGTTTCCTAAAATAGAGTATGACCTTTTGTATATATTCTCTATGATTGGTTCAATGAATGCACAAGATAATTAGACAAAACCCTATTCTCTGATAATGTGAATTATTAATTTGTAATGAAACAGTTGAAGACATAGTAAGAGAAGGAAAATATCCTTTACACAAAAGACAAAACTGAAATGCTTCTGTGAGTTTTCTATGTTTAAAATTGTTTACTGTAGTGTGCAGGGAGTCAGATATGTTAATTAGACCAACGATAAAGCGGGCGCTCATGATAGTTGGTTGAACTTATGTATTTTTGCTTGCTGACTATAATGCGTTATTCTCTGGGCTTGTTGCCCTGCAACAATGGATGGATTTGCCTAGCCAAGCCATGTTTTTAGTGCAATAGCTGCTCCTACATATTTGTTTCTCATTGATATACTCTTGTTCAACCATTTTGTGCACCCTGTCATTTTTCTGTTTTTTATGTGGCCTTTACTGCATCCTTTCTCCCTTTATGTTTTTCTCAGAAATACTATGTTCCAAATATGATTTATGCTTGGTCATTGGCTCATGACATAATGTCCCTGTATTATATTATTTTTTTCTGGGGCCTTAAGCCAGTTAAATTGTTTAAACAATTTTTTTTCTTATAATTTGTCATAAAATGTCTCAGTCAACACGTATGAAGCTTATTTAGTTGTTAGATTATTCGTTGGCCTTTTATACTGATATTAATAAGAGCTATTATATAGACACCAGTATCTTCAGACATGATTATAATTATGTAGGTCTTTATTTCGTATGTGCTATCGAAATTCTTGAATGTCATTATTTAAGCAAATCCACAGAATATCATATGATATGATTTCTCTCTTGTTTTTCCTTTTGGTAAATGAGCTTATTTCTTCATGTTACTGCAGGAGTGGGGTGATCCTAGGAAGGAGGAATTCTACTTCTACATGAAGTCATATTCCCCCGTTGATAATGTGAGAACCTTATGGCTGTGCTTCATGGCCAGTAACCTTCACTTTGCTATCATTTTTTTTGGCCGACCATGATTTTTATGTTCTCCTATATGAAATGATTTTTAGGAATCACTAATAAATCTTTGTTTATGATTTTTTTATCCTACTCTTATTTTATGCAGGTGAAGGCACAGAATTATCCGCACATTCTTGTTACTGCTGGATTAAATGGTAAGCATTTCCGATTCTTGTTGCGAAACTACTCTTGTTTTTATATGTAAAGCCACAGTATTCTTACTGTTTAGTGATGATAATTTGGCTGGAAAATTATACTTTGATTTTACATGTGACAAGTGCATCTTATTATCTGTGCTTGTACATGCTGTAGACCCACGGGTTATGTATTCTGAAGCTGCAAAGTTTGTGGCAAAACTGAGGGATATGAAGACTGATGATAACATACTGCTGTTTAAATGCGAGCTTGGTGCTGGGCATTTTTCCAAGTCAGGAAGGTAAACTTCAACTTACTGCTGTTTGTTTTTAAATTTGTTTAAAATTTGTTTTGTTTAACAATTATTCTCTATGGTTTGGGATTTTATTCCATTTAACTTATCTGCTCTCTCTGATCTGGTTAGGGTTGGGGAGGATGGGAGGGGGTTTAGTTTAACGAAAGTGCAAGACCCTGTACTGATTTTGTAACTCTTTAAGTACATCCTCTGTAGTGTAGAACGTAATTTAGTGAGTAGAGTAATTTAATCAATTTAATTTGAGTGGGTTGGATTTCTATAATGAGTTTATAAAGAAGCTAGACGTCAATGATTACGGAAGCACCTGTTATGTGTTGTATGAGCCAGCTCTAAAGTTGTTTCCTTGGAGTTTAAATGTAAATACTGAGCTCTAATTTTGTTTTTCGTTTTATATGTTTTGTGTGGATGTAGATTTGAGAAGCTCCAGGAAGATGCCTTCACTTATATATTCATCCTGAAGGCTCTAAACATGACTAGTCAGCTTGAGTCTTGAGATGCAAGAGGCACGGATGCAGTTAAGAGATGGGGGCGATTGGTATATCCATGGCTTGAGTGAGATCAGCTGCATATACCCTAGTTCTGTGCTTATAATGTTAGACGATTGGGTGTTGTTCGGATTTACATTGTCAACAATTCCAGGATTTGTGTGGAGAAAATCCCAAATTACGTTGTTTTCAATTGGCTCTGATAAACGAAAGTATGTCATTGGCGCAATTCTGTTAGCAATCTATCTTTTTAGTGGAGAATGTGTGGTCATTAAGGATGATACATGACAGAAACTCCTTAACCAACTAAGTTCTAACTTATTCTCAGAAAATCTGGAGGGATTTAGGTTTGGAGTAGTGTTAATATAGGCTTAAATTCATGATAAATTGTATACATGACAATATATTCAACAATCAAAATTTATAATTATAAATGTGTACATATTAATAACATAATCTTTAGGTTTGGAGGCACCCTTGAGATTTTCACACAACTGAGGAATTTCCCACTTTGGCAGCGCCATGAAGGCTGTGCGGCATTTCTTTTTTTTAACCTAAAAAAGTTTAAGGGATGGGGAGGTGCCAATCCTAAAAGCTATAAATTGCACTTTCTTTTTTAACTTTAAAAAGTTTAAGGAGGGGAGTTCCCATCCTAAGAGCTGACAATTGCACGTGGACTTAAATGGGCCAAACGCCTTGTTTGGACATGAATTGTAAAATTAATTTCTCCTGTATAATTTGTTGGGATATAATTGAGATATATACAGAGTTTGACATATTATTTTTGACCCATGATTCTTGGGCCACATTTTTCTTGTTAAGCTTTTTTAGACATCCTGACAGTTATTTCAACATAAAATAAAACATTTTACGTTTAGTGTTTAATACGATGCGCAATTCAAAGCATCTTATAACAATTAAAAAACTCTTATGCCGACTAAACAGGTTATGCTTCTCAAATTTCGCTGATAGTCTGAACTATGAACTAAGTCGCCAAAAATGCTGCCGATGTGAAGTTGATAAAAGAACAGGAAGATACATTAGGAATGTCAGATGCCAGTGTTAGGCAATAGCTTGTTGCCAAAAATACCATGTCCAATTGTAGGCATTCCCATTCTCCCGTCATTCGTTGTCCAAAATACCGGACATAGGCACCGCAATCTTGACTTGATCATCATCCTCATGCTCACTACCATCGGCGTCCATTGCTGTCCCGTTTTGGAAGTAATCAACTTTGAAGTCAAAATCATCATCCATGGCATCAGATGTGGCTCTGTTAACCTTTTTCCTTCTCTTCTTCTCTGCTCTCCTTATTTTTGTATTAAGCATACCCTCTGCTGCATATAATTTCTCATTTTGCCTATTAGCAGCAGATTTCCCCTTGATCTTGTTAACGTCCTCTTCATATTCCATAGACTTGTGAACATCATCGTCAGTCATGTTTTCAGGATATCGCTCAACTTGATTTGATGGTTCAGGTGGCATATCATCCTAATAAAAAATAAAAAAAAAATTGAAGTAGAATAAACCGATTTACTTAATCAAATTGAAAAGCATTTGAACAACAAACACACGTCCGATATAAACCCTCAAGTTTCTTTCAAAAGCATTTTGAAGTAATGAAATTATTTTATCACCACTAGAAAAAATAAAAGGAAGTAGAAGAATTTTCTCCTGTTGTAAATGCATCTAAACAGTAGAGCACATTGAAAACACAAATATGTGAAGAGTGGCAAACCTCTAACATCTTCTGATCGAAATTAAGAGGGCAACTTGAAGGAACTTCAACAGGATTGAAGTCATCAGCAGATTTAAGGCTTCCTATGAATGAAGATTCACTATTGTAGACTTCATCAATATTAAACTCTTTTGCAAACTCAGTAACTATCTTGGCTTCTGAAAGTTCTCCTTCATTCCTAATTGGGGGCATGGTATCGAATGGAATTTTACCTGAAACATAAAGGTAGATATTTCTCATAACTTTGGTATTAAACCAGTTGCTTCCTACTTTTTAAATTCATAATAAAGCATGTTGTCAGTTTCTTTTGGTTTGCACTTTTGTTTGTCTGTGTAGAAGCACCATATATGCATACCTTCATTCCAGTCATGAAGAATTATTCTTGCAGCAGCTTCAACATCTGCTACTCCACCCTTCTTAAGCTTACCCCTAACTGCAGCGACGTTCTGTAGAAAATCATCAACTGAATTAAAGCTTGGAATCTTGTAAAGAGTTACCATCAGTCTGTCAGGACAAAGCTTGAGAATTTCCTTCACTGCATTGTCCAGGAAAAAGAGAAAGATGAATTAGTGTCCCTGTTTGAATTTTGTCAGTAGAGGCAATATAAGTATATAACCTGAAAATAAAAAAATAATAATAACAATTTTATCATATTTACAGGATTTCTTTGGGTGCAAAACATCTGCAAGAATTATTCAGAATTCAGTTTATAAAACTAGGGCTAAGAGATATGGAATTTTCCTTGGGATCTCACTTGAGTCCTTGAAAATCCATTTCTCAGGGATATGCCTTTTCAAAAGTGGGTCATAAGATTTTTTTTTATTGAGTCTGAGTCAATAAAACAAAGAGTATTAGATGAGACTTGATGCTAGAGTAATCATAAAATGGAATTAATATCAACATTCTGAACCTTATAGAACCATCATAGGTTCAGGAACGGAAATAGATTCACTAAAACAAGGCTATAATACACCAAGCTTCCTCTCAACTTTGGCTCACGTGCACCAAATTCCTCAGGCATTTCTAACTAATATTGTTTGTAGCAGCCATCTCTAACTCTAACTACATTGCTACAACATACATAACAGTTAAGCAGATTGGCCAGTCAAGAGAAAAGAAAAAAGGTCTTCACATACCTGGGCTAATTGGATCATCTAGCTTCTCAATTCTCTTGCAATTCCGTAAAGCTATAGAAGCATCATTTTCTAGAGACTTAAGCATAACAACACCAGGACAGTCCAGCAACTTAATATTTTTGTCTAATTGAACCTCTTGCATTGATCTTGTTAATCCAGGAGTAGCACCAATATTGACAACATGACATCTCTTCAGGCTATTAATAAGACTACTCTTGCCAACATTGGGCAGCCCAATTACACCCACAGTAATTGTCTTCTTGATCTGCCAAGGCAAGGATGCAACCAATAAATAAATAATAAAAGCAAGTATGAAGACTCACCCAAAAAGAAAACAAGAACAATCTAAAATCTATCAGAAGTTCAACAAAATGAATGATCTAAAATCTATCAGCAAAAGAATAACCAGGCAGACACCATATATTATAAGAAAAGTGAAACAGAAGCTATATGAATTAGGGAATGCACATAAGGAGTCAACATATGCTACTAAACCTCATGACTTCTTGTGTAATTCTTCAAGATTTTGATAAGAGTATCAGCTCCAAGACAATCACTTGTTTGCAAAAGATTACTTGGTTTGGCTGCTTTTGAAGAAGATTTCCACCCTAAGTTTGATCTCTGCTCTTGAGTGCTGCATTTGAAGGCAACAGTAGGCAATTCTTCTCGGAGGTATTTAAGCCACTTCTCTACCGCTTCTCGGGGAACAAGATCTCAGATAAGTGTGTGATTGGCCAAGGTTAAACCAGACAGAAGGACACAAATTAACGAAGGAGCATGAATTTCATAATGGTTGGGTGTGAGACACGGAACTCCCATTCAAAGTAGAGGCACCGCCCTCCTGTTAGCCTGGCTTTTAAGAGTGGGCTCTCCTCTAACTCAAGTGGTATTAGAGATAGATTTGTCCACCTGTGTGGACAGATCACTCTTTCCAACCCAACGGGGTTGAGACGCAGCACAAGCCTCACCTCAGTTGGGTAGTGGGTGTGAGAAACAGATTCCCATTTAAATTAGAGGGCTCTCCCCTCTCTTTTCAGCCGGACTATTAGTAGTGGGTTCTCCTCTACATCACAAAATTTCCCAATATGAGGAGCAGAGAAAAGTGGGAGGAAGAAAATTACCAATTTTATTTAAAAGTAATACTAGATGCTTATCAGAGCCGGAATTCATCACCATCTTTTCCATATTAATTCAACGGGTACCTAGAGGATCCCGGGCATCAAGGACTTCCAAAATGACATCAGAAGCTTCAACAACCTTTACCAACTCCTTGTAGAAGGCCATATCTGAGCTATCTGTGCATATAAAGGCACATCAATATAATGAATTTAGTATAGGCAAAGAAGGAAACCAAGCGAAAGTAGAGCAATACCAAATTATTAATCAACCAAAAGTTTGAAATACCTCGGTTCTTCCCAGCTGCAGTACCCATTGCCTGAGTGAAACTTTGCTCTTTTGAAGCTGTTTCATTCATGTGGGACATATCATCATCCTCTAGCAAACCCAGCTTCCTCTTTCGAGCCTGAACAATTGTTATTAGGCATAACAAGAACGTAAACGTCGAAAAGTATACAAGAACAACAGAAAAATCATTACAACTGTAGAGCAAAACAAGAAGGAAAGTTCAACTTATGAGCAACCTGTTAAATTACGACAAGACACATCAGAGTTCACGTAAGCCAATGGTGAAAGAATACTGTATATATTTGCACAAAACTCCCAACCATAATGTAAATTAATCAAATATTTGCAACAACACTATTAGTAAGAGTTCATAAAACACAAGATATATAACCATGTAAATGTTGGTATCAAATCCATAGTCCATCTCAAATTGTATCTAGAATTTCCACCGTAAAAAAAAAAAAAGAGCAATATATATATATATATATATATATATATATATATATATATATATATATATATATATATATATATATATATATATATACTTATATCCCTTCACAGCTTAAGATCATACTAAAAAGTATAATAATTTAAGAAAAATAAAAACATAAACTTTTGAGAGATGGCACAATTAATTGAAGCAAAAAAAAAAAGAAAGAAACTTGGGTGATACCCTGTCCTTGCGGTCAGCTTTTTTGCGTTCCAATTCCTCAATAAGACGAGCTCTTCGGGCTTCAAGGGCTTTGAGCTCTTGTTCCTTGAAAGGCCAATCATTGGGTATCCCAGGATCCTTCTCGACCTTCTTCTTGTGATTCAAGTTAAGCTTTTTAGCTTCCTTGGCCTTCTTCCTTTGGTGCTCCTTCACCTTCCTTGTGATCTTGTATTTTTTCTTCAAAGGGATCCTCTTGCTCTTACTCTCTGCAAAACACAAAATAAACACGCAGTGATGAATGATTCAGAAGCCAAAGCACAAAGAACGAAGACATGTGTTGCATAGCAAAGCATACTCCTGCTCTTCTTCACCATTCTGATTCTGCAGCTCCCAAGCTACAAAGCTGCAGGTTTTGTTGTTGTCAAAAATGTATTGGTGTGGTACTGATACTACACATACAAAACGGTTTCGTTTTAGCTTAGGCTGTTTGTTTTGTGTCACTTTTTTTAAAAAAAATATTTGGCTTCTGATAATCAATTAAATTAAAAAAATAATTTCCATTTGATTAATTTTAAACCAAAAATTTCAGACAAGTGTCTAAAATTTTAAACCAAAAAAATATCAGGTGATGGATACTATCAATCAGTATATTAGTGGTAGTGTTCTCATTTATATATCTTTTAGGGAAAATAGACTTAATTTATGTACCAAAAAAAAGACAGTAAAAAACAGACTTGAATTTTAAGGAAAGGGTTTAAAATTAACCTGCCATATGAAACTACTTTATAATTTGAAAATGTGTATTATTTTTTACTAATTAATGTGTATTTTATAGGTTGGAGCAAATAAATCCAGAATGCCCTGTCACTTGCTTTCCAGTAACTCTTAAGCCTATAGACAAGTGTCTTGCTAAGATCGTAAAGGTCTGCGGTATAACATCTCTCAAAATATTAATAATAATAAATACATTTATGAGAAATATAATAATATAAATATATAATCTAAGATAACTTTGAACCTCGAAAAATAAAAATGTAATGTTTTAAGATGAAGTTATTCAAATAAAATGACTGTTGCAAACATATAAACGTCACAATAGTCTGAATTATTCAAGTAAGACTCCTTTTATTCGAAAGACACAATACATTACAAAAAGAATGGAAACTCTAATCTCCATTTAGTTTTTTTTCCTCATGCTTGATCAAACTAACTAGTCCCAATGAAACCAAACCAGAACCAAGTCATGATCAGCAAGGACAAGTAAACACTTGACCAAGTAAACAATGTTTTGCAGCAATGATTATGAGTGACAAGTGCCAGAAAATAATTGGAACAGGAGGCAAATTGTAAAGCCGAGCATGGTCATACGTAAACTGGTGTTCAACTATTTAATGAAGGTGAGTTAAGCTTGTAAAGATAGCATGACCAAGTGTCATTACAGGAAACTCCAGAAATTATGATTATGAATAACAAAACAAGTGGCAAAATTTGGAAAAAAAAATCAGAACAAAATCCATGATTACAGGGGAAGATTTTTCTAAAGGATAAATCTCGTTTTGACAGCAAACCACTCTTGCATCATTCCATTATGTAAAGCAACTTAAGTTTGGCTCTATAAATACCTCATTTTCCTCTCAATCTCGTCACAGCACACCCAATCAACTTCCAATGTCTACAACTCTTTTTTTTTTTTTTTGCAGCAACCAAACACCTCCACCATCATTCACTTTTTCATCAAATCCCAATTCTGAAAATAGGTAAGAATTAGTAAAAACTCACTCTTTCTTTTTTATTTCTTCTACTCATATCATTTAACCCATTCTTTGCATCTATTGCCAAATGCTCTGATCAATTTGAAAGAAAGAATAGCAAAAATAATTTTTTTTTATTTTTGCAACATAATTTCGAATGATTTATTGAAATAAACTTTAGTTTATTCGAATAAACCTTGCCACAAAATACTTCCAGTGTTATTTTTATAAAAGATTTATTCTAATAAAATTTTTCTTATTCGAATAAAATATGACAGAATGCTAAAAAATAAGTTTTTAAAGAGATTTATCTGAATAAATTTTATGTTATTCGAGTAAACTTCTTTCAAACCATTATAAATTATTGTTCTAGGTTAATTTTGATTCTTTAATAGTATTTCTATTTCTTTACATTATTTATACTATGTTGATATCTATTTTGATACAAGTTATTTTCATGGAGAAAATATTTTTGTAATATCATCCCATGAATAAAAATAAATCAATGTTAAAAGAAAAGAAAATTATTGTCCTTATGATGAGAGGATTAATGGACGTCTTAATCAAATTTATTATTGTGACTATGATGAGAGGATCAAAAGACACCTTGATCAAATTATTATGATTAGGGGTGAAAATAGGTCAGACTATCCGTCAGAGGCCTATGGCCTAGCTTGAGCCTAAGGTTTGACTTGACATATTTACTAAACAAGTTAGGTCAATATTTTTTTAAAAGTTTGTTTAACTAAAAAGGTCAAGTTTCATGCCATCTAATAAGTCTTTTAAGTCTGACAGGCCTGCTTGACCTCTTTAATTATATATAATATAATATATAATATTATAATAATTATAATTATTAATTTATTATAATAATACTTTTTAATTAGATTTTAATAAAAGTCAATAACTAAAACCTAAATTAGTAAGTTAGAATATAAATAACATATTTATTAATATATTTAATGTAATATATTTATTAGAATGAAAATAATAAGTTAACACTCACCTCCTCCTTTTATAGATACTTATTACTTTCTTACTCTAATCTTTGATCGATGTGAGATTTGGAGATATACTAAGTTAAAAAATTATTGGAGACATATAGTTGTAAAACATGAAGATATAATCTATGCTATTTCTGAATTTATTGTTTATATATTTGTTAATAACATATGTAAGGTTATTATTTTAATTTCTTTATGGTTAAGTCGTGCAATTATTTTGTCTCTAGTTACAAAAACCTGACGAAAAGTTACCAAAGTTACTAAACTATGTTTCATGTCTAACTCAGTTAGTTGTTTGTGGAATTCTTGGGATAATATGTTAATGATAACTACACAAAGTGTAATTATTTGTGCCCTATATCTGAGCTATAAAGAGTGCTAAAGTCCTTGTATTCATGTATAGTAGGAAGGTTTTATGCTTATATTTGTTATATCTAATTCTGATACCTTTCCAGTATGTTATATGAGCAAACTGAGTATATTTGATATGTGATTAAGTGAATTTATATTTGTTATTGATTTGGTGTTTTCTCTATCACAGGAAGGGCTCCAAACAAGATGATATGTGGAGCGTTTGTGCTGAAATGGGATGATGAAGCCAAATTAGCACTTCAGCACTCAACGTCGCGGCGTGGCATGTTAATGCCGCGGCGTGACATCCCCTGCATCCAAAGTCAGGGGCTTCGAAGATTTTAACGCCGCGGCGCAGGGAATTAATGTCGCGGCGTTAGTAACCTAATTTAACACGCGCCGCGGCGTAGGCATGTTAATGCCGCGGCGTGCCCCTATTTTGCTGAGTCTATAAATAGATTTTTAATAGATTTTGTAAAGGGAGTTTGGAGAGCTCCGTAGATAGTTTTAGGTTTTAGATGAGCTACGGCTTTGTGCTTCATTTATGGGCTGATTAGAGGCCTAGGGAGGCTAGGTTGAAGGTTTTCTTCCTTAAGGAAGAGGATTCAAGTTTCAAAGATCTCATCAATGGCATCCTTCCTCTTCTCCCTGAGTTTTCTTCTTCTCCCTTATCTTTTGAGCACTGTTTTGCTCTGTAAATTCGTGTTCATTGGATTAGAAGCTGTATTTAGGAAATACTTTAGATCTTTATATGATTATTGATGTTTATGTATGAATTTGAGTTCTATTGATGTTTAGCTTTGTTCTTCCATGCCTATGCTTAATGCTTGCTTCTGTTTGATCAACAATTGCATGATCTTAATTGATGCAAATGAACTAGACATAGGGATTTGTGGAGATGGACATGGTATAGTTGATGCATGTTCGACGAGTTCAATTGGCTTGGATGAGTTGATTCGCTAACTGGATAGAAATATACCTTTTAGCCATGTATTAACGTGTGTTTGAGAATAGATCGTTCATTAGTGGAGTTTACACTAATCCTCATGCAACCATAAGAACCATAGTAAATTAGGTAAATGACACCAGGGTTGATCGACCGAGACATAGGCTTTTGACTAAATCAGATTCTCAAGCTAAACTAACTAAGCATTGATGTTACTTGTAAGGATTGCATATCATTAGTATGAAGTAGGAAGTGAAGAAGGATTCCCTAGATTTCCAAACCCCTATGTTATTGCTTTGGTTGTTTAGATTTAGATTAATTGCTTTTCTTTATTTTATATGTCCTTGACTAAAATCTATCTGAGCTATTAGTTGCTACTTAGTAATGGAAACCTTGTCCTTGTGGGAACGAACTTTTATTTCGTATCTGTATTACTTGAACGACCCGTGCACTTGCGGTACACAAATGGTCTAACAAGTTTTTGATTAGGGCGTGGCTCAGGAAATGATTAGGGCATTCTTTGGAAATCCTAGATTGAGCATGACTGAGGAAATGATTAGGGCATTCTTTGGACCGATTGAGCCTTAAAAAGCTTACCTTGAATGATTATATCTTTAGGTCCCCTTTGAAGCCTGTTAATTGTTTGGCCTTATTTGTTTTTCAAACCATTGTCATCGTTAACCTGTTAACCGTTCCAATGCATGTGAAAGCAGTGCATTTTCTTCCTACCCTTCATTGTTTGTTGAGTACATGAGGTGTTGTTTCTTGAAGTGAGTTCGGTGATTAGGGGTATGTATGCTTGAGAAAAATGAGCCTGAAGGAACTAAATGCGATCAAAAGAAAAGAAAAAAAAAGGAAAAAAGAAGTGCTTTGTAAAAGTAAAAAAGAAAGAAAATGAAAAGAGAGAAAAGCAAAGCAAGAAAAAGAAAGAAGAAAAGCTAAAAAAGAAAAAGAATTGCATAGTTCTGGCAAGTTGTGATCCTTCATTGAAGAATACCCCGCTAGTTCGCTTGTTCTCAAGTCTTGAAATCACATATTCATGTATTTTAATGTTTGTTATGTATCATTTCCCTTCTTTTCTGTTACCCAATACCATGGCCTAACATTACAAGCTGTAAAGACCTTCTGATCCTCAGTTGTGTGTGGTTTACATTAGTGGAGAGAGAGTTTAGGATCAATTTTTGAGGATTTTATGATTCTTATGCATTTATGTTTATAACTCTATCCGGATGTGTATGATTTGAATAAGAGAAGTTTATCTTGCATGTTTGTGGATATGTAGATTGCATGGAAAGATGCTGAATTGTTTGCATGTGAAGGATTATGTATGTGTGAAGCTGGTTTAGGGGCATTTGCACACTTTTTATGGATTGAAGTAATCAGTACATACTAATAGCCTTGATTTAATTGAAAAACAGAAAGATTGAAACTTGAAAGTGCTGAATGATATGTTTAAATTGTTAATAAGATTTACTTGGTCATACTTTATTTTGCTCGAGGACAAGCAAAATGTTAAGTTTGGGGGTGTGATAACTACATAAAATATAGTTATTTGTGCCCTATATCTGAGCTATAAAGAGTGCTAAAGTCCTTGTATTCATGCATAGTTAGAAGATTTTATGCTTATATTTGTTATATCCAATTCTGATACCTTTTCAGTATGTTATATGAGCAAACTGAGCATATTTGATATGTGATTAAGTGAATTTATATTTGTTATTGATTTGGTGTTTTCTCTATCATAGGAAGGGCTCCAAACAAGATGATATGTAGAACGTTTGTGCTGAAATGGGATGAGGAAGCCAAATTAGCACTTCAGCACTCAACGCCGCGGCGTGGCATGTTAATGTCGCGGCGTGACATCCCCTGCACCCAAAGTTAGGGGCTTCGAAGATTTTAACGCCGCGGCGCAGGGAATTAATGTCGCGGCGTTAGTAACCTAATTTAACACGCGCCGCGGCGTAGGCATGTTAATGCCGCGGCGTGCCCCTATTTTGCTGAGTCTATAAATAGATTTTTAGTAGATTTTGTAAAGGGAGTTTGGAGAGCTTCGTAGATAGTTTTAGGTTTTAGATGAGTTACGGCTGTGTGCTTCATTTTTGGGCTGATTGGAGGCCTAGGGAGGCTAGGTTGGAGGTTTTCTTCCTTAAGGAAAAGGATTCAAGCTTCAAGAATCTCATCAATGACATCATTCCTCTTCTCCCTGAGTTTTCTTCTTCTCCCTTATCTTTTGAGCACTGTTTTGCTCTGTAAATTCGTGTTCATTGGATTAGAAGCTGTATTTAGGAAATACTTTAGATCTTTATATAATTATTGATGTTTATGTATGAATTTGAGTTCTATTGATGTTTAGCTTTGTTATTCCATGCCTATGCTTAATGCTTGCTTCTGTTTGATCAACAATTGCATGATCTTAATTGATGCAAACGAACTAGACATAGGGATTTGTGGAGATGGATATGGTATGGTTGATGCATGTTCGACGAGTTCAATTGGCTTGGATGAGTTGATTCGCTAACTGGATAGAAATATACCTTTTAGCCATGTATTAGGGTGTGTTTGAGAATAGATCGTTCATTAGTGGAGTTTACACTAGTCCTCATGCAACCATAAGAACCATAGTGGATTAGGTAAATGACACCAGGGTTGATCGACCGAGACATAGGCTTTTGACTAAATCAGATTCTCAAGCTAAACTAACTAAGCATTGATGTTACTTGTAAGGATTGCATATCATTAGTATGAAGTAGGAAGTGAAGAAGGATTCCCTAGATTTCCAAACCCCTATGTTATTGCTTTGGTAGTTTAGATTTAGATTAATTGCTTTTCTTTATTTTATATGTCCTTGACTAGAATCTAGCTGAGCTATTGGTTGCTACTTAGTAATGGAAACCTTATCCTTGTGGGAACGAACTTTTATTTCGTATCTGTATTACTTGAATGACCCGTGCACTTGCGGTACACAAATGGTCTAACAGTTAACCTCACCAATTATTGATATTATGATATTATCTTTCTTGTTAATTCATTATAGAACATGCAGTTATAATCAGGATGCTAATTCATTATAACTCTAGTCTTTCTTGCATTCATGTTGCAATTAGAGGAACGTAGGTTCGATCTTCATGTTTTATAACTATATGCCTCTAATAATTTTGTAACTTAGTATATTTCAAAGTCTCACATCGACTAAATAATAGAGTAAGAAAGTGGTGAACATCTATAAAATTAGAATGTAATTTTTAAGTTATAACAAAGGCCTATTGGCCTTAAGTAGGCTCATTGACCTTTTTCAAGGCTTAAGTCTGTTAACCTATGTAAATGTATATTGACTTATTTAAATGTAGATTTGTTAGCATATGTAAAGGCTTGTTAGTCTATTTAAAGGTAGGTTTGTTAACCTATGTAAATGCTTGTTGACCTATTTAAAAGTAGGTATGTTAGTATATTTAAAGGCTTCATTGCAAAGTAGACATTTAAATAGTCTTTCAGGTCATGCTAAACTTTTAAAAAAGGTCAGGTCAAACCTTAAAAACCAGTTTATTACAGGCTCACAGGTCAGACTCAAGCCTTATAAATGAGATACAAGTCAGACTTATTTAAGGCAAAGTTTGGCCTGACTTGGCCTGTTTTCAAGCTTAATTATGACCATGATGAGAGAATTAAAGGACACCTTAATCATTTAAAATGATTGTGGTCATGATGAGAGGATTAAAGGACGCCTTAATCAAATTATTGTGGTCATGATGAAAGTATTGGTGGACGCCCTAATGAAAAAAATATGCACATTTTGTTGAGAGTATTGAAATGAGATGACGATAATGATGACGATGATAATAATGAAGATGATTATAAAAATGATAAAAAGAAAAATTTGAGAAACTTACTCTTTCATTAAGTTACTTATTCATTCATTAAGGAGTTACTTATCTTTATTTTGAACTATTTACTCGTTTTTATTATGTTATTAATTTATTTTCAAATTTATTATTTATTGTTGATTTGTCTATTTAATTTTTGTTTGACTCTCATATTTGATATTAGAAATAGAAAATTGTAAAAAATGAAAAGTATTAATTTTTGTCTTTTCTTACTGAAATTGTATCTCACTCATTTGTGGTTTAACATTTCGAAAAATATCAACAGTTAGAGTTATGATTGATTTTCGTGTTGAGCAAACATATATGCCCGAACTTGACGATTATGTGTTTACAGTTATTTTTGAAAGCCTTTTTTGATAATTCTATTATTCGATTAGTAAATACTAAAGAAAAATAATATTTGTACATATGTAAATAGTGACACATAAAAAAGATTTTTGCAAGCCTCATTTTTGTTTAATAGATGCTTAACTTAAATAGTATTATATATGTTTATAACTAATTCTAAAAGAATGTATCCTCCAAAATGCATATAAAATATTATACATATAAATTAATGAAATATTAATAATTTTTATGTAACATGCTATTTTAATAAGATATATATAACGTATTATTCTAATTTTAATTATTTTTTTATTTTATATATATATATAATAAAAAAAATAATTAAAATTAGAATAATACGTTAAATCCTGCGCATAACTTGTTTAGCAAAAACAAGTTCTAAGCTAATTGCTTCCAAATCAACCTTTGCATTTAAGTTCTGAGAGAAAGTTGTGACCGTGGAGAATGTTATTGCAGTGTTGAATTCAATAAAGGCAATATTTCTGATTCTCCATTATGCATGTATCTAGATGGATTCATGACTCGCATTTTGTTTTTTTTTTTTCATACTTTTTGCTTTTTTGGGGGGGAGGGCCGAAGGGTTCTGACGCTTGTCTTGTCATCATGTCTATGTTTCATAAATTTTCCTATGGAAACATTTATTTTTCCATATTACGAGTATTTTTATATATTCGATATATTTGAATTGCATAAATGAGCCTATTTGAATTGCTTGGGACTGCCTATGGAAACATTTTTTATTAATTGTTTCATCGAAAATAATAATTAAGGTGTGTTCTCCGATCGCTCTCAATTCGGATCACTTTATATTCCATTTCTTGAAGAGTCGTACTCAAAACAAAGTGCAGTCTGCGGTGGTTCTCTTCACAAAAACTCTCAACAAAGAAAAAAAAAAAGTTCTCTTCATAGAAGCAATTTTAACATTGGGATTTAAGAATTTGATAGATGTTGGCCTCCAAAACATTGTTTTGGGAGTAAGATTTTTGCATCTGGCTTATTGATTTGTATGGCCACTCCTTTCCCCTAGTGTGGAGAAGATGGAATTTCTTTTATTTTAACTTTTTTGATAAGTCATAGGATCTTCCTCATGGCCATGGACTTGACGAAGGGTTTCTTTAGTAAGGTTCATAGATGACTCTCTAATGGAGTCCTGTGGTAAAAGTAGAGAAAAAAAATAAAAAATTAGAATAGAAAGTATTTGTAGAGATCGAACTTTGTTATTCCTTCTGACATTTTCAATTTTTTTTTATTTTACATGATTAAAAAATGTATAAACATTTTATATGGGCCATTAATAACATTTAAAAAATACAAAAATATTTAATGACGACATTAATAATCCTTAAATAACATTGTTTCCGACAGAGTTGAGAATTGTGATATTCTTGGGCTCACAGGAATACATTCACATGGGCAACAGGAGGGCTGGGGGAAAATCATGTCATGTGAGTGTTCAACTAGATAGAGCTTTGGATTGATTGCCATAGGCATAACATCTACATGTTGTAACTTCAGATCACATTCCTTGATTTCAATGTGCTAGAGAGTGAAAGGAGAACAGACATGAGGTGTGTGAACACGTGATAGCCTCTTAGTGGTCTCATTCATGTTGTATAATTGGGACTTGAGATTGATTCAGTATGAAAATTGGATTAGTAATTTGATCGCGAGTTAAATAATTAAATTAGAAAATTTAGATAAAAAATAAAATATTTTTTTATAAAATACTATATAAAAAATACTTTGTATAAAAATATTATATGAAAGAAAATATATCATATGAAAAAATACTATTAATTTAACCAAATTAATAGTGATAATTATCTATCTTTAGTTGTGATAATTATCTATCTTTAGTTTTTTAAAATTAAATTTGTTAAATAAATATAAATTAAAAAATTGAGAACTTTATTAAACAGGAACATGTGGTTTAATGATAAAATATATTTTATTATAAGTATTTTTTAAGTATTATGTTCAAATTTTATAAATTATCATTTTTGAAACTTGAATTAAAAAAAAAAGAAGGAAAAACCCATGTCAAAGAATCATCCAATTTTGACTGAATCACTTAGAAAACTCGTTGTAACCAATAACCAAACTAACCTAAAAACTGGGTCACAAGTTTTCCTGTAAAACCAGATCGGTCCATACAACTATATTCTCATCTATTTAAGTTTTAAGGGCAATATGCAAAATACTAAGAGAAAGTTGCAGCAACAAGTGAATCTCTACTGTTCTAGAACAAATCGACTTTTGGACAAGTTGAGAAGCCAATAAAGCAGCTGCAATATCAGTTAGCCCTGTTACAAGAAGCTCAACCTTCCAAGGATAATACAACAATGAAGGGTTATAGAGGGCTAAATGAGACCTTGGAGAGGGCATATTTTATATGGGAGCAGAGATCTTACATTTAGTGACTACAACTGGGTGATATAAATACAAAATTCTATCACCCTTGAGTAATTTAGGATGAAGAACAGTGATACACCTAAAGATTTTGCTTAATGAATACAATTTCTATACTAATATATGAAACCAAAAAAAAAAAATCAAAGTGTTGTACATGACTACATATAATAATATATAATTAGTTATATTTTTCATCCAATAAAATTAAACGATGTTGAGTGAAATTATGTGAGAATGAGTTTTTAAACTAATAGTATCTACTTTCATTTTTTTTAAATGTTATGTAGATTATTTTTGCATACACAAAATTCTAATATTGTAGACAGATATGTGAGTTTTCATACTTAAAATATTGTATATCACACATTATTACTTTTACTTTTTTATTATAGTTAGAAAATATACGGGTCAATTTTTGCATACTTTAATTAATTTATCGCTTTAATCTGATTAAAGACAGATATCATTTATATTAAAATTAAGAGATTTACAATAATATTCATTGTAGTTTTATCTCAAAAAATTGACATAATTTATTAGCTTAAAAATGATAGTTGAAATATGATGAATAACTTAATAGAGGTAATTGTGTATTTACGAATAAGATAATAATAAAATTACTATATAAGTAGGCAATTTTGAAACTGAATGGGGCAGTTGCCCCACCAGCTTCAATGTCAGAAGGAAAAAAAAATAAGGTGAAAAGGATCCTTGGGAATGAAGGTGTGCATCAAACAGATCCTGGAAAAACAAATAATATTGCTATAAGCTACTTTCAGGGCATTTTTACTAGCTTAGACACATTTGATTTTGACTACATTATGGCTAAAGTAAATCCAAAGTGACGGAAGATATGAACAATGTTTAAGTTGCTCCAATTAAACCTTAGGAAATTAACCAGATTAAAAAAATAAAAAAAAACTTAGGAAATTAAAGATAACATAACTTTTTTTTTTTTGACAAACGAGTCAAAGATTAAAAAAAAATAAAAACTAACAAATCTAGAGAAAGGTACAGGCCTACACCAACGGCATCATCAAGTAAGATTTGAAATTGAAACACATAAGAATTAAGAAGGCATTTTTTTCTTTAAACTTTTTTCCCATGTTCCCTACCTGCAGCTAGTCTGTCTGTCCCAGACAAGATATTCATAATTTCATGGAACATTTTGTGACCAACATTGTAAATCTGTGGATGGCAATGACATGTAGGACCCCTTAATAGCAAGCACCAGTTTGGGCTATAATGTTAACTTTTAAGAAATTTGGGACCATGTCCTAAAAGTCTTCTACTTAAAGTCTGCAAAATCCAAATTTCAGTTCAACAATCATCCCACATGGAGCAATGTCGTCGATGGCGCAATCAGCGCAACCTAATACCATTCACTCATCAATTTTGAATCAGTTATGGAGAAACCATAACCCAACCCCAAAAAAAAAGAAAAAGAAAAAGGAACTGCTATATCGTTGTCATATATTGCACAAAACAGATGAGAAGAAGCCAATAGTTGTTGGTTAATCGCCACTAATTAAGTAAACCTAAGAATGCCACTTTTAAGAAGTAAACCTAAGTAAACTCAGAGTAAAGTCAGTTTAAGTGTACTGCAAATTAAGTAAACCTTTATTAGGAATTAGGAATTCAAATTTTGAAATCACATAAATTTTTACTTAATCACCATCTTACTCGGAGCTTAATCTCATAATAATACTTCTAAAAATACTTTGTTAGACACCAAAAAGAAATAGATGAGAAGAGAGTAAAGCACAATTCACACATCCACTAAAACTAGTTGAGGACACAATGCCTTTTGGCCCCTCTCATGACCCAAGTGGATAATTAAGTCGTAAATCATGGCTTATATTTTCAGTTTAGAAAATGATGTTCTTGCATTATTTTTTAATAAACATCATTTTTCATACTACTTTAGATGATTGTGATTAAGTAAGAAAAAATATTAAAAAAAAGTAATATAATTAATAATATAAAAAATAGTGTAGAAAATGATATGAGAAAAAAATATGATAAGAAAATCATTGCTTTAGTTTCAAACCTGCACTATTTAAAAGAAGAAACACTGTTAGTCCGCTATATTTAGACCCAATTTACTGCTGGCTGTTACACAAGATTTTTTTCCCCTGTAGTCCAATATTGATAGTGGGGAAATATTCAATTGAATGAAACAAATGGTGTTCGGATTGATTAAAAATTAAAATAATAATGTGTTAAATTAAAGTTTTAGTCATATAATTTTGATCCTATGATTTAAAATGAAAATTAATAAAAGAGACTATTTTAAAAAAAAAAATGTAATTATGAAAATTGATTTTTAAAAAATAATATATATATATATATAAATTAAAAATAAGTGTAAATTATAGAGACTAAATCTTTAATTTAACTATAATAATATAATTGGAAGTCATGAGAAGAAAAAAACAAAAAAACAAATGAGGGTACACTGGGATTTGTAAATTGTTTATATTAACGAGCATAGGCCCACGGCTTCACAATTCATTCACTGGTCACCCCTCCCACCGGCTAGCTGGCCAGCTGGCCAACTGGTACAAGTGGTTGGCTGCCTCCATGGTTGAAAATGATTGTTTAGATTTGTGATTAAACAGTGAATAAGACAATTTAATTTTATGATTAAGCAGTCATTAGTTGAAATAGATTAGAGATTTTACTTTTCAATTTCAAATAGCTGCCCCCACACTTCCACCAACTACCACTTCCTCATTCGGAACCCCACTCCCTCACATTAATCAACTTTCTCTTCTTTGTTACAGATTGTATCCTTATTGGATTAGTCAAGTCTGACTCACAATTATATTTTGTTTTAGTAAATAAAGAGTTATAAGAAACTTCTTAAAATCAAATATAAATGGAACTAATGATTTCCTCATTCGGAACCCCACTCCCTCACATTAATCAACTTTCTCTTCTTTGTCACAGATTGTATCCTTATTGGATTAGTCAAGTCTGACTCACAATTATATTTTGTTCTAGTAAATAAAGAGTTATAAGAAACTTCTTAAAATCAAATATTCAAATATAAATGGAACTAATGATTTATTGTCGTGAATTATAATATAAAGATTGCTCTATATTTTTTTTTTCTAAAAAGCAAAATTTTCTGACTGTTGAATAAGTTAATGTGCCAACTAGCTAATTAACCCCAACAGAATTTGTAGTTACACGAATTTAGAATTAAATTCCACATTTTTTTGTCCTAATAATCTAGCATTCATCAATTAAGGATAGAAATTAATAGTGTTATTTGGAAATGAAATCTTATGTCGTGTAGTCCTACCAATGAACACATAAAAGAACAATAATGTGACCACATGTCCATATTGTGACCAATATTTTATATCTATAATGTCGGCTCCAAAAATAAAATAATTTTGATATTTTTATTAATAGTATATATATTTATTTTCACATTTTATTTAATATTATTTATTATTTTTATTTTTATTTTTTTTAATAACACACTTTTAAAAAGAGTGTATAATTTTTAAATCTCTTAAAAAGTGTAGAATTATCTTTTTTTTTTAAAAAAAAAAACACAAAAATCTTGGTGACAATGGCTTTTTCAGCTCTAGTACTGAAATTGCATGGCAGAAACTAAGTGCACCGTTTTGCAAGCTAAATGTTGATGCCACGTTGCTGGAAGGAGGAGGATGACCCCTTGTTGCAGTTAATCAGGACTCTCATAGTGTTTAAAATAAATAAAAATAAAAAATAATTTGATTTGATTTAATTTGAATTGATTTAGAAATTAAATTTTGTGTTTGAAACTTTAAAAAATAGAATTTGAATTGATTTATAAATTAAATTTTATATTTAGAATTTATTAAAATGATAATTGATTTGATTTGATTTTATTATTTTATATTTTAATTCTTATAAGAAGGTGTTAGATGTAATTATTAAAGTTAAAATAGTCTATTCATTTCAAATCAAATCAAATCATAACAAATACTATCAAATTGACAGAATTTTTAAAACAAAAAGAATGAAATCTATATAATTTTAAAAATTAAATTATTTCTTATTTTTTAATATTACAAACACAAAATTTAATTAAATTTAATTTATAAATCAAATTATTTTCTATTTTATTACATCTCAAACACACTCTCAAAGTGTTTTATTGGCAACTTTGTCCATGAAAATTGAAATCACACTAGACCCAATTATCATGGAGGATATAGCTAGCAACACCGAAAGAGTTAATTTATGCATTAGAAAGTAGAAACCAGTAATAGCATGTTTGAAACCAGTTTGACCAACAAAATTCACGTTTATAATTTTCGAACGACGTGAAAGTATGTTTGTATATTTCAAAACATCATTTGTTTCAACGGAAAAAATAACTAAACGTACGTTGAATCAAAGGTAAAAAAAAATTTTGCTTTTGCTTTGAAGTTGTTATCCTAACTCATTTTTGAAATAAATATTTCTAAACATAAATTACGTTATTGCAAACTTACTTTCAATTAAACTTAAGTTTGTAAACATACTTTTAATTAAATTTAAGTTTACTAACTGCAATCCAAACACACACTTAGTGGTTACACACGTTATTTTGGAATGAGAAGCATGATTCCCATTTCCCATATCACTCATTGCACTATTGGCTAAGTCCTGCAAGGTGCTTCATCCGTGTGTTAACCTGTTCCAGGAATGGAACGTTACTTAGCCTAGTCGCAAGACATGCCAATCAAGTAGGACAAAGCTTTGCGCACTGTAGAAAGACTATGAGTGTGTTTGGTTTGTAATTGGAATATTTTAAAAGTAAGTTTAGAACATTGAAAGATGTGTTAACATATTTGTCAAAAAATTTTATTAACAAAATTTAGTTAACTTCAACTGAAAATAGTCTCCACACTCTAGTTAGAGTGAAAGTAATAATTTTTTACTTTTTTATTGAGCAAAAGTCTATTAAAAAATATTTTTCATTTCAATCTTGCTTCAAAAGTGATTTTAATATTTAATTCAAACAATATTTATTTTGTCAAAGTCACTTTTGAAATAAAAATTTCTAAACATAAATTACGTTACTACAAATTCACTTTTAACTAAACTTAAGTTTACAAAATTAAGTTGACTCAAACTTAAGTTTACCAATTCTAATCTAAACAAACTCTATTAACTTATCTGGAGTGCTGTGGTCCTTTCCTTTGAACCCCAACTGTTATTCTTATGATTCATACATCATTAAAATATATATATATATATATATATATATATATATATATATATATATATATATAACTTTTTACGTTATTTTTTAATAATTATGATTAAATAAAAAAATAATATAATCAATAATATAAAGAATAATATAAAAGTGATGTGAGATAAAAATAATATAAGAAAATTAGAGTTGTATTCTTATATTCTTCATTTGGATTTTCACCAATAAAATTTGCATTTCTAATCAGAAAGAAAAAATTATGAATTGAGAGGAGCTCTCTAGTTTAAATTTAGTTTCTCAATCCCGCATGCCACATACGTATTATATTTGAGAGTATAAGATAATTTTTTTTACTTTATTTTATTTCATAATGGAAGAGATTATCCGATTACTCATTGTATGTAGAAGCCTATTTTTGATGCTTATAAATAATTTCCATTATTATAACTGATTTTGTGTTAAAAAAAAAAAAACTTTGCTAGAATTTCAACAATACGGTTGATTAGTGAGTATGAAAAGATACATGACCAAACACGAAGGTTAATAATATCCGAAAAAATAGCTAAAAATAATTAACATATATTTTTTTTTAAAAAAAAGTTCCCAATCACCAAAAGTGGACGGGAAAAGTAATTGTCAGTTTCCTTCTTCACATGCAAGCTCAAAGCTTTTCACAATGAATAATGATTAATGATACTTGTTAAAAAAAATTATGCTTACAAATTTGTAATAGATTTTAAGATGAACTCATCTAAATTATTATTATTATTATTATTATTATTATTATTATTATTATTATTATTATTTAACAGCTTTTTGTAACAGTAATACTAATTAGCAAATGACTTAGTCTAAATTCTAGTGGTTATGTCTAAATTTTCTGCTAATCTGAATTTTTTTTTGTATAATTTTCATTTACAGTATGTGAAAAAAATATGTAATTACATATTTTAAGTACATGGCCAAAAAAAAATTGCTATTAAAAGCAAAAATTAAGCAGAGTTTTAGCTATAAAAAAAAGGCAGAGTAATCAAGGCATGACACATTCCGGATTAAAAGGCCAAAGTGGATGCATTGTAGAGGACCATTTTAATTCTTTTTTAATGACAAACAGCGACAAAATTGTATTGCTGTAAAGGAAACAAGCTAAGCATACTTACTGATAAGGAAAAGTCAATATTCATCCCGCTTTCAGAAAAATAAATGGTGATAGTTGCTCCATGCTATTGAAAAGGAATACACCAAATAATATAGATAATTTCTTTTGCTGTCACATCTTCTATGGTTTCAAGAATCACTGCTACTTACAGTTGTCATATACACACACCTATAATAGGCACATACTGCAGAAAACTCCCCTGTCTTCTTGGAAAGCAAAATCAGCAATGACATTATTATTGTTATTAATATTAGTACGTTACTGACTCATTTGACCCTACGTAGGGCAATGGGAGGAGTTCCTACCTTGCTTTAGGCTTCTTGCTCTCCTGTAAATCATGCACCAAACCAAAACCGTACTAAGAAGGTTTGCACTAAATTTAATATTGATGTTATTGTAAGATAGCAACTTAGCATTATATCATATCTTAATAGTACTCTGAGTTTCTACTAAAAGTAATGCATAGGTTTAATTTTGTTAATATTCACTCTATTCCTTTTTATTTGTCATTTAAGGAAATGATATTATTATTAAAAAATATTTATTAAAAACTAAATTAGTTCAATTATATCTTGAACATTAATTTATTAGTACTCTTTCAAGACTCACATTATTACTTAGTAAGTTAAGTTACATTAATTGAAAAAGAAATAATGTGATTGTCTAATAAAAGAGGTGATAAGAAAGATAAAAATTAGATGAATAAATATTAAGAGATTTTAAGAGTTAAATAATTAATAGAATAAAAAATAAAAAAAATGGTATAAAATAATTAATTATGTATCAGAATTCTAAAACGACATTTAATACAGAACATAAAAAAATTATAAAATGATAACTAAAAAGAAATATGAAAAGAGTAATATTTGGCTTCCTATATAAAAATGTACTTTTGTAAGTTATGACATTTTGCTTTAAGAAATCTAGAGATAGTTATATTATAAAATTCGAAGTAATTTTTCCTACCTTAATGCCATTACTTTGAAAGATGATCATAAAACAGATAATTCTTCAGAAAAACCTTCTAAGAATGATTTTTTTTTTCAATATATATGTTTTAAAATAAGAATGGAGAATATTTGAATATTTTATATGTATGAAGATTTTAAATCCCCTGAAAATATAGAATTGTCAAGCAACCTATTTTCCCATATTTAAATGCAATATTAGTATAAAAAATAAAAAAGATGGCCATCCAAAGAAAAAGTGCAGGCGTACCAAACATCTTATATTTTGTCCCTCCAATGTGTTTACTGTGGGCCATTCCACTTTATTTTTTGCTTTTGAAGACTTCATAAACAATTTTTATTATTAAAATAAAAAACTTTCATTTAAAATAAATAAATTGAGAATTTCTTCAAGAGCAACTAAAATAGATTAATAGAACCAGCCCCCAAATAAAAAAAGAACTCCAAGTAAAGAACCGTGCAATCTATAGTTGAGAGGCAGTAAAACTAATCGAATCTGTTAGGTGACAATGACGTTAAGGTTCAGCCTCACAAAAGTCACAATGAAAACTTAGTGTTCATTCATCATCCATGTAAAAAAGTGTTTATATTCTGCATGCCAGACAATAAAAAATGATAAGAGTCCTAAGGATGAAACTTGTGGACGAACATATTAGGGTGAGAAGGTGAATTTTATAAAAGGTGACACTTGAAAGAATTTGAATCTAGTGCGCTCCAACGTTCAAATACTCCAAGGATCCCCGTGATCCATCAAACGGTCACAAATTTCCATGTGAACTTCTTTAAATTGATCCAAGGCTTCATCATAAAATTTCTTTTCCTTTCATTAAGAAGCTTTTTTCTTCTGTAACTATAAATAAGAGAATGCACAATCCAGCATGCAGATCTCCAACAAAATTATAATTCTGAGTCACACTCCCCCATTTTCCACCTTCTTTATCATCATTATACCTTCATGTCTACGTGAAATAATAGAATAAAACAATGTCGGAGTGGTACTTTTTTTACTTTTTCTCTTACTAAATTATAGTTTATCTTTTTTTCAAATTTCTTTTCCTTACTCAGTTCAGTTCTCTTGTCAGATCCCAACTTCACCGCAAATCGTGAACTGATCAAGACCCACCTTCCAAAATGCAGTTTTGGGTATGGGTTTTCAACCTTGTTCTGATATTTTCATTCCTCAGTCAGTACTCAGAAAGTGTTGCACAGACATCTTCACCACCACAGGCTCCAATCTGTTCAGAAGAAGACAGAGCTTCTCTTCTCAGCTTTAAAGTAAGCATTTTGCAGGACACAACAGAAACTCTATCTTCGTGGACAGGTAGAGACTGCTGCGATGGAAGCTGGGAAGGAGTTGAATGCAATCCATCCACAGGGCGAGTTAATGTGTTGCAGATACAAAGGCCTGACAGAGATAGTGGCAGTTATATGAAGGGCACTCTGTCTCCCTCACTGGGCAATTTGCATTTCTTGGAGGTAATGGTGATAAGTGGGATGAAGCATATTACAGGAGCAATTCCTGCTAGCTTCTCAAATTTAACCCACCTCACTCAGCTAGCTCTGGAAGACAATTCCCTTGGAGGTTGCATTCCTCCAAGTATAGGTCGTTTGTCCTTGCTCCAGACGCTTTCACTGAGTGGGAACCATCTGAAAGGGCAGATCCCTCCAACACTAGGGAGTCTTAGAAACCTTATCCAAATTAATTTAGCAAGAAATCTTCTGTCAGGTCCTATCCCCCTCAGTTTCAAAACCCTTCGGAATTTGCAATACCTTGATCTCGGCTACAATTTATTATCTGGGTCAATCCCGGATTTTGTTGGGGAGTTCCAAAATCTGACTTATTTAGACCTATCCTATAACCTACTTACTGGAAGAATTCCCATTTCCTTGTTCAGCCTTGTCAATCTTTTAGACTTGTCCTTGAGCTATAACAAGCTCACAGGGTACATCCCAGATCAGATTGGAAGTCTGAAATCCCTGACAAGTCTTCAACTCAGTGGTAATCAGCTCACAGGGCATATTCCACTGTCCATATCAAGATTACAGAAGCTTTGGTACCTTAATGTATCAAGAAATGGGCTCTCAGATCCCTTGCCAGGTATTCCTAGCAGGGGCATCCCTGCCCTTCTGTCCATAGACCTGTCTTATAATAATCTCAGTCTGGGAAATGTTCCTGATTGGATCAGAAGCAAGCAACTTAAAGATGTCCATCTAGCTGGGTGTAAATTGAAGGGAGATCTCCCAAACTTCATCAGACCTGATTCTTTGAGCTCCATAGACCTATCAGATAACTACCTGGTTGGTGGTATTTCAAATTTCTTCACAAATATGTCCAGCTTGCAAAAGGTCAAGCTCTCAAACAACCAGTTAAAACTTGATATTTCTGAAATCAAGTTGCCAACAGGCTTGTCTTCCATAGACTTGCATGCAAATCTACTGGTGGGTTCACTGCCAACAATCATAAATAACAGTACAAGCAGCTCTTTGGAGGTTATAGATGTATCAAACAATTTCATTTCAGGTCACATTCCAGAATTTGTGGAGGGCTCAAGCTTGAAGGTGCTAAACTTGGGGAGCAACAAAATATCAGGTCCAATCCCAATTTCAATCTCAAATTTGATTGAACTTGAAAGATTGGACATTTCAAGGAATCACATATTGGGAACCATCCCATCAAGCCTAGGTCAGTTGCTGAAACTGCAATGGCTTGACGTATCCATAAATGCTCTAACAGGAGAAATTCCAGGTAGCTTGTCACAGATCAGTAATCTAAGGCATGCAAGCTTCAGGGCAAACAGGCTATGTGGAGAAATACCACAAACTAGACCATTCAACATCTTTCCTGCAGTTGCCTATGCCCACAATTTGTGCTTATGTGGCAAACCCTTACAGCCATGCAAGGGAAAGAAACAAGGGAGGATAGGTCAGTGAGATGCTGACTCAATTATCGTGATTCGTAGTTGATATGCTCATGCCTTGTGACCATTATTACATGAGCAAGATAGAATAGGCTCCACTATATTTGAATCTTTCTTTTCAAGGTTGACCAGAATGCTGAAGTTCAATTTTACAATTCAATATTATTTTTTATTAATAAAACATGCCTTCATTTTACAACGTGCTTTAGATTTTAGATCAAAACAGTCTAAAGAAAATTATATTGCAAGGGCATACACTAGAAAATATTACAAAACCCAGGCGCATGTGGAAGTGAGTATAACATCACCTAGATGAAATCAGTCCCATGGATCGCTAGAATCATGCACCAAATTATCTTATCAGCAGTCTCAAACATATTCCAGTAGAATGGACAATAAAAATCACCACCAGAACACATCTCTTGTAGAAAACGAAATAAATATTAACCAACTACCATTGAAAAATATTTCAAGAGGATAGAACAAAAAAAGATGTTGCATTGCGATTTCAAGAGCCACTAAAATAATAACATCTAAACAAGTCCAACTCAAACACGTCCCAAAATTTACAACCCTAGACTAAGCCTTTCCCCACACAGTGATTTAAGGAGCACCAAAATGCAACTACTCCTCATCAGTTAATTCTTCCACTTCTCCAGCAGTGGCTTCCTTATCAGACTTATCAGAGCCCTCTTGATCCTGAACAAAAGCTACAGCATTAGAAAAATGAAGAATAAACAATGACATAACATGAAACAAACTTAAAAGCAAGAAAACCATACTTCATCTTCAGCAGCATTATAGCTCTCCATAGCCTTCTCATATTCTGCCTTGAGTTCCACAACTTTATCCAAATAAGGCTTCTTCTCCTGAACCATTGATGCCAAATCAAGACATTTGATCAACATCACATTATTAAACAATTAATAAAAAAACAACTGAATCAAAGCAAAATCTTTTTTACTTACTGCATCTGTCATGGACTTCCATTTCTCACCAGCCTCCTTACCAACCTATATTTTTTTTCCCCAAGAAGTAAGCTAATTAATGAAACCTCTTATTAATTCACTTAATAATACCATAAGCAGATTTCAATCATACAAGTTCCACTTACCCTTTTAACATCCTTAGAATCAGGGTTTGCTTCCTTAAAAGCTTTTCTAAAGTCATCCCTGCAACAGATTATTACCTCAGTAAGACATTCAATCATAATCACAACATTGTTAACAGTACACGTAAGGAAGCAGAACCAAGGCTTACAAGAAGAGAAAGAAGGCTGTGGGAGGACGCTTGGGCATGTTAGGATCCTTGACCTTCTTTCCCTTCTCAACTTTGGCCCTTTTAGCCTTTGGTTCTTTAGATTTGGGTTTCTTCCTGCACAATATCAAAAGAAAAACAAAATTCAGAAGTTAATAAGACCAATCTTAGATGTTGACAAACAGATTATTGAGGACATAACCAAGAAGTGCAAAATTCACCTCTCTGGCTTCTTGACTTCGGCAGGCTGTTCCACAACCTGAGCCTCTGAACAAGCACAAAAATCAAGATTATAACAAAGCAATTGATAGAAAGAAAGAGTAGTCATTTCTGGACAGCGTTTTAAATCAGCAGAATAAGAGAGAAAAAATGATCATACCCAGATTCATTTTAATCTTAGCTTCAAGGCTGCAACTGTGCATGCTGATGAGTGCCACCGGAACATCCTTCTTGCACTCCTCGCTGAAAAGAAAACAAAACAAAACCATGAACAAATAATAACAAAGCAACAAGAAAAAAAAGCTTGAAATCAAACATTCTCCTCCAATGTTCACCGTAAAGAAAGAACAAGAGGAAAATTGACTTGCATAGTTGCATTGAACATCATAACCCAGGTGAATCCTAATCTAACAGGGCACTACTAACATCAATGTGATAGGATTTGAAACTATTGGATTGGATTCCTCAAATAAAATGAACAGAATTACAGTTAGTAAAACCAAATGGATAGAAATTGCAAAACTAAGAACCTAGGCACACTGAGAATTATTAAAATAATTGGGAAGAGAGAGAGAGAGAGAGAGAGAGAGAGAGAGAGAGGAACCATCGAGCGAAAGCACTGCCATCTTTGCCGCGAACGAGAACAGAAGCAGCACGAGAATCAACGGCATCAACTCTCTTCCTCGCCTGTGATGGGTTTGGCTTCGGCATTTCGTTCGGTGGTGGGAATGGCAATGTCACAAACTCAACTTCAAACTACAAACTACAAATTACAAACTGATCAACAATGCAAAGATGAGAGATTCAGATTCAGAATGCAAAGGAAAAGGGTATTTCTATTTATATCAACAAATTAACAAATGAAATCGAGGAGGGAAAACCAAATTGGCATTCTGGTTTTAGCGCCAACACGCGCGCAGCACATTTTATTTTTTGGTGCACCAAACCAAGAAAAGAACCGCGCTTTTCTTCTTACTTTTCAATTTTCATTGACGCGGATTCATGACCTGTCCTCTCTCATCTACCCTTTGTCCCTCACACTCTCTCCCTACATGGACGGTGTCTGTTCGTTTCTCTTTTTCTCTGTGAAATGCACAAAATGGGCTCGGTCTATTGGGTCCATCCAATCAAGAATTGAGTTGGGTTGGGTCATTTAATATGAATATGCTATGGCTGACCCAACTGATGATCTGGTTTCAAATTGACCCATTTTAGATTGGACCAACCCTTTTTATTTTGGCATTTCACTTATCAAACTTGCCACTTTGGGGAAATTTCATGCAATCAACTTCAGTTACAGTGGTGCCAAAGCCGTCAAAATAACTTCCAATATCATCCTCGGTTGAATATTCAATAATAGGGAATTCCTCCCACATAACAATTTTCTGTAGTAACATCATTTTCTTCACTGAATCTATCACGAAACAGCTTAACAAGAAAAAATGGGGACAAGATTTGCATTGTATATGAAATATGAAATAAAAACAAAACTAAATTGCCAACACTATTTCAGCTCACCATCACATTCTTTCGTTCACATGAAATCGAATCTTTCTTTCTAAAATATAATACTACTACAAAATACAAATCCAACTATTGCTTCCTTTGAGACCATTATCATGAAAGAAAGAAAAAAATTATTAACGAGCCCAGCTTGTTTGAGCCAATGAGGTTGTTGTTGACACAAGACCTAGCACCATGATTTTGCTCGTGCACCAGCTTGGCTTGGATTAATGTATTGCATTCTTTCAAAATTGCAGCTATGATTGGAGGAAATGTGGTTGTGGTAGTGTTACCATGGTATTGGTGGCGAGAGGTATCAGTAAGTGTTATTACTGCCTCTTTCCTCTACAAGGAATTAAGTAAATGTGACGTCTCTTATGTAAATTAAGTAAAAAAGAAATGTTCTTTTCCAATTTTTGTGATAACTTCTATACTTTTATTAACTGACATAAACTTTCAGACAAGGAAAGAGTTCCTACAAAAACAACAAACAAAATAATATATAGCAAAGAGAAAGAGCAAAATAAAATAGGGTAAATTACACAAACTACGCTCAAAATTTGCTGAAACATATTTAACTTCATTCTTAAACAAAATCTACACTCCACCCCAACCCTTCAGCTGACACTTAACCCCTGAGTTAACTACTTCCCTCCTAACCATGGTATGACCCAATTAAAGCATTTGTTTCACAAAATTAACCACACCCCCACCTACCGATAATTAACACATAATATCTCACTCACACTCTCCTCCATTAGCACTCAACACTAGTAGCCCAGTTTTGAGAGCAACCAATGGAGAGGGCAACTCCTACTCATCTTTCTCATTGCTCTTAGTGCCAAATGAACAACCTTTGAGGGTAAACAACAAATACCTTTCTCTTCAATTATCTATTTTAATTGATGCATTTATCATATTTTTTCTATAACTTAGTGTTATTTCGTTTCAGGGAAGATAGGAGACAACACAAGGTTTTGCATCGTGGCTCACTAGGAGGACGATTTCTTCATCATCGACAAATTTGACACTAGTTACTTTTGTTACATGGATTTGGCTAGCCAGGTGTGTGCTAGACTGAGGGTTGATTGCGAGAAGAAACTTCGAATGGAAGGTGCTTTGCCTTGAAATAGGAAAATGGTGGTGGAAAATGATCAGGACCTTATGAGGTGGATCAAAGAAAATGTCTAGGCTATTGAGAATGTATAATTTAGAGTTAGTTAGTTGGTTAACTACCTGGAGTTAGTTAGTTAGTTAGTTGTGCTATAAATAGAAGTAATGTGTAATCAGTTAGTGTGTGAATAAGTGAATAAAAAAAATAGTTTTCCTTCTATTCTCTCTATTCCTATTCTCTTTTCTATAACAAATTGGTATCTAGAGCTTTAACGATCTTGGTGAGTATTGAGTGCTGCCTGTATTGTTGAACTCCATGGCTGGTTCGAATGGCAATTTTCCAAGAACCTTACCCATTCTTGATGGCATGAATTGGGATAAGTGGTGTGTGCAAATGAGGGTGATCTTTGGCTTTCAAGATGTGCTCGATGTTGTGAAGAATGGATATTAGGAGTTGAGTGAAAACCCCACAGATGCCCATAGAGCTACATACAAGGAGGCCAAGAAAAAGATTGCAAGGCTATGTTTCTACTGCATCAGTGTGTTGATGTGGCTCATTTTGAGAAAATTGCTTCAGCTGAAAAAGCCAAGGAAGCTTGGGAGATCTTGGAGAAGAGCCATACTAGAGGAGACAAGCTCAAGAAAGTGAGACTCCAGACGTTAATGAGGCAATTTGAATTGCTGCAAATGAAGAATCTTGATAAAGTCTCAGATTATTTTACTAAGGTGTTGAGTCTAACAAATTTGATGAAGGGGTGTGGTGAAAATATCTCAGAACAGATGATCATTGAAAAGGTGATGCACACCTTGTCTCTAAGATTTGACTATCGTGGTGGCTATTGAAGAATCAAAGAATCTGGCGACTATGAAGGTAGAAGAACTCCAAGGTTCATTGGAGGCACATGAACAAAGGATGAATGAGAGGAATCCTGAGAAGCCTGCATATCAAGCACTGCAAGCACAAATGACAAAGCAAATGGGTGGTGACAGAAGAAAAGGATGGAAAGGAAAAAGAAAAATGAAGTGTTACAAAGGTGGTGGCAATCATGGATCTTCCAGCAATTATGAGCAATTTTAGTCTGATGATCAGCTTGAGTCCTTGAATAAAAGGGCTGCTGGAAAACCCAGATATCAAGGGGGAAAGAAAAGATTTGACAAGAGAAAGATTCAATGCTTCAATTGTCAAAAGTGGGGGCATTTTGCAGATGAGTGCAGAAGTGGAAGAAGTGTGCAGAAGAAAGGCAGTGATGATGAAGCATATTTGGCCCAAGATGACTCGGATTCAGATCCAGTGCTGCTGATGGCAACAACCAGCAATGATTCTACTGACTTGGAGTCTTGGTATTTGGATACAGGATGTTCTAATCACATGACCTGTCATAAAGAATGGTTGACAGATTTTGATGGCAACAAAAGAAGCACAATCAGGTTTGCTAATAATAGGATAGTGGTGGCTAAAGGAGTTGGGAATATTGCAATAAAACGAACTGATGGGAGAACATCACTGATTGAAAGTGTGCTGTATGTGCCAGAGATGAAGTGCAACTTGCTAAGTCTTGGGCAATTAGTAGAAAAAGGCTTCACAGTAATCTTGCATCATGATTGCTTAGAGAAGTTTGATTTTAAAAAGAGAAAGATTTTGAGAGCTCCCCTTTCTAAGAATCGAACATTTCAGGCTAATATAAGGACTGCTGAAGTCCAGTGTTTAGCTGCCATCGAAACTGATGATGAGTGCTGGATTTGGCACTCGAGGTTTGGCCATCTCAACTTCAAAGATTTGAAGCAACTTGCAGCCAAACATATGGTGGAAGGCCTCCCTAAGATTGATGTACTAGAAAAGGTGTGTGAAAGGTGTATTGTCAGTAAGCAACCTAGAAATTCATTCAAATCACAATTGCCAATGAGAGCTACTGATCTACTTGGTGTTGTGCATTCAGATGTGTGTGGTCCTTTTGAAACATCTTCAACTGGAGGTAATAGATACTTGTTTCCTTTGTTGATGAATTTAGTAGAATAATGTGGTTGTATCTCATTAAAACAAAGGGAGAAGTGTTTGAGTTACTTCAAAAATTTAAAGCAATGGTTGAAAAGCAAAGTGGGAAGTTTATTAAGATACTTAGAACAGATGGGGGAGGTGAATATACATCTAATGATATTAAGGCATTCTGTGTTAAACATGGAATTTAACATGAAATTATTGCACCTTAGACACCTCAGCACAATGGTTTAGTTGAGAGGAGAAATAGAACAGTGCTAAACATGGCTAAGGGCATGTTAAAAGAGAAAGAACTGTCACATTCATTGTGAGGTGAGGCTGTCGCTACTGCAACCTATGTACTAAATAAGTGTACAACCAAGAAATTGAAGTCACAAGTGCCTGAAGAACTCTGGACCAGCAAGAAGCCATCAGTGAGACATCTCAGAATTTTTGGGTCATTATGCTTCAAACATGTTCCTAATGAGAAGAGGAAGAAGCTGCAAGATAAGAGTGAGACTGTGATATTAGTAGGACATCATCCTACTAGAGCATACATGTTGTATAATCCACTAACTCAGAAAATTGTATATAGCAGAGATGTAACAGTTGATGAGACAAGAGTTTGGGATTGGAGAAATAAGTGCAGTAAGGTTGGATTAGTGATTTCAGCTATGCTTGAGAAAAGACAAACTAGTGAAAAGGAAAGTGAACCAGCTGGAAAATTACAAACTCAGTATCAGAGACCCCAAAGAGCAAGACAAATGCTAGCAAGATATGCTAACTTTGCGGTGTTTTCTCATAATGCAGTATCAGTAGAGGAGAACTTGGTACACTTTGCTCTATTGGCTAATGCAGAACCAATTGATTTTGCAGATGCTATAAAAGAAGTCTGGAAAGAAGCCATGATGGAAGAACTGAGAGCTATTGAGAAGAATCACACTTGGGAGCTTGTTAAATTGCCCTCTAACAAGCATCAAATTATTGTAAAATAGGTTTACAAAATGAAGTTAAAGCCAGATGGATCAATTGCCAAATACAAGACAAGATTGGTGGCAAAAAGCTTTCTCTAAAGAGCTGGTCTAGACTATTCAGAAGTGTTTGCACCAGTGGCTAGAATTGAGATAATCAGGTTAGTGATTGCTTTTGCAAGTAGAAGGAATTAGCCATTGTTTCAGCTTGATGTTAAATCTGCTTTTCTAAATGGGCCATTAGAGAAGGAAGTGTATGTTATACAGCCACCTGGGTTTGAAATTGATGGAAGTGAATATATGATGTATAGATTAAAAAAAGCTTTGTATGATTTAAAACAGGCACCACAGGCCTGGAATAAGAGGATAGATTCCTTTTTACTGCAACAAGGCTTCTCCAAATGTGCAGTTGAGCATGGTGTATATGTAAGATAGAAAAGTAGTATTAAGGTGCTACTCATCTGCTTGTATGTTGATGATCTACTGATTACTGGAGATGACTTAAATGGAATTGACGAATTCAAGGCAACAATGAAGACTGAATTTGAAATGACAGATTTGGGTGTGTCAACACACATTCTTGGCATGAAATTTGCTGCTACCAAGAAGGGTATAATACTACATCAGAAGAAATATACTGTAGATGTGTTGAAGAGGTTTAATATGTTCAGTTGCAACTCGGCAATTACTCCAGTAGAATCTAATGTGAAGCTGCAAAACGATTGTGATGAGACTGCAATGGATGGGACTCTGTTTAAACAGATTGTAGGCTCAGTGAGATACCTATGCAATAGCAGACCTGATATTGCATTTGGAGTTAGGTTGATCAGTAGATTTATGGATGATCCTAGGTTGTCATACATGGTAGCTGCCAAGAGAATTATGAGGTATCTAAAAGGAACAATAGAGTATGGTGTGTTATTTCTAAATGAGGCAAATCAGAAAGATGCTGAATTAGTTGGATACTCAGACTCCGATTGGTGTGGAGACAAAATTGAAAGGAAAAACACTGCTGGCTATGTGTTTAAGTTTCTAAATACACCAATCTCTTGGTGCTCAAAGAAACAGCCAGTGGTGGCCTTATCATTATGTGAAACTGAGTATATAGTAGCTTCTTATGCTGTTTGTCAAGCCTTATAGCTTGATTCTCTACTAAATGAAATTCAGGTTGAGGTGCAAAGACCTATGTAGCTGCTAATAGACAACAAATCAACCATTAACTTGGCTAAAAATCCAGTATCTCACAGCAGGAGTAAACAAATTGAAACTCGATTTCATTTTCTTCATGATCAAGTGAATAAAGGGATGCTAGAAGTGGTGTTTTGTAGATCTGAAGATCAGGTTACAGATGTTTTGACAAAATCATTGAAGGCTGAAAAATTTAATCAATTGATAAGGATGTTAGGTGTAATGTCTTTAAGTGATTTTGAATTAAAGGGGGTGTGTTTAGAATGTATAATTCAAAGTTAGTTAGTTGGTTAACTACCTAGAGTTAGTTAGTTAGTTAGTTAGTTAGTTGTGCTATAAATAGAAGTAATGTGTAATCAGTTAGTGTGTGAATAAGTGAATAAAAAAACAGTTTTCCTTATATTCTCTCTATTCTTATACTCTCTTCTCTAACATAGGCAGGTAATGACCAACTTGATTTGTATGTTGAACCAATGAACCTTATTTTTGAACCACTGTTAGAAGAGTCACCTACAGGGCAAGTGCGCATAACTGATAAAGATGATAGGGTTTTAACCGAGTCTAATGATGACACGATTCACATTTCAGAAGGTGAAAGTGTTGGATTAGAATTTAGTGATTTAGATTCAGTTGGCTTGGGTGATGAGAGAGAGGATTTGGATGATCATTCTGATTTTGACTCGAATGAATATGATTGTGACTTAGATGAGTTTGACAATGATGAGGGTAGGCCATATTTGAATAGGGCTTATAGTGGTAAGATTTATAATGGCACTAAGGATGATAAGATAGTTCTAGAAAGGGGAATGTTGTTTGCTAGTGTAGATGCCGTTAGAGCGGTATTGAGAGACTATGTAATCCAAGAGGGGTTTGAGATAGTGCGAATCAAAAATGAAAGAAGTAGGATCACAACAATGCATGCTGGAAAAAATTATAAATAGTACTTTCATGCTAGCTCAAACCCTGATGATGTCATATTTGAGATAAAGGTCTATGATGGTAAGCATACATGTGTGAAGAACAACACCAACAAGTGTGTAACATTAACTTGGATAGCTAGTAAAATGGCTTCCCAGTTCAAGGCTGGCCCGAATTTAAGTTATAAGACAATTCATGAGCATATGATGTCTACTTATGGGGTTGAGGTCTCAAAAAATCAGATGTATCGTGCTAAAAAGAAGGCAAGGGAAGATACAAAGGGTAGTCATGCTAAGATATACAACAAGCTAAGACAATATGCAGAAATGGTGAGACAAGTCAATTTTGGTACCATTGCTAAGTTATAGGTTGAAATGGTTAATGAAAAGGACAATCCTATATTTAAACGTTTCTTTTTATGCCTTGATGCAATAAGACAAGGCTTTGTATGAGGTTGTAGGCCTTTTATAGGTATGGATGGTTGTCACCTAAAAGGACTATACGGTGGCATATTGCTATATGTTGTGGCATTAGATGACAACCATGTGTTATTTCCTATTGTTTTTATTGTTGTTGAAGTGGAGAACAAGGACAGGTGGACCTTCTTTTTACACCTGCTAGAGTCAATGATTGGAAGTGCAGTTGAGGACAAGCCCTTTGTGATTATGATAGACAAACAAAAGGTGATGTGTTTTATTTTAGTTGTTTCTATTTCATGGTTTAGGTTATGCTTTAATGTTCCACAATCTATTGTGTAATCATTTGGATTTCTACTTTTGGACAAGGGCTTAAACAAGCTATTGTGGACATATTCCCTAGGGTCTAACTCAGGTGGTACTGTAGACACCTAAATAACAATTTCAAGAGTCAATTTCTTAGCATTATGCTATGAACCCTGTTTTGGAAAGCTACAAAAACATACTGTGAATAGGAATTTAAGGAGGTAATAGCTTATATTAAAAAATAGAATTTGAAGGCTTTTGAGTGGTTATACAAGATCCCACCTGCAATGTGGGTTGGGCATGTTTTTAATCCATGAGTTTAACCAAAGCTTTAAGTAATAGGTTGGCTAGCTTAGAGGGAAACATGTGTTAACATTGATAGGGTCACTTATAGTTAAGCTGATGGGAAAAAAAGGTATATTGATGGGTGTCTTTGGGATAACAATATCACACCTAAAGCTATAAAAAAGATAGAACTAATGAAGAACAAAACCAATAGGTGTAGTCTGGCTCCTGCTGAACAAATGGAATTTGTGGTTAATGACAATGAGAAAATATTCCCTGAGGACCTGAAGACAATAAACTGTCAATGCAAGTTTTGGGAAATATCAGGTATGACATAACATAATGGCATACTTAATTCATCAGTGAATATTGTTATCATTGTTTGACTCCTTTTTTTTTCATTGTTTTAAATGTAGGACTTCCATGCAAGCATGCATTGTCATGGATAAGTTATTTGAGGATGGTAAATATTCATGAGGATCCAAGAGATGTTGTACTTCACCTGTGTTGAAGAGACTATCTGGAAGGCCTTAAAAAAAGGAGAAAGGAACCTAGGGAGGCAATCAATGTAGTTGGTTCTTCTGGCAGAAGGTATGCTACTATGGGATATGATAATTGCAAAGCATTCGGACACAACAAAAGGACTTATCAAAGAGCACCTATTGCTATAAGAAAAAAGTTTGCTACAAAGAAGGTTAGTTAATTTATGTCCAATTAATTATTGAATTTATAACCTTGTATTCAATTTGGTTATTGATGATCTTATTAGGATGAAATTAATCGCAGGCTACAAGAGGCAAGCCCATTACTGGGATAACAATTCAAGAGCCAGATGCAAGTACATTGAGTGGACCACCTATGCAAAGTCAATTGTCATCTGCTGGAACTGTGAGCAAAGGAAAAGACAAGGGGAAAAAGAAGGTTTTGGCAAATTGTGTGTCTAAGGGAAGAACCACTCGACCTAGGATACCAAGCATGGGACCATTGCAACCAACCTCTTCAAGTCATGTCAGTATTCAAGAGGATGTTGGTAGAACATCTGGTTCAATTATTAGTGGAACCTCTAGTTCAGCTATTGGTGGAACCTCTAGTGCAGCTATTGGTGGACCTTCTGGTGTATAAGTGGCTTAAGTGCAGCTATTGGTGGAACCTCTAGTGCAGCTATTTGTGGAACCTCTAGTGCAGCTAGTGCCCCAAACAAAAAAGTTGATTAGATCCTAACTATTATAACCTTAGAAAGTAGCATAGTCACTTTGGCTTAAGTGGATAAAAAGGTTGTCATCAAGTTATGCAATGATTAAGCCATTCAAGAGTCATTGCATAACTTGATGACAACCTTTTTATCCACTTAAGCCAAAGTGACTATGCTACTTTCTAAGGTTATAATAGTTAGGATCTAATCAACTTTTTTGTTTGGGGCTTTAATTGTTCCGGTATATGTCTATAAATTTTCATTATTTTTTGGTGAAGTATACTACACAAGTTTGATACTACTGTTATTTGGCAAAGGACTTATAAGCATACATGCGTTTAGTTGTGTATTCTGCCACTTTTTTGGATTCTATTGTGTTAATTGGCATTTCATGTTAATTAGCCCTTGTATTACAATGAACAAATTATACAAGTAAAATGTGCAACCATTTTGATTCAATATGACCTTCACTTTGTTTCTTATGAATAGCATTAGATTTCATTACAATACTTAGTCATTACGTTCAATATCAACCCTTTACAACTAGCATCAATGTTACACACAGCAGCATAAATAAAAACACCATCATTACAACATTTGCAACACATAATATGTAAATATAATTGGTGTTTGTTTTTAGTTGGGTCTTCAGATGCTCAACATCTACTTTTAGAATCCCAACCTCCCCTATAATTTCATGTGCATTAGGACCACTTGCTTGCTTCCCACCTCCTATACTTGGCATGTAATCCAATCCATCATCATCATCTGGTTTCACCCACTTGAAGAAGTTGCGAGTCTTATCTTGGCAGTTATAGTATAACCAATTTTTATGGGCATTAAATTCTGATACTCTGATGACAACACGCCTCCCACAGTTACATTTCTTGTTAACAAACCTTAATCTGGTTGAGCTTGACTCCCTAGTAAGTTGACGAAAATGATAGTGCCATCTTCATAAGGTCTGCAACACAAAAAGGGTTCCGTGTTTTGCAGAAAACAGGAGAAATCAAGTCTGGGTGAAAAAGTTAGTAAAGGAACTTACATAAACAGCTTAATCTTCTTCTTGCTCTTAACTTCTCGACTTGAATCTAACCAGCATGGGAGTTCACCAACTTCAGGGGCTCACTTTCTGCTGGAGTTATCGTCCCCTGTTTTCTGTACCTCAAAACCCTTTAATGGTGTTTACCCTCAAGCCTCTAATGGTCGACTTCCACAAATAGCCTTTTTTTTTTTTGCATCATGGTTTAAGTGTGGTTACAAAGATATATTCCTAACGGTGTCAAGGGTAAGATGGAAGCTTAAGGATATGTGTCGTTTCTACAAACCTTGAGAGCGATTTGTGTAATTTGCCTAATAAAATATATCAGCTCCAAAGGGCATTAATCTAATACTTACGTGAGTTTGATCCAAAAATACCATTAAAAAGTTCATTAGCCAAATAAACCTACAAACAGAAAAGGTTCTCCAACTAAATGCACTAAACTCCAAAGAAGAAAGCACATTGTCATTGCCTCACCATGAATACAAATTGAAAACATTCACATAATTGATGTTCTCATTTATTTTCTTTTTCTCTTATCACCATGTGAAGCATGATGCTTAATCTTTATCAAACACAATCCTCGATTGCAGATAAGACAACACCAGGGAGAATACACTACACCAACATAAAAAATGCAATGCTTCATGGCAGTCTGTTAAGATCCTATTGCAAAGTATGGGACCTAGTCCCACATCAGAAGTATGGGATTCTGGTGTCGGGTTTATATGACATTGGACTCTCCACCCACAATGACTAGCTTTTGTAGTGTGATTCTCCTAAAGTTCGTATCAATTGGTATCAGAAACTTCCATGATATCTCTCAGTTGCAAACGAGCGACGCAGGTGGTGACACCGGCATTGTAGTGTTACCCCGGGACTAGTCAAAGGGCTAGTGCACAGTCAGCCTGCGTGGGCGCCGGGGCTGCGAAACGTGGTGGAATGCTAGGATTCTATTGCAAGGTATGAAACTTGAGTCCCACATCAGAAGTACAGGATTCCGGTGTGGAGTTTATATGGCCTTGAGCTCTCCAACCACAATAGCTATCTTTTATGGTGTGGTTCTTCTAAGGTTCGTATCAATTGGTATTAGAAACTTCTATCATGCCTCTCAGCTGCAAACGAGCGGCGCGGATGGTGACGCCGACATTGTAGTGTTTGCCCGGGACTAGTCAGAGGGCTAGTGCAAAGCCAGCCCGCATGGGCGCCGGGGCTGCGGAGTGTGGTGGAATGTTAGGATTATATTGCAAGGTATGGGATTTGAGTCCCACATCGGAAATATGGGATTCCGGTGTGGGGTTTATATGGCCTTGAGCTCTCCAACCACAATGGCTAACTTTTGTGGTGTGGTTCTTCTAAGGTTCGAATCAATTACACTTTGCCCTAAAAAACTCACCTTGTCCTCAAGGTGAAATTCAGGAAAATTCACTTGGACAAATGTCATTGGTTCCGAAGAACTTTCAAAATTAGGCACATCTTGCCCTTTAATCAAAACCTTTATTTCTTCTTCTTCATTCTTCCGGTGGTCTATGTCATCAGCTGGCTGCACTTTCAATTCCTAGTTTTCAGCTAGATAAGATAGTAATAGTTGTAATTCTACTAGGAACTTGTTCTCAAGGTGAAGGTTTGGGTAAGGGCCTTGTAGCAGTTAAAAGAAATTTCCACCGGGGTCTCATTGCTTGAAGCATGATTGCTGAGAGCCTCGTTTCATGGGACCCACTTTGTTACTGCTAATTTTCACTCCATATTGCTTGCAACATACAACTATGGTCTTCAATAACTAATTAAAAATTGGGTAAATGCAAACTATAGGAATCTACAAGAAACCATATACATTGTCTTGGAACATAGTAGCATGTATTTGGTCATTTAGGAAACTAATTTCAGATTTTACTTCGACTCCAATAGCATAGTTGATTTCAACCACAAGAAGAGTTGGGGCAGTGATTAAAGTAGGTTCTGAATCCATAATAACAGTACACCCACCCTCACAAACACTTGTTCATAGACTACACATGAGAAAATCTCCCATTTCAAACTGCCAGTATCCTATTTTTCTAATTGGAACATAAGCATGTTCTCCTTCGAAGTGCTTTGGATAAATACCTCCAATTACTCTTTCACCAACATGTTCTGTTTTTAGATTTCCATTGAGTCAACAAAAGAACACCTCTTCACTTACAGGATCTGGTGTTACCATATTGTACCTTGATAGCATTTATATTTGTGTAAGGCCTACATAAACCTTTTCACCCCCTCCTTGTTCAACTTGAGTGAGACTGCTAAATTTGTTTGCAGTCGAGGCCATATATCCTGTAATGACTGAACCATCAATTGACTTACCTTTAATACCTAAGTTCATCTTAATTGGCAGGGTCATTTCTGGTCGACATCCACTTTCCCACCCTAAGGGAAATCTATTTTGCTACTCCAATTGTAACTCTATCACATCTGAGAAAAGCCCACTGTTAAGGTCTGAATGAAGCCTATGTTTTTGTCCAAAATGTGATCTTATCTTGTCATTCCTATAAGCCCAGTTACTCCCCTCAATGTGTTGGGCATGGCCCATTAGATCTAATAGAGAACCCAACTTTAGTAATTCTAATTTTGTCCTTACATCCATCTCCAACCCAAGCACGATGCTTTTGGTGTGAGACCGTGATGCAGTAGCCATGTTTGCTTCACCTCAACTGCCTGTCCTTCAGCCGTCTGTCAAGGATCCAGATCTGAAGGTTCTGGTAGCGGAAGGTTGGCCGGCGTGCATGAGTTTAGCAACCTCAATCATAGTAGATGACCCATTCGCCTGGTATCTCTCCTCCGATTCATCCCAGCCACCGCCCTCGCATCGTCCGTCGAGGCCATTGCCCAAGCCACCACCCTTCTTGCCTCTAAGACCACCACCCTCACAACGTCCATTGACGCTTCTGCTCCAGCCGTCACCTATTTCCAGTGACCTGTCCCTGTCAACTCCTTCTCTTCTCATATTTATTGGTATCAGCAAATGATTAAAGCTCAATTTTTCCTTCGACTCAGACCTGGATAACTCAGGAATCTCCTCTTATGTGCGACACCTTGGGTCAGAGACCATCTCTAACTTTGACCCATGACCTGTTGTTGGATTGGTTTGGTCTACACCAAATAGATCTGCACTGCCACCTTTTCCTTCACCTTCCTCGTTGATCTATTCTTCCATAACCACTATCAATTTGCCCCGCATTTCCTTCTCTTCTTCGTCTATAGTGGCTTGGAAACGGTAAACCACCATTGCATCGGCACCTTCATCCTCAGTCTCAACCTCTTCCTCTGCATTCTCGGCCTCTATTTTCTCCAACTATTCCAGTTCTGGTTCTTCTGACTTATCATACCAGACAAGGACCGATAGATCTGGATCATACTCTGGCTGAAATTGCTTGAGTACTCCATCCTTTACATATAAACTCCATCGAGAGAATTCTTGACTCCCCTCCGATGATTTCTTTCCTATATGCTGAGACCACTCCTGATCCTAATGGGGAGCCTCACGAGTTCACTCCAAGTCTGCCCTGCTTCTCGGGTCACCGTCATCGTCTCCTTCACCATCGTGCAATGAGGATCGTCTCCTGTACCGTGTTCGTCCTCTTGCACCTCTATTGTTTTGCGCCTTGAGCAAGCAGATGATCTCGTCCAGAAGAGCCTCCGTTCTTTCTTGCATCTTCAAGCTTTCCAGCAAACTCTCCTCCATCATTTCCCAACGCGACTCCATGACTGATCTCGTGTTTACCATCCAAACTTCCCAGATCGTGAAGCTTTGATATCAATGATAAGTACCAAAAAATTAAGAATAGAAAATGGATAAAACACTGATATATTGATAAATCTCTGGTTGATATCAATACCAGTAATGCTATAACAGCTTATAGGAAAACAGAAAAACAGAAACAAGTATGAGCAAATTAGAAAGTGCTCAATTCTCTCCCAAGTCCAAACCAAATTCCAACCTACCTTCCATCTAACCACTATCCCTCATATATATCTTCCCCCCCACACTAACATAATCACGTGGAATCCTCTTTCATTTCACTACCACTGTCACATCAGTAGTTAGTTACAACCTTAAAGCTGTATTTGGATGACAGGTAAAGAGGAGAATGAAAAAGAAATTAGAGGAATAGAATTAATTTTTTGTGTTTGGGAGTTTTAAAATGCATAAGAACGAAACGGAATACAGGGGGAATCATTCCCCCTCTCTTCCCCTCAAATGTCTAATTTTTGTTCCCCCCAAAATTGAGGTGGAATGAAGGAAACACATGTTCCATTCCTTTCCGTTAATGAATCTTCCAAACAAAGAAGGGAGGAACTATGTTTCATTTCTTTCCTTTCCTTTCCGATCTATCCTCACATATTTCGTTTCATTCCGTTAATGAAAAAACATCCAAATATAGAGTAAGACTCCCCATTTACCTCACCCTCTCGGCCTACATCCATTCTGTCTTTGGCTTTCCTTCTCACATAAACTCTAGTGATGTTAGGAAGAGCTCTATCAGGTTCCTATCACAGTCATGCATACATTAATTGACGAAATTGTCTACAAGGATCCCATCGTACTGTGCAATGAGATCTGCAATCTTTGTCTATTTCTTCTATCCTGCACATTGTTAGACACGCAGCATGATAAGCTTCGGCTCGGCTATAAAGGATGGGAGTTCATTAGTACTCCTACTCCACTTCTTACAATGTATGTATGTCACACGTAAGTTTAATATCAGTTTTTGTATTGTAATTTCAAGTCACTCGTGGAGAAAGGTTTGGCTTGCACATGAACAGTAACAAGCAGCAACGCTGTCATTATCCCTGCAAATGCAATTTGCATCTTAGGATTGCCTTGTTAGCTTGCTTTATCTGAAACTTCCTTATAACAGGTTATGGTTATGTATGCACATGCTTGGTTGCATAACGTCCATAATAAGAAGATAAATAAAAAAATATAGATATTTGTTGCGGCCCTAACATTTTTTTTGGGTAAAAAATATAGATATTAATCTGTTGCGGTCCTAACATATTTGTTATTTCAGGATTATGCATTTAGACAGCCATGATTTGTCTTGAGTAGACAAAATAAGGATGAAAATCCTCTTCTATTGGTAAAAACAGGAGAGGTTTCTGTTTTTTTAAAAGGAAAAAAATATTTTTTTTTCTTCTTCCCTCCCACTCTCTAACCACCATTTTTTCTCCTTTTAAGAAAAATAAGAATCTCTTTTATTTTTACCAATTCTCCTTTTAAGAAAAATAAGAATCTCTTATTTTTACCGACAAGAGAAGATCTTCATCCACAAAATAAAACTCAATTCTCATAATTAGGAGTTTAGTTACACAGGATTTTTTTTATTATTCAATTTTCACAAAATTATAGGTTCCCTTTTTTCTTCCTGCTGAATAGCCAGCTTCTGATCAACTCAAGGTGGTGAAAACACCACCAAATTGTTGCTAAATATAAAAGAAAATCATATAACCATCTGAAAACTAGCTTCTAAGACTGAGAGGCACGTATGACGGCACGTTAAGATACATAGGGTCTTTGTTTCACTTAAAACACAATTGTGAATATTATGATCATATTGCCAGGCACAGCCGCTAATGATGATTTTTTTTTCCAAGGTTCCCCCCCCCCTCCCTTGGCCAGCCAGCTTTTGATCAACTCAAGAAGGTACAAACACCATCGAATTGTTACTAAAAGAGTCATATATCAATACTTAAAAACTAGCTTCTTAGAGGCATGTTAGAGAGCACATATACATAGACTTGTAGGTTGGCGGCCTGGTAGATAATTCATCTGCCGTATAATAACTTTTTCAAAAATTAATTCTAATTTTTAAAGTCTGCTTCTTTTTAAAAGTTAATTTTTTACAAGGTTTTTTTTTCACTAATTGAGCCAGTCTGTTGAATGTGTTTTTTAAAATTGGTTAAAACTCTCTTTTAAAAATACTACGAAACTTTTTTATTTTTTTCTTCTCTTCCATTAAAAATATTTTTTATCATTTAATATCCTAAAAATAACATTTCAAATGTTGCATGGTTTACAAAAATAATTTGAAACAATGAGTACAGTCCCTCCGTCAAACAACATCCATCTGGGTATTAGGCTATTAGCACAAAAACATGATTCATCATCCTCCGTCCAATAAAATTGTTTTCAAAAGATCATGGCAATCGCAATGGAACACAGATTCAAAATTGGCAATTGGCAAAGCAAAACTAGAAAATGTACTCATCTTCAAGAATTGTCATGATGCTCCCAATGCAATCCAGAGAGAGACGTGGATGCTGTAGCCACCAATTTGAGAGAGGAGTTTCCAGTGTTGTGAGCTTCTTTCTAAGTTCACAAAGCCAGAAAGTGAGAGAAATAAAAACAGATTAACAGAACAACAAAATAAAGTGAAAGGGATAACCTTTCTGCTTCGGAATGCCAAACCTGAGCCTTAGATGGAGTCTCACAGAAGACAATGAGGTCATTGCCATTCAAAGAGGGATCCTGAATTTCCTAGTCAGCCAGATGGCAACCAACGAGACAGGCTTGGATAATTTTACACAGCCAGACCAGAAGGAAGCATGCACAATTCACTTTCATCCCTGTGTTCCCAAGGCGAAGCACAAACACATCCAAAAAAAATTGTGAAATAGTGACATTTATCTACAGATTTATACAAGTGTTCACGAGTCTTAGATGGTTTGCAGAAAAATCAGTTTTTTAAATTTGATGTATACAAAATAAATAAATAAATAAGACTTATGATTCACCAGTCCTATACTATCAAACTAAGCATAGAAGGCCTTTTCTTTGAAATATCATCAAAAAAATGTAAAGCAAAAAATAGGAACACGACATTGAAACATTATTTCTATACTAGTCCTACGATAATCTAATTTAAGCAATTATTATTCAAGTTCTTATTCTGATCCTGTTAGATTACCAATTGCAGAAAAATATGATTAAAAATCACACAGACTAAAGCACTAGGTATGCCACATTTGCTTTTCAATCGGACTATGTGACCCTGTATCTCACAGAAGTATTATCATGAAGAGAATGTTGGCCACTTGTATCTCCATACTCAAAGAACAATATAAATGGAGTCTGCCTGCATTAAACCAATATGCACAATTGATATTGAATGGTCATCTCTTCCTATTTTCTCTCCAGCATCCAAACAGCAGAGCGTCCCTTTCTTTTACGGCAACCCCCAAAATTCAAACACATCATAAAACCTTTATTCTTCTGTGTTTTTTACAAAATGTTCTCCTTAGTTTTCATTTGCCCATAGTTTGTTTCATACTTCTTAGTTTTACTATAGGGTATAGGCTCAGGCCTGTTTGCCAGTAATACCTAACCCATCAACAACATTATGTTGTCTGAAATTTATCAATGCTCATCTATCATCCCAAAGCGCAAAATGCAGCCATAAAATGAGATCAATAATTTGTTATTTGATTACTTATCAGTCTATCATTAGCACAGAAAAATGATCAAAGCACCATTAAATTGAAGAAAACTGACCTTAAACTTGCTTCCATATAAATATTTACAATGTCTGGTTTTGTCTCCAAGAATCAACCAAAAGCAGCATATAGTGGGGGACAAAATTCATTTGCTTTTATCATCTATACTCTAAGGGGATGACGATGAATAAGGGAAGGATCACCTGTTAACTACCTTTTCAAATTTAGATTGAATACAAAATTCCTTATAAGAATCAAAACTTTCTTGCCACTTAGACATCTGTCTCTTCAATAGCTTGTATGCCTTTAAACCCTGAGGTTCAATTTTCTTCACAGGAGCATCAAACCTCAACTCAATAGGGCAAAGATCATCAAATATCTCTTGTCCAACACATTCAGTCTGCTCCCTGGACTTCTTCTCGGGAACATGAAAAATAAATGTATCATAAATTCTATCACTATAAACAGAGTTTCCCTGGACAAGGTCAGTGGCAGAGCAATTGAATGCAACTGGACGGTATAACGAAAAAGATTTTGGATTCGAAGAACCAACCCAGGTTTCCTCTTCATCATCAGCAAGGGAGACTGCATGATCATCGAGGTTTGTAGAGCCGTAAGCTGAAACAGCAATCTCACCGGCCACCTGCATAACTTCATTGTATTTAAGGCCAAGCTCTGCTTCTACTGAAAATTCACCTCCTTCCAAATCTAAGCACCCATTGCGAAATTCATTAAGCACAAGTAGAACGGGTAAAGGAATAACTGGACCCACAATGTCATCATTGCTGTGGGGAGAAGATTTCCTTAAAATGAATGGAGGCAATTGAGGAAGGTCTGGAACAGCTAAAAATTCCAAAGCTACCCTATTTTGGTCTACATCAACTTCACGACATTCAGAATAATTCAAAAACGCCAACTGTAATAGCTCCAAAGGTAAGTCAGCCCACAATCTTCTTAAAGCAACTTCATGGAAGCTTGCTGGTAGCTTTACATCTTTAAAAACAGCAGAACTTGCGGGAGATGATCTTAATTGACCAAACCCACAAGCATTTAATTTTTCACACAAGAACTCATGCACTTCTGCAGCAAAAGGTTCCTTCTCCTGAGCATCCATACGGGTCTTTTTTAGTTTTGTAATTAGGAATTTTGTAAGATTACCACTTGCATACGAATAAAGGTAATCCAATTTTAGGTAATGAAAAATTTTTGGAAATTTATATTTCTCATCACTCATGGGATACAATAAGTGTCTGTCCAAACATAATTCTTGTTCATGGCAATCGTCTAAGTTTCTAGCCGGAGCCCAAGAGGCATGATATCTCTGCAACTCTAGCTTTCCTGATGACATTAGCCTTATCAATGTAAAACCACCTTGTTCATATGGTTCACAAAGTAAGGCAGCAAGGTCATTGCTTAAAATGCCGAAGCCCAAGACTGTCTCTTTCTTTAGCTGCCAATCAATCCACTCAGGAAGAGCATCCTTTGATAATTCTTCCCTTAAAAGACAACTTCCACAATGACACTCATAACTAGATAAATTGATCTCAGATGGAAGCTCCCAAGCACAGAAGGTTGTGTTAATCTTCGAAAGCTTTGAAGCAATAGATCCTTTTCGAAATGGCAATGCAGATCCATAGCAGAAGAGATTGAACTCACAATTCCAAAATGATCCCAATATAATGCAAAATCCAGATTCAGAAGCTAACTTAAAAGTATCTTCCCTTGAGTGGGACCTCAACATAGACAAGCTTAATACAGTTATGTAGCACGGTCCGTCAATACCATGCACCCATTGTAATACTGGCATCATGGGCTTCCTCACATCACAGAGAAGTAAAAGACTGCTAGAAGCCACAGTAAAGTAGAAATTGTCAGGACCAGCCATTGACAAGGCAAGAAACTGCTCGTTTTCATCTGGAGCATACATATGCAACGTCTCAATCTTCATTAGGCAACTCACATTACATTCTTTCAATCTCAAATCAACTAAAAAAATGGCATCAGAACGTGCAACAATCAAAATCCTTGGGTGCCAACTAAATTCACAACTCAGCCATACCTTGTTTTCAGAAGAAACCGAATCATTCCACGGTACTCTCAACCTAGTCCCCTTGAAACTATGAGACTCCAAATCAAACAAGAACATCTGACCACTTTCTAACAAAACCAGGCTCTCTTCCAGTATATGAGGACTCCAACAAGCATGCACAACTGGGCAAGTCTTAAAAACTTTACCACCCAGATACAACACATTGGGCCTCTCCAAAATCGAATTGTGCTTCACAGTATACCACTGAACAGAATAGAGTGTAATAGCCAACAAATACCCAATAACAGGAGAAGGATTATCCGTCAAACCAGAGGCTCCAAGACCAAAATCAGCAACTGGGTTCACCGAAATCCTCAAGATACGGTGCTTGGATCCACTCGAAGCCTGAGAAACATCGCAGTTACTGTCAAGCTGAATGTGCAACTGCGAATCCTCAACGGAAAGCATAAAAAACCCAACTTTGTCATCATTGGCACCGGTTGGGAAGAAAACGACAGCGTTTGGGCGATGGGGGTAGTTGAGGAGGTGGATGCGGTTGTGGAGGAAATAGGAAGCGGTGTCGTTTCGGTTTAAGTGGTGAGGAGCGAAGAGGGAGGCAACGGAGGAAGCGGTAGAGGGGAGAATGGAAGAAGGGTCAGAGGAGCGAAGGAAGCGAGAGGGTGAGAGGTAAGGAGGGAGATGGAAAGGGGGCAAGAGAGAGGTAGAAGAGAAGAGATGGGTGAGGGTGTGAGGGTTGGGGTTGAAGAAGAGGGGACCCAATGCAGCTGCAGAGTCAGAGTGAGAGTGAGAGAGAAGAAGAGGGGATACAGTGGATGCACCTATTCCAATTGGGAAGAAGGACTTCCATTCTTGTGAGAATTCCATTGCAACTGAAACTGAAACTGAAAGCAGTAGTAATAATTGGTTGGTTGTTGAAGAAGCACATGAACTGAACACCACCACGAATCAAAAGACTAAACACTATACTAGTTTTGTAAACCTGCACTGCACAAAAATTAATTAATATAGGGAAATTTGGGGGCATAAGATAAAACCCTAGCAAGTAGCAACAAAAACAACGTATGATATCAGAAACAGAGTGCAGGTGGCAGGCAAGTAAAAAAACCTACCTGGTGCGTGAGGCTTGTTGGCAGGCGTTGTTCGCTGATCGAGCTCTCAGCCGACGTTCATGGTTGAGGCGTGGAGCGGTGACGCCGTGAATCGCGATGCGTCAAAGAAGCGAGGCCGTGAGGTGAGGTGAGGTGAGGTGAGGTGAGGAGGGTGAGGCTGGGAGGGTAATGTTCTGATTTATATTTTCTACAACACACTTTGTTTTGATTTTAAAATACTGCTATACGGGCCGGGACTGGCGAGATAGTTCCACAAGTTTTTAGTTTTTGGTGTTCTCTTCTCTTTTTTCTTTTTTTTTTAAGACCTGATTTACATGTTAAAGCCATTTTAAATCGTTTGATTGTAGGAATATAGAGATTATATAACTTTTTTATAAGAATTATTTTTTTAAAATTTGAACTCACTTACTTATTTTAAGATGTATCACTTCGACTTATCTTTTGTAAGATATTGTTGTTTTCTTCTAACATTAGCATAAATGCATTATAATTGAGGATAAATATGTTTGAAAAGGCAAAGTGTAAAAGATTAAGTAAATAATAAAAATGAAATAAAAAATATTATGTCAACTATTTAAATTTTGAAATAGTCATTTTAAAAAAAATTATTTAATTATTATTTTTGATTCAGGCAATTGTTAAAAAGAATAAAATTTAAATATTTTTTTATATTCATTATATCTATTTAACTAATTAAATTATAATATATGTGTGTATTTTTTTAAAAAAATGAGTAAGAGAGAGAACATTAATAAATTTATATTATAATTTAATTGATAAAATAAATATAATTGATATAAAAAAATAAACTTAAATTTTGTAGAAAAAATATGATTTTAATTTATTGCTAATTGATAAATAATAAAAAAATTATTTTCAAGTTATTTTTATATTTTTTGATATTGTCAAGATTTATGAGGTGGAGCATTTTATTTTCAATCATTCTTGTACCAAGCAACATTTTAAATTTCTTCCATTGAAAATATAACCAAACAGGATAGCCTAAGCATGGAGTTAAATTATGAAGTGGTTCACTTCAGATTCAGTTTATGTAGTAGTGAATTGTTCTAATTCCTTTAAATGATATTTAAGTTCTCTGTAAAAGAAAAAGTTATGAAAACTAAACATCACTGTTAAAGCAGTCTTTCCTATGTTGGATAAGTTGCCTTTTCCCCAGCAAGACGAAAGCGAAAATTGTATTATTCCATTTATCCGATGTATTTAAGGCCTTGTCTTTAGACTTTGCCTCTGTGTGACTAGTTTGGCCATGTATTTCCTAGTTCCTACCACTGGTGGTATAGTAGATGCTAGATGGCCAAAAATCGAGCATTGGTGATGAGTTATGAAGCGCGAACACTCATTTTTAAGATGTGTTTGCGTCAGATAAATATATCTATTAAATATAAAGATATTCATATGATATATATATTTTATGTATTTGAATATATTTAATTAAAAAGATTAATTTTTTAATTTAAACAAATCTCAAACATGTTTAATATATCTTAAACATATTTAAATAAGTCTCGAATACACTTAGATACTTAATTGAACACGATCTATTAATATTTTTAAAAAAATAATTTTTATAATTAATTTTCAATTAATAAGTCAAGAACTCACATAAATCTAATGACATGACCGACGTCTTAAAGTAATATGTTCACATATTAGTATTTTAAATTTTATTTTTTTACACATTATTATTAAATTTTAAATTTTATTTTTTCACACACCGCTATTTTTATTTGTTATTTTTACATCTACTCGTATCAAATCATCAACTTCATCATTACCGAAACTTGTCTCACACAAATATTATCTCTAATTAATTTTTTTATACACATGTACTTATACATAATTAGTTATTAAGATAAATTAATTTATTTTTTTTAAACAATATCAATAGAAATTATACTTAATATTTTTTAAGAAGAATTTATTAGATATTAAATATTCGACACATATTACATATATTAAGATATTATAAATTTTTAAGTTTAAATTTATAAAAATTATATTAATAAATTATAAAAAAATTTCTTAAATTTTGTAATATATATATATATATGTCGTGTATCTTTCAAACTTTTAAAATCTAGTGTGTTTTGAATTTAGTGTCCGTACCGTGCTTCATAGGCTATGAATAACGCAGCAAAACTTTCAGAAGAGTTTCATGGTAAAGATTTAGAACATTCCAAAATGGGAACTTTTCAAGCACTTGCAGCTAAAGTGAATCACTTCAGGTTGGGTTTGGACTACCAGATTTACCATCATTCTGAACCAAAAATAAGCAGCAGGATGACTATTCATAGAAATTGAAACACGTACAGATGCAGGGAAAGTAAGAGCCTAAACTAAAACACGGCATGATTCGAGGATATTGAACAAAGTTCCGAACCGTGTCTTCTTAGAATGAGTATTTTGAGCATAGAAAATAACAGTTGCCTTTGACTAAGTTATTGAACAACATTAGAACCTCAGAAGATAAGAACGGGGAACAGTAAAAGCAAAGAAATTGTATATTTGAAAAATTGTCTCACATTCTATGCCTATAATTTAAACTTTTGCTTGTATTCAAATTAAAAGGCTGAATCTCAAAGCAACGGTTCACCAAAAGTTATCCCATGTAACAAGAAAGAGATTATAGAAGACACAGAACAAGATTCAACTTAGTATGGCAGGAAAAGACAATAATTAGTAAAACAGAAACAAAACTAATCTACCCAAATGATACATCATATCAAAGCACGAGGAAGTCTACAGCATCAAGAACCAGAAATTTAAGAAGAGAAACAAAAAGAAACAAGTGACCCTCTAGCTGATCTTCATCACATATTGTGAGTGGTGCTACTCATCTACTCTTCAACTCCTACGGTTCTTGTTTCTCTTAACACTAGTGCGAGCCTAGTTGTGTTCAGCAAAAGAACCCATAATTGCCATCGTCAAAGTTGAGGGAATAACTTAAAGGGTCATAGTTGAAGTTGAAATTCTTCTTATTGGATCGAGCCTGCATTTGCCTCTTAATATCTGCTCTGACCCTCCAAAACAAGCTCCTCAGCCTTCTCTTCCCATGCACAAGCAAGAGGCGTGGCTCAAGACAGCAGCTCATAACACCCATCCCTAGCCTTCTTCACAGCAAATGGAATAAGAATAGAATAGAATAGAAGAGAGATGAAAGCAAAGTGAGAGTATATGCTGCAGGATTTACATACCACAACCACAAGACAATAATGTATAAGGGGAGAGCTTTCTGTTTGTTTTGTAACATTGTCATTGTGTGTCCACACTCCACAGTGAATGGCTTGGAAAGGAAGGCTTATGGGGTAGCTTTTTTCCTTGGAATTGCTGCAGTGCAGTGCAGCTTAAGGGTGGTAACAGGGAAGGTGTGGGGGATGTGGCAGGAAATGAGGGCATAGTGGCTCAGGATCTCTTGCTTTGCCCTCTCTATTGTGCTGTCGCTGCTGTAAGGACATACGGCGCTATGCCCTTTGTGAGAGAGAAAAAGGTCCTACCAGGGAAAGAATGGTGTAGGTAGTCAGTCACGTGGGTATGGGAGACTTTGAAAGCAGTTTGACACTGAGTTCCGGTGGAATAACTTTATTATACAACAAGTAATACTTTTTAAATATATTTATTTTTTAGTTTTAATAAATCATTACAATTTAATTTTTTTTTGGTAAATACAATTCAATTATTTATTCAAAAACTAATACTTCTTACATATTGTTTTGAGAATATCTGAATCAAAATATATGTATAAAAAAAATGAGATGATATAACTATAAATCAACTAATATAAAATATAAAATATAAAATAATACGGGTGAATATAACATTATTATTATTCATATTATACTAAACAAATTTAAATATAATAATTACTTGAAAAGTTATTTTCTTAATAATATAATATAATAACACATATTGATTGGTAAGTTAAAAAAATTTGTACGTAAAATGAATTAAAATTAAACCTGTATCATATAATATTATATTACTTTTCAGTATCATTGTATATTATTTATGTAATATTAACATTTTTAATTAATGTGTCTTGATTCAAATAGAAGGGATTTAAATTTTTTAAGTATGTGATTTTGACTTCTGACTTTGATCTTGTGATTGATTAATATGAAAATAATATATTTAGAAGAGTTTTTTGTTTAGATATTTAATTATATTTTAAAAGATTAATCTTTTATATATCGAGTAAAAAATATTTTGAAAATTTAAAAAAAATATTAATATATTCTATTTAGATTTGAAATTTATATAATGTGTGATGTATGTTAAAAATAAAATAAGAAATTATAAAAGTTGATGAGTAAAATTAAAAGTTTATAAATTTATAAGATACAAGTTCCTACATTACATATATAATATACATGTGAAAATTTATACCTTTCATTTTTCATCAACAATTATAATTATCTACTTTATTTTTGAAAATACAACATCCACTTTATATCTATATATCAAATATCAGCCAGAAAACTGTAATGTTATCCATATATATATATTATTAAGGTGTCTCTTCCTCACAGCAAATAAAACAAAAAACAAAAAAAAATAAAACAAAAACGAAAAACAAAAAAAGGGTGTATATTCCCGTCTGAAAGGCCTAAAATTACGCTGAGAATGTAGATATCATTTTTCAAAATACTTGACTGGATAGATGTATTCTCCTTGAGTTTGATGGATGGATGGATGATTGGAAGTAATGATTTGATATGCATATTTTTTTATTTTTTAGAGTTTATTATATAAGAAACTAATTTTTTAAATATAATTAGATGTTTATACAAAAAAAATTAATAATAATATTATTTTTATATATATAAATCTAATCATAGAATTTAGTACCATATATTTAAAAAATACATGTCTTTTTTACCGAAACATATTAGTGATTTGATGTATATTGGTTAGATGTATCCTTTTTTATATCTCAGAAAATGTCAATTAATATCATTAAAAAGAACTTTTGTTTAAATTTCTTATTATATTTTAAAAAATTAATTTTTTATTTATTAAAAAAATATTATAAAAAATACCAATTAACAGTCGTAGGTGAGGATTACAAGCTACCTCTACCGCTCAAAAAAGAAAAAAGATATTACATTCTACCTTGTATTATGACCATGAGATAAAAGTGATAAAACGAACTAGGATTACAAGCAGTATATAAGAGCCTTCAGCTTAGATTATTTTAAAAGTTGTAAACAAAAATTTAACTCGTTTAAAACTTGGTCAATTAAACTAAATCTAGCAAGCTAACCCATCAACCTAATTGGAAAATAAAATGTGTTCAAGATGGTCAAGTTGTTTTAAATTATTTAATGAATAGTCATTTTAGGTATACTAGTACTGGTAAAAGTAGACTTTGCTGCAGAGTGCAATGGCAGGACTGTGAGAATCGGTTTGTGAACCGTACAGGACTAGGAGGAACAAGACTACGAAAACACCTCCGATTTTTTTGTTACATTATTTCATATATTATTAAAATTAATATTCACATGTTAATATTTTTTCATTTAATTATAATTATTAAAAAATAATATAAAATAATAATAATGTGAAATCACTATTTTACCTGTAAAAATCCCTAAAACTCGCACGATCTTCCAAGCTTCGCGCAGGGGGGAAGTGTGAATTATATTAGAATAATTGGCATAACGTCTGATTTGTCTTAGCCTAAGTTCTGCAAATACCTCTCAAGCTCAGTTCAGCGGCATCACTGTATCATAAGCCAATCCCAGGACACCAACGCCGAATTGATAGAGTTAATATAGTTAGTTTCGACCCTAGATTTTCTGACCGTAATCTAGAACGTTTCCCTCAACTAAATAGGACACATGACGGTCTTTGATACATCATCATTTTAATAGAATTTCTCATCAAAAATTTGCCTAACATGGCAAACGTGAGACGGAGGGGAACGTACTACCCACTCCCCGTGAGGTAATGTGCCTACAGTCCTATAAGTAAGGATGATCTCAACATTTTGGAATGAGTTCACTTTTAACCTTAAATACACTACTTAGCCATCGTGATGTCAAAACTGACCTAAGCTGCCAAACCTTCCTTACCTTAACCTTAGGGCCCCCCGCCACTTTGGTGAGTTAAACACCATCCAAGGTTTGACCAACAAGAACATGTTGGATTGGGACCTGTCGCCACAGGTCTGTCACTTGCGAGTTTAGAAGGAAGCCATTATGTGTTTCCTTTTTGTCACATCCGAATTTTAACAAGAGAAGGCAAGAAGTGGAGCCTCTGTTATACAATATCTTATCTTTTTCGTGACATTTTAAAATAACAATTAATTTTTATATTCTTACATCAAAAAATATATATATTTATTTATATATTTTATATAATATAATTTATTATATATATATATTTATTTTTTCTCATCCAATCATATTTTTTAAAAAATGTAAATAATAATATATCCTTAAAAATTATATAAGACTAATATTTTCCAATAACAACAGCTTCAAGACATACCATAATTTAAGTAACTTGAAAAGAAAAAACAGAGTAATTGTTTGTTACCAACCTTCTTGTGGGCAAGGGCTATTGGACTAAATTGTATAAGTGGCTTTGGATTTAAAGAAACTAGAGTGAGGAAAAGTTGTGGCACGGTTTTATGCTTATCTGAATTTGTCCTCTCAGAAATACATACAATATATTGCATTTATTATGTATATCTTGGTTTTTTACCGGTGACAGACGTACAAATTTTAAATAATGGGATAAAAGAATTACATAAGTATGAAAGGATAAAAATAATACATAAATATATATAAAAAAAGTTTCAAATGATTATTTTTATACATCAAGAAATATTTTATTACACAATGATATAAATCGATTTATAATTGATCGTTTTATGTTTTTATATCTTAAAGATGTTAAACAATCTTTTCACTATTAATATTATAAAATATTTCTTTTTTTTATATATGTATAAAAGATTTTGATGACTAATTACATCAAATGCAACTTAGGAAAAAAATACTAAATAAGTTTTAACTTCTTTTATTATAAATTTACTTATTTACTTATTATACGAGAACAAAATTAAAAATATGAAAGAGATATAAATGATAAATTGAAATCTTTAATCATAGAAAAATTTTAAAAATGAGTAGAGTCATTCATTCTTGTTATCTTCCATGTATAGGTTCGTCTCTATTTTTTATCATATGGACCTTAGGTTATAAGGGAGAATTAATTAACAAAATAACAACTTAAATATAGAGATATAAATTTAATGTGTTTTTTTCCAAGTAACATGCTTGCATTTATTTTAGATGATGAAATACTTCTATTATGAGAAAAAATAATAATAAAAGAACAATTATGAAGCCCACAGCTCTTTGTATTTCTTTTCTCATAACTATAATAATTGTTGTTACTTATTCTCTTTGTTTGTCTCATGACACACTTAGGCCATTGATTCTTATTGTAATTTTCTTGATTTAGATTACTTAAATTACAACGAACATATTTATTAAAAATAAACATACATATAACCAATCTTTATCAAGATACATGAACTAATTTTTCAACCATGGCTTCGTTCAATTGGTAGCTGGAACCAACTTACAAAGGTGTTTGGCTACAATGAGCTCAGGGATTAACTTATTTTACATTAGAACAAATATTTCTGCTTAATTTTTTTTAAATAGTTTTTATAAACAAAATGAGTTTGTTCAAATAAAGACTACTTTATACATTACTAACAAAAGTTGAATATAATAGCAAGTGACCTGTACTTTTAAAAAAATAATCTTCAAATCTTAAATAAGATAATTATTAAAAAAATCTCATAATCGCTTTAGTACCCAAAATGTTAGTTTCATAATAATTTTTATGTGAATAACTTAGTCAAAGAAACAAAAAAAACTCTATCCATCTATATATTGCCCAACGTATATATGTTTAAGACTCCAATCTCGCCAATGCTATTTCATGCTAAATGACCTTACTGTGAGCAAGTATATGTAGCCTTGAATTCTCTGTCCATTGGCTTAGGATTTTCTTATGTTGACAGGTAGGGCAGGTTCTAATTTGGGTTATGGTGTGATTAATTATATTAATTTTATAATGATTATGAAAAATGAATAGTGGCTTAATTCAGAATAAGAAGCCAACAAGCTTATAATTTAATTGACATCAGTTTAAACCTTTAAAACTTTGATGTGGTATACTAATTTGCATTGGTTCAAATAGTTTTGAGTTTGAACACTTTAAACATGTTATTAAAGGTTCAATTTATGACTCATTTGTATGGAAAAACATGCAGTTGAAAACGATTATCATCTTTGGAGCAAATAATACTATGGTATCATTCGTCTTTAAGACGGGGAGAAAAAAAACTTTGATGTGGTGTGAATGCAAAAAAAATTAATCTTCAATTAAGTCATTTTTCTCCTTTTTTTGTATAAATCAAAAGGTGTTCCCCAACCGACAGTAATTGACTAATCCCTTCCAAGGCGTAGAGATCATCAAAGTAAATATTGCTTCTCTCAACAAAATATTTTCCATACGTACAACCTACTTCAAGTTTAAAACAACGTGTTTAAAGAATTTAACTATCTATCAATTATACCAAACCTTGTTGGTATCATTTTTCTCTTTTTTAAGCATATAAGTACGCTTCTTATATAATAATAAAAAAGAAATGTCAAGTAAATTTTTTAGTTTTTGACATTTGCTCACATAAAATATCAAATAAATTAAAATCAAATACCTTACTACAACATATTATTAGAAAAATGACATAACGATAAGATTATTTACTATATTCACAAAATAAGCTTTAAACTTTTGGTATTTTGAAAAAAAAATCTTATAATTTTTATGAAAAGTATGCAAGTTTTGTTTAAAAAAAAGGTTATTGCATTCAAGTGGTATATAGTACACACATTAACTAATTTAGCTTCCAAATTTAGTTAAATATAAGTTATTTATGTCAGAATTAAGTCTATTCACACATTATACTAAACCAACTCTAAAAAAATTCATCATAAACTTTCAAATTTAGGAAATAAGAATTTAAAATCTAAAAATAGAACTTTTCATTTATCACTTGAATAAAAAGAATAAATGATAAAATATACGAACAAAAGCTAACATCTCTCCAGAATAAATTTTTTAAGAATTAACCTAAGAATCTTCACGATTATATAATTAAAAAAAGCATTAAATGTTTTATGAAATTTTAACAAATTATATATTTTTATTTTTTTTCATAATTTATATTTTTAAGTAATTAAAATGATTGTTTATAAAATATATTATAAAACGATGAAAAAAACTTATAAAAGAGAACATGAGATTAAAGGTTTTAATTAAAATAATTTTGGTTGAATTGGTTAAAGAGCTTTAACATTACTCGTGTTTTAAATTAAAGTAATTTGCTAAAGAATGTTCTTGCGATACCAATTAAAGAAAGAAAAGAATAAAGTATTAAATAAAAATAAAATATTTATTATATTAGTATTAAAAAATATTTAATACTTATTATTTTTAAATAATAATTAGAAGCACTTAATAAGAGGTATTAAATTAGTCTTAATCTTAATTTGTGCTCTTGTAAATGTTTTAAAAGTAAAATGTATTAAATGAAGGATTTTGTTAACAAATATTCTTTAATAAAAAGTTTTAACTAATAAATAAAGTTTTTATAATTTTTAATGTAATAAATATCTTGTTTTTATTTTAAAAACATTTTTTTTTTTTTACATTTTAAAAAAATAAAATATTTAATACATTAAAAATTTTAAAAAATAATTTTTTATTTAATATTTTCTATTAAACCTTAACAAATGTATTAAGTGGATTAGATAGAAAAATCCATAAAATTATTTTGTTTTAGGAAAAGTTTAAAGTTAAATTATATTTAAAAATATATAAATATATAATAATGAAAAAAAGAAAAAGAAAGTAGCGGAGGGAATACTGCTGATGCATTAAGTGGAGTCGTGAATCCTCGTTCTTCCCGAAGTTTAATCTACTCTCATTCCGTGCTCCCATTTTGAAACCAGATTTCGTGTAAGTGAACTCCTACTCCCTCCAACCTATGTCGTTTTTATTCTCTTTTACTCGTTGGTTACTGCGTTTTGGTGTTAAACTGGAGAGAACCCTAGTCTCTGTGAATGTTCTAGTGCTGCATCCTTCAAATCCCTCTCCAAAGATCAAATCTTTTTAACACATTTGGCAAATCGAAAGGCAATCCTCAACCATTCACTGTGAATTCATCGTTTTTTGCCTTCCTTTCTACTGGTTCCATGTATGGGCGCTTAAAGTTGATGCCTTGAAGGTTTTCCACGTTTTAAATTTGGGTTCCCTCCTTCCCTTTTCTGGGTTCTACTTGACTGCAGTGTGGTTGTGATTTTTATCTAGTTTCAGTTACACTGATCTAGTTTGGTTGTTTATTTTTTTTTTTTTTCATTTTTTCCCCCTTGTTTATTTTCTTTTTTTTTTTAACGATTGCTATTGCCATTTGGAGTATGAATTTTCTTCAATGGTGGAAATACTTGTATTTATTCAGAATGATTGGGTCTATATTAATCATAATTGTCTTTGCGCTTTTTGCTTGATATCAGAACAAATTGGTGATGAACTTGTGTTAGAATTGATTGATGATGGAGTAACAGACTGGTAGCTAAGAGGAGGAGGAGAAAGAGTTTGATTAAGGAGTTTGTGGTAGATGTTGTCAGCATTATTAGGAACCCTGATTTTAATATTGCTCAAGTTACTCAAATTTACTGTGTCTATTTACTTGGAGGAAAATTTCTGTACGTCTTTCGCTGAATGTTTGGATTTAAGCTCTGCTTCTAAATTTAAAAGTTAGTTGGTTGGAAAGGCCTTTTAAGGAGGATGGCTGGATGAGATGCATTGAGCAGTTTGGGTTATAGAGATGCCCCATAACACAGAAATTAGGGGAAAGAGTGGCGTGGGTCTAAGAGTTTGCAACAAGTTTTATTAATCATGTTAAGTAAGCTGTCCAAATGTGACCATGTACTGTATCCTCATTAATGCTTCATACTGCCTTTGCAGTGGACTGCAAATGTTGTCTTGGGGGGATTTTTTTACTAATCTCCAATGAAGGGCTGTTGTTTTGGCTATTTTGTCCTTTTATTTAAGTGATAATATCTTGTTAATTATTTTGCAATATTTGTTCTCTTCTGTTAATAAAATAATCATCATTTTTATCTGAAAAAGAAATCCATAAGGGGAAATTTTTACCCCATTTGCTTCAGCACTTACTGATTCTAAGGGTAGCTGTAATAATGTATTGATATTTTTGTGGTATGTCAGTTTTTATACTTCATCCCTTTCCTCCCCCCTCACCCCCCCCCCCCCAAAAAAAAAATTGGTTGGATTTCTATGAAGAGGGAATAGTGAGATTGTTGACCAGATTTTTTTAATCTCTAAAATGAACTAATTTATTTGGTGTAAATAATTGGCAATTTTGGATCAAGGCTTACCCTTAGGTGGATCGCCACAAGATAATTGCTGTTTTCCTTTAATGTACTTCAAGTTGTATTCATAATTCTGAAATTTATTAGTTTTTGCTGTGCCAATTCTAGCCTTCAAGGAAGAGGGGAAAACAAAAACATGTCTTCCATGTATTTGTCTTTGAATTTTAAAATGGTATTTACTTTCTCTTTCATTTAATTTTTTTCCTTACCTTGCTGATGAATAGGTTGTTTATTAAGGAAGCTGGAATGCAGTTCAAGTTTCAACTTCAAGTAGATGCTTGACGATGTGGACCATATTCATGATTCCATCAACTCAACTTGGAGACTTTGTTCTCTTATAGGTGGTTGGGTTTCTGGTTTAATATCAAAACCTTATAGAAAAGTGGTGAGTGAATACATTTTCTTTTGGAGAAGTTTTATCTTTTGTTGTCATGTGTAATGGGGATGTTCATGATGCTTTTTGACTACAGGTTGGCTCAGCATTTAATGGTTCTCTCTCTAGGTTGACTGAGGAAAGAGAAAATTGTTATTTAGAATTCATGGATAATTGTATATATATTAGTTCATCGGATGATGACCTAGAGGAGATAGAAGATCCAAAGAGGAGTCTCCCACAATGGGCTGCTACTGAAAGGAATTCAGGTTGGTGAACTCTAGTAAAAGCTCCCCTCCAATGAAATTTTCTTATAAATTAGTAATCATGGTACATGTAATATTATGTGCAGATTATGGTGGGTGGTCTAAGCAGGATAGTTCTTCAAGAGGGGCAAATACTTCAAACACAAGCTCTTCTAATGTTAATAATCATTCACAAGTCAAGCCTCATACTCAACCCTTGTCCAGCAACAATTCACTGAATCACAGAGTTGTACGAAGAGATGAACCTTTCTATCGTACCCAGAATGGAAACACAAGTCAGCTTCAGACAGTTAATTCCCAAATTTCTAATACTTCTGGTTCTGATTATGAGAAAATGTCATCTCAACAAGCTTTCAAGAGGACCCTTCCGTTATCTCTTCAGCCATCAGCAACAAAGGCTCTTCCATCTTCATCATTTGTACCAGACAGCAGATTAAGCAACTTAAAAGATAACATGAGCAGCAGTCAGCTTCATGATGCATATAGGAATCGACGCCTTGGAGTAGGACCTAGCATGACTAGTGACAAGGGCTACATTCGTGAGAATTATAACAGGGGCAATGATGAAGATCGATTCATGTTTCAAAATGGTGGAATTAGGATTCTTCCTTCATCTTTGATGCATGGAAAGGCTATAACTCCACAGTTCGCTAGTTCTAGTGAATCTGCATACCGTTCTGGAGCAGTTGATGAAAGGGCTTCTGGAAATGACGAGAGACTAATTTATGAGGCAGCATTAGAGGTAGTACATGCTGTTATCATTATATATTTAATTCCTGTGATGCTCTAAGTTGTATGAAGATATTCTCTCTGTTAAGCTTGAGTAGAAATCATTTAGTTCAAAACAATTTATCTCTTAAGTTTAAATAGAAATTATTTCCTGAAGTGTGGAACTTTGTTTGGGACTTAAATGTTATATGTTGTCATAGTTGACTCCTTGGGAAATTGGTGATAGTTGTTGAGAGGTTGGATTTAAGATGCAGTGCACCTGGGTATAATGGGTGAGGCTGATCCTCTTGCTTTTTATTTATTTGTTGTTTTTGATGTTCAGAGTCAATTTTCTTTCTTAAAAGGTGTTGAACTCCTGTACATGCTGGACATCAGGTACTCCTGTACATGCCCATCAGGTTATTAGTATTGTTTTTTATTTGAGGGTGTTAAATTTATTATTCTGTCTCCATTGTGATGGTGTAGTAGGACTTAATTCTCTGTAATAAACTATTTGCTCAAATCTTCTGGTCATTGCTTTAATGTTGAGAATTTATGGAGCCTGATTTGTTTTTCTATAATGGTTATGTTAAAGAATTACAAACAAATGTGCTTCTGATGACCCAATAAAACCTAACTTAACATAAATTCAAGTCCAAATACCACCAAATACTAAAATTACAAAAATACCCTTGGACTGAAAATACAAAATTAAATAAAGTAACAACCTTCTAAGATAGTAACCTTAGATAGATGATTTGATCTTTAATCTTATGCTTTCTAGATGTAAGTGTGTCCTGCATCAATGTGTGAGATTAAATTTTTTGTTCTTGTAAATACACACACACACACACACACACACACACACACACATATCTATCTGAGAGTCATTTGAGACACATTATTGTTAATTGTGATTGTTGAATATGCTTGTTGCAGGATCTCAACCAACCAAAAGCGGAAGCTAATTTACCTGATGGTCTAATGTCTGTCTCTCTTTTGAGGCATCAGGTATAATGGCTTGTCTATTATAATTGCCTTTTTTTGGGGGGGGGTGCATTTATTTGTTTTTAAGCTTTAATCACTTTATATTGCAGAAAATTGCATTGGCTTGGATGCTTCAGAAGGAAACCAGGAGTTTGCATTGCTTGGGGGGTATTTTGGCTGATGATCAGGTGATCTTTTGTGTATCTAGTCGACTTGGCACTTGACATTTAAATCTTTGTGTTTTTACCTGAACATCAAAACCTTGTTCAAACAGGGCCTTGGAAAGACAATTTCGATGATTGCCCTCATCCTAATGCAGAAGTCATTGCAGTCAAAATCAAAAACAGATGATGCATGCAATCATAAGACTGAAGCTTTGAATTTGGATGATGATGATGATAATGGTAGTGTCGATGTGGAAAAACTTAAAAAGAATGAAGAATCTGATGATACAAAACCTATTACAGAACCAAGCAGTTCGACACGGGCACCAAGTAGGAAAAGGCCAGCTGCTGGTACTCTGGTTGTCTGCCCTGCTAGTGTTCTTCGACAGTGGGCCAGGGAGCTTGATGACAAAGTTGGAGATGAAAAGCTTTCTGTTTTGGTTTATCATGGGGGCAGTAGGACAAAGGATCCTGTTGAACTTGCAACATATGATGTGGTTCTCACAACATACTCTATTGTGACTAATGAAGTTCCAAAGCAACCGTTAGTTGAGGATGATGAAATTGATGAAAAAAATGGGGAAAGATTTGGGTTATCTTCTGAGTTTTCTGTTAGTAAAAAGAGGAAAAAGTCATATAATGGAAGTAAGAAGAGTAAAAAGGGTAGAAAGGGAATTGACAGTTCTCTCGATTGTGCTTCTGGTCCTCTTGCAAAAGTAGGTTGGTTTAGGGTTATTCTAGATGAAGCTCAAACAATAAAGAATCACAGAACTCAGGTGGCTAGAGCTTGCTGCAGCCTTAGGGCCAAAAGAAGATGGTGCTTATCTGGAACGCCTATCCAAAATACTATTGATGATCTGTATAGCTACTTTAGGTTCCTGAAGTATGATCCCTATGCTGTATATAAATCATTCTACAATACAATAAAAGTTCAGATTTCCAGAAATTCTATCCAAGGTTACAAGAAGCTTCAAGCAGTTCTGAGGGCCATAATGCTACGTCGTACAAAAGGTGATTTTTTTTTTAATCTGGTTGCTGATGTCTTGACTGAATAGATTGTATGCATTTACTTTTTCCTGTGGTATAGGTTTTCAGTGTCCGTGCAATATTCTTGCTGATCTCTTAAGTAAAGTTCGTCATTTAGATAATCTTTCTTCAATTCTTTTTCTCATTTCTTGTTCAACCTTTGGTACTACCACTCCACTATCAGCTGAAATTCATTCTCATACAGGATGTCTTCTGATAAATACAACATGACCAAGCTGGAGTATACTGTTTTCTCAAAGATTCAGAAAAAAACTCGAGTCATTCATGAACCTCAAAAGAATTCTTGCGCTGCAAATTCTCTTTCCATAATTCTGATAAATATAGATGAGGGTTTTGTGGCAGTTTTGACACCAAATATTAGATTTGGTGTCAGTGTTCAGTTCCTTTTTTCTTCCCCACTCCCCCAAAATTTTCAATCGAAATGCTAGTCACAGGTTTTTTTTTTTTAATTTAATACTGCAGTACAAATATAAAATCATTTAGTAACTACATAATGTACAGGAGAGCCCACCCCTAAAGGCCAGGCTATTAAGTGGGGACTCATTTCCTGTGTTAATCCTGTCAGGTTCGAAAGAGGGTCCATCAACACCACCATGGGGGTGGACAAACTGGGTCTAACTGCTTCATTTGTGGTTGATTGTCATGAAAGTAGTTTTCATCATCTTTATTTTCAAATTCATCTTTGGATAACTTCATCCATTTGTTGCAGTTGCAGAGAACATGGGCACATAGTTTCCTCCTATCCACCTCGTATGTCCTAGGAATTTCCAGATATAAATTTTGGAATTTACTAGGACACAAGGACAATCCTTCAATTTATATTTACAACTGAAAATATATGTTCTATTCTCTCGATTTACAAATAGCAGGTCCTTCTATAGGCATACTAAAACCTTATTTTTGGGTACCAAAAAGCTTAGGGGGAGGGGAGGTTGCCCCCTTCCAACCTCATGCCACAAGCCTTAGTGAGGGCTTGCAGTGGTTACTTACAGATGACCTATCAATGAAGGACCACTAGCAGAAATCTAACTTAAGGCCCTTGCGTCAACGCAGTTAAGTCCTACCAATTGAGCCAAGTCCAACCTTCATTGGCTAGGCATAACAAAACTTTACTGGCAAGTAAAAAATCTTCTAGAACTTTTTCTAACACATCTAGTATCTTATAGAACTTTAGTTCTGTCATAAATACCCTAAAATTACCTCAAACTCAAAATAACTAAATAATATCCCTAAATAACTTTCTATGTATATTACAATAAAATCATTAAAATTAGTGTAGAATTAGTGAAAAATCATTTTAATTGATCCCCCCTTGTCCTTCGTCACTGTAAACTTAGTGACTTTATTAATGATGTGAGTATAGTGTGTAAATAGTATCATGTTGTCAACTTATTAAAATTTTCTCTATTTTTTGGCTAAATTTTCATATGCTTTTTAATGATGGAATTATTCCTTCAATTCAGTGAACCCATACTTTATTTCTTTTACCATACACATAATATTCTTTGGTTGAGGGATTGGACTGAACATTTCATCCATCAAGGTTTTGATTTGTTTACTTGAGCTGGATTTTCCTGAAAGTTGGAGTCAAATATGCTGTATGGATGAGTTATTTGTCTTGTTTGTTTTATAATACCAATTTCCCTCATTTGTCTAGGAACTTTGATTGATGGGAAGCCAATAATCAATTTGCCCCCTAAAACAATTGAGCTGACTAAGGTGGATTTCTCCATTGAGGAGCGGGCCTTCTACACCAAGTTGGAAGCAGATTCACGTTCTCAATTTAAGGTTTATTTTCTTCTAATCCTTTTATCTTAACTTGTACAATTTGTAGTGATACATAAACATTTTGTTCTTTTAAATAGCAACCATTAAGTGTCCTTTTGCTAATGAGATTTTAAACCTACTGTTTAGAAATTCATTTTGATAGTGAGTCAAAGCGATTGACTTCTTTTAGGTAGAATAGATAGACATTCTAATCTTGGCAGCCTCTAGAAATATATTCAACAATGTGCCCTGTATAACTTAGTTTCTTGTATTAATTTTGTTGAAATTATAAGGTATAGGTAGGGAATGAGGTAAAAAGAGGAAGGAGGCTCTTGTAATATTATATTATATTGGTATGGTTTGTGTAAAGTACAAAGCAGTAACACCTATTTATACCAATAATTAGGTCAAGCACTAGTATAGTAGTATTATTATAAGCCCAAGCCTACTAATACAATAAGACTACTAACCCTAATTAATTAAATAAGGAAACAAATTAGGAAACATAATTGTTGGTATTGTTTGATTTAGATTTGATATAGTCTGATATAGTTTGATATAGCTTGATATTGTTTGATATAGTTGTTAATAGTCAATCCCTAATAAATTGAGGAGGTTGAGAAGGTTATTTTAAGCCATTCAGCCATCATAACTTGGTATCTAGAGCTAGGGTACGATCTGATCAAGAACCGCTCTCCGGCGATCGTCTCCGGCCACTGTCACCGGCCACCGTCTTCGATCACCAAAGTAAGGTGACCGGACAACTCAGAAAGCGCCGACGATCCATTTCTGAGAGGACCCACCTCCATTCTCCACTGTATGCGCTGTCACGCGACCCCACCGTCTGCAGATCTCAGTGCGCGTGAGCTCCACGTGCCGCCGTCCATGCACCGTTTCGTCCGCGCGTCATCTCCGTCTTGTTCGCCAGCGTCCTCTGGCCTCCTTTTGACTATCAAAGTCCAGTTTCAAGAACTTTCATTCTTCTCCTTCTCACCATGTTCAATTCAACCACCGGCTCTTCCAAAGGTTCTGACGTCAATTCTGGTGCTGGTTCTGGGTCTACAGGGAAGGGTCTCATCTCTTTTGCCTTCTCTGGAAGTCCCATTATCACATCGAAAAAATTCAATGGTAAGAATTTTGTGGATGATAATTAGACAGGTCACAATCAGAACAAATTTTGAATTGATGAATATAAGGAGTACCTTCAGCATAAGGCAGCCCAACAAGCCTCATCTTCAGCAACTATAACTCATTCTGGTAATTCTACAGTTTGTTTCTCTCATTCATCTTTTGTTGGTTCTTGGATTTTGGATTCTGGTGCTTCTGATTATATTGCTGGTAACTCTTCTCTCTTTTCTACTTTATCCTCTACTAAAACACCACATCACATCACCCTTGCTAATGGCTCTAAAACTCAAGCCACTGGTATTGATCATGCTTCACCTCTTCTCTCTCTGTCTTTAAATTCAGTCTTATTTGTACCTGGATGTCCTTTTAATTTAATTTCTATTAGTCAACTTACTCGATCTCTCAATTGTTCCATAACCTTCACTTCTACTTCCTTTTCTATCTAGGACCGGAGTACGGGGAAGACGATTGGAGCAGGATCTGAGTCACGCGGTCTCTACTACTTACAACCTCCATCCTCCACCATATGTGCTGCCACAGAGTCGCCTAGTCTTCTTCATCGTCGTTTTGGTCATTCGAGTTTGAATAAATTAAAGAAAATGGTCCCTCATCTCTCTAATTTATCGGCATTGGAGTGTGAGGCATGTCAGCTTGGAAAACATGTTTGGGCATCCTCTAAGCAAGGTTACAGGTCATGCAGAGTCTCCTTTTAGTCTTGTTCATTCTGATGTTTGGGTTCCTAGTCGTATTTCTTCTTTCTTAGGATATAGATATTTTGTTACTTTCATCGATGATTTCTCTCGTTGTACCTGGTTATTTTTAATGAAAGAACGTTCTGAGTTATTCACTATTTTTCAAAAATTTTGTGCTGAAATACATAATCAATTTGGACAAACTATTCGTATCTTACGCAGTGATAATGCCAAAGAATATTTTTCTGCCCCTTTTAATTCTTTCATGGCATCGCACGGTATAGTTCATCAATCGAGTTGTCCTCACACACCTCAACAAAATGGTGTGGCTGAGCGCAAACATCGCCATATCGTTGAAACAACTCGTACTCTCATGTTACATTCTAATGTTCCAGTGAAATTTTGGAGTGATCTTTGTTCTCACTGCAGTTATTTAATAAATCGAATGCCATCTTTCTGTTCTCAATAACCGGGTTCCTCACTCTATTCTATATCCTCAGGCACCCCTTTATCTGTCCCCCCTCGTGTTTTTGGTTCCACATGTTTTGTCCACAATGTTGCACCAGGTCTCGACAAACTTGCTGCTCGCGCCATTAAGTGTATCTTTCTTGGTTATTCTCGGGTTCAAAAGGGGTACAGATGTTATTCTCCATCCACAAATCGTTCTTACATCTCCGCAGATGTTACCTTTTTCGAGGATACACCTTTCTTTGCCTCACAAGTCTTGTCGGAGTCTGTTTCTCAAGTCTTGCCTATTCCAGTCTTCGATTCTCCCGTTTTAAGTCCACCTGTCTCACATATACAAGAGGCTGCCCCTGTTGTTCCTAAGTATCCCATGGAGCCATTTCGTCTCACTTATCATCGTCGTCCTCATCCTACTACTCCGAAGGCTGCACCTATTGTGGACACCAGTGACTCACCTCCGTCTCCGTCGATTCCGGTCCAACCTGAGCCTACCACTGACCTTCCCATTGCACTTCGCAAAGGTAATCGTTCTTCACGCAATCCTCATCTTATTTATAATTTTCTAAGTTATCATCGTTTATCTTCCAACCATTATGCCTTTGTATCTGCTTTGTCATCCATTTCTATTCCTAAAACTGTTCAGGAAGCACTATCCCATCCAAGATGGCGACAGGCTATGATTGATGAGATGACAGCATTGGAATCTAACCACACTTGTGCTCTTGTTCCCTCTCCTCCAGGGAAGTCTACTATTGGTTGTCGTTGGGTTTTTACTGTCAAAGTTGGTCCCGATGGGACTGTGGATCGCTTGAAGGCTCGTCTTGTGGCCAAAGGATATACTCAGATTTATGGTCTTGACTATGGTGATACATTCTCTCCTGTTGCTAAAATGACATCTGTTCGTCTCTTTTTATCCATGGCTGCTATCTCTTGCTGGCCTTTATATCAGCTGAACATTAAAAATGTCTTTTTACATGGTGAGTTGGAGGAGGAGATTTATATGGAGCAACCACCTTGGTTTATTGCTCAGGGGGAGTCAGGTCTTGTTTGCCAACTTCAGAAGTCATTGTATGGGTTGAAATAGTCACCTCGAACTTAGTTTGGGAGGTTTAGTAAGGTCATACAGCAGTTTGGCATGATTCGTAGTGAGGTTGATCACTTTGTGTTCTATAGACATTCATCGTGTAAAAAGGTCATTTATCTCGTGGTCTATATGGATGATATTGTAATTACAGGTAATGATCATGAAGGGATCACTAGACTAAAGCAACATCTGTTTCAGCATTTCCAAACCTAAGATTTGGACAGGTTGCGATACTTCCTTGGTATTGAGGTTGTTCAATCAAAAATAGGCATTTCCATTTGTCAAAGGAAGTATGCACTTGATATTTTGGAAGAGACTGGGATGCTAAATTGTAAGCCGGTGGATACTCCTATGGATCCGAATGTTAAAACTCATGCCAAATCAGGGGGAGCCGTACTCAGATCCAGGCAGATATCGAAGGTTGGTGGGAAAGTTGAATTATCTCACTATGACCAGACCAAATATAGCCTTTGCTGTTAGTGTTGTGAGTCAATTTCTTAACTCTCCTTGTGACAGTCATTGGGATGCAGTGACTCGCATTTTAAGGTATATTAAAGGATCTCCTGGAAAGGGGCTAATATATAAGAACAGAGGTAACACAGACATTGTTGCCTATACAGATGTAGACTGGGCAGGATCTCTAAGTGATAGGAGGTCAACTTCTGAGTATTGTGTTTTCATTGGAGGTAATCTCATCTCTTGGAAGAGTAAGAAGCAGAGTGTAGTTGCAAGATCGAGTGCAGAAGCAGAATAGAGGGCTATGGCTCTTACAACATGTGAACTTATATGGTTAAAACATCTACTTCAAGAGTTAAAGTTTTGCAAAATGGGTTCTATGCAGCTGATTTGTGATAATCAAGCAGCCTTACACATTGCTTCTAATCCTATGTTTCATGAACGAACTAAGCATATAGAGATCGATTGTCATTTCATTCGAGACAAGATTCTTTCAAAGGAGATTAGTACTTCATTTGTCAATTCTAATGATCAACTTGCAGATGTTTTCACCAAGTCTCTACGGGGCTCACGAATAACTTACATATGTAACAAGCTGGGTGCTTATGACATCTATGCACCAGCTTGAGGGGGAGTGTTGATATTGTTTGATTTAGATTTGATATAGTCTGATATAGCTTGATATTGTTTGATATAGTTGTTAATAGTCAATCCCTAAAATCAAGGGATTTTGTATTCAATTGTTGTAACTTATCATTCTATAAATTGAGGAGGTTGAGAAGGTTATTCTAAGCCATTCAGCTATTATAACTATAATGAAATTAGGAAACAACTCCTAAGATTGCTTCCTCAATTAGATGAGTCATTGATTCCACAATATATTGTAAAGATCTTCTAAAATATTTTAACTTTTAAGATACACAGAAGATATTTTGACATATTTTGTAGATATTCTAACAAAATTGTCAGTGTGTGTGGTGCTCTGTCAACCTATGTACAAGGTTGTTGAAGAAGAGAAAACTATCCTCGTACTAAGTGCAGTGTGATTTAGATCTTAATTTAGTTAGATTAACTACTCTAAGTGCTAAGTACTGCATGATTCTGAACAGTGAAGCATATTGATAAAATATTTCTTATGGCAAAATATTAAATTTACATAGCTGTTACATTACGTGTACTTAGAAGTCTGACCCTCCTGGTCTGAGAAAATGAGAGATATCAATTTACCCATAGCTTGTCTCTTGTATTGCAACTTTTGTTTAACCCATCTTATATACCAATGTCAGTTCTTTAGTTTTATTGTTATGGCAAGAAATAATTTCTGCAGTCCGTAAGCTATCTATATATTCAATTACATTTCATGTTTGCATAATTAGTCCAAAATATTCAAAATGGCCAGATGTCTTTTTTTTTAAAAAAATTAATATTTAAAGAATACATTATTACTTAATGGTTTCTAATTGAAAACTTCAATTTTGTACTTGTAAATCAGTGCTGTGGTGCTGTCTCTTTGGGTAAAGCCTGATATTCTAGCACTTTTCTTTTGAATTCTCACCTAGTTGCATAGGTGAATTATTCATGAGTTATCAAGAAATATACTTGATATATAAGAGGGGCTGATTCTACAGTGCACCCTCTCAAGTTATGGAGCATGGGTGCACTGTGTATTTTACGTAGTATTAGAAGTTGCTGCTGTTTTTGAATAGGTATTTGGTAATTAAAAAGTGACCCCTAAACTAATGGAAATTGGAATAGTAGTCTTCATCAACACTCAGTATAGTACTGGTTTGAATCTCAACTGCTCACCGGAGCACCTCTTCCCTTGAATGATGATGTCACGGCAAAGAAGGAAAGGGCATTGCACTTCTGACAGTGGAGCCAAGGCAGCATGTGACAAAGAGTGGGTAGCCGTCAAGGATGTGCCGGCAGGTGCAGATCAGAGGTGACGATGTTGCAGTTTTGAGTTGTAGATCGGAAGTCACACTCTCCGCTGGGATGGTGTTGCAGATTGGCGATGGCAGAAGTGGTTGAGTTGCAGATTGATGACGGCGAGGTCATTTTGCAGATTGAAGGTCTCACACTCTCTACGGTGGTGAGTTTCGCTCCACAACTGCCACCGCCTTCTCCGACTCTGACAAAGACGAAGTGCGGCTGTGCAGGTTCAACGCAAACCAAGTACAAAACTGAAAAACCAATCGCAAACAAAAATCCACATCAAGAGAATCCACAATTGCAAACTGAAAACCCAATTGCAAACTGAAAATCAGAAGATTGTGCACTGCAAAATTGAACAGAAGATTGTGCTACACCGCTATGAGGCTTGGTTCACAATGGATTTTTGCACCCTTAGTGCTGGATTGCCTATATTGATATTTATGTAATTTTCACTTTTTTCAGACCATCTATGTAATTTTCACTTTTATATAGCTTTTACCTGCTAAGCAATTAGTCAGTCATCAAATCCTGCTGTTGATGGAAATTTTAGCCAATCCAGTGGCTATTATTCAAGGTGCTTCCATGCTCCCTAACGACCAAGGAGCATGTTAGACACAGCCATATAAGAGGTGCTGGGGTGGGAAAGATGTTAAATTCCCTGTGTCTCAATCTTCGTATCTAATTTATTAATGTCTAGCATGCTTCTGTATTGCAACTTCTAGAATATTCTTGTTCATCTGATCTTTCTGTGCTGAAGGATTGTAGTTTTGAAATGAAAAGCTTGTATTTTGCAGGCGTATGCTGCTGCTGGCACAGTGAATCAAAACTATGCAAATATTCTTTTAATGCTTTTACGTCTCCGTCAGGCTTGTGACCACCCACTTCTTGTTAAAGATTATAATTCCAATCCTGTTGGCAAGGATTCTGTAGAAATGGCAAAAATGCTTCCAAGAGACATGCTGATTAATCTATTTAATTGTTTGGAAACAACCTTTGCTATATGCCGTGTTTGCAATGTGAGTTAATTTCAAATGTGAGGTTTTTCATATATGTTGTTTCCTTTGTTGAGAACTTGATGGTACAGATCCTTGTGATTATAATTTATAAGGTTCGCTGTTCCTATGGTATATGTAATGTTTTAGGTTGAAAATATAATATTTTGGAGGTACACTTCCTTTATGGTTTGAGAAAAGATGAAGTTTAACACTGTTTACACAAATTTATAAGGATATGCTTACTCTGGTCATGTTTTAGCAGTGTCACATATATGTCTTTGTGGAACTTTGTGGTATAAACACAGTCCCTGTGGATGTTGTTTTCAAAATTGGGTAAAGCTTAATGCTTAACACCTTCAATTAAAGAAAATGATGTGATTATGATGGAAATGGGTCTTAAATCATGTGGGGTTGTAGTTGTAATTTTTGGCAAAAATAGACATATTTATTATCCCAGAGTAATAAGAAAAATATATTTAGGGGGGATGCTTTTCAAAGGAAAGTTTTTAGTTGCATAAGAAAATGTCCAAAACCATCAGTTGCAAGTGAATGAATTTCACATCAAACTTTATAATTTGATATTATCCTGCTCTTAAATATTGTTTTTTCAAGGACATGATCATCTTTACCGATAGTATATTCTATTGATTGATTATTGAATCTGTGATTTTCTCAGTTAACCTGTTATAGCTGAGTGGTAAACAGTAGCGATATGTTGTCAGTAAGGGCTCTGGCTGATTTGTGCTGTGGTTTCTACAGGATCCACCTGAAGACCCTGTTATTACAATGTGTGGCCATGTCTTCTGTTATCAATGTGTATCAGAATTTTTGACAGGTGATGATAACATGTGCCCTGCAGTTGATTGTAAAGAACAAATTGGTGATGATGTTGTTTTCTCTAAAGCTACTTTGAGAAGTTGCATCTCTGATGATCTTGGTGGCAGTAGTTCCGCAAATTCGCATCATATTGATTATTCACTAGTGCAGCAGAGTGAGTACAGTTCATCTAAAATCAAAGCTGTCCTTGAGATTCTGCAGTCAAATTGCAAGTTGAAGGCTCCTAGTTCTGGCTCACTGAATTCCTCTGGGGGCTGTGGGGATTTACTGTCTTCTGATAATTTGCATATGGAAAATTGTGATTCAGATGTTTGGGTTACAAAACACACAAGAAAATATTCGGAGTCCACAACTGAAGGACCAATAAAGGCTATAGTTTTTTCCCAGTGGACTAGCATGTTGGACTTAGTTGAGATTGCATTGAAGCAATCTGGTATAGAATACAGGAGACTTGATGGTAGGATGACTCTGGTTGCGAGGGACAAAGCTGTTAAGGATTTCAATAGTGATCTCGAGGTTTGGCCCTCCCCAACATTGTTAAAGCTGTTAACTTTTTATTAAATGACAGCGGTTAATATGAGAATCTATTTGTTAGTAGCTGAAGTACTGTGAAATTTAATCCTCTTTCATGATTATACTGATAATGCTTGATGCAATTTCATTTAGTATGCTTTGTAACCACTTCTTGAAATTGCATTATCTACTCTGTTTCAAGTGCCTCAACCATGGTAGTCTTTGGTGTCTGACTAAATGAAAATTAGTTTCAGATACCTGTTATGCTGATGTCACTAAAAGCAGGCAACCTTGGTTTGAATATGGTTGCTGCCTGTCATGTTATTCTTTTGGACCTTTGGTGGAATCCAACAACTGAAGATCAAGCTGTTGATCGAGCTCATAGAATTGGACAGACTCGTCCTGTTACTGTGACGCGGATCACTATAAAAGATACAGTTGAAGATAGAATACTGGCTCTTCAGGTATTATATCTTTGTATTAGTTGAATGTTATTTTATGTGCCAAAGCCGTCATACTTGGTTGAAAAATTTGATTTAGGGTCATCAGAGTGAGGCTTTAGGAGCTAGTGGGGAAAGTGAGCTGATTTGAAGTTTTGAATTGTTTGCTCTTTCCCCTTTTGTTTTCTTTTTATATTTTTTGAATTTATTGAACAAAATTGTACAAGTTGAAAGATGACATTTTTATGGCAGAATTTATTTATTTTTTGTTTTAACATGTTAAAGGTAAAGGTATAACCTGCGACAAGGGATTTATGGGATCAACATAAGTTCTATTGTGGTCCAAGGGGAAGCTGATCTCATAAAATCCCATGTCACTTTAATTTGTGTGGGTGCTTTCCTCCAAAAGATAAAGGGAAAGTTGGTACATGAAGTGATTTTTTTTTTGTTATGGTTTAGTAAGCTTTGATATATAAGGGGAAAATATTAGTTTGAATGGAAAGAGTAGATGGCATGTATCTGACGTATATGTAGAGGAATGATAAACTCTGATGCTGTTCTTCTGTTGGACCATATCTGGCAGGAAGAAAAGAGAAAGATGGTTGCATCTGCTTTTGGTGAAGACCATGCTGGCAGTTCTGCAACTCGCCTTACAGTGGATGATCTGAAATATCTTTTCATGGTCTAGATTGCTGCTTACTTGTTCTTACCAAGGTGGATGATGATAGTCACTTGAAGTTTTGTTCTAGACGGTTAGGTATCGAGTTAAGATGGTTCTTAAGGGGTATGACTGCTTTTTTTGGTACCTGCTGACATCTGTTGCTCAAGTTGGCTGGTGAGGGTTGGTTGATCAAGTGGTAACATCTATTTTGAAGCCCACAAGGGCATTTTTGTCCTCAGAACAGCTATGTAGCAGCATAAAGCTGCCTGTAAATATTCTAATTATATTTATATTGTTTATGAAAATATTACCTTGTGCAATTGTCCTTTTCTTCTTTTAATAGTGTACAATTTTCTTTACCATCTTAAACGGTGCATGGAAAGCAAGGGTCCGTATAACATGGACCCTGCCATTTAGGGACCATCCATGGTCCTTGGCTGGATGCATTGAAAATTAAATGGACGGTTACATATCATTATTGGTTACTTGGTAATCAGGTAAGAAAGGGGATGTGGAATATTTCAAATGACCCCGTAGTAGAAATGAAATTGTTCTCTCAAATTATTGGAGAATACCAATTCCTCTGTTACTACTACCCCATACCCCTTCTTGGCTGTGGTGCTGCAATGCGAACGGCAGATTCCCATTGTTTGGAAGCTTCAATGTGATTGATTACAGTTTACCAACTTTTCAACCATCCACTCAAAATGCATACACAATACATAACCAACTAATTTTATAAGTTCTACATACTAATCAAACAATGGGAATCTATTTCTCTGGCTCCAAATAAAAGTAATTAAGACACCTATCAGCCCCCAAAGCTAGATTTGCTGTCTTGTTAGTTACTGACTCCATTTGATATGATCTATTTGAAAGCATTTCGGTACAATTCTTGACTATATTGATCGGATTGAAAGGAAGGAGTATACTTGCTGCATTTTATACGCTTTTTTATCTTCATTTCTTTGAATTGGATATTTCATACTTATTAATATCAAGTGCCAAAACCCAGCCTGAATATCACCATCCAAGTCCAAGGTAATATTTCGTTCCAGTATCAACTCCCAATGACATCAACTCCAAACCAGGGGGCAACCTTTGCATGGAAATCACCACAGCCCTACTGCTTCCACTTATGAAACTGAATCTCAGTCTTTCCAACAAAAGAGTTGTATTTAGTTTAAAAAAAATTTGTAAAAAGCTGGTGTAGAATTGGCCCCAGCTGCGGTGAAACTTTGACTAAGAGAATGTGAATTCATATTTTAGAACAACAAATTCATTAATTTAAATAAAAGATATTTCTATTCGTAACTTAAATGAATTAAACATTAGTTTTTCTTAATTGAAAATAATTTTATAAGATAAAACCTTGTCATTGTACAAAATTATGAACAAGTAGTCTAGTAGGTTAAAAATGATGAATTTTCACCTTTACCGTTATATAATTGATTTTTTTTTTGCTATAATTTATGAATAACTGTATTTTATTTTCTCTGGCTGCATTTTTTTTTTTTTTTTGTGTTTAGTTTTATATTCATTGAGTAATGTTATGCAGTTAGGGAAAAATAGTCCGAATTTTGACAAAATTTAACTAGATTTAAGTGTAGTTATTAGATGAAATAATGTGATAGAGATTGCTGACAAAATTTAATCATCTAGCATTTTTTATTGTCATTTGATATCAATGCCAATTTGGCACGTACCGTGATTACTCTACAACTTCAGCTAGTGTTACTATCCACAGAACTAAGTTTTGCATGAACAGTGTTGAATAACTGGTTGTTTATTAAATTTATAATATGGAGCCAGTTATCAAATTTTATAAAATTGTGCGAGTAATAAAATTCCTTTTATTTAATCTAATCAAAAGTAATGCATTTCTGAGTATAGACCTCAGTTTCTTTATTTGTATTGATCATAGAATCAATATAATATAGAAAAAAAATACATGACATAAAATTTTATCATATATCATCTAAATCAATTAGTAAATGTATTAAGTTTTTGATATGTGACAAATATATTACCTAATTTTCTATCATGTGTTATCGATATAACAACTTAAAAAGAATATTAACACTTGTAAAAAAGTTGTCACATATATATATATATATATAATCAATCAATAAATATAATCAATTAATTAATATACTTAATAATAACTATAATTAATATATAAACAAAAAATACATGGCATAAAATTATGTCATATTTCATCTAAGTCAAATAGTAAATGCATTAAGTTTTTGACATATGACAAATATATTACCTAATTTTTTTACTATCGTCATCCGATATAACAACTTAAAAGAAATATTGACACGTGTAAAATTTTTTTACATATACATAAAAATTAAATAAATAAATAAAACAAAAAAATTCAAAGAGAAAGAAAGAACATAGATTATAAAGAAAATGAATTAAAAAAAATCAAAGAACTTAAAAAGTCAAATGTCAAATGATTGATTTAATTAATGTGTAATTTTTATTTAGCCTATTTAAATTATATGAACTAAATGTATATGTTAGAGAGTGTTAAAGAATTAGAATGCCTTGAGTATTATTTAGCAATATTGTTATAAACTATCATAATTTTTGGCATATATATATTTTTTCAATTGTCAATGGAATGTCTATCAACTGAAGAATTTTTTTTTTCGAGATAAAATTTGATATTAGTGGTTAGTTTGATGTAACTTTGATAACGAAAGTAAAAACTTAAGAATTTAATTTCTAATATAATTTTATATGAAAATGTCATTAATGAACTTTTTTTATATATTTAATATTTAATATTATTTAATAATAATTATAAAAAAATATTATTTTTTTTTTACATTAAGACTTAGTCGATATACTTTTTAAAAATAAGAGTGAAAAGTTAAGGAAATAATTTCAATATAATTTTATTTGTATTCCATATATAAATCTTTTTATTTGATGATACATTAAAATGATTATAAATGATAATATAATTTTTACATTATGGATTATTTTGGTATAACCTTAAGAAAAGAGTTTTGATTGTATTACCTAGAAACATTGATTAAATAGTAAGATAAAATCTTGTCATTGTACAAAATTATGAACAAGTAATCTAGTAGGTTAAAAATGATGAATTTTCACCTTTACCCTTATATAATTGATTTTTTTTTTTTTGCTATAATTTATGAATAACTGTATTTTATTTTCTCTGGCTGCATTTTTTTTTTTTTGTGTTTAGTTTTATATTCATTGAGTAATGTTATGCAGTTAGGGAAAAATAGTCCGAATTTTGACAAAATTTAACTAGATTTAAGTGTAGTTATTAGATGAAATAATGTGATAGAGATTGCTGACAAATTTTAATCATCTAGCATTTTTTATTGTCATTTGATATCAATGCCAATTTGGCACGTACCGTGATTACTCTACAACTTCAGCTAGTGTTACTATCCACAGAACTAAGTTTTGCATGAACAGTGTTGAATAACTGATTGTTTATTAAATTTATAATATGGAGCCAGTTATCAAATTTTATAAAATTGTGCGAGTAATAAAATTCCTTTTATTTAATCTAATCAAAAGTAATGCATTTCTGAGTATAGACCTCAGTTTCTTTATTTGTATTGATCATAGAATCAATATAATATAGAAAAAAAAATACATGACATAAAATTTTAACATGCGTCATCTAAATCAATTAGTAAATGTATTAAATTTTTGATATGTGACAAATATATTACCTAATTTTTTATCTTGTGTTATCGATATAACAACTTAAAAAGAATATTAACACTTGTAAAAAAGTTGTCACATATATATATATAATCAATCAATAAATATAATCAATTAATCAATATACTTAATAATAACTCTAATTAATATATAAACAAAAAATATATGGCTTAAAATTATGTCATATTTCATCTAAGTCAAATAGTAAATGCATTAAGTTTTTGACATATGACAAATATATTACCTAATTTTTTTACTATGCGGCCCTCTCGATATAACAACTTAAAAGAAATATTAACACGTGTAAATTTTTTTTACATATACATAAAAAATAAATAAATAAATAAAACAAAAAATTCAAAAAGAAAGAAAGAACATAAATTATAAAGAAAATGAATTAAAAAAAGTCAAAGAACCTAAAAAGTCAAATGTCAAATGATTGATTTAATTAATGTGTTATTTTTATTTAGCCTATTTAAATTATATGAACTAAATGTATAGGTTAGATAGAGTTCATGAATTAGAATGCATCAGTATTATTTAACAATATTGTTATAAACTATCATAATTTTTGGCAAATATATATATTTTTTAATTGTCAATGGAATATCTATCAACCTAAGATTTTTTTTTTTTGGATAGAATTTGATATTAGTAGTTAGTTTGATGTAACTTTGATAACAAAAGTGAAAAAATTAAGAATTTAATTTGTAATATAATTTTATATGAAGATGTCATTAATGAACGTTTCTTTATATATTTAATATTATTTAATAATAATTATAAAAAATATATTTTTTTACATTAAGACTTAGTCTGATATACTTTTTAAAAATAAGAGTGAAAAGTTAAGGAAATAATTTCAATATAATTTTATTTGTATTCCATATATGAATCTTTTTATTTGTTGATACATTAAAATGATTATAAATAATAATATAATTTTTACATTATGGATCATTTTAGTATAACCTTAAGAAAGGAGTTTTGATTGTATTACTTAGAAACATTGATTAAATAGTAAGATTATATAATGAGATAAATTAATTGTAGATAAAGGGAGAACCAAAGTGATATGAGAAAGAACATTACGTAGAAACTTGTTGGTGACAAGATTTATAGAAACTTGTTGGTGACAAGATTTATATTTCTAGATTAGATTTAATACCATTAAATCTTGAAAATTATAACCATTAATATTTTATAAAAAATATGAATTAATACTTTAAGAAAAAGAATCTATAATGATAGAAATTCAAATGAGTAAAAAAATATAAAGATTGATATTTTAATAATATAGATTAAAATTCAAATGAATAATCCAAAAAAATAAAAATGAGTAAAAATATAATAAATAATATAAAAATATAAAAAAATTATAAAATCTAAAATTAAAATTAACTGAAATTATATAAATAAAAAAAATTATTTTTAATTTTTTTAATTAACCCGTGCATTGTGTGGTTACAAAATACTACTAAGATTAAAACTTAAATCAATACGGTCGATTTGGAGAAACAACACAGTTTTTTGCTGCATGCAAATATTTATTAAGAAAGGGGAGACTTTGGACGTGTGATCATATTTGTATCCACGGCATATTGGACCTATAAAATGAGCAGAAGTCCAGAAAAGAAAACAAGAAAGACAAGAATGAAAAGTAAAATACTGACCCTGCTTATGGGGGATCTTATCCGTTTATATTATTAACCTCGATTTTTTTATTATATTTTTTCTTACATTATTTTTTATATTATTTCTTATATTATTAAAATTAATATTCATATATTATTTTTTTTATTTAATCATAATTATTAAAAAATAATATAAAAATTAATGTAAAAAAGAAGTGATGTGAAATGATATTTTTTTTATATTATTAACTGAGAGACCAAACATTGAGTCTAACAATGATAGGTTTAGTTAAGTAACAGTTTGGTAAAATACAGCTAAGGTTTGAGACAGACATTGACGAAATGACAAGGAGAGTATCAAAAAATGATGATTTTGTCAAGTGCTTTTTCAGATGTAGTGTTTAGAAAACTGAGTGTAGTTTCCTCAAATCCAGAAATAAAATTGCAAAAGTATATCCTATATGATCCTAATATCTGATCAAAGCGTCCATTGCTTGATTCCCTTCCTTTCACCATTTTTCACCAACAAAGTCCTACTTTGGTGGGCCTATAAAGTGCTAAAAAAGCCATAGGAATGGACAAGAAAAATATCATTTTCACCGCTCAAAATGACCACAAATACTCCATGTACATCACATACATGTGAATGGGACATGTAAGTATTTATGTTTCCTGCTAATAATCAACCACATTAAGAAAAAGAAAAAGAGCAAAAGTGATTTTTCTTAATCTCAGATCTCTCAAAAGAGGAAAAGCAAACGCTTGCCTTTGTAAAAGTCATTGCTTGAATGCACTTCAACTTGAGGTCCCAATAAAGGTAGACCAGAGCACCTAGTGATGGTTTCACATGTCCACAATGGTGGTGGCTCCCCTTCCCTCATGATTCAATTGCTGTAGCAGCTTTTACACACACACACAGAGAAAGGGGGGGGGGGGAATCTGTATTTATGAAAGAAAGAAAGAAAAGATGTCAGGGTCATGTCCAGTTATCAGTAGAGAGATTGAATCATTTCTACTCTTCAAATTGAGTAAAAAGGTTCTCTTGGATCCTCCTTATGACTCTGTACTAGATAAAGATTACTCTAATACCAAATCGAGCCAATGACCTTTTCCATGATTCTTTTGACTATGCTCAGGGTTACCCTAGGAATGTTTGACCGCCCATTATATATATTTTCCTCCTTTAGCTTAAGTAGACACTTAAGATGCATCACTTTTGCACCAAAACACTACTATAAACTAAACCAGTTTCACAAGAATTGCTTTTACACATACTTTTAGCAGCTATCAGAAGCGAGCTTAGAAATACAATAGTTAATGACCACATGCATGACTTAATTATTTCTTTTATATGTAAATATATATAATACAATATGTGACATTACTAACACTAGCAAAATTCAGATCGTTCATATACATGCTTACTTAACACTTAACAGACATTGGGTCCAAATCCCACAAACCCATTAGCTCCATCAACTGAAATTTCAATCCCTTCTTGCTGGATGTTCCCTATAATGGAAAGCCCTGAAGGAGAAGGAGCAAATGCAAAGCAGAAAGTTCCCACATCATCTACTGGAATTAAAAAGTTTCTAGCTGGGAGGGTCAGGATAGGCCCACCCGAGAAATAAAAGGATACAGTAGGAACCCGAACCGACACAAACCCATATAGGTCATAGCAAGTGTCAAAAATGGATACTCCGGATGCTCGGGGCAGGTTTGTGGTTTGGGCAATAAAAGCATCCCGGAATGCATCATAAGCCGACGTCGGCAACCTTGTGACCGCGGTGCCAGTGTCCATGACCACCCCTCCATCACCTAATTCATTTAGCTGGAAAACATCTTCCGATATGGGTACCCTTAGGCCCCCAACTCCAAGACCCGAAAGCCCAATATAGTAGAAACTCGGGGCCCGTGGGTTATGGATCAGGGGAACCCATGCAGCGCCCACGGGCATTGCTTCGCGTCCAAACTCAAGTGACCCAGATGACCCAGTGCCCCGACTCACTAAACAATAACTAAATGCACCACCAGTCTGACCACCTAGTTGGCCAACAAAAGACATGGACCCACCTCCAAGGCCCAACAACCCTGCTGCTCCGACAAACATGCCCTGATTCCGGTGCCCGCACCCGATCGCCACATTCCGGATCACGGTCCGCCCGAATGTAAGTGTCTCAAGGGCAAGTGTCCCTTTGGTATAGGACCCGTCCCCATAGGAAACCTCATAACGGCACCTCCCTTCATGGCAGCCCGCATTCTCCAGGCGGCTGCATACGGTGGAGCCACAAGAAACCCCGGCGTAGGATGACGAGTCTGCCGGGTTGAAAACCGGGTCGGATTGGTGGTAACATTGGGTACAAGGTTGACACTGGACCCATAGAATGTCACTACCCGAATCAATAACCACGTATTGGTTTCTGGGTGGGCTACCAACTCCTATTCTAACGAAATACTCTCCACTCCCTTGCTCCATACCCGAAACCACATCCGACCCGAATGCCTCTGCCTCATAGCTGACAGCACCGGCGCCATCGTGTGCGGCGGCGGCGAGACGGTGGACGAGTGCGGAGACCCTTTTAGCATCTCTCTTGATTCGTGCATTGAAACGGGTGCGATGATCATGGAAAGTGTTACAGGTGGTGATTTTATCTCTGTGAAGTAGCTTCAGTTTCCATTTTCGTGATCCTTCTTCACTCTCAGTGTTGGCATTTTGGTGTTCACCGAAGTGTTGGGGTTGTTTGGCTATTTGGGTAGGCTTCAGTTTCGTTTCTGCTATTGTTTCTTTCACGTTGAGCTGTTGGAAATGAGGGTATGAGAGGTTGTGGGAAGGTGATGAAGTTGGAGTGGAAGTGGAGGTGGTAATGGTGGTGGTTAGAAGGATCAACAGCAGCAGCACCACCATGACCATGGTGGCTTGTAGTGGTGCAAACTTTGTGGATGACATGGTTGTTGTTGTTGTTGTATGGGTTCTGCTTAGCAACTGGGTTTTCAGTTTAGTGTTTTGGAGGGTGGGGGTGATGAGGGATTTATTTGGTTGGGTTTTGCGAACGTGTACAGGGAAAAAGGTTCATACTTGAGCACTGTGGAAATAATTGAATGGGGGGAAGTTTCTGTTTTTGTAGTTTAGTATTTGGAATGATTTATGCGAAATTGAGAGGGTGAGTGGAAAGGCTCTTACATCTGTTTGTAGAGTTAAGAGTGGAGATGAAATTTCCAGCAAAGGGTAGATGTGAGTTGTGGTGATTTCCAGCAAGATGGAAAGGTAGTTGGTGGCACATAAATTTTATAAGATATTTGTTTACAATGTGTTTCAGATAGTCATTGATGAAAGTGGTTTCCTTTAATACATAGTAGTTAGAAAGATATTTTGATGTTCAAGTTAAATCATATATAAATTGAGTAATATTTTAAATTATATGCATATTACATATTTTTGTGATTTTGTATAATATTTATAAGAGCGTTTTAATAGATAATAATTAAATTTAAATTTACATTAAATATTATTAATTATGATAAAAATCTAATAAGATTATTATCTCTTATAATTGATTTCTTTATTTATAAGAGATATAATTGATTTCTTTATTTATGAGAGATTCTGTTAGAAATTTATTCCTCATAAATAAGAATATTTACTTATCTAATAACATTCATAAATATTTGGAATTCAATCCTAGCAGGCCGGGTTGCTCATGTATCACTAACCCGAAACTCAATCTAGAATAGTTGTCCCTAACTTAGCACTTAGATGTGATAACTGAGTGTCAATATATTCGAGTTCATTAAGAGCAAACGACACGCGTGAGACAAAGGGATCCGAGTCATAAATGAATGTTGAATGTTGAAGGGGTGTAGCTCTCATAATTTCCCTTCAAAGGTGGCCTAGAGTTTCGACCTTGTTGGGAGGGTTGTCCAAGCTTAGGTTTGACATCTCCTCCTTTCTCCATGTGCTTCTTAGCTTGGAAAATGTCTTCCGTATTACTGTATTTATTAGCTATAATACAGAACTCGTCCATAGTCTTGAGTTCCTTTTTCGTAAGAGAAAAAGATAACGGCCTAGGGCAGAGTCCTTCCATCATGTAATGTAGTCTGAGTCTTTCATCACAATCACAAATATTCACTATTTCTTTATTGAACCGAGATATAAAGTCTCGGAGAGATTCTTCATTTCCTTGTTTAATACGGAAGATACATGAAATAGATTTCATCTGCACCTTACTAGTGATAAAGTGCAGCAAAAATATCGAAGACAAGTCTTTCTAGTTAATAACAGATTTAAGAGTCAAAATGGTGAACTGCCTTAAGGCGACTTTTTTTTAAAGAAAAATAAAAAGCGCGGCACATGAATGGATCATCTCCTCTAACAAATAGGAGGTAAAAACATAAGCATCTATGTGCTCTTAAGGATTTGTGGTCACATCATAAACTTTAATATTTGTTGGATATTTGAAACGTCTAAGGATCTCATAGGCCATCAGTTTGTCCGAAAAAATATTGGTTTTGTTTAATCGAGTTCCTTAATCCTTGATCTTGCTCTTTGTTTCCCCCAAACCAGGATTTCAGCTATCTGACGAGGTTCCATGATCTTGGAATATTCAGGATGACGTACCCTGTCGCAGCCTAGGTCCCTTCGATTTTCTTGATTCTTATGTGGAATTCAGTTTTTGCCTTCTTTTTCTTGGTTGACAGCTCTTTCCAGGTTATGAATTTGTTCGTCCTGGAGTCTAACAAGAGAGATGAGTTCTTTTCTGGATAGCTCCGGGAGACCAGATTCTCCTTGGTGGGACCGAACCTCGTCATTGTTTTCCCGTGCTCCTAAGCGTTGCAGTGCCGATACCCACTGTCTAGTATCTCTAGAAGGTACTCCTTGTAGACCGAGTCGTTGCCTCATTGGAACTCTCCAGTATGCAAAGTCTTTACCCTTTCCTACTTAGGTTCTGATTGGCCAGCGACCAGCTCCTGGATTGTCTCATGAACAGGGACGGATGGTGGACGACGCCCATAATAAGGTTGATTATGAGTGGTAGAAATGTGATTTCACCTTACGGTAACCATGATGGTGGTAATGAGAATCGAATTTTATCGTTTTCCACATACGGTGCTAATGTTCTGAACGAGTTTCAAAGAACCACATGAATAAGGTTGATGAAAGTGATTTCCTTTGATGCACAGTAGTTGTGACAGTGGTGCGAGAGATGGATACCTACAAAAGACATTCTGACGCTCAAGTTAGACCGTGCACAATGTAGATAATATTTTGAATTAAATACATACCTTTATGATATTGTGTGGTATTTATAGGAACGTCTTGGTATATAAGAATTATGTTTAAATTAATATGTATTAAATGTTATTAATTAGGATAAAAATTCAATAAAATTATTATCTCTTATAACCTGATTCATTTATTTACGAGAGATATAATTAATTTTTCTATTTATAAATAATTTTATTAAAAATTTACTCTTTATAAATAAAAATATTTTTTTATTTAATAATACTTATAAATATCTAAAATCTAATCATAACATACTGAATTACTCATGTATTACAAACCTAAAACTCAGTACAGAACAAGACTGATATATTGTAAAGAATAATCATGCTCATTAACTTTTGATTTTGCATACTGATTGTACATGTTTTGTCTTTATCTACTTTCTTCATTCACCTGCTGGCTACTTAGATATATAGAGTAAATCGAAATGCTCAATGGCCAAATTAATGACTGAAAATGTACTCCTCATTTTTTTGGGTACAAAATGTGCTCCTCATTTTTACTTTTATTTCAACGTTGTCCATCATTGACTTCATGCACTGTAGTACACAGATTAACTTGTGGCATGGTTCTAGAGAAAAGAAGGGAGGCCCCCTTGGAGGGGAAGAAAGGGGAACCGGTCGGTGGTCATTGCAATTTTAAATTTCTGTTTAATAGGAAGAGAAAGGAGAATTAATAATACTGTTTTGAGGGGAAGAAAGTAAGGGAGGAGATTGACACTTTTGGTATTGATTGTATTTGATTAGATATGGACATATGGTAAAGTTGCAAGAAATTTCCTAGTTAAACCAGAAAAGAAGAAAAAAAAAAAGATAGAGCAAAGCAGTATGTACTCATTCACAAAATCAGCTATATTACAAAGAAAAACATTTTTAGAGTATTAACTCCTCTTTTGTTAGTTGTCTTCACTGTGATCTTCTGACATTTTTCAAGAAAGCAACATGAATGTTGGATGCTTTTCAAGAAAAGAAACCCTCCAAGTTAATATGCAGATGAAATTAAGTTCCCCAGAGATACTATCCTGTCTTATATTGTATATATACACTATGTTATTCAATCTCTTGGCAAAAGGAAAAACAAAGTTATATCATTAAATTATCCTGTAATATGCCGCGACACAAGCCACATAAGTGGAACTCTATAAAATGTCTATACCAGCTTCTCCATTCTGATACAATCTTTTCTATAACTATTAAATTTAGTTAATGTACTGTATACTGTGCTTTTTAATTGGTCGAGTTAACAGTACAAGAATGTGAAATTATGTTGGTTGGAGGTGTTTTGATATATAAAAGAAGAAATAGGAATATTTAGTTGTGGAATACAGGCTTAACTTTTCCATCAATGATTTTCATAAAGTTTAGCAAAATGTGGATTTCGTGCATTCATTTGTGGGGCACTGTGGTCTGTATGTATCATTTTTATAGGCACTCATGCAATATCACTATTCTTTTTCACTGTTTTGGTTTCTTTCTTTCTTTATACTTATTACTAAGAGGGAATTGGGAGGAACTTAATTATTTATTGACTAGGACTAGGATATGCGCCAACTTTGCACATTTGCATTATTAAAATAAAGATTAAAGATGAAGTCCCCCCTCCTTTCTCAATTCTCATTCTCTTTCTCGCGCATACACAATTTCTCTCAGTCTCTAATCCAATAGGTTCCTTGAGTAGCTTGAAGCTTCAAAACTCAAAAGTGGAAGACTGAGTTTTTAATAAGAATATTATGGAATATTGATTTTATAATGATAGCCTTTTTAATGGGAATCTTTTAATGGGCTTTGGGTACAACATTAAAGAAAAAGATAGAATATGAAAGAGTCACCCACCCATATGAGGTATTAGTAAAAGTGCTCTTCTTTATCTACTTTTGTTTACAAAGAAAATTAGAAAATTATTGCAACCGTCTTCAACCTAATGCTTTTAAAATGCCTTATTTTTTTGGGTAAATTCTAAAACGCCTTTGGATACATAATCATTCTACAGCACCTAATGGCTAACGATTCCAGCAAATATTGGTGATGCTGCTGTGGTTAAAGACACGCATGCGTGATGTGAAGGGCAGTTGGGCAAAGGACAATATATTTATATACGATATGAGACACAAAGAAGACTGAAAGGTACACAACATGTTTGTTCTACAATCATTTGTTATGTGCATATCCATATATACATACAATACAATAACTGAACAACATGGACTCTTATCTCCTATATTAAAGTCTCACCTGTTTTAATTGTTTTAATTTTTTGAGTATAATTTATATATTTATTGAATCATTTCATTTAATATTAATTTATTTTAAATTAGAATCACACAAAATATTAGAGTGTCACATTAGTTATCTCAATTTTTTAAGTACAATTTATATACAATATACAATTTATTTTAAGATAGAATCTCACATCCTATATATGTTTTGAGCTTTAGACCAGTACAAGCACAATCATGGCCATTCAGGGGGGACATGTAACGGTGCATTTTCTCTTGTCATGACCTTTGCAATCCACCAGAGCCTAACATTGAGAGAAAGTGTTTCAGTGGAATTGTGGGACAAGAGGCAGAAAGACGTCAACATTATTGGTTAATTCTTGTCCTACAAATTTTTTAATGATCATAATTATGAAAGAAATTCATGATTTAGCGACGGAAGTTTTTGAGAAAAAATTTTCCTTGTTAATCCATCGCTAATTAGTGGGAGAATTGCAAGGGATTAGTAAGGAAACTCTGAGTCTTCGTTAAATTTCAAAAATAAATCCGATGGGTAAATAGCGAGGGAAAATATGTCTCGTTAAAATTAGCGAGAGAATTGCGAGGGTTAATTTCTCTCGCTAAAATCAGCGAGGAAAATGCGAGAGATAATTTTTCTCGCTAATAGCATAATTAAAACTTAGTCAAATTAGTGAGAAAATTGTAAGGGATAATTTCCCTCGCTAAAATTAGCGAGAGAATTGCGAGGGAAAATTCCCTTCGCTAAACTGATAAAATGTTAGCAAGGGATATTTCCGTCGCAAATTTATCGTAAAACCTGATAAATATTTTAATTAAAATATTTTAAAGAATTCTAAATTTTTACATATTCTTCACCTTCCTTCTCACTCTCTCACCTTTACTTTCATATTCCCTCTCATTCTCTCTCGTGCTCTCTCTCTCAGTCTCTCGCCCTCTCCCTCTCACTCTCAGCAGAACCCCCACACAGCAGTACCCCCTCTCACTCGTACTCTTCCTCTCACTCTCGCTGCCTCCTGCTTGACTAAAACCCCCTATGTTCTCGCTGTCACAAGTCCAGATCTGCGACGCACTGCACGCAACAGGTATGCTTTGCTCTCATTTTTCTTTTTCTTCTTCTTCTTCTTCTCTCTGTAATCTGTACATCAATTCGTATATTGGGGTGGATGGGGTTACTTCACCTTCCATTTGTTATTATTGTTCCTTCACCTTTAACATGCTTTATCCAATGTCCACCATCGTTGCATCTACTAATGAGTTATCCAATAGAGGCCTGGAACAAAACCTGTGTACTGACCTGTTATTTGAGCAAAATTTTTGTCCTGAATCTGTGTATTAACAAGTGAATTTTAGAACTTATCTTATATTCTTATATTTCATGCTTTATAGAGAATCTGTTGGTCTATAATGCATAAAGTTTGGAAATTTGGGATGAATAAATAAATTGAGAATAAATAGAAAGGTGTGGTTAAATGTTCCTTTTCTTTGGTACTTGAGGCTAGAGGTTCAATATAGCCTCTCTGCCATCTGTGTTAAGCATGTAGGCTGAAACAGTTACTTATTATTAATAAGCAATTAGTGAAGGTTGGTGAATATACTAAATTTTCATTTGTTTGTGCACAAAGTAAGATGACAATTTGAGTCTTTTCCTTTCTTCTACATACTCTAACAGTTTATTTGTCTAGCTACTTTTCTCAAGGTATTTGAGAGTGATAGCTATGCTTGTGATAGGTAAATTCTAAAATTGAGGCTGATTCATAGTGCTGCCCCTTATTTGTTTGATTGTGTCTCATGACAAAACATGTACCATATGAAAGGATTATGCCATGGCCGAATAAGGGAGATCATCCTGACATGAAATAGAATAACGTGGGTAAAATGAATACAGTCCTCGATTAGTGAAAATTTCATGTTTTATCGTGGAAGCTCTTTACTAATGTATTGATTATGTGTACACTTATATATGTATCTATTGAATGGATTGTGTAATTGAAATGGTTGCGTGTTTCTTGGCTGAAGTAAATAGTGGTTTAGAAATTCTGTGTTGATGTTATTGAGCACTCTCTAGTTCATGAAAATCTCCTTTTTCCTTAACTGAAATGCACAAGACTCTCTCACCTTTATGAGATTTTGGAGAGAGTAAAACGTACTAGCCTTATAACCTGTTAGAGAGTGATGATATACATAATCCACGCTAGCAGTACAGCTATCAGGACTAGGACTAGGAGAGAACTCATTAAGGAAATTGCAAATATAGTAGTAATTAATCTTTTGTATAGTGTTTAGTTATATATTCATGGAGGATAATTTCTTATTTTTTGTAATTACTTGAGTTATTTGCCTATCTTGAGTATGACATAAAGACATCGATATTTTAAAGGGTTTGTCTAATTACTTTTGATATGTGTTTGTTATATGCTCTTCTGTATGTGATTACAAGAGGTAGAGTTAAAGCATTCAGTTTCTTACAGAGATCTCTATGCCAAAGTTCATAAGAAGAAATATGGAAGCTATGTCTCTGAGCGCTCAAGAAACTTCATTGTAGGTGTCTTTATAATTTAAGTCATTTATATTTGTTAAGTTATTAATTTTTTTGCTAATATTTTTCTTATTTTGTTATTTTAGGAGTTATATGACACTGCGATGTCAGAAAAATATAGAGAAAACTCTTCCATTCATCCTATGGTTGACCCGCAGGTATGGTTGGATGCGGCGAGTCCCAACAAGAAGGGACGAGTGCATGGCATAGGTAATAGCCTACACATTGGCATTAATAATAACATCATGCATGCTTCATCTTCGGAGGTTGCGGGTCATTCTCGCTCTACACCTTTGACACAGGACATAACTGAAGCCGTAAATACAGCCGTAAGTGCAGCAGTGGCAACAACGATGACTTCCTTTGTCTAGACTCAACTAGTCCCTATGTTTGCACCATTCCTATCTACGATCCAATCAGCAAATGTTGCTCCACAAGCACCATTGCAAGGTGAAGCAACTGGTGAGGGTCGAGAGGATGATGATTACGAAGACAAAGATGAAGCAAACTTAGATTGATTGCATGTTCTGTTTATTCTTGTTTTGTACGACATTGTATGAAATTTTGAACTTACATAACTTATAACTTTGAATCATTAGTAGATTTATTTTGGATTATTTGTATTTTGTTGCTTTTCATTATTTGCTGGATTTCTATCTTGATTGAAAAGATTTACAGGTATATTGGATATTAAAAACTAAGTCTTTTATATTTAAATTGGCAAAAAAAAAAAACTAATTTGCGAGGGATTAGCGACGGAATAGCGAGGAAATTATATAACGTAATTAGCGAGGGAATAACGAGGGAAATCAGCGAGAAAATTAGCAAGGGATTAGCGAGGGAAATCAACAAGGGAATAGTCAGGGGAATTAGCGATGGATTAGCGAGAGAATAGCAAGGGAAGTCAACAAGGAATTAGCGAGAGATTTTGATTATAATAGATCCAAAATTAGTACGAATTTTCTTTATATAGCAATGGAATAACGACAAAATTTCCTTCGCTAATTTGCGAGAGAAGCCAGCGAGGGATTAGCGAGAGATTTTGATTGTAATAGATCCAAAATTAGTACGTATTTTCTTTATATAGCAACGGAATAGTGACGAAATTTCCCTTGCTAATTTGCGATGGAATACAGTTGCCAATTGATTTAAATTTTGCGAGGGATTAGCGAAGAAAATTTTTGTGGTTAGCGAGGAAATACGTTCCATCGCTAATTAGCGACCAAAAAAAGTCAACAGATTTTTTCCTCGCTAATCTCTCGCAAAATATTTTTGCAAGAAATTAACAATGGATTAGTGAAAGAATTTTCCCTCGCTAATTTACTGATTTCTTGTAGTGTAAATTTTGAATCAATTAAAGAATGAATCTGCTGAATCATGATGACTCGTATTATAAGCTAAGACTGAATTGATATGTATAAACAGCATTTTATACTGACTAATAATTGAAAGAGGGAAATTAAAAGAGATATATCATGACTATAGAGTGTGACAGTGAGTTCATCATTGCTAGACATGGGAAAATTTTGCTTTAGGTTTCCTGACTACCCACCAACATTTCAAAATGCAATTCTAGCATCTGCTAGCAAGAGATTATTTATGTTTTATAATTCCTTCCTCGTTTGTGATTAAGGTATATATTGACTAGTTATTTTACATTATATATGCCGGTTGAAAAGTGGTGTTTCTTTTCTTGCCCAAACCAAGCTTCCATTGCGATTAATTGCTAAAATACAGGTTAAAAATATATTAAAGTTCACATAACCTATTTTCCTTTAATAAGTGGATTATTAGTTTAAAAGTAGACTGTTCCCTTTTGCATATTTTATATTACTAAAAAAAATACTCAATGGCGGCTGAGCTCATCCTGGTATGACAATATTAGCTAATATTGATTAGAATGAAAGGCAATCTAGGGTTAGGCCAAACCTTTCTCTTCCTTTTTCCATTTTTTTTTTAAAATTCCTTGGTAAATGGGTTAGGAATAGTGAAGCATAAAGTAAACCACATTAGAAATACGTTGTGCTCTTCCGCATGTATCACGATTTTTAAATTTTAGTGAAGGAAGATTTCAACTTTTAGAAAAGATTTTGATTAAAACAAAAGAAGGGATTGGATTTCAATGGCGGTTGTCATTCATGTATAGCACTTGAGCTTAAAACCATGACATGGAGGCAACCCTATGGCACACCCAAAGAATAAACGACGGAACCATTACCATTTAATGCTTATTCCTATTGGATAAAGTCCGATAGAAAAAATCAAACATGTTTCCACATATCCCAATTAAATGTCATAAAAACTTGGTGTTATGATATAAGTAAATAATGAAGTATAAAGAATGTGAGAAGGGGCAAGAGGGACAAGATACGAAGGATATTCAAATATGTTAATGCTTATTAATACGACAAGACCAGCCATGAAAGATATTATTGATAAATATGAGAGAATAGTGGGGTTGTCACAAACACAATATAAAATTAGAGTTGGAAATGCATAAGGACTGCACGACTTCTCAATAATTTTGCCATTATTACCACCTAAAAGTTGCACTTATATTTTAAGAGAACCAGGAATAATTTCTCTTGTTTTATGCTCCCATCTCCTTCTCCTTTCCACACTCAATAAGGAATGCCTCATCTAAATGCATGGAATAGTTGGACAGGTTGATGCGTGCTATAGTACGTTTGTTCGAGATAAAATTGGCTAAAATGCAAATAAGCTTCAACTTAATTTTAAAGAAAAAGAAAAGATCAATTGAGAATTGGGAGTGGGATAGAAGTTTACTATTTAACAATATTGAGTTAGGTGAAACTTCTCAATTTCATTATTTTTGAAAATTACGTTTTCAATATCAATAATTAAGGATTACCGTAAACTAAGTTTTATATGGAAGAGATTATTTATCACAAGTTAAAAGTTTTAAGGAGTTAGTTGTTAAAAAATGAAGTTAAATATGTATTTTAGAGTGGATTTTTTTTGTAATTTTTCTAATTATTTTCTACTGATTTTACAAGCTAGGTTTGTGGTTTTAATTTAGATCTAGATAGCTAAAACTTGCATTGCCTTCTATGTTAAAAGTCATGCAATAAGGGATCAACCCTTGTTTCAGGAGGAAAAGAAAAATGAAAAAACGAATGTTTCTTCTCGAATTGGGCAACTCAGCAAACCAAAAGCAGTGCATAGAATGAACCTCTTAACATCGTCTATTCTGATAAACTGTCGTTATCCAAAATCTATGGAGATTATTCTCGAAAAATATAGTGTGGCAGTTTTTGCTCGATTCATTAGAGGGAGGCAATAATAGGTTTCAGTGGACATAAATAGGATATATCATATAAAATAAATCATTATTAAACTTCCTTCCCTATCATGAATTGAAGGTCACTACAAATGAATCACTGATCCTTATAGCTAGACTAGATACTCTTTTTTATCAGAGAATATGAATTTGGTGTGGTCCCATTAAATTTCGAGTGCTCTCATGCATGATTGTGATAATGCTTCGTCTTTTAGGTATCTTCCTCCATCAATTCCCAGCTAGCCATAGTTCATAAAATCAAACTATTGCTATTATCAATTTAATTATCATTGTTTTTGTTTCTCTTCTCGGCAACGTTTGAATTAATGATGTTCTTTCTTTCTATTTAGAAGACAATTTCCAGAAGTGGGAAATTTAAAATAACTCCATCATAAGTGTGAGTTTCGACATTAGTATGCTCTCTTTCAAGTGAATATTCGGCCCAGACGAACCATCGATTTTAATATCACTTGTTGAATTATATGAGGAACCTAACAGTAAAGGAGATCTTTATTGAAAAATCATAATAATTAGTCTGACGTCATATCTTAATCCAAAACTTTAAGACAATGAGTTTATGAACCTTCTCATTTATATACTCTTCACTTAACTCATTCTTTACTAATGTAAGATTTCAATACTTACACTTGAATTAAGGATATATTAGGTATTTTTTTTTTAAAGTTTTTACTTTAATTACTTTGTGATAATTTGTTCCCACTAAAATTTTTTTTATTCTTTTTCAAAATCCTATGCATATTTATTAATTATTTTTATGATAATCTTCACCGTTAACTATTCAAAGCTCCTAATAAAATGAACTCACTAGGTCATTTTAGATTCAAATTATGCCTAATGTAATTAATCTACAACTTTGGTTTTTTTTTTTCACTTTCTTGGTACTAAGTTTTTTCCCATTCCTCTTTTTTTTTTTTTTGGGTGCAGAGTTTTTTCCTTTCCAACCAAATCACTTAAATTGGTTTTATTGTCTCCTGACCTGAGGCTCCATTAAAATACTAAATTGGTGCAGAATTTTTATCAATACATGTTAGTACTATTTTAACCTTTACTTTGGTCATTTATGTAGGTGTTGCCATTGGATATGGATGGCAATTGCAAGGTAAAAAAGCTGCAAATGACATGGTTCGTTGAATTCATTTGGCTGGTCTTTTTAGCTGCGTGATAGGAAAAGATTATTAAAATGGTAACTCTCTTACGATGCATACACGGGGTTAAGGGTGACAAGAATAAATTGGTTTGATTTTGAATTAGATGATAATAGATAAATTTAAAATAAATTATTAATTTATTTAAAATTTATTACAAAATATTTAATATTATTACATCTATTTATGACTCAATTTAATAGATGAATATTCAATTTATCTATTAATCTATATTTCCACCCTGTTGACATGTAGGGCATACTTTTCTTTGCTTCCTTCCGACTACTAAGCTGCTTTCTTTATAGGCTAAAGCCTCCTATCTACGGTAGCTGACGCAGCAAGACCCGAGGAATCGGATACGGATCTTTTTCAGTCTCTTTCGCTGGGGCAAAGCAAAGAGGGAGGACTTTCGGAAGAAGGCGTCGTCCGCTGATGATCTTGAGGTTGGGAGGCAGGTCAGGGGGAGAACTAATGCTTGTGGATAGCCCGCGAAGACTCCTGACTTAGGCTTTCCCCCCGGAAGAGCTGATGCTACTTACTAAGATACTTCTGTCAGTGAGAAATTAGATAGATGGATATTCAACATACTCATTTAACAAAAAATTATCTTTAAATATTTTCATTCTCTTTCTAAAAAATATGTTTCTCTCTAAAAATTTTCTTTCTCTCTTTAAAAATTCTTTCTTTCTCTAAATTTTTTTTTCTCTCTAAAAATTTTATTCTTTCTCTAAAAAATGTTTCTCTTTCTAAAAATTTGTATTTTCTCTCTAAAAATATTTTCTCTCTAAAAAATTTTTAGTTAGTAACATTTAAGCTCAGTTGTTTGAACAAAAAAAATGTAAAATACATTGGATAGTTGGATTGGTTTTTAAAATTCATTACAAAATGTTTAATATTATCTAATTCATCTATAACCAAATTTAATAGATGAATATTCAATTCATCTATTAATCCATTTTAATGGATTGAATGAATGGAGATCTCACTCACTCATTTTTTAAAAAAATCTATTTTTAAAAATTTTTATTCTCTTTCTAAAAAATATTTTTCTCTCTCTAAAAAGTTTCTTTCTCTCTCTAAAAATTTTTATTCTCTCTCTAAAAAAATTTCTTTATGACTGAAATACAAAAACAATGTCAAAACCCATTAATGCTGAAAAAATTAATTAGATCCAATTTAATCCCAAACTCATAAAACATGACCAAGCACAATCAATTAAGTACATGAAAAGTGTAAATGACTAAACATGAAGGTTTATTAATGTATAAAATATGTTATTATCACAAAACAATCTCTTTATTGATAAACAAAGTTTTCATTTTAAATAAAGAAATTAATGAACTCAAAATTAAGAACGAAACTCTAGGATTTATTGATGCTAACTCATCATGCATAGCTTGTTCCTCACATTACAATGCATTCATTCAATTACTTTGCTCGTCATGTAAATCATTTAAAAAAGATGTTGATGATTTGAGAAATACTCTTTCAAAATTTATCTTTGGAAGAGACAACTTGAATGTGTTACTAAGGAAGTAAAGATGTGTTTTTCAAAAAGTCGGTTTGGGGTATAATTCCAATAACTAACAAAAGTCCTACAAAATTTTTTTGTGATAATCAAGTACATCAAGTAGCCCCTTTATCAAATGTTTTCATTATGGAAGGAAAGGGCATAGTGTCTCAACATGCAATATAAGGAAGAATATTAACACTAATGTTGGAACTAAGAGGGTTTGGGTCCCTAAGGGCACCTTGTTCAATGCTAACACACAAGGACCCAAGAAAATCTAGATACCAAAGGTTAAAATATGAATGTGTGTTATAGATATGTTTGAAGACCAAGAGCTCAAGTTGGTATCTTAATAGTGGATGCTCCAAACACATGACAGGTGATGGATCCAAGTTCTCTTTCCTTGTACCAAAGAATCATGGTCATGTCACATATGAGGACAACAATAAAGGAAGAATCCTTGGTGTTGGAAAAGTTGGTCAAAATTCTTCCATTTTAATTGATAATGTCTTGTATATAGAAGAACAGACCCAAATTTACGTAGAATTTGGTAAGGCCCTTTGGATCTAACATAGAGCTTTTTGAAGGTGTGTTTAGGGTAACTCTATGGACGAATGTGTACCATAACATACACAACTTGCTAAACATTAGTCAATTGTGTGATAAAAGTAACAGAGTTATATTTGATTCTAATTGTTGCATAATTAAAGATCTAAAAAAATTCTCTCTAATTTTTTTTTTTAGTTGGTAACCTTTACATTTAGTTGTTTGAACCCAAAAAAACATGTAAAATACATTGGATAGTTAGATTGGCTTTTGATTGGATATCCATTAGAATGATTTTAAATTAGATATTCGTTGGATATCCATGTATGTTTTGGTTAGATTCCTAACTATCTATAACTAAATTTAATTCATTAGATTCAATCTAATAAAAAATACATTATTTTAATTGAATTGATTAAAGTGATTTTAATATAAATTGATTAGATGAATTAAAAATTAATGAATTTTATTATCAGCCCTACTAGGGGTGAACTACATAAGGTAATGTTCACTTTTCGACTTTTAAGAAGTTCAAGCAAGGTATAAATTATCATGTCTCATTGATGATCTTTTCTTCTTTTCTTCTTTTCTTTTTTCCTATAAAAAATGTCAATACATGGTGACATAACATATTTGTGTTTAGTTTCAAAAGTAGTTATAAGATAATAACGTGAAAAAGTTAAGGATTATTTTGAAATTTTTTAACCAAGGTATGAAGATAAAGAAATATTTGAGAGTTCTCATTTTTAGTAGTAGAGATTTTAGATGTCATTGCAGCAAGCAATTTTCCCATTTAATTGACACCAATCCTCAATTTCACAGGGTCCAGACACTGAAATAATAATATTAAAAAGGTCGGCATGATTCTTCTTCAAGGTAGCAATCTCCCTTTCTTATTACTTAATGATTATTTAAATAACATTTGTTAAATCTAATTTTCCATTTTGTTCGTTTAGTTATATTTTCTTTTTTCTCTCCACAGTCTTAGGGTAGTACTTGAGTGGAATGTATTGAATATTTTTAAAATTAGTAACAATAATACGATACATACAGTATGATTATATTAGACCATAGAGGCAATTGTGAAAATGGAGAAGCATTTGGAAGAAGAATAAGCCGTTGAATAAGAAGTTTTTTTACAAAATTAGAATTCCCACCAACAGTACTCATCAAATTTTGAAATAAGTTGTATATTCTTTATTCAAGAAAGTTGAAATTTGTTTATAATGGGGATCAATGCAAAGAATGGTGCTTGCTTGCTTTTTACTTGCACAATATGACCTCCTCTGCCTTGCTAGATGAATTATGTATATTGTTTATTGCTGTTCTAAAAAAATTTTGGTTCATGATTTATACCAGCTTTATTCAACAAAAACTAAATGGAAGATATTTCCATTTTACATACACGTTAGAGGAAAGGTTGCATTCTTAAAAAAGTTGCCTTGAATGTAGTGAGTATCATTCGGCATGTTGTCAATTACTTTTAATTTTTTTCATGTTTTCTTTTTTTTTTTTCCTGTAATATTTTGACATTAGATGTGAGTGTGCTATACCTTTGAATTGATAACAGGTGAAAAATCAACAGATTAGTTTTAATATAATTTTACCTGAATGTTATTTAATGAATTTTTTAGAATTTTTGTATTTAGGCCCAATTTGGTAGATTTTTTAAAAATAGGGGCGAGAAATAGTTTTTTTTTTTAATAAATTTCACCTATGAATCTTCATGTAAGGATATACTGAAGTGAATATAAATAATAATAGAGTTTTTACAACTAGGTCAGGTTAGTATAGCCTTAAAAAGTGGGATGAAAAATGAGGAATTTTTAGTTGTTCTTCTACGTGATTTTTTTTTTTTGTATGTCTTTGAATGTCTGTCACATAACTATAATATTAAAAATGTAATTAAAGTGAAGAATGTTACGTAGAATGAGTTGTTAAATATTTTATTGCCTGTTAGTTATTTTTAAATATTTATTATGAAATTTATATTTAATGAATACTTAAGTACAACTCACCTTGAGTAACATACTCATCAAGGTATCATAAAAATTTTCAATTAAAGTGGGAGACACCAATGTGGCTTAAATTCAATGATATAGAATAAAGAAATTTTACTTTAAGAGTACTTAGAAAATAAAAAAAATGAATAATTTTTTTCTATGATGGTCCTTTTAATTCTTTCATTCTTTATATAGAGTTTTTTTTAAAGAATTCTTTATATAGGGTATTTTATAGATATTGAAAATATCTTTGTGTACACATCAAAATTTATGTACATCAATAAAAAATATATTTAAACCTTTTATTTAATGATTTTGCTTTACATTTGAATTGTTTTAATACATGTGACTTTCATTTAGATTATAATTTTTATTTCTAATTTAATTTTTTTTAATTTCCCAGTTCATTGAAGGCATACATTATAAAATTGCTATTTTTTTTAATACTCATACATAAATTTATTGATAGTGATTTTATCCTACATATAATATATACATACTAAATATGATTAAGACCAACATACACAATTTTTTACTTACAAACAGTACATAATTAAATTAAAATTCTTATCATTATATATATATATATATATACACACACGGGTAGAATTACTAGTATATATAAATATAAAGTGTTTTAAACTGAGTTATAGATTCATAGACTTGAAGCAACTTGACCTGTAAGACTGACACTACTGAGTGCGTGAAGGAGTCTATATGTTAGGCATAACTTCCTTAGTAAGAAGGAATATCTGTTACATCCCACATAAATAGGGATTAATTATAAGGAATAATGATTTTTTACAATTTCAGATAACAACATTTATACATACTAAATGTTTTGATTTTTTACACTTTTAAATACTCATATATATTATTAGCAAGGAAGAAAAAAGTATGACCTAATTCACAATAGACATAATACTCTCTTTGAATACATATTAACTTGATTATCGAAATGTCTTTTATAAATACTCATTCTCTCACTCATTACTATTACGACTACGCCATGAAAAAATCTACCATTTCTTACATTTTTACGTAACCCTCTGAACACAATTTTAAACACAAAGATTAATCAAAGCAGGCATGAGCCAAAGCAGAGTTCAACAGTTGAAAAATAAAGTCTATATAATAGCTTATATTTCTATATGGCATAATTATTGCTCCCATTACGTGTGACAGATTCGATGAGATACAGGAATATTGTTAATTCAAAAGCATATTATAGCTCAAGATTTCCATCCACTCATAACCTTTTTTTTTTTTTAATGTTTGCTCTGATTCTAGCCACTCATAACCAGGACCTCAATAGTCTTCTTGAAAACGATTATTAGTTAGATGGAAGAATTCACGTAAACTCTGAACGGCACTTAGAATTCATGCATTAGATTAATATTCAGATTTTGATAACCCAGGGCCACAAAAGACCCAAAATCTCTCTCCAAAATATGATCTAAACATGCATACTACATGTACCTTTCATCTTTCCCTTCTATGGACATCTAATTGCACCTTCACAATTTTTTTTAAATTCTCATCATAGTTAACGTTATCACGGTTGGCTTGATTCTTTCTCAGTGAATAACATATACAATATATTCAAATCTGCTGAGTGCTAACATAGCATGGAACTCTCCCATAGTGGCTCTTCCTTATCTTCCTTCTCTATTTTTTCAAAACACACCAATTTTAATGAGTGCGTTTAATATGAACCCTATAGTCAAAGGTTTTATTATGGATCCTGTAATACAAGATGTCAGATTTGTATAAAATGAGATGGACGACTGAGATTGTTGGTTGGTTACTTATTATTTAGATAATACTAAAAGTTAAAAATTAATATTGATCTATGTAAATAATAAAATTGCTTAGATAACAAATTGCAAAGTACATATTTTATTCATGAAATCTCAAAAAATACACCGCTGCCTTTCTCCATCCAGCCACCACAACTGTCAAACCCAGATCGGAGCCCACCACGCTGCCTCGCCGTGTACGGCCAAGCATGCATCTCCCTTATCCAAAAACGCCGCACCATTGTGTCGCCGGAACCCATGCCAGATCAGCCACTACCCCGAAACATGGAATCCGATCCAAACACATAAGACCCACAAGGTAGATAACCCACAAGCTCAGAACCACTATGTCACAGATCCGCCACGCACACCATCGGAATTGGTCCTTGAACCACCTCGCGCTGCACGCCACCTCTGTCCTCCTCGAAACCGATCCCCGATCTGGGTTATTGAGACATCTATTTGAGTTTTGTTTTGATCTGAGACCTTCAAAATTAATCTTTAGAGTTTAGAGCCACCACCAAAACTCAGAAGGGGGAGGCTTCTGAGAAAATTTTTCGACACCCAACTCGCACCATGCTCGCACTTCGCAGCCAGCCTCGAATCACAGTCTGTAACCCACCACGCCCAGGTGTGCAAATCACCATCCTCTGTCGCCCAAATCCGCATCGCGCCTCCAAGCCAGCCGCGACCCAAAGTCCACAACCACCAGATCTGCCTCACAAGTGCTTTATCCATGCCAAATCAGTGACAAATGACAGATCAGATCATGCACGACGACTAGATCATGCATGGCGAGGACGGATCTAGGGTGCTAGTTACGAGTTCACCTTCGTTGCCTCCTGCCCCCCCACCCTTCGCCCCACTAAAGCTCACGGATCTGGTTCGATGGAGCTTGAGGATGATGATAAGGCGCAGGGGCTTGCGGATCCGTCAGAGGTGGTTGCATGTGGTTCGCACGTGGGTGGCACGGTGGGTTGGGCGACGGATTTGAACATAGGTCGCATGTGAGTGGTGCGGTGGTTGCAGGTGGTTTGTGCGTGGGTGGCGACGGATTTGGTGGTTGCGGATCGGTTTGGGGGTGAGGAGTCACGATTGCTAGTAGGGTTCAAACGCCAGCTGCTTTGAGTGGTGGTGGTGGTGTCGATGGGGTGGTGGGGTAGGGGTAGGGGTAGGGTGGGTGATGGATTTTTTTGTCAGAAGGACCAAAATGGAAAATAAAAAGACTTTAGGGACTTGCAGTAGGAATATAAAAAATTAAATGACTTTGAAAATAATAAAGTTTTTACCTATTATAATGGATAAATTCAAAGGTCTATATATGAACCTTTGATTGTAAGGTTCATATTAAAAGCACCCAATTTTAATGGGCTAGTTGGCAAGCCTTGAGTTCTGTAAGGTTACATTTAGTACACTTGATAGTATAAGATATGATAGTATAAGACAATATAATAAAGTGAGATAGTATAAATAAATTGATAAGCTCTTATACTATTAAACATTTGGTGCAAATAGTATAAACAACTTGATAGTATATGTAACTATCTATTATGACCATATTATCCTTTACCTTCCTCACCATCTCTACAACCACACAGTCGCATCACCACCAGTAGCGACCACCAACAACAGCGACTGCACCACCACCACCACCCATTTGATTCCCCTCCTTTCCCTTCTTTCCCTTCCTTCCACCTCCACATCTCCCCCAACACCCACTTGTTCTGGAACCTCTCCAAGGCCAAATTCCAGTCCGGATCCGAACCCCACTTCGAGTTCTACGTTGCTGTTATCGTGGAAAACGAGATGACCCTACTGGTCGGCAATTCCAGCAAGGGAGGGTACGTAAGCAGCACCATCGAATCTGCGTCACCACCAGCACAACGACCAACAGCATCGCGAGCACCCACCCACGCAGTGACCACCGCGAGCAGCACCACCAGATCTGCGTCACCCACCCATGCAGTGACCACCGAGGCACCACCTCGACCACTGCTCAGATTTGCATCACTCACCCACGCAAAGCCACGGGTCCACCCCCCATTCAGATTACAGAGCCGCCATCGACCACCGCGAGCAACACCACCATATCCGCCACTCACTAACCACAACAATGGTGAATCGATGGTGGCGAGGTGGTCTGTTAGGTGGGGAAGGAGGATGGGGTTCTTGGCAGAGAAGAAGAGGCTTGGATTGAGAGGGATGAAGTTGAGGGGTAAGGTAGGAAAATATATCCTATCAGGTCTAATCAGGAAGTGGGAGAGATGATAGAATAATCAAGTTAGAATAGGATAAAAATATTTAACCTGATTTGACTATACTATCAGGTTAAACCATCAAACACTTGATAAGATATGATAGTATTAGTTAATACTATCAGGTCTTTCTTATCTTGTCCACTAAACACAGCTTAAAAGTATAAGCTCAACAATCGTTTACACTTTTACCGTATTCTCATTATGGACATAAGCAATTCAAATACCTCTCATGTTTTAGTCTTCTGATTTATGTGGGTGTTATTCTTTGTGTTAATTTTATCAAGTAGTATTAAAGTGATTATTTATTTAATTGTAGAGAAAGAAAGTGCAATTTAGCTTAATTTATTTAACTTTTTGTATTACACCTTTTTATTTGTAATTAACTTAAAAATATAGAATCAATTTCACCTTCACCTGATGAGAAAGAGAAATTTCAGAGAAGACAACTTCTCATTTTATTATATAATATACATTATTGAAAAAAAAAAGTGATATTATAAAGTCGACGGTTTTAATGTGGGTGAGAATTAGCTAAGTGTAAAGTGCTTGCGTGATTTTATTTTTATGCAGTTTGAAATTTGAATATTCACTTGGCAATTGTGACTTTGCAAGTTGCAACAATATTTTAAGCAAATGATGAAGATTTGCTACGTTGTAATTTGAAAAAGTTACAATAATGGTGGACGGTGGACCCTCAAGATCATGCTCTGGTTGAGATTGGAATATGCAAATATTTGTTTCAGGTGAAAACAAAATGTGTTTAGAAGATTAATGAATTCAAAGCATGTATTTGAACTGCATGAGCATGTGTTTGATAGACGTTGGAACATATTTTATGTGGTGATTATTAACATAATGGTTGACCCTCATGATTGTTCCTTGACTGAGATTGGTGCAAATATTTACTGAAAACAAAATGTAATATGAATAAGGTTACGTGCAATTTATATTGCAATTTTTTTATTATTTTAAGTAATTTATTTAAACACACAACATATTCTCAAAAGAATTTAGATGAATTATATTGAGGTAATTTAGCACAACAACTTCATATCATCGTATGAATTAGAATGATATTATAATGGAGGACTGGTTCCATTCAGATGTTTCAAACAAAACATCTGCCTCGTATTCAAGTAGTTAATCATGTACAAGGTATGATACGAGAGATCTATATGTTAGGAGAATGATCCAAAAGCACAAGAGTAATAATGGTATGAATTAGAAGTTTAAAATATTAAAAAATTTAAGTGTGAGTGTGAGTATTGAAGTATGATATTAATAAAAAAAATTAAGCAAAGATTATATAAATAAAAAAATTCATAAAATTATTATTTTAAATTTTTGAATCAAAATATAGGACAAAGATCACTTATCTTTTTTTTTTATCTTTTTTCTCAAATTTTATTAAATATAAATAAATTAAAATTATACATATGTATAATTAAATTTAAAATATTTAATAAAATTTAAGTAAAAAATAAAAAAATAAACAAAAAATATAAGAGAAAAAAAAAAATAAAAAATAAAGATTGATGATCCTCGTCCCAAGATTCCAATCTCATACGGCTCATTATAAAATGATTAAAATATGCCACTTCAATGGTGTTGTACATAAATGACAGTGAATTTTTTGGTGCTTGAATGGGTGCTTTTAACTGGTGTCATGGTAGCCCATCATAGTCAACTAATCATTTTGTCTCTTTCTGCAGTTCCAACTGACCAAGAGTAATCATGGGGTGGCCAAGACTTTGCTTGGACCAAGAAGGTGAGCTCATCCTCATCTTCTGGATGCCGAAGCTCGTGATTTAAGTAAGGATACTCATTTAAAGGAGATGTTCTAAATTTAAGTAATCCATGGTGTTGATTAAATATCTATCCTGACCTTAATTGTATCAGAATTATAATCTCTTTTGGAATAGCAAGATTACCGTGATATGTATATTCTTTCTTTTTTAACTTCAATTGTTGTACCATGTACCAACCTACCATTACTAGGAGGTGTATCACCAACCAAATTTTTTTTCCAGGGTCTTGAATCTTTGGGAAAGGATTGCCTAAACTTGCTTCAGATCTTAAGTGAACTCTAAATTCAAACTTTTGGGGACATTATTCAAGTTACAACCGTAATGCCCCCACTGTATTATTGGGCATTGGAGTAGTGCCAGTAAACTAAGTGAAAGAAGTAATTAGCTTTGTAGCCAAATTTAACCGTTTGGAGTCATGGACCCTGCCAAATCCATATGAGGGGAGAAACTTACAGTTGCAGACTTGCAGGAAACCAGAAAGATGAGTGGTGTTTGTTGGAGAGAGTTTCAATGCAATGTATTTTGCCATCCGGGCTCTATCCGGGAGACAATAACCCGGGTTAAATAATATATATATATATGAGAGGGGATCCACTTACATTTAGTGTAAATAAAAGAGACTTACACTCAATCTTATACTATTCATTTTATTATGATCTTGTGGCTATCATTTATCTCTTATCTTAGCTACAAGATCATAATAAATAAAAGGTATAAGATTGAGTGTAAATCTTTTTTACTTACATTAGGTGTAAGTGAATCCCTTCCCTATATATATATATATATATGAGAAGCTGTTAATTTTTTTATACCACTTTTTTTAAAGTATGTTTTATTTAAAGATGAGAGATTAATTTTTTTTAAATTGTACAAGATTTTATAAGATGACAAAATTCTCTTAACTAAGTTTTAACACAATTACATATTCAAAATTCGAATTCAAAATCGTTAATTAAATTAGTACAGGTCTCTATTGGTTAATCTACACGTTCGGTGATAATATATCACTTTTTCCCTAGAAAAACACAATACATCCCGGATAGGGATGGTAATTTTACCCGCGGATACGGGTACTCGTAAGTAATATCCGTGACGGAGACGGGTAATATTCGTTTAATTTTCTCCACAGGTATAAATACCCGTTTAAGTTATCCCCGTTTAATAAACGGGAGCGAGAGTAATTTTCCCCGTGCCGTGAAGTACTGCGAAAAAAAAATAATTTTTTTATATAAAATTATTAAAAATCTTATTATATAAATTAAAATATTATTATATTATACTTTTTTTTTTTAAATTTATTTTATTTTATTTATTAATTTATTAATTTTATTTATAATTTATTTAATAATACCATGAGATATCATGCATCTGCGTTCTACCATGAGAGAATAATAAACGAATACCCGCACAAATATGAGAGCGGAGACGGGGACAGATATTATCCGCAGGGACGGGGGATGGGGGGCCATTACCCGCCCCCGCCCCGCCCGGTTGTCATCCCTAATCCCGGATGTATCTAAGTCAGGATGGATCAGATGTACATAATCATGTGGGTCCTACTTTAATGATTTCATTCACAAAATGGGATTCACTGTTATTTTTACACTTACCCGGGCTCTCTCACTCTCTCTCCATCCGGGTTGCCTAGCAAAATCTTTTTTTTAGGAGTATGTTAGGAGCTTCATTTTTCATTTAGACTGAAAAAATTGTTTCTTTCTATTTTAAACCCTTTTATTTAAGGGTATTTGTGTAAATGATATTAAATTAAAAGAAAAAAAAATCTAACCCCTTCCCCAATCCCTCTTTCTCATTTTCTCTCTTGTTCTAATGCCATTTGCATAAGGAACCATTAACAGAACCAAGTTGAGAATCATTCTCAACAACCCCACCCACAATTGGAGCTCTGCGATTGAAGTACGAATTCAACCATGCACTCTAGATGAAAACCATAGCCACACTTGGCAAATATCTTTATGATGTTGTTTGAAATGAATAAAAATAAAAAAAAAAAATTAATTTGATTTAAAAATTAAATTTTGTGTTTAGAATTTTTTTAAAAAATAAGATTTAAATTGATTTAAAAATTAAATTTTGTACTTAGAATTAATTAAAATGAAAATTGATTTAATTTTATTATTTTACATTTTAATTTTTATGAAAAGTTGTTAGAGGTAGTTATTAAGATAAAATAGTCTATTTATTTTAAATTAAATCAAATCCTATCAAAATTTAAAACAAAAAGAATGAAATTTATGATATTTTAGAAATCAAATTATTTCTTATTTTTAAATATTTCAAACATAAAATTTAATTTACAAATTAAATTATTTTTTATTTTTTTACATTCTAAACACACTTTATATATAGTAAATATTACTTTACTGTAATACCCATAAATTTAAATTATTTTAAGAAAAAGACTTGGTTGGTTTTTGTCCTAAAAAAATGGTGTATCTTACTAATATACTAGTAAAAAAAAAAAGAGGTGAGAGAATGTTTCCACTTATTCTTCTCATATATATATAGAAGAAGAACGCGTGCTGACATTTTGTTCTTTGATTTTGATATGAAATGAGTAATACATTTGAACTATTCCTTCAATATTTTATAACTTGTAAGGTATTTGATAAAAATCACAGAAGGATAAATTAGAAAAGATGACAAAAAATTCCTTGAAATAATATATCATTTAACCCAAATATTGAAGATTTTAAATAGCTGACTGCATCACTTAATGAGGCCCCAACATTTTGGCTGCAGCGACTGTCGCAACCACATCATACCGACCACAACGCAGTCACACACGCAATTTAAAACCTTAAAGCCCTCTGTAGGATGAGTTAGAAGATCTCGCTCTTTGTTTTTCTTATTTCATTATCACGCATATCAATGATATCATGCACGAATTCAGTTCAGGCCCGATAGGATGAGGTAGAAGATTCCGAACTTCGGGGCATCACAAAAAGTTGTGATTATCACAAAATTTTTGGTGTTTAATGTGTGGAAGAAAGGGATTTTAATTATATTATACTAATAATCTTATAATTTAGCTGCACTCAGCTTCGTTAAAAAAATATATAACTTGGGGTTTGAATTTAATAAATCTAATTGATTGCATTTACTTTTCTCCATCCCTAAGTATGTATTTGAATCTCCCTTGTGACTAAAATATTAATTATAAAATTGTGTCCAGCAAGTACCAATTAAACTACAATCGTCTTCTAGATCATTTCGTCCACAAATATTATGTTCATATGCATGCGGGTAACAATCAAGCGACGGCGAAGAATTTTAAGGGTAACAATCCCTTGTTACCAAGTCCAGCACGATGCAGCTTATCTTGCTTGTGCAAGAAATGCAACACCCTGTATCCTGTTTCATGGTTAAAAACCTATCAACACGGAAGGAAAATGCCGCAAAAGGGTTAATGCTACAATTTTTAATATACAGGAAACAATAAACAAGAATGTGTAGTTTTAAAATAGTTGAATTGTATTGCAACAAAACTCCACAAGAAAATTCAAATGATACATAGCCCCCACAATATAAATGCCTTAAAAATGATTAATAATTTTTTACAACAGGTAAATTATCCGCCTCAGTATAAAACTACATGACAACCAGGTAAAGTGGACATTATAGAGCATCAATGAAATTACAACAAAATTTCAATTGGTTGACCCAACTGTATATGTCAATAAGCTCGTCAGTTGCTCCATAGTAATCTAGTAAGTAAAGATTAGCAGGTTTCTGTTATCTCAGTTCTGTTGGAGAAACAAAATCAGCAAAGATATTTGCATTAGTTCCAGGATGAAAGCAGTAACTTGTATGCGATTCAGTTGTTGTTCACGCAGAAGACAATGCAAAACTACTTGATCATCTCAAAACAGACTCTTTCACATAGGATCGACCACCTGATCTGCAATGGCAGGGAACATCGTTAGAATCCAGAAACTTGAATTAACAAATGATCATAAAGGTATACATGGTGAAAGAAATTGTTCTGACTCACGCATATTCAAGGTGAATATTCATAAACCGGGCATTTTCTTGGCTTTGTGACAATGTCACTGATCCTTCAATAAGTTGATCTTGTTCCAGCTCTATCGGATCATATAAGTATATCAAGGTCTGCAACATACATTTATAATATAAAAAATGAAAATGCAACTTTGGGCATGGTAGTATAGACATTCAAAATGGATACCAGTAGTCCAGCAGTCAAATAACCATAATAAATGTCAACCTAGCACAAACAAAATATAGGGAATAATTGCCAACCTAGTTCAGGGTCCTTTCCACCTTCATTTCCTTTCTCTAGATAGTTAATTTTAAAATTATGCCAAACAGCTGAACCCCCTCCCCCCTCCAGGTTGAAGAAAAATCATGGTTGAAATTGATACTCACCCTCCCAATAAAGCGGATGGTCAGTTGATTATTTATTCTTAAAGTTATTTTCAGTATATTTTTTATAAAATATATTAAGTATATTTGTGCTGCGCTTCAATGTTACCTTGGGCCACCAAACGCCATGGTGCTATAAGCGTTTGTTACCATAGTGTGGCACAAGCTTATAGCTGACACTCAACTGCAGAACTCATTACCCATTATTTACAAAAAGCAACCAGTTTCAGATATCTTGTGCATTTGTTTTCAAATATGCTTAAGATAAGCACTGACCCAAGACTTGAATTTACACATCTCTGAACAATGAAACTAGGAGTCTAGGACTGCATATTGGAATCGAAAATTGAAAAAATATACTACACCTGTTGCCAATGTGTTGGAGGGTCTTCGGGAGCAGTGGATAGGAGGAGTGCTTCATTAGGGTTTGTCCGCCTTTTTCTCTGACTACCATGCTCTGGATTGTTGTCAACAAATGAAGTTGATAACTGATAACTGATTGGCATTGGTGCTAGTACAGGCCCAATAAATTCAACATCAAACCAAAATGCAAAACCATGTAGTGGTGCTGGAAAACACAAAATATATTTCAATAAATACCAAGATATTGCAAGAATCATTAAATGCAGAAGAATTATTTAGTAAATTGGATGAGAGAATAAAAAAAAATTATGTGAAGGGTTCAGAGCTGAGCAGTAAACAAGGGAATCTGGGTTGGACCCACAGAATTTGACACAAGCAAGCAAGAAGGGGAAGAGGGAAAATTAGAATCATTGATTTGAACAAGAGGGAGGGTGGACGTTAGCTGTAAACTAAAATATTAGTAGCAAGAAAAAGATTCAGAAATCAATACATCAGTGAAACGGAAGGACAGACATAAGAAAATTACCTCGCATCATTGATTTGAACTTGAACCTTGTTGTTACAGATTCTAGCTCAGGAATGGTAACAGAATAACAGTTGACATGTTTTACCTGTAATGGTAAAAGATCAACTTCTTCAAACATGACACTGGATTATTAGCATGGAGGAAAAACTGAAACACCACACCTACAGAGACACAAACGTGCACACATATATACAAACAAAACATAAAATTATGACCTAGAGTTCTACAAATAAGACATTCTATTCCAATAGCGAATATTGCGATCCAGAGAGATATTTAGAGAGATTGGACAGTCTTGTTGCATTCTTAGTTTTCCTTGTTTTCCTTTGTATATAGACTATCTTATTTTGGAGGATTCCTTATTCTCCCTTCTTGTTGCACTTCACTCCTTTTCTCTCTAATAAAATTTCTTTTTCTATATTCAACCAAAAAATAATAATTTCTCTTTCTATAAAAAAACTGTGGTCCAAGTCCAACTAGGACTTTAAATATATACAATTGTATTAAAATATATAGAAAAAATACATAAAAAATATATATTAATAACTATATAAAGGTGAAAAAACAAAAATATTATTTTTGATAAGAATTTAAGTTTCTCATTGATAAGATAAGATGGTTAAATATAAAATTTAGTATGGTTGTAATTACAAAATTAGTTGACTTAATAGTTGGCCAAGACCTTGACCAGCGTGATTCCCTATGCAAGCAATACTGCATTTGAAATCCAGAGTTGTCCTTATAAACATATAGCACCATGCAATTCAATGTGTTTAACAGTGAACACAAAGTAGACTCACTATCAAGTCATAAAGTAGCACCAACCCGACTGAGCTAGTGCAATTTCAATGGTTTGAAGGTAAACATCCTGGTTCACTAGGTAGGGTTGGGTTACATGGATCAAATGACACCATTAGGCTCTATCAAAAACCAAATTTTCAATCAATTTATATAGAGCAAGGTCATTTTAATGGTTGATGACCTAACATTAGCACAATTCTATTGTTCATCCATGTAATAAGTATTGGAGTTGGACAAAGTTTTACATTGGTTATTGACTACCTAATACAACCCTTCTCTTTTACTGTGACTTGGGACTAGCTATGTAAAGATTGGCATCAAAGCACAACCAACACGTAGTTTACCTGGTTCAGAGGCCGTTTTCAATATATATATATATATATATATATATATATATATATATTGATACACAAAGTTCTAAGTATACCAGACTTTCGGGTAATGACTGGGACCTAGGTCGAAGGGCAAAAGAGAAACCAGAAGCCTACAAGGAAGGCAACAAAGATGGCAAGACAACCTAGGCTAGTCAAAAGATAGCTAAGATAGTATATGAAGTCAATAAGCTCAAGTGTTTGGGTAGAAAGTGGAACATGCTTGGCCCAGGCTACCAGGCCGGTTTAAGTAAGGCTCTGGAGGACTGACCCTCCGGCTTCTTCCTTTCAGGCCATTAAGAATTATAGATGTTAGGGTTACATTATGCCTGGTTATCAAGGCTCCAAGCTATCGACAACCGTTGGTGGGTCGTTTTGAGCACGTGTATGTCGAGCTATTACCCATTCGGGTATGGCTAGGTCGGATCTTGTTGACGGAACTTCGGTCGGGTTGACCCGGATCTTCCTGGGCTTAGCGATTCAAAATGGGTCTACCTAATACAAATGTTCGCCTTGTATGGTCGGTCTGTCAAGGTCTACTTTAGCTATGACAGGCCTATTATGTCTTTAGGCCCAGATGGTCCATAGTCCCCCAGCTAAGTCATCTGTAAAGATGGGTCGAGCTTAAGACAGAATAGGTGTTCGCCTTGTATGATCCATATGGTCCACAGCCCCATAGCTTGGCTATCCGTGAGGATTAGCCGAGCTTGATGGGTAGGTCGAGCATTTTGTAGGTCCATAAGGTCCACAGTCCCCTAGCTTGGTTATCCATGACGATTAGCCGAGCTTGTTGGGTAGGCCGAACGTTTTATAGGTCAATCCTTCTTGGTTGGACACTTCGTACTTTGTGCATCCATTCTTGTATGGTTATCATGGCACCAAGCTGTTGACGATCGTTGGTGGGTCGTTTTGAGCACGTGTATGTTGAGCTGGTACCCATTGGGGTATGGGTAGGTTAGATCTTGCTGACAGAACTTCAGTCGAGTTGACACGGATCTTCCAGGGCTTAGCGATTCAAAATGGGCCTACCTAGTACAAATGTTCGCCTTGTATAGTTAGTCTATCAAGGTCTACTTTAGCTAAGACATGCCTATTATGTCTTAGGCCCAGACGGTCCACAGTCCCCCAGCTAAGTCATCTGTAAAGATGGGTCGAGCTTAAGGTAGAACAAGTGTTCACCTTGTATGATCCATACGGTCCACAGCCCCCCAGCTTGGCTTTCCGTGAGGATTAGCCGAGCTTGATGGGTAGGTCAAGCATTCTGTAGGTCCATAAGGTCCACAGCCCCCTCCCCCCCCAGCTTGATTATCCACGAGGATTAGCCGAGCTTGTAGGGTAGGCTGAACGTTTTATAGGCCAATCCTTCTTAGTGATGCTTCGTACTTTGTGCATCCATTCTTGTATAGAAGATTGCGCGGGTTGTGACACGTGTAGCACGTTAGCTGGGGCAGACGTCACATCACTCACTTTATCATTAATGCACTGCCTTCATCACTCACGTCAAACTACATCTCAACCATTGATTATTGGCCTTTGAAATCCTGCCATTAGATGCATCTGACGGCTGAAAATGGGCCGTTTCATTTCCTTTTAATTATAATTGTCGATCCTTGGCGATTTTTAATTTAAGTACCTCTTTTTCCCCACTTCCTTTAATTCCTCCACACTTTCTACTCACCTTTTTCTCTCTTCTGCTACTGCTTCTGCATTGCTACTTCAAATTTCCATCCGCGTTGTTGTTGCACCTTGGAGGCACTGCTTCTTTCTTCCATTGTTGGCGTACTCCAGGTAATTTCTTTTTGTTCTTGTTCCTGTTTTTTGGCTGGGTTGCTTGAATGTGGTAGTTCTGGGAATGGTGGCTCCGCAGTGGTTTCAAATGATTTCATTGAAGATGCCAGAATTCCATTGATGTGATTCTTGTATGGAAGAATAGGTTTCTAGGATTTAGAGATTTGTGATGAAAGAGTTTTAGTATTGAAATACATAATGGGGGAGTTCGAGGAAAGGGTTTTGATATTTTTGAGTATGGTGTAGGGTCCAGAATTTTCGACAGATCAATGGCCGAGAAATGTTTAGCCGGTTAGGTTCATAACTGAGGTTTTGTAGGAGCTTCTGGGGGTGAAGTCGAGGACTGCTACGACTGGGTTCATGCCAACGTGAGGAGATATTCGTCTGTTTTTTACACGACCGAGAGTATTGTTATGCTGCAGAGGTGCAAATCATTAGCTAGACATAGAGTCATGGAGATGATACTTGATTTCTTTGTTTTTCGTGCAAAGTAGAAGAGAGGGTATATATGTCACCTAGTACCGAGGATCAACTCGGGTGGGTATATACTTTTTTCCTTCGACTTAAGTTGAGGTTACCCTTTATTGACTTTTAGTGTTCGATTCTCTCCCGAATGAACATTGCTCCGACCCAACTACACCATAACAGTTGGGCTTTTGTGAGAGCTTTTGAAGTTCTATTAAACTATCTTGGTAGAGACCCAACCATAGGAGTCGTCTTTTCGTTTTTTCAATGTAAAGGAGTTGGTAAAGGTGGTTGGGTTTCGATCAATGGTCATCTGTGGAAGAAGCTTTTTTTAGCTTTTGATTCTTCATACAAGAATTTCAAGAACAAGTATTTCCAAGTTAGTTCTCGGTAGGGAGATGTAGCCTTTTATGCCGACCGATTCAGAGTTGAGAGGTTTCCATTCTACTGGCATAACGAACCTGCTTCAGTTTTGAGTGTCGAATACCGAAGTCTTTCATCAACCGACCGAGATCTTATTGACTTTTTGGAAAATTTTCCTCTATTAGATTGTAGCGCACTTGTCAAGTTCGGGGATGATCCCGACGAGGTGGCAAGACTTATGCGTAAGTTATTCCATCTCATTCTTGTTTATTTTTCAGATAAGCTAACATTTAACCCATTTTATTGTCTTTCAGGATCAATGGCTCCTTGGCTTTTTGCTCGGGAATTGTAGAAGTATTTGAAGAACAAGGGATCTGCTAAGCCGACCGAGAATCCAGGAAATGAGGTGGTCGAAGTGGACACTGTGAAGGAGGGGCCCACTTCGGTTCATATTGCAGAATCTTCCAAGACTCAATCAGAGCCTTTAGTCAGAAAACAAGCTAGGGGAGAAATTGGTAAGTAGTCAGAGGAGCAGATTGAGGTCGTCGAGGCAACAAGTTCTCCATCCTCAAAGCGCCGTGAAATAGGTCAGCGTGTTTTTTCTCCCCGTTCAGAACTTCGAAACGCATTTGAGGCTCTGAACGCTTTTGATGACACTGTAGATGGTTCTTCATTGTGGAGTTCCCCATTTCCCTATGAAGAATTTATGGATACCTAGATTTTAGTTCCTTCTGATAAAGAAAGAAAAGAGAAAGTTGGGGTGGGGGGATCAAATTGTGCCGATGGATGGAGGTTCAATTTCATCAAGCTACCAGTATTACAAGGTCAATCAAGTTTGAGCTTGAGGATATGAAAGAAAAATTAATGTTTGCTGGTTGGTCATATCATGCCGAGTTTGAAAAAATCGAGAAGAGTTATGTTAGAGATGACCGAGTTGAAAAAGCAAGTTGAAACGTTGAGAGAGCGGGCTGCAAAAGTGACCGAGCTGGAAGAGACCGGTAGGATGTTAAGGGAGGAAAAGAAAAAGGTCAAAGACTTTCTTTTGGACTTAGAGGAAAAGTCCAAAAAGGAGAAGATCTTGTATGATCAAGTATTGAATTCTTCTCTCGAAAGAGAGGCCGAATTAAAGAAGGAAGTTCAGAATTTAAGAGCTAAGCTGGACAGGTTGAAGTCTGAAGTGGCCGAGCAAAGGATTGCAGGATATGAAGTAGGCCTTCAACATGCCAAGTTGCTGAATCCAGAAGGGATATTCGACGATCGTCTTGGAGAACTTGGCGCTTTTAAAAAAATTGTGGATGGTCAGATTGTAGATCCACCCGAGGAAGAGGAGGAAGCTGCTGAAGATGAAGAAGAAACAGCTTAAATATATCATCCTCCTTTATACTGAACTTGTATTAGCAAGTAGATTATTTTTTGTAATGACAAAGTGTATTTCGGCTTTTGGACTCGTTTTGAACTTCAGATTATTTTTTGTAATGGCAAAGTGTACTTCCACATCTTTTTTGACAAATATATATGTAATTCGGATTTTTCATATTCTGTATTGCCCTGTCTCGTCCTTTTTTTTTTCCCGATCATAGGATTGACCGTGGTTTCTGATTTTTCTGAGCTGGTTCGATCAAGCTTGGTCGTTCAAACAATGACATCGTGGATTGACCATGACCTTGGATTTTTCCGAGCTGAGCCTTTCTTGAATGGACATCATGGATTGACCATGACTTCGGATTTTTACGAGCCAAGCCTTTCTTGAATGGGCATCATGGATTGACCATGACCTCGGATTTTTCCGAGTTGGGCCTTTCTTGACTGGGCATCATGGATTAGCCATGACCTTGGATTTTTCCGAGTTGGGCCTTTCCTAAATGGGCATCATGATGAAGCAACTAGTTTGGTAACTACCAGAAGAGTAGGTAACTACCACAACTCACTAAACTAATTTTGTCCAAATTAGTGTTTAAGCCAACATGGAACACCAATGACACCAACTCAACATGAGGCATATAAGTTGGTGCAGAAAATAACATACTTTCATCTCACTTCAAATGGGATACTTCATTAAGTTAACCAACCTTCTGATCCCATTTCAGCACTGAATTTGAAACCACAACTCACTAGCAGGGGAAAAAATATATGTTTAACCTAGAAAGCATGTATACTTCAGCATCTGAAAGTTGCATAGTACAAAATTAAACAGCGGCAAACACTAGTGGACTCACCATATGCGGCCATGTCAAAATATTTTCACCAGTGATTGTCTCCACAGAAGGTTCTTCAAATGCACACTGTTTTGCTAATGGTAGCATGGCGGACACTGCAACAAAAATCAGTATTAACACATGCCTAGTTTGCCCGTGAAATCAATACAGTCCAACTGTATGATTTCATGGAGAAAAAAAAAATCTATGGGGATTGAAAATATGTTTCACGATCATGTCATTTTAAATAGGAAACTTTAATATAAAAAAGAATGCTGCAGAGAAACTGTTAAGCTATAATAACTGAAATGTTGCAGGACAAATAAGACAGTACAGTACTATTTTATAAAAGCAGATTATATTATAACTATCATCATTATGAAGAGTCCATTCACAAAGACAGTAAATAAGCAAATCATAGAATGGATTTTAAGTCTGTATGAAGTACAATATAGATATGCTACATCACTAGTTACCAAGTAGTGTACTCACTATCAATTCCATAAACATCGCGCCAGAAATCAATGCTTTCTTTGTATCTGTTAGTATGTGTGACAGGAGCCATGTACAGCTACAAAGGAGCACACTAAGAGATCAGTATTATCTTGTACAAGATAAATTGAATCCAGTAACTGCTAAGTCCCCAACCACATTCAAGCAATTTTAGGCTATATGTATAAGGATTCATAATACTATTAATAAAATTCACTCGAATTAGAAGTAAATAAAAAGTAAATTCGGTAAGCCATTAGTTTGACAAAACTTTTGAAAAAAAGTAAATATACCGTTGCATTTGAAGGAAGAATTAGACCTCCAGGTTTGAGCCAGCGATCTCTGGCAGTGATAACACTTCCAAGCATGCTCTACAAGAAAAGGCAAGTCCTCAAACCATTATAAATTATAAAACGCTAGGAAACTAAAGCCCATGTCACCTCACCCAATATAAAAAAGGCCATGTCATTGTTCTCACTTTAAATTATTTTTATGACAATAATGACATGGAGTTGTCTTTCTGTTGCTTGACCAATGAATTCCTTCAAGTGGTTTCTTTGTCCAATGTTCAATGGGATTAGAGGGTTTCCATTGTATTGATGATTGATTTCTACTTTGCTTAGTACAATAAGAAATGTCTTTATGAGAAGTCCTTTTTCACTTAAATGTTTGCAAACACAGAACTAAATTGGAAGTCTTTCTAAATAATTTCTATTTTTCTAATGATGATTTTTTTTTTTTTTTGGTTTCAATTCATTTAAGTAATTAAACTATCGGTTTTGCCCCTCCAAAGTTAATTATCTGGCTTTCCACCACTGATTTCACAATAATGTGTTTCAACATTCAACTATAACATATATATATATATATATATATATATATATATACACACTCAATCAACCACAAGAATCCTAATAAGCACCTCATATAGAAGCATATAGCCCATCCATTCTGAAACTATAACATCAACCTTTTCTTTGATTTCAACTTCCTGCAGACACCATAACCTAAGTAAATATATGAAGAACGAAACAGCTGGTTACTATTAGCAAATATACAAAAGTTGATAGAATGCAATATATATAAATTGAACAAAAAACATAAATATTGTGGAGAAATTTGATTAGAGAGGAAAGAGGAGAAAAAACATTAACAGAGCTGGATGTATCCTACTAAACAATGAATCAGGGAAATTTAATCAGGATTATCTACAGTTTTAGGAGTTGAACAAACCTTCCTATTTATTCCAAGAATTGGTTTTCCTGAAAGAAAATTAGTCAAGACACATTGACATCGATTTGAGTTACCTACAGTTATCTTTCTGTATTCTAGTTTCTTCCTTTTCACATCTGGTCACCTTATCCTTTCCTCTTTAAACTGCCAATCCAAAATAAAAAAGAAGTGCCCACAGGAACACTTCCTATGCTCACACACCTTGTATATGCAAGGATATTAACACTTCAAAAAGTACTTTTTTTTGTTACAATAAATTTAGGATTAGGGATGACTGTCCTATCTCAGGGTCATAATAGGCTCCTAGACTCAACAAGCGCTTACGGGGATACTTACAAATAGCCTATCAACAATGGATCCTAGTAGGATTTGAACACCAGCCAACTTAGTTGACGCAGTCCACTCTTACCAATTGTGTCAACTATTGTTGGCAAAAAGTCTTGTTATTTGTTTTAATCAACATTCACTCTGTGGCCATTATTCGCTTCTAGATCTAGATTCATATGGAGATGTTGGATGGGAATTCATTACCTTGTAATTTCAATATCAAAAAATCGCAATGTAATTTGCAAAAAAAAAAATGGAATCTATTTTGGATCACATATCCAAAAGGTTTGGTTGTTGTATTTGCCAAACACCAAGTCAATATTTTAAACCATCATAATGTAAAATTGAAAATTATAGCAACTCTTTCAGAAATTAAAGAAAACATATTGTTCGGAGTAGCCTACCTCAACTCGTCCATGCAATACGATGACGATGTTCGAAAGATTATTTGCTTTAACGACACTTCTTGCCTGCTTGCAAAAGGGTAAAAGTTAATTGAAACCAAGAACTCAAGCTCAAAAGTGCTATTATAAAGTGCACAGGTTGATTTGTTGCATGACAAAGATATACTTTAGCTCATGGTGCCAAAGATGTATGTTAGAGATATAAAACCAATCTTGAACCTCCACCTAATAGCTTAAGCTAAAAGGAGAGTTGGTCTTTGTCAAAGCCTCTATGACCAAGTAATTAGGAGTTCGATCCTTGGCTCCTTGCCACCCCCATTCTTTTAAATATAGTAGTTGAATTTCAGCACAACGTAGAATGGGCCTCTGCATTGTCCACACTTCAAGCCTAAAAGGCTCATGCGTGAGGAGGCATGTAAGATATATAAAATCAATCTTGTACCTTTACCTAATAGCTTAAGCTTTTAGAAGAGTTGATTCTTGACAATGTACTTACTACTTACAAAATTCCCATTAAAAAAAAAATGAGGATCCCATTTCTGTAACAGTAAATCAATGGATGACACAGCCACAATTGCCAATGAGAATTACCTGCAGGGCAATGTTACTGGCCTCAACTGCATACACCTGGAAAGACAAATATTCCGCAAAGTCATGCATGCCAAATGTCAAAAAATAAATTAATAGAAAGATTTAACCCCAAAGATTAGGGGTCAGCTGCCACAATTTTTAAAAAGAAGTAACTCAAGTCAAGATTGTCCACATTGTTGAAAAACAAAACAAAAATAATAGAGAAAAATAGAAATAAAGAAAAGAAGTACAGGGAAAAAAAATTCAGACTATCATTGATAAAGGAAGAATGGGCATCTCCAAATTATATAATTGATAAAGGGGTGCTCAAGCCTCAAAATCAATAAAATGTATGCAACAAACCTGACATAAACAACTGCAAATTTAAACAATAAAACTCAGAAAGAATATCCGAGATCTAGCTGTGATGAAGAAGCATCTATGAACAATAATTTTCTTTTATATAAGAGGGCTTTAAGAAAAATTATATATAACAATCACATGTGCTGATGAAGCCCACAGGAGCAGCCCTTTACCTTTAGGAGTCAGTCTCCATGTTATGTATTATACTTTGCTTAGGACAGCCAAAAATAATTCAAGTCATGAAATAAATGGTGTGTTCTAGCATGTGATCAATATGACTGGCTAAGACCCAACTGAAAATTATGAAGCGTGTGATATTCAAATGACCAGAGACATTCTACAAACGGTCCTAAAGGGGTCTTTATAATCACACTTGTTGTCTTACAATAAAATTAGAGATCTAGAATTGTACATGAATTCTAAGGCAAGAGTTTTTCTGTCCTTGCTTTTACGTCATTTATAAAAGAAGAGTTTATTAAAAACAAAATATAGCAGCAAGCTTAAATATCAAGACAAGATGTAAAGCAAATCTCAAAACAACATTGGCAACTAGATAATAATCACACTTATCCTTGGGAAAACAGAACTAAAACAGCTTTGCTTTTTTATTTTTAATAGAAAAAGAAATTTTATTAGAGAGAAGAGAAAGAAAGTAATTACAAGGGAGGCATTAGCAAGGAAGAGGTATCCTCAAGAAAAGACAAACAATAATAAAAGGGAGAAAGTCAAAGAATAAGAGAAAAACTAAGAATGCAGCAGGGCTGCTCAATCTCTCTGCAAGTCAGAGATGGAAACAACCATAAGCAACCATGGGCTGAACACCAAACAGAGGCTAAAAACGCAATCTTGTCCCAAAGTAGATTTAGCGGCAAGGAAACACCTTTTAAATATGCATGTTTTATACTCCAACCAAGTGCATAAACACTGCCACAAAATTTTGGCTTCCTTCTTTTTACCAAAACACTTGTCATGATTTTAAATTGCAGTCTGCAACCGCAATATTGCAATATTGCGGTTTTGCCTGTCTCAGTAGCCGCATTGCCCATTTTTCTTCAATTTCTGTAAATGCAACGCAGCAGCAACTGCAATTTAAAACCATTGTTCTAAAGTAGGAGGACACACACCTGCTGCCCCTCAAAAACCCAAATAGATCGTCGCCGGGAAAACTAACTTCCATGCAATGCAGTAATAAATGAATCACTGTTTCAGAACTTGATTTGCACAGAACACACATGTCAGGAGAGAAAGCAAATGAATCTGAAGCAAGTTATTTTATGCTTTTACTTTCATAAAATAATAATTAATAAAAAATATATATATAACAGCCATCTTACATATCAATCAACTAAATGAATATTACCAATGTGTAGCTGAAAGAGCTTACCCGCTTGGCACCAGCCTGAGCACAAAAAATAGAAAGGATGCCCGTACCGCATCCAACATCAAGAACAACCTGAAGGCAGAAGACGCTTTAGGGAGAAAAAATAGTTTATAAACAAAATTATGAAATATGAGTTAGCTAAATTACTTTGCCGGCAATAAAAGGCTGATGATGCATGATTGCAGCCCTATAAGCATCAGTGCGCACACGATCCTGTACCAAACAAGGAAGGTTGGGGGGGAGGGGGGGAGAAAGGAAAAAGAAACAAAAGAGAAGATGATATCAGCATTCTAGTCCAATAAAGAATCTTGAAAACACAGCATGAATTCCCAGCATTTTGAAATACTCAAAATTCAATTTTGATTATCAGCAGAAAGAGAAAGAAGGGAATGTTGTTGTAATGTTGTTGTTGTATACTAAAGAGAGAGAGAATGCAAGAAAACACCCAAACCCAGACAGTAAAAAAATCAGTGCTTCAGGTGATATTAAGAATAGAAATGATGAAGAAACCAAAAAAAAAAAAAAAAGAATGTGTGGCGTGTAAAGAGAGAATGGAAGGCAACATTGAAATGACGAGAGCAGAAAGAAAGAGAGAATAGTGAAGTGAGGAGACCTTGATCATCTCTTCGTGGACACCAAGGTGAGCGTAGCAATTGAAGTAGGCCTTGTCGAAGTCCGTCAAATGAGAGACCCGAGTTTGGTGTTCATGGTGTTGTGGTTGTTGGCAGTGGAGAGGCACAGGGACAGCCTCATCAAGCCTAAGGCCAGCAGCAGCGGCACAGAGAGAGGGGCTCCGTCGCGAACCGCGTGACCTGCGGCGACGAGGTGGCTCCATTCCGAGTGAAGAAGAAAAGCGGCCGCTCCCACTATTCTGACCATGTTCCTGCTCCTGCTGCTGCATTTGATGGTTGTAACTGTAAGTGGTGTTGGTTGTGGTGGTAGCCGTTACTGCCTTTGCTCTAAAGAAGAAGGAAGGAAGGAAAGAGGTGAATGAGGCAGAGAGAGACCGGCGTTTTGTTAAGTACCCTGCGACACTAAACGGACGACTCTCCCCTTTTCTTTCTTATTTATTTCTAATTTCCCACTTCTATTTTGGACATTCACGCCCTTTAATTTTTAATTTATTATTATTATTAAAAAAAAAACCTATTTATACACCATTTTCATGAATCATTAGTGATTTATGTTTAAATAATTGATAATCATATATTATATAATAATTAAAGATATTAATTGATATGTAAATAATTAATTATTAAATCATTACATAATACATGCTGATTATTAATTATTTATATGTTAATTAATGTTTTTGATTATTACATAATACATGTTGATTATAAAAAAATTGTGTAAAAAACACATCTGTATTATTAATAGTAATATAGCAGCACCTACTAGTTTGTATGAAAAAACCATATATTCCTATATCTTTTTTCATTCTTTAACTACCTTTTTTTTTTTAAGCTTAAAACTAAACCTTTATTTGCTTAAGCCATCATCCATCGACAAAGAGTACATAAAAGATTAAGGATTCTCAAGCCAAATACTATACTCACAGTTCTTAACATTGGTTGGCAATGGTATCTGCAACCACATTCTTGGACTAACTCTTGAAAATTTTATGATTTGCCTTTTTAATTCAAGTCTGGATGTTATTTTGTGAAATTAAATTAATATATAAATAGATAGTGTTTCTTATTGATATAATTGTGTTTTGAAGAAAAATAAAACCAAAAAATATAAAAATAAATGAGTGAAGCTAAAAGTCAGAAAAACGGTCTTATTTGTTTTGGACTCTCCTCAATACAAATCAAGTTTAAATGGAAATAAAAAAAAGATTTAAAAAATATTTCTGTTTTATTGAGTCTCGTGCTAACAGACATATTTAAGAATTCGAGAAAAACAGACTAAAAATAAGGCAATTAATTTTCGGTTGAATAGACCCCACATTCATAATGACACTCATCTTAGTTTCTTTCTTCTTGAACTTTTTCATCTTACTTACATGGAGTCGCAGTCCACTTTCACTACGACTAAGTCTTGTTGGGTATACATGTTTTAATTTGTGATATAGAATGAATAAATCTTTATTATTAATATTAATAAACAAGTGTGACCCATCATGATATAAGAGTGTTCGTAAATTATATTGGATCAATTTTGGAGGGAAAATCTAATTAGTTTAACCCAATCAATTTTCTCATGTTATCATCTAGTCAATTTTGCTCAAAATGTATAATTGATCTAATTGAATAATTTTTCTTTAACAAGTAAAAGTGTATCTTAAGCACACTCACATGATATGAGACTCACTTGGCCTTATGTGAATTTGCTTAAGATACACTTTGTGTTTATGCAAAAATATCTATTAATCAAATCTAATATAATTCAGTTTGAATTAGATTAGTTTTTCAGCTTTTTGATAGACTATTTAAAAATACACAATTCATCAAAATTCGTTGAAATACACAAATTTAAATTCATCAAAATAAAAATAAAAAAGCACAAGTACAAAATAAATCATCAAAATACAAATTGAACAAACTAATTGTCATTCTTACAATATATGCTTAAATTTAATGTTCAAATTTTGAAACTAGAGAGTGAATTAGGTTTAGCCTTAGATACAATAATTAAATTCTTATATAAATGTGAGTAACATAGTAATTTTGCCCATTTTAAAATGTAAATTTTTAATTTTATTTAGATTGGAATGATTTTTAAAATTAGAATAAAAAATCAATCCAATCAAATTAATTTTTTAGATTTTTCATTTTTTAGGTTTTCAATTTATTCATATTCATTTTTTTTTCAGCTTCAATCAGATTGATTTGGTGTTGAAGACACACCATGAATTCCCAGCATTTTGAAATACTCAAAATTCAATTTTGATTATCAGCAGAAAGAGAAAGAAGGGAACGTCGTTTTTGTCTACTAAAGCGAGAATGCAAGAAAGCACCCAAACCCAGATAGTAAAAAAACCAGTGATTCATGTGATATCAAGAACAGAAATGATGAAGAAACCAAAAAAAAAGAAAAAGAAAAGAGTGGTGTGTAAAGAGAGAATGGAAGGCAACACTGAAATGAAGAGAGCAGAAAGAAAGAGAGAGTAGTGAAGTGAGGAGACCTTGATCATCTCTTCGTGGACACCAAGGTGAGCGTAGCAATCGAAGTAGGCCTTGTCGAAGTCTGTAAAATGAGTGACCCGCGTTTGGTGTTCATGGTATTGTGGTTGTTGGTGGTGGAGAGGCACAGGGACAGCAGCCTCATCAAGCCTAAGCCCAGCAGCACCGCCACGGAGAGAGGAGCTTCGTCGCAAACCGCGCGACCTGCGGCGACGAGATGGCTCCATTCCGAGTGAAGAAGAAAAGCGCCCGCTCACACTCCTCTGACCATGCTGCTGCTCCTGCTTCTGCTGTTGCATTTGGTGGTTGTAACTGTAAGTGGTGTTGGTTGTGGTGGTAGCCGTTACTGCCTTTGCTCTAAAGAAGAAGCAAGGAAGGACTGGAGGGAAGGAGGCAGAGAGAGAGAGCGACGTTTTGTTAAGTACCCCGCGACAGTATACGGACGATTCTCCTCTTTTCTTTCTCAACTCTGATTTTTTTATTATAAATGCATATACTTCTTTTTATATTTTTTAATATTATTTATTATATTTAATTTTTTTATTATTTTCTCTCACTTAATCACATTTATTAAAGATAAATATAAAAATAAATGTGGGATAAAAAATAATGTAAGAAAATCATTTTTTTTCTTTCCTATTTATTTCTAATTTCCCACTTTTATTTTGGACATTCACACTCTTTAATTTTTAATTTATTACTATTATTATAAAGGGAAAGTTTATTTTCACCCTTTCTTTTATTACTAAGTATTTATCCATTAATTAATATTTTAAATCTCCACATAATACATATTAATCATTAATTATTTATACATAAATTACTAAGTGTGTAAATGATGTACGAAAAAAATATACAAATAATACAACTTTATTATTAGTAGTAGTAGCAACACTTGCTAGTGCTGTATAAAAAATCTTATATTCCTATATCTTTCATTCTTTAACTATTGTTTTTATTTTTTTAAAGCTGAAAACTAAACCTTTTTTGGCGGCATCATTCATTGACAAAGAGTACATAAAAAGATGAAGGATTCTCAAGCCAAATACTATACTCATAGTTCTTAACATGGTTGGTAAGGGTATCTGCGATCATATTCTTTCACTAACTCTTGATAAATTTATGATTTGCCTTTTAAATTCAAATCTAGATGTTATTTTGTGCAATTAAATTAATATATAAATAGATAATTTTTCTTATAGATATAATTGTGCTTTTGAAGAAAAGTAAAACAAAAAAAAAAGACTGAATGAGTGAAGCTAAAAGTCAGGAAACAATCCTATCTATTTTGAACTCTCTTCAATACAAATTAAGTTTGAAAGGAAATAAAAATAATTTAAGAAACTTTTTTGTTTTATTGAGTCTCGTGCTAACGGACAACTATAAAAATTCAAGATAAACAGACTAAAAATAAGGTCATTTTCAATTGAGTAGATCCCACATTCATAATGAGACTCATCTCAGATTTTTTCTTCTCAAACTTTCTCATCTCACTCACATGGGTTCACAATCAATTTTCATTATGGTCGGGTATACATGCTTCAATTTGTGATATAGAATGAAAAAATCTTTATTACCAATATTAATAATATTAATAAACAAGTGTGACTAACCATGATATAAGAGTGTCCATAGATTATATTGGATCAATTTTAGAGGGAAAAGCTAATTAATTTAATCCAATCAATTTTCTCATGTTATCATTTGATTGGTTTCATTCAAAATGTAAAATCGAACCAACTCAATAATTTTTATTTTACAAGTAAAATTATATTTTAGGCATACTCACATACGATGGGACCCAAATGGCCCTATGTGATTGTGCTTAAGATATACGTTGTGACTATGCAAGAATATCTCCTAATCCAATCTAATTCAGTTTGGATTAGATTAATTTTTCAACGTTTTGATAGACTATTTTAAAATACATAATTTATCAAAATTCATTGAAATACATAAATTTAAATTCATCAAAATAAAAAAAAACACAAGTACAAAGTAACTCATCAAAATATAGGTTAAACAAACTAATTGTCAATATTACAATATATGTTTAAATTTAATGTTCGAACTTTGAAACTAGAGAGAGAATTAGGTTTAGCTTAGGTACAATGATAAAATTCTTATATAAGTGTGAGTAACATAGTAATGTTGTAGGTATTTTTTTTAAGAATATATAAATTTTTAGTTTGGTTTAGATTGCATCGGTTTTCAAAATTAGAATAAAAAATCAATCCACTCTAATTAATTTTTTTGATTTTTCAATTTTAAGGTTTTCAATTTATTCATATTTTTTTAGTTTTTATCAAATTGGTTTGATTTTGAACATATAACAAGGGGTGATCAAGTGGTAAAATTGCTTGAGCTTTGCCTTTAAGGGGCCTTTGCAATGTTAAAGGTTTAAGCCCATAAAAAAAACATTTGTGAGTAGAGGTTGAAATAGATCAAGCAACTTGTTGAGGGCCTATAGCCTGACCTGTTTAATGTTTGATCTGACCTAACTCGTTTAACAAAAAAAACTAGGTCAAAGCATTTTAAAAAGCCTATTTTGGACATTCACACCCTTTAATTTTTAATTTATTACTATTATTACTAGGGAAAAGTTTATTTGCACACTTTTTTCGCATACTACTAGTGTTTTACGTGTAAATAACAGATGATCGTCGTGTATTATGTGATAATTTGGGACATTAATTGATATGTAAATAACTTCTGATTGAGTCATCACATAATACACGTCGATCACCATGTATTTGCCCATTAATTAATGTTATCAATCACCAATTATTTACATATGAATTACCAAGTGTGTAAATGGTGTTTGAAAAAAGTGTAAATAACACAACTGTATTATCATTAGTAGTAGCATCACTTACTAGTGTTGTATAAAAAACCTTGTAAGTCAAATACTTTCATTCTTTAACGAACTATTTTTTTTTTAAGCTGAAAAGTAAACTTTTATTTGCTTAAGGCATCATCCATTGACAAAGAGTACATAAAAGATGAACGATTCTCAAGCCAAATACTATACTCATAGTTCTTAACATGTTTGGCAAAGGTATATGTGACGACATTCTTTGACTAACTCTTGATAAATTTATGATTTGCCTTTTTAATTCAAATCGAGATGTTATTTTGTGAAATTAAATTAGTATATAAATAGATGGTGTTTCTTATAGATATAATTGTGCTTTTAAGGAAAAAAAAAACAAAACAAAAAAAGAATAAATGAGTGAAGCTAAAAGTTAGGGAAACTGTTCTATCTATTTTGGACTCTCCTTAATACAGTTCAGGTTTGAAAGGAAATAAAAATAATTTAAGAATTTTTTTTGCTTTATTGAGTCTCGTGTTAATAGGCGTATGTAAGAATTCAAAATAAATGGACTAAAAATAAGGTGATTTTCAGTTGAGTAGACCCCACATTCATAATGAGACTCATCTCAGTTTCTTTCTTCTCGAATTTTCTTATCTTACTCACATGACGTCACGGTCCACTTTCATTACAACTAAATACTGTTGGGTATACATGTTTTAATTTGTGATATTGATCTATTAATAATTTCAGTATTTTGAATATCTTATATTTGATCTAATTGGACTCCATATGTGCACAATTGATAACATTTAGCTAAGTTTCTGATCTTTAGCTTAATTGGAACTTTATTGTGAAACTTTGCTTAAATGTGTTCATGAACACTCATAATTGAATTGTGCTTTTCAGGAAACCCTTGAGTATTGGAGTCCATTAACCTCAAGCTAGGCTTGCTATCCATTTGAAGAAAGAGCCAGGGATTCATGAAGATCAATATCACATCTTGAAGCAAGAAAAGAATAGTGTTTGTTGAGAATCCAAGTTAAAATTGAAGAGAGTCAACAACATGGCCCGTGTCATCAGACACAGGGTACCCCGTGTACTCCTCTGGTACCACAAGAAGGTGTCCAACCATGAGTTTGCCTAACACAGCCCGTGTCATCTGACACGGGGTAGGCCGTGTACGTCTCTGACATGACAAAGGAATCCAGTTTTGAGCTTTGACTAACAACACGACCCATGTCATATGACACAGGGTAGGCCGTGTATTTCTCTGGTACCTTAAGAAAGATTTTGTGTTGAGTCAATTCGACAACACGGCCCGTGTCATCAGACACGGGGTGTGTCGTGTTCATCTCTGAGTTCCAAATTGCCTGATTTTGTCATACCAGAGTCAGACACGGGGTAGGTCGTGTCAAATGACACGGCTCGTGTCTGCGAATCAAAAACTGAATTTTGAATTTTGATGCAAAATTAAGGATCCAAAGTTATAAATGGGATTGGTTAGGACTAAAAAAGGGGGTTCTGAACAAAAAGTCGTCAGAGAATAAAAGAGGATTCGAAGAACAAGAAAGAGGGAGACTTGATTGAAGATTGGAGACTTAAGTTCGACCAATCAGAGATCGATCAACGTCATTCGCTAGAAACCAGTTTGATCTTCAGTTTTCTTTCGTTATTTTATTCTTGATTATGTTCCTATTTCGTTTTTCTTTTGATTTTAAATTCGCCATGTGTGACTAAACTCCTTATTTAGTTAAGGGATGATGAAACTCTAGTTTTGGCTATGTGAATTATGCATATTCTTTTATTTTAATACAATTGTGTTCTTATTCATATGTTTCTGATCTCAATTTAATATAAAGGTTTTTATATTTTTTGCCAAATTTCGAAAGTGGTAAAACTAGGATTGCTATATGCGGTTGCGGTGGTAGGACTAGTGAAACATATGATCTAAGCAATTTAATCCCGGTGTGTGATTGAATCCTAGCGTGATTAGTTTTCTATTTCTTATAGCGATCATTGGATAAATATAAGAGCGGTTGCTTTATAGCTAACTAGTGATTAGGGTTAGTTTGAGTGGTTGCTAAATTAACCATTACCTAAGAAAAATAGAGATTAATCTCACAATTGCATAAAAACATAATTGATCATATTGGGGTAAAGGATATATGGATTCTCATGATCATATAAACCTAGTAGTGGATTCTATCTCTTAACCAATATTCTCAAATTGGAAATTCAAATGGTGTTTACTTTGATATTGATTTATCTTTGATTTCTATTTTAGTTTGAATTAACAAAAACCTTTTTTACTGTTCATTGTCATTTAGAGTTTAAATTATGATTCAGTTAATAGTGTTAATTGAGTTAGTTCTCTGTAAATCGACACTTGCTAATTACAACTGGTTGCAAGGTTTGATAATTTTGGTGAAACTTGACAACTAATTTTCATTCCAAATTTTAATCACAGTCGACACCACACCAAATTTTGGCGTCGTTGCCGAGGAACTAATTGTTCAATTGCGTTATTAGTTTGTTTCTTATTTTTCACTCTGTTTTTATTTCAGTTTTTAATTCTTTTCTTCCTCATTTCCAACCGTTTTGCAAGTGTTCATGTCCAGTGGTGACACAAACGAGCAATTGAGGAATCTAAGGTATTACTTTGAAAAAGTTAGCTTACAGTTTCCTTTTCAATTCACACTTGTTGACATCAAAGCTGCCCGCCATATAGATTTATCCAGTTCTAAGACATTTTTTGAAACATCTCAAGAAGTGGTGATGGCAGAGAATACTTTAAGGGTGTTGGGTGCTCTCGATTTAGACCAACAGCCTCTTTGCATAGAAATTCCAGAAACTGAATGGGTTTTTGAGTTGAAGTCTGGTCTCATCCACCTTTTACCATCCTTCAATGGATTAGTTGGGGAGGACTTAACAAGCATTTAAAGGAAATACATGTGGTTTGTTCCAGTATGAAGCCTGGAGGAGTTTCAGTAGAACAAGTCAAGCTCAGGGCTTTTCCATTCTCGTTAAAAGATTCTGCAAAGGAATGACTGTACTGTTTGCCACCTGGTTCCATTAATTCATGGCAAGACATGATTCGAACTTTCCTGGATAGATACTTCCCTGCCTCTAAGGCCGCCACCATTCGAAAAGAAATTTGCGGCATTCAACAAAGGCATGAGGAATCACTTCATGATTACTGGGAGAGGTTCAAAAGGTTGTGTGCTAGCTGCCCCCAATATCAAATTAGTGAGCAATTGCTAATTCAGTACTTTTGTGAGGGTTTGCTAGTGATGGACCACACCATGATTGATGCTGCAAGTGGAGGAGCTTTAGTTGATAAGACTCCTCAAGTAGCTAGAAATTTGATAGCGAGAATGACTGCGAACACTCAACAATTCTTTACTAGGAATGACACTAAAGTACAAGCAGTAAAAGAGGCAGATACAGTTAGCTTGCAATAGCAAATGACTCAGTTGACCGCCATGGTTCAGAAGCTAATGGATAGTGGGAAAACGTCAGTTAATGCTTATGGTATTTGTTGCTCTTTTGGACATCCTACTGCTATGTGTCCTACTCTTCAAGAGGACACAAATGAAGAAGCAAAATAAGTGGGGGGATTTTCTACACCGTCCAAGAACTACAACCCCTACTCCAATACCTACAATCTAGGGTAGAAAAATCATCCTAACTTTAGCTATGCAAAGCAGCCCCAATCTTAACCGCAAACTTATGGACCTCTAGGATTTCAGCAAAGACAATCATTTTTTCCTCAAAGGCAATAATAAGTTCAAGCTCTTAGGCAACCTAAGCCTTCTCTAAAGGAGTTAATGAGGCAAATGACCACTAATAATATTCAGTTTCAACAAAAAAAATAAGGGTCACCATTAGTAACTTGCAGAATCAGGTAGGACAGTTAGCCACCAAGATCAACAAGGTTCAGAGTCAACTTTCTGGGAAACTTCCCTCATAGCTAGAGGTGAATCCAAGGGAAAATGCTAATGTTGTTACTTTGCGAAGTGAAAAGACATTGGATGAACCCATATCTGCATCACAAGTCACTGAAGACAAAGCTCAAAAGGCTAAGGAGGTAGAAGAGGAGGGGCCCAATTCTAAGGGTCCTAAGGTAAGTGTTTCTGAACCACTCCCTAAATATGTCACTTAGGTCTCTTTTCCTAGTAGATTGGTTAAAAATAAGAAAGAAAAGGCGGATAAAAAGATCTTAGAGACTTTTAGGAAAGTAGAAGTTAACATCCATTTGTTAGATAACATTAAGCAAGTGCCTAGATATATTAAGTTCTTAAAAGAATTATACACTAACAAAATGAAGTTAAAATGTAATGAAAAGGTCTAGGTGGGAGCAAATGTTTCAAATGTTTTTAATAAGAAACTCCCAACTAAGTGTAAGGATCCTGACATATTCAATATACCATGCACTATCGGTAACACAAAGTTTAATAGGACAATGCTAGATTTAGGTGCATCCATTAATGTCATGCCATTTTTTATTTATGCATTTTTACATCTAGGACCTTTAGAACTAACTGGTGTTATCATTCAATTAGCAGACAAGTCTAACGCATACCCTAAAGGAGTTGTTGAAGATGTTTTGGTGCAGGTAAATGAATTGGTGTTTTCGGCAGACTTCTATGTGTTGGATATGGAGGAGGATAAATTCCCCAACTCTGCTCCTATTCTATTGGGGAGACCATTTCTAAAAACTGCACGGACTAAAATTGACATGTATTCGAGGACATTGACCATAGAGTTTGATGGAGAGTTAATCAGATTCAACATCTTTGAGACCATGACATACCCGAGTGATGTGCACTCTTCTTGTGTTGTTGGTTCCTGTAATGTTCTTGATTCTTTAATTTCTGCTGTTTTTTAGTCTGATCATTTTGATGTTCTTGACATAGTTCTGACTCATAGTTTAGATTCACAGGAATCAATGAAGGATGATGAAGGAGAGCTATAGAGCAAGGAGGTTTATGATGTCATAGCAACCTTGCATGAGCTCTCTTCTGCTTTAGAAGGACCTGAGGTATCGTATGTTGAGTTGCCTATTACTATTGATATACCTAAACCTTCTGTTGTGCAGGCACCAGAATTAGAATTGAAGGAATTGTCTGCCCATTTGAAATACATTTTCTTGGGAAAGAATGAGGCACTTCCAGTGATAATTGTTAAATCCCTTACCGAAGAACAAGAAGAGAAATTAGTGTCTGTGTTGAAGGAATACAAGACATCTATTAGTTAGACTATTGCAAACATCAAAGGCATTAACACATCTATTTGCATGCACAGAATCTTAATGGAGGAAAAGGTTAGGCCAGTGAAAGACCCCCAGAAGAGGTTGTGAAGAAGGAGATACTGAAGCTCCTAAGTGTGGGGGTCATCTACCCTATTTCTGACAGCATGTGGGTAAGCCCGGTCCAGGTAATACCAAAGAAATCAGGCATTACTGTGGTAAGAAATGTTGAGAATGAGCATATCCCCACTAGGTTACAGACAGGGTGACGTGTTTGTATTAATTATAGAAAATTGAATGCCGCCACTAGAAAAGACCATTTCCCTTTACCCTTTATTGACCAAATATTAGATAGATTAGCTGGTCATTCTCATTATTATTTTCTAGATGAATTTTCAGGTTATAACCAGATTGTTATTGCTCCGGAAGATCAAGACAAGACCACCTTCACTTGTCCTTTTGGCACCTTTGCTTATAGGTGAATGCCTTTTGGACTTTGCAATGTGCCAGGGGACCATGAGTCGACCTGAGTTATTTTTCTTACACTGCATGCTTAATAGAGAGCTGGTAAATAGGGGGTATTGGTTGTGTCACCAATTTCAGCATCTTGGGGCCACTAGAGCTGACCGTATTCTGCTTGCCGGTTATGTTTCTGTCATTGCCGCCCATTTTGATTATTTAGATTTACTGGATGAGGCTCCTGTCTGAGATTCCACTGCTATTGACGGCCCATTCTGGTGGCTATGAAGTTGTGTGTCCATTAGAATGGTGCACTACACTTACTTGGAGCTGATGGAGAGGTTTTACCTGGGCCAGCCTCGATACCTAAGCCCCAAGAGGATGATGCAAAGTTACCACCTTTGGAGTATGTTCTTCATTTGCTAATGACGCAGGTCCCTCACTCAGCCTGGTGCTGCTTCCTATAATGATATTATGGCTCGTCTTGCTCGCCTGAAGTTGGATCAAACCATTCGTTTCCAGCAGTTTGATGCTCGCTTTCAGAGCTTCGATGACCACTTACAGAGTCTCCAGTCGCTGGGGGACTCTTCTGCTCAGAGACTGGATAACATTGATGACAAATTGGATGCCTTGCTTCAGAGATTCTCTTATCCCCCTCCCCCATCTTGATGTATATCCATTGTTGTATTGGGAGTTTGTTTTGTTTTTTTCTGGATAATTTGAATCTGTATTGGATTTGATTGTTAACTGTTGGTTAATGATGATGAATTGGATTTCTTAATATCGTTGCTTTTGCACCATTGGCCTAATTATATTGATATATATCTGTTTTACCATTAAGGACAATATCTCTTTCAAGTATGAGAGGATACTAATCTCAATTGACTTAATGATGATGATGCATGTTTCTCCAAATTGGTTTTAAAGTGATTTAAGCAGTGAGCAAGTGATTTGGATTTTGGGTTTCTACTTTATCTTGATAGGTTTTTAAGCTTGAAGGAACTAATTTTCTTGCTTCTAAATCAGTCAAATGAGATTTTTGAAAAATTGAAAGGGTTATTTCAAAACTGATAAATTGAGACCTAGTGAGATTTTGGGCCTTGATGTGAATGACTAAATTTAAGTCATTTCGGTTCCTTGTTGTGTGATTTCAGTCATGGTTATATGTTCCTCAGAACTTGATTTGACTCTCTTTTAAGCTGCAAATGTTCACTGCGCAATTTTGACATGATAAAGACATTTCTTTCTTACAACTACTGGCCAAATAGCCGTCCTTGCAAGTTTATCCATTGTTTACTCCTTTTGAGCCTAATTGCCTTCCTTTCTTTTTATCATATCTCAATTCAAGCTTAAAAGCGAAAACCATTGATACCCTACCTTATGGAGTATAAGAGCTTAGTAATTGTTTGGGAATTAGATTTGAATAAGTGTGGAGGTGATTTAATAATGTGATGCAAGGTGTTTTTATTCAAAAAAAATGAAGAAAAAAATAAAAAAAATAAAAATGAAAAAAATGAAAAAGAAATAAATGAAAAAGAGAAAAAGGAAAAGTTGTCTGTTGAATGAAAAAATGCAAGCAAAAGGTGAATAGTGGGGTGATATTGCAAATGTGTTTGAATTTTATATTCCTTTTTGCTCTTCTATTTCCTATGACCTGTCTAACCCTGCCAATCTTGATGTATCCTATCTTAACCTTGACCCTATTACAACCTAATCAAAGACCTTTTGATCTTTGTGTGCATATGACTTAGGTGGTGGAGAAGTAGAGGCTTGTCAAGCCTATGATAGGGCATATTTTTATGAGTTTGTTGAGAGTAAACACAAGCTCAAAACACTTGAGTGAAAGGGAGTATATCAGTGAGGATTTATCATGCTGATTTAACCCTAAGATTTGATTGATTTTGCTTGCTGGTTTGGATTGCTAAGAAAGGAAATTCCTATTTGCTTAGATTCCTTGAAAGGACTAATGCATATAGGTCTTTGCTCATTGCTTAGCACTTTCATTACTTATTGGAAAGCATGTGCTTGATTCTATGTTTTTGTTCAGGAGTGCAAAAAAGCTAAGTGTGAGAGTATTTGATCTATTGATAATTTCAGTATTTTGAATACCTTATATTTGATCTAATTGGACTTCATATGTGCTCAATTGATAATATTTAGCTAAGTTTCTGATCTTTAGCTTAATTAGAACCTTATTGTGAAACTTTGCTTAAATGCATTCATGAACACTCATAATTGAATTGTGCTTTTCAAGAAACCCTTGAGTGTTGGAGTCTATTAGCCTCAAGTTAGGCTTGCTATCCATTTGAAGAAAGAGCCAAAGATTCATGAAGATCAATACCACCTCTTGAAGTAAGGAGAGAAAAATGATTGTTGAGAATCCAAGCTAAAGTTGAAGAGAGTCAACAACACGGCCAGTGTTATCAGACACGGGGTACCCCGTGTACTCCTCTGGTACCACAAGAAGGTGTTTAGCCAAGAGTTTGCCTAACACGGCCGTGTCTTCTGACACGGGGTAGGCCATGTACGTCTCTGACATGACAAAAGAATCCAGTTTTGAGCTTTGACTAACAACATGGCTCGTGTCATATGACACGGGATAGGCTGTGTATTTCTCTGGTAGCTTAAGAAGGATTCTGTGCTGAGTCAATTCGACAACACATCCCATGTCATTAGACACGGGGTGTGTCATGTTCATCTCTGAGTTCCAAATTGCCTGATTTTTTCATAGCAGAGTCAGACACGGGGTAGGTTGTGTCAAATGACACGACCTATGTCTGTGAATCAGAAACTGAATTTCGAATTTTGATGCAAAATTAGGGATCCAAAGTTATAAATGGGATTGGTTAGGACTCAAAAAGGGGGTTCTTAAGCCGTCAGAGAATAGAAAATGATTCGAATAACAAGAAAGAGGGAGACTTGATCGAAGATTAGAGACTCAGGTTCAAGCAATCAGAGATCGATTAACCTCATTCGTTGGAAACCAGTTTGATCTTCAGTTTTCTTTCATATTTTATTCTTAATTATGTTCCTATTTCGTTTTTCTTTTTATTTTGAATTCGTCATGTGTGGCTAAACTCCTTATTTGGTTAAAGAAGGATGAAACTCTAGTTTTGGTTATATGAATTTTGCATATTCTTTTATTTCAATACAATTGTGTTCTTATTCATATGTTTCTGATCTCAATTCAATATAAATGTTTTTATATTCTTGCTAAATTTTGAAAGTGGTAAAACTAGGATTGTTATGCGCGATTGCGGTTGTAAGACTAGTAGAACATATGATCAAAGTAATTTAATTCCGGTGTGTGATTGAATCTTAACATGATTGGTTTTCTATTTCTTAAACCGATCATTGGATAGATATAAGAGCAGTTGCTTTATAGCTAATTAGTGATTAGGGTTAGTTTGAGTGGTTGCTAAATTGAGCATTACCTAAGGAAAATAGAGATTAATCTCACAATTGCGTAAAAACATAATTGATCATATTAGGGTAAAGGATATGTGGATTCGCATGATTATATAAACCTAGTAATGGATTCTATCTCTTAACCAATATTCTCAAATTGAAAATTCAAATCGTGTTTACTTTGATATTGATTTATCTTTGATTTCTATTTTAGTTTGAATTAACAAAAACCCATTTTTACTATTCATTATCATTTAGAGTTTAAATTAGGATTCAGTTAATAGTGTTAATTGAGTTAATTCTTTATGGATCGACCCTTGCTAACTACAACTAGTTGCAAGGTTTTTATAATTTTGGTGGAACTTGGCAACTGATTTTCATTCTAAATTTTAATCACAATCAACACCACACCAAATATAGAATGAATAAATCTTTATTACTAATATTAATAAGCAAGTGTGACTCACTGGGAATATAGAAGTGTTCGTAGATTAGATTAGATCAATTTTGAAGGGAAAAACTAACTAATTTAATCTAATTGATTTTTTTTCTATTATCATATGATCAGTTTCACTTAAAATGTAAAATCAATCCAACTCAATAATTTTTCTTTTATAAGTAAAAGTGTATCTTATGCACACTCACATGAGGTGAGACCCATGTAGTCCTATGTGAGTGTGCTTAAAATAAACTTTGTACTTATTCAAAAATATCTCTCAATCTAATCGAATCTAATTCAGTTTAGATTGAATTAGATTTTTAACCTTTTGATAGATTATTTTAAAAGATACAATTAATCAAAATTCATTGAAATACACAAATTTAAATTCATCAAAATAAAAATAAAAAGACATAAGTACAAGGTAACTCATCAAAATATAGGTTGAACAAACTAATTGTCAATCTTACAATATATGTTTAAATTTAATGTTCAAACTTTGAAACTAGAGAGGGAATTAGGTTCAACTTATGGTACAATGATAAAATTCCTATGTAAGTGTGAGTAACATAGTAATTTTGTAAGCAATTTTTTTAAATAAATTTTTAGTTTGATTTAGATTATATCGATTTTCAAAATTGGAATAGAAAATTAATTCAATCCAATTAATTTTTCAATTTTTTTTTGTTTTTAATTTTTTTTTTCATTTTTTGGTCCTTTTTTTTATTTTGATCAAATTGGTTTGGTTTTGAACACCCATAACAAGAGGTGATCAAGTGGTAAATTTGCTTGAACTCGACGTTTAAAGGGCCTTTGCAATATTAAGGGGTTGAGCCCTGTATGTGTAAAATACACTAAGATCAAGTGCACTTTATCACCAAGTAATATATGACTTAAGTCTCAGTTATCGATCCCACAAGGAAAAAATGATAATTACTAGTTTCGTAAAACTCTTTTGTTATTTAAACAATCGAAAGGGTATGAGAAATCCAAAATAAAATTAAATAATAAATAAAGAAGAAGAAAAAGGACAATCAAACAATGTAGAGATAAATCAATAAGAGAGAAACTAGGGCACAAAGGTTCACTTGAATACAATTATTCAGATTTTTTTTTTAATTATGATTTAGGTAATTCTTTTGTCAATATTCTCTTATTTGCTATTGAATCTCAATGGTCGTGGATGAAATAATATTCTATTCCTAATTTGATTAACCTATTTGGTCATTTAGTTGAATTAATCAAGAATGCATTAAGCTTCAATTCAAGAGATGAACTAACATATCATCAAATCTATTAGTAGGATAAATCGATGTTTGGTCATTCACCAATCTAATCATAGGCTTACTATATAGATCCACTCATTGAATGCTGATGGTCACCGGTTAAGCAATGAATTAACACATGTCAAAAATGATCAAGTTATGACAAGAATACAAATAATATGACATACCCTAAAAGAAATTATCTTAATCAAATTAGAAATCAAACCCAAATAATTAAGGAAACAAGATCCCTCATAGCCCTAGCTATGGGTTTAGCTACTCATGTTCAATACAAACATACCTATATCAAGATACAAATCCATGGAAAGAAACCCAAACAAAGGATAAAACTATAAGGAAAGATAAATCAAAACCCCTTTTACGGTGATTATGATCTTCAAGCATTCAAGAATGTCGCCCTCTCTTCGTAGTTGTCCTCCAAGAATTCGTTGCAATTCTCCATTCTAAATTGTCTCTCAAAGTCTGTTGTCAAAAAAGTGTCTCCCAGGTTTGATGGTTTGTCCCTATTTATAATGTTTTGGGGTAAAAACAGTCTTTTTTCTGGTCAAGGAGACTCACACGGCCATGTGAACTTGAAAAATAATGTAATTTTGCACGTTCAGGGGAGATATGACCGTGTCTCAAAGTCAGAAGTTTCATTGGAGTTAGACAGGACCGTGTGAGCTTGACAGAAGCGTTTTCCAAATTAAATATGATCGTGTCTAACTCTTAAATCGCTCAAAACGTTATTTTTTTAGAAAAGTGATCTTCATGAAAGTTGTAGATTTTTTTCTTAGATTTCCAATGACACTAAAATCACCTCGTTTCGACTTTTGTAGTTCAAGTTATGCTCATTTTATTGTACAAAGGTAAAAAACTTTGTGAATCTTAGCCATATAAATTCTAAGCTCAACTTCATTACAATGAATCCATCTAAAATTTCATAGAACCACGTCAAAATATCTCTTTTGGACCTAAAAACATAGAGAAAGATCAATCATGAGATATCGAAGATAAATTTCAACATAAATCAATCAAAGTATATCTAAATTCATCTCAAATCAAGTACAAGATATATGTATTTTATCCACACATCAAACCCCCCACATAGATATATATATATATAGGAAGGGGATCCACTTACACCTAGTGTAAGTAAAAGAGACTTACACCCAATCTTATACCTTTCATTTTATTGTGATCTTGTGGCTATAATTTATCTCTTATCGTAGCCACAAGATCACAAAAAATGAAGGGTGTAAGTCCTTTTTACTTACACTAAGTGTAAGTGGATCCATTCTCATATATATATATATCCCCTAATAGGCTGCTTGACATATTTCTACCCCTACTTACTAATAGGGGTAGAAATATGTCAAGCAACCTATTAGGGGACACACACACACATATATATGTCAAGCAGCCTATTAGTAAGTATAAGTAGAAATATGTCAAGCAGCTTATTAGGGGTTTATAACCTGGTCTGTTTAAGGTTTGACCTGACCTAATCCGTTTAACAAAAATATCATGTTAAGGCTTTTTAAAAAGCCTTTTTAGTTAAACGAGTCAAGTTTATGGCATTTTGAAAGGTCTTTTAAGTCTAATGAGCCGATCTATTTAATTATATATATTATGATATTATAATATTTATATAATATAATATTTTTTAAAGTTTAGGCCTGTTAACTTATCTCATTCACCTATTTAAAGATAAGTCTGTTAACTTATTTAAATAAACCTTTAAATAAGTTTTCAGGTTAGACCTTAAAAATTAGTCTATATTAAGTAAATAAGTCAAGCTCAAATCTTAAATTTAGAAAATGAGTTAAACCCGTTTAAGACAAAATCTGACCTGACTTGACCTGTTTTCATCCCTACAAGAGCAATAACCTTAGTACATAGTATCCCAAGTAAAATTAGTCACTTACATGCTAATGGTGCAGGGATACTCGTGGGAGAACCCAAAAAAAAAAAAAAAGTACCTTGTTGTTTCAATTTATTAATTACAGCAAAAGAAAAAGGTGTTCTGTTGATATGATAGGATGTGCCTTATGCTTATGAAGGAATCGAAAAATCATTTTTTTTAATAAATTGGTCATGTATCAATATATTTGTGTTTTTTTTTTTAAAAAAATTACTGATTTAGTTTAAAAATTTTATGATTTATCGAGAAAAACATGAAATTTCTAATTAGGAATAAGATAACTGATGGTGTGAAAACAAAATAAAATATTGAATAAATTATATTATTAACTAAATTAATTATAAGGTTAGAAGGAATTTTTTTATAGATAAAATATGTTTCATTACTTAAAATGAAGAGGAAAACATAATTTTAAAAAACACATGAAGGGAGAATTTTCAAGATCACTTCTAACATGTTTAGAAAGATAACAAAAACAATCCACATAAATATAATAAAATAAAATAAAAAAAACAATATAAGGATAAACATCATAACTCTAACAAAATCCTAATAAAGAAATTAATGTTACATTTAGTGCACCATATAAAAAAGACTTAATATTATAAACCAAGTCTTATCACATATTTGATACAATTACATAATAATATAACAACTATTGGATTAAGTCATTTTATTCTATTATAAACTGATAATCTTATCTCCTCTCCTATTATTGATAAAACCTTATAATTTTATTCCTACTCTATCCCTTTGGCTCTGCCATTGTTGTTTCAGCTGGGCCATTACCAACACTGAACCATTGCCACCGTCAGACTACCACCATTGCCAGAACACCACCACTGCCAACCCTCCGAACCACCGCCACCTTATCTCTCTCACTTTCAACCAAGACAAGATGCCATAAGGAAAAAGCCCCCCTCACCTCACGTCTCCAGCCACTATTGTCGAAACTTGAACGTCGTTGGTGGTAGCCACTTTTTTTTTTTGGTACATGGTAGTAACCACTTTCTACCCAGTAAGGGTTTAGTTTTTCATAAAAAAAACATGAACAAAAATTTTAAGATAAAATTATATGAAAAGTTGCATAACTAACCTTATTCCTAAATCTTTAATTCTTTGACTTACTATTTTTTTTAAGCTGAAAACTAAACTTTTATTTACTTAAAGCATCATCAATCAACAAAGAGTACATAAAGGAGGATTTTATTCAAATTTCACTAAATAACATTCTTTAATTAACTCTTGATAAATTTATGATTTGCCTTTTTTATTATTCAAATCTAGATGTTATTTAGTGAAATTAAACTAACACATGAATAGTTGATATTTCGTATTGGTAAAATTGTGTTTTTGAAGAAAAGTAAAACAAAACAAAAATAAAAGAATGAAGCTAAAAGTCAAGCAAACGACTCTAATTGTTTTGGACTCTCCTTAATACAAATAAACTTTGAAAGGAAAGAAAAAATTTAAGAAGCCTTTATTAAGTCTCATGCTAACAAGCATCTATTGTAAGAATTCAAAATAAATGGACTGACAATAAGGTGAGTTTTATTTGAATAAATTCCATATTCATAATGAGATTTCATCTTTTTTTTTCTTTTTATAAAAGACAAGGCAATAATATAAAGTCACGAGGAAAGAGTACAAAGAGACTTCATCTCACTTTCTTTCTTCTCAAAATGTATAGGCAACAATTTTTAAGATACCTAAGGTGCTTGTGCCAAGTGATAAGTTGCTTGTGACCCCATAGGAGAATATGTGTTCAAATTAGAAGTGACAAACCAGGTCAATTCATCTTAATCTATAGTGGGTTAGCAAAAAACGGGGTGGAAGCAGATTGACCTATTTTTGTAATATGGGTTAGAAGTGTCAACCTATCATATTTTGTGACGCTAACCGACCTAAAATAAAAAAAAAAAAATAAGTCGGTGAGTTAAACAAGTCAACTCATAAAAAAATTAATTAAAAAGACGGGTTATGTTGACTCATATAACCCGCAAAAAATAATAAAAAGGAAAAAAAGAAAATTGACTCAATAGGTCAATTTGTCCCGCAAGTTAAAATAAATCTTTTAAAAAAGTGAATTGCAAAATACAACCAAATCCAACATTTTTTGCAGGTTCATCCCTAGTTCAAAGCCAGCTAGAGCCAATATATTAGGAAAGACTTCTCTTAAGTGTGACTTAGTCCGAGAGATTTGACTTCCCAACCAAATATTTACTCTTTTTTTTTTGGTCTAAAGTGTTTACTTTTTTCTTTTCTTTTCTTACATATATGTAATATTATCTATAGTTATATATGACTTGAAGTTGTTGGGAGGCTTCTTAAGTAAAAAATTGAAGGGAATAATTTTGGATGAATATCATAAACCCTTGTTATGTATTTAAATTTTACTTTTTTTTTTTCTAAAAGAAAATGACCAAGAGAAAATGACCAGGAGAAAATAACGTGGGCTTTACAGAAACATTGCAAGCTTAATTACTTTGAAATATTGCTTATTTTGTAATCTGTGGTCGGGATCCTAACTATTTAAAGAAAATCTGTTTTTACTCAAGTTTAGACTTTAGATAATACTTATTATTATTATTGTTATTCCTAACTTAAGATATGGGGGATGGGGCAGAAAAGTGGACACTACTCAATAATCCTGACATCATTCCAAGATAAAAAGCGTTCGCAAAACTTAGATGTTATGACATATATATAAGCATGACTCAAAGCATGGTGCCAATTTAATTACCAATCATCAAGCATAGCCTTTAGTTTGGCACACTGAAGAACTCGAAGGCATTATCTAATCAATATCAACAGTAACCTGGTGATCCATTTTCTTCACTACATCAGCACACCACTAGTATGACAATGAAAAACAACTTCGTAGCAAATATAAAACTACACAATATATAAAACTGAGTTCAGTCCAATAAGGAAATGGAAAGAAGTGCTCTCCCCATTTTATTTTATTTTTGTGTTTAACCAGACTTCTTTTCTAACTTCATTCATACTTCCATCAACAAAGAGTACAAAAAAGATGAAGGATTCTCAAGCCAAATACTATACTCATAGTTCTTAATATGGTTGGCAAGGGTATCGGTGAACACATTCTTTGACTAAGTTTTGATAAATTTATGATTTGCCTTTTTAATTCAAATCTAGATGTTATTTGGTGAAATTAAATTAATATATAAATAGTGCTTTTTATAGGTATAATTGTGCTTTTGAAGAAAAATAAAACAAAAAATAAATAAATGAGCAAAACTAAAAGTCAAGGAAACGTTCCTATCTATTTTGAACTATTCTCAATATAGATCAAGTTAGAAAGAAAAAAAAATTAAGGGTCAATTTTGTTTTATTAAGTCTTATGTTAATGGATGTCTGTAAGAATCCAAATAAATGGATTGAAAATAAGTTTAGTTTCAGTTGAGTAGGGTTCACATTTATAATGAGGTTCATTTTAGTTTCTTTCTTTTCGAACTTTCTTATCTCACTCACTCACATATGATTGCAGTCTACTTTCACTATGATTAAGTATTGTTAAGTATACACTTTTTAATTTGTGATATAAAATGAATAAATCTTTATTATTAATATTAATAAACAAGTGTGACTTACTAGGAATATAAGAATATTCATAGATTAGATTGAATTATACTAATTTTGGAGGAAGAAGCTGATTAATATACTCGAATCAATTTTGTCAAGTTATCATTTGATCAGTCTCGCTCAAAATGTAAAGTTGATTCAAGAACTTTTATTTTACTTAATCGAAATATTTTAAAATACGCAATTCATCAAAATACACAATTTCAAATTCATCAAAGTACAAAAAAAGATGCAAATTAATTCATTAAAATATATCAAAATATAAACCCAAATTCTAAGTACAAGTACAAACTAATTGTCAATCTTGACATATATATTCAAATCTAATGTTCAAACTATCAAACTAGAGAGGAAATCATATTTGACTTAGAATAAAATGGTAAAGCTCCTATATAAAATATCAGTGTAGGTGATCTTTTTTATCTTTTTAAAAATCTCGGTTGGTTTAGATTTAATTAATTTTCAAAATAGAAACAAAAAAAAATCGATATAGTCCAATTAAATTTTTCATTTTATTCATTTTTCAACTTGTTTTTTTGATTTCAATCAGATTCGTTTGGTTTCGAGCACTCATAACAAGGGATCTGGCTTCTCTCCAGCCGCTAGAGGTCTAGTAAGAGCATCTCAACCGTTGAATTTTTATCTAACGGTCAGGATTTTTTTTAAATATTTTAATATTAAAAATATTAAATTAATATTAATCGTTAGATAATTTTTCAATGGTGGAGATGTGTTTAGCCATTTCTTGGAGTGCGATTCTTGGAAGCAGATCCCATAACAAGGGGTAATTAAGTGGTAAACATGCTTGAGCTCAGCAATTGAGGGCTTCTACAGTGTTAAGGGTTGAGCTCACAGAAAAAAAAGAAAGAAAACACTTTTGGGAAGGAAAAACCTTAATATCTTTAGCAAAATTAGTCTCACACAAGGTGTGAGAATACCTGTGAGAGAAAAAAAAATGAATTGTGCCTTATAGTTTCAATTTATTGATTACAAATAAAAGAAAAAAGTGTTATGTTTTTATGATAAGACGTGCCATTTGCTAATGGATGATTGAATTGAAAATTCGTATATTCTTTCTACTAATTGATAATGTATCAATATATTCGTATTCTTTTTTTTTTTTTAGATTTACTCATTTATTTTAAAAAATTTATGAATTACCAAAGAAAACATGAAATTTGTAATTAGGATATAGGATAGTTAATGGTGTGAAAACTTAAAATAAAATATTGAATAAATTATATTGTTAACTAAATTAGTTATAGGGTTAGAAAGGATATTTTGTTAATGAAATTAGGATAAAAGTTAATCAATTTAATTAAAAATGAGGTGCAGTGTATATTTTAAATGAAAAATAAGTTTAATGTAATATGAAAAAACTTTAAAGGGTGGAATGTAATTTATCTTTCTGTTTTTAGTTTTATACCTTTCTTTTATTTTCCCGTAATCTTATCTTGTAATAGTAAGAAAATAAATATTGATTTTGGATCTTGGTGGGATTTCAGGTGCAAATAATAAGTTAAGATTAATTCAAGCTGAAACCAAAATCAAAGAATTTTCTAAAATGATATATTACCTTATACTTCTAGAGAAATTTTTGCTTCAGTCATCTAACTCAGTTACAGATACTCGTTGTCTTTATTTATTTCATGTTATTTTTTGGTTTATATATAAAACAGACTTGTATGCTAACTTTGCTCTCACTGAGTATTCTGGGCCTAAATGATTAGTTGATTACTAACTTTTTATAACCTTAGTTATCCTCAGAGAATTCATGTCTGCGCCTTTCAAGATGGATAAACAGTTTTCCATAATCAGTAGGTTTTCTTTGATCACGAGAACTTGTTTAAAATTCTGAATCCACGCATGCAACTGAGGGAATTTGTTTGGGTCAATCAGTTTTATTCCCTCAATTTCCTCCAATACTACTAAAAAATTAGTAAATAACGACAAAGCAAATTTTTAAACTCTCACAATTATCACCAATTTATACTGTAATCTTTTTAACTATCACAAAATTTTATATTTTGTGACAATTTAATATAGTTTAACGGCGATTTATACCCAAATAAAAAAAGTTAAATTTTGTAACAGTTTTATTAAAAAAAAAAAACTTCACATCGTTTTTTTTCCTGAAATTTCATTCCCTCGTTTTTTTGCCTTCCCTCTCTTTCAGATCTGCCCTAACGTCTCACCATTCCCTCTCATTCTGATTTGCCCTAACGTCTCAGCAGCAGCAACGCCTCAATAACGTACCAGCAGCTGCAGCAGCAACGCCTCAACGTCTCAACGCCTCCGGTTCCGGCGGTCTCAGCAGCAGCGACACCACACAGGTTTCCCTCACCTTTCCTTCTTATTCTTTTCATTTATTATAATTCCTGACTATGGCATATGTCTCTGCTTTTTTTTCTCTAATTTGGTTTTCTATGTCTTATTATTTTTTTCAGTACTTTTTGTCTCTGCTTTCAGTACTATTATTTGATTTTTTTGTTGAAAGTTTGTGATACCACTTGTTTTGTGAGAATCAATGTGTCTGGGATGGTAAGGTGTTTTGTTTGCTTGGGTTATGGTTTACCTATTTCATGCTTGATAAAATGTTTGAGAGAGTAGTGAGTTTTGTAAGGCATAGTATGTTCCATTTGGATATTTTTGAGATCTATGGTGTTCAACTGAGTATTGTTGGCAATCAGTAGGACTACACTACATGTTTTGCAATGTTGTTCTTCATTTGGATTCTCTCATGAAATTAATTGTCTGATGAAAAAGTTAAGTCAAGTATCATTCTCTAGTATGTTGATTTGGTTATGTGCAATCTGTTTGATGAAAAGCATGATACAATTAAGTGGATTGTGAACTTAGCTTAGTGGCTGTTATATGATTGGTTGTCATCTATATGTTGTGTGAAAATATGCAACGTTGCTTGATCATGGTAAACATTGCTGTATGGTTTTTTTTATTCTTAGTTTTGTGTTCTCATAGCTGTGTGACTCTACTGAAAAAGTCAAATGATGCAGTTTAGTTTTTTTTTTTTGAGCCTTTATAAACCCAAAGTGCTTAATGTTGTAAATTTTACATTCCTCTGGTTTCATGAATTCCAAGTTACTCAAAATTCTGTCATCAATACATGATGCTGTGCTATGGCTTGGTTCTGAATTGTCTTGGTTATATTGCTGACTTCTTGTTATATTGATGAATATAACAACAATTTTAAATTTTAAATTGCTGCCTAATTTCGAAGTCACTAGTCAGTGTTACTGTTAAGCCAATCAGCTCTTGGTTTTTGGGTCAATCTGGGTTTTTGGGTTTTGTTCCATTTCTTGAAGAAACTCTGTGGCAACAGATAAAGCAGATTTTGATTATGAGAAAGATATATCCTTGATGGGTTCCCCCTTAGGTAACAAGGTTTTGCATTAGAGGAACCAACAATGGCTTTGTTTGAGGTTGCTTTGGATTGGATGCTGAACTGGGCTAGTGCAATGGACAAATGTAAAGACAAGCACACTTGAGAGTTCTTTCATAATCAATTCAGGCGTCACTTCCCTTGCTGTCTTGGAGTTTTGGTAGGCTTCAAAAATGCTAAAAATCCCAAAAATTGAATTAGACCTTCAAATTTTTGCTCCATATATAGTTAAATGACTTAACCTTTCAGATGTGACTGAAGTTATCGAAAGACATTAAGCATAGCTCCAGAACTGATCCAAACAAAAACAAAGTTTCAGTAGATTATGCAGAAAAATAGCTCCACTTTTGCAGATTAGTATTTCATGAAAGAGGATTAAAATCTAAAATCTTTATAGGTTAAAGACCTACATATTAGCTTCCCAACAAGACAAGTGAACCTTGGTTGCAGAAAACATCTATTTGTGCTTTGAAAACTGTATATAACAGCTGCACAGGGGACTATATATTTGACTATATAATATTTTGAAAAACTGTATATATTTGACAGAAGCTATAAGTAATAGATAAAAATAATATTAATAATAATCTGACATCCGCAGCAGCAGTCTGAATATTCTTAATAAATATAAGCTTGTAACTTGCCGTATCTGGAGCAGGGACATATGGCATAGCTACTTCCTGGTGGTCAAACCCTGATTCTTCTTTCTGTAGATTAAGGTAATAACAATGATAAATGTGCTCTGGAATTTAGAGCAGAATTCCTTGACTAGAGCAAGAGCATAAATGTTAAAAGAACATGTCTCAGTCACACTGACAAGTGACAACAGCCTAAACACAAAGTTGCGTTAGCCATATTATATTTTGCAGTCATGAAAAATCTAATAATAGACAAAGGGAAACTTACCTTGGAAGAATACAAATCTACAAAGTTTAGTGCACTTGAACTAATTATTTTTTTTCCTTATTTTGGCCTAAAAAAACCCTTCTTTGTTATCCAACACAATTTTAAAACCTTGCAGAAGTTCTTAATTAGCACTCAAAACAGTTCTGAATGTTATAACTTCTTTTTGTGGAAATAATTCCTACAACCAATTTCTCCAACTCCAGCCATTCTTTCACTATAAGAATTTAACTTCTTAGTCATAATTATCTCCAGAAACTGTAAATCCTAAATTTTAAAAACTTAAAGTCCCCTGCGCAGCTTTTATATACAGTTTTTCTAAATATATAGTCAAAAAGCCAAAGTAGAAGTAAAGAAAGACAATTGTTTTGTCTCTGTCTGATAGGAAGACCTGCTCAAGGAGTACATACAAAGAGGAAGACAAGGAAAATTATGCAGAATTTACTATCTTCACTCGGACAGCAGATACAAAAAAATGCATAACTTTAGCTTTAGAGCTCTAATTCATATGGGGTTTGTTGCATTGGAAAGCTAGGACATGATACTTCAGTGTGTCAAAATTTCCAAATTTTTAGGTAACAGGGCGGTATGCTATGTCCACCCCTCCAATATTGTTGCCTCCAAAGAATTTCTTGTCCCTTAAGCCTTGCTCTTCTTAGAGGGCCGGAAAGATAGTTCAATAATAGAATCAATCAACAAAACCAAATAAACATCACCATTCAAGAGAGATTAATTAGTAATTATAACTTAGATATAATATGATGGCAATTAATTTGTAAATTGAAAATACATAAAGATCAGATAGAATTACCAAATCTTCTCAAAATTTAATCCGAAGTCGAGCTAAGGCTTTCCTCATGGGTCTCTTTTGGCACCAATGGGTTCTTTGGCCATGTTTCTTCACTGTATTCAAGAATCACAAGAGACTCTGCTATGGCTTTGCCTCCATGAATAAGCACAGGAACTTTCTTGGAAACTGGATTGGATTACAGAAGTAGCTGACTCTTGTCATACCTATCTTCTTCTATGTACTCATAGCTAATACCCTTAAGCTTTAGAGCCCATAGAGCCCATATCACTCTGTAAACATAAGGACTGGGCCAAATTCCTAGTACCTGGACGTCTCCCATTGTTAGTCTGCTGCAAGGGGGGATTTTATAATGATTTTCGAAGTCTAAAATATTGATGGTGACTCTAAAGCTTCAAATGTTAACTAACTATTACCTTAAAAAAAAAAAGTTAACTAACTAATCATGTTGTGCGTTGTACAAATACTTGCATTTTATATTTTTATGATATTTATAAATTGAATTTATAAATTTTAATTTATTATTATTATTTTATAATTTATTTATAATTTTAATTTATTATTTATTTTATATTAGTATTAGTAGTAGTAGTTCTCCTTCCCTAAGAAATCTAATATCGACTTTGAAAAGAAAGAAAAATTTAAGAAACTTTTATTGAGTCTCGTGCTAATAGGCATCTATTGTAAGAATTAAAGATAAACGGGTTGAAAATAAGGTGAGTTTTATTTGAGTAGGTGTCACATTCATGATGAGTCTTCATCTCACTTTCTTTCTTCTCCAAATGTATAGGCAATAATTTTTTAAGATACCTAAGGTGCTTGGGTCAAATGGTAAGTAGCTTGTGACCCTAAAAGGGAATGTGTGTTCGAATCCGGTTAGAACGAGTATATTAAGGGGAACTTTCTCTTAAGTGCGACCTAACCCAATAGATTAGGCTTCCCAACTTAACAATTTACCCTTTTTTTTTTTTGTCTAAAGTGTTTACTTTTCTTTCATATAATATAATATTATCTATAATTATATATGACTTGAAATTGTTGGGAAGCTTTTTAATCGTAATAGTCTAATTTCATAGCAATGTTTATGGATACCTAATCAATGATATATATATATATATATATATATATATATATATATATATATATATATATGACTTGAACATAACGGAGTAAAAATTTGAAGGGAATAATTTTGGAAGAATACGCATAAACCCTTGTTAAGTATTTAAATTTTACTTCTTTTTTCTAAAAGAAAATGACCAGGAGAAAATAACGGGGGCTTTACAGAGACATTGCAAGTTTAATTACTTTGAAATATTGCTTACTTTGTAATCTGTGGTCGGGATCCTAACTATTTAAAGAAAAAATGATTTTACTCAAGATTAGACTTTAGATAATACTTATTATTATTATTATTATTGAGATTATTCCTAACTTAAGATATGGGGGATGGGGCTGAAAAGTGAACACTACTCAATAATCCTGACATCATTCCAAGATAAAGAGCCTTCGCAAGACGAGTATGTTATGACATATATATAAGCATGATGCCAATTTAATTACCAATCATCAAGCATAGACAATCCAGTAAGTTGAGACCTATAGTTTGGCACACTGATGAACTTGAAGGCATTATCTAATCAATATCAACACTAGCCCGGTGATCCATATTTCTTCACTACATCAGCACACCACTAGTAGAACAATGAAAAACAACTTTGTAGCAAATATAAAACTACACAATATATAAAACTAAGTTCAGTCCAACGAGGAATTGGAAAGAAGTGCTCTCCCCATTTTGTTTTATTTTTGAGTTTTACCAGACTACTTTTCTAACTTCATTCTCCCTGATCACTCCAGGCCGAAGTGTACACACAGCCTTTCATTAAGCACAAGTCAAGATATACTTCCTTTTGCTACATATACCATTATACTTTGCAAAATCCTGTAAACCATGACTTTACCAGCCTCTATGATTTATTTATTCCGATATTACATTCCTGCCTGCGCCTTTCAAGATGTAGCAACAGTTTTCCATAATCAGGAAGGTTTTCCTTAATAACAGGAACTTGTTTAAAATTTTGAATCCATGCATGCAACCGAGGAAATTTGTTTGGCTCTACCAGTTTCTTCCCCACAATTTCCTCCAACCCTTCTAACCAATGACTAAGGCATCCATATACTATGTCCAACAATCCAAAATTGTTACCTCCAAAAAACTTCTTGTCCCCTAGGCCTTGTTCTTCCATTACTGTGAGAGTTTCTTGTGCTTTTTCAATTGCAGTTGCCCTTTCTTGTTCATCTTTAGAGGGTCGGAGATACAGATCAGTAATAGAAACGATCTAGAAAACCAAATGAACCACACCACATCATTCAAGAGAAATTATTTCCAACTTAAATTAGAATTTGAATGTAGAGAATGATTTAATATGATGACAATTAATTTGTAAATAGAAAATACATAAAGATTAGATATATAGAATTACCGAATCCTCTCCAAATTTAATCCAAAATCGAGCTAAGGCTCTCTCATGGGTATCTTTTGGCAGCAATGGATTCTGTGGCCACGTTTCTTCAATGTATTCAAGAATCACAAGAGACTCTGCAATGGCTTTACCTCCATGAATAAGCACAGGGACTTTCTTGTAAACTGGATTGGATTGCAGAAGTAGCTGACTCTTGCCATACCTTTCTACTTCTATGTACTCATAGCTAATGCCCTTAAACTTTAGAGCCCATATCACTCTATGAACAAAAGGGCTAGACCAAAATCCTAGTAGTTTGACGTCTGCCATAGTTACTTTGCAATGAGCAGGTGCAGGTGCAAGATCGAACTTTATAATGAGAAATTGGCAATGATCTTTTCTTGGACTAAGGACTAAGAAGTTTCAAAGTCCAAAACATGGACGGCGAGAAAATAAATGGGTTCTATGTTGTCCTGTACCAAAAATCTCATGTGGCTACTTTGGCGTGTGAAGACTAGCATGATTGACTTGTCCCCATTACTTGGACTTATTCAATGCTTGTTACTAGTTTCTTCACCAGTTTTGCTTCTTGTCCTTTCCTTTCTTCACTTTTCGTTTTTGTTCCCATCCTCTTTTCTAGTTAGCCGTCTACAATTTGATACAAGATGCCCCAAACCGCCAAGCAAAATTATTAATTCTTTATTTAACATTGTTCTTTTTCATACTATTGTTTTAAGATGTTGTTTTAGCTAACCATTAACTGCGTATTGAGTGTGGTTTCAATCCTGGCATGATCTTTATTGAAGGGATATTTGTAAATACTTGTAAGCGGGATGAGCTCCGGAGCTTGCCTGATTCTAAAATGAGACAACAACATTTAATTCTATTTTTTTTTAATTAAAAAAGATAAGTTTTCTTCTTTCTAATTTTTCATTTGCATATTAGAACATAACTTTCTTTATTATAACTCGTGAGTATCTTGTGTATTTTACAGATTTTTTTTTTTAAATTAAGATAGAACTTAATTTTTTTTATATAAAACCTTGATATTATAAGTAAGGTTTGATTGAGGTCACAGTTTATTTTTATTGTGACAAATTACTCTTAAGTAAATGTACTCTAATTTAATAAAAAAGAATGGATATCTCTTGCACATTTCATCTTTTAAATTAAATTTTTATGAAAAAAATAGCAAGTCTTTTATCCTTTATGAAGAGGAAAATTTTAATATTATATTTTAAATTATTTATAGTTTATGATTTTTAATTATTTTTCTCAAATTAAAAATCAATATCGTTATTTATTTTTTTGTTGCTATTGGCTTTCATCTTCATGATTGGTATTTTTAAATGGTTGAGTACTAATTGATTATTTTATGTACGTGTAAAATATTTTTATATTGTTATTTATGTATTGTTACGTCATTAAATATATTGTTATATCATTAAAAATGTTTAACTTTTATAATAATTATTCTAAAAGTTATATATATATATATATATATATATATATATATATATATAATAATATATGATTAGTTGATGTAAAAAATTTTATACCAACACTGCATTAAAATTTTATATATGCTGGGATGTTCGAAACAAACTGTATTGGGCCGGGCTCTTAGTGGACATGTCCACTGGATCATATTGGGCCTGTGTATCCCCTTCCCCCTCCCTTCCCTGTGTATCCTCTTGTTCCTTTGATGTTGTTCGAGAGAAACTGCATTGGGCCCGGCTCTTAGTGGACATGTCCACTGGATCATTTTCCCTTCCCCCTCCCTTCCCTGTGTATTCTCTTGTTTCTTTGATTTTTTCTCTCTGGTTCGTGTTCTCTGAGTCGTGCTCTTCTCTTGTATTGGGCAATGGCAGCCAAACTCAGGCTTGTCTCTTTCTTGCTGTCTGGAATTGTAATATAATAATATATCAACTCCTCAAACTCAAAGTCAAAGGCACAAGGTCACACGATTTCGGTTTCGACACTGATTCTTCAAGCCCTACCTATCGCACAACCCAAATCTTTCATTTTAATTCCTTCTCTCAAACTCAAAAGCAGGTAAAACTTGGATGATCCTTTCCATGTAGGTTATTGATAATGTTAGTTTGCAAGAAATAGCTAATTTGTGTATTGGTACAAACTACAAAGTGTTGTGCTTGAAAACGAAATTAATCCAAATCAATAAGAAAATTCCAGATTGGTTAGAGTATACTTCAGTTTGATTTCTAGAACCGAACACAAACCGTCCCCTTTCCCCTCTTCGCGATTAGCGACTTCGTGCAATAGCCCCATTGACGGCAAAGCATGCTGAAAAAAATAATTGAAAAACGATGATATATTATTAATGCTTACCTTCCTTTTGTTTGGATTGGTAGTAAAGGATGGAATGGTGTGTTATTCCATTTTTTGGATTTTAAAAATAAAGATGAAATGGAATGGTATTGGATGGAACCCATTCCATCCTATTCCACCCCATACCACACTTTTTCTTCCCCTCCAAATTGAGGGGCATGGGATGGAATGGGATTTTTATCCTGTTAATCCTTATCATTCCATTCCATTTCATTGTCATTCCAAACAATGGAATGGAAACTTACCTCCATTTCATCATAAACTATCCAAACAATGGTATGGAACTTATGTTCCATTTCATCTCATTCCATTCCATTCCATTCCACTCAACACTAAATATCCAAACAAGGTGTTTTCATGTTTGTTATGTTGTTGCAGCTACTTTAAAGTTAAAAATTTAGGTCACAAACTACATTTTTACTTACATATTTTTGATGCTTGAAGATAGATGTGATGATAGTTGTTGGCTTGCTGTTGAAATTTTATTCCAAATATAATTCTGTAATGATTAGAGCCTTGTAGCTTTGATGCAAACAAAATTCGAATTATACAAACAAAAACAATGGTTGCTTCACTTTGTGTTCAAACTGCAGTGAAGAAGCGGGGTGAAATGAGCAAGTATGGCTTGAACCTTAGGCCTGCAAAGCAGAAGAAGCAGCCACCAAGGCCTCCCCTTACCACTCCTTTTGGCTTTAATGATGATGATGATAATGACGTTGAGAGAGAAATCGCTCTCCAGGCTAGCAAGAATAAGACTCTCAAGGAAGTACGTTGACCTTGCTGTAATAGCCTCATTGGTGTTTGATACATTTGTGATCTAGTGTTTATTATTACGTACATTTTATTTTCTGTTTGTTTGTTTACATTATAATCTTACTTTCCTTGTGGTTTTTCCTGTTTAAGGTTGAGGAGCAGCAAAAGAAAGCCTTGGAAGAAGATCCAACCGTATTTGATTATGATGGAGTCTATGACAAAATGAAAGAGAAAGTTACTCGTCCACTGGTACAAGATCGAGAAGAGAGAAAGGTATGGTTACAGTTTTAAGAATAACATGTGCTTTATTTTATGGACGATAGGAAAGGATTTTTTATGACTACCAAATTGATGTTATGACTAACAGATTGACCATTTTTTTTTTTTGGGTTACAACTTGTAATCCAACAACCATTGTATTAAGTTCATAACTCAGTAAGGAATCATATAAGAAAATGTCTGCCAAATTACATTATAATTATTGTTGATATACTGGAATTGCTTGAGAGAAAACCTCTCAGCACTCATTCAATATATAGAGCAATATACAACAATTAATTACAAAAGTGAATAGGAAAATCCTAACCGAAAAATCTATCTAAAAGATCATGTCAGATAGAATCTTAATCTAGTTGATCATGTCAGATAGATAATGTCAGAATATACAGTAATCATAATCAGATCATAATCAACACTCCCCCTCAAGCTGGTGCATATACATCATAAGCACTAAGCTTGTTACATATGTATGTCATCCTTGGACCCCGCAGAGCCTTGGTGAGAATATCTGCAAGTTGATCATTAGAGCTAACAAATGAAGTATTGATCTCCCCTGAAAGAAGCTTTTTTCGAATGAAATGACAGTCAATTTCTATATGCTTAGTTCGTTCATGAAAGACAGGATTGGAAGCAATATGCAAAGCTGTTTGATTATCACAAATCAGTTTCATAGAGCCTATCTCACAAAATTTCAACTCTTGAAGTAAATGTTTTAGCCATATAAGTTCACATGTAGTGAGGGTCATGGCTTGGTATTCTGTTTCTGCACTTGATCTCGCGACTACATTCTGCTTTTTACTCTGCCAAGAAATAAGATTGCCCCCAATGAAAACACAATATCCAGAAGTTGACCTCTTATCACCAGGAGATCCTGCCCCATCTGCATCAGTGTAGGCAACAATGTCTGTGTGTCCTCTGTTCTCATAGATTAGCCCCTTTCCAGGAGACCCCTTGATATATCATAAAATGTGAATTATTGCATCCCAATGACTATCACAAGGGGAGTTAAGGAACTGACTTACAACACTATCAGCAAAGGATATATCTGGTCTAGTCATAGTGAGATAATTCAACTTTCCCACCAACCTCCGATATCTGCCTGGGTCTGAGTATGGCTCCCCCTGAATTGGCATAAGCTTAACATTCGGATCCATAGGAGTATCGACTGCCTTACAATCTATCATCCCAGTTTCTTCCAGAATGTCAAGTGTATATTTTCTTTGACAGATGGCAATGCCTGTCTTTGATTGAGCAACTTCGATCCCAAGGAAATATCGTAACCTGCCCAAATCCTTGGTTTGGAAATGTTGGAACAAGTGTTGTTTTAGACCATTGATCCCTTCATGATTATCACCAGTGATTACAATATCTTCCACATAGACCACAAGATAAATGAACTTATTAGACAATGAATGTTTATAAAACACAGAGTGATCCACCTCACTACGAACCATACCAAACTGCTATATGACATTGCTAAACCTCCCAAACCAAGCCCGAGGAGACTATTTTAGGCCATATAATGACTTTCTCAATTTGCAAATCAATAAACCTCGGTCGTTGCTCCATATAAATTTCCTCCTGCAAATCACCATGTAAAAAGGCATTTTTAATATCCAATTGATATAAAGGCCAACAATGCATGACAGCCAACGACAAAAAGAGACAAACAGAGGCCATTTTGGAAACAGGAGAGAAAGTATCACCATAATCGAGACCATAAATTTGAGTGTATCCCTTTGCCACAAGACGAGCCTTCAATCGAATCATCGTGCCATCGGGACCAACTTTGACAGCGAAAACCCATCGGCAGCCAACCGTAGACTTCCTAGGAGGGGACGGAACAAGAGCCCATGTATGGTTGGAGTCCAGGGTTGTCATCTCATCAATCATAGCCTGTCGCCACTCGGGATGGGATAGTGCTTCCTGAACAGTTTTAGGAATAGAAATAGACGACAAGGCAGAGGCAAAGGCATAATGGGAAGAAGATAAACAGTGATAGCTCAAAAAATCATAAATAGGATGAGGATTACGGGAAGAACGAGTACCTTTGCGAAGAGCGATGGGTAGGTCAGTTGGAGGCTCAGGGTGGGTCGGAGGAAGGAGAGATGCAGGAGCAGGAGGTGAATCACTGGTGTCTGGAGCAGGGGCAGCTTCTGAAATCTCAGGACGTGGACGACGTTGATAAGTGATACGAAATGGCTGGATAGGATCCTCTGAGGTCGGAGAATGGTCAGACATCTGTGGCACAGAAGGAATAGAGATGGGAGAATCAAAGGAGAGAACAGGTAATACCTGAGAGATAGATTCTGGCACAACCGGTGAGACAAAATAAGGTGTATCTTTAAAGAAGGTGACATCGGCTGAGATGTAAAAACGATGGGTAGACGGAGAATAACACCGGTACCCCTTTTGGACACGAGAATAACCAAGAAAGACACACTTCACAGCACGGGCAGCTAGCTTGTCTAGACCTGGGGCAACATTATGGACAAAATAAGTAGAACCAAAAACACGGGGAGGAACAATATAAAGGGAGTCTGTAGGATATAAAAGAGAGTGAGGAATCTGATTATTGAGGACAGAAGATGACATACGATTGATTAAATAACCAGCAGTGAGAACAACATCACTCCAAAATTTTAAAGGGACATTAGCATGTAATAAAAGAGTGCGAGCTGTTTCAACTATATGACGATGTTTGCGCTCAGCTATACCATTTTGTTGAGGTGTGTGAGGACAACTAGATTGATGAATCATACCATGAGATGCCATGAAGGAATTGAAAGGAGCAGAAAAATATTCTTTTGCATTATCACTACGTAAGACACAAATAGTCCGACCAAACTGATTGAAAATTTCACTACAAAAGTTTTGAAAAATAGTAAGCAACTCGGAACGATCTTTCATTAAGAATAACCAAGTACATCTTGAGAAATCATCAATGAAAGTAACAAAATACCTATAGCCTAAGACAGACACAACACGACTAGGATCCCAAACATCAGAATGAACAATATCAAAACGAGACTTAGAACGACCTGTAACCTTACTTGAAAAGGAAGCCCAGACATGTTTTCTAAGTTGACATGACTCACACTCCAAGGACTGTAGGTGAGATAAGTGAGGAATCATTTTCTTGAGTTTATTCAGACTCGGATGACCCAAACGACGGTGAAGAAGACTAGGTGATTCTGTGGCAACACATATGGTTGAGGACGAAGGCTACAAATAATAAAGACCATGTGATTCAGATCTTGCTCTAATCGTCTGTCCCGTATTCCGGTCCTGGATAAGGAAAGAATTAGAAGTAAAGGTTATGGAAAAATTGAGAGATCGAGTAAGTTGACTAATAGAAATTAAATTAAAGGGACACCTGGGTACAAATAAAACTGAATTCAAAGATAGAGAGGGAAGAGGTGAAGCTTGACCAATGCCATTGGTTGTTGTTTTAGAGCCATCAACAAGAGTAATGTGATGTGGTGTTTTGGGAGTGGATAAGGTGGAAAAGAGGGAAGAATTACCTGCTATATGATCAGAAGCACCATAATCCAAAATCCAGGAATCTACAGGAGATGAATAAGAGAGGCAAACCGTAGAATTACCAATATGGGCTATAGTTGCTGAAGATGAGGCCTGTTGGCTGGCTTTAAGTTGAAGGTACTCCTTGTATTCACTGGCTGAATAGAGATTCTGATTGTTGCTTTCAAATTCAATTTTCTTATCAGTAGAACCGGATGCCTAAGACTGTGTTACATTAGCTGTCTTTGCAGGAAAACCATACAGAGAATAGCACTTGTCTTGAGTATGTCCCGTGTGCTTGCAATAAGAACATTGAGGGCGATCACCTCTACCACGACCACCTCTTCCACCACGTCCACGGCCTCGGCCTCCACGCTCTACTGAGTTTGAGACAAAAGCTGACGATTCTGAAACTATCTGAGAACCAATGCTAGATGTCTCCTCCGATGAGGGAACCCGAAGTAAACGGTCAATGAGTTCCTCCGCCGTAGTAATATTAGAATTGGTCAAACATTGATTTCGGACAGATTCAAAATTTTTATGTAGACCGTGGAGAACGAAGACCATATACATGTTGTCAAGTTTTTCTAGAACCTTTGTAAGATCATCACCTGATAGGATGAGTTTGATGTCTTCAATGACTGATTGTGCTTTGTTTAGGTAAGAAGGAAGGTTATGGTCTGTCATCTGGAGCGTGGCCAAGTTATGGACAGAATCATATAGGCGTTGTATATCATTAGAATACACACTCCTAGCCTTCTTCCATTTGTCATGACATGTTTTGTAAGAGCGGAAGTGCACCAATAACTTCAGATCAATAGATTGCCATAGTAAGGATACTAATTGATAATCAACCCTTTTCCACTCATCACGCACATCAGCAGCAATGTTTGCTTCCTTCTTGGTGAGGTGCTCATAGAGACCTTGACCTAAAAACCACACCTCAACAGCGTTATACCAATCTATAAAATTCTTATCATTAAGTTTTTCTGACGTTATAGTAGGACTGCTAGAGAAGGCAAATGAAATGAGATTTTTCTTCGAAGAAGAACTGTCAGCAGTAGATGAATGGGCTGAGGAAGCCATTGCATTCACGAAGAAATAGTTACAGAGGAAGCCTACATGTGAGCAGAACGGAAGAAGAGAGAGAAAAAGAGGAAGACCCACGAGTTCAATAGACCCAAGGACCACCGACCACCAGAACGGAGAGAGGAGGCGCCGGCGAGCAGAATGGAAGAAACGGCGAGTCAAACGGAGTCCGGCATGGTGGCGCGTGGCCTTCACGCGCCGTCAGTGCGTGATGAAAAGAAGCTGCCTGTGAGGGCGCGTGGTAGGGACCTCCGGCGAGCTGCTTGGAGGGACGGCCGGCTGGATGCTTCTGATACGTTTCGTGCCCTCACCTTGGTGGTGGAGGGTCTGGAGGTTAAGGTTCTAGTCGTGACAGTGACGTAGAACCATGGAGAACAGAGACGTAAAAACCAGGAACGTAACTTGCTCTTGATACCATGTTGATATACTGGAATTGCTTGAGAGAAAACCTCTCAACACTCATTCAATATATAGAGCAATATACAACAAGTAATTACAAAAGTGAATAGGAAAATCCTAACCGAAAAATCTATCTAAAAGATCATGTCAGATAGAATCCTAATCTAGTTGATCATGTCAGATAGATAATGTCAGAATATACAGTAATCATAATCAGATCATAATCAACAATTATGATTGTGGAGATTAGCTACATGAAGATACACATTCACATACTCACACAATGAATCCCATTAAAACAGGTTTTACCTTTCTTTTCATTTATTTAGAAATATGGCATTGTTTGTACTGAGATAGCAGTAAAATCCTTTTACATTTTGCTATCAAATAATTTTCTATGGAGGTAATTGATGTATTTTATACAACAAAAATAATTGCAAAATCATCTTCTTAGTACCCATTTGTCTTTTGGATGCCGCCCCCTGGGGGGGTGTGGTATGGGGTGTGAAACAGGACATGGAAGATGGACACAATGACATAGGAACATCCAATATATAAGGATATAACATTCCATAGGCACATATATAGATTATAGATAGAAAGATCATCAAGTAGCATATGGAAATATTAAGATTTAATATTTTTGTCTTTCTAAGACTGTATAGAGGTGTTAGAATGTCAATCTGGATATTGGTGTCTGACATGTCACGTGTTAGGCATGGACACGACGCCCCTCTTGAACTGTGTGTGCTTCATAATCAACACTTTGTTAGAATAGTGAAAATTGTTGATTGAGTTTCAAGTAGCCTGTATGCTCCTTCCTCTTTAATAGTTTGGTTTAAATTTATTTTCTTGTTTTACTTTTATGAGAGCTAGTGTTGAATTTTTTTCATTTTGGGTTGTATGTGCAAATGACATTGGTACTTATCATTCTGTAATTTTTATGATGCAGCCAAAATATATCCAAAATCTGATTAAAAAGGCAAAAGAGCGAGAGCAGTATCGTGATATTGTTTATGAGAAGAAGATTGCTAAAGAGAGAAGCAAAGATGACCACCTCTATGCTGACAAAGACAAATTTATTACAGAAGCATACAGAAAGAAGCTTGCTGAACGGGAGAGACAGATGGAGCTAGAACGTTTGCGTGAACTTCAAGAGGAGAGAGATGATGTATGTTCTAGCTTTTTTAAATTTTTGCATATTCATTATCATGTTTTCATATCTCTTTTGGTTGTCTACCTGATTGGTAATGGATTTTAAAATAGTCTAATGTTTGCCTTTCTTTCTTTCGTATCTCCTAATTGAATCGGTATGCTTGTTTATGGTTTAATTCCTATATCTCTATTTTAAATTACTGACATACTTTGTCTTTTAATATTGACGTAGGTTACAAAGAAGAAGGACTTTTTGCTTGATTTTTATGCGAATCTTGATAAAAATGTTGCTTATGGTGCAAAAGATGCTCAGGGGAGGAAACATGATGATCGGGCTGAGCAAAGAATTCCAGAGACACGTAAGGACATGAAACCTGATGCATCAAATCGACATCAGCATAGTGATGCGTCAGATGAAGTGCGGCATTCATTGGGTAACTCAAGTTCACCTGTGAAGTCTTCCATGAAAAATATTGTGGATCAAGGTGAAACTTCTAATCCTTCCAGTACAAGTATCAATCCCTTAGATATGAAGCCAAATCCCGAGGGTTTTGTACAAGAAAAGAGTTCAGTTGAACAGTCATCAGCTTCTCAACCAAAGCTCGATCATCACAAAAGAAGTCAGGATGCTCTGGCTGCAGCAAAAGAACGCTTTTTGACACGCAAGAAAGCAAAGGAACAGTGAAAAGTTTTCTGCCTGTGTTCAAAGTCTGGTGACACACATTTGGTCTTTATTTAGATTTTCATGTTTTATTTAATACCCATGATGTCATGTTACCCTCAATTCTAAAGAGCTTGATCTGTGAAAAGGAGTCATGTAATGAACAGAGTAGTGTGTGATATTTTTGCCATTTTTATGGTCTTCAATCTTGGTACTGATTTCATGATTCACCCCATTTGATCTTTCTCGAGTTATCTTTCATGAACTTTTTCAAATGTAAAATTAGTTTCCATTTGCTAATGGATTCAAATAGATCAATTGTGTTACGGGGGGTTGGCATATTTTTTTTAAAAGTTCCATGTCATTCAATTATTAACCTTCATCAAATTAGTCTCTTGACGATAATTATTGCCATCAGTTTTGTCTTTCAAATACTAAGTGGGTGTTTGGTTTGAGATAGTTGTGAAAGTTTGATTATTTTAATAATTGATTATATTTAGATATGTTATTTAGAAAATAATTTTAAATTAATTTATTTCGTTTAGATGATATAAAAAAGAATTATTTTTTATACATTAAATTATTAAAATAGATATAAAATAATTAAAAAAATTATTTAATTAATTAAAAAATTATTTGATTGAAAATAAAATGATATTTATATTTTATTATTAAGAATAATCTTAACAGTTTTTTTTTTAAATAGTTCAAATTTTTGCTTGATGTCCAATAACTTATTTCTCCTCATAAAAATGGTTGCTTTTTTTGTTTATAGTTGTCAAACACGTTTTCATAGTGGCTAACAACATTTTTTGTTAAAAAAAAAGCTATTGGTTGATTTAGATAATCTGAATCAAACACACGTTAAGTTGATGTCATTTTATAGACTATTTTGATGGCAAAAATGTGACATTGAAGGTTTGAAGGACCCTTGATTTGAAGTTTCTTAAATGTTTTGAAGATCAATTTTGATGTATTTATAAAGGGAAGATCAATGTGTGTCACGTATATAATGAGATTAAAATTGACAATTACTCATTACTCTTTTATAAGGATTGAGGACTCTTTGTTGCCGAATTCGAAACTAGCAGAAAAATCTTAAATCTCATCTAACTTTTTTATCATTTAGTTAGTAGTTATTTAAGTACTTTAAATAGAAAGAAGTTATTAATATTTATGATTTAAAAACTAATAAATTTCATTTGGAAGAATCAATATTTCATAACATTATTTCTAATTAGTAGTTTGAGTTTAAAATAAACCTCCATTTTACAGATAAAAAAATAAATAAATCATCATTTTGGTTCTTAAAATTTTTTCAGAATATCAACTCTTGAGAGATTATTACATCAATTTGGTGCTCGAATAATATGTTGAATTTGACTTCATTTGGTTTTCCTATGGAAAAACGAAAACATTTTCCTTTATTTACTACCAATGGTTATTATTATCTATATCTAATCTTGGATATAGTTTTCAAAAGAATTTTTTAAAACAAAATAATAATTTTATAAATATGTGAAAGATATCTTTTGTATGTGTGGTTTATATATTATTCTTATATATTAGAATTAAATTTGTTGTAGTACAATGACAGTGCATAAGTTTAAACTTAACGTTCTACAAATAATTTAAAATTCTCACACAAATAAAATTTTAATTTTACCCAAAAAAATCAATTTTAAGAAATGTATAATGTTGAAATTTTATCAAACTAAATTATGCATGAATATTTCAAAAATTTAATTCAAATAATCATACTTATCAAAAGATGTAGCGACATCAAGCGGAAGAGAAAAGAAAAAAATACTTCTCATTGATCAGACACGCGTCTTAAACTCCCCACTCGTTCATTGCGCTCATAATTTTATTAGAGCAATTCAAATCAGGAAATCACTTCGTCTTACTATTCTAAGGCGTAAAATCTAATGAGCTGTCACCAAATGGCTGATGCCAATTGCAGACCTAAAAGTCCTAACTCTTAACAAACAAAAAAATGACATGATTAGTTCAGATAAAAAAAAATCAAATGACATGACTAGTTGATGGATAAGATAACGTAAAGAGAAAAAGAGATAAATACAAACATTTTAAATAGTGAAATTTTTATAAAATTTATAAGATTTTATATTTATGTTTTTGTATCTATTTCTCTTTTCACATAATATTATACATTATGTGAAAATTTTACGGGATAGAATCTATTCACCTTCTAGTACTAGAATTCTTCTTACAATAGATGTCTTAATTTTTTCACTAAAAATGAAACCTACAAAAGAAAAGATGTACACTTTCTTTTCAGTCAGGTATTGTAAAGGCCATTTGCTTGTTTATGATTGTGCTCAAGTCTCTGAACACTTAAAAAATGTATGATTGTGCCCCAAGGTATAGGGTTGTTAAATTTTTTGGGTAAAATGCTAGATTCTTTTTCCTTAAAAAACAGAGGACAGGGTCGAAAACCAAAGAGGATCGCTTATTTATGTTGTCTCCTATCCAATTGGAAGTGTGTACCAATTGTTTGTTTAATTTTCTAACTGATTTAAAATGAGTGCTTTATTTTGAGTTGAGTTCAATATGTTGATTATCAATGAAGTAGGCACTGACGTATGCGAGCAACAACTCTATTCAACTACACGGAAAAAATCAGTTGTCAAAGTCCAAGATAAGGATAGAATTTAGATAAAGGCTTTTTAGAAGTTCTTTAGTTAATTGTGATAATATTTTTTAATAAAAATATGACATGTATTATTTTTTATATCTCTACTATGAAGGCTTTAAAAAGGAGGACGAGGTGGATAAAAAAAAAATACCAAAAGCATCTAAGAAATTTTATATAAGTTTTGTACTTATGAAGATAATCACCAATAAAAGGGCATGATATTGAATACGTGAGCAATGACATACAAAAAATAAAATTCAACTGCACATAGAAGTCAGTTGCAAAGTCCATCAAGAGTCTGCTTGTGAGACGAAAAAATTGAAGAATCACTATTTGACCTCATCCGTAGATTGCTCTTAGTCTTCATACCTCCCTTTAAATACATAGGGAAAGAAGCAGCTTCAGACAACTACAGAACATTTAGGGACATAGAAGAGCTGTGAAGGGAAATTAAGATCAATTCAAAACCGATACAATGGCACAAGTGGGCAACAAACAGGTTCTGGCAGCAGGTTACATAACTGGTAATCCAAAACAAACTGACATGTATTTGAGGAGTTCTACCATAAGCTTACAACTTCCTCCAGAGGCTTCAAATGCTGTGCTGGTTAAGAACCTGTATTTATCCTGTGATCCTTACATGAGAGGAACCAAGAGAACAGATACAAATCGCCTCTTTAATGCCTTCTCTCCTGATTCAGTAAGCACACACACTTATACAACTCTTTCTATATAATCATGTTATCTTTGTTTGATCTATGTTTATTTCTTCTAATTAATCAAGTATATATGGAATTGCAAATTAAATTAAAGGAAGGAATATATGTGTCTGAAATTTTTTAAGGTTTAATTTGTGGGTTGAAAATTTTCTCTCAGCTAATAATTGGGTATGGAGTATGTAAAGTGTTGGATTCCAAACACCCTGACTTTAAAAAGGGAGACTTAGTGTGGGGAGTCACCAAATGGGAAGAGTACAGTGTCATCACCTTGACTGATAGCCTCTTCAAAATTGAGCATACAGATGTACCTCTTTCCTATTACACTGGAATTCTTGGTAAATAACTTGAGACTTTTCTTCTTTGGGAGTTGCCTTATCATATGCATGGGCAGCATGGCAATTCTTTAACAGCAGCTAATTATACTAACTGTTACCTGTTTGTGATCTTTTTCACATGCAGGTATGCCTGGTATGACTGCTTATGCAGGTTTCTATGAAGTTGGGGTCCCTACGAAAGGAGATTATGTCTTTATATCTTCAGCATTTGGTGCAGTTGGTCAACTTGTTGGGCAACTAGCAAAATTGATGGGCTGTCATGTTGTGGGAAGTGCAGGAAGTAAAGAAAAGGTAGAGATGGTAGTTTTGCACGGTAGAGTCATCTAGTTTGAACAAGAATCCCAGTTAATTGTTCTGTTTTCATGTAAATAAGGTTGAAATTTTGAAGAGTAAGTTCGGGTTTGATGGGGCTTTTAATTACAAGGAAGAACAAGACCTGGATGCAATTTTGAAGAGGTGAGTACATAATTGGCATTTAGCATATCCAAAACTTTAAGTTATCTAATAGACAGAAATCAACTTTAATTATCCTAATAAACAGTCATTGATCTTCCAGAAGATCAGGAAATCAACTTTGCTAAACTAAACATATACACTGTGTTTCTGAACCAGAGGGCTATTTTTCCAACTTTGTTTCTCAATACTAAACATGTACACTCTTATATTGTGCTATAAATTGTTAATAGGTACTTCCCTGAAGGCATTGACATTTACTTTGACAATGTTGGGGGAGATATGCTTGAGGCAGCCCTTCTTAACATGAGAAGGCGTGGTCGAATTGTGGTGGCTGGAATGATCTCACAGTATGATCTTGATGAGCCTCAAGGCATAAAAAACTTAGTCTCTATCATATTTAAGCAGATCCGAGTAGAGGCCTTCACAGTGTATGATTACTATCACCTCTATCCTAAGTTCTTGGAGACTATTTTGCCTTATATTAGAGAAGGGAAGATAACATACGTTGAAGACATAGCTGAAGGCCTTGAGAGCGGCCCTGCTGCATTAGAAGCAATGTTCACAGGACGTAGTGCTGGCAAACAAGTAGTTTTACTCGCTCGTGAATAATTTAGTTCAACCTCCCTGTTTAGCCTACCATTTTGCTCTGATTTTCTGTTTGTAGCTCTCATTTTAAGAGGTTGTTTGAATAATAGTCGGATTGCTATTTCGTGTAAAACATCTACTAATAGACGTATTAGTTTTTCATTTACATTTCTGCTTCAAGAAGACCTTATTTAATTTTGTAATTTGTTGAATAAAATCAATAAAAAGCTATGAATCTGTGCATGCAATCAAATAATTTATCTCACAAACTCACAAAGATAGGAAATTTTTTGTGGTGTGGGTGTGGATAGGTAAACAATTTCTTGCCAAGTGTGAAGTTTGTAAGGTTTCTGAGTTACTTCATGAAAGTATCATTTCTGAAAAAAATAATTGCCCCCCAAGGTCACCAGTCTTAAATTCATCAATATGTAGTTAATATATATCTTAAATTGAATAAAATAGATAAATTAATATTCAATTATCTTTCTCAACCAGTTTTCGGTGGCATCACATATATTATGTCTTTCTTTCCTCATTAACAAATCAAAGTAGCTGCCTCAGATTGTTCAGAATCCATACAAGTTCTTCGGATCTTCAAAGTGGATAAATCCCATCTGGGAATAATCATTGAGGACTCAGCTTTCGAAGAAGTCAAACTTCAGGACCATAAGCTAAAATCACATACCCAGATGTAGAATATGTCTTAACACTTTCTTCCCTATACACAAGGCAAGTAAGAGATCTAAGTTGAAACATAGGTAATGTAGACAGCATTCCAACTAAATCAAAGCAAGCAAGATATAACAAAGAAAGTGAACTCACTTTGCACTTTGGGATAATTGTTGCGGAAGTACCATACCTACCTAATGAAGTAATTCCCCTCCCCCCATACGCCTTTTTCTACATAAAAACAAGAGCAAGTTATATGTATATATATATATAAACTCTGCTGTTGGGATGATAAACACCAACAGCTGAGGTGAGGAAGAAAATGCTCCAGCAATCCCTGTGGATTCTACTAACTATTCATCTCCATAAGAAGGCACGACCTTGCTCCCTATAAGCATTTTTGGTCTCTCACAAGTCACAACAATCTCATCATCATCTCTGAACTCTCTAAAGTGCGCCATTCTGCCCAATTTTTCAATTTCATCTATAACATGATCTAGTTTTGCCACCATCTCCACAAGCAAGGATGTGAAAGCAGCAAAAGGCAGTGCTTCTGAGAACCCAAGGGTAGTGATTACAATCTTACTCAGTTGTGGCCTTAAAACCTTCTTATGTCCTTCCTTTGACTGTTCACGGGAATGCTCTTTGGATTTATGTTCATGCAGCGACGAAGAATCACTTTCAACACTTGATAATGAGGGTTTAGAGTCTTCTTCATGCTTTTGCTCAGGGTGTGCAACTGCTTGAGCAGGTGTGTTGGTGGTTCGATCATTCCTGGAGCCTAGAAAGAGTTGGGGTTGGGATTTCAAGGCATTGTTGAGGTCTTGTAAAGCTTCATTGAGATTATTAGAGAGTATTTGAGGGGAGAATTGATGATTGTTCCTTATGCTGTTAGCCAGTTCCCTTAGTACTTTAGACACTTCTTCTGCAAGTCTGATGCAAGAGTCTTTGTATAGCGCACGAATCGACCCTGGTGTCTAAAGAATCAAATGTTAATTAAAAAATAAGTTAAAGGCACATATCATTGAATTATGACAATAAGCATCAAATAAGAAAGTTATATTTTATTCTAGGGGTTATTCCAATAATTGAAAAGATGCTAGCAAAAAGAATAATGTAGAGCATTTCATGTCTAATTGCTAGACAAAATGGTCTTGAATATCACTCATATCATAGAGCTTAATCAATGATTGATATTTCAAGTGATTGTTATCCATGTTCTATCAATAACATAACAGATAATCCAGGAGTTCAATGATGGACTTCAAAGAAGCATTAGTAGAACCAAATTTTGGGAAAAAATTGAGTTGGCATGATAACCCATATCAACTGGTAAGTTGTTTTAATTTGAAAAAAAAAAATCACTATCATAATCTGTATGATTCAATTCTCTTGGAGCTACATGAAAGGTGACACAATAAAATTAGAAATGCGGCTACCAGCTTGCTTCATGAAACTCACTCGATTAAGATCTGCTATATGCTTTTAGAATTCTCATACCATTCTCAGCTTACATATGCTTCAAACAGGGTTCATGATATTTCTAAGTTATATTAAAATTTATGAGGGAATGATAATCCTTTTTTTATTTTTTCTTTTTTATAAAAGGTATTTCGTTAGAAAGCAGAAACGCATTTAGTCTTCCTTTTTTTTTTCCTTGTGACAAGAATGGTCTCTTTTGGCATCATATATAACTCTAAGTAAGTTTAATTTTTTCTGGACTAGTTGATTAAGTTATAGTACCTGAATTTCAGACTGCAGACATCCATGTAGTGCTACAATAGTATAACTAAAATGGCGAAGAGCAGCTCCCACTCTTGCATATTGCTGCCATGGGATTCTGTGGCAACATTTTGAGTATCTTGGCTCCCAGTTTGCTTGTAATGCCTGTTCAATTCCACACAGCAATTCCATATAAGAACTTCTGGCATAAAGCACTAATTTCTGACATGTTTAACTTAACAAGAAAGGGGAACTGAGTTACCAGTGTTTCATCTTTAGCTATGGAGTCTAAAACAGCCTTGTAACCTTCGTAAATGGAATCCTCAGATGAATCGTCTTGAGTTGCTCGTTTTTCAGAATCATAAAAATATTCCATGACACAAGCTGGATGATTCAATTGACCATCAATGATATTGATCGAGACAATAAAACCAAAGTGATTTTTTTCATTTTTAATAAATAGTACTCTTCAGCAGTTCTTTGTTTTCACAAACTTCAGTGCTTTTCTTTAATGCAAGGAAGTAGTGACCTGGCATTCTACCTTAAAGTTCACCTTACCTTCTATAGAATTGGCTAGGCCTTCAAGCTTTGATATGGTGGAGTTATGGAGTTCTTCCCCTGACCAGTTTGGAAATACCAATAGGCTCATCACAAGACAAAGGCCACAGCCTATGGCAATGGTGGATATGCGATCCTTTGACATTTTCCAGACATCATCGACGCGGTAACTTGATACAGTTATCAAATCAAAGGTCAAGAGAAATATCAGAACACCATAGTCATAATTCTTCTTGATGTAGGGGATGAACCTGACATAAGTAGCTGCAGCTCCTGCCAACCAAAAGTAAAACAATGGCTCAGCAAATCCGAAGCCTCAATTACAGGACAGAAAACCTGATTAGAAGTTCTTTAATTTCGAGGATAATTGAAATTACGAGCATAGGCCAAAAATTAGCACCATTCCCAGTAATGAACAACAGGTTTAATGGGCAATGCAAGGAAGTGTGATTTGCACCTTTTTTCCAAGTGATTCTAAATGGTTATATGTTAGTCTCAAGTTTTACATATCAATTGTTTTTCTCTTAAACTTTCAACAAGCAGATACTTTTGTGGCAATATATGGATATATCAGGAAGGAAAGCAAAGCAACTACATAATTCATTCACCAGTCACCACAGAAAACTATGGGAAGAGGCTATCTCTATTTTTGGTCATTCTCCAGCACCCTTTCAATTTCAAATCACTAAACTACAAGTCAAGATTCTTTCATGACGTAATAAATGCTCATGTGATGCTTTACCTATAAAAAAAACTGCAGCACCAATGAAAACAGCTTGAAAAATCCGACCAGGGAAATCATTAACAAACTCAGCCAATAATGCCAATGATCCTGCTAATAGGGTCCCCAGTCCTCTATTTAGTCCTTTGCATAATGTTCCTCCTGAAATCAGTGGAAAAGGAAAAGGGAGAAATGAACGGAATCTTCAATACCTATGATCTAGAAGAAGAACAATGGCATGTCATGAGAATAGGCTACCTGCAGTAAAATCCATGACCACAACCACAGTCATGATAGCCCACATAGCATTTTGGCCAATCCCTTTGAACAATGGCTCCGTTAGATACAACAAAGAAACTAGTGTCAAAGCCAGACCAACTTTCAAAGAATGGACTACCCTTCTTGGATCCTCTTTGCCAACTTGCCATATTGTCCTCCTTTCCAAACCTGGAATTTTTTTTCAATTTATCAGCAAAACTATAAATATATTTCCAATGGCTTGAGCTTCTGTTAGTAATATTGGTTTCAGCCAATGAAGGCTGAATCAGCTTTGTGAGTAAGATAACCATGAACAGTTTCAATTATGAATTATGATAGAGAGGGTTATGTTATGTTATGTTAAGCTTTGCATTAAAAGCATGCATGCACAAGGTGACAAGGGACGAGTATTAATAAGCAGTGGGGGAAACTTGTTTTTTTCATTTTGATGGTGATGGTGGGGATCTATTATCCAAGTCTGCCTGCCTTGTAGGCCTCCTTTGTCTCCTATAATAATAATCAACCATGGTTTTAAAATAATAATAATAACTTACCATTATTGTATTTTGCAGGCATTGGATTCCTCGGTGGAACCGGAGAAATGAAACAGAGAGCTCAAGCCAAGGTGGTTCTGGAATTCAACCAAGGCACGAGAGAGGCTCCCAGGCTGTCTCTGGATGCCAAAGGAGGCCACAGAGATCCCAACCAACACGCCAACGATGGAGGAGTGGTGGCACAGGGAGCAGGGGTGGTGGATTTTTATTTGAAGGAGGTCTGAATCCACCACACCACAATTTTTTTTTATTATACTTTTAACTGAATAACTAAAATATAGTTTACATATATATATATAAGAGACAATTGAGGCCTGTAATGTTGACGTGAATACTAATAAATAGCTTAGAATAAAAGAAATGTCATGTTATTATATATACATTTAAAAATTTCTCGTGTAATTATATGTTTGCCATTATTATTATTATTATTATTATTATTATTATTATTATTATTATTATTATTATTATTATTTTGTCTTTTATTGAAGCTGTGACATGGTGCACCTTTTCAGCGGAACCAACAATATGTTTTCCCTCCTTTTATTGTATACTTGACTTGTTTATGTGAATTACCTATTTGGATGGGAATATGGTTAAAAGATTTCTTATAATGATTTAGATTATTATTTTTTAGTTAGTTTTTGGATGAAGTTAGGTTCAATTATGTTATTTTAATATATGATATTAGAGTTTAACTCAATCTAAATGTTAAGTCATTCACAAATATTTAATTTTATAAATTTTACATTTTAGATATCTAGTCTTGACGATGAAAGGGAGTATGTTAATTCCTGCGTTAGATGGAAATATGGACATGTGGTGAAGATTATAACTAACTTAACCAAAGTGAAGCTAACAAAAAGAAAGTTAGAGCTGGTTGTCTATGATACGAAAAAGGAAAAAAGTAATTTACTGAAAAAAAGAAGGTATACAGTAGACATTTTTGATACGTTGACTCGCGGAGGTCATTAAAAGCTTAATACATTCTTAATTTTTTTTATCTGTTAATACAACCTTAAATAAAACATCCAAATTGGAGGATTAAAGGCTATTTATATTGGATTGCCAAAATCTTCTTTTTTGAAGAAATGCCAAACGTTCTCGGTTGCATGTAAAGACTATCATATGAAAATAACACTCTTCCTTTGATCGCAATTAATAAATTGAAACTATAAGGTAACACTCTTTTTTTTTTCTCCCACAAGTATTAATAGAATTAACAAAGGTGTTTGATCTGCAAAACAAGGTTGCCAGTATTAATAGAATTCCCAAGTCCAAGCCTATAAAGAACGAAACGAAACTGAGAGCAGTGATTCCAACTCCACCTCCAAGTGATCAATCCGCTAACAATTCACAAGGCCCAAGTGATGAAATGGTTGATGAGCAACCCAAACTTCATGATGAGTTATGATGAAGTGGGAATGCATGTAGTTCCAGTTTTAATCATCTACCTGCAAGATTTATAGTTAGACTGGTAATGGTAGAATTGATAGGTGAAAGGAGGCAGTGTCAGTTTTCAGCAAGCAGGATAATAGAGTTGAGTCGAGGCAATATTTGCTAGAAGTCTTTGAGGTCAGATGGGCTACTACGATATTTGATAATTATTTTCCCATTGCTATTTAAGGGGGGTAAAAGTTGTAATTTATAGCCATATGAAGTGTTATATTTGCTGAACCACATAAGGTGATAGGGGGAAAAAACCATGCTGAGTAAGTCCAAGAAATTTGTTCAAAACATCATCCGATAGAAATTCTGCTTGAGTGAGCTCCCATATAAGCTGCTCAAAAGATTGTTATCTTTTGAAGTATTAGTTTTTAATTTACATCTCTGCTTCAAGAAGATCTAATTTCATAACTCCCCTCCCCACAGACGCCTTTTCCACATAAAAACTAGACCAAGTTACACAACACACATATAACTCTGCTCATGGGATGATAAACACCAACAGCTGAGTAAGAATATTATCCTGTACTCCCAGTGGATTCAACTAATTACTCTACTGCATAAGAAGGCAGGTCATTCTGAGCTCTATGCATTTTTGGTCTCTCACAAGTCACAACAATCTCATCATCATTTCTGAACTCTCTAAAGTGTGCCAATTTCCCCAAGTCTTCAACTTCATCTATAACATGATCTAGCTTTGCCACCATCTCCACAAGCAAAGAAGTGAAAGCAGCAAAAGGTAGTGCTTCTGAGAACTCAAGGCTAGTGATCACAATCTTACTTAGCAGTGGCCTTAAAACCTTCTTGTGTCCTTCCGTTGACTGTTCACCCGAATGCTCTTTGGATTTACATTCAACCGGCGAAGAAGAAACACTGTTAACACTTGATAATGAGATTCTAGAGTCTTCTTCATGCTTTTGCTCAGGGTGTGCAACTGTTTGAGCAGGTATGTTGGTAGTTCGACCATTCATCGGGCCTAGAAAAAGTTGGGGTTGGGATTTCAAGTCGTTGTTGAGGTCTTGTAAAGCTTCATTGAGATTATCAGAGAGTGATTGAGGGGAGAATTGGTGATTGTTCCTTATGCTGCTGGCCAGTTCCCTTAGTACTTTAGACACTTCTTCTGCAAGTCTGATGCAAGAGTCTTTATACAGGGCTCGAATCGACCCTGGTGTCTTAATTAATGAAGAAGGTAAACGCATATATCAATAAATTATGAAAATTAGCATCAAATAAGGAAGTTATATTTTTATACTTGGGGTTATTCCCACCAATCATTGCAAAGATGCTAGCCTAAAGAATAATGTTGACCCTTTCATTTTTAATTGATAGCCTTGAAAAAATGGTCGTACGCAGATTATGTAGTTTGAACAGCACGAATATCATTCAGATCATAGAACTTGATCAATGATTGATATTTCAAGAGATTTTTATTCATGTGCTATCAATAACGTGACAGATAATCCAGCCAGGAGTTCAATGAGGGAGGTTATTGAAGTAAATGGAAGCAAACAACAACAACAACAACAACCAAGCCTTTTTCCCACTAAGCAAATGGAAGCAATTTTTGGGAAAAAAATGAGTTGGCATAATGACTTATATTAACTGTTAAAGTTGTTTTTACATCTAAAAAATTATCACTATGATCATCCCTGTGATTCAAGCCTTTTGCAATTAAATGAAAGGTGAGACAAGAAGATTAGAAATGGGGCTACCAGCCTGTATCATGAAATTCACTTGATTAAGATCTACTACATGCTTCTAGAAGTCTTATAGCATTCTCACCTGTAATGTGCTCCCACAGGTTTCAGGATATTTCCCTGTAATATTAAAATTTTGAGGGAATGGTAATCTTTTATTTACTCTCTCTCTCTCTCTCTTTTTTTAATTCATTAGAAAGCAGAAACACAATTTTCTTGTTGCAAGAATAGTCTGTTATGGCATCACATATAACTTTTTTTAAGTTTAATTTTTTTCTAAACTAGTTGATTAAGTTGTAGTACCTGAATTTCAGACAGCAGACATCCATGTAAAGCTACAACAGTGTAACTAAAATGGCGAAGAGCAGCTCCCACTCTTGCATATTGCTGCCATGGGATTCTGTGCCAATGTCTTGAGCATCTTGGCTCCCAGGTTGCTTGTAATGCCTGTTTAATTGCACACAGAAAGTCCATATAAGATCTACTGCCATAAAGCACTAATTTCGGATATGTTTAAACTTAGAAAGCAAGGGGCCCCGAGTTACCAGCGTTTCATCATTAGCTTTGGAGTCCAAAACAGCTTTGTAACCTTTGTAAATGGGATCCTCAGATGAATCATCACGAGTTGCTTGATTTTCAGAGTCATAAAAATATTGCATGACACAAGCTGCATGGTTATTTTTACCATCAATGATATTGATTGAGAGAATAGAATCACAATAACCTTTTTGATATTTAATAAATAGTACTACTCTTCAGCAGTTCTTTGTTTTCACAAATTTCAGTGCTTGTCTTTAACATAAGGAAGTAGTGTTCTATCATAAAGTTCACCTTACCTTCTATAGAGTTGGCTAGGCCTTCGAGCTTTGATATGGTGGAGTTATGGAGTTCTTCCCCTGACCAGTTTGGAAATACCCATAGGCTCATTACAAGACAAAGGCCACAGCCTATGGCAATGGTGGATATGCGATCTTTTGCAATATTCCGGACATTATCAACAGTGTAACTTGATACAGTTATCAAATTAAAGGTCAAGAGGAACATCACAACACCATAGTCATAATTCTTCTTGATATAGGGGATGAACCTAACATAAGTAGCTCCGGCTCCTGCCAACCAAAAGTCAAGTGTCAATTTTAATGCAAGTTGATGTTCCGTTTGGTTCGAAGGATATAATAATACATAATAGTATTAGATTTGATAGTATAAAATTTGTTTGTTTAGTACAAAAGATAAGATAAGATATGATAGTATTAGATTTGATAATATAAAGATTGATAATATAATATATGATATTATAAAACTAATACGTAAGAGTTAGAAATATCGAAATATTTAGAATTATAATAGAAATTTTTTATAGAAGTTTATATATCAAAATTCAATCAATCTAATTTTATTCCTTAAGACATGATTAAATTATTTATTATTTTAATGTATAAGAAAAGTTTAATAGATAAACTTATACAATATTTATATTAAATAATTAATAAAATTATAATATATTATATTAGTTTATCTTATTAAACTTAATACCACCTGCCAAACAAGTAAGACTTGAATTTGGGGAGGGATGCTTTTTTCGTTTTAGTTTGGGTTTGGGTCTTTGTGGGTTGAGTTCAGGTAAGCTTTTTCAGAGTTGGGCTCCTTTGGTTTTTCAATTGGGTTTCGGCTACGAGGAATGATTTAGATTTCACTTTAAAAAAAAAAAAAATTGGGCTAAAATAATGAAAATTTGAAAAAATAAAACATATGTTAAGTTTCTTTCTTGACTTAATTAGAGTTAGTTTCTTTTATCAGATTATGTCGCTTTCATTATTTGTATTTTTATATAAATTATCATTTGTTTATCTTATCTTGTTGTTATTGCTTCATACGTATTTTGTTGCCATTTTTATTTGCGATTAATGTTCAATAAAATATTTTAAAAAAATTATTTTATCCACACAACCGTCAACAATTATACAGCCTCATGCCATTTTCAATGTTGTATTAGTCATAGGGATTTTATAGCCTAGTGCCATCTTAAATTTTATGCAAAAGTGATTTTTTTTTTCTTTTACACAACAGTCAACGATATAAATTATATGTTTTCATACCTTCTTCCAAGTCGTTTTGAGTCCGTAGGAATTTATTGTATAGTATTGTGTCATCTTTAATTTCATATAAGAGTGAATTTCTTTGTGAAATCTTCATTTCCATTAAAATTTTTATCAAATTAATCTTACTTCAAACAAACTCCTTTATTTTAAATAATTTAATTTTTTAATTAAAATTAACTAACTCATAATTATTTTTTAAAAAAATGACATGACTGTAACTTTTTTATTACACGTTAGAATCACGTAATCACAAAAGGCAAGCTAAACATGTATATATTTAATTTAATTTTTATCATTGTTTTCTCTAAACTTGTAAATATCTTTTTAATTTATCCTTTGATTCTTTTTTCAACTTGTAAATATTCTAATTCATTTTTATCTCTATTATTATTTTTTACTTTGCTGGCAAATATTTTAATTGTCTTTAATTTTTCTTATAGGCTTTTAAATATTATAATTTAATATATATTATTGTTTATTTGATTATTCATCATCGCCATTGTTTATTTATTTTATGAGATATATTAAATATGTTTATGCTATGGGAAGTGCTGAATCACACGAATAATTTTTCTACGAAATAAGTTAAGAAGAATAAGAACAAGTGATTAACCTTCTATGATCCCACTCTTTCCGCATTGTTTGTTCAACTGCCGATTATATATGAATTATTAGTGTTTTCACATCATTCATAAATTTAGTGAAATCTTCTTTTCGTAGGAATAGCACCTCTGGCTATATGTTATTATAATTCACACAATTAATTTATCTTAATTGTCTGATCACATGATTAAGATCCTCTACACTTAAAAGAAACTGCAGAGGATCTCAACCCTTCAAAGTTATTTTTTTATGATAAAATATTAAAAAAATAGTTATGTGGGTGTCAGTTGTTTGATCTAAACTGCACCACATGCAGTTTGTTTTGGAACTGCACACGATCTGGTTCCCTCACCGTGCGATGTATAGGACTGATTCAGTTTCTAAATCCGACTGTATTTTGTTTACAAATTTTTAAAACATTTTCTATTTTTTTTTCTTTATTAAATAAAATTGATAACAATTTCTCTTAATTTCATTTTTTAATTTAGTTACCTCGCTCATCAAGAGCGGAAACTGGGACGGTTGCGGCATTCCTACCAATGAACAATAGGTTTAATGGGCAATGAAAGGAAGTGTGGTTTGTATCTTTTGCCATATGATTCTAAATGTTTATATGTTAATCTGTCTGAAGTTTTATATAATAATTGTGTCCTTCCTAAAAATTGAAACAAGAAGATATATTTGTGACACTACATGGATATATGAGGAAGAAAAGCAACTACAAGATATATTCAGTCACCACAGAAAACAATAGAAGAGGCTATCCCTATTTTTGGTAAGTAATTCTCCAACACCCTGGCAAATTATTAAACTACAAGTCAAGATTCTTTCATGAAGTGCTCATGCTTACCTAAAAGGAAAACTGTAGCACCAATGAAAACTGCCCGAAAAATCCGACCTGGGGCATCAGCAATATACTCAATAAAAAATGCCAATGATCCTGCTAACAGTGTCCCCAGCCCTCTATTTAGTCCTTTGCTTAATGTTGCTCCTGCAATAAAAGGAAAAGCAAAATAAATGAAATAAACGGCTTCTTCAATACCTATGATCTAAACAAAAATGATATGGTAATTGATTACTAGCCCGTTAACTAAATAATACATATATTGTAATCGAAAATTTTGTACATTTAAAACTTGTGTGCAAATTCTGGTGTGCATATAATTGCGTTGATGATCTAAAAACAGAACAATGTCACTGAGAATAGCTAGCCTACCTACAGTAAACTCCATCACTACAACCACTGTCAGGACAGCCGACATAGCATTTTGGCCAATCCCTTTGAACAAAGGCTTTATTAGATACAGCAAAGAAACTAGTGTCAAAGCCAGACCGACTTTCAAAGAATGGACCACCCTTCTTGGATCCTCTTTGCCCACTTTCCACGTTGTCCTCCTCGCCAAACCTGAAAATTTTTTCACTTTATCAGCAAAACTATACATATATTTCCAGTGACTTGAGCTTCTGTTACTACTGATATTGGTTTCAGCCATTGAAACTTTCAAGCCTGAACCAGCTTTCTGAGTAAGATAACCATTAACAGTTTCAGTTATGATAGAGGGTTATATATCATGTTAAGCTAAGCTTTTAAAAGCATGCATGCACAAGGTGACAAGGGATGAGTATTAAAAACAGTGGGGAAACATTGTATTCTTTGATGATGGAGATTTTTAAAATGGAGATAGAGACAGTTCCAGCAATTTTGCTAGTGCAATCCACTGTGTTAACAAAGAGATAGAGAAGGTGGTAGCTTTCATAGGTGCTTAGATTGGCGATTGAGGTAACCAGCAGCTTATATAATAAAGGCAGTTTTGTCTCTCGTTGTAGCAGTGACATGGTGCACCTTCTTATAGGGGATCCAACAATATGTTATCCCTCCTTTTATCGTATGCTTGACTTGTTTATTGTCAAATAGAATTATTTACACTAACCTGGACCGCTATTTCTGACATGTCATAGCAGGTGTTAATTTTGAAATTGACAAATGATAATGGCTGATATCTGCTTTTGAGTTGAAATTACACTCGTAATTCTTTGTATGTATGTGACCTCAAAAAAAATTGTTAGTGATAGTCATGTAGTGAAGATTATGCCTCACTTATAACCAACAGAACTTGCATCTACTCCTAATTGTTGCATAGGAGCGTACTTAGGTTCTAATTCCCATTGAATTTGAGTTTATTTTTATTTGTTTGCTACTGTAACTCATGTACTCTGGTTTTTATCTTCAATGATTAATTTCTTAATATGCGAAACACTCTATTGTTTTTTTTTTGACGTGGGAAACACTATTATTGGCCTTATATTAATTTATAATTAATTTTGCAGGAAATCCCACTTGGATTAGCAGTAACATGAGGACTATAATTTCTCTGAATGTCAAAACAAACTACATAATTAGCTCTAGTGCTCTGTGGTAACGGATACTCTATATCTAATTATGCATAGAAACATAATAATCCTTTGAATAATAATGTGAGGAAAAAACAAAATGAATGACATAGTGTAACAGCAATATAACTTGTTGATACAACTTGTGCAAGGGAAGTTAATTGAGCATAATAGAATTAATTTAGAACATTAAAAATAGACTTCAGACTTTTGAGAAATAGCAATATCCTGTAAACATAAATAAACTTCAGACTTCAGTCAATTATTAAAACTGAAATTTAAACCACAAACAACATCTAGTAATAGACAGATCAGCCCAGGCCCAGCACTTGGGGCAAGATTCGAGACAGCAGCCGTGGTCTTCCCGTAAGGCTATATAAGTCTATAACTGGGGGACAATGCTTGTTTCATAAATCACAAGGTTTTGAGTAAAACTCTATTTAGTTTCTAAAAAAATACTTGAGTTATCAATTTAACTCCATTAAAATTAATTTTATCAATTGATCTTTCAAAACTTAAATCTTATATTCTAGTCTCTCCATTCACACATCATTCACTATCATTATTTAGATAGATTGACTAAAATATTAAGAATTTAAACTTTGGGAGATCGAATTACTAAAACTAATCTATAAAGGATCAAATTGATAACAAATGTTTCTTTCATAAACTAAAATGGAATATTACTCTTTAATTTTTATATCGAAAAATCCAAGGACAGTTAGCCTTTTTTTAAAAACGTTTTACCGAACAATATGGCACTGCTACTTGGGTCCAAAAGAATTGTGACAGTGCTACTTAGGATCATGATGATCATTATAGTTATTATATGGTACAGGTATTATCCATTGATAATTGATGTGTTCTACTTAACTAACGATGGCTCAACCAGTGATTTGAAAATCTCTATATTTTACAAATTTTACAATGAAGTAGAGAACCTATTATCCTCCAACTGATCCAGGTGTGACTCTATGACAAGCCACGGTGGATCACATCAGCAAATAATAACTCGCACATAACATGAATGGAAAGAAGCAATAAATGTTGCCATCGCACAAAACCCCACCAGGATTGAGACTAGGAACTTATGAAGGGCCAAAACATCAAACTTGAGTCATAAGTCATAACCTTCAAATACTGACTCCTTGTCACAAAAAACTATAATTGTGCCAAGCTTTTCTGTGTATCCTGCAACGTATGATCATAAAACATTGTAGAGAAAATCTTCACTAAATGTAGGTTAAGATAGACAGTGGATGAGAAAGCTGCGCTCACCTAACATAAATTTACCGGAACTCATCGTGGAAATCATATTCATCTTCATCATCGTTGAAAATAGCACTATAAAATACATATGGGTTCTCAATCATCTCAGTCAAAGTAAGGCGCCCATCATTGTCAACGTCTGCCTGTCATAACATTATTTCATGACTTTATACAATGTTTTACTGATGAAATTAATGCATGATGTTATGCAACAGATGTTGGAGTGTGTATTGAGCCATCTTTGTCAATATCTGCCTATCATAACATTATTACAATGTTTAATGATGAAATTAATTCATGATGTTACGCAACAGATGATGGAGTGCATGACTGAGATAACCCCCCAAAAAAAGGGAAGATTGGTTAACATATAATAATACTTCATATTGTTATATAGAAGATACGCATCCCCTGCTCCCCCACCAAAGAAAAGAAGATCTTTTCCTTCCTCCCTCCTAAACGGCTAAACCAGTATATATTCACCAAAACAAGTTTTCTTAGCAGCAATGAGTGGAGATGACTCTGGCTGTAGTGATCTATGCACTTACTATATCAGAAATGAGGACATCATTCCACCATAAGCAAATGTAAAATGTGCATTTTCTACAACTAGAAACTGGAAAGTGCAGAGAAAAAATGGATAATAAAATTAAGATTTACTTAATAATGTCCCTCAAGAATCTATAACAATTAAAACGGGCAGACAACATTTATCTCAAGAAGAATTGCAGACAAAACAAATATGCAATATTCTCATCCTGAAAGAACGAGAACTCATTGGTGACCAGATTTTGAAGAGATCAAAGGGAAAGTAGAATTATCAATTACCAGCTAAAATTTTAAAAAGAAAAATCTTTTAAGTAACTAAAAAGAAGCAGCCAGTATGCTATTACCAATAAATACCATGATGTGCAGCTATCAATCTACACAGCTATAGTAACTAGTGAGAGACATTATTGATCTCAAAAAGAAGTGTCATTTTAACACCAAAGATGGAGCAGATGAAGAATAGCCCTCAGAACCATCAAGGTATAGAAAACATATCAGCTTTCTCAACTACATGAGATTAATATTTCTGATATGTTGGCTACTGGAAACATCCAGCAATATTTTTTTAAAAAAATTGTCTCAAGGTGAATACACTATGGCATAGTAAGCACATAAAGTACTTACTCAAAAAACAGTTATAGATGTAATCCATGTTAACAACAAAGTCATTTGCATGTTCAAATGACAATGCAAGAAAGGATTGACACATTTGTTAACAATAACAGTGTATTTATTAAGGTGAAATTCAATACCTGTGAAATGATATAATCTGCTTGTTGCTTTGCATAATAATGCTCAGATGGATGGATTTTCCCAATTACAGGCAGTAGTTCAACATCTGACAAGTACCTGCAAAGATTGAGATGAAACCTCAAAATTGAATGATAGTATACTATAAGGAGACTACCATAATCATTAAAAACAAAACTGACTAATGATGAAAATAAAAAAGATGAATACCCATCACCATCTTTGTCAAGCTGAGCAAACAACACTCTAGCTGGAGCATCCATTGAATTATCAGAATGATGTGAATCATTGTGACTTTCTTCATCATAGTTTCTTACCAAATCAAAGAGCCCATGGAAAAATTCTTTAAAGTTGACCTTCCCATCTCTGTCTGTATCTCTTTCCCTATGAAGAAATAGATAAATCAAGCAAGAGTAAGCCAAGGCAGTGATATAATAAGCTAACTGCATATAAACCGAAGATTCCAATTCACTTCAAAAAAATAAAATTAACTGCAAATATTGTCCACATTTCTAATATTTGGCACAATAGTCACTGACAAAGTTATTCTCATATTGAAACTCCTCCAAGAGGAATCAAATGACTGCAAGGCAAATATTCATTTTAAAGAACAAACCAACCATACATCCATCACTTACAAGCAATTATGTTAGCTAGGATAGCACAACTGTTGGATTTTAGCAGGGCATGGCATGATTTGGAGGAGGAGTTTGTGGTATGGATGAAAATGTTGATATCTTGGTCTCTTGGATGGAACCATTTTGACCAAAAGACTAGCCTATTGGCCTTGGTCCATCCAAGTTATATAAACCATTCATCTCTCTTTAAACTCTTCAATGTGGGACTTACACCCACTTACATGTGTCTTCCAACACTCTTCTATCACTTAGCTCCTCACTAGCAACCTGATTTGATTCACCACTCCCATAAGTCTATCAGAAAACTCACTTACTGTTTCTGCATCTTTCATCCTTAAAACTTCAAACAAGTTTAAGACTTGCATCTGCCTTGTTCTTTCACTTCCATGAAACTGCTCTGTGAGCTTATCCCAAGTCTCTTTTGCAGTCTCACAGTCCATGATTCTAACAACCACATCATCATGCAGAAAAAAAAGATTGTTGGAATAACACACATGTGAGTCCCACATTGGTTAAGTTAGAGGATAAATGAAGATATATAAGCTTGGGTTGGACCAAAACCAAGAAGCTAGCTTTTTGGGTTATATGGTTCCAATCCAAGTGTAAAAGCCCTCATGTCAACCATACCAAAAAAAAAAAAAATCCAACAACAACAAAGGATTGAAACTTCCAACTTTAATCCTAATAGGTTGCATGAATATTTTATGGTAAAAACAGTACCACATACAGCAACACTGCATATTTCAGAAATCCAAGAAGCTAGCTTTTTGGGTTATATGGTTCCAATCCAAGTGTAAAGCCCTCATGTCAACCATACCCAAAAAAAAAAAAAAATCCAACAACAACAAAGGATTGAAACTTCCAACTTTAATCCTAATAGGTTGCATGAATATTTTATGGTAAAAACAGTACCACATACAGCAACACTGCATATTTCAGAAATCCAAGAAGCTAGCTTTTTGGGTTATATGGTTCCAATCCAAGTGTAAAAGCCCTCATGTCAACCATACCAAAAAACAAAAATCCAACAACAACAAAGGATTGAAACTTCCAACTTTAATCCTAATAGGTTGCATGAATATTTTATGGTAAAAACAGTACCACATACAGCAACACTGCATATTTCAGAAGCATACACTCATATATCCCCATCTCTACTAGCATCACCTGCTTAATGGAAGTTTCCCTATTAAGACTAGAAAACATGCAAATGATATATAGGAGGAATTTGGAACACCATTATCTTCATTCAGGCATCTAGGATTCCCTGATATGTTAAATACCGGAGTTAGATGCTTGTGTTAGGTACCCAGGTAAGATACATCCCAATACTGGAGTTAGATGCTTGTGTTAGGATTACATTGACATTCAAGATACATGCCGGACGTAAGATCTCACAGATTGCAGGTAAATCTCATACATCTCAATATGTGTGAATCTGAGATGCCTGAGTAAAAGCTTTACCAACTTCCATAAATTACCAATTGTGACATTTGATTTGAAATTTTATACCAAGATATTTTACATACTCATGTATCATATACCTTTGTATCCGATACCCATGTATGTGGATCCGCATGTAGCCAAGAAAAAAAGAAAAAAAACTATTAAGAAGAACAGTAATAGCACTCACATAGAACATATAAGTGAAAGAATTTCACAAGGTTCTGCAGACTATCCATGTCCATATAAGAGAAAAAAAATAATGCATCAATACTTCTCAGAATGCAACAAATCAAGAATACTTGTTTAAGACTAACAAAGATGAGGTACTGAAAGTCTGAAGATAGATCACCAATTGATATAACTTAAGGAATTTTAAGCCTAAGCCTAAACCATAGTTGTTAGTATCGTAAAAGATATGTATCTGGAAAAACATGATTGAGATACATATCAGAGACTATTGTTTTTATTGGAATATCGTGAAATGTGGTTTGTGTATTGCAAGACACATACGAATCTCAGATACATGCATATCATCCAATAATTTGAAAAAAGAGAAAAAAAAAAAAAAACCTATAAACACCATCACTCTCACCTTTCATGGTTGGGAAGCAAACAGACACGGCCATGTTTTAAACTTGCAAAAAGTTATGGTAAAAAAAATAAGAAGCATAACAGTGACACCCCTAATTTCCTTTACGCCATCAACTGACTCAGACAAATACCTGTGAGGTCAATTCTGTGATGGAGACACATGCCATAGATAATCAGCTTTGACCAAAAACATAAAATCTGAAACCAAAATCAATTCTTTCCTTTTTGCTTTGTTTAGTTGTAGGCTTGTAGCTAGAACTGTTAGACTAGAGAATTTTCCACCTCTTGTCCTTAATTTTGTTTCATTGTTCTGCTTTACCTGTGACCAGAAATTTTTTTTTTCTCTTTTATTCTCTTATATGCATGTTTTTCTATTGAAGACTGTGAAGGCATGAAGATATGAGGTCCTAGATTTATAACCAGAGTCTATGCTTGTTTATCAGTCCCATGTGTAGCCCACCAAATCTGAATTGGTAATTTATTATGTGGAGAATGAAATAGTAATTTAGTAACATGACATCTTAGCCATTCTAATGCCAAATGCATGTATTATAACAGTACATATACTTTTTAATCAATAATTTTATTTGTCAAAGTATCTTAAGATACATGATTAGATACTTAAAAATTTAAGAAAATAATAGGATCTATGATACACGAGACTACAACTATGTTGGGGGAACTGTGTTAAAAACAGAAATCACTTATTCTGAAAGAAACTGATATTGAAGCTGTGAGTTGTCATAGGTTTTTATGAAATTTGAATTACCTGACTTCCTCCTTGCACAACCATTGATGAAGCTTTGGGTTTTTGCTGTCAGCTGGGTGCAGAAAGCTAGAAGACAATGAAAAAAAAAAAAAAGGAAAAACGTTAGCATAGAGTATGCGTGCAGACAACAAGGTTTCCTAACAAGTAGTAGGAGCTCACTCATTGAATTCAGTTAAGTTTAGAAGACTATCTCCATCAGCATCTGATGCATTAAAATGTTCTTCTTTCCACCAACCCATATCATAACCAAAAGAATTATTATCTGATGAAAAACAATACAACATTCAATACATAGGCATAATGATCAAAGAACCAAAAGCACGAGAGTCAAAACACAACGTATTTCAGAAACAGTGATCATTTACATTTGTAAAGTTCTTAACAAGAAAATAACTGGCAGAAACAGAAACCAGCATCTATTATTAGTTTGGCACAGAACTAAGCCAAAAACTATTAAATACACACATTATTTCGTGGGCATTATTGATCTTTCGATCTCGATCCCACTGCAAGTTGTTCAGACTAATTGCCTCATGCGAATGACAGTGAACTAGAAACAAATCCCATCATTGGGAACAGAAAGTTCACAAAACAAAAGCACGCCACAGACATCACAGATTCCAAAAGTGCAAATTTAGTAAAGTTCATTATCAAAACAACCATATCAAACAGATCTACAAGGGGGGGGGATAAAAATCAAAACTTGCACTCCAAAAGCAAATAAAGTTGCAAAAGCTACAAGCCTACAACAAAGTTAGAAACAGAACCTGCATTTTGGACCCAACTGGGAGGATCGTACTCGGAGAAGGAAACAAAGCCATCGTGGTTCTTATCGTGAACCTCCATCTCCCTCTGGGACCGATGCAAGACCTCCCTCTGAGACTGCTTAAGGTTCCACTCGGTCAACTCGTGCTCACTCAGGAACCCATCAACCGGGTCCACGTCGACCTTGGGGAACAGCAAAACCAACCTATCGGTGACGTTGAACTTGTCCTCGTCGTTCAAATAGTCCTCGGCGTCCATGAAGTCTTCCCACTCGGGCTGCGACTCGTGCCCGGGTGCTGAGTCGTGGAGAACGAGTTCGGGGTGGGAGTGGTGGATGTGCTGCTGCTCCCATTGCTTGTCTTCGCGTCGGCGTTCGAGTTCGGCGACGAGGGGGTCGAAGGCGACGGGGTCGTGATGGGAGTGGTGGTGGGAGGAGGTGAGAGTGAAGTTGGAGCGGAGCCGGAGGCGGCGATGGCGATGGGTTGGGTGTTTGTTTGGGGAGTGAGAGAGGAACAAGAGGAGCACAAGTGCTACGGTGATGTAAACGAAAATGGAGGCTTTGCCCATTGCATTGATCACAGTGAGATTGAGAAGAAGAAGAAGAAGAAGAAAGAGCAGATCTGATGGTGTTGGTGTTGGTGTTGGTGTTGGTGTTGGATATAGATGAAGTGAATATAAGTGATGATGAAACTTCAAGTCACATTACTGCCGCCAATGCTGCTACTGCTCCTATACTAATTTAATCCAATTTATAAATTACAATATTTTAGTGTCTAGACTGTAACTTGTTTTGGGGCAACCTCAAAACCTCGTCTTGGTGTGTATTATCCTCAAAACCCTTGTCATCTCCAAGGTGATATATATTGAAGTAGTTTGGTATAGTGAAATAACTGGGGAAGTAATATATGGTCTGAACTGAGAAATAGAATCATCTCATCTACTCAATCTTAAAATTTACAATAAGTATTAATTGAGCTACAAGTTTTGCTATAGTGGTTTTGAATACTTTACTAATATAGTGCAACACGAACTTGTCATGCCTTCTTTGTTTGGCAGCTTGCGTTGCATTAGGAAGTATCCTTCCTGTGAACACCTAAGGAAAATGTTTCCTTCATAAAATTTTATTGTCAGGGCATATTACTAACTGCAGCAGAAAATTTACAATAATTTTATTAATAAAAGACTATTAACAATAATTGAACTTAAAATTTCTTTTAATTGGTGCAGTATATTTTGTAGGGCTAAGTCCCTGAAAAAAGGACAATTAAACAGGGAAATAAAATTCTAGCATTAAAAGTTAAAAAAAAAAAAGAAATTTAGCATTATCATCTTAAAGCCAAGCTCCACAGCCCCTAGGCGCCAATCCAAAAGACTCATACCTAATTTTTTTTTTTTATTTCTATAAAATGATTCTATCAATTGAGCCAACTCTTTATAATTTATATATAATATTTTAATTCTTTCTATTACTTTTTTTTATAAGCCATGACAACAATTGCTTATCAATTTACCCATTGTTCTCTAGAGCTTAATAATCTTGATGCTTGTCTAAATGATTCAACACAATTCATCTCTAATGTTTTTTTATCTCTTTTTTTGGTAATTTCATTTTTTTTATGTGAAATTCGAATTTTATAAATTAGAATAATTAAGAGTTCAACAAAAGGAATAATAAAATGTGAAGAATCTTTTAACCATAAATCAAAGCCAACATCCAAGGCATAATTAGCTAAGGAATCTGCTACAACAGCTATATAATCAAAAGCATTAAACTAAAATGTAAAATACCAAAAATCCTACAAGATAGAACCTATGTACGATAAATCAAGTGTGGAGTCTTGAATACTCCTATAGAACTCTTGAGCATCACCTTCCACAATAATGCGTTTGCACCAAATTTGCCAAACAAACACAAGACCCTCCATGGCTGCAATAAATTCTCCCGTATTTGCTACTATGCTTCCAGACTTCAAACACGATTTGGCAGCAACAAAATTACCAAGTCAGTCCTGTATCACTAGACCCAATCCGTACACATGACAATCTTCTTTCATAGCTACGTCAACATTGTCATTAACCTTAAACATATTAGGAGGAGGTTTAGACCATGTTCTTGGTGTATGAAGTTGTAATTCACCTCTTTCAGCAAAACTAAAGCTCATACCATAGCATTGCTAATTCCTATAGCGTCCCAGTTTGCCCCTATTTCATAATCTCCATAAATCCCAGCCAAGAGAATTACGCATTACACCTTTGGTATAAAGACCTTTGCAGACCGGATAAAGAGCCTAGCAAAAATGGACAATCCTTGAAAAACATTGCCCTTATCTTGGTGATCACATAAATAGCAACCCCCACCCACTTCAATCCCACTTTGAGACAATTTTGACTTAGTGGGCAATATGTCTCTACTTAGTCTCCAAACAAAGACATGCACCGTGGGTGGAACTTGAATTTTCCATAACCTCTTCCATAAACTGTTAGCATCTCGCAGCAAGTTAAAACATTCATAACCAGAGGCTCCTTAATCCCTTTTATCCAAAATAATTTTGTTCCAGGCCACTTTATAAGCACTCCTAACAGAAAAAACTCATTTTCCATCATAGAACCTGAAAAGAGAGTCTAGTCTATCACCTCTCCCAAGCTGAATATATAATTAGCAATATGATCCAGAAAGAGTTCACGGATTAAAGCCAAATTCTAGCCTCTAGACGAAGTATCCATAAGATTACACACGACCTGCACCGTGGTATCTACAATAAGAGGAGCTTCCACCTTAAAACAATGCTCCAAAGGGATCCAAGGATCAATCCATATATTAACGTTGAGAGCCATCTCCAATTCTACACAAAGTACCAATTTCCAACACTTTCCTATCCTCCATAATGTTGTGCCATGTGTAAGAAGGTTTGGCCCCCATGTGAGCCTCCAAAAAAAGTTTCTCTAGGAAAATACCTTGCCTTTAGAATCGTTGCCATAAGCAAATCTAGGTTACAAAGGATACGCCAACCTTACTTTGCCAACATAATCAAATTAAAAGTATGAAGATCCTTGAATCTCAAGCCCTCACATCCTCTTGGCCAACACATGCGCTCCCAACTAAGTCAATGAATCTTCTTAGAATTCGTTTGATCACCCCACCAAAACTTACTCGTAAGTTGTTCAAGTTCATAACATAAGGAGATACGAACTTTGAAACAACTCATAGTGTAAGTCGGAATGGCTTGCACTACTGCTCAGATTAAAATATCTTTTCCTCTTGATGATAAAAGTTTTTCCTTCCACCTTTGAATTTGTTTCTATACCCTATCTTTAAACAACTGAAAACTATAGCTCTTTGAACGCCCAACCATTGATGGAAAGACACTCCCCAATATTCTTTATTTTTTCTGTAATGCGGTTAGAACCTGAGTTTCTCCTCCACCCTTCTGCAATAAGTTGTTAGCACCTTGGGTCCCTCGTCCACATCTTTTCAAATCTACATGGCCTTTTTTTCGTTCTACCCTGTTCCAAAGTCGAGTCTCCCATAATATGAATAAAAATAGGCAAGTGATCAGAATGCGAAGAAATTTAATGATGAACCTGGGCATTTGGAAATTTAATGATCCAATTAGAATTTGGCAGGAACCTATCCAGCCTGACCTGCACATTATCCTCACCCTTCCTAGTTCCTACCATTATTCCAAGTGTACCAGTAACCTGAAAATCTGAGATCAGATAAACCACAGTAATCCATTGCTTCCTTAAAATTCCTGATTTGCCAATCTGCACGTGGGGCCTCGTTTTTTCTTGGTAGAAATAACTGATAATGGTCCATGGCAGAAGTGCAAGGAGAAATAACTGATATGGAAATCATCAGGGGGTTCCCTTCCCCGAGTTGCAAGGAAAAAAAAGTTGAAATGGAAATGATTTGGTAATTCCCTTTTCTACAAACACAAAAGCATAAATGCAATGTTTTTAAAGGCATATCTATATACAGGGAATGCCGCCTTTTCTCTCCTGAGAAAAGCAAGAGATTGTGTTGTCTCCCACATCAGCATGTAGGCACATGTCCTGTCAGCTTGCCTACCCTTGGAGAGTGTATGTATGTATCTTGACACATTAACTAACACTTGACTTTCATTATTGGTTGGTTCTGTTTAACTTACTACGCATGGAATCCTGAAGCTTCTTATTCTTTTAGAATCTACACACCACATCCGAACTTTAGGTTGATCAGAGTCAGACTATCTTTGAAAAGTCTAATCAGCATCTAGTAGTGAACTTTCACAAATTTAATATCCACATTCACTCTTCAGCCATGTTAGAGGAAGTGCAAATGATCTTTTAGGTAGAGCAGTCTGTTGATTGCAAAATCTATTAAATGGTCACATGGGATATACTTCGCCATCTCTTTACTTTTTCTTACCTTAATGCAAGAGAATTTAGAGAAGTCTGGCATCAGAAAGTTAAAATGCCAACTCATAAAGCTTTGATGGTACTTCATCCTTTACTTTTTCTGGTTTGATTGCCTTGCCCTTACCCGTTTGCAAAAAAGTTCGGTTCTCCAATGGATTGCTTGAAGACATGGCAATAAACTATCAGACACATAGGGTTTATTTCCTTATTTTGATCAACCACCATGGGATCTTGCTTCTTAAGATATATTAACTTCTCTCTAAACCTCTAAAAACTACCCCTTTCAAGTATTTTCTAGGTTTTGAAAAATTTGACTTGGATCTTTCTGTAGCATCTTTTTCTAAAAGCAACCAAACAAATCCATGCTGTTAAAATATTATCTTGAATAGCTGTCTTTAAAGTTGCCATGCCAGTGCCTTTATATCAATCAAGATCATGGTTGATGATCCATGGTTGAGTCATCCAACAAAAGGGTCAAGACTCAACTACCTATTTTTCGTTCCTTTAAATACCTCCTTGGAATACAACGGACTGATCGATCCAAGTGAGCATAGCTTCCTTAGTAATCTAGTAGCTCAGACCATTCTACATCACTTACTGCTAGTCCTTTCATAAAACAGAAACCTTACTAATAATCAAACATGCAGACCTCACTTCTTCATGAGCTAGTTATTGGAACTCCAATCATCTCAGCAACATGTGATCAGCTTCAGAAGTCAGTTAACAGATACTTGCCTGATCCTGCTACTCAATGTCAATATTCAACCACAACATCAAAGCAAAGTAAAGCTTTCTATCCGTTCACAGACAAACATCTAATTTTATTAAGAAATATTGATGGTTTTACCAACATTGAGAGCTTCAATGTTTCAGGTAGAGTATATTCGATTATAAACAAGCTTGGAAGGAAGGCTGATGGTGATAGTCTTTCACAAGGAGTCCAAGAACATGGTGAGTATTCTTGTAAGCCTGAGATATGTTTCCAAGTGATATGGCACTGATGAGGTGCTATTTATGAAAACCATGCCTTTTCTTTGGTGAGATGATTTTGTCGAGAAGCTATTTGAGCTTTCATCAAAAGGATTGTGGTTCTGACAGTTTAACTAATTTTCTCCTGCGTTCAATCTCTGCGGCATCTATATCAGTTTAACTCGTTTTGCTTGGTGAATATATACAATTTAAATCTAATTCAATTCATATAACTCTGAAATTGCAGTCAGACTGGGGACGAAGATATCTGAAACTGTTAAGGGGAAGTTGAGATTAGGGGCTCATATTCTTCAGGTGGGTGGAGTGGAGAAAGTCTTTAAGCAGTTTTTTAGTGTGAGAGAAGGGGAGAGGCTATTGAAGGCTTCCCAGTGCTATCTATCAACCACATCAGGCCCTCTAGCAGGTCTCCTCTTCATCTCCACTGATAAGGTTGCCTTTTGCAGTGATAGATCAATGAAAGTTTTTACTCGGAAAGGCCAAATGGGTAGGATCCGTTATAAGGTAAGTCATGAAGTAATGTATACATAATCCTCTTCATCTCTCTCAGTTTTCCCCTAACCCAAGATTTGTAAATATTTCTGAAAATTATGTATGTGATGTACAGGTTGTCATTCCACTGAAGAAGATCAAGTGTGTGAACCAAAGTGAAAGTGTTCAGAAGCCAAAACAGAAGTATATAGAGATAGTTACAGTGGACAATTTTGATTTCTGGTTTATGGGTGTCTTAAAATATCAGAAAACTTTCAAATATCTTGAGCAGGCAGTTTCTCAAGCTTAGATGAACAGCAAAAGTCACCCTTTGGGCCTAAACAGCCGAGGCTCGAAGCTTCATGTTCTCAGGACAAACATCAAGATACAAGAGATGATCATAAACAATCTAAATGGGTAGCTATAACTGAAGATATTGGGCTTTGTCTCTGATAAGAGGGACTTCACTTCATTGAATTATCCATGCTGCTACACGAAACATCTCACTGGACTTTGGCTTTTTGCCCAATGTTGAGTGGGAGTATATGGTTGTCACTTGTCACTCTAAACCTGTGATGGTGAATGGATGAGGTTCATATCAGCTGAGGTGCAGAGGACAAGACTTGGCTGACAGCATATTGCAGATAAACATTGTGAATGCTAGAGATAGCCTGTTCAAGTGCTCTTCATATGGTGCCTGCTTTGCTGCAGAATCAAAGCCATAGGTATTCAGTGGTTGGCACTGCTGAGGATCAGAGTGCTTTTGCAGAAGGTATCCATCCATCCTGGGATAGGCCTATGTTAGAGCTCTATGAAGGGAGGTTATGGTAGAATAAAAAAATGAAGGAAAAATAAATGAAAAGAGGGAAGAAAACTATTATGGGATCCGATGAACAAGTTCGTTCAACTCGGGATGAAATAATGAGTATAGATGTTCTGTAAGCTTTGCAGCCCAGTTGTAAAAGCTTTCAGGCTCAATTACTTATGGATTTATTATGTAAAAGTTTTCAGGAACTACACTTTGTATTTCAGATTGTATTCATACCATCTAACTCTTTAATCAAATTTGTGTATAATTAATTAAATTTGACCTCTATTTTAATTAATTAGTTAAATAAATTACAGGAAGTATGATAGATAACTATGATAAATGGACACTTTTAATAAAATCAGTGAATTGATTTCATTAACCATTATTAATTAAATTTGTTACTTATTTCAGTTAGTTATAGTAGAGTGACATTTGATTAACTTAAGTTTGGTTGAAGTTTGATATCACTGCAGCCATCTTATAAAGGGATGGAGATCACCTGTTCTCATTTCCTGTCCTCTTCCCTGTTTCTCCACTTAAATTCTGTCAAGTGTAAAAAAAATTAAAATACAAGAAGACATGTAATTAAATTTAGAATACTTGTCAGAATTTAAGTGGAGAGATAGGAAAGGGGACAGAAAATAGAGACAAGTGATCCTCATCCTATAAGCTGGTCAATGATGATTGCTCCATCTGTGGGAGTGCATCTGAAATGGATACGTTTAGATTGTCCAAATGATACAGATACTGGTTTTGTGACTAAATTGTGACCCCTGGACATTTTTCACGATTTCATCACCTTTCCTTGCTGGAGCTGGTGGAAAGACAATATGAAAATACGCTAATTAATCACAACTTCTATCTTTGTTCTCTTTTCATTAAATCTACAGGTTTTTGAAGGAAAAAGGACTATTCCCCAGGAAATCGCTGCTATGGCCAAATACTTTCACCAACAATTTCAGGCTTGTGAAAGGAACTCTCATTATTGATTTTGCTTATAACTTCTTGCCCTACATACTACAGTTAGTCTATTTCGTTTTTTAAAACTATATTATTCATCATTTTTTAAGACAATAAAATCCTATCTTTATTTTGAAAAATGCATAATAATTAATTTTCAGCCTTTAAATTTACTCAATCTAATTTTCTACCTGTCTTTGAGGCTAATGAATGACTGTCCTATGTACTTCATTTAATGTATCAAAAATTATTAGGATACCATTTTTTTGACCCAAAACTATTCTGGTGAACACAAATTTTCAGAAAGATTTATAAAGGACCCCTATAAAATAAAATGGTACTGAACACGGTTTTTTGGATACTAAAAGTTAACTTTGTGGATAGATGATAAGGGCCTTAGAGTATCATTGATAACTTCTTATACTTGTAAGCCATTTGTTGGCACCCACTTGACAACTTGTACTACCAGATTGGTGTTCTTTCATACCACTTGACAACATGCACAACTAACACTTGAATATATATATACAGGAATTGGGATTAATCAAGAAATGCAATAAATAAAAGAAAATATCAAAGGAGTAAATTTTATCATTCCCTTCAAATTTCAATTGAACAACATTAATTCCTCTTAGGTAAGGTCAAGTGAGTTACACCAATAGTAAAATAGCTTTTTCCCTTTCAAAACTCAAGACAGAAGGTGATGAAGAAGGAACTTTTACTATCACCTTTACATGTGGGGCATGGGGATGATGTTGGAATGACTTGGCAATTTCCTTTTCCACAAAACCTTGAAGTATGTCAAAGACTCTTCTGCTACTGCTCCCAGCACATGATGTCAATAGCCGGCCTGCGATCACTTTACTTTTCTGACCTAAACAATATGTCATGTTCCATAGCCTTGTTTTCTTTTTTATCCCTTACCATAGCTCTGTCAACAAGCTCACTTTATGATATAGTTTGACCCAACAAAGAGCTGATGGCTTCGTTAATGACTGCCTGTGTTTCAATTCACACGATCCAGAAGCTTCATTCCCTTACTATAATTTTCAATAACTCCCTGATCTCACAAATTAAAATATGCACCTTCATATCAATGTTGGTTCCCTCGTTTAGGACTTACAGATTTAGACAATACTAGATGATACATTATGCATGTAGTTCACCTAACTTTGATATACTGAATTCACATACGCACGACTTACTAATCTTACATATATGATATATGTAGCTAGGAGACATAAAAACACAACTTTTATTGGACGTACTACATTATCTATTCCGTTGGCACGTAATTATACAACCAAATGTTCTGTTCTCTCTTATACTTGTCATTTACCTAATACAAATATAACACACAGAAATCTGGCATCAGAAAGGTATAATAAAATAGAATTTCTGTCTATCTTTTGTCCATGGTAGAACTTAGAAGTGCAAGGGAAAATCCACTTTTGTCCAACTTCTACACATCGGATATTCTTAATGGGAAAAAGTTGACATGGAAATGAATGATTCCCTTTACCGCAAACACAAAAGCATGTGCCGGCCTATTCCCCCCTCCCTCTCTTAAAATGCAATGTTTATGGTCCTCCCTAGATCACAATTTCTTCAAAGCTGAGTCAATCATTCCAAAACAAGATAAAGTGATATCTAAATACAGGGAATGCCCTATTGACAGGAAAGCAAGAGACCGTGTTGTTTTCCACATCAGCAAGTGGCCACTTGGGCTGTCAGCTTCACTACTCTGCGAGAGGTTATCTATTTTGAGTTTTTGACCAATTAACTAACACTTGACTTTCATTATTGGTTGATTTTGTTTAACTTACTACGCATGGAATCCTGAAGCTTCTTATTCTCTTAGAATCTCCATACCACATCTTCGAAATTTCATTTTTGCAGTGAACTTTCACAAATTTAATATCCTCATCCACCCTCCAGCCATATAGAGAAAGTGAAAATGATCTTGTAGGTTGAGCATTCTGTTGATTGCAAACAGTACGTATTATTAAACTGCCACATGGGAATATACACATATAAGATATACTTCACCATCTCTTTTACTTTTTCTCACCTTTTTGCAAGAGAATTTAAACAAGGCTGGCATCAGAAAGTTAAAATGCCAGCTCAAAAAGCTTTGATGATGCATCCTTACATAAGCAGTGTAGAAAAAGCGGGTAGCAATACCTGACGCTCATCAAGCATGAGTAACTGAAAAAGAATTCCAACTAATCTGCGTACTTCATCTTCTACTTTTTTTTTTTTTTTGAGTTTAATTTCCTTGCAAGTTTGCAAAAAGTGCAGTTCTCCAATGGATTGCTGGAGGACATGGCAATAAACTAAGATAACAAAGGATTTATTTCCTTATTTTGATCAACCAATATGGAATCTTGCTCCTTAAGATATATAAATCTCTCTCTAAACCTTTAAAAGCTACCGTTTTCAAATATTTTCTAGGTTTTAAAAAAGTTGACTTGGATCTTTTTATTGCATCTTTTTTTCTAAAAGTAACCGAACAATCCATGTTGTCAATAGATTATCGTGAATATCTATACTTCAAGTTGTAATGCCAGTGCCTTTATATCCATCAAGATATTGGTTGAATGGTTGATGATCCACGGATGAGTCATCCAACAATATGGTCAAGATTCACTTCCTAGATTTCATCTCTTTAAATACCTCTTTGGAATAAGGGACTGGTTAACCCAAGTGAGTATAGCTTCCTTAGTAATCTAGTAGCTCAGATCATTCTTCTTCACTTACTGCTAGTCCTTTCAATTAAACAGAAACCTCACTAATCATCAAACATGCAGACTTCACTTATTCATGAGCTAGTTATTGGAACTCCAATCATCTCAGCAACATTTAATCAGCTTCAGAAGTCAGTTGACAGATACTTACCTGATCCTGCCACTCAATGTCAATATTCAACCATAACATCAAAGCAAAGTAAAACTTTCTTTCCCTTCACAAACACAAAAATCTGATTTTATTAAGAAGTATTGACGGTTTTACCAATATTGAGGGCTTCAAAGTTTCAGGTAGAGTATATTCAATTATAAACAAGCTTGGAAGGAAGGCCGAAAGTCTTTCGCAAGGAGTCCGAGAACATGGTGAGTATTCTTGTAAGCCTGAGATATGTTTCCAACTTCGATGTGATATGGCACTGATGTGGTGCTATTTAAGAAAGGAAACCATGCCTTTTCTTTGGTGGCTTGCAATAGTCAAGAAACTATTAAATTTTTTATCAAAAGGTTGCCTTTTGCAGTGAAAGATCAATGAAAGTCTTTACTCGGAAAGGCCAAATGTGTAGGATCCATTATAAGGTAAGTCATGAAGTAACGTATACATAAACCTCTTCAACCCTCTCAGTTTTCTCCTAATCCAAGATTTGTAAATATTCTGAAAATCATGTTTGTCATGTACAGGTTGTCATTCCACTGAAGAAGATCAAGCGCGTGAACCAAAGTGAAAATGTTCTGAAGCCAAAACAGAAGTATATAGAGATAGTTACTGTAGACAATTTTGATTTCTGGTTAATGGGTGTCTTAAAATATCAGAAAACTTTCAAATATCTTGAGCAGGCAATTTCTCAAGCTCAGATGAACAACAAAAGCCACCATTTGGGCCTAAAGAGCCGAGGCTCACAGCTTCATGCTCTCAGGAGTCGGGACAAATATCAGAATAGAAGAGATGATATAAACAAACTAAAAATGGGTAGCTATAATTGAAGATGTTGGGCTTTGTCTCTGATAAGAGGGATTTCACTTCATTGAATTATCCATGCTGCTGCATAAAACATCTTAATGGACTTTGGCTTTTTGACCAATGTTGAGTAGGAATATTTGGTTGTCACTTGTTGTGATGGTGAATGGAAAAGGTGCATATCAACTGAGGTGCAGAGGACAAGACTTGGCTGACAACATAGTGCGGATGCAAGAGATAGTTAGTTCACGAGTTTTGCATTTGGTGCCTGCTATGCTGCATGAGAAAAACCTTACGTATTCACTGGCTGGCAGTACTAAGCACCAGAGTGCTTTTGCAGATGAATACAAGGTCAATGATGCATCAAGCATGGCTGCTCACTAAACATTCACCAGAAAAGAAGGGGGGTTATCCTAGAAGAAAAGAATGCATGCACTGATACACCACCTAGTAGAAAAGGAAAAATAGATGAGAAGAGAGAAGAAAACTATTATGGGATCCGATGAACCAAGGAAGTCCAACATGGGATGAGATCATGAGTGTAGATGTTTTGTAAACTTTGCTGTCCAATTGTAAAGTTTTCAGGCTCAATTGCTCATGAATTTACTATGTAATAGTTTTCAGGAACAGGATTTGTAGTAGACAACATTAATTAATGAATACATCTGCCCTTTGTTTGGATCTAGAGAGAAAATAGAAAGAAAGAAAATGGAGAGAAGAGAAAATAAAAAGAAAAGTATATTTTTTCTCGAAAGAGAAAAATGAAGAAAGAAAATGAGAATTGAGTAAAAAAATAAAAGAATATAATATATAATTATTTAAAATGAAATATATATCATTTTCTTTATCATATATATATATATGGGATCAGCTTTATGAACACTTAATTTTGTCCAGATTATTAAAACTTTTTAATGTAAAATAAAAAAAAAGATTAAATTATATCTATAAGTGTTCTTGTTCTTTTGGTCTTTTTTTTATATTTTTTTGTTTTTTTTTTGCCCAAAAGAGTTTACTTAATCCATTTCTTTTCTTGTCTAAACCAAATTATAATTTTTTTTTGTTTTGGACCAATTTTTGTTTTGACCCATTTAGTATTGCAATAAAAATAAATAACAATGATCATAATAATAACAAAAAAGAAGAGGAGGGTTGCCGTTGCAACCGTCTGCCCACTCCCTTTTGTTTTTTCCATTTTGAGAGTGAATCCATTCTGCCTTTGCTCGTTTCTTTTCCTCCTTTTTCCTTTTCTCACCTGGCACCATGCACTGGCCATACACTCACTCACTCCCTCACGTACACAAGGCTGCAGCAGAAGCAACGCTGTGTGCTCCCCACTTTCACCACTGCAGCTGCAATTCCATCGCACCCATCACACAATTTTGTTCCCCATGCTAGTTTTGTTTGGCTCGTGATAGTCTGTCTATATAAGAGGGAGAATGAGAATTTGAGGGGGTTGGCTTCGGGGCAAATACAGAGAGGTTGGAAAATTTTTCACATAAAGAAAGAGAAAACAGAGCTGAGGCAAAGAGAGAAGAAGGAGGATTTCCCCAGTTGAAGTCTCATCTAATTCTGGTCATAGCAGAGGAGACCAAGATAGGAAAAGAGAAAACACAAGAAGAGAGTACGAAGTAGCAATTCCAAAGTCACCAAAAATCAATCTCAGATCTCAAAATCACCATCAACCGGATCCTATATTGGTACCCATCTTCTCCTTTCTGATTGGTGATTCCCAAGTTTCGATTTTCTCTTTGCTGCAATCAAATTTTGTGTGTTGATTTTCCATCAAAGTTCATGGTTTTTTCTTCTGGGAATCCAAATCACAGAAACAGCAATAGCAAACCACCATATGTCCCTTCCTCAAAGACCCATCTTTCAACCCCTTTCTCCTTCTCCTTCTCCTTCTCCCTCCTCACCACATCTTCCTTCATCCCCCAACCCGTAAACCACCGTCCCCTTTCCCTCGTTTTTAGCCCGGTCGTGACCAGAGCCAAGCTTCCCACGAAGCCACCACGAAGCAGCCACCGTAACCACCGAAGCTCCACCCAACAACCACTATAGCCACCACGGTAGCCACCGTGACCAAACGTCCTAGCCCTCACGAACCCGTGAAGCACCCCTTTCCCCTCACTAGAAAAATCAGAAACCACGGCATCAACCCCTCCTCACCGTGACCCTCCACCAACAACCACCGTGTACCCCTACTTCAAACAGAGACCACGAGCCCAGCCCCAAGCCAGCCGCGAACCTCCACACTGCCACCGCGAGCAGTCACCCCTCCACCGTCCACCACCACTGTAATACCCTTAAGTACATGTTAGACTGGTAAATGATTACCGAAGGTAGCATTTGACTTGTTTAGCATGTCAGTAAAGTTTTGTGACAATCTGAGTTCATTCAAGCACTTAGTTGCAACATAGAAGTTGTAAAGTGGCTTAAAATGACTCAGATAATAGCATAAGTTCTTAAGTTAAGAGAAATAAACATAGAGAGTTTATTTCTAGGTCACAAATAAGCCAAGTAAGATGTGGTAAAAGTTTCAAGAGAATCGGAGTCAGTTTGGTATTTTTAGACATACAAGTTGTGCTTTTAATGCCGGATTGATCCCTAACAGATATAGAAAATGATGAGAATTGCGAAACAACAATTTAGATGAATCTTATGATTTATTCTAAAGTTGTTAGAAGCAGAAAAACTCGAATTAGCATAATTCGGGTGTCCATAGCAGATATAAGTTTCAGTGTAGAAACTTAAGTTAATCTTTTTCCGTAATTACCTCCATGTCCCACCCCCTTATATCTCCCTTCTCCCTCGGAAGAAACGAAAACCAGAGAAAGAAAAAGAAAAGAAAGAAAAGGGGAGAGGAAGAAGGAGAAAGGGGAAGAAGGGACGAAGGAGAGGAAAAGGAAGATCAAGCTTCAAGGTTCAAGGCTTCAAGTCTTCAAGAGGTAAGGGAATTTCTATTCATTGCTCCTTCTTTAAATATCTTTGAATATAGTTGGGGTTTTTGAATAGAAATAGAGGTTTGAATAGCTAAATCCATGTTCTTAGCTTAGTTCTTGATTCCAAGGACTAGGTTAGGATAGTTTAAGCCAAGATAATGCTAGATGGTCATTTATGGCCTAAGACAAACCATTTTGGTTCATGAATGGAGAATTAAGAAATGGTTTGGAGTTATGAGATTTGAACCTAGATCTATGCCCTAAGAGAATTCATAGGTTGTAAAAGAGTTACAACAAGTTTAAGGGCCTAGATTAGTGTTAGAAATCATTTAGAATCCATGATTGAAAGATTGGAAATTGGTTTTCCAACCAATTATGCAGAAAACGCATTCTGCAGAATTTTCTGCAGAATGGTCATGCCTAGGCATGATATTTCCAAGCCTAGGCGTGGGTTGATCAGTTTTCAGCCCTGCGAGACAGAGAGCACCACGCCTAGGCGTGGTAAAACCAAGCCTAGGCGTGGACAGGGCAACATTCAGACAGCCTGTATTGTTTGTTGCATAACTTGGGCTGTAGATATCAGAATGACCTGATTCCAGAGCCATTTGAAAGCTAAGACACAAGGCTTCATGTGGTAAAAATTTAAGAATTATTGAGCAAGCCAATCAATACCAGTTTCTATTTGAATCTAAGGTAGATTCTACAGAAAAAGGCATTCTGACAGCTAGTAAACCAGATTGCATAATTTCTTGCTCCGATGTCGTATCGACATGGGACCAGTGGCATTTTGAAGCTAAGATGTAAGGCTTCTTGCCTGTAAAATTGTAGAATTTTCCCACTTGTGGATTATTCCCAGTTACAATTTAAAATCAGGTCAAAATCGGATGAATCAGAGAATAACCTATTTTGGCTTCTACCAAATGTCGCATAACTTTGGCTACATTTAGCCAAATGAGGCAAGGTTTGTGGCATTGGAAAGATATGAGAGAAAGCTAGTAGCACCTTAGGCAACTTAGTGTTGCATTAGATATCACTTAAGATGTGATGAGATGGTGCAATGAAGATAAGTGTATTAGTATGCACTCTAGTAGAGAATGAGAAAGGTATGAACCTTAGGAGATCCAAGAATAGTGGATTACCTTAGGAAGGTACCTAGAACCTTAGGCAACAAAGAGTTGCAAGTAAGAACCACTCTTGCATTAGAGTTACTTGAGTGGAGACAAGATTGTGTATTGGTTCCAAAGAGGGAACGTTTAGGTACTAAGTCTCTAGTTAAGTGAGACTTAGTGCATTGCTAAATACACAATAAGATGATATATGACTAAGAAGATGTCATAATCATAAGGTCGAGCAGAAATATGTAATAACTCATGTATTAGTAAAGATGAGTTAGAAATGCAAGATAAAAAGAATTTACTTCCTTAGATACTAACCAAAGTGTGGAAGTTAAGTTCTTAAGCATTCCATGAGTTTGGAATAGTTAAAGAGGTATCTGGAACCTTAAGCACACAAGTGTAGTATAAGCTACTACCAGATGTGTGATAGAAGGGAAAGCTAGATACAACTAGAATATGTATGTTAGCACACAAGTGTAGTATAAGCTACTACCAGAAGTGTGATAGAAAGGAAAGTTAGATGCATGTATTACTCACTTTAGTTAAAGTTGAGTTAATTATGCAAAGTTTTAGAGAGATGCTCATTATGTCCTTAAGCAAGGATAGTTGAAGCATTAGCTAAGATAGACTCTTTCACTAGGATGAGTTGAGTCTATAAGAAAGTAAGATGGTGTTTATGTAAGAGTTATACATAACACTAAGCTTTTCACACACTAGTCAGTTAAGTTAGTATGTATGTGAAGAGAAAGAACCTTAGCGCAACTAAGACTAGTGGTTGCCATAGGTAAGTACCTTACACCTCAGTAACATAGTGTTGCGTTAGAGATCACTTAAGAGATAGGAGTGATGAGGTGGAGTTTAGGTACAAGTATGAGAAATGAACTGGTGATGTTTACCTGAGAATGTAACGTTATATGACGTGAGGTCATTTAGCCAGAAGGTAAGGAATCAGAGAAGTTCCTTAGGGGACAAGTATTCCTAACCAAGTGCTAAGGTTACATATAGTATGAGGTTACAAATTCTCCTCATTGCAAAGGGTAAACATAAGAAGCCAAAGTTATTAGTAGAATATGCTTAAATCAAAGAGCAACTAAGTATATAAGTATGAATGAAAGTCTATGAATTAGTTAAGTAGTATCGATCTGGTAGATATCCTTTGATGTTTATTCATGGAGGCAAAAAGAAGATAGATGGGTGTCCGAAGGACTTTTGAGAGGGACATAACCCTGATGTCTCGATAGTGCCAAGGCCAAAGGAGATAAGTGGGAAATTCAAAGACGCTCTTTGAGCAAGGATGAAGCCCGAATTTCTCAGTGTGCCAGGATATGTGTAATGTGAGGATGAATTTTCCCTCTAATTATCACTAGATGATATACTGACTAGTTCCTAGCAAACTTCTTTGTTCTTAGAATAGACTTTTGCATTTGCATTTCATTCACATGCTTTTAGAATTACTTAGGCATATTCATATTACATATCATTATCATTGCATTCACAGACAGTTGTATGGGCATTGTCGTCCTTTGTTGGTATGTCTGTTGTATGGGCGTTGTATGTATTAACAGTATGTAGGCTATCGGTTGATATCACACTATAAGAAAGTGTGCAGTTATGAGAAAAGAGGAGGAAACTCCTAAGTTATGAGAAAAAAAGAGGAAACTCCTAAGTTATGAGAAAAGAGGAAGAAACTCCTAAGTTAAGAGAAAAGAGGAGGAAACTCCTGAGTTATAAGAAAAGAGGAGAAAACTCCTAAGATAGAAATAGTTATGAGAAAAGGGGACAAAGCTCCTAAGTTAGAATTATAGCATTTGTTATATATTTGTTATATACAATGTTATAGAGAACTGGTATTGGAATTACTTTTACTGAGAATGTTAATTCTCACCTCAGTTGCTATTCCATGTAAATCCAGATGCAGGCTCAGATGCAGGTACTGATGCAGGCTCAGATGCAGGCAAAGGCACAGGTACAGAGGTACAAATCCTGCTAAGGATGAGAAGATAAAGCATGAAGACTAGAGTAGTTTTTATTGCTTTAAGTAGACAGAACTTATGTGATCAGTTTATGTTTGTTCTGTAAGTTTTATTTTATATGTATTACAATAAGCCCTCAGGTGGCTAAGTATTTATATGTATGAGTTTAAGTTTTTTCGCAATCTCTCAAGGCTTTCTATAATTACTCAGTTGTGATTATAGATATATGTTAGTATGTAGTATAGAAGTGACATCTCTAGTACTGGCTATCTTTATATATCTCTATCTATCTAGGATATATCTGGATATCTGTATTAGGGTGTTACAACCACGGCTTCCCCCATTTTCCCAGATCTGTACCCTTTGTCCAACCAAACCACAAACCACCGTAACCCCCCCCCCCCCACGAAACCCACCGGCCGTGAATGTCCCAGCCTCCATTAAAGCCCCCACTCCTCTTGTGTTTCTCTGTTTCGTAATGGTTCAGAGACAAAATGTCTCTTATTTCTTTTATTTAAATTATATCCTGAAGCTTCTCTTTTTTAATTTATTAATTATTTATTGGTTTTTCTTTTGTTTCTTTTGTTTTACGTTTTATTCCAGCACCTCTCCTTTTGTGTTTCACTTGTTTTCATTTGATGGGTTGGGTTATGTTATGTTTGGGCCTAAGAGTTTAGTGTTATCCTTTTTTTTTTTTTAATATGTTTCTGATTAGGATTTAGTTGTTTATTTTGGGCTATGTGATTTTGGGTCATTTGGACTCTAATTAAAGGTTTGAGTCAATTTCTGTTTTTTAAAGTTTTTTTATGTTTTTTATTATTATTTTTTAGTAAGTTGTTATTACCAAATTTAAGATTTTTTTTAAAAAAAAATGAAGAGAATAAAGCGGGATTAATTGAAATTTTGTGACGAACTTGTTAATCTTCTGATTTAAAAAAAAATCATCTGAGTTGTGACAGCTTGATGATTTGTTGTTTTAAGAGGTATAAATAAAATAAAATAATTCAGTCTTGTTGAGAAAGAATAAAACTAAATTAGAATTTTTCATGACGAAATTGTTAATCCTGTAACTTTTAGAATTGTATCGATTCTGAAGAACTGACGATCCTTTCTTTTCTAAAATAAAAAAAAAATCAAATGAATTTTCAAAACAAAAATATTTCCAAAATTAAAAATAAACAACCCACAATCGTTTTCTAAAGAACGACGTGGCTTGAATTCCTCACTGCATCCGAGGATACGTAGGAGCAGAATTTTAATTCTGTCAAGCCAAAATTAAATTTTCATAATTTGTTTGTTTATTTAGTTTATCTTTTAATAAATGAGTAAAATAAACAGTTTTAAAAGTTATAAAATTGTACAATTAATTTAAGGTAACCGTCTTAGGACGGATGTATTAGGGGTGTTGTGGGGTTAAGTCATCACCCTTCCCTGTGCATAATTAGACTCCCGAACTTGAGTTTTTGAATGTGGACCATCTTTTTTGGTTTTCTAATTTTTTCCAATAAAAATAAAATTGGTGGTGGCTCCCTTAAATTTTGTTAATTTAAGTCGCTATCTCGCCGCGATCCCGGTCGCGACAAGCTTACACCAGTGTAAGTATTTTTTTTGACTTACACTCATTTTCAATCATTAGATTTACTTTCATCTAATGATTGAGATTATTTCATTAAAAGTAACCATTAGATGAAAGCGGATCTAAGAATTGAAAATAAGTGTAAGTCAAAAAAGACTTACACTGGTGTAAGTTGATCATCTCTTATATATATATATATATATATATATATGAAGGAGGATCAACTTACATTAGTGAAGTTTTTTTTACTTTTATCTAATAATTACCTTTAATGAAATAAGTTCAATTATTAGATGAAAGTGAAACTAATCGTTAAAAATGAATGTAAGAAAAAAAAAACTTATCTTGATATAAATATAAATATAAATATATATATATATATATATATATATAAAATTTATTTTTTTGTGTTTATTGGTGATAGTGAAGGTGACTATTTGTTTTAATATGATTTTCCTATATAATTTTTTAAACCCCTTTCCCTATTATATTTCAGCCCCTGACCCTTTGTATCTTCTTCCTTCCCTTGCCCCATCGGTCCCCACCCCCAAACAGAAAACGCCAACGCCCCTCCCCCTCTCCCTTTTATTTTTTAACTACATGCAAGCAGAGAATCAATTCTTTCTCTAGCTCTATCTCTACTTATCCTTTGTCATTGTCTTCAAAGCAAACCTTACCACCAAACCCATTTTTGTGGCTGAGTTCACTTCCACCACAATCACTATGTTTCAGTCACCATGGTGCATGGTGGTCCTCGCCAAAAAACAAAAAACCCATGTTTGGGTATTTTTTCTGCAGCACCTTAGAAGATGTTGGTGGTTTTTCTCTCTGACTACCTTTGCCCTTTACCTTTCCCCTCTTCCTTGACTCCCTCCCCTTCACAATTGGTGAATTTTTGCTCTGATTTTATGTTTAGTTTAATTACTGTGTTGGATCAGAGTGTAGAACCACTGTGTTAGCATGCCACATATGAAGAAGAATATTGTGGGCAAAGTCGTAAAATTACAATACCAGCGTTCTTCTTTCCATTTTCTTCGCTATTGGGAGGAGAACATTTTTTTGTGAGTCCCACATGCATTTTTTTCTCTCCTCCCTATTTTGTCTCTACAACCAAACGGAGAAAACAATATATTTTTACCATTTTCTCTCTTCCCCTTTTCTTTCCTCTCATTTTCTACTCAAACAAACAATGGGTTAATATAATTAGCCAATCAATTTCATTAGCCATTGTTATAAATTAATTTAATAAGTTAATAGTAGAATGATATTCGATTAATTAAACCTAAGTTTTGTTCAAGTTGGTGATCTCACTGGAGCCATCGTATAAAGCTGGTCAATTAGGATTGCTCAATCTGTGGGAGTGCATCTGAAACGGATAAGTTTAGATTGTCCAAATGCTACAACGATATGGTACTGTTTTGTAAATAAATTGTGAGCCCTGGACTTTCATGTTTTCATCACCTTTCCTACCTAGAGTTAGTGGAAAAAGAATCTGAAAATAGGCTAATTCACCACAACTTCTTTGTTCTGTTTCACTCTTTGATGCCTTTGGAAAGCAAGAAATCTACAGGTTTTTTAAAGCAACACTTGAATATACTTGTAAGCCATTTGTTGGTTCCCACTTGACAACTTTTAGTGCCTAACTGGTGTTCTTTCATACCACTTCAAAAAATGCGCAACCATCACTTGAATATATGTACACAGGATTTGAGATTAATCAAGAAATACAAAAATTAAAAGAAATTTTAGTTGTTGGAGTAAATTTGATCATTCCATTAATATTTCAATTGCATAACATTAATTCCTCTTCGGTAAAGTCAATTGTGTTACACCAATAATTGTACAATACTAAAAACAGAAACGAATGAAAAAGGAACTTCTAGTACAACTTTACATGTGGGGGGGGCATGGGGATGGTGTGGGAATGATTTGGCAATTTCCTTTTCCACAAAATCTTGAATTATGCCTTCCCCTATACTGCTCCCTAGCACATGATGTCCATAGCCGGTCTTGAAAACATAACTTTGCACACAAATCAGATAGTTAGTAATTACGATCAGGCAATGGATGATATGTAAATTCAAAATTTAAACTAGTAATTAAAACACAGTACAACAACAAAAATAAAAGAAAGGAAGGGAGAAATAGTTTGAATAAGAGATTTTGATACTCGTTTGGTCTCAATGTGGAATCTACTTCATGGCTCAACTTAAAGTGAAATTTTCTACTATCAAACTCAAGTATTCTTTAATCTTCTAGTCTCTTTAAGTTAGTTACAAGTAATTTTCTTCAATCCTAACCTTTCCAAACTTTAACCCTAGCCTCTTCAAAATAAACACCAAATAATTTTCTACAACATTATCCTCTTCAAGCTAAAACAACAACACGCACACGGGTTTTACAAGAAAACAAAATATAAACTTTCAAAATCACTCAATACAAAGATTGTATATGTCAACCTAAGCACAACTCCAAAATACAAGAAAATACTCTACTAAAAGCACAAATTATTTCTTCCAATTTTCATTTAGCCCTTTCTATCTTTTATTCTTCTCTGTTTTTTTTTTTCTACACTATAAGGCTTTATTGCAACTGATATTTATAGGCATAAAGAGATGGTGACATTTGAGTCCTTTTACACCCATTGCAATTAGGAGTGAAAATAGATCAAGTTGTCTGCTAAGAGCCTATGAAAGTTGTCTGCTAAGAGCCTATGATCTAGCATGCCTGAGGCTTAACTTGACCAGACTTGTTTATTAAACAAGATAATCTAATTTTTTTTAAAAAATTTGTTTAACTAAAAAGGTCGTGTCTCGCACTATCCGATAGGCAAGTTTCGATAGATCGGTCGAATTGTTTAATTATATATAATATAATATATATTATTATAATAATTATAAATTATAATTATAATTATAAATTTATTATAATATATTAATATATTTTTTAAATAAATTTTAATAAAAATTAGTAACTAAAACTTAAGTTAGTAAGTTAGAATAGAAATAACATATTTATCAACATATTTAATGTAATATATTTATTACAATGAAAATAATAAATTAACATTTACCTCTTACTTTTGTAGATCTTTCATTCACTTTCTTTCTTACTGCCTGTTTTAGCGGATGTGGACTTGAAGATATATCAAGTTACAAAATTTTACAACTTAGTATATCTTTAAGTCGCACATCGACCAAATACTAGAGTAAGAAATTAGTGAATATCTATAAAATTAGAAGGTGAGTATTAAGTTATAACAAAGACTTATTGGCATTGAATAGACCCATTAGCTTATTTTAAGGTTTAGGACTGTTAGTCTATGTAAAGACATATTAACTTATTTAAAGGTCGACATTTTAACCTATGTAAATATTTATTGACCTATTTAAAAGTTGATTTGTTAGCCAATTTAAAAGTTTCATTGCAAAGTAAGTTTTTAAATAAATTTTCAAATCAAGTCAGACTTTTAAAAAAGTCAAGTCAGATCTTAAAAATCAGTCTATTACAAACTCACAGATTAAACTCAGCCCTTATAATTGAGATACAAATCAAATTTATTTAAAGTAAATTCTGATCTGACCTAACCTATTTTTGTCCCTAATTACAATTTTTAAAATATCTTTAACTTTTTGTACGAGAAGAGAACTCCTAATTTGGTTTCTAAAAAAACAATGCCCACTAAAGTAGTCCTTTAAAAAAATAAAACTCACTTTAAAATCTCTGACATTCACAATCGTGAGACACGTTAATCCTTCAGTTACCTTTATTATGTTAAACTTAATGAAAGAGCACACGTAACATGTTAAATGTGTGATGTGGCTCAAAATTTTCTAATGTAACATTTTCTTTTTCAAGTGTGTTTGAATTAGTTTTTACCCTTCATGAAACGGCATCGTTTCTGGGAAAGGATTAAAAAAAAACCCCCAATTCCCCGATTCGTTCTCTTCTTTCCATGAACCTAACCAGAACTTCTTCCTCAACTTGTTTTATGGAGCACAATAGACACCATCTTCCCTGCCCCTAATATCTAACCACTTTGCTTGAAAATAGCTATTCTACGTTGCTCTGCCTGATTTACTTACTGCTTAGTGCTTGTCCTCTGCCGAAGTGCCCAAGAACAGTCTAAGTACGTGCAATTTAGCTCTCTCTCTCTCTCTCTTATATATATATATATATATATATATATATATATATATATATAACTTCCCATGATTTAGACATTCATTGTATATAATAGATCTCTTAATAATGATTTTTTTCCTGCTACACACTAACGAGGCAGAAAAGTGAAAATCTTTATTATCTTATAATATCAAGAGAAGCACATTTAGTGTAATATGTGCATAAATATTTAAACTTGATCTTCTGTATTTAGGAAATATTGATCATGGGTAGGCCCAAGGATGAACACTACTGGAATCAAGTCACGAGAGAAGTAAATGGTATGTTGAAGTGCAAGCATTGTGGACATAAGTTTAAGGGAGGTGTTTCAAGAATTAAAGCACATGTTGATCGGAAACAAGGGCAAGGCGTTAGGCCCTGCTCCATTGATCCTGGCAGGGTTCGTGATAATGAAGGGGTTGATAATAATAATTCTGCCGGTTCAAGTAATCCACAACGAGTTGTAAATGCAATGAATTCATTACAAGGTACACATTGACTTATATATGCTCATTAATATATTTTGTTCTAATAGAATATGCTGATAAGGTTAAAGTCTGTATTTTGAGCACAGCATATTTAATGGCAAAAAAAATTGCCCTAAGATTATTCAAAGCACTTTTAGGTTTGCTGTGAGAAATATTGAACCTTTATGAACCACTCTGAGGAACAGGGGAGTTTGAGAGATAAGGGTTAAAGTAAGATATGTTAATTATTTAATTCTTCTGAGTTTACTACATATTTTTAAATTATGATAACTATCAAATAAAAATAAAAAACAATAACTATCATGTTTTAACTCCTTATATATATATCTGAAAACTTCATAACACCTTCAATTTTTAATTTTCTTCCATTACATTTTTAGGATGGGACTGAGAAATGGTTTTTAATGAGGCTTCTTAAACGATTAAACCTGTTTAAATACACAACGTGGAATTTAAAAGAATAGTTTGTCTCACACTAATTTAGTCCGAAATACTATCATGCCATAGTATTGCTAGTGGCTATCTAATATCATTCCATAGTTGTTCTATTATATCGTTTTTATTACTATTAGTAATCTATTATATCCTTGAGGTGATGTGTTTGTCGTTACTGCTTTAAATTTGTTTCTATTTAGAAAAATGGCGACTAGATTTTTCTATACCTTATGTTTAAGGAATGTTGCTATATTATCACATTCACAGTGTTGTTATTGTCGTATGCAAGTTCAAAGTTTTTCTATTATAGAAAGTGAATTATCATATCTTTGAGGTAATGTGGTCATCATTACTGCTTTACTTTTTTTTTTTTCCTGATTTCTTTTGGAGTTCAGAAATGGTGACCAGCTCCCCCAAAAAAAAAATGGTGACTACATTTTTCTCTATATTGTGTTGCACTAAAGAGGCAGGAGGTACTCGTGAAATGATTGTCGTTGAAACTGATTTGGGTGGTTCATGGAATCATCAAAATGATACTGAATTTAGTAATTTATTGGAATGTACTTACCCTAGCTACCAATTCATTGTGTTCGCCAACAAGATTTATTTTCCTCCTTTTCACACATGTGCTTTTATATTTTAGCTAATACAATATGGTCTCATTTTTATTATATATCATTAGGGTTTTATTTTACACAGATTAGCTATTACTACTTGTTATTTAAAAAATTGGTATGATTGATCTATATATAACCTGTTATTAAAAAATATTTTTTTATTATGGTCATTAAAGTATATTAGATGTATTTACACTATTGGTTTGTTATAGAAACATTAAAAAAATAATTATCAAAAACTAAACTTTAACCAATAAAATTCCTAAGTGATACTGATGGATATGCTGAATTGTAAAACAACTTTTCAAAATTTCAATTTTAAACTAAATAAGTATGATTTTTTATTTTTAAATCTATTTCTACTAGCATGGAGAAGTAATTAATTGCATGCTACATAAAAAAGTGGTATTGATTATTGAAACAGGTTGTAGAGTACCAGCGGTGGACGCTATGATGGGAAGTGGCAATATTGGTGTGGAAAGTAAGATTAGTGACTTAAAACAATCGTTTAATGATTTAACCTGTGTGGAAGATGACATTAAGGAACAATTACAGTTGTTGGAGTCTTGTGGCAAGAAGCGCAAGAGACGAGTTGATTATTGGTTAGAGGAAGTAGGAGTCTTGAAAGAAAGAGCTCATATAGAGATTGAGTTAGCGGGTCAAGATGGGTCCACATGCATTTCAGAACTGGATGAGGAAATACAACAATTGACCAAAGAAAAGCCTTTGGTGTTGTCCAATGAATTGGTTGGTCGAAGTTTTGAGGAAAATATTAAGGAGGTGTGGGAACTTCTAGGGGATGACAAAGTCTTCAAAATTGGAATACATGGAATGGGAGGAGTGGGAAAAACATGCCTAGTAACTCATATCAAGGAAGAAATAATAAGGAAGAGCACTTTTAATTTTAAGCATGTCTTTTGGGTTACTGTATCCCAACATTTTAGTATTTTTGAATTGCAAAATATCATTGCGAAAAGAATAGGTTTAAAGCTTGACGAAGATGATGAGAGAATAAGGGCTGAAATTTTGTCATCGGAGTTGGTGAAAAAAGAAAAATCCCTGTTTATTTTGGATAATATTTGGAATCATATAGATCTTCAGAAGGTGGGAATTCCACTTAGAATGAAAGGAAATAAATTGATTCTTACAAGTCGTTTGAAAGATGTGTGTCGACAGATGGATTGTCATATAATAAGAATGCAACTTCTCGATCCTCATATGATAAGAGTGCCTTATGATTATGAAGATGATGAGAATGAAGATTGGGTGTTATTTTTGCTAAAACTTAGATTCCATGGAATACCTTCAACATTTTCTCCGAAAGTATTACAGATTGCAAGATCTGTTGCAAATGAATGTGAAGGTTTACCACTTGGAATCAATGTGATGGCTAGAACTTTGAAAGGGTTAAATGACATTCACAGTTGGAGACATGCACTGAATAAACTTCGAAATTCAAAAATAGGAGAAGAGATGGAAGAAGAGGTCTTCAAGATATTAAAACTCAGCTATGATAATTTAATTGACATAAACTTGCAAAAATGTTTCTTATACTGTGCATTATTCAAAATTATTGAAAGAAAAGAGTTGATTATGAATCTTGTTGAGGAGGGACTGATAAAAGGAATGAGGAGTTTGGAGGAAATATTTGATGAGGGGCGTACCATATTAGATAAACTTGTAGACCATTCTTTATTGTTGGAAGGGAAAGTAGAAGGTAGAGATTGCTCATGGATGCATTCTTTATTGGTGAATGGGAAATTCCAAGATAGAGGTTATTTATGGATGCACAATCTGATAAGTGACATAGCGCGTCATAACATCCTAGAAGTGAGTGGCAGGTACATGGTGAAATGTAATAAAGGATTAAAAAAGATACCTGACATGCAAGAATGGACAACTAATTTAGAGAAGGTTTCTTTGGCGCAGAACAATATCCATCAAATCCCAGAAGGCACAACACCTTGTTGTCCAAGGTTGTCCACCTTGATTTTTTGTGATAATCCCCTCATATGTATTCCGGATTGTTTTTTCAGCCACATGAATGCTCTAGCCATACTCGATCTATCCTATAATTTCAATTTAGAATCTTTGCCGAATTCAGTGGCTAATTTGAGGTCCCTTATTTCTTTGCTGCTGAGAGGTTGTAAATCATTGAAAAATGTGCCTCCTTTGGGACAGCTACAGAAATTGTCAAGATTGATCATTTCAGATACTTCAATTGAGGAAGTACCACAAGGCTTGGAAACACTAATAAACTTGAAATGGCTTGATCTGTCTGGTAATGACCATTTGACATTCGTACCAGGGTTACCCAGTTTGACCAATGTGCAATACCTTGATCTCCGCTCACAAAAAGTAAAAGTAAAAGCAGAAGATGTACAAGCCATGAGAATGCTGGAATATTTTACAGGCTGCTTTCACGACTGCAATAACTACAATGATTATGTGTCAAAAACCGTGGACAAGGATTGTGGACCCAAAACTTATTATATCCTTTCGGGAATTGTGAATTATGGAATTTTTTCTTTTCCTGAATTGCATATTGAAGAACAGACCAAATATGTAACTTTGGGAGATTGCGGAAAATTCAACCATTCACTGCCAAGAGACCTTACGACACTGGATATACAAGATAATCAGCAATGGAGTAGCTTATGTGATGCTCTGTCAGTTGAATTCAATGGTCCTTCTTCTTTGAGCTGCATTCGCATTCGAAATTGCACGAAACTGGAGAGCTTGTATTGTTCATCTGCTTTTTGTTCCTTAGCCACTCATCTCCTACACATGGAATCCTTGCCTCAGGTCGGCGTGTTCTATCATCTCAAAAGTCTTGATATCTGGGGATGCGACAAGATGGAGAAGTTGCTGACACCAGGGTCACTGAAACAACTCCAAAATCTAGAGTCATTACTGGTTTCGAATTGTGATTCGATGAAGAAGATATTCGCAATGAGGAGCAATGAGGATGATTATTCCACAATTACACTCCCCAAGTTAACGAAATTGTCTTTGAATTATCTACCGCAATTGAAGACCGTGTGCAAAGGTATTTTGGTCTGTGGATCTTCTGCGGTATTGAATATCGCTGGGTGTCCCTATGTAGAGAGGCCTACAGTACAAGTAATTTCTGATTCTGTTTCTAATCCTCATGAGGCGTATTGATTATAAAGTTCTGCCGTCGGTTTACACTGTTGTAAAATTTGTATCAAAATTATATTATTAAAATACTTTGTATATGTCGATTAGTGGTTATATACATGCATGGAGGATTATACATTGCTTTCTGAAACGCTATATTCACTTTCATGGGAAATAGGAAAAGTGAGGTGTGAGGGGATCGAAATCCCCATCTTTGAACACCACAACCCTTGGTGACGGGGGAAGAGATGTCACTGGGCTATAAGGCCATTGGCATGGTCTGTAAAGTTTTTTGTAGTTTTGTGTATAAAAAAAAAAAAACTTTTTTTATAGTTTTTAGATCGATGATAGAAACTTGAGTAAGGGTATTGGCGTTCTCAAACAGTAAGTATATAGAGATAGTTACAGTGGACAATTTTGATTTCTGGTTAATGGTTGTCTCAAAATATCAGAAAACTTTTAAATATCTTGAGCAGGCAATTTGTCAAGCTTAGATGAACAGCCAAAGCCACCTTTGTGCCTAAAGAGACGAGGCTCACAGCTTCATGTTCTCAGGACAAACATCACATACAAGAGCTGGTCAGAAACAAACTAAAAATGGGTAGCTATAATTCAAGATATTGGCCTTTCTCTGAGAAGAGGGACTTCTTTTCATTGAATTATCCATGCTGCTACACAAATCACCTCACGGGTTAGGCTTTTTGCCAAATGTTGAGTAGGAACATTTGGTTGCCACTTGTCAATATGAACATGTGATGGTGATTGGATGAGGTTCATAGCAGCTGAGGTGCAGAGGACATGACTTAGCTGACAGCCTATTGCGGATTAAAATAAACTATGTGCATGCAAGAAATAGCCAGTTCATGAGTTCTGCATTTGGTGCGTGCTATGCTGAAGAAACAAATCTAATGTATTCACTGGCTGGGAATGCTAAAGACCAGAGTGCGTTTTACAGATGAAAAGAATGCATCAAACAAAGAATACACGTTTAAGGATGCATCAGGCATGACTGCTCACTCCACATTAACCTGCCTCATTTGAAGTTATCCATCCCGGGACAGGGGCTATGTTATAGCTCTATGTAGAGAGGATATGGTAGAAAAAGAAGCATGCACTGATACGCCATATAGCGGAAGAGGAAAAATAGATGGAAAAGGGGAAGAAAACTATTATGGGATTTATGGAACCAAACAAGTCCAACTTGTGATCTGAGTTTGTAACCATTACTGCCCAATTGTTGAAAAAGTTTTCAGGCTCAATTGCTTATGGATTTATCATGTAAAAGTTTTCAGGAACCACAGTTTGTATTTCAGATTGCATCACACCATCTAACTCTTTAATCAAATTTATGTATAATTAATTAAATTTGTCTATTTTAATTAATTATTATGATTAATTAAATTTAATACTTATTTTAGTAAGTTATAGTAGGGTAATATTGGATTAATCAAACTTAAGTTGGTAAATGAGGATTGCCCTATGTGTGGGACTGCATCTTAAACGGAGCTTCATGCCTTTTTACAGTGTCCGAATGCTCTAATGATATGGTCTTGTTTTGTAGCCCTAGTGTGACCCCCGGACTTTCATCCGTTTTCCTAGGTGGAGTTGGTGTAGAGACATTCTGAAAACAGGATAACTTCTGTCTTTGTTCTCTTTCACTCTTAGATGCCTTTTGGAAAGCAAGAATTCTACAGGTTTTTGAATGCAAAAGGACTAGTCCTTAAGAAATCGCTGCTATGGCCTAATAGTCTATTGATTTTGTTTTCACTTTCTTGCTCTACTGCTAGTATATTTCGTTTCTTAAAACTATTTCTTTTATCATTTTTTAGGCAATAAAATCCTATCTTTGATCGAAAAAAATGCATAAAAACTAAATCTCAGCTTTAGATTTACCCAATCCTATAAGCTGTTCCTTTTTTTTGTAAAAAAAATAAATTTATCATATAGTGAATTGCTTGTCTAGTAGTCTTTGAGGCTGATGAATGACTGTCCTATGCGCTTTAAATGTATGAAAATTAAAAAATAGTGATACAATTTTTGTGGCCCAAAACTATTTTGCTGAATACAAACTTTCAGAAAGTTTGTATAGGACCCCTATAAATGGGTACTGAAAAGGGTTTGTTGGGTTCAAGAGTTAACTTTATGGGTACATGATAAGGGTCTTAGAGTATCAATGTATCATTGATTACTAGTAACTTATTATTCCTGCAAACCATTAGTTGGTAACCACTTGACAACTTGAAGTACAGAATTGGTGTTCTTTCACACCACTTGACAACATGCACAACTAAAACTTGAATATATACACGGGAACTGTGATTATTCAATAAATACAACAATTGAAAGAGAATTTCGTTGTAAATTTAATCAATTGCCTTCAAATTTCGATTACAGAACATTAATTCATCTAAGGTAAAGTCAACTGTGTTGTACAAATAATAAAATAATAGTGTTTTCCTTTGAGAACACAAAACAGGAAGAGATGAAGAAAGAACTTATAGTATGACTATATGAGCTTTCCATCTGGGGAATGGGGATGATGTGGCAATGATTTGGCCATTTCCTTTTCCACATAACATTGAAGTATGTCTTCCCCTGTACTGCTTCTAGCACATGATGTCCATAGTTACAATATATTAATGACTGCTTGTGTTTCTATTAGTTACAACTTACAATTCACAAGATATTCCCTTACTTAAATTTTCAATACCTGCCTGAACTCTGAAATAAAATATGCACCTTCAATTAATGTCGGTTCTCATGTTTAGGACTAAAATATATGAAGGACAAGTATTAGACAATACTGAGGAACTTTAATATAATTTACTTAAGCACTTTGATCTACTGAATTCAAACATTTGATGCATGGGTTGCTAATCTTCTATATATGCAGCTAGGAAACAAAAAAGTAGATTCTTTTTCTGAATGTACTGCATTATCTACTCCTTTAGCAAGTAATTCTGGTCGATGTAAGCAAATGACCTTTTTTCTCTCTTCACTTTCCCGTATCTGAGTAAAACTTAGAGAGGTCCGGCATCAGAAAGGTAGAATTCCAGCTCAGAAAGCTTCAATGACACCCTCGCATTGGCATTTATAAATATAATAAAGTGGCAATAGATCGTGTTTTGTCATCAAGTATGTGGCATTGAAAGGTATCCTAACAAACCAAGATATATTATTTGCTTCCTCCTATTTGCAAAGGGGTGATATTTCCTAAAGTTAAATGGCTGCTTATTAATAATTTTTTCCGTAGGATCCAGAAAAATTACCTTGGAAAATACCGCAACATAAATTCTAAAAATTGATCCTATTCCTATTTTCTTTCCCTTTTTGCCTCAATAAATCCCGTACACAAAGGCTTTAGCCAAATAGTAAACATAAGAACATTATATCTGTAGATACGAGAAGGACACCAAGTTCTCTCTAAATCATCGAAATGATAGATCATAGATGTTTTTCCAAAACTAGGGATATAATGCAAACCAATGGCCAACCGCAGTCAATATCCAATTGCGCTGAAAGCTGAAAAGGATTAGCAGAACCTTTGGTCTGAACATAAGCAGCAATAGGCAGCCAGCCATTAAGTCCAAGTACAACCACGTTCCAAGTTCATATAGGTTTTATATCTAATTTCAACTGTATCAACATCCAAAGGCTAACTTGAACACCAAGAAGTTGCCTTATTTAAACTCATCAAATCTTCCTTTCCATAATCTTGTAGGATTAAAGATGACGTGTACCTCTATATAATGCCTTTTTCTAAAGACAACCTAACATGCAATCTTCAAATTTTGAAATACTTTTTTCCGTTTAGTCTTCATGATGATCCATAACTGACTCATCCTACAAAAAGTCAAGAGTCACCTTGTTCCCTTTTAACCATATATATACCTCTGTAGAATACAAGGGTTCATCAACCAAAGTGAGAGAGCTCTTGAATAATTTTCACAAGCTAGTTGGTGCTCCAGAAGATCCTCCAAGCCCAGAGATAAAAGGGAAACCCCAAAGATAACAACAAATATGAAGGCCTCACTTCTTCATGAGCTCGTTAATGGAATTCCTATCACCTCAGCATACCAGGTTGAGAAGTCATCAAAGAGATACTTGCCTGATTCTTCTGGCAAATACAGCAAGTCTATCACAAAATCAAAGCAAAGTAGGACAGCCTTTCATTACAAAACTGGATTTGATGAATCCTTCTAAGAAATTTAATTTTATTAATCAAGGCCATTTTTATCTTTCCAGGTAAAGTAAATTCAGTTCTGACTAGGATGAACAAGTTTGGGAGAAAGGCTGACAGTTTTGCACATGGAGTCCGAGAGCATGGTATGTAATCTCGAAAGACTGATATTCAATTTTATGACTTTTGCTTAGTTGCAAGATGTATGGCTAGCATTGTCTGGCTTAGTACTTTATGACACAGCAAACATTTCTGTCATTGCCTCCAAAATTACTAGGCCTAGATAAATTTCCAAAATATGTTTGATGTATAATTTGCCACGATTAGAAAGCAGAATGAAGTTTGTAACTGATGGCTTGAAACTGTTACTGTAACATGCAGTGAGACTGGGGCCAAAGATAACAGATACAGTAAAAGGGAAATTAAGCTTGGGAGCCAGAATTCTTCAGGTTGGTGGAGTAGAGAAAGTCTTTATGCAACTATTTAGTGTTAAAGAAGGGGAGAAGCTGCTGAAAGCATCGCAGTGCTACTTATCAACCACATCCGGTCCTATAGCTGGCCTCCTCTTCATATCCACTGATAAAGTTGCCTTTTGCAGTGAGAGATCCATCAAGATCTCTTCCCCGAAAGGAGAATTGATTAGAGTCCATTATAAGGTGATTTTCTTAAATTTTTATAATGTCTATGCAAATGCCCTCTATCTACTTAATCTTTCTTCAGACTTTACTAATATGTAACTTCAAATCTTTTTGTCATTTCAGGTCTTGATTCCACTTGAAAAAATAAAGTCTGTCAACCAAAGTCAAAATGTGAAGAAGCCTTCACAGAAGTACATAGAAATAGTTACTGTGGATAATTTTGATTTCTGGTTTATGGGTTTCCTAAATTATCAGAAAGCTTTCAGATGTCTTCAGCAGGCTGTCTCTCAAGCTTAGAGGAAAAAACTGTCGAAGTAAAATTGTTCACCCCCTCTGCTTCATCAGTTACTTTGTGAAGCTGCACTGGTTCCAAAAGATGTACAAAGATTTTACATAATTTTGTTAATAATAGAAAAGAAAAAACTAGTTGTATCTTCTTCTAAAAACTTGGATTTTCCATGCTACAAACATGGTTTACATGTGGGGCATATGGATGAAGTGGGAATGATTTGGCATTCCCTTTTCCTCAACTAAAAAGTTTGTCATACCTTACTGCCCCCACCACATGATGCTCATAGTCGACCTAATAAGGTTCCTTAGCTGACTAGGTTATTACAAAATAAGCAGAGAAGCAGTTAACCTTTCAGCTTGCTTACCTTCTGATATTTTATTTTGACCCATCCAATTAAGTACAGAGGCTTTCACTAATAGCTGCTTGTGTTTCTATTAGGACTAACGATCCAGAAGCTTCGTTCTTTTAAATAGATCATCAACACCTATCTTTCTCTCAAGAAAATAACATTGCGATAGTGAATTCTCACTTACTTAGATGGGAAATGAAGCTAACTTTGATCATTGCAAATCAAATCTTATATGAAAAGCATAAATTACATGTCCTAAAGAAAACATAAAATATAAGTCATTTTATAATATATTAAGGATTTGCTACATTATCTATATGTTAGCCAAGTTAATCGGCCTGATCTAACAATTCATTTGTAAATGGTCATATTTTCCGCTTGATTTCTTATTTTATAACAAGAGAACTTAAGAATTAAGATTAGTCTGGCATCAGAAAGCTAACCTGCCAACTTATAAAGCTGAATGACACACTAAACAATATTTAAGAGAAAAAGCATAAATTGTTAAAGACAATGCTATTCCCTAAAACTTTCCCCTCTAATTATCATTCTAAATTATTTGAAGCTTTTCAATTTTTATTTTAATAATCAATAGTAATGTTGTTTAGTGTGATGTTCTAGGTTTTTATTAATGATTGATCAACAAGTGTACCACAAAATCAAAGCAAAGTATGGGATCCTTCGTTTCAAAAGATGATTGATCAATTGTTTAGCAAGAGAGAGAAAAAACATAAATTATTAGAGCAGTGACCATTATGAAATCAGATGGTTACAAAACACACAATTCGAGTAAAATGACTCCAGACATAAATTATTGGATGCTGTTAGTTGAATCTTTCAGCTCAAGAGTAAATCTTAGCCTCTTTATGCTGCTCATATAATGGATAATATAAGAGGGTTTCTTTATCGAACATGCAAAGAGATTGGCTATCTAGTTGACGTGCTTCTATTGTGTGCTATGGTCTTTTGTATTTTTCATTTTTTTTAAGGAGGCCATTTATCTTATGCTCTGTCTTGTACTACTCCTTTCTTTACCTCTCCTAATTCCTAAATAATATTTCATCTAATCTAATCAAACTTTCCGAGGCCATTTGCCACAAGTCCAATAACTAATGGGAGGAAAAATAAAATTAACCCCAAGATCAATTCCACTAAATCAGTCTTTAAATCCATGGGGTTATGCCACAAATTAAAAACATGTGAGAAACTCCAGCAATCAAAATGTCCACAACAAAGGGACATGCTTATTTGGGAGAAAATGCAAATTCCATTGAAGCAGTGTGATCACATTGATCCAAATGCTATATACAAATATCTTAGCATCTGAGAGCTAAGAAGCCAACTACATAAAAACTTCAAATAAATAACATTGTGCAACCTTTGATGAAAATTCACTAATAACAAGAAAAAAAGGGGGGACAAATTAAAAAGTTCACAAAGAAGATAGAAACCACAAAATATATTACACAAATGGCAGAACAGAATAGAACATACCAGTTGGAATCAAATCAACCCGATAAGGTGCCAGCTCCACCCGAAGCCGAAGCCGAAGCCGAAGCCCCATTAGAAGAAGCGTTCACCACCCTCTTGTTCTTCCTCTGTTCCTCATATTCCTTGTCATCCGTTGGGAGCTCAAACCTACACACACAGGGCACGAATTTCTGGTACCCAACCAAGGAACAATGCAATCTCCATTGGACTGATGCCTACACGGCAATCTCTTCGCCACGTCTCCAACACCTACCAAATCCTTACATATAGCACACACCAGAGACTCATTCTCCAATCCAATCTCATTAGGCGTATTGATTATAAAGTTTTGCCGTCGGTTTACACTGTTGTAAAATTTGTATCAAAATTATATTATTAAAATACTTTGTATATGTCGATTAGCGGTTATATACATGCATGGAGAATTATACATTGCTTTCTGAAACACTATATTCACTTTCATGGGAAATAGGAAAAGTGAGGTGTGAGGGGATCGAAATCCCCATCTTCGAACACCACAACCCTTGGTGACAGGGGAGACGTCACTGGGCTATAAGGCCATTAGCATGCTCTGTAAACTTTTTTGTGGTTTTGTGTATCAAAAAAAAAAAAAACTGTTTTATAGTGTTTAGATCGATGATAGAAAATTGAGTAAGGGTATTGACGTTCTCAAACAGTAAGTATATGGAGATAGTTACAGTGGACAATTTTGATTTCTGGTTAATGGGTGTCTCAAAATATCAGAAAACTTTCAAACATCTTGAACAGGCAATTTGTTTAGCTTAGATGAACAGCCAAAGCCACACTTTGGGCCTATAGAGCCGAGGCTCACAGCTTCATGTTCTTAGGACAAACATCTTGATACAAGAGCTGATTAGAAACAAACTAAAAATAGGTAGCTATAATTCAAGATATTGGCCTTTCTCTGAGAAGAGGGACTTCTTTTCATTGAATTATCCATGCTGCTACACAAATCACCTCACGGGTTAGGCTTTTTGCCAAATGTTGAGTAGGAACATTCGGTTGTCACTTGTCAATATGAACATGTGATGGTGAATGGATGAGGTTCATAGCAGCTGAGGTGCAGAGGACAAGACTTAACTGACAGCATATTGCGGATAAAATAAACTATGTGCATGCAAGAAATAGCCAGTTCATGAGTTCTGCATTTGGTGCCTGCTATGCTGAAGAAGCAAACCTTACGTATTCACTGGCTGGCAATGCTAAAGACCAGATTGTATTATGGATTTATTATGTAAAAGTTTTCAGGAATTATAATTTGTATTTCAGATTGTATTCATACCATCTATAATTAATTACATTTGATTCTATTTTAATTAATTAGTTTAAATAAATTACAGGAAGTATGATAGATAACTATGATAAATGGACACTTTTAATAAAATTAGTGAATTGATTTCATTAACCATTAGTAATTAAATTTGTTACTTATTTCAGTTAGTTATAGTAGAGTGACATTTGATAAACTTAAGTTTGGTTAAAGTTATTGATATCACTGCAGCCAACTTATAAAGCTGGTCAATGATGATTGCTCCATCTGTGGGACTGCATCTGAAATGGATAAGTTTATATTGTCCAAATGATACTGATACTGGTTTTGTGACTGAATTGTGACCCCTGGACATTTTTCACGATTTCATCACCTTTCCTTGCTGGAGCTGGTGGAAAGACAATTTGAAAATACGCTAATTAATCACAACTTCTATCTTTGTTCTCTTTTCACTAAATCTACAGGTTTTTGAAGGAAAAAGGACTATTCCCCAAGAAATCGCTGCTGTGGCCAAATACTTTCACTAACAATTTCAGGCTTGTGAAAGGAACTCTCATTATTGATTTTGCTTGTAACTTCTTGCCCTACATGCTACAATTAGTCTATTTCGTTTTTTAAAACTACATCATTCATTATTTTTAAGACAATAAAATCCTATTTTATTTTGAAAAATGCATAATAATTAATTCTGAGTCTTTAAATTTACTCAATCCAATTTTCTTATAAAAAATAATGAATTACCTGTCTTTGAGGCTAATAAATGACTGTCCTATGTACTTCATTTAATGTATGAAAAATAATTAGGATACTATTTTTGTGATCCAAAACTATTCTGATGAACACAAAATTTCATAAAAATTTGTGAAGGACCCCTATAAAATAAAATGGTACTTAAAACGGTTTCTTGGATACTAAAAGTTAACTTCGTGGATAGATGATAAGGGCCTTAGAATATCATTGATAACTTCTTATACTTGTAAACCATTTGTTGGCACCCACTTGACAACTTGTACTACCAGATTGGTGTTCATTCATACCACTTGACAACATGCACAACTAACGGTTGAATATATATACACAAGAATTGGGATTAATCAAGAAATGCAATAAATAAAAGAAAATATCAAAGGAGTAAATTTGATCATTCCCTTCAAATTTGAATTGAACAACAATTCCTCTTAGGTAAGGTCAAGTGAGTTATACCAATAGTAGAATAGTTTTTTCCCTTTCAAAACTCAAAACAGAAAGTGATGAAGGAACTTTTACTATCACTTTTACATGTGGGGCATGGGGATGATGTTGGAATGACTTGGCAATTTCCTTTTCCACAAAACCTTGATGTATGTCAAAGACTCTTCTGCTCCCAGCACATGATGTCAATAGCCGGCCCGCGATCACTTTCCTTTTCTGACCTCAACAATAATTCATGTCCCATAGCCTTGTTTTCTTTTTCTTTTTTATCCCTTAACATAGCTCTGTCAACAAGCTCACTTAATGATATAGTTTAACCCAACAAAGAGCTGATGGCTTCGTTAATGACTGCCTGTGTTTCAATTCACAGGATCCAGAAGCTTCATTCCCATACTATAATTTTCAATAACTCCTTGATCTCACAAATAAAATATGCACCTTCATATCAATGTTGGTTCCCTCGTTTAGGACTTACAGATTAGACAATACTAGATGATATATTATGCATGTAGTTCACCTAACTTTGATATACTGAATTCACATACGCACGACTTACTAATCTTACATATATGATATATGTAGCTAGGAGACATAAAAACACACCTTTTATTGGACGTACTACATTATCTATTCCGTTGGCACGTAATTATACAACCAAATGTTCTGTTCTCTCTTTACATGTCATTTACCTAATACAAGTATAACACATAGAAATCTGGCATCAGAAAGGTATAATAAAATAGAATTTCTGTCTGTCTTTTGTCCATGGTAGAACTTAGAAGTGCAAGGGAAAATCCACTTTTGTCCAACTTCTGCACATCGGATATTCTTAATGGGAAAAATTTGACATGGAAATGAATGATTTGATGATTCCCTTTACCACAAACACAAAAGCATGTGCCGGCCTACTTCCCCCGCCCTCTCTTAAAATGCAATGTTTGTGGTCCTCCCTAGATCACAATTTCTTCAAAGCTGAGTCAATCATTCCAAAACAAGATAAAGTGATATCTAAATACAGGGAATGCCGCCCATATGCTATTGACAGGAAAGCAAGAGATCGTGTTGTTTTCCACATCAGTAAGTGGACACTTGGGCTGTCAGCTTCACTAGTCTGCTAGAGGTTATCTATTTTGAGTTTTTGACCAATTAACTAACACTTGACTTTCATTATTGGTTGAATTTGTTTAACTTACTACGCATGGAATCCTGAAGCTTCTTATTCTCTTAGAATCTCCACACCACATCTCCGAACTTTCATTTTTGCAGTGAACTTTCACAAATTTAATATCCTCATCCACCCTCCAGCCATATAGAGAAAGTGAAAATGATCTTGTAGGCTGAGCATTCTGTTGATTGCAAACAGTACGTATTATTAAACTGCCACATGGGAATATACACATATAGGATATGCTTCACCATCTCTTTTTACTTTTTCTTGCCTTTTTGCAAAAGAATTTAAACAAGGCTGGCATCAGAAAGTTAAAATGCCAGCTCAAAAAGCTTTGATGATGCATCCTTACATAAGCAGTACAGAAAAAGCGGGTAGCAATACCTGACGCTCATCAAGCATGAGTAACTGAAAAAGAATTCCAACTAATCAGGGCACTTCATCTTCTGCTTTTTTTGTTTTATTTTGTTTTTTTGAGTTTAATTTCCTTGCAAGTTTGCAAAAAGTGCAGTTTTCTAATGGATTGCTGGAGGACATGGCAATAAACTAAGATAAAAAGGATTTATTTCCTTATTTTGATCAACCAATATGGAATCTTGCTCCCTAAGATATATAAACAACTCTCTAAACCTCTAAAAGCTACCCTTTTCAAATATTTTCTAGATTTTAAAAAAGGTGACTTGGATATTTTTATTGCATCTTTTTTTTCAAAAAGTAACCAAACAATCCATGTTGTCAATAGATTATCGTGAATATCTATCCTTCAAGTTGTAATGCCAGTGCCTTTATATCCATCAAGATATTGGTTGATGATCCACGGATGAGTCATCCAACAATATGGTCAAGATTCAATTCCTAGATTTCATCTCTTTAAATACCTCTTTGGAATAAGGGACTGGTCAACCCAAGTGAGTATAGCTTCCTTAGTAATCTAGTAGCTCAGATCATTCTTCTTCACTTACTGCTAGTCCTTTCAATAAAACAGAAACCTCACTAATCATCAAACATGCAGACTTCACTTATTCATGAGCTAGTTATTGGAACTCCAATCATCTCAGCAACGTTTAATCAGCTTCAGAAGTCAGTTGACAGATACTTACCTGATCCTGCCACCCAATGTCAATATTCAACCATAACATCAAAGCAAAGTAAAACTTTCTTTCCCTTCACAAACACAAACATCTGATTTTATTAAGAAGTATTGACGGTTTTACCAATAATGAGGGCTTCAATGTTTCAGGTAGAGTATATTCAATTATAAACAAGCTTGGAAGGAAGGCCGAAAGTCTTTCGCAAGGAGTCCGAGAACATGGTGAGTATTCTTGTAAGCCTGAGATATGTTTCCAACTTCGATGTGATATGGCACTGATGAGGTGCTATTTAAGAAAACCATGCCTTTTCTTTGGTGGCATGCAATAGTCAAGAAACTATTTAAATTTTTTATCAAAAGGATCAGTTTAACTCGTTTTGCTTGGTATACATATAATATCAAAATCTAATTCAATTTATATGACTCTGAAATTGCAGTGAGACTGGCACCAAAGATATCTGAATCTGTTAAGGGGAAGTTGAGCTTAGGGGTTCGAATTCTTCAAGTGGGAGGAGTGGAGAAAGTCTTTAACAAATTTTTTAGTGTAAGAGAGGGGGAGAGGCTGTTGAAAGCTTCGCAGTGCTATCTATCCACCACATCAGGCCCTCTAGCAGGTCTCCTCTTCATCTCCACTGACAAGGTTACCTTTTGCAGTGAGAGATCAATGAAAGTCTATACACGGAAAGGCCAAATGTGTAGGATTCATTATAAGGTAAGTCATGAAGTAATGTATACATAAACCTCTTCATCCCTCTCAGTTCTCCTAATCCAAGATTTGTAAATATTCTGAAAATCATGTTTGTCATGTACAGGTTGTCATTCCACTGAAGAAGATCAAGCGCGTGAACCAAAGTGAAAATATTCAGAAGCCAAAACAGAAGTATATAGAGATAGTTACTGTAGACAATTTTGATTTCTGGTTAATGGGTGTCTTAAAATATCGAAAAACTTTCAAATATCTTGAGCAGGCAATTTCTCAAGCTTAGATGAACAGCAAAAGCCACCATTTGGGCCTAAAGAGCCGAGGCTCACAGCTTCATGCTCTCAGGAGTCAGGACAAATATCAGAATAGAAGAGATGACATAAACAAACTAAAATGGGTAGCTATAATTGAAGATATTGGGCTTTGTCTCTGATAAAAGGGATTTCACTTCATTGAATTATCCTTGCTGTTGTACAAAACATCTTAATGGACTTTGGCTTTTTGCCCAATGTTGAGTAGGAATATTTGGTTGTCACTTGTTGTGATGGTGAATGGATAAGGTGCATATCAGCTGAGGTGCAGAGGACAAGACTTGGCTGACAACATAGTGCTGATGCAAGAGATAGTTAGTTCACGAGTTTTGCATTCGGTGCCTGCTATGCTGCATGAGAAAAACCTTACGTATTCACTGGCTGGCAGTGCTAAGCCCCAGAGTGCTTTTGCAGATGAATACAAGTTCAAGGATGCATCAAGCATGGCTGCTCACTAAACATTCACCAGTTTCCGTTGAAGGTTTCCATTCAGGGGACGGGGGCTATGTTAGATCTCTACAAAGGGAGGTTATCCTAGAAGAAAAGAATGGATGCACTGATACACCATATAGTAGAAAAGGAAAAATAGATGAAAAGAGGGAAGAAAACTATTATGGGATCCGATGAACTAAGGAAGTCCAACATGGGATGAGATCATGAGTGTAGATGTTTTGTAAACTTTGCTGTTCAATTGTAGAAGTTTTCAGGCTCAATTGCTTGTGAATTTACTATGTAATAGTTTTCAGGAACCAGGATTTGTAGTAGACAACATTAATAAATGAATACATTTAATATAATTAGTCAATCAATTTCATTAGCCATTATTATAAATTAATTAAATAAGTTAGTAGTAGAGTGATATTCGATTAATTAAACCTAGGTTTTGTTGAAGTTGGTGATCTCACTGGAGCCATCGTATAAAGCTGGTCAATTAGGATTGCTCCATCTGTGGGAGTGCATCTGAAACGGATAAGTTTAGATTGTCCAAATGCTACAACGATATGGTATTGTTTTGTAAATAAATTGTGAGCCCTGGACTTTCATGTTTTCATCACCTTTCCTACCTGGAGTTAGTGGAAAAAGAATCTGAAAATAGGCTAATTCACCACAACTTCTATCTTTGTTCTGTTTCACTCTTTGATGCCTTTGGAAGGCAAGAAATCTACAGGTTTTTGAAAGTAACACTTGAATATACCTGTAAGCCATTTGTTGGTTCCCACTTGACAACTTTTAGTGCCTAACTGGTGTTCTTTCATGCCACTTGACAACATGCGCTACCATCACTTGAATATAATGTACACAGGATTTGAGATTAATCAAGAAATACAAAAATTAAAAGAAATTTTCGTTGTAGGAGTAAATTTGATCATTCCATTAATATTTCAAGTGCATAATTATACAATAATTATACAATACTCAAAACAGAAACGGATGAAAAACGGAACTTCTAGTACAGCTTTACATGTGGGGGCATGGGGATGATGTGGGAATGATTTGGCAATTTCCTTTTCCACAAAATCTTGAATTATGTCTTCCCCTATACGGCTCCCTAGCACATGATATGATTTACATAGCCGGTCTTGAAAACATAACTTTGCACAGATCAGATAGTTACTAATTACGATCAGGCAATTGATGATATGTAAATTCAAAATTTAAACTAGTAATTAAAGCAGAGTACAGCAGCAAAAATAAAAAAGGAAGGGAGAAATAGTTTGAATAAGGGATTTTTATACTTGTTTAGTCTTAATGTGTGTCTCAAATTAAGGTGAGATTTTTTACTATAAAATTGAAGTGTTCTTTAATCTTTTAATCTTTTTAAGTTAGTTACAAATAATTTTCTTCAATCTTAACTTCTCCAAACTTCAATCCTAACTTCTTCAAGATAAACACCGCAACATTATCCTCTCCAAGCTAAAACAACAACACGCACATGAGTTTTACAAGAAAATAAAATATAAATTCTCAAAATCACTCAATACAAAAATTATATATGCCAATGTAAATACAACTCTAAAATACAAGAAAATACTCTACTAAAAACACAAATTATTTTTTCCAATTTTCATTTAGCCCTTTCTATCTTTTATTCTTCTCTGTTTTTTTCTACACTAAAACGCTTTATTGCAGCTAAAATTTATAGGCACAAAGAGAGAGTGACATTTGAGTCCATTTACACCCAGTGCAATTTTCAAAATATCTTTGACTTTTTGTACGATAAGAGAATTCTCAATTTGGTTCCTAAAAAAATAATGCCCACTAAAGTAATTTTTAAAAAAAACAAAACTCACCTTAAAATTTCTGACATTTACAATCGTGAGACACGTTAATTTCTCGATTATCTTTACTCTGTTGAACATAATAAAAGAGCATACGTGACATATTACATGTGTGATGTGGCTCAAAATTTTCTAATGTAACATTTTCTTTTTCAAGTGTGTCTGAATTAGATTTTTCCCTTCATGAAACGACATCGTTTCTGGGAAAGGATTACAAAAAACCTCAATTCTCCGATTCTTTCTCTTCTTCCTCATTCTCTTCTTTCCATGAACCCAACCAGAACTTCCTCAACTTGTTTTATGGAGCACGATAGACACCATCTTCCTTGCCCCCTAATATCTAACCTCTTTGCGTGAAAATAGCTGTTCTATGTTGCTGTGCCTGATTTGCTTATGCTTAGTGCTTGTGCTCTGCCAAAGCGCCCAAAGAACAGTCTAAGTAAGTGCGATTTATATATATATATATACACGATCGTAGTGAGAGGAATATTTATTGTAAGATGTGAGAGAAATAAATATTGACTATTAGATCTTATATGAATAGTCAAGATTAGAACATAAATGCATCTGATTTTTTTAATTGATCACATAACTTCTAAATAATTTTTAATCTTGACTATCTATGTATAGTTGTATGATTAAGATTTACTCTTTTTACACTCTCGTAATAAAAATTCATCTTATTGGATATATCCTATATATATATATAACTTTTCATGATTTCTATCAGTATTTTCTCAATTTTTTTGTCTCAAGTATTTAATTGTAAAAGAGAAAAAAACACAAAAATTATAAAAAAAATTTTACTCATTATAATCGAGTCTCACTAATAATTTTTTTTGTTGTGTTTCTCTGTCTTACAATTAACGGAGGAAAAATACTTGAGAGAATCATGATCCCCATGATTTAGACATTCATTGTATATAAATCTCTTAATAATGATTTTTTTTTCCTGCTACACACTGACGAGGCAGAAAAGTGAAAATCTTTATTATCTTATAATATCAACAGAAGCTCATTTAATGTAATATGTGCATAAATATTTAAACTTGATCTTCTGTCTTTAGGAAATATTGATCATGGGTAGGCCCAAGCATGAAGACTACTGGAATCAAGTTACGAGAGAAGTAAATGGTATGTTGAAGTGCAACAATTGTGGACATAAGTTTAAGGGAGGTGTTTCAAGAATTAAAGCGCATGTTGATCGGAAACAAGGGCAAGGCGTTAGGCAATGCCCCATTGATCCTGGCAGTGTTCGTGATAATGAAGGGGTTGATAATAATAATGCTGCCGGTTCAAGTAATCCACAAGGAGTTGTAAATGCAATGAATTCATTACAAGGTACACATTGACTTATATATGCTTTAATATATTTTGTTCTAATAGAATATGCAGATAAGGTTGAAATCTGTATTTTGAGCACAGCATATTTAATGGCAAAAAAAATTGCCCTAAGATTATTCAAAGCACTTTTTGGTTTGCTGTGAAAAATATTGAACCTTTATGAACCATTCTGAGGAACAGAGGAGTTTGAGAGATGATGGTAAAATTAAGATATGTTAATTATTTAATTCTTCTGAGTTTACTACGTATTTTTAAATTATGATGACTATCAAATAAAGAAAATGATAACTATCATGTTTTAACTCCTTATATATATCTGAAAACTTCATAGCACTTTCAATTTTTAATTTTCTTCCATTACATTTTTAGGATGGGATTGAGAAGTGGTTTTTAATGATGCTTCTTAAACGATCAAACCGTTTAAATACACAACGTGGAATTTAAAAGAATAGTTTGTCTCACACACTAATTTAGTCCCAAATACTATCATGCCACAGTATTGCTAGTGGCTATCTAATATCATTTCAAAGTTGTTCTATTATATCGTTTTTATTACCATTAGTAATCTATTATATCTTTGAACTGATGTGTTTGTCATTACTGCTTTAAATTTGTTTCTATTTAGAAAATGGCGCCTAGATTTTTCTATACCTTATGTTTAAGGAATGTTGCTATATTATCACATTCACAGTGTTGTTATTGTCGTATGCAAGTTCAAAGTTTTTCTATTATAGAAAGTGAATTATCATGTCTTTGAGGTAGTATGATCATCATTACTGCTTTACTTTTATTTTTTTTCCTGATTTCTTTTGGTGTTCAAAAATGGTGACCAGCTCCCTAAAAAAAATAATAGTGACTACATTTTTCTCTATATTGTGTTGCACTAAAGAGACAGGAGGTGCTCATGAAATGATTATCGTTGAAACTGATTTGGGTGGTTCATGGAATCATCAAAATGATACTGAATTCAGTAATTTATTGGAAGGTACGCACCCTAGCTACCAATACATTGTGTTCGCCAACAAGATTTATTTTCCTCCTTTTCACATGTGCTTTCATATTCTAGCTAATACAATATGGTCTTATTTTTATTATATATCATCGGGGTTTTATTTTACACAGATTAGCTATTACTACTTGTACACTACTGTGTTATTTAAAAAATTGGTATGATTGATCTATATATAACCTGTCATTAAAGAATATTTTTTTATTATGGTCATTAAAGCATATTAGATGTATTTACACTATTGGTTTGTTATAGAAACATTAAAAAAATAATTTTCACAAACTAAACTTCAACCAATAAAATTCATAAGTGATACTGATGGATATGCTGAATTGTAAAACAACTTTTCAAAATTTCAATTTTAAACTAAATCAGTATGATTTTTTATTTTTAAATCTATTACTACTAGCATGGAGAAGCAATTTAATTGCATGCTACATAAAAAAATGGTATTGATTATTGAAACAGGTTGCAGAGTACCAGCGGTGGACGCTATGATGGGAAGTGGCAATATTGGTGTGGAAAGTGAGATTAGTGACTTAAAACAATCAGTTCATGATTTAACCTGTGAGGAAGACGGTATTAAGGAACAATTACAGTTGTTGGAGTCTTGTGGCAAGAAGCGCAAGAGACAAGTTGATGATTGGTTAGAGAAAGTAGGAGTCTTGAAAGAAAGAGCTCGTAGAGAGATTGAGTTAGAAGGTCTAGCTATGACACACTTTTTACTGAAGAAGGAAATACAACGATTGACCAAAGAAAAGCCTTTGGTGTTGTCCAATGAATTGGTCGGAGGAAGTTTTGAGAAAAATATTAAGAAGGTGTGGGAACTTCTAGGGGATGACAAAGTCTTCAAAATTGGAATACATGGAATGGGAGGAGTGGGAAAAACATGCCTAGTAACTCATATCAAGGAAGAAATAATAAGGAAGAGCACTTTTAATTTTAAGCATGTCTTTTGGGTTACTCTATCCCAACATTTTAGTATTTTTGAATTGCAAAATGTCATTGCAAAAAGAATAGGTGTAAAGCTTGACGAAGATGATGAGAGAATAAGGGCAGAAATTTTGTCATCGGAGTTGGTGAAAAAAGAAAAATCCTTGTTTATTTTGGATAATGTTTGGAATCATATAGATCTTCAGAAGGTGGGAATTCCTGTTAGAGTGAAAGGAAATAAATTGATTCTTACAAGTCGTTTGAAACATGTGTGTCGACAGATGGATTGTCATATAATAAGAATGCAACTTCTCTATCCTCATATGATAAGAGTGTCTTATGATTATGAAGATGATGAAAATGACTATGAAAATGAAGATTGGGTGTTATTTTTGCTAAAACTTAGATTCCATGGAATACCTTCAACATTTTCTCCGAAAGTATTAGAGATTGCAAGATCTGTTGCAAATGAATGTGAAGGTTTACCACTTGGAATCAATGTGATGGCTAGAACTTTGAAAGGGGTAAATGACATTCACAGTTGGAGACATGCACTGAATAAACTTCGAAATTCAAAAATAGGAGAAGAGATGGAAGAAGAGGTCTTCAAGAAATTAAAACTCAGCTATGATAATTTAATTGACATAAACATGCAAAAATGTTTCTTATACTGTGCATTATTCAAAATTATTGAAAGAAAAGTGTTGATTATGAATCTTGTTGAGGAAGGATTGATAAAAGGAATGAGGAGTTTGGAGGAAATATTTGATGAGGGGCGTGTCATATTAGATAAACTTGTAGACCATTCTTTATTGTTGGAAGGGAAAGTAGAAGGTAGAGATTGTTCATGGATGCATAATCTGATGAGTGGCATAGCGCGTCATAATTTCCTAGAAGTGAGTGGCAGGTACATGGTGAAATGTAATAAAGGATTAAAAAAGATACCTGACATGCAAGAATGGACAACTAATTTAGAGAAGGTTTCTTTGGCGCAGAACAATATCCGACAAATCCCAGAAGACACATCACCTTGTTGTCCAAGGTTGTCCACCTTGATTTTTTGTAATAATCTCCTCATATGTATTCCGGATTGTTTTTTCAGCCACATGAATGCTCTAGCCATACTCGATCTATCCTATAATTTCAATTTAGAATCTTTGCCGAATTCAGTGGCTAATTTGAGGTCCCTTATTTCTTTGCTGCTGAGAGGTTGTGAATCATTGAAAAATGTGCCTCCTTTGGGACAGCTACAGAAATTGTCAAGATTGGTCATTTCATATACTTTAATTGAGGAAGTACCACAAGGCTTGGAAACACTAATAAACTTGAAATGGCTTGATCTATCGGAGAATGACCATTTGACATTCGTACCAGGGTTTGTGCTACCCAGTTTGACCAATATGCAATACCTTGATCTTCTCCGCTTACCAAAAGTAAAAGTAAAAGCAGAAGATGTACAAGGCATGAGTATGCTGGAATATTTTGGAGGCTGCTTTCACGACTGCAATAACTACAATGATTATGTGTCAAAAACCGTGGACAAGGATTGTGGACCCAAAACTTATCATATCCTTTCGGGAATTGTGAATTATAGATTTTTTTCTTTTCCTGAATTGCATATTGAAGAACAGACCAAATATGTAACTTTGGGAGATTGCGGAAAATTCAACCATTCACTGCCAAGAGACCTTACGACACTGGATATACAAGATAATAAGCAATGGAGAAGCTTATGTGATGCTCTGTCTGTCGAATTCAATGGTCCTTCTTCTTTGAGCTGCATTAACATTGGAAATTGCACGGAACTGGAGAGCTTGTATTGTTCATATGCTTTTTGTTCCTTATGCACTCATGTCCTAAACATTGAATCCTTGCCTCAGGACGGCGTGTTCTATCATCTCAAAAGTCTTAAGATCTGGGGATGCGACAAGATGGAGAAGTTGCTGACACCAGGGTCACTGAAACAACTCCAAAATCTAGAGTCATTACTGGTTTCGAATTGTGATTCATTGAAGAAGATATTCGCAGTGAGGAGCAATGAGGATGATGATGATGATGATTATTCCACAATTACACTCCCCAAGTTAACGGAATTGTTTTTGTTGAATCTACCGCAATTGAAGACCGTGTGCAAAGGTATCTTGGTCTGTGGATCTTCTGACGTATTGCATATCGATATTGATTCCTGTCCCAATCTAGAGATGCCTACAGTACAAGCAATTTCTGATTCTGTTTCTAATTCTCACGAGGCGTATTGATTATAAAGTTTTGCCGTCGGTTTACACTGCTGTAAAATTTGTATCAAAATTATATTATTAAAATACTTTGTATTTGTCGATTAGTGGTTATATACATGCATGGAGGATTATACATTGCTTTCTGAAACACTATATTCACTTTCATGGGAAATAGGAAAAGTGAGGTGTGAGGGGATCGAAATCCCCATCTTTGAACACTACAACCCTTGGTGACAGGGGAGATGTCACTGGGCTATAAGGCCATTGGCATGCTCTGTAAACGTTTTTGTAGTTTTGTGCATAAAAAAAAGATCATTTTTATAGTTTTTAGATCGATGATAGAAACTTGAGTAAGGGTATTGGCGTTCTCAAACAGTAGGTATATATAGTTACAGTGGACAATTTTGATTTCTGGTTAATGGGTGTCTCAAAATATCATAAAACTTTCAAATATCTTGAGCAGGCAATTTGTCAAGCTTAGATGAACAGCCAAAGCCACCCTTTGGGCCTAAAGAGCCGAGGCTCACAGCTTCATGTTCTCAGGACAAACATCATGATACAAGAGCTGATCACAAACAAACTAAAAATGGGTAGCTATAAGTCATGATATTGGCCTTTCTCTGAGAAGAGGGACTTCTTTTCATTGAATTATCCATGCTGCTACACAAATCATCTCACGGGTTAGGCTTTTTGCCAAATGTTGAGTAGGAACATTTGGTTGTCACTTGTCAATATGAACCCGTGATGGTGAATGGATGAGGTTCATAGCAGCTGAGGTGCAGAGGACAAGACTTAGCTGACAGCATATTGCGGATAAACTATGTGCATGCAAGAAATAGCCAGTTCATGAGTTCTGCATTTGGTGCCTGCTATGCTGAAGAAGCAAACCTTATGTATTCACTGGTTGGCAATGCTAAAAGACGAGAGTGCATTTTACAGATGAAAAGAATGCATCTAACAAAGAATACACGTTTAAGGATGCATCGGGCATGACTGCTAACTCCACATTAACCTTCCTCCTTTGAAAGTATCCATCCTGGGACAGGGGCTATGTTAGAGCTCTATGGAGAGAAGTTATGGTAGAAAAAGAAGAAGCATGCACTGATACACAATATAGCGGAAGAGGAAAAATAGATGGAAAAGGGGAAGAAAACTATTATGGGATTTATGGAACCAAACAAGTCCATACATACTAAAAAAAATCTAACATGAGGCTGATGAACGACTGTCCTATGTGCTTTAAATGTATGAAAATTGAAAAATAATGATACAATTTTTGTGGCCCAAAACTATTTTGGTGAACACAAACTTCAGAAAGTTTGTAAAGGACCCCTATAAAAGGGTACTGAAAAGGGTTTGTTGGGTTTAAAGAGTTAACTTTATGGGTACATGATAAGGGTCTTAAGTATCAATGTATCATTGATTGCTAATAACTTATTATTCCTGCAAACCATTAGTAGGTAACCACTTGACAACTTGAAGTACAGAATTGGTGTTCTTTCACACCACTTGACAACATGCACAACTAACACTTGAATATATACAAAGGAACTGTGATTATTCAATAAATACAACAATTGAAAGAGAATTTCGTTGTAAATTTAATCATTTGCCTTCAAATTTCGATAACAGAACGTTATTTCATCTAATGTAAAGTCAACTGTGTTGTACAAATACTAAAATAATAGTGTTTTCCTTTCAGAACACAAAACAGGAAGAGAAGAAGAAAGAACTTATAGTATGACTATATGAGCTTTCCATCTGGGGCATGGGGATGATGTGGCAATGATTTGGCCATTTCCTTTTCCACATAACATTGAAGTATGTCTTCCCCTGTACTGATTCTAGCACATAATGTCCATAGCCGGCCTTAGATCTTCATTGTTTCCTTTCCATTTCTGACCTAAACAAATTCATGTTCCATAGCCCTGTCTTCTTTTTCTTTAGCCCTTACCATAGCCCTGTCAGCTAGCTCTCTTTATGATATAGTCTTCTCACCCACTAAAGCACACTGATGGGTTTCGTTAATGACTGCATGTGTTTCTATTAGTTATAACTTACAATGCACAAGATATTACCTTACTTAAATTTTCAATACCTGCCTGAACTCAGAAATAAAATATGCACCTTCAATTAATGTTGGTTCTCACGTTTAGGACTAAAATATATGAAGGACAAGTATTAGACAATACTGAGGAACTTTAATATAATTTACTTAAGCACTTTGATATACTGAATTCAAATATTTGATGCATGGGTTGCTAATCTTCTTTATTTGTAGCTAGGAAACATAAAAGCAGAATCTTTTTCTGAATGTACTGCATTATCTACTCCTTTAGCAAGTAATTCTGGTCGATGTAAGCAAATGACCTTTTTCTCTCTTTACTTTCCCTTATCTAATACGAGTAAAACTTAGAGAGGTCCGGCATCAGAAAGGTAGAATTCCAGCTCAGAAAGCTTCAATGACACCCTCACATTGGCATTTATAAATAAAATAAAGTGGCAATAGATCGTGTTTTGTCATCAAGTATGTGGCATTGAAAGGTATCCTAACAAACCAAGATATATTATTTGCTTCCTCCCATTTGCAAAGAGGTGATATTTCCTAAAGTTAAATGGCTGCTTATTAATAATTTTTTCCTTAGGATCCAGAAAAATTACCTTGGAAAATACCTCAACATAAATTCTAAAAATTTATTCTATTCCTATTTTCTTTCCCTTTTTGCCTCAATAAATCCCGTACACAAACGCTTTAGCCAAATAGTAAACATAAGCACATTATATCTGTAGATAAGAGAAGGACACCAAGTTCTCTCTAAATCATCGAAATGACAGATGTTTTACCAAAACTAGGGATATAATGCAAACCAATGGCCAACCACAGTCAATATCCAATTGCGCTGAAAGCTGAAAAGAATTAACAGAACCTTTGGTCTGAACATAAGCAGTAATAGGCAGCCAGCCATCAAGTCCAAGTACAACTACGTTCCAAGTTCATATAGGTTTTATATCAAATTTCAACTGTATCAACATCCAAAGGGTGACTTGAACACCAAGAAGTTGCCTGATTTAAACTCATCAAATCTTCCTTTCCATAATCTTGTAGGATTAAAGATGACGTGTACCTCTATATAATGCCTTTTTCTAAAGGCAACCTAACATGCAATCTTCAAATTTTGAAATACTTTTTTCCGTTTAGTCTTCATGATGATCCATAACTGACTCATCCTACAAAAAGTCAAGAGTCACCTTGTTCCCTTTTAACCATATATATACCTCTGTGGAATACAAGGGTTCATCAACCAAAGTGAGAAGAGCTCTTGAATAATTTTCACAAGCTAGTTGGTGCTCAAGAAGATCCTCCAAGCCCAGAGATAAAAGGAAAACCCCAAAGATAACAACAAATATGAAGGCCTCACTTCTTCATGAGCTCGTTAATGGAATTCCTATAACCTCAGCATACCAGGTTGAGAAGTCATCAAAGAGATACTTGCCTGATTCTTCTGGCAAATACAGCAAGTCTATCACAAAATCAAAGCAAAGTAGGACAGCCTTTCATTACAAAACTGGATTTGATGAATCCTTCTAAGAAATTTAATTTTATTAATCATGGCCATTTTTATCTTTCCAGGTAAAGTAAATTCAGTTCTGACTAGGATGAACAAGTTTGGGAGAAAGGCTGACAGTTTTGCACATGGAGTCCGAGAGCATGGTATGTAATCTCGAAAGACTGATATTCAATTTTTTAAATTTTGCTTAGTTGCAAGATGTATGGCTAGCATTGTATGGCTTAGTACTTTATGACACTGCAAACATTTCTGTCATTGCCTCCAAAATTACTAGGTCTAGATAAATTTCCAAAATATGTTTGATGTATAATTTGCCACGATTAGAAAACAGAATGAAGTTTGTAACTGATGGCTTGAAACTGTTACTGTAACATGCAGTGAGACTGGGGCCAAAGATAACAGATACAGTAAAAGGGAAATTAAGCTTGGGAGCCAGAATTCTTCAGGTTGGTGGAGTAGAGAAAGTCTTTATGCAACTATTTAGTGTTAAAGAAGGGGAGAAGCTGCTGAAAGCATCGCAGTGCTACTTATCAACCACATCCGGTCCTATAGCTGGCCTCCTCTTCATATCCACTGATAAAGTTGCCTTTTGCAGTGAGAGATCCATCAAGATCTCTTCCCCGAAAGGAGAATTGATTAGAGTCCATTATAAGGTGATTTTCTTAAATTTTTTTAATGTCTATGCAAATGCTCTCTATCTACTTAATCTTTCTTCAGACTTTACTAATATGTAACTTCAAATCTATTTATCATTGCAGGTCTTGATTCCACTTGAAAAAATAAAGTCTGTCAACCAAAGTCAAAATGTGAAGAAGCCTTCACAGAAGTACATGGAAATAGTTACTGTGGATAATTTTGATTTCTGGTTTATGGGTTTCTTAAATTATCAGAAAGCTTTCAGATGTCTTCAGCAGGCTGTCTCTCAAGCTTAGAGGAAAAAACTGTCGAAATAAAATTGTTCATCCCCTCTGCTTCATCAGTTATTTTGTGAAGCTGCACAGGTTCCAAAAGATGTACAAAGATTTTACATAATTTTGTTAATAATAGAAAAGAAAAAACTAGTTGTATCTTCTTCTAAAAACTTGGATTTTCCATGCTACAAACATGGTTTACATGTGGGGCATAAGGATGAAGTGGGAATGATTTGGCATTCCCTTTTCCTCAACTAAAAAGTTTGTCATACCTTACTGCCCCCACCACATGATGCTCATAGTCGACCTAATAAGGTTCCTTAGCTGACTAGGTTATTACAAAATAAGCAGAGAAGCAGTTAACCTTTCAGCTTGCTTACCTTCTGATATTTTATTTTGACCCATCCAATTAAGTACAGAGGCTTTCACTGATAGCTGCTTGTGTTTCTATTAGGACTAACGATCCAGAAGCTTCGTTCTTTTATATAGATCATCAACACCTATCTTTCTCTCAAGAAAATAACATTGCGATAGTGAATTCTCACTTACTTAGATGGGAAATGAAGCTAACTTTGATCATTGCAAATCAAATCTTATATGAAAAACATAAATTACATGTCCTAAAGAAAACAAAAAATATAAGTCATTTTATAATATATTAAGGATTTGCTACATTATCTATATGTTAGCCAAGTTAATCGGCCTGATCTAACAATTCATTTGTAAATGGTCATATTTTCCACTTGATTTCTTATTTTATAACAAGAGAGCTTAAGAATTAAGATTAGTCTGGCATCAGAAAGCTAACCAGCCAACTTTTAAAGCTGAATGACACACTAAACAATAGTTAAGAGAAAAAGCATAAATTGTTGAAGACAATGCTATTCCCTAAAACTTTCCCCTCTAATTATCATTCTACATTATTTGAAGCTTATCATTTTTTATTTTAATAATCAATAGTAATGTTGTTCAGTGTAATGTTCTAGGCTTCTATTAATGATGACAAGGACCTTTACAAAATGTCTTGGCTCTTTTTTTTTAAAAAAAAAAAAAAGAGCAACCAAACAGACTGTCTTCAACCTCTGATTGATTGATCAATAAGTATATACCACAAAATCAAAGCAAAGTATGGGATCCTTCGTTTCAAAAGATGATTGATCAATTGTTTAGCAAGAGAGGGAAAAAACAAAGCTTGATTAATCAATCCTTCAATGAACTTTGGTTGTATTAACAAAATTTACTGTCTTCATTTTTTGTCAGATAGATTAAATTCAATTCTTACTAAGATGACAAGGTTGGGAGAAATGCGGACATTTTTGCACGTGGTGTCAGAGAACACGTTGTGGATTCTTTAAATCCTTAGATTCATACAATTTTTAGTTCTTCTGAATCGTGCTTGGGAGGTTGGTATATACCCTGAAACTTTGAACAAATAAAAAATATACAATTGTTCCTTCTGTATTTTTATAAATGAGAACGTAAATGTTTTTCTCATTATTAATATTATCAAATATTTCTTTTTACATATGTAATTAAACAAAAGTATTAAATCAATCATTTATTTATGTGCCAAAAAAGAAAAAAATCAATCATTTATCTTAACTGCTGGTAGAATCATAGAGCCAAAGAGGCAAAAATATATCAAATATCTACAAATTACAGAGGCAGAAATATATCAAATATCTTCAAATTATAGAGACACAAACAACAATTAGTAATAAAAAAATTTAACCGAATGGGTATATATGCCCCCACAACCTTGAGCTAGGTCCATCCATGATTAGGTTTGTTTTCTTCGAAAAACTTGCTGTGTTGATTTTCTGACAAAATTTAGTGCTTAGAAGAATGACGATGCTTACAAAATTTGGCATTCTCTCTGCTCCCAGGCAGAGTTTTCTTTTAACAGATTCTACAGGAGTTTCATTTGTTAGGATTTAGTTATTTCTTTTCTTTAAGGATCTGTTTAGCTCTTAGAATTAAGTATGAAATTAAAAGTTAGAATTAGAATTTGATTTTTTAATTTTAATTTTTATATTTAGAATGTCATTTAGAATTAGAATTGTAATTCCATAAACTAATTTCATAGAATTGAATAATAATTAAGTTAAGTTTTTCTCAATTCTTAACTTATATATTAAAAATTATTAATTTCATAACTTAAAAATTAAACTTTCACTCTCTCTCTCCACATTTATTTATGAACAATCATATTTATTGATATTTTATATTTATATAAAAATTATTATAATAGTTTTTTTCAAAATAAAATTCATAAAAAATTTCTTTATGAAAAAAATATGACTATTATATTATAAAAATATTATTGTATGAATATTTTTATTAATTTTAATTTTATAAATATTTTTTAATATTTTAGATCATACATTTAAACAATAAAATTATAATTGAATTTAGAATTACAATTTCTTATCCTAATTATTTGACAACCCTAAACATAGAATTTAATATTTTGGACCAATTCTAATTCTGAAAGAATTGACATTGAAATTAAAATTCTATATTTCAATTCATATTCCGTTTGGCTCCTGAAATTGAGTTTGAAATTGAAATTTAACTTCTTATTTCTAATTTTTATGTTTAAAATATCATTTAGAATTAAAATTATAATTTCATAAACTAATTTCATAAAATTGAAAAATAACTAAATTAAGTTTTTTTTTTAATTTTTAACCTATACCTTAACCTATACCATTTAGAATTAGAATTGGCATCTCTTATTTGACGTCGAGTGCATGGAAATGAAAAGAATTTAGTTAAAATTCACCAATTTTTATTTAAAAAAGGGTAATAAATTACAGCCTACAAGTTTATGCCAATGCTAACTTTAAAATCTTACAATTTACACTCAAGTTTCAAAAGGATATACTACACTCTATTGAATATTTAGAAACAACGCAAGTGATTACTTTTTGTTCCAAAATAGCACGGAATTCACTAAGAAGCAATGAGATCTAAGAGGTGTTCAAATCCTGACCTATCCCTATGATCCGTTTTGACTCAAAGGTATTTTGAATTGGTTTGGGTTCTATGAATTAGACTCAAACTAACATGATCCCGTGTTACGAAATATTTTATAATTTATAATTTTTTTGATAATTAATGATAAATAATAAAAATTTTATACTTAAATTAATATTTTTTATATAACATTATAATATATTTATATTAATATAAATTAATTTGAAACATATATTATAAAACACTACATATTTTTAATTTTTTACTTCTAAAATTTTATGATTTAATTATACAAATATTTATATTTGTACAATTCATTTTATTATTTGGTTAACTTGATTTTGACTCAATTATTTATCGAGCCATAATTAAGTCAGGTCAAAATCCAAAAAATTGACTTGATCAAAATATTAAATCAGATAATAAACTCATCTCAACCGTCCTCTGAACACCCTAATGAAATCTATCTTCAAAACAATACATACTAATACAAAAGGAAATATGATGCATGTCCCGACCTTTTAGTGGCCCGAGCTATCTTTTAGTACCAGCTCTTTAATTTGGGTTTTTTTTTATTTCATTTAACTTTAAAAAACTAAGTTAAAAAGGTCCTAAGCCGTAAAAAAAATCAGAGAACTAAAAATGATGTATACTTTGTTTGCGAATTTTTGGCAAAGAAAATGACAGTAAGAGTATGGGAAAACCTTTTTATTGCTACTTTTAATGATTAACAAATGCAGTGTTTTTTAATCTTTCTAATGGTGCTAAATGTATTTTTAAAAAAAAAAAACTTAAATATATTTTTTGTCCCTAAAATTATAACATTTTTTTTATTTTGATTCCTCTAAAATTTTCGTGTTTAAGTCATTGTAAACTTTTTTTCTTTTAGTTTTAGTTCTTGTGGTTAGTCTTTGTTAGTAAACTTCCATTAAATACTTACATAACAAACAGAGCAATTAACATATGACATCAGTGAATGAAATATTTATTTGTTACTAAATATTTAATGAAATTTCACTAATGATAGAAACTAAAATAAAATAAAAATAAAAATTTAAATGAACCAAAATCAACAAAAATATTTTATCGAGACCAAAACTGAACTATTATATTTTCATATACTAAAAACATATGTAAGCCTTTTGAAAAATTAGCATAAACTTTTAATGCATTGAAATTAATTTCGACAAAAATTTTAGAGAGATGCAAAGTGTAATTTATCACCAAAAAGAAAAATCCAGGGCTATTATATAAATTTAATAATCTCGTTTTCATTCATCCCATATTTATTCCCGACATAAACAACGCGAAATTGTCAAACCACAATGATTGGCCTCCTACCCACTTCATCTCAAAAAAAAAAAAAATGGTACTCCAGGCTAATCAAACTCAAATAATCAAAGGTAATTTGCTAGGATGAGATGTGTAGTTACTTGCCAATCAAAACAAAGACAACTTTTCATTACTTTCTCCTCTTCGTCGTAGATAAGGAAATGAGGTTGAAGTCGCTATTCCCAGATCAGCTTATAAAGATGCGTAATGCAATCCAGGCAGAAATTCTATTTACATAGTTTTGACAAAATACAAGAGAACTAATATTGGCAAAGGTAATTATCATCTTATCTGCTCATTTTTAAAAAAGGGGCTAATTATCATTTTATCAAACCTATCTAATCAAACGTATGGATTTATTTCTATCGAAGATCTTTCTGATGACAGAAAAGACGGGCAACCCCAACCTGTTGTCACACTATCTGCCAAAAGGAACAGAATGCTGAAATGTGGTAAAAGGATCAATCCATGACTTTCTGAACTTCCTCAACGGAAATGCTAATGAACCTTAAACTCATGAGTACTGTGAAAATATAATCAAGGCTATATCATAGCCTCGGCTTACGCTTATGGAACACTCATCAGTGGAACGTGTTTAGACCATGGATCACAGTATAAGCTACGCCTCTATATGCGTCATAGTTACAAGATGACAAACTAACAAGGTGAAAGAGAACCGAAGGAGGATTAATCAAATTAGACTCCGTTGAAGCATAGCAAAGGAACAAAAGTAACATATAGTAGAGTACCGAACTCCTCTCGCGTTTTCTAGTCCACAAGTACCACACGGGGCTTCTAGGAACTCCCTTTCCAAAATGCAGAGACATTATCAGAATGCTTATTCAGAGCTCTGCCCGTCCTTTAAGTAAGGCTTCTCATTAAAAAAAAAGGAAAATTTAAAATGTTGCCGGACTAAATAGAGGAAATACATTTAGGATATGTTTAGATGGAAAGTTTTGGAGAGAAAGGAAAAGAAAAGTTTATTTTTTATTTCTAAATTAAGAGAATTATAAAATATTCATAAAAATGAATAAAAGATGATTGAAAAGTTATATGGTTGTCTTTCATTTTAATCCTTCGTTTTAAAAAAATCTCAAATATAGAGACAATTTACTCAAAATAAAGAATAACTCTTGCATTCCCTTCCCTTTCCTTCCAAAAACCTCCAAAACCCCAACTCCCAAACATATCCTTAGAGATCACTTTATCTTATAGGCAGATGTCATTATGCACCTTGCTAACTTAGGGTGCATGGTGCACCTGGAATCTTAGCCATTGATTTCACTTTAAAATACATCTATGGTCTCAAACATTGACTGTTAACCTGCAAAACCAGTAAATTTGTAAAATTGCAAAAAAGCTCCTCAGAAACGTGAGGAAGAAAATGTGTCTTCACTGCTGGGAAAAGGTGAACACCGCCAACACAGGCAACGCCGCCGCCACTGGTCGCATCTCTATCCACCTTAAGCTACTTGCTACAATCGATCTGAATCCAAAGCTCCTTGATCACGATGCTGTCATCGCTCTTGCAGAGAACCATAGTAGACAAGAGAAAAATCGAGCCTAATCATGCAGATGCGCTGCAAATCAAAGGGATCGAAGCAAATGTAGGAGAAGAATTCAAGGGGAAGCATCGTACTTCCAAATGCAGTGCCCGGTGAAAGTGTTGAAGGAAAAGGCCGAAAGGGCAGAGGATCCGTTGATGGTGGCGATGAGGTACAAATCGAGTCAGGCCTCGACCCAGCAAAGGTCTTGGATTTTGAGTTTGGTGTCTGTGTTGAATGAAAGGAGGTCGGATTTGAGACAAAAATTAAGAAGGAGGTGGGAGGAGGAGGGCTCAATGGAGAGGAGATCACAGCTGAGGAGGAGGAGGGTCCAACTGACGACAGTGACAAAGGGGGATGGGGATGCGATGGAGGAAGAAGCGAAGGATGGGGAAGGAAGTGACAAGCGGCATGAAGCAGGTGTCAAAGACGGAGACAGAGTTGCTGGAAGCGAAAGCGAGGAGGGAGCGAGGGTTGAGAACGGTGGGTCCAAATTTTGTCTCAGGGATCGTAATGAAAAATAAAAAATATTATGGGATTAAACAACAAATAGCATAAACCTTTTAAAACACCAGCTCCTTCTAATAGAAGGTAATTTCAAAGGTGCACCATGCACCCTAAATTAGCAGGGCACATAATAGCATCCACCTATCTTATAAAGATGGAAAAATAATCACTTGAAACACAAGTTAAAGGCTGTGCTTCCTCATCTTAACACCTTCATCGACACTAGTACATATTAATATTCTCAACCAAAATGGTACAGCTAGTTTAGACAATTAATTTCATGTTTCATCTAGTTTATTTTCTTGCCCATTTATCTGGTTATGCACCAATTCCTTTTTCTTTTTTAGGCAAATGGCAGTGCTTCATTGTTGTTCCTCCCTCAAGTATCTTGTACCCCAGACAAGTTTCGAATTAACATTCTAATTCTAATTTATTAGAGCAGTGACCATTATGAAATCAGTTGCTTACAAAACACACAATTCGAGTATAATGACTCCAGACATAAATTATTGGATGCTGTTAGTTGAATCTTTCAGCTCAAGAGTAAATCTTAGCCTCTTTATGCTGCTCATATAATGGATAATATAAGAGGGTTTCTTTATCGGACATGCAAAGAGATTGGCTATCTAGTTGACGTGCTTCTATTGTGTGCTATGGTCTTTTGTATTTTTCATTTTTTTAAGGAGGCCATTTTATCTTATGCTCTATCTTGTACTACTCCTTTCTTTCCCTCTCCTAATTCCTAAATAATATTTCATCTAATCTAATCAAACTTTCCGAGGCCATTTGCCACAAGTCCAATAACTAATGGGAGAAACTGTAAAATTAACCCCAAGATCAGTTCCGCTAAATCAGTGTTTAATCTATGGGATTATCCCACAAATTAAAAACATGAGAAACTCCAGCAATCAAAATGTCCACAACAAAAGGACATGCTTATTTGGGAGAAACTGCAAATTCCATTGAAGTAGTGTGATCACATTGATCCAAATGCTATATACAAGTATCTTAGCATCTGAGAGCTAAGAAGCCAACTACATAAAAACTTCAAATAAATAACATTGTGCAACCTTTGATTAAAATCCACTAATAACCAAAAAAAAAGGGGGGGGGGACAAATTAAAAAGTTCACAAAGAAGATAGAAACCACAAAATATATTACACAAATGGCAGAACAGAATAGAACATACCAGTTGGAATCAAATCAACCCGATAAGGTGCCAGCACCACCCGAAGCCGAAGCCGAAGCCCCATTAGAAGAAGTGTTCACCACCCTCTTGTTCTTCCTCTGTTCCTCATATTCCTTGTCATCCGTTGGGAGCTCAAACCTACATACAGGGCACGAATTTCTGGAACCCAACCAAGGAACAATGCAATCTCCATGGTACAGATGCCCACACGGCAATCTCTTCGCCACGTCTCCAACACCTACCAAATCCTTACATATAGCACACACCAGAGACTCATTCTCCGACGCAATCTCCAATGTCGGTAACGCCTCCACCGCGGACTTGGCCGCCGGCGGGGGTCCCCTCCTCCCACCTCCGTCGCTCTCTGCCAGCGTCTGCAGCAGCGCCTCATACTCAGCCGCATCGACGTAATCCTCCGGGTTTCCGACGTAACGGTCGGATTCCGGTACCTGAAGGCGGAACTCGATGGAATTGTCTTCGAGACCCATCAGAATCTCAGCCCAATCCAAGATCCGGTTCCGCATGCTCCTGGTTCGGGTCGCCAAATCCCTAATTCGAAGCCGAAGCAGCTCGCGCCTCCTCCGCCTCAGATCTTCATCATCTCCGTGCGGATCCTCGTTCCCAGTTCGATCTTCGTGTTCTTCGCCTTCGTTGTGAAACTCGACGCCGTCTTCGTCGTCGTCGTCGTTGTCCCATCCACCGAGCTCGATCCTGAGGAAATCGTTGTCCGGGGAACGGTTCGGCGGAGGAGGAGGAGAGGCGTCGTCGTCACGCGCTGATTGGGCCATGAGGCGGAGGACCTGGAGGAAGTGGGAGCCGAAGTAGGGATCGTCGAGGTGGTCGGAGGAGGCGGCGGAGGTGGGAAGGGAGGGGGAGCGAGAGGGAGTGGGGATAGATTCGACGAAGCCGTTTTTGCAGTCGCCGCAGATGACGTCGGGGAGATTGGGGAGCGTTTCGATGGAAACGCGCTTCTCGCAGTGGTAGCACCAGTACGGTGGCGTTTCGGTGGTTGGGATGGGTGGCTGAGACGGTGCTTCCGACATGGTCTTTCCTGTACGGCGGAGGAAGGAGCGGATAGGAGAGTGATTGTTGTTTGTTTGTTTGTTGGGTTTGGGTCTGTTTGTTTGTTTGTATGTAAACGTACAATAATAACATAATTGAAATTGGAAAATGGATCCTTTATTATTATTATTATTATTATTATTATTATTATTATTATTTTATTAATTGTGGGCCTTATTTAACGGTTCATTTTCCAGGATAAGATAATAAACAAATACAAAAATTATGTATAAATATATATATATATATATAATAAAATATAAATAATCTGTGACAATTACAATTTACATTTACAAGTTAGAAGAAAAATCAAAGTTTTCTGATCCCTACCTCTCAGTCTCAATGATAGAGTTTTTCCACCATATCTTTATATATATTTTATACTGTATTTTTGTTTTATTGTAAGTTGCAATTATCATGTCAAAAAAAAGTTGCAATTACAAAACATCTATTATAATTTTCTTTTGTGAAATTATATCACAATTTCTTTTAACATAATTTTTTCAAAGTCATATTAAATTTTGTTCATAAGTATATATATAATTTGATATTAATATATCTGCATACTCAAATACCTAAAAAATAAATTTTACATAAAAGAAATTATTAAAAAATGTAAGCTCTCATTTTAAACTATTAAATTGCCTTCTAAATTTGTGAAAGGTTACATCAATATTTTTTGAAAATAATAATTTTGTATCTCTTTTAGAGGTGTAAGTATTATTGTACATATTCTTTTTAAAAATATGTAATTGAGAGAAATAAAATAATATAAAAAAATAAATATAATAAATAATATTAAATAAGATATAAAAATAAATATATTTACTATTTGTGATAAGAATATCTATTTTTTTATAAGTTCGCATGTAATTCAACAATTCTGTAAATAATTATATTTTTCTCTCTTTAAAAGTCCCTTTTATAATATTATCCAAAATTATGAGAGGTTTTCATAATTAGGCATAACATTCAACAACTTTTTTTGGTAATACTCAACAACTCTGAATACCAAATTTTTATACAAGAGATTTTTATTTTTATTTTTTTGACATGTAAGAGATCTTTATTGTTAAACGTACACGATGTTTGATTATATTATTATAAGGATTAATTATTTTATTAAAAATTTTGTTATCTAAACTATTTATAAAATAATTACATTATACTACAAAAACTTGTTGTATTTATTCTATGAATTTAATTTATATGCATTGTTAATATAAAAAAATTTTACACTATTAATTAATCATGTATTGATATGTCATTAAAAATATTTAATTCTTATAATAATTATTTCAAAAATTATATATATAATAATATATGATTAATTGATAATATAAAAAATATTAAAATTAAGCTCTTATTATATTATTATAAGAAATAACTGTTCGAATACATTTTTTACAAAAAAGAATGAGACAAAACTAGAATTGTTACATCATCAGATGGAGATGCGCATATTCGAATTGAAAAGCAACAACTTTCATAGTTTCTTGAATATTTAAAAAAATTTAGAGTTTAAAATTAATCATTGTGTGTGAAGTGAAATGCTATATAGTATAATTAAATAAAAAATATCACGTCTAAAAAAATTAAGATACTTTAATTATAATAAAATCTTAGGTGAGAGACATATAATACTTTTAACACTCATAATCAATTAAAATTAAGTATAATTTTTCAAATATTATAATTTCCTTAGTTTATGTAGAAATTAATACCCTAATTGTTTTTAGAGATTATACCCTTACCTTATTGAAAACTGAGAGAAAACCACCTTTTTTTCTTTGCTTTTCTTAATTTCATAAGATACAAAATCAATTTTTTGTAATTGTTATACAAAAAAATTAAATTACGATGCTCATATACAAGGCGAATCAAGTAACAAATGCAAATTGGGAAAGGTAGGAGGGGGGAAAAATACAAAAGCCGAAAACAATTGTACTCGCAAAATTTACAACTGAACTGATCAACAAACTATGATACATCCAATGTCAGTTGGTGCAATGACATACATGGAATACAGAAGAAATACATCACCAAAACTGATAATACTCTCATCAAATTTCCAAGGGCACGCCTTATGAAGACAGTTCACATAGGAAGATCTTATGATGATGTCAATCTTTACAAATAATTAAAGTATCAAAGAAGTACAACAGGCTCACTGATGCTACCATTAAAATTAACTTTACAGCATTCAGGAAAATGGAAACCAGCCTCATCGAGGCCAGCCTTTGTAATATGTGGGCATGACCTCACATCTAAGTATTCCAGATAAGTGCATTTACCCACAAGAATGCCTATACCTGCCACTGTGATCTTTGGACAATTACTAACCTTCAAAATCTTCAAACTCAAACCAAGCTCCTCACTGCTTATAAGCTGAAAAGCAGCATCAGTCACCTCTTCACAGCAACCAATGTCCAGTGCCTCAAGGTTTCTGCATTGACTTAAAATACAGCTCAATGAAGAATCAGAAATGTTTAGACACCAATCCATCCTTAAGTTCTTAAGATTGCTTCTACAAGCAGTAGCCAGCGACTTTATCGCATCATCAGAGACATCCCGGCAACCACCAATGATTAAAGTCTCAAGATTATCACAGAATTTGGACAAGGATAATATGGTTTCATCCCCAATTTTGCAGCAATCTAACAATTTCAATGTCTTGAGAGAAGATGAACAAGCCCTAGACACACTAGAAACCCCGACATCACTGACATTACTGCATTTGTTGATGTCTAAAAACTTGATCTGTTGACAACCACTTGCAAGGTTTATCAGTCCATTGTCAGTGATATTTGTGCACCCTTGCAATCCCAACACTTCTAAATTATGACAGTGTTTAGAGAGAGCTTCTAATATAAAATCTGTAACAAATCTGCAGCCAGCCAGATGCAATGTCCGCAAGTCACTACAGCCTTTGGCAACAGCTGACAATCCCTTGTCGGTCAGCTTTCTGCAGTAGGATACATCCAAGGACTGCAATAAGGAAAGACCATCACCAATCGCTTTCATTCCAACATCAGTAATTCCTGTATATTAACACAAACAATAAAACGCCCAGCCAATCTTATTTTAAATTTGAACTCTATGAATTAAATAATAATAATAATAAAAGAAACCCTTAAAAGGTGATAGCCTTCAATCACCACCCAAATTTGACAACATGACAGTTTAAATAACATGATTGCAGCATAAAATTGCCAAATTTCTTCGTTTTTAATCCTCTTCCCCTACTCCCTCCGCATTTACAACTGCAAACCCAGAGAGGAAGAAGCATTACAATAAATTGTTTGTTTTGCTTCAATAGAAATCATATTAGAACAAGAGTTATGGTGGTATCCACTGAAGCAGCTTGTCAGAAGAAACACAATCACTTCAATGATGAATCCAAAATTATTTTATTTAACCAGTTACAGATGCAAAAGAAAGAAAATGAATAGCAATAAACAGATTCAGCATATTTGAACGAGTCTTGAAGGAACTAGTGAAATTCAAAGCCCAATCCCAAAAAATAATATATTAAGAATGTGTTTGGAATGTAAAAAAATGAGAAATAATTTGATTTATAAATCAAATTTAATTAAATTTTGTGTTTGGAATGTTTAAAAATGAGAAATGATTTAATTTCTAAAATCTCATAGATTTCATTCCTTTTGTTTTAAAAATTCTATCAATTTTGATAGGATTTGTTAGGATTTGATTTGATTTGAAATAAATAGACTATTTTACCCTTAGTAACTACTTCTAACAACCTTTCATAAGGATTAAAATGTAAAATAATAAAATCAAATTAAATCAATTCTCATTTTAATGAATTCCAAACACAAAATTTGATTTCTAAATCAATTCAAATCCTATTTCTTTTTTAAGTTTCAAACACAAAATTTGATTTTTAAATCAAATTAATTCAATTCAATTCAAATCAAATCATTTCCCAATTTTATTCATTCCAAACACAACCTAACTGTTTAAAACTTAATAGTCTAAAATTAAATCCGCACAATAATATAAGAAAATGTGTAAAATTATCAACAGTTGCAGTAAATCACCGCCAACTCTCCAATTTGAGTACCAATAAGCGAATAAAAAAATGGGAGACATTAGTAGAATGCATCATCAATCACAATCAGAGTTAAGAAAAGTCAATTTCAAGGGTTGTTGACAATGGCACAAGTCAAGTCACACAACAACAAATCAAAAAGAGCACAGAAAGCGTTCACCTTTACAATTATGCAAATTGAGGACCCTCAAGCATCTGAAGCCATTAGCGATGACAGCGAGGTCGGAATCAGTGACCCCAGGATAGAAGGAACGAGAAACGGACTGTGCGAGGTCCAATTCGACCAAGTGTGTGAACCTATCAGCCATTCTGCGAAGCATATGGGGACCCGCACGTGCCGCAAGCTTCTTCCTTTCGGTGCTCTGCAACCGAAGCCATCTCTTGCACACCAAACCGAAGATCTCCTTGTCCTTCTCGCTCTCAAGCCTCGCTAGGATCGAACGCAGCTCGTCGTCGGTTAACGCGTCGTTTATGCAGAGCCTGTTGCCCGATAAGGCATCGGCGTCGATCGAATTCGAAGCCATTGATGCAGAGGAAACCCTAACCCCCACGATTTGGGGCTAATTGCAGAGGACGATTACGATGGGAATTATTAGCATAAGAACAGAGTTTTAGCTCAGAGAAATAAAAAAGATGAACCCTAATTTGGTGATGGTGTGCTTGATTATCTACAGCGAAGCGTAGATTGAAGGTAAAGCACCTGACTGTGGATTTACGTGAAAATGCCCCTTCTTCCTCAGACTCATGCCTTTGGTTAAGGGGTGATTTCGACTGAGAGAAAAAATATTCTTTTGTTTTACTATCTTGTGTTGTTAAGTTCTAACTTGTAAGCGATAATAATAATAATAATATTATAATTGATCGATTGACGTTGAGATGTCACATTCTATGTGCGTGGTTTTGATACTGTTATTTGGATTACAGTTGATAAATTTAAATTTAGTTGAAAATGTATTTGTAAATTTAAGTTTGGTTAAAAGTAAGTTTATAGTAACGTAATTTATGTTTAAAAATTTTTATTTAAAAAGTGAGTTTGATCAAATTTTTACAAAATAATTTTAACATAAAAGCAAGAAAATCTTGCTTTTGTATGAACGTACGTTAGAAGACAAAAATCTGTTGAAACAAATGTAAATTACATTTGTCAAACAAAAAGCACATTGTTCGAAGCAAGGCAAACGTAAGTCTGAAGATTGCAACTGTAATCCAAACATGCTAGTAGTCTTGATGGTAGTCTTCACATAGCTAGAATGAACTTCAATTAATTTATTTCTCTTATTTACTCAAAAATAAATTATTTATATTGAGGTTAAAAGATTTATAAAAAAATTTGTTAAAGTTTAATCTTAAAAAATCAGCATAATTATGATTTGAACTTATATGATCGTACGTGTAACACCCTCCTTAGGGTATCACATGTCTGACTCCCGACTCAAAATCTGAAAAAAGTTTGCACAAAATTTGAGTTATAAAAGATGTGTTTTAAAATTTATTTTTTACTGAAACATAAATTTACTGAAAATATTAGGTAATATTAAAAATCATATTTCAACTATTTATTATGCAATATTGACACCAATTAATATTTCACAATTTAAAGAGAAATATAAAATTAACAGACTCTTTTTTTTTAACAAGAAGAAATCCCACGACGGTCCTACTAAATAAAGACAAGATAACACTAACGATAAAACTTAACATACTCATTTCTTATCTTCAGATCCAAATTTTATCAGATCGTAACTCTACTCCTTGTCTACTCGAACACCTTCGAACTTGAGACATGCCCACTCTTCAATGTTTTCATCAATCTCTCGAAAGATCTATCACCCAGATGCCTAAGACAACTCATTCCTTCTATCAGTATAATTTTAACAATATAGTACACAAAGAAAAACAATATAACAAAGAGTGAGATCACTTTCTACGTTAATACCAACACAGTAAGTATGTAGAGAGATAACACAAATAACATACCATACGAGATACATCATACTATAATTACAATTATGCCATCATCATAATGTAAAAATAACAATAAACACAATAATACCATCACATTATTATCATCATCATCATCCAAGATTCAAAACAATCATTGTCATACCTAATATCCCTCAATTAATATATCATTCAGATATAAAACGCTTCGATTTACGACGTAAGACAAAGACTCGCTTTTTCAAAAATAACTCCATGGAGGTTTTCACAATTTCGAGGAGAATCTTAATCATTTTTAAATTTCAAAGACAATCTTCCAGGTTGTTGAAATGAACCGTTTCTTGTTGGGTATCGTCAACGCGTTGAATCTGATCAGATCAAGTTTCAAGACAGCAGACTTCGCCACCGTCATCATTGATCATCCGCTACTGACGACCCCAAGATCCATCATAGATCTCACTATCAATTCTCATTCCCTCTTCAACCAGTGGCCAAAATAATTTTATTACCTATACTTTATACAACGATTCGAATATATCGGTCTGAAGTTCAACCATAAGGTAAATCTTTTCAAATTTCATTTGTTCAATCATATGCCTCAACGCATATTTTTTCAACGTATATGATAATACACCAAATCCAATCACAGATCTCTTTCCAATACATATAAATTGTACCAAATTATATCGTATTTTCAACAAAGAAAATCATGTTATCACATTTTCATAGTTATAAAACACTTTCGTCGTTTTCACAAAATGCTAGCAACATTTTCAAGTTATGTTTTTTCACAATTCCAAAATGTTTTTGTTATGTTTTCAAAATATCGTAACACTTCATTCACGTTTTCAAAACGCCATAACTCTTCACAGACTTTTAAATCACGTACTAATTTTTCAACGTTTTTTCTCAATCGCATAGTATTTTTCCAAATCGCATAGATATACGTTTCTCAAATCCCATAATATTGTTCCACTGTTTCAAAATCACGTAACTTAAAAATCATCCTTTTAAGTCGCGTAAATCATTTTCTTTCATTTTCAAAATATTTAAAACACTTTTCCATCACATAGTGATTTTTCAATAGTAATTTAAATTACGTAAAATATTTAAACGTAATTCAAATCGCGTAGAAATATTTCAACGTATTTAAAATCGCGTAGTAAATATTTTCATCTTGTATTTCCAACACTTAGAAATATTTTATCTTGTATTTCAAACCATGTACTTTAAAATTACGCTTTTAAGATACTTACATAATTTTTTCACCACAATTTCATTCGTAAAATATTTCTCAACCTTCAAATATTCTTTTTTCAACTTTTCTTAAAATAATATAACTTTATACTTCATGTAATATATTTTCTTACTCAAGAAAATCTTTTTTCACATTTCTTTACTCAAGAAATCCTTTTCGAAAATATAATTCATAAAATCACTTTTCTATTGATATAAATCAACGTTTCAAAACTTAACATTTTCTAATGTACTTTCAAAACTCAAAAATAAGTTATACGTTAATAACTTTTAAAATCACCATTATATTCTCCATTTTTCTCAAATCACTTCCAAATCATTCTTCAAAATAAATTAGAGTTCAAACATGTTCAACATCTATTTATCTTTCGTTTACAAAATTCTCCCAAGTGATAAAAACACTCTGATTCCCATTCCAAATTCCTCTGTATTAAATCAAGTTTACGTTTTCACTTTGAAAATCACTTTGTTCATAAAAATCAAGACATTACAAGCCTTTAAAAAAATGTGGACATGACTATGAAACTATCAAATATTTTTCCTTTTAAATTGATATGGTTTTATACAAACAAAACCATTAAAAATCCTTTACAAAAACGTAAGACTTATAGTCTTTGAAAATCAAATTATTTGTTCATTTCCATTTTTCACTTTCTTTGCAAATCCATTTTCACTTACTTTGCAAATCCTTAAAATCATCATTGCTATTTTCATTTAAATCTCATGTTTAGTAAAAAACACTTTAAACTTTTTACACAAAATAAATCAATAAAAATCCTTCTAAAATTGTGTTCATGTACTTTCTTTGAAAAATAAACTCTTTATTTATTTTTCTTACTTTTTCTAAACATCCATTTTCATCATTCAAGAAAATATTAATTTTGTGAAACACCTATCTTGAGGTGTCTTAACTGAAATTCACCATGTTCAGGGATCAAAAATTAATTCCTTGTTTTGAAAAATTTCAACATGAACCCTAACCAAGCAAGCATCAAAACCGTAACTATTCCTGGCCATTGGGACCAAAATTAATTTTCTTTCCATCATTAAATCATGACATACACATACATACACAATGTATATATATATCAAAAGATGCCATATTATCATCATGCATAAGATATAAGATACCATCAAAATCATAAACTCATGCAAAGCATATTAAGCATAGGTAATTAATCAAAGCTCATAAATACATATAAATTATTACATGACCATGAATATGAATCCTCACATGGATTCAACACCTATCAAATATAAGACCATCTCTCACCACCATGCTTGGTTGGTGAGATGGATCTCTCTCTTACCTCTTGAAGATCCTCAAAAACTCATTGGTTTGCTTCTTTTTTCAAGTCCTTCATCACCAAGGGCTTCTCAAATACAAAACAAAATACATTAAAATTAGTATACTAAGCTTAATTAAGAGGAACCATTGATCAAACATGGTTTAGATCATGAAAAAGAAAGAAGAAATGAAGTTTCCTTACACTTCACCTCAAAAATCCAATAACTTTGATCTTGAATAAAGTTCATGAAGATGAATGATTTAGAGAAAATCTTCAACATGAAAGTTGCTTAGAATATCATGTAGATTCAAGATCTATGGTTGGATGAAATTAAAAGAGATTGGATGGTGGTTTTGAGTGTCTTGACCGAATGGTTTCTCTTGAAACACAAAGATGGAATTTTTGATTTTTGATAGAAACTTGAAGCTTGGATTTGAAACCCAAGATGAATGATTTTGGTAAAACTCATAACTAGAGATGTTCTTAGAATGGTGTTTAGGTTTAGGAAATGTATTTAGATGAAATTTTAGAAGCTTGGAGACATAGCTCCTAGGTGTTGGCCGAATGGTGTTCTAGGAGAAAAGAATAAAGTTTTTGTATTTTGTTTTAGAGAAGATGATGAATAGAAAGACAATTATGAGATGATGAATAGAAATCAACCATTTTGGTCTCCTTTAGGGTGCATGACCGTGAGGTAGCTTGAAGGAAAAGGAGAGAAAAAAAGTTTGAAGACTTTAGACTTTAGGAAATGACCAAGAATGATCAATAAGGAGTAATAATGATGTCTTCAAATTTTCCTTCACTCAAAAGCCACCAAACCGTAGCCCCCCCTTCCAATGCATTCTCCTTGAATGCAAATTGATCAATGATGATCAATAATGATACACCATTGACCATGATATGTAATAATGGTCATAAAACTTTTTTTTCTTTGTCTCCTAAACAATCCAAAACCGTCCCCTTTCATGCATGCTTCTCCTTGTGCATTTAATTATTTGTCATCATTATTAGCCACTATCTAGAGCATTTTTAGCCATTGATTAATTCAATGGTTAGGATTTAGGTAGACTTTTGATTTAGAAGACTTAATATGTCGTATCAATCTTTCTCCTTTAAATTTAGTCATTGGATGTGTCTCCAAAATTAAGGGTCAAGATTACTCCTTCTTACTTTTAATCCAGGGTCATAATTAGTCTTTGTCACTTTTTAAGACTAAATCTTCACCATTGATTAAATCTAAATCCAATGGTCATAAATGGTCCTCACATTACTTTACAAGACCAAATCTCCACCCTTAATCAATTCTATATCCAATGGTTACAAATGGTCATACAAGTAACTTTATATGACCAAATCTCTACCCTTAATTTAATCTCCATCTAATGGTTATAAATGATCTTATTCACTTTTAAGATCAAATCTCCACCAGATTGATTAAATCAAGATCAAGTCTCCATCGTTAATTAAATCAATGGTGGATATTCAAACCACCAAGGTTGACTTAAGTAATTTAATTTATATTTTTATCTGCTAAAACCCCACGAAAGAATATATTTACTGTATTTTTTATCTCCCGATAAATTAAATACAGTACAAAACACAGTACAAGAAAATTTTAAAAACTGTTTTCGGATTCAGGTTTAGTAAGATTCCCTGTCTCCGTCTAAACAATACAATTTTTTTTATGCGTAGAAAATTTTTCACTTTGTAAGACCCACCTGAGCCCGCGTATGGCTACCTGGACCCACATACACCCCCTAGGCCGACAAACAGTAAAAATTTCATAATCATCCATAAAATCAAAAAAATTAGAAAACGCACAAATATCAATTTAGATTACGTAAAATAATTATCTAACGGTAAAAATTAAATTACGTAAAGTTTTTCCCGACCCGAAAATTTTTATTTTCCTGACACGGAATAAATCACTCAAAACGATCAAATACGCTGATGGAATAATCAAAATAATTTTACAGCACACAAAAATTACTAAACAGTAAAATTTTGTTAACTGTCAAAATTATTGTTTAAGAAATAGGAAATTTTGGGATGTTACAGTACGTTTACTTCTATATTATGTACTATTTTATCATTGGATTAATCTTTTGAGATTTCATACATGTGGTTGATTTTATTTTAAAATGTATCTGTTTATGCTTAATTTATAAGAAAAATGTATTTTATTTTAAAAAATTTACTTTTCAAATATGTACAATTTTTTAATAAGATTTTGAAAAAAATTAAAATTTAAAAAATACTTTTAATCAAAAATTAAAATGAGAAACCTCTTAAAAAATTCAATGTTAGGAGAGTTGTAATAAAAGAGAAAGAAAATAAAAAATATTTTATGTGATTATATCTAAACACAAAATAACTATTACTTTTCATTAAAAATATCTAAAAAAAATTATTTTTTATACTATCTTAAAATAACTTTTTTTTTCAAAGCTTATCAAAACCCAAATTTTTTATGAGTTTCAGTGGTTGAAATGTTTTCACATAATAGTTTATACAAATAATAATATCAAATGTACAAGTTTTGAGAAATACAGAAAAATATATAATTTTTACATATAAACTTATGAAAAAATCTTAGTATATAAAAAATATAAGTGTAATAAGAGAAATTTATACTATCTATATTTATAATTTTCTGATTTAATTTATATTTTATATTTTTAATCTGCTAAAAAATGGAATAACAATTACTATATGATTCTCATTTCATGAGTGAGTAAGGCATTATTTTAGTGGTGTTTTTCTTAAATTCGTATGTTTTGTTATACTGGCTACTGCCCTTCAAGCCTAATCAATCACCCCATCATCATCCTCTATTTTTTTTTTTTGTCGTCATTGATTATCAATTTATCATTCTTTATTCTCAAATTAATTCTTTAACTTTTTTACCAAATTTTATTTTGTCTTCTGTTTTTTTCTTCATATCTCGACGCTTCAACTTTCCATCTTCTCTATGTCCTTTAGCTCTAAAGCACTCTTTTCCTTGCTTTTGAAAGAGATTCCCTGCTTGCTTCTACCTCTACCTATTATTCTTTTAAGTAGGAGTATTTATGGGTCTGGTTAACTTGCAAACTTCAGGTTTCGATCTAATCAAACTTATAAAATGTAAGTTGGGTTAGATTTGCAGGTTGAATTATGTTGAAAAATGTTTCAATTTGTACTGTGTGGGTTGGAACATGTTCAACTCGCACAAAATCGACTCACCCATATTTTTTTTTTGTAAAAAGTTATTTAAATGATAAAGAGTATATGAAAAAGATAAATAGTGAAATCAATAATTATGTCAATACATATGATATGCGTAATGACACTAACTTCGATTGATTAGACTAATTTGTTATTTGAGTTATGATTAGTTTTATTTAGTTTATTTCAGATTTAATAAGACTTGTTAGTTATTAATTTATTATCTACTTATTAATTATTAATTTATGGTATTTAGTTTATTTGAGATTAAGACCTATTATATTTAAGTAAGATTAATTGAGATTTATGATGTTAATTTATTAGATTAAAACTTATTATATTTAAGATTGAGACTTATAGTATTAATTTGTTAACTCTAAAACACTCTCTCTTGAAAGAGATTCACTTCTACCTCTACCTATTGTTTCTTTTAAGTGCTTCGCCCTTCTTTCTTAGCTCTTAAAAATTGAGTTAGGCAAGTTGTTTAGGATAAGGCATTAGCATACTCTGATGTCTTTTACACGCTAAACATTAAATAAGAAGTTCCACCATCAAACATGTGTGAGAATCACACTGCTTTTGGATTAAATTCATAAAATAACTATTATTTGTTTGAATTATGAAAGAAAGTGCTATTAAATTTACTTTCTAAATAATACAGTTGAGAAAGATTACTGTTTAGATGTCTGACCATACTTTAAGAGATTAGTCTCTCATTTATCGAATTAAAAGATATTATAAAAAACTTTAAAAAAAATTGATTTCTAAATGAGAAAGTCACACACAATAAAATAATTACTTTCTTTTTTTCTATGTACCGAAAAAAAAAAGAAAGCAATTCATGGAAAAATAATTTGTAGTTTGTTCTTCCTCTTCAATCATCTTTGACGAGATCTGTTTTTTATTTTGGACCCCGAGAGCCATATACGAAGCAATTCCTTGAAAGGTTTTGATTGGGAAAGCATAAGAGGCTTTTGTTTCCTTTTGTTTGTTTGGATAAAGAGGAGGCGGCCTCCTCAACAGTCAACATCGGTTTTAAGTTGAATAATCTTTTGAGTAGTTGATTGAGTAAACTCTGATAAAAGGTGTCATAAATCTTGAATCATAACTTCACATCTCTCTAGTGGACTTATCATAAGCAAAGCATGGGAGCTTTAATCCTCTTTTCTATTAAGTATGTAACTAATCTCCTATCCAAAATTTTGCAACTCATATATGTTCCAATTGTACAATTTTTGTTCTCAATCCCATTAACCTTCAAGCACTTGAACATCAGCAATTATTGATCAGAAAGATATCAATATTGAAAGTATTTGCCATCAACTAACAAAATAATGTACTAAAGTACTTATTGCACCCACCCAATCATGGAAGAAACAACTTAAGAGAAAGTTGCAATGTCTTTCATTTACATTATCAATACACCAATGAATCAATTATAAGCAGTCAGTGAACGATTATATAATCCCCTTGAGGTTTGACTTTTGATATAGTCCTAACCACCATCAATTAATGGAGTGGCTGCTTTCAAAATGAATAAACTATAAGCTGTATTGAGTAATCCAATAAATATAAAGAATTAATGAGAAGATTTACAACTGATAAGAACACACTCGTCTAAAAATTGACTGAGCTGAGAAGTATACAATTTCGGGTCATTTCTAAAGTGGTCAACATGGGGTGACGAGACAAAATTGCATGCCCTCACATCATGTCCAGCCCTACGCTGTGTTTCTACAAATGATTCCACTGAATCTGCAGGTATAACTCTGTCCGCAGAGCTATAGATATATAACTGCGGACAGCTTGGTTGCTTTGATGATAACAGGCTCAAAACATCAGAGAGCCTCCTGCATATGAATAAGATTATTATAGTTAGGACTACAGTATGATTTTGTCTTTTGATAAAAATGCCAAGCATATAAATACCAATATTAAGTATTTATACAAGGCCTCCGTTATGGGTTTTAGGTACAAAATTTATTGATAATTGGTCATATCATGTGAACCAACACGGAAGAGATCATATCTTAGTTTGATAGCTGATCCTACGGCAAGGCATGTTCTGCTATCACCTGGACTCATTTCAAAATACCAGCTTTCCAGAAAATTACATGCGCACATATTTTCAACTGTATATTTCACCAATCTTACTTATATAATATTACATTACACCTTAGAAAGGGCATTGCAAGATATCACTTTTCTAAAGAACCTTTTCACCGAAAAAAAAGAAACTATTTCCATAGTGATTCTTATTCAAGTCCTACACCAGAAATTCAACAATGATACAGTCATTCATTTAATGGCTTATATACTGCTGTGTTCTCACATTTGAATCACTAAATTGCAAGTACAACTGTACAATCATATTGCTGAACTATTCAAGGGTTATGACACTTTTTTATCAACTTGATCTTAACAACAATTGTCTAACACCCACATAGTATATTAATTTCTAGAAGAATACTTTGGATTCATATCAAAGACAAGCAAGACTTGGGATGAAATATCATCTTTTTTTTTTAAACAACAATTAAGTAGAAGAGGAATGATTTTAGAGACATTACCTATTCACTGCAGGGAGATACAGAATGACCTCAAAAAATTTCTTTAGTATTAACAGCAAAGCTGCTTCAGTTGCTGCAGGTTTGGATCCTAAAGTTTCATCACTGCCAATTGATACATTAATGCCAGATTCATCAGAGAATACACGTCCTTTTGTAGCTACACTATTTTTCTTGAGAAACGCTGCAGAGAAACCTGAGGCCCAGACCTGAAAAGATAATCAGATAATTAAAATCTTATCTAGTCTAGCATAAAATTTTAACATTTTTTAACACCATGATGAGAAGAGAAAATAATAACAGAAATCATGTATTGGTTCACTCCATGTTTAAATGTCAAAACTTTAAAAATATATAATAAAAAAAAAACTTCAAGGCTTCAAAATTAATGGAATTTGCATAACTTTTTCTATTTAATTTTCCCATGCCAAAAAAATGAAAAAGAAAACTGAAAAGTGAAAGAAATCAAACATAATGCCAATGTCTCAATTCCTGAAATGTCAAAGAAATCAAACAAAATGCTTGAAATGCAAAGGTCTCAATTCATCAATGTATTATAACTCAACATGGAAATTTATTATTTAGAGTGAGGATATAGAGGACCGCAAAGAATTCGAACAAGACACAGATAGCAATAGCAGTATGAACACTAAAGAAGAAAATAAACAGCATGAGACACATCTACAACAAATGGCTACTTTCATAGAATCTGAAAATTGCAATAGTCTTTACCTGTGGATCAGGGTATGCAACAGGTGCAGAATCTACAATGCAGCCCCTAATCCTTTCCATTATAGACGGATCCTGCTTTTGAAAATGCTCCAAAATAACCCCATATCTGCAACAATGTATACCAAACCAATCAAGTAATGAACAAATGGCATCCATAAAAGAAGAACAATGTCAAATTTTATTCTTGTGCATAACAAATTTCACTCACGTTAACCATCCAGTGTTGCTGAAAGTATGAAAGACTAGATTCTTTTCATTCTCCCCTTCCAACCAGTCAGCCAAGTGGTTTACAAGCAAGTGAACATTCTGTTCTGCTTTTCCTCCTGGCTGATAACTCAGGATCTCACCCATTGGAAACGTAAAGGTAATGACATGAAATCCCTTTGAAGTGTACCATTCTGCATACTTCTTCAGATGTTTCTGTCTTGCTCCCAACCATCCCAGCAAGACCACCACCGTCCTTGACTTCACCGATGAACGATTTGAATCACCTAAAGCATTTGGCTGGGGCAAATGCCATTTATACATGACCTCAGAAGTTGAATTGGAGACAACATGGGAATATACAGATGGCCTTGGCACTCTAGGCAAGTCAGCAGACTGATACAAATTCTGAAGAAGTGGGGATGAAGCAACAGAAGAATGGTACAAATTGTGTCCCAAACTCGGCACCCGGAATTTAACATTAGGTGCAGGTACCCGAATTTGGGTGACAAAAGAGAGGTCAGCAAGCTTGGAAGCGGAAATATGAGAAATCCATGATGAATCTGATTCCTGTATGGAGTTACAAGCAGGAGAATGTGCCAAGTTTGAGGTAGAACAATCACCCGAAGATCTAAGGGATGGCAATTTATCGGAGAGGTCGCCAGAGAAAGAAGCCACCGCAACCGCGGCGGCAGCCACAAGAGGACGCTGAATGGCTCCAGAAAACGAACTCATTGCACAAATTCAATGCAGAAAACTTGTCAAACCAATATCTACTACCAATTTTCCAAACCCAGATCAATCAATTCCAACCTGCCAAAACCAAATTTCAAAGAAAAGATTAATGCTTTATGGAAAAGGAAGACAACCCATTAAGGAAAAATGGGGAGATAGAAAAAGGGTAGGTGGGGATGTATCAAATTTGAATGAGGAGAAAAACGTGAACCGCACAATTCATACGTAAAGAAAACGCGAAGCAAAGAACAATAATAAATAAAAAAGAGAATAATAGAAACAGGTAGGTAATAGGGATATTCGATTGTGCGAGAGATTATTCTTAGTGATACCTGAGAAATGCGGTTTTGAATATCTCCAAAGAACCGGGCTGTCAAATTCGTTTCGACAGCCCGAGGTGTGAACGCGCTGCGCCGACCCAGAAGCTTTGTTTTATGGGGTCAGCTATTGGAATCAAATTAAACCCTCTGTTTCTCTGCAACGTAACGTAATGGGATTGAAAATGATGCCAAAAAGAAAAAGTGAAAAATTGAAGAAAATTTGAGAATGGACCAACGTGATTGGGCCACGTGTAGGACATTGTCCAACGTGAGAAAAATTGAGTCGACGACACGACAGCGATTGGAGTGGAACAACGTGTGGTTCCGATAAGATGGGAAGAAACGCAGCCCATACTGCAGCCCAGAATGACGTTTTTACCCCTTTTTAAGTAATTTTATGAACGGTTGGGGTTGACATTGGTCAAAATAAGTAACTACTCGGATTTGAATTTTCTTAGGTTATTTTTTCTCTTAATTGGTAAAATAAAGTAGAGAAATAAATATAAAAAAATTTATTAGTATGATCTAATTAAAATTTGTAATTTTTTTTATAATATTTATATTTATCACACTTTTTATTTAATTACTTAAAAAAATGATATAAGATAAGTCAAATTTGTAACTACTATAACTCTAATATCCCTAAAATGAATTTTAAGAAATTTCAAAATCCAGAATCATTTAAAAAAAAATTATAAGTGGACCAAAAAAAGAAAGTAACGATTGAAGTTACAACTTTGCCCTTTCTCATTCTGTCTTCTTGTGGTCATGTTTGACCTTGTAAGTCAAAACTCAAAGCAAGCTCCCCAATGTGATTGAGTCAACTTGTTTCATCAACTCTACCCTGTGTGTAAGATTTTATCATTCAATCATAAATCACGTGTTGTGATAACATTAAATATTTGACCTCCTCAAATATTTGTTATCATAATTAAACTTTTAATAATGTAATTTTTTTTACACTAATAATGAATTATAATTATAATTAAGTAAAAATATATTAAAGAGATTGACCTAAAACCTATCATAACTTCTGAAACCTACACATAATTGGTCGGTCAAGTTAAAATAGATAAAGGCAATATTAGATATTGTACAAGGTGGCCATGTAATAGGATTAGGAGGCAATCAAAATGTACCATGGCTTACTGAAGTTTGACAACGTCTATAATGAGACAAGTAAAAGGCCAGCTATAAAAATGTGCTTTATCAAAGCTAGCCCCAATATCCATGCCCCCCATTACAGGGAAATCACGTATAGAGAACTAAGCTGGTGACTATATGAGCAATAGCATTCTTGGCGTGGTCGTTATCCATTGGAATGCTTCAAAACCATTACTGTCCCCAGGACCAATCCCCACTTTTTCCACCAGATTTATGCTCAAGTCTTATATCTGTAATTACTATATCTTTTGAAGCAGCCTTGCACATATCATACACTGTTAAACCAGCAACAGACACAGCTGTCATTGCTTCCATCTCGACCCCAGTTTTACCTGTTGATGCAGCTTCCCCTTCTATTATTACACTGAAGTCCTCGTGATTCAATGTCAAATCCACTTGCACGTGAGTAAGGCTTATGTTATGGCACAAAGGAATCAGCCTGCTAGTTTGCTTTGCTGCAGTTATGCCAGCAATTTTTGCCACAGTAAGCACATCTCCTTTCGCCATTTGATTGGCCAAGACCAAATCAAACACCTTCTTTCCAAGAATTACCTTGCAACCAGCAATGGCAGTTCTCTTACTACTTTCTTTTGGAGACACATCCACCATTTGAGCTTCCCCTGAATAGCTAGTATGAGTCAATTCAAAAGAACTTTCACCTATCTTTTGAGATGACAACTGGGATTCTTTATTCACTTGACTATTGCTTACAGAGCTAGCTAGTCCATCTGCAGGAGGCTCACCGAATACTGATTCCATTTCCTGAAATGGAATAAGCAATTTAACATGGATAATAGTAATTCTACCAACATTTCTCAGTATAGCTGGAATAGAACCTTCATGGTAGATATTGAACAGCAAAATATAAATTACGTGGAGATTTGGTTAGACTTTAATCACTTCACCACTACTTAATATACAATTATACAACATCACTACATTTGAACTAGCTAGGCATTTATATGGATTTAAAATAAAAAAGGATATGCCACTGAAAAAAAAAAGGATATGAAGTCTGAACATCCAGCAAGAGGACTTTGATCTCTTTGCACTGTGCTAGACTATTAAGTCAATAAATTCTCCATGGCTTTTAAGGCCATATACTATCAGTAGCAGAACAAAGCAAAGAAAGGCTTCACCTTGTTGAGTTCTTGAATAGCACTTGCATAGTCGTGGCTAACAGAAGAGCTGAACAACCTTTTTGAGTGAGGACACGCAGCTACTACTCGTCGAAGAAACATTTTAAGCAGGTTCTGGTTCTTATGCTACAGCTGCAAGGAAACGAAGAATGTAGTTAAAATATACTTGCTAGTAGGCACACAAAGCAAAGGAATCTCATCATATGGAATTTAATGTAATTGCCGCAGAACAGCCTAGGGTGTGTCCTACTCTAGTTAAATTTAAAGGCTTTGACAATAAGAAGGCAGCAAAAAATTTGTGGCAGTGTACAGGTTTTGCAACCCTTTGGTGCATTTGGATGGAGAGGAATGCAGAATGCTCACATCTTTAAGCAAAGAGAATTGTGAAGAGAAAAAGATCCCATTTTCAGCAAATCAGATGGATTATAAACAAATTTACATAAAGTTGAAATCTTTTTCTTCAAGTCAGAAACTTGCCACTGAAAACTATAGTTTCAGGTTACAATGCCAAAGAACTTGTATTATCAGAACATGTTAATGAAATCCACTCAACCCATCAAATTTATTTAATTTCCGAATACCCCAAATCAAAAACACATTGATCAAAGTCAAAGGCCACACCGTTAGCTTTAGCTGTTAACAAAACCCAGAATCCCGAAATTGAACTTTGAACCATCAATTGAGTGAGCGAGGCTTTTACCTGCGGCCTGTGGGCAGAGATAGAAATTTTACACGGGACAGCAACAACGAAACGGTGTCGTACTAGCGAATCTGAAGCTCCATACTTGAACGGCGATGATGGTGGCGGTGACGATGGAGGCTTGGGCCTTGTGGGCTCAAGAAAAAAGCGGTTGGGTGAACCCGCTTGGAGGTAGCGTAGATAAAAAATGGATTTTATTTTTTGGGGGTGCTGATCATGGATTATGTTTTTGATTTTATTATTATTTTTGTAAATTAGTTTTGGAAAATAAGATTCAAAACAGTGTAAAGAGAAAAAATTAGAAAAGAAAAATTGTTTGAATACTTTTTTTTTCCTTCTATTTTATAGCGTGGAGTTAAAATAATTACGCAGTACTTTCTGTGTATTTTTATAGTTTCGAAAACAATAAACTCTAAAGCATCCTTAAACTGTTTTTAATTTCTTACTTTTTAAATAAATATTTTCTTCTATTTTTTTTAAATTAAAACAAAATTATTTTGAATAAGTTTTATTATTTTTCAAAAATATAAAATTATTCTTAAAAAGAGAAACCAAACAGCCCTAAAAAAATACTTGGATTTCTTTTCTTATTTTGACAAAATTTATTCTTACTTTACAATACTGACATTTATAAATAGTCAATAATTTTATGGTCTAATGATACCAACTATAATCAATTTATATAGTGTGTGTTTGGATTACAGTTGGTAAACTTAAGTTTAGTTAAAAGTGTGTTTGTAAACTTAAGTTTAGTTAAAAGTAAGTTTGTAATAACTAATTTATGTTTGGAAACTTTTATTTCAAAAGTAAGTTGGAACAACAATTTTAACACAAAAGCAAGAATTTCTTGCTTTTATCTAACGTACGTTGGAGAAAAAAATACGTTGAAGTAAACTGGAAACAAAATTTATCAAACGTTATTTGCACTCCCTTCAAGGCTTGGAACGTGAGTTTCATATTCCCAACTGAAAGCCAAACATGCTAATACATTTTCCCATTCTTTTATCAAGTTACTGGACTTCCTTTGTTAAAATGAAAACCCCTTATAAACATTTAGTGCAGATTTTAGTTAGAATTATGGCGCTAGTTCTACAAATAATTATCAATGGTGCAGCTCTTTTATCTCCACCTCTCCATCATCTGCTTCAATTTCATCATGCTCTTTATCTCCATGTATCTCCAAATTATGAAATCATTAACCTTTCCAAGAAAGCAGATATAGTCAGAAAATGTCATGAAAACTGCAAAAAAGAGTGAAAAAACAACAATAAAAAACTAGCTGAGCAACGCTATCTCTTTTGTATGGTCATATGTGTCGGTAGCAAAATTATTAGAGAAACACGATTTATTACGTTATTTTTTAAATATTTAAATTATTATTTAATATATATAAAATTATTTATAACAATTAATGTATTTTAAAGTAATTTTTATAATTTTATAAATATTAAATAATAATTTAAATATATGTGTTAGACCGTATTTAACTAAAAATTGTTTGTGTGAGTAATGCCATGGTAAGTTTCTAATCATATTTTCTTTGTTCTGTTTATTTAATTTTATGTTTGGTTTCATTTCTTTCATTACATCAAATTGCCCAGAGATAAAGGTTGTCTTTTTCTCTCAAATAAATTAGCATTTATTGGATTTCAATTGAGAACATTAGGGACTAATTGATGATTAAGGTGACAGGATTTAAAAGATCAAATTGATCATATAAATTAATATTTTAAAAATTAAAGTAGAATTTTTAATATTTTAAAGACGAATGTGATCAGTGTATACAATTTTAGAGACCAAAATAGAAGTTTACTCAAACCGACCTTTACTTTTCCATACTAAAAGATTGTTTGTTACATTGTATAAGTAAAATGTAATAATATAAATTTATACTATCAGGTCTTAGTATGTGTTTGATGTTAACACATGATAAGATAGTCAATTTCAATGAACTATTTTTATCATATTCTTATATGATAACTCTATCCTCTCTCCTCTCTCTCACTCCATGATATAATCTAATAAGATAATTATTCCAACACTACCATTTAACATCATCTCTCCCAAGTTGAGCCCTCAGACACCTTTCCCTTTTGAGAAAAAAACTAGAAAAGAAACGAAGCCTCTCTTCTCTAAGAAATGGACGCACAAATGGCTGCTCGTGGTCGTCCAGCGACAGGATGGCCGGACGGTGGGAGTACGGCAGCTGGAATTCAGAGAGGATGGCAGAGGCGTGTCAGCGGAGAGGAGTGGTGGCACTACAAATCTAATGGTGGTTCGCTGAGGAAAGGAATCAGCTCCTTCCTGGTCTTATCTTCCCCGAGCGCACGCGCAATCGTGGAAAGCCTGCGGATCGAGTTCAGCCTCAGCTGAATGTCTTTGTTCTTCAACTCATCGATCAAAACCGCTATCAGATACAGAGGTTGATCTACCAATGCCATCTTTTCTCACCAGATCCTCGAAACTGAAATCAGAAACATGTTATAGAACAACTTGTTCGATTCCAACGCATCAAAATCTATGATTTCGCTCAATTTCAAACACAAAAGGACAAAAAAGAATCTGGAAATCTACACTCTGATTCTTGATCTGAAGCAATGGCGCATAATTCAGCGAGAATGTCAGAGAAATTAACATTTTGTGAAGGAAAAACAGTAAAACTAAAAAATAAACTAAAAAATAAAGTAAAAAAAGAAAAAAGAAAACATGTGTTGCAGGAGATAGATAGAAATTAGAAAGAGAGGGAAGGAGAAGTGTTGCACCTGAAGGGGCTTGTTCGTGTTCGTTGCAGTCAATCGAACCAGATGGAATGGGGAAAATGAGAAAGTAGGGGAATAGATATGCCATTTGGAGAACCAGAAGGATGGGTTAATGGGTATGAGGGGTTGTTTGAGTCAATGTGGTGATAGTGAGAAAGATAATGATAATATAGTCATAAGTGATAATTATATATATTATTAAATTATTTATATTACTAGTATTAAATATTTGATAATATAAAAATTTATCAATTTATTTATATTATTTTATACTATTATATTTTATATTATCAGGTGTACTAAATATAACCTAAAAATATAACTAATTTCATAGGCGTTAAGAGATTCAGAAATGACTGTGGAATAATCAAATGAGTTTACCAAATATCATCATTTGGTTTGGATGCGTAAGAGAAAAAGGGGGACGGGGGTGCATACATATATAATGAATTATATCGGCTTTAGGACTCGAGCAGTTTCATCCCAAGCATTTTGGGGAATGGATGATAATCATCCATAATTCATTAGACTATAATTTAAATAGAAATAATGATTTAAACTGAATCAAGTGCTGGAATCACCAAATTCAATATGCAAGAACTGCAAATTTTGAGCACCAAAAATATCACTCAGACCTCCGTAATCTGTTTCTACATAGACAAACTTGGTGTCAATTACTACTCTACACAGCATAACATTTTCTTGACCAAGGAAAAGAGAACACTTCTCGTATAAACCTTCCTTTGGTGCTAGATTCAATAAGCAGGATTTAGGAGCAGACACCTTGTACTGGCCAATACTGAATCTTTCTTGATCAGTGGCCATTAATATGAGACGATGTTGTCTACCCAAAAGCTCTGAGACATGCCTCATGTCTCCTACAGCAAGAGCTTGACGAACACGAGTAGAGGAGACCTGTCCCCTCTCTTTGGAGTTAGTACTAGAATTTATATTTGCAGAGAAATGATTCTTGTCCATAACAGAATTTATTATGTAAGCTTCCATTCCATACTCCTCACACAGCTTTACCAACTCCAATGCATCACCTGCTGCTTTATATCCAAATCGGTAGTTTTCACCTGCCAGAAGTTCCAGTACAGACATCTATTTCAGTTTATGTGACTAAATAGAGGTTCAATATAAATAACAAAATAATGTTAATGTTCCTATTCAGGAAAAAATAGCAAATAACAGTAAATTATGTTAATGTGAAAGAGATTGGTATAAGTAGTGCAAATAACAGTAAATTATGGAGCTATTTATTTACCAGCAACAACTCCACGCACCCCAAGCTCTTTTGATAACTTTTCAACAAATTGTCGTGGAGTGAGATGCCGCACGCTTGAAAATTCAACCTGGAACTCTTTTGGGACCATGTTACTACAATAAGGAACCCAAGATGTAAGAACTCGCTTCCGGTCACATTTAGCAACTATGGGAGCCCTGTTTGGGAAACAATCAACAAAATATACGTTATTTTGCCCAAGGAAATAAGATAATGATGTACAATCTCCAGTAATTTGGAACCTAAAAAAAATACGAGTTAGGAGTTAAAAGTTTATATATTTACTAAAAGTATGCCAAAAGTTATTTTATCAGACAGCCAGATAATATACCCTTCGTATATAATCATCCAAAAGAACCCAAAACCGAAAATCAAACTTCTAGAGAATGTTCTTAAATACTTATAATCACAATTGTCTTCCTTTAAGTGAATTGCAAATACAATATTGATTGAAGAGTTACTCTCTGACAGAAAAAATATTGCAATGACAACAGTACAATTGCCAATGCCACTCAGGCATAGCTCAAGTAATAAGGATAAGGTTGGGGTAGGGTGGATGACTCGATGTAGAATAAAAAGGAAAATCTTGTGATGGACCACAATAGCCTGAGTTTATAATAAAAAAGGGTAGCAAATGAAGGGTCCCTAATGTGAAGCCCGAATAACCTCAGCCTATTAATCACTTTAAGAATAATATGTCAGTCTGTGATCTATGCTTTATTACATTTTATAATCCATATGCAACAGCAAAGTGGGGAACACTGGCATGAGTTCAGTGTGACATGAGCATTGACTCATTTCCCAACAGCTTAAGCATCAGGGGCAAGGCTAATCCATAAATTTTAGTCTGTATAGAATATTTTGTCTTACATTCATAAATTTTGTAAAAATCAATTCTGTTGAACCAATTAGCCAAAAGTGTAAGATTATGCTATGTGAATGCAAGAGCCAATCACATTTTCCACCCATATAAACAAATAAATAAAAGAAACCTTTAACTGGCTTGATACAAACTTTACTATGTCATACCTATGTTCCCAACCAAGTACTTTTGCCATCCCAACAAATGATAAAAGAAATGGAGGTCCAGCCCTTGATGCTTGAATTGCAAGTTCTCGATGACCTATGTGCAAAGCATCAAACTTTCCCAATGCTACAATTCCACCTGGTAATGAATAAGATAGAGTCAATAATAGTATAGAACATATATGTTAACTTCACAAGTGAAACTCCATTTTCTGCATGTCCTTCTTCACTAGTTCCCTACACCACTTCAGTAAGCAATATTAATCTAAATCAGATAGCAAGAAATCTACATACACGCAGAGTAAATCAGATAGGAAGATGTTTGGGTTGGTAGTGTCCCTCTTTTTGAGGCTTTTTCGAGGCTTTGTCGTCTTTCTTCCTTACATAATGCTCCTATTTGTCAATTTTATTCTAAAATTAATCTCTCTTGGAATTTCCATTTTTTCAGAAACTTGCTTAATAGAGAGGTTACTGAGCTTCAAACTCTCTTGTCTTTGCTTGAATTTGTCCATTTTTCTTCTCTTCCTGATACTAGAACTTGGACTCTTGAATCTTCTGGATCTTTCTCTTGTAAATCTTATTTTCAGTTTTTGACTCATTCTCCTAATAGAGAAAGATTCCTTTTGGAAAAGCCCATTTGAAAGTCTAAAGTTCCCTTAAAGGTTAAAGCTTTCGTCTAGACTGCTGTTTTTAATAGAATTAACATTAACGACATGCTTCAGATGTGCAGACCTATCACTGCTTTGTCTCCTGATATGTGATTAATGTGCTGCTCTACTATGGAATCAGGGGATCACCTCTTTTTGCATTGTTCAGCAGCTTATCTCTGGAACAAGTTGTTTGGTTTTTTTGGAGAGGCATGGGTCTGCCCTAAAGATTTGCATCATTTGATTCTAAGTTTAGAGGTTTTGGCTCCCGCAAAGAAACAAAGATCCTTTGGCAATGCTCTATCTTCACTATTTTGTGATGTTTATGGTTAGCAAGGAATGCTAGAATTTTTTAAGGGGCTTTCCTCAAGTTTAGACTTTATTTGGGATAGGGTTCTCCTTTTGGCTTCTCTTTGGTGTTCAGCTCATGGTTTCTTTGTTGGTGTTTCTTTGGTAGACATGCAGAGAGATTGACTTGCTTTGTTGCATGATACAATCTCATAGGTTTTAGCTGTGATTTTTGAGAGGATTACTTATCCTCCTTCTTTGTAGTTTTCTTCTCTCTTCTAATAATATTTCTTTTTCTTTCAAAACAAAAATTGACCGTAATAGCCTAAAGAATAAAAAGATATACAAAGTCAAGGAAGAAATAAGATACTAAGTTAAAAGAATCAAGAAGCCCAACGGGATGCCCTCCTCCTATAAGAAACAATGATGACACGGTTAATCACAGAACCAGTTCAGCTATGTCATTAATCACTCCACATATATATATATTGAAAAAACATGTTATTTTCCTCCAAACAACATGAAATAAATATCTAAGAACTCAAATTATCTATTACATAGTTGGACAATGGACATGCATATGAAAAAAAGGTAAAAGAGGTGTAAGGTGAAAGAGACTAAGAACCTGACACTGCAGATATTCTGTCAGAAATAATTTCACGTTCATCTTCTTGTTGGCTTCAAAGAAAAAAAAAAAGGAATCAGATAATCAGATTCTTGACCAAAGCATGATGACAAATAATGCACATAAAAAATCAGTGTATCTGTGGATTGGTTGGCTATTACCTCCACAATTTTCAGATAGACCGTGTTTAAAAACTTTCATCTGAATTATTTACAGCCGTGCATGTAGAAGCTGTTATGAAATCCTCTCTCTCTCTCTCTCTCTCTCTCAGTGTGTATAAGATTAAAATATTCAATGAACAAACCAATACATAATCAGCACCTAAAACTCAACATTCTTACTATCATGCATACTTATAGGTGACTCATTCATAGGACATGGGGATAGAACCTTTAACGTTTAAATTTGGTGTAAATCAAAGGGAACAAAGAATGCTAATTTGATATCCAATCTTAACAAAGTTTATAAGCACCTTTAAGTTTAACGCCTAGAGATTTGTTTAGCTTATACCAAATCACCAACTTTTGAAAATTACACTTCAAAATTTCTTTTTCTTAAAAAAGTGAACCCAATTTTGTTTCCATCAAACTTTCTAGACAATCTAGCTAACCAAAGTACAAAGAATTCTAGGGAACAAAAAAACATAGAAGAACCCATTTGACAAAGTTAAGAGTAGAACCTGGAACAATCGAAAAGGAGGGGAATTTCTCCAGGAGATTTGGATGGGGAGGAAGAACAGCAATACGTTGATGGCACTGTGTTTTGCTTTGCAATAATGGCGATAGCTCCCAAACAAGGATTCAGAGGCCATGGGAACGAAAGCTGAAAACTTTGAATTTGAAGACCACAGTAACTAAATCTGAAGCCTAGGCCCAACTGGAAATGGAGGTCGCACTCTCTAAAATGACGCGAAATACGAGACCCACAACCACCCAGCATTGCACCATCAATTTTTTCCGATGGCGGTTCTGGACCTTCCGGTTGTTGGTATAAGAATAAGAAGCTAAGGGATAATAATCGGGTCGAATGTATCTGGGTCGGGTCGGGAACTTGCCCCATATGACAACCCGAACCGGTTCTTCAACATCAATGGGATGCTCATGATAGGTTCAACAGCAAGAGGTTCTTCATCTCATCAGCAGTGTTCCCATTACAGGGGACCCCACTGTGTTGTTCCATTCCACCAGTTTTTAGTTTACTCCTTCCAATCCCAACAGCAACTGTTCCTTTGAGTAAGCACAAAACCATGTTGGGTAATGGGCCCTTTGAGCAATATTATTTTTAATTTTTTTAACTGAATATTAATCATATAATAGAATAATCATATATTATATAATATACGAAGAGACATATAATAACATATTTAAAAATTTATTTTGTGATAAATATATTATTTTAATAACTATTATATGACATCTTATGTTATAATTTAAAAGAAAAATATATATGTATCGTCAAATCTAAATTAAATTTATTATTCACACATACAAATATAAAAATTTATAATTACATATTAATTACTCGACATATATACATTTACATATTAATTCATATTCAAAAAAATTCAAAAAGTTCATATCTATTTTTAGTTGGTCACGTTATTAATTATTTTTATTAGTGATTAATCTTAAAATTTCAAAATTTTAAGTAAATGTCTAATATATCTCTGCTATATATGTCTTATCCATAAATTAATTATATTTTCAAATTACTATATTTGTTCATATATAATTATTCTATATTATTTAGAAAACTTCAATATATATCACTCAGGTGTAAAAATTTTGCAAAAAATTATAATAAAATTAATTAAATATAATTTATTACGAGGACACTAAGAATTTATTAAGTGTCTTTTTAAACTAAAAAATATAGTAAATTTGTTTGTATACTCTTAACAATAAGTTGATAGAACATCTAAATAAATAAACACATAAAAATTAATATTAAAAAAAAAAAATTATAGAATTAAAAATTAAAATATTTGAAACTATATAAACTAATTATTTATCGGAAGTCGTATAAAAGAAATATTTATTACGAAGAATTACATAACTCATTTATTATAGCACGAGAAGAGTTAATTAACGAAAATTAAAAAAAAATTGAGTGAATCTCACTATAAATTTTACTAATTATATTTTAATCAAATTCATCTAAATCATCGAAATGTCATATCTTTAAATTAAATATATTTTTTTATTTATTTTAATATTTTTTAATTTATCCCATATATTGTACTGATATAAAACACTAATTTTGATTTATGGTTATGTGATAATATACAAATGATTAATTATTATTTGTTTGGTACAATACAAACACAAATGATTAATTGATAGTATAATAGTGAATAAAAATTAAACAGGAACAAAAGTCTTAACTTCTTGAAGAACTGAACATAAGTGGGCATCGTAGTAATTAACATTAAGAACACAACATGAGCGAGTATTGCGCTCAATAAGAAAGGAGCCAAGTATTGTGTGTACCCAAAAAAGAAAAAGAAAAAAGAACGAGCCAAGTGATGTTCCGTGTCAATTGATGCTGCCAACTCACAATATGCACATGGGTGATGCACACTCTACCTTTGGTTCCTGTTTCCTTTCCGTGAATTAAAAAAAAATCAGGAGACAGTTTGTTCTACCATCAAGACTAGATCCTTAACAATGTTGGTTTATGAGCCGGAATCCTTAGCAATGCTTTCTGGGTTTGCAATATGCTTTTAAGCCATAAAAAAATGAAAATCTATAGACAATTTTATACCATAATTAACATGCAATTCACAGACCATAAAAGGCGAGGGAATGATATACATGAATCACAAGGCTCGTAGTGAGTGAGTATCTAACTTCACAACTCGTGCAGAAATTTCTAAAAAATAAAAGCGGCTAGCAACAGCTAACCCAATTACAGTAAATAATTCAGTCATCCTTGGACTCTGCTACCCCTATTGTATATTTCCTATTGTATTTTCCTCATTTTCCAATATATAGTTGGCAATGCACTAAAAACAATGCATAAACCAAAGCCAAACCCCAAAAAGAAAAAATCAATCAATTTATCCTGGTACTATTCCTTCTTCCCCACCACTTCTTCTTCACTTTCTCAATTGAACCATCTTCACTTCCAAGTTTATGTAAAATGACCTTTGTTTCACGAAGTCTTGCCCCATAATCCTTTTTCCAAGCTTCAAACATCTGTTTTAACCTTCTAAGCTCTCGGTCTGGGTTCAAACTTGCTTCAACTTGACCAGATTTTACCTCAACCAAGAACTTGGCATCATCACCAAATACTTGACTCCTCTGCTCGAATTCTTCAGCCAACCGACTTATAACACTCAAACCAGCACTCATTGATCTTGTCCCATTGCTTTCTTGGCGCCTGTGATTACTTCCCATATCCCAGCTGTATTCCCTCTCATCACTTGCATTCACAGATGCATCTGAATTTCTTTCAGAATCATCCATAGCAAGGCTCTTCTTTGCAATGGAGAGGCTAGATTGTAGGGATCTCATTTGTTTCTGCCACACTTCTTCCATGGATTTCATCTTTAATTCATATTCAGACCATCTGCTCTCATACTGTTGAAGCCGTTGGTGAAGGATGTCGTTTTCCTCTTCTTTCTCTCTCAGGGCAGCTTCAGCCTTAAGTACCCGGCGTTGTAATTCAGCTAGGAAAGACGACTTCACCAGAACCTCATCTGACTCATTATTCTGTTTTGGCGTTCACGATTGTAAGTATCAGAAAAGATGAAAATCTTACAAGCAATCCATGAGAAAACTCCTTTTGAAATATAGTTTCTGAAATTAGAAAAGAGAATACCTTCATGCCTCCGGATTTCAATAATCCTATATCTCCTGAGCATCTTCTGACTAACCAACCACGAATAACTGCAAAAAGTAGCAAAGATAAATTATGAAAATTTACCTATAATTATACCATTGAAAAAACAGTTGTCCACATTACAACAAAATACATTATTTTGAAATGTATAATTATTATCTTCTACAATAAAATTTAGAAATTTTGAATAAGAAACACTCGGTGCAACACCTATGCTAACTCATGCCCATCAGTGACTTGCACACTAACAGGAGAATTTTCATTTCATCTGCTCAAAAGTAGACAGAAAAGAGGACTGAATTTTTTAAAACCATTTTTGGTGTTCTCAGTCTTTATGAGCACTATTTCAAACATCCAAACAACAAAAATTAGTACATCATCTTTGCATTTAGAGAACATAGAATTCTTACATGATTGTATGACAACTGCAGCATCATTAGTAGCCTTCATTCTGTTTCTTGCAAATACTGTTTTCATCCGCTTCTGTATAATAACAGCAGCTCTATGTCTCTGAAGTAAAGCTGCATATCCCTTTCTGCTTTTCTCACCCCTAATAACTGCATGGATAGGTAAGAAAATGTTTCCAGTCAGTTATACTTCTCAAGGAATATGAAAGGCCAAAAGAATTAGGTGGAGAAAAAGGAAATACATGACTGAAGAGTAGTGATTCCTCTCCAAAGCCCCTTGCGGTAACAACGAGCTTGGTAACCCCTGAAGCAACTTTGCACCCGTAAAATGCCATGGAGGGTACGATTTCTAGTATCTTCTAGCACTCCAATCTGCAATCAAGGTCAACGCAGCATATTAAAGACAATGCAAAAGAGAGGAGTAAATAAAGTTTAAAGTTGGGCTTTGATGATTAAACTATTACAACAGTTTCAACACATAATGCAAAGGCATATTAAACACCGCAAGGAGGCCACATGGATCAGTTTATCATACAAAAGAGGAGGCAAAGTGGTGCCAAAACAATTCTGGCATCCTTTCAATCCAAGACACGAATTAGGAGTAGATAGATAAACTTTAAAGTTGGGCTCTGATCATTAAACTATTGCAACAGTTCAAAGTTAGGCTATAATGTAGGATAAGAAGGGGCAGTTTAGACTTCAGCGAGAAAATGGCAAGAAAGAAAGAAAAAAAATAAAGAGCAAATAATGCAAAAGATGAATAATTTCATTACCCCTAACTGATTAACCATGATTAGGCAACTGGCAAAATAAAGACACAGAAAAGCTCATTACGATATCTTCGTAAAGGAAACTAATAAAAGAGAACTAGAAACTCTAATTCATCCAAATCCCAAATCAATAAAGCCCAAAATTCCATAGTTTAGTTAGTAAAACCTAATTCTCAAATTATAACCCTAACCAAAAATTATATCATTCTTCGTCAGTACACTTACATATACATGGTTTCTTAAATGCACCATACTTATTTAATATGCTGAATACAAATACAATGCCTAAAAGTACATGGAGATAATAAGAGATTTGGACGTAAAATTCATCTGATTTCATTACTTCATTTTAAGTTGATGTTAAAATTTAAAACCACAAAGATTGATGATGCTATAAAATCAAAATAATCATATTTGTCACCACAACCACAGCAATTTAAATGAAATGAGAGTAATTTGTATAAAAAATCACATAGACATCTATTTACCTGCCCTGTTCGGAAAAATAATTTTGTGTAGCCAACTTGATACATCTCAGGCAAAATGTTAAACTGATGAAGAATTGCAACTGAAACACTAAGTGGATCCTGAGATGCAACATTTTCAAGGAGAAGAAAACCATATCTGATTCACCACTCCCAAGCCAATAAGAGAAAAGTTAGAAACGTGCAAAAAGCAAGGGGAGGGGGTAATAATTGAAAGGATATTAATCACCATAGTTTCTTTCTGTGTTATTATACCTTCTGGCAAACTTTTGGTGAGACATTCTAGTCGGAAAGCCGGATCTTGATATTCGAACCACTTCCAGGACACCACAACATCTCAGCTGCTGTAGTACAAGGCCTTGCTCATATGATCCAGGTGATTGGAGGTTATTGGGCTTAATGCAGCGAATAAAATGTGGTGTAGTGCTCTCTAAACGTTGCATCAGTTGGAACAATTGTCCCTGGATGACAACAGAAATAACTCCAAAGTCAATTGAAGCAAGATAAATATCCCAACCAATAAAAAAAAAACCTCTGAATATTCCAGGTGCGTTTGGTAGGGGTGAAAGTGAATGGAGTGGGGTGGGGGAAGGAGGGAGTTGATAATGTACCAGATATAATGCAAGGTTTGATACATTGTTTTCACTTCATCCCCCTCCAGTACTTCCATTTTCACTTCTTCAAACCAAAATAGTTGTGTGTGTACGTGTATCCCATCCTACTTCTGATCACTTTAACCAAGTCACAAGTACTGTTCGTTCATTAAAACATGTGACATGAATTTATTATTTGTAACAATTAAGAGAACTATTTTGAAGCATCTTGACTGATAGGCCATGTCACACTTATCATTAGGATCATTGATATTTAGATAAGGCCGTCTTTCTTTTTCAAGCAGTAGGTGTGATATTTGCATGGTTTGATCAAGATGAATACCATCAATAGCATACTATAAAAATATAATAATAATCTAGCATATATTGAATGGAAGGCTGGGAGAACCAAAATATTAGTTTTCTTAAGTGTTAGACCATTCCATGATAAGTTAAGTTTTGGAGAACTTCATAATTAAGGTCGTGTACCTTGAATTTTGTGGCAACACTTAGCTTTTGGGAATCTGCCCCACCTGACTTGTGTAAGGGACCAACTACAGGCTTCTCAGACTGAGTGAGCATATGGGATGCAAATATCTGAGGAAGATGACATGTGCTTGAGGATAGAAGCTGGATGGAATCCAAGTGCAGTAGGTCCCTGTTCTTCTCCAGGAATCCAGTTGTATCATAAGTGACCTGAGGGGAGGAACAAGTGAAACTATCAAACAGTCAGGTAGGGTGAGCAAACTTAAATCAATAAGAAATACGTAACCCTTTGCTTTTAAGAAAAACATTAGTATTTGGGAGTTCAAATATATAAACTATGAAAGTTCAATCAAAATTATGGTCAACTAATGTGCGGATTCTAATATAGTGAAATTTATATCTTGAATATTACATAATCCATAACACCTAGTTGTGTCACATTATAAAGCCCACACCAGAATGTCAAATTGAATGCCATTGTAATGTAAATCTTATTGACATATTAATATCTTAAGGCAATTTACAAGCACTTTGGATAAACAGATAGAACCAATATATAGTTATAGGAAATGACCAGATTAATACCTCCCCTGCATAATGACACACAGTAAAGGCTTTGTCTCGTTCTCCTTTGAAGCATGAATTAGAATTCAAATGCTGCTTAAGCTTGTTGGCAAATGTTAAATCTGTGCCATTTGGGAAAGTGGACTCTTCATCTAACAGGGATAGTAACCCCAGTGGTTTCTGCACATATATCAGCAGTGAAGTTTAAGACAACAGAATTTCAAATTGCAAATCAGACATGGCAGTTTTTCCACAGCAAAGAATAGAAATATGTTAGCCACAATAAACTTGATCTTTTTACCATTCGCCATAATATCAGTACCTTAAGTCAGGGAAAAAGGTAAATTATTGCTGTCAAAGCATCAAAAACTAACCAGGTAGTAATATAGATTTCATTCATAATCAGATCAACATTGTAAAAATTTAAAGAATATCAATTAAGGAACTCTAAATTAACGGAACTCAGTCCCAATCCAATAGATTTGCATGTCAATCCCAAATTCCTAATATTCAATCAAGCACCAGAATATATGTGCTTTCAAATACCAATGCACCCAAAAAAAAAATAGCGGTCCTTTGGAAATTCCAAAGTTGTGTTTCTATTACACAACACCGGCAGACATGAGAAAATCACATTGCATATATAAGCACGACACATGGCCCACTGGAGCTGAACAGATTAGCTAACTTTCCCATTGCCTCCATATTCAGTTTTAAACATACTAAGATTACATAGAAAAGGGGGCAAGGAAGCTCTGTACCTTTTCAAAAAGATTAAGGCAGTCTTGGTTGTCCTCAAATTCAACTTTAGCCCAATCAATGCCATCTTGTATATATTCCTGAAACAAAATTGTAAACAATCAACGAGCATAAGCGGATGTTTAGCTTTCACAGGTAAGCAAACAAATTTTTTTTTCTTTTTATAGAAAGGCGTTCAATACTTTCAAAGGAAGTAAAGCAGATGGTCATCAACTTATATAACTTTAAGAACTTGCTTAAACAACAGCTTCCAAGACTATGGCAACATACTAATCACTCCTGGAAAAGAATTAAGATCAATGATTTGGGGAAGTTGAGTTATATACTTATATGTCCTGAACGAGGAGCTTAGGAGGGCATTTTCTGACATGGGCCCACTGAAGGAACCTGGAGAAGATTGGTATCCAGCTATTTCCTACCAACATAATTGAGGAGATAAAAGGTGCCAGTGTGCGCGGTTTTGTTAAATCAGTTTAGAAAAATCACGGCTTGATTAAAGAGACAAACAATACTCAGTTTGTGTTAATCCCTAAATTGGAAAAACCAGAAATTTTTAATCAATTCCATCCGATCTCGTTAAAGAGTAATAGCCACTTTTGAATTATCAAGCCCCTGAGCAATCTTTGAACACAGGATCCAAAAAGAAGCAGCATGCGGTTTCATCCCAAAGGAAGGGTAACCTGCCACCTGGGCTTAGTGTGGGTGGTTGAGGTGGGTGCGGATTTAGGTAGAGGTTGTAGATTCAATGTATTACTCTGAGTGTATATCAGAATTTCTCGTTATAATGTATCACCCTAAAAAAAATGTAAAACAAAAATCTCATCTCATTGAAAGGAAAAATATCACAGCAACAATTTGACGTAATTAGCATTGTAGCTAACAAGCATTGTAAACAAATAAATAAATAAATAAGTACAACATAATTACTAAGACCAGAATGACATTCCATCCATGACATTTTAGTTTTAACGGATTAAAAAACTTTACAAGGCAAAGCACAATTCAAGTTGAGGAGCAGAGAAAAATGTTGTCAATAACAAGCTCAGGGAATAATCATGCAGAACTAGAATCCACAATGATAATGTTCTAGTTTATTCACATTTTCGATGGGAACTCTCAGATTTGAATTAAAAATGCTATACAATCATCATTCCATTGTGGTTTTGTTTAAGCAGTCAGTTTCTAGGTGGTGCATACCTCCTGTTCTAACTTGAATAAATGACGATTGAAGTGTTGCTGTAATCTCTCATTTGCATAATTTATGCAGAACTGCTCAAAACTGTTCCTCTGCATATATAAAATGCACAGCATCAACAGAGACAAAATATTCCAAAATTCAAACAGGATAAGGACAGTGAGATAGATATAAAGAAAAGGGGAGCAAAGATTTAATATAAACTTACATTGAATGATTCAAAGCCATAGATATCTAGAATACTGATTGATCTGCCCGTGCGTCTTTTGCCAACAGCAAGTGATTTGTTTATTTGTTCAACCAGCCAATCAAATAGACATGCATATATTGATTTTGCCAAAGCATCTCTTGCATCAGTAGCCTATACGATAAAATATGTAACATTTAAGACAAGCCTAATGCATTGTTACCAATCGTCGCGATCCCCAGCTGTCGCAACCAGATCACAATGCCAATGTATGGAGGAATTATTCATATTTAAATACTGAATGGGACTCCTAAAGAAGAAAAATTGAACAAGGCAGTGTTCATCACCAATGAACTTTTCTTTCTATTTCTATTACCTTCTAATAACAAATTAAACAAATTCACATATGCTGATTGAGAAATGCAATACACATTCATATTCCCAAGATCTTCCCTCCTGGGAAGTAGCACTTTTTCCATCTATAGTTATAGACAAAGGTAAATGTCAACACATAAGTCATTTTACCTGAGATAGCGTCAACTTTTGGACAATATTATCATTACCAACTTTCATTTTGCGAGTTGATAAAGTCAACTTGAGGTCTTCAATATCACAGTCAATCAACTTGGCAACGCTGAACAGCCCTTCAATAAGTCAAGGAGCAAAATTCATCTTTAAGTGAGGTATTGATTAACTTATAACATATTAAGGCATCTAAAATATGCTCAAAACCTATGCACCATATGTAAATTACAGTTATCATATGAAAATGAAAACAAGTTGAAGTTACTATATAATTCTTAAATCATAAGTGCATCAAAATCAATCAATGACCATATCAAAGGAAAAAAAGAGAAAACCTTTGAAAACTGCAACTTTATTTCTCAATAGATAAAACTCAAATTACATCTTCCTCTTCCCCTTTCAGATTACCAGGAAAGTTTTTATAAAAAATGCAAAATACCAAAAATTATTCTATTCTAGGATATGCTGAGTGAAGCCAAAAGTTTTTGGAAGACATCCCAAACCCGAAGTCTAGCACCAAACAAGAAGCTTTCCTATAACCAGGGACTTTTTTATGTTGAGAAAAGTATCATAACGTAACTTGTAGAACTATGGTAGCTTTCTCATGCTAATACCAATGATTTTGCAAAAGCTAGACAGAGGCAAGTAAGGGATGCTATTACAAAAAATTATGCCATAATAGATATTATAACCATTTAGTTAATGTCTATATAAAAAGGGGGAGCCTGGTGCTATAAAGCTCTCGCTATGCGCGGGTTCACTGAAGGATCAGACCCACTATATGGGTCTAAAGTAGGCAGCCTTGCCTTGCATATGCAAGAGGCTGATTCCACAACTCAAACCTGTGACCTTCGAGTCATGTGTCGACAACTCCAATTGTTGTGTCAAGGATCCCCTTCTAGTCTAGTTATTGTCAATATAAGACTGAAAATCAACATGATTCTGTCTATCTGTTTGAACAAGTCTGTGAAGCATGGACACGCCATTTTTGAGGCGTGTCTACGTGTTGGACACGTTTCCGTGTCAGACACATGGTGAAGTGCATATGACACACGTGTCCTGCATGTCCGAATGTGTCCAATTAAAAAGATTATTTTTTTCGGCTTGGACACAGCTCGGACACGCTTAGACACGTCTAGAACACGGCTTGGACACGACCCATTAATATTTTTAAAAAAAAAATTTCCATGACTAATTTCCAATTAGTAAACCCGTAACTCACCCAAACCCAATCACGTGACTGACATCTCAAGCTATTATTTTTACACACCAATATTTTAAGTTTTATCTTTTCACACACCACTATTAGGCTTTTAAGTTTTATCTTTTCACACACCATTATTTTCATCTGCTCCTTCTACCTCTACTCGTACCAAGTCGTCCACTTCGTCATCACCGAAGCTTGCCTCACACCACTATTCCCTCTAGCTAATTTTTTTTGAAGCACATGTATTTGTACATGATTAATTCTATTATGAAAAGTTGGTTTAGGAGATTTTTAAAAAATATCAATAGAAATTATGCTCCATGTTTTTTGGGAGGGTCTTACTAGGTAGCAAATATTAGCACATATGATATATATTAAGATATTATAAATCTTCAAGCTTATAGAAATGATATTAATGAATTATGAATCGTTTTTCTTAAATTTTGCAATTATATATATACATAATCCAAGTTCTTCAATTTACTTTGATATTAATTTATATATATATATATATATGATGTGTCTGTGTCCTATAGTTTTTTGAATTTAGTGTGTCCCTGTATCCGTGTCGTGTCCTGTTTCCATGTCTGTGTCTATGCTTCATAGGTACAAATGTATTGCATTGCAACATGGATCCAGATTTTCTAAAGAATGCCAAACAGGTAACCCTTTTGTAATCTGCAACCTATCATGCAGCAAAAAATCTATGCTGTAGATTTCATCAGTAGAGATTCTGGAAAATTCTTACCCTCATCTTCAACAGCTTGAACATGATTTTCATTATCAATCACAGTAAATGATATGTTTCCTAACCATAAGACTGCAGCAAGCATTGCAAATACATTCTCCTGGTCTTCTTTGCTAATGTGGACAACATCCAGAGCTTCCTGAAAATTGGTAATAGCATGAAAAAGTTCATATGTATGTCAAGCTGCTGTTTCAAACTCAACCCATCAGTCAAAACAGAGGCTAAAAGAATCATATAATATAAGCTTATATGGATGCAGATCATCTGTAAGAAATGAAAAATCGTGTACCATGACTATGCGAAATTCTTCTGCATCATTAACACCAGTAATTGAATAACAATTGCTCTGACTCAGATATTTATAGTCTTCCGCACTTTGTAGATTTAGCTTCTCTGAGTTATAAAATCAAAAATCAAACAAACAATAAAACAGAGAAGCCAAATAAACAAGAATACAAAACTTATAATGTTACATAGAAGACATATACAAGTATAACAAGCTTATACTATTAATTAATGAAATCAAATCCAATACATGTGAGGTTATGTTTTAACTTCTAAGTATTCTATTAGTTTGTGAGTTTATGTTGTCAGTATTCTCCTGACTAATGAGAGATCAAAGTTGAAGGTCCTTTACTAATTGAGTAAAAGGGAACTAAATGCCAATTTGGGTTAGATTGTAGAAGAATGAATACAAAAAGAAGTCATGTTAAAATTGAGTTTGTCAAGGTATTGCAAAGTACAATTGCATTTTTTTTGGTCTTACGAAGCTTCCCCACACTCTTTGGGTGTGAGACTAATCCTCACTTAGGGTACTGAGGCAGCCCCTCCCTATAATTGATTTCCCGCGGCTCGAATCCCTGACCCTGCAGAGGCCTCTCAACCGTTGAACTCAAGCTTCCTTATCACTTGAGCCACCCCTTGTGGGTATGTACAACAGCTTTTGAAGTGTAATTATAGGGATATTTTTAAAAAATTACTGGGTCCGACTTGTTAAAATTGATTTTGTAGTGTTGATTGTAGTACATTTCAGTAAATTGCTGGGCACCACACCTAAAATCAACTCTATTCATCGAAGAAACAATAAAATCTTACTTCTTGAATCAATTATACACTTAAACATCTGTGAGAATTGATTATGAAAAACTACCTAGACATGACTGATTACTGTTAGAATCAATTCTGAAGGTCCAACTCCAAAATCTAAAATTAACATGCCTTAAGCTAATGGATACAGTGATCCGACCAAACCAGCTTCCACATTTTGAAATTGTGCCCATGATAAACTATTGAAATTCATGACTTGTTTGTGTCAAAGAAAGATGCATACTTTGACAATATATCATATATGGAGTGGATAAAGATGGATTTCGCATCCTTAATTCCATTTATAATTTTTCAACAAGAACTAAAAATAACACCAAACTGATCATCCTGTATTAGCTCATGGGTTTTATCCTTTTCTTTAACTTTCATCCTTCAAATATGCAACATTATACTATAAAGTTCTTCTTTTTTTTTTTTAATTTGTGGCATTTCTTTAGGTTGTAACTTACTACTATGGTCGGAATGACCTGCATTCCATATACTTCAAAAGACAACAATAAAGCAATCCAGTTTCTTATGAAACAACAGTAACTTATAATTGCAAATTAAGCAAAAAAGGAAGAACAAAAAGGAATAAAATCACTAACAGGTCCTACAGGGAAAAAAAATGGGCATTGAAGGACAAAAATGAAACCAAATTTTACAATTAAATCACAACTTTTTCAAAATAGAATAATGACTTTTTACAATGGAGAAATCATATATTCTTCAAGGACATCCTCAAATAAAAAGTCTAGACAACAGAGACTGAACAATTATCCACAATATGCAACAAATATATTAGCAGAAGTGAAATAGGAGGTAACAAGCTAGTAATTACCCCTGAGAGACGGTGGTGCACCAGCACAAAGCTGATAAAATATATGATACGACCTTTCCCCTTCATTGCATTGGACTACTCTAGACTGTTCACATACCAAATAAAATTAGTGACTAGTGATGTAATATGAACGCAATTTAGAACATAAAATTTGCTCAGAAGAATGAATAATTACCTTTTCCAGCAAAACTGTTTAAGGTCATGCCGGGAGCATCACATAGATTCAACACAGACACAAACATTACATACATAGTTGGAAACTCAGAGCGGAAGCAAAGACGCGGTTTCAACCAAATTCAGTAGTGGACTTACATGTCTGAATATTAGCACCGGATATTTTTCCAGTTTCACTGAAGTGAATCTCAACGAGCTTTCCCTGTGATACATGCAATCGAATTATGAGAGCTGTCAGCACCAAAAGAATATAAGATCAAAACCCTCAAGAATGGGTTAACTGAAAGAATCAATATGATCAGTGGGAAATCTTACAAAACGACTTGAGTTGTCATTTCTCAATGTTTTCCCATTACCAAAGGCTTCTAGTATTGGATTAGTCTTTAATATCTCATACTCTATTCCACTTCCACCACCAAGGGCAGCCAAGTACTGCATTGCTATTTTTGCTGTCTCAGTCTTCCCTGCTCCACTCTCACCACTGAATATGTAGATGATAAGAATTATTATAGGTCCCAATTCAAACGCAATTAAGAGACACACAAGGTTAAGGAAAACCAAGTTGAGCTTGACATTAATGACAAAAACTTCAGGCAGCATGAAGAAGCTTTAGTTTCCATCTTGAATAAAACTTAACCAGACCCCACATGGGAGACTTGCACACTGGGCCACCCTCAATCTTGAGAGTGTAAACTTAAGACCAGTATTCAAGCAACACTTGCACAAGTTGCAACTAAAATAAAACTTGGATTAAAGCATCTTATAGAAAAAATAAAATAAAATAAAGAAACACCCAATAGTTTGTGATAACCAGTAGCTCAAAAAAGGAGAATTCATAAAAAAATTACTGACCTTATAATTATGGACTGATTAACTTCATCTGGAAAACAAAGCAAGAGTCAGAGTAAGAAGTTCTTACTTAAAACAAATGGACGTGGTCTTAACCTCTTAAACTTCATCCATATATGTACATATAAGGAAATAAAAAGTTACCTCGTATCATTTCTCGGATGGCTGTGTCTGCAATCGCATATACATGAGGGCTTTCAATTGCTTTACGCTTGTAGGCTTCGATATAATCATTACTATACAGAGGAACTTTCTTAAAGGGATTTATAGCAACCAAAACAGGCCCTGCTTTCGTCTGAATTGCATAAAATTATACACAAAAAGATGTTAGAAGAAGTTGTGATTAGGAAACAAATTGATGAGAAAAACTTCAAGTTCAAGCAGATATAAAGACTTACATAAATCATATTTTGACTGTATCTATATTGCAGATTGTATAAAACTGAAGGTTCGTTTAAATAACTAAGTTGCATGAGGTCATCCACTCCATCAAGAATATCAGGATTTGCTGGTACCAAACTTTCTTCTTTCACTTTTAAAACCTATGATTAAAGGGGGATAAGAGTACAGTTAATCAGACCAAAAAAAGAAGCGCACCATTCTTGAGAAATGCTATAACTTATCTTACTTTCCCATCAGACAGTGAAATGACAGATTCAGTTCCAGAAGTTGTTATTATCTGCACCAGCTCCCAATTCCCATTTGAAAGTTGAAGCCAAGACTGAAGCTTCTGAAATAGTGAACTTCAGAAGTAAGGGAAAGAAATAGCAAATTTTAAACCATCAACTAAGGAAGAGAACTCAAACAAACTCAGAAAACAAAAGTCTGGAATTGCTTTAATGGCATTCTCTTCTTTCAAAACTTTTATAAATCTTATCAAAGCGATGAAGAATGCATCCCATCCCCCAGAAAAATACATTCACAATTTCACACACACAACCATTAAACAAAGATAGAAAGAAGAAAGGTGCAGATGCTTTTGTTTGACAATAGAATAGTGACAAACAACAAGCAGCAATGAATCTCTAATTTTACGTGTATCACTCTTTTCCAAGACACTCTCAGCAGATGAGACATAAAAGGAATTGAGTCCATGAAAAGAAGAAATCCCAAAAAGATGAATAATGGCCCTACTTCAATTTTCAAACCACCACTTATGGATATTCTGTTAAAACAAGGCTGAATCAAAGAGATGGAAAAAGATAAATATGACCAAGGCACCATATCTTAACGTATGAATTTAGAAATGTTTCCTAGCCCTTTGTGTTTAGAAAAATTAGATATGAAGATGACCAATTATCAAATCCTAGCCCCCCCCCCTTCATACCTTTTCACCTGCATATATGTACCTTCAATGTTTCAACTTATTCTGACCATGTTCCAAATCTGACACTCAAACTGAATTCAGAAACTACAGAATATGAATTTTTAAGCTATGTGAATCCAGTGCTTTCCTATGATTGTTTATCCATCTTTAATACTTACATGTATATAAGAAAAGTACTCACTCAGTATTAAGCATCACCTTTTTATGGGCTTAAATTGACTTTCAGTAAGTGAGATGTTCCTCTACTGCTGCTAGCACAGCCAATTACAACACCCATGACTTTGGAAGAATGCACCACAGCAGTTATAACACATTTATACTAAAGGACTGATAAAAATAGCTTAAAGTAATTTAAAGCATATCCAACTGAATAATTACATCACAGGTATCATAAACTGATTTCAAACCCCAGCAGCAGAGTGTAACCAAAATTTGAAGCCAAAAGTACCTTCTTTGAAGCATAAGGAGTTGTATCACTCCACTTGCGCTCCCTAGAGGACGTCGAAATTGATGGGATGGGCAAGGGAACAGATTCTAAGTCTTCATCAGCATTGGATGGTCTGTCTTCTAATGATCTACCTTGTCCACAATATGGTGAGTCCTCATCGAAAAGATCCATGCCACCAGCACGGACGTGAATTTCCTTAGAAACCTCCCCTACTAGTGCACCATTTTCAGGACTACTTGATCCAATCAGATCAGTGCTTCTCAATTTAACATCTCCATGTTTTTCCACAAGACCAGGGATCAGATTATTAGTAAACTTGAACTCAGGAGGCAACGATTTGATGGACTGGAAGGCAGACTGGAAGACACTGGATGTCTGAGACATCTTCCCTTAAAAAGTTCTGCCACAAACAAGAAAGGTTACTAGCAGCAATTGCAATGGCGAAAAGAGATATTTTTGAAAAAAAAAGAAAACTTTTTAAACAAATGGGCCTATCAAACTTTAAAACACGACCCTATTGATTGACTTAATCGGATATACATGATGGAGGGGACCATAGCTCAAGATACAGACTCTACTGTCTAGTGCTCCAGACTAAAAGTAGTAATTGACACGTTGAACTTGAACCTCATTCCAAGCTGTAAAACTCAAAATCATCAAACCTAACATAGCCATTAGCCACAACCCCACTGAGCCTAATCTAAGGATCCAAGCAACACGACCTTTTAAGTTAATGGAATCTAAAACTTCCCGATCTGTTACTTGAACGAACTCCTTTGAAGGTTGAAAAGGTCTTCAAATACTCAATTTTTTTTTTCTTTTGTAAATGCTGCAACACTTACAGAAAAACAGATCTTCCGTTCTACTCGAACATCGGTTTCTGAGAAAGTAAAAATTATAAAATATTGAAAATTTGAATGCGGTTTACCCTCCAGGGAACCAGGGGGAGAAAAAACAGAAACATACACTAAGTTGAAATGCCTCCCTTGGAAAACAAAAATAAAGAGAAAGCTTCAAATTAAAATCCTTATTGTCTTGAATATTTCCTCCTTTATCTGTCAGCAACTAGAGGAAGCTCAAAATGAAAAACAAAACACAAACAACCGAAGAAGCAAGCAGGAGAACACAAACAAAATCACATAATTTCTGCGATTTTCATCAAGCCGATCCACTAACCTCAGAAAAAATAGATGATTAAGCTATGATCAATGTCCGAAAACAAGTGACGAAGAAGATGAGTAGTAGTTATAGTTGAGAAGAAGGATTAAGATAAGATATGAATATGAATATGATGTTGCAGAAGGGAGCTTAGGTTGGAGAACTCGTTGAACATTGAGTGACTCAGAAGAAATGAAGAACAATGAACCTATCTCAATGTGAATGTGAATGTGTGAGCCTCACAAAGGGGATTTCTAGTTGCTAATGCTAACAACGTATGGAGAAGAAGCAGCAGCTTTTTTACCTTTGCTTTCTTTCACTGTTCCTGCTTAAACACAATAATAACGAAGAGAGGGAGATTAATTTTAATTTTTGTAATTTTTTTTACCTTTATTTTTCTTTATTTCTTTTTATTTTTTTGTTGTCTAATTTTGGACCATAAACTGGTCCTGACCATTTCAATTCTTGTCCGAGTTTACAAATAATTTAAATTTAAAATTTAAAATTCTTGTATTGCGCGTTTTTCTTTGCCAACCGATTTTGAAAAGAAAATTCAGCTAGCTACAACATTTTGATTTTGTAGGTGCCAAGTGTATTATTGCATATTGACGAAACTACCCCTGTCCGGTGCCGGTTTCAATTTCAAGCAAAACTACAATAATAATAATAATTGGCATTTGATGACAATTCACAAATATCATTTTCTCAATTAATAATTATTATGACTTGGTAGATTTTTCTTACGTTAGATTTATCCAATAATTTGTTTGTTGTTCAGTCTCACATCATTAATATCCTTTAAGGTAGGATTCCCACTATGTTGCTTGGTGCCAAAACAACATATTTCTATGTTGCTATCAAATATCAATGAAGTAATTACATCACCAATGGCTTCTACGGTAAGTCATATAAATTAATTATTATTTGTTATCTATTTTATAACATTATAAGGAAAAATATTAAAACCTGCATTTTGAACTTAAAAATATTTCGTTTTGTTTCTTTTTAAAAATACAACTTGATGTTTAAATGCCATGTTCGACGACAGGGCATAATTACCGTGATATATATCACTTTAAGATATGCAGTGTTCATAGATTTTATTTGAGATATTCTTTTGGAAAAGTATAACCACTTTACATTATTTAATAATGAGTTTTAACTCAAATGATATTTTTTTAGCTCTAAATAAAAGTAAACGTCTGAAGTTCGATTTCCATGCCCCGAATCTTGTAAAGCTAATCACCCAACTATCTATCGACAAAAAAAAAAAAATTACTTTACATTATCTATAATATTTAAGTAAGTGAATTATTTCATTGCTAGGCAATATGGAAATCATCAATTATTTTTTCATTAAAAAGCTTTTAAAATATTATTATTTGGCGAATCCTATAATCGTCAATTTGAAAAAACCTTATTTAAGGATAAAATTTTAGTAAAATTCTTTAAGTGTTTTTGATATTATTCTTTAATAAAAACATAATATGTGTTTTATTTTTTAATAAAAATATAATATGTGTCTTATTTTAACCACTCTATTATTTTTTAAAAAAATTTATTGATGAGTTATAAAAAATATATACATATTATATTTTTATTGAAAAAAATACCACAAATATCTAAAAAAATTATTTAAATTTTGTTATTTACTTAACCGCCACTCCAACTCAAAAATTCAAAATTGCGTGATTAATTTGTTAAAAAAATTAGTATTGGGATTAAAAAAATCAATTAGATAAAATAACATTAAATCTAGTAATCAATATATTATAAAATTAAATTCATACTTATATCAACAATGCTACATGTCGAATTTATATAAACTAATTTCTCTATTAAAAAAAAAAACGTGTGAGGCAATATGCAAATTCATTGACAAAGAAAAATTGTAATTTATTCACCCAAAAAAATGTGTTTTTCTTTATTGTAAAAGAATCATACATCAACCATAAGTTATGACTCAGGTGATTAATAAGCTAAAATTAAACTATTAAAGAATTAGTCTTTCATTTAAAAAGTGTGAAAATATCTGAACAAAAACAAATAAAACTATACATCATTTATCTTGGGACAAAGAAATCATATTTTTGCAATTTTTCCTGTGTCGAAAAAGATAAAAGGAAACTTTAACTCAAGTGACACCAAATTAATTTGGATACTATGATTTTGAAATCCAATCCAATCAAACCATTTTATCTATGCTATCAAACATGAAAATACTTTAATTTACTGCCCTATTCCATACACAAAGTCTTAGAATTCTTTTATTATGATTATTATTTTTCAAAGGTATCCCTACACTATTTAGGATTGAAACTAATCCTTTTGGGCTCATTAGGCCTTTCCTATAACTAGCATATCCATAAACTCAAACATTTGTTTTTGTCAAAGAACACAATTCATTTACCACTAAAAATAAATAAAATTTAGGTAAAAAAATTTATGAAAAAATACTAACAATACATTCTTCTATATACTCATTTCAACACTTATTTTATTATCGGTCCAAAAGTAATTGTTGTTAACATTCATTTCTTAATAATTTTCTCAACTGTATGAAGTGAACTAATAATAAAATAAATATTAAAAAATATATCTAAAAAAATGTATTATTAATATTTTTCTTCTTTAAGTGCTTGTAGTATTATTTTTTAATAAAAATATAACATGTATTTTATTTTTTAGCCACCTTATCATTTATTTTAAATTTTTTATTAATAAACAATAAAAAAATATACACATTAATATTTTATTAAAAAATAATATTACTTACACTTAAAAGAACTTTATTTAAATTAAAAAAAAAATATCAATGAAGGGACATATGAAAAAAGTTGGAGGGTCGAATGATGATATGGGTAATATGGCCCATAAGGTAAAAGGGTTGTTATAATAATAATATCATGATGATTGGACTTGACAAATAGGAATGGTAAGCAACTGTTGCAAAAGTACATGGTGGTGGAGGGAGTCAAAGCAGGAAGAGGCTATTTTGAATTCGTACCGTCTGATTCAGATTGGAGCGCTAGCGATGATGTAAACGTGGGAGTGAGTGCTCCTGATTGCGTCTCCTTAACGCATCGTCTTGACCTTTCAAAAAAGGCCGGCAAATGTAAGGTGTAATGCACTTATACTGTCCCCTTCTCTTTTTTTTTTTTTTTCCTTTTGGTCTGAACTGACCCTTCTCATCGTCCTCTCCTCTTCAGTCTTCACATCCCTAAATTGGGTAATTGGGCTGGGCCCCATACTAACCCAGCTTGGACCAGCTAATCACAAGCCCCTTTTCTAAACCCCAAAAAAAAAAACAAGTCTTTGATTTATCTGATCTTTTTGGAAATACACATTAATTCCTAAAATATACACGAGTTTTATTTTTAAAAAAAAAAGATTCTTAAATAATAATTTGAGTTTGTCCAAGTTATCTATAGTTGTCATACATAAAAAGAAAATGATTATTACACATCCCTTAAGACTAAAATCTCATATTTGTTAAGGTGACAAAATCAAAATGTGAATGTATAAAAAACAAATGAGACTATATGTAATTAAATGGTTAAAACTATAGAAATATAAGATAACATATGTGTAAATATGTATATATAACATTATTCTACATGAAATAAAGGCATATTATGAAGGTTTGCCATCATGAATTTGCAAGAAAGTAAATTATGTTATTCCAAGCTCATAAGATTTGGCGGGTTATTTGCCAAACAATTGCTCAAAATAAATTTTTTGCCTGAATTACCTCAACAACCCTCGCTTATACAGGTCAGAACATGTGTATACACCGCCAGACCGAATAAAATAGTAATATATAAGATAAAATCAGGTATAAACTAAAGGAAGCAAAATAGTGAAATTGATTTTGCAACTTCAGTATTGCCAAAAAAGGAAACATTGGTACACCTATAATATGCTTCTGACAGCACGGCATTCAGATGTGAATAAAAAGTCATCTGCAATCTGCACCAACTGCATCAAGAATGGATTTGAAACCATCTCTTTCCAAGCATTCAGCTAATTCAGCCTAAAACCAATTGAAATTGAATGAGAATTTTGGTGCATACACTAATTTAGAGTCATCAACCACAATCTTCAACATGTGCCAGAATAATACCTTTATCTGAGGAATAAGTGCAGGTCCCCCATAGGCAAATGCAGTGTAGAGCTGAACGAGAGTTGCTCCGGCTCGTATTTTCTTGTATGCATCCTCGCCACTAAAGTGATATACAAGAGGCTCAGAGAAGTGATTTTGTATGATTTATTTTCCATTTTGAATTATAAAGAGAATACTAAAACAGATAGCTAGAAGCCAACTACGCAATGAAGGAGTGAAGGAACATGTAGTTTTTACCTGCTAATGCCCCCGCAGCCAATCAAAGGAATCCTGCCCTGATATACATGAATTGACAGTGCCAAGTTAGTTGTTCAGCATGACCAACATATATATAAGCAAACCACGACAAAGAAAGAACAGTTTAAGACCCAAAAAACAAAAAAACTAGAGAACAGAAAATAAGAGCTCATATAATTTACATGGGCATCAGTAAGACAGCTAAATGAGGAAATAAAATATTGTAATTGCATAGGAAGGAGCACAAGCAAACCAATGAGATGCCATACTGATATGCTAGCATACAGATACTAAATCTATAACTAGAAATAATGAAAATAAAGAACAACAAAGCCAAAGAAAACTTCACTTCAAGACACTATCAGGTTCCAAGTATTTTTTATATGGCAGCTGTAATTCAGTGCTTATAAGTGTATACATTAGCAACCCAGGATACTATATCGCTTGCACCATCCAGAGTAGTGGCATGAATTAGAGATATTAAAACCAACAAACATACCCTTGTCAAGATATACATCTGCTTCAAGATATTGGTGGAGAGATTGAAGAGAGGCTTCCCACTCAAGCCACCAGTTTCTGAAGCCAATGGATTTCTACTGACAGGATCTGGTCTTGAAATGGTTGTATTTGATATAATCTGGACACAGTAAATAAATAAATTAAGAGCAAATGAAGTGAAGATTGCACAATTTGAAGCTTTATACCCTGGCTACAATTTGAAATAAGTGATGGAGCAGAGAGATACCAGTCCATCCAAGTTAAGAGCCAAGGCAACCTATAAGCAAAGCATAAACCGTTATACAGCATATGAGATGATGAAGATAGGAGAAAATACATTAACGTATGCATGCTTACTGCAGCAATATCTTCAAGGTCTTCTTTTGACAAATCTGGAGCAATTTTGACCAGCAATGGAGGTGGGCCCTCCTCACCCCATTGCATTTCATCACGAGCAGCCTGAACCTTCAGAGAAAGCAAATTTTGCTAGAGTCAATCTCTCAATTATGCAAGGAAAGAAAAATATGGAGAACGCTTCACATCCTAGTTTCTACCTTCTTCACAAGATCCTTCAATTGCTTTCTTCCTTGAAGCATGCGCAAGCCAGGAGTATTGGGTGATGAGACATTAATCACCTAAAAAAGGATAAAAACATTAAACAGAACAGAATACCAAGCATTCGTCTCAACAATTTCCAATAAGCTGCATGGATACTTGATTAAAAATAATAATCGAAAATCCCTATATCAGTTGTCTTTCACCATCTATGCCTATACAGGCACATACCTCACTTTCCATGTAACCATGTTAACTTAACTCTACCATTTATTGAGTAAATTATCTCACGTCCATTCAGATTCTCCTACATGAGCTTACTCACTTTTCTAAACCAGGGCATTAGCAATGGAGATGTCAACACCCTTGAAACAACCCTTAGTTGAACATCAAAGAGAAGCTAAAAACATAATCTTTTGGTCTAGGTAATCATACTCATATCATGTTTTGGGTGGGAAATTTTGGAGGATGCCATATCCTCCCCGTGGCTGATTTTCCAATCCTCTCGCCATAATAAACTTTCTTCTTCAATACAACAACAACAACAACAACCAAAGCCTTTGCCACATTGATCAAACGATGACATTGTGTTTTGTCATAAACCATGTCTTTCGAAAGGCCATTTAGCTCTAAGTCCTTTTTAATAGTTTCCCCTATAGTTTTTCTCGGTGTCTCTCTACCTCTAACTACTGGGCTATCTTTCATCTAATCTACTCTTCTTACTAGGGCTTCTATAGGTCTTTTCCTCACACGGCCAAACCACATAAGATGTGATTCTACCATCTTTTCCTCAACAAGTGCTACCCCTACTTTTCCTCTAATGCATTCATTCCTAATCCTATCTCATCTTGTATGTCCACTCATCCTACGCAACATCATCATCTCTACAACACTGAGCTTATGCTCTTGTTGACTCTTTACCGCCCAACATTTAGTACCAAAAACCAACGCAAGTCTTATAGTTATGCAGTAAAATTTTCCTTTACACCCGAGAGGCACCATTTGATTGCAAATAACACTTGAACCACTTCTTCATTTTATCCACCTCGCTTGAATCCTATGATTTACATCTCCCTCTATTTCTCCATCATTTTGTATGATAGATCCAAGAAAAATTTATTTTACAATTAAAAAAAAAAATTGGCTGAAGCATTTATGTTGAGTGGTTTTTAAACAAATAGAAAATGGGATGCAGTTGGCCAAAGTGGGCTTTGATATTTTAGCATTTTTATTTTGTCCATCTACCCCAAAACAAAAGTTTCCTGCGATTGACACATTGATTCTTGTTCTCTATTTAATGCAGGCCATGATTGGCAAACCAACAATTTATAATCAAATATGTTCTTGCTTGGGAATTTAGAAGTGTTAGAGATATTAATAAAAGTCATCATTGGAATTTCTCCAGACGGATTAAGCTTTTAGCCTTTCAGGATAGTTGGTTTCTTGACATGGTTGCAAGGGCTCTTAGAACAAGTGGTCATGAGCTAAACCCTAGCTGGCTCCATTATTTTAATTAACTAATAATTTTAGCACATATTATGGGTAGATCTGTGTTTCATCCACACTTCAAGTCCAAATGATTTTTGTGAGAAGAGGTGTGTTAGAGATATTAATAAAATCCATCAATGGACCTTATCGTAATAGCTTAAGCTTCTAGGATAGTTGATCCCTTGACAAGGGCAAGAAGATTTAATCAAACAGTAAAGGCAATGATCGTGGGTGTAAATCTTTGATTTCTTTGGTAATTATATGTTCACAAACTTCTCTTCCACACTAATCCAAAAAATTGTACCGAAGACTTATTTTTCACTTTGTTAGCTTTTATATGCATAATCATGATGATGCTGGACCACAAACTGTCAAAGTTCATTGTTAATCTATAGAGTGTATACATGCTTTAGACATAATCATGGTTTGCTAACTAAGGGATTGCAGTTATTTGTTGTTTATAAAATAAACAAAATTGCATGACATACATGTCAACCCCAACAAACAAGGAAAGGTTACTAACTACATTGACTGCACCTATCTAACTGCATGAAGGAAGTTACCAAGCATACATGTTAGACATAAAAAGGAGTACAATGTTATTTATAACCAGCACTAAGTCATACCAAGATAGGTTGTTTCTGGCATATAAGTTTTTTATCTTTCCATTGTTTACTATAAGAGGCTTATAAGAAAATAATATTTACCAAGTAATCAGCATACTGGGACAATGTATGAACTCCTTGAACATAGTCTGCTGCAGCATCCTCACTTGTCTTGTTCTTTCCAAGATTAACACCAAGAATGCCAGGACCAGCTTTTCCACCATGTTTGACTTCATCATTGGAAGAAGTTGAAGCGCTTGAAGTTTCATGTAACTTCCTCTTACCATGCTGAGCTCCCAGCCGCTTTGTAACAGCAACAATTCCCTCACTATTAAAGCCACATCTATTTATAACAGCACTGCACATTAAATTGATCAGTCTTAGAGCAATGTAGATAACATAAACTTTTTAAGAAGTCCATCCTATCAAAAGTAACAACTTTCACATCTCCAATGTTTTAAAGTGATTAGAATAGTTTAAAAGAAAATATAAACAGATACAAACTATTAATCAGAAGCAGAAGAACAAAGAAACAAAATACAAACTCTTACCCTTCCTTTCGCAACCTGAAGATGCGAGGCTTTGGATTGCCATCCTGGGGAACAGGAGTAACAGAGCCAACCTCCACAAAGCCAAAGCCCAAACCAAGTAAACCATCTACAGCCTCAGCATTTTTATCAAAGCCTGCAGCAAGACCTAATGGATTGGAGAACTTTCTTCCCCAAACTTCTAGTCCTAAGCTTGATGAGTCAGGCCTCTTCTCCCTTGGAACCCAACCACGAGCTGCAGCTGAGACACCTAGTCTGTGTGCAAACTCTGGGTCCAATAAAGCGAAAAAGGGATTCACAAGTTTTGTTGCTGAGAATAACCATCCGCTGCAAAGACGATAACTCAAAATCTGGATCATTCATTTCCAAGCTATGCATTTCATTTTCAAATCAAGCATTATCAATCATTTTTCTCAAGTGAAATCACTTATTCATTCTGCATAAGTGAAATTGTAGAAGAATACATTTACAACTGACAAGCAGTTAAAGCACCTGAGTACACAAAGAGTTGGCTTTTCCTTTAAATGAAAAACAAATAATATATTAAACACACAATTAGAGAAGTAAAACAAAATGCATACAACACTCAAACTCCCAAATGAAGTACCAGAAAGTAGCTTCATCCACAGTACTCACATAAGCTCCACCAGCTATAACTAGGCCTATGGCGGCTCCTGTGAACAACCTTCCCTGCAATTCAAAGTAATCAGGGTAAGTAAACTACCTCAGATGTTAATATAGTAGTTCAATGTATAAATAACTACTTATACAAACAAGAACCAGATAGAAGTTACAGCTTACGTGTACATGTAAACTACAAACTCAATCACAGAATACAGAGAATACACACATTGCACATGCTCTTAAATATGTTTCCATTAATTATCTCTAAGATATTTCAATCCATTAACATATGAGCTCATTCACTGCAATGTGCACACTGCGTTTGGAATTGCAGCATGAAAAATGAATTGGGCATCTTCCAACACAAAATTTTCCTCATAAATTCTTCTTTTCATTGAAAATCTTAGCTGCAACGTAGGGCGACATATCAACAAGACAATGCATAATGTTAACGAACATATATATACATATAAAAGGGATGAAAATGCATACTTTCTTGGAATAGTGAGCAGTCTTAGGAGCAGCTTCTGGTGCAGAAGAGAAACATCTGGCGCAAGGAAGTGGATTCGAAACTACCCTTTTGAGCAAAAAATCCCTGAGTAACTTTCTGGAAGACCATGCGGCCATGAGTTTAAATAATTCAGAAAAACCTCCGAACAATCGCAACTTTAACGCGATACCCAAGAAAAGTAATCCACAAAACGCTTAGAAGGGGAGGGCGAGAGATTCTCAAAGTTGCAAGCTTTAGGTTATCGATAACTTGAAAGTGAAAGGGCTAGTGGCAACACAACAGCTATACGGTATGAGCTGGTGGTTCCAGGTGCAATGAGGATAGTAAGCAGAACAGAAGCTCGAGGTGAATGGAATTTGGGCGAAAGTGGTGGGTGGGGGTGCGAGGTCGGAAACCGGAATGCGGTGATTCCGGCGGTGTTGCGGGTTTTGGGTTTTGAGCGGCGGCGATAGAACCGTCGTGGCGGTGCGCTAAGACACAGAAGATGGCTCTGGGTTGACGCTTAAACCTCCTTCCCCTGCTAAAACGATGTCGTTTGCTTAGAAGATGGTGGTGCTTTTGAGGGTCCATAAAGCCCATGAAAGATAGCGTCTGTCTTTGCTATCAACCCTAATACATTGGACTGTGTTTTGAACCCCAAGTGAACAAGCCCAAAGTCCAGCCCAACCCAACCCAACATGTGGCGCCTCCACTTGTCGGTTAGATGAGATGGCGCCGCCCCTTCTCTTCTTCTGCAACGTGCAGCGTTGTCACCGTCTCCGCCGTCAAGTCACTGCTAAATAGTAACTTTTGTTTCTTTCTCACATTCACGTTGTGTGCACATGGAAGCCCTAGCTGTTGCAAGTGTAGCTCCTCCTCATCGAACTATCTCCGCCGCCTTCCACGGATCCAGGTGGACCTCCCGTCCCGCTCTTCTTCGCCTCCGTCCTCTTAGTCTTAGATGCTCCGCTCAATATCGTTCTCTAGGTCATTCTCACACTTGCTTCTTTATTGCGCATTTCCTTCCTGTTTGGTTGCTTCGAAAATGTTGGAATGGGAACAGAAAATTGTGTTCATTTTGGATAATTATGATCCAGTTCTTTATTTTTTTATTTTTTATTTTTTGGATCAGTTGACAATGCAGAGAAATTTATGGAAGCTTCGAAGAAGGGGAATGTGATACCTCTATACCGATGCATATTTTCTGATCACCTCACTCCTGTTCTTGCTTACCGCTGTTTGGTCAAGGAGGATGAGAGGGATGCTCCTAGCTTTCTCTTTGAATCCGTTGAGCCTGGCCTTCTGGTTTCTAATATCGTAAGCACTTCATTTTTTTCAGTTATTTTCTTTGTAAATATGTGTCTGCCTGGTCTGTGCTTAGTTTGGGTTAAATTGTATTAGGGACGGTACAGTGTGGTGGGAGCTCAGCCAAGTATGGAAATTGTTGCAAAAGAGAACATGGTTACCATTATGGACCACGCTGAAGGGCGCAGGACCGAGGAAATTGTGGAGGACCCAATGCTCATTCCCCGTAGAATCATGGAAAAGTGGAAACCTCAACTCATTGATGAACTTCCCGAAGCATTTTGTGGTATGTCAAATGGACTGATCATTGCGATTTGTTTATGCTTTTATTCCAGAAATATATGCCTTTCTAATTTCATTAATGATTATATGATGGTGGTTCTGTTTTTTGTGTGTGTGATATGTAAGTCTTAAAGTTTGGTGGTGTATAAGCAGCCAGATTCACTAATCAATCATGCTAAGTTTTCTCTTCTTCTCTTCCTTTTTTTTTTTCTCTTTTTTTTGGTAATTTAATGTTGTTTGCAATGAGTGGATTATCCAAAGAGATTTATGGTTATACTCGGTTTGTTTTCCAACTTATAGTTTTCCAACTTATAGGTCTACTTGTCACATGCCAAAGTAAACATCAAACTGTTTATGCTTTTTTTTACACACCAAGGGAAATTTCTTGCTCACTTTAACTGTTGAGGAGAAAAATTAATATCGTATCAATCGACCTAAGCAATTTTATTATGAGTTTCCTCATATCATATATGTTTGACTGTATGCAATTTTCTTTTTTCCAGGTGGTTGGGTGGGTTATTTCTCTTATGATACAATGCGCTATGTAGAAAAGAAGAAACTTGCCTTTTCTACTGCCCCAGTGGATGACAGAAGCCTTCCTGATGTTCATCTGGGTCTTTATGATAATGTGATTGTGTTTGATCATGTTGAAAAGGTGCTTTTATGTTTGCCATGTGTTGTCCAAATGTGATTTAAAAAATTCTGCTTCAATTAATGACTTTATTTACATTTTTCGTGATTATAATATTTATTGAAAGACAGTTGAGTGATGTGCTTCCTTCTTTCGCTCTGTATATGTCTGGATTGAGTGGTCCTTTCTCAGGCAGCTACTGATATAAGAAAGCTACACAAGGGGCTGGCCATTTGAACTGAATAAATGAGATAATTTACTGAACCTTGTAATCTGATTCAAACACATGTCATGTTTATTATAAGCACTTTACTATTTCTGTTGCTATCAACATGTTTTATGAGGAAGTCATGACTGACTGCATCTAATGAATTGAGAGATAACAATTCTGATTGTGTTAATGTACTGTTACTGTTTTGGTCTTGGACAATATTTATATTCTTTTTATTTGACTTTGTGCAACCCAGAAAGCATATGTGATTCATTGGGTTCGGTTAGATCGATATTCTTCTGCTGAGGAAGCCCTCAATGATGGAATGGACCAACTGGAAACTCTAGTATCTAGGGTGCATGATATAATTACGTGAGTAAACTATTTTTTTTCCCATTGTTTTTCTTCTTGGCTTAACATTTCAATTTAAGGTTAAGGATGGCATTGTTTTTGGTTGTTAAGTTTAATTTCAGTATCTACAATTATAATTGTCAATTTCAGCCCAAGGCTGCCTGCAGGTTCAATAAAGTTATACACTCGTCTTTTTGGTCCTAAACTGGAGATGTCAAACATGACAAATGAGGAATACAAGAAAGCAGTATTGCAGGCTAAAGAGCACATACTGGCTGGTGATATTTTTCAAATTGTACTAAGTCAACGGTTTGAACGTCGAACTTTTGCAGACCCATTTGAAGTCTACAGAGCACTCAGGATTGTTAATCCTAGTCCATATATGACTTATTTACAGGTTTGCCAATTTCCCCTGACATAATTTTGTATAAGTTTGCATTCAAAGGTTAACTTGTTGAAATATATTCTGTTATCAGGCCAGAGGGTGTATTTTAGTTGCTTCGAGTCCAGAAATTCTTACACGGGTGAAGAAGGTAACCTTGTCCAACAATTACTCAAATAATTGGCTTTAGTTTTTAATTTTCTTCCTCCACAATATCAATAATTTTAGTATGTGATTATAGTTGGTCTTGTTCTTGTTCATTAGCCCTCTTTTAACTTTCTGCCATTTTACTAAACTTCTTGTTAACATTATGAATTTCACTACAGGTCTAACAAGTATTAATAGGCGTTTCATATCTTTGTTGACAGAGAAAAATCACCAATCGTCCCCTTGCTGGGACTGTTAGAAGAGGGAAAACACCAAAAGAAGATATCATGTTGGAGAAAGATCTTTTGAATGATGAAAAGCAATGTGCAGAGCATGTAATGCTAGTTGATTTGGGGAGAAATGATGTTGGAAAGGTATATAGTTTTCAATTCCAGGCTTATTATCTTTTATTTCATAGAGATTAAATTTTTGCATAAGTACGAGTTACAACCATAGAAGTTTGAGAATTATGGTTCCCAAGCGACCCTTGATCTAGATGTAAACAACAATATCAAGAACAGAGACAAAAAAGAAAGATATATCAACCTCACACTAATAGCAATTAGGCTTCACTTCTAGAAAGAGAAAGCATGTCACTTTCTAGAGTCTTGAAGCATTTATAACTGAAATTCATTGCTGCTCAGAAACAGCACAAAAAAGAATGCTGACACACACAAATACAGAGGGTACATCAAGTGCGATGAGTGTTTTATTGTGAGAGGTGACGAGCAATTTTTTACAATTGGATATTACATTGATGGTTAAGATTAGAAATTTACTTAAATCAAAAGTTCACATGACCACTTTAAAAAGTCGCGTGTCTTTATATTCTAATCTTAACCACACATGCATGATTTAGTGGTCCATAGTTGCTTCTCTCACTCTTACAATAAACCAATCGTTTCACTTGACATGTCCCTTATATCTAGGTTTCTTTATTGTTTAATTTCCATCTTTTAGTCCATCCCTTTTGGGTTGCTTAAAAATTGTCTTTATTTTCTTGAGTAGGAAATAATGGCCCTTGAAAGGCCCCTTGGGTTGCTTGGAATGATACCCTTGTTTTTGGTAGCTCCAAGACATATGCATTAATTTAGCATTGATTTTCCTTAAAAGATTGTAAGGTCGTCCACTTCTAGAGTGATTTGTGTTGGCCCTTAGGATAGCATTCTGGTCGAATCTTTATCATCACCATGTCACCTAACCTTCATTAAACTCCACAAAATGCTTATGTAAATCATCTTGGGCTTTATAAGATTCATGGATGACAGCTTCCTTTTTTTTATTTTCATAAAATATATCTCTGATATGAATCATATGATGTGCAAAATATTCATCTTCAACACTAAATCTTGCTTTTGTAGATAAAAGAATTATGTCAATAGGCTTCAAGAGGAGGGTTCTTTGTTTGATTTGTGCAAAGCAAATTTTCACTCTCACGTACCTTATTGAAGGAGTCAAATTTTCAAAATACTAACCATCATCTATAAGTTGTGTTGCTATTAAACCTATGTCTTTATATGCATTTCATAGTTGCTTCACAGTTTGGTATTTTCTGATCCTAATGGTTTTACTAAATCATCAATGCTGCTGTAAACCATTTCTTTTATTGTCATATCCATGTGCTTAATACAGGATAAATATGCAGGTCTCCAAACCTGGTTCTGTTCTAGTTGAAAAGCTCATGAATGTTGAGCGCTATTCCCATGTTATGCACATAAGCTCAACGGTAAGTTCTTTAATGCAAGTTATGAGAATTTGGAAGTATATATAAAATCTTTCCTTTCAAACTTCATATTGCTGACAATATAAATTTGAAAAGTAATACCCATTTCCTTAGGGAATTTTTCAATTTAGATTTAATATATTACACATAATTTTGGGTGTTTACGTGTGGGAATTCTAACATTTTCTATGTTCTGTGTTCTTCAAAATGTCTATTTTAGGGATCTGTCTTTGCAAATTGGAGAATAAACTCCTTGAGCTCCCTTTAATATTGGATGTAATGACATGTGCTTCAAATGCAGTTCAAGTGACATGTTTATCTCTCCTATACTAACTAATAAGTTTCCAATACTTATGACTTTGAAAGTTGAAACCAGAAAAGTTGTTGCCATTTAGTGTTCCTCAACATAAAAGGCTCAATTATAAAACTTGTTGAAACAAAGAAGGCCCAAACCTTTTTTTTTGGTAGACTAAACTTTTACTGAAAGGAGGCTCTCCCCATCCCAAGGTCAACCTCATTCAAACCCAAGTCATGCAATTGTCATGAGTGAAAAGTAAACCAAGTGAGCCAACCTCTGTTGGCAAGAAGGCCCATACTTCAATTCATCACATTTTTGCTAAAAAAAATTTCAAGAAGAGCTTATTTTTAAGGGATTTTGAATATGAAGATTGCTTATAAATTAGGTTTTCTTTTTCCAGTGAGAGTAAGATTTTCAATATTCACTGCATTTTCAAGTTTAAAAGCATAAAGCTGAAATATGAGAGAAAATGAATTCAAACTTAAAACAACACACATATACGGAGAGTTGTATTTAAGCTTGAGCATGAGGCAATTGATGTTTACATCCTTTAGCATATGGCATCCATGAGTTTTCACTTGCTTCATTTGAATAAGTACAAGGCCACTATTTTTATTACATGTGACTACTTTGTTATAAATTATGATGTATTTGTACTTCTATCAATAACTTATATAAGATTTTTTTATGATTTCTGTTTAAAATGACCTTTGTCTTTCTTATATATATATATAGATCAAAATTTTCATTACAAATATTAATTTAATGTATGTAGTAGTCTGCAAAAAGGGCCGTATGGTGTTTATGGTGCATGGGTTGAATTTCCCAACCATTCAATTTTTTTGGAATATCAATTTTTTCATAAATTTAAATGACACGAGAGCTTTTGAATAGGAGTCCCTCTTGCATTTGCTCGATTCTGTTCATTTATCCTCTAATCTGGACTATTGATTCTTTTGGTGTGTTTGAAACCAAGTCTTTTTTTCATTTTCTTACTCAGTCTCCAAGTATACAGACTGTATTCTTCAAAATCCCTTTTGGAAACCCAAAGTCTCCTCTAGGTCAACTCTTTCAATTTGACTATGGGATTGATACTGACATTGTATAGCAGATTCATAACCCTAACAAGGTTTTGTCTCCTGATATGTGTATAATGTGTTGCTAGAGGCTTTTCCCGACCTCTACAATCTTTCTCCACCTTGCAAAATTTGCTCATTTAAAGCTTTCACTCTTCCCATGATTTTGCAGAAACTTGAATGATATGGAAGATAGTGAGCTAGAGTCCCTTCTGGTTTTACTCGATTCCATTTAGCTTTCTGCCAAAGTCCAAATTCTCCTGTCTGGTTTGGCAGAAATGAATTTAGTGAAGAAGCTTGTCTCATAATGGAAAACTTTACCTGTTTTTGCAGGTCACTGGGGAGTTACTAGATCATTTAACATGCTGGGATGCATTGCGTGCTGCATTACCTGTTGGTACAGTAAGCGGCGCACCAAAGGTAATTTTAAGTACCCTTCAGGTCTGTAGCCTAGGTGTTGCAGGCTTTTTCTCCTCACTGATGTAGTTTCTGGTGTAGATTGTCATTTCCCTTCAGTTCTGATATTCCTTGTGCTGAATAAATGGGGTTGTTGAGAAAAAGGTGGGGTGGCGGGGGTGATCACTAAACATTCTGAGAACAATACCAAGATCTCCTTTGTTGATGTTGCTTGTTGATTGTCACCAAGCTAAGAATGCAGTCTTGGTTTGACTTCTTTGGTTCTAAGTTGTTCTCATTGTCTATGCTGTAAAACAGGTAAAAGCCATGGAGTTGATTGATCAGTTGGAAGTAGCAAGACGTGGGCCATATAGTGGGGGATTTGGAGGCATATCTTTTTCTGGTGATATGGACATTGCCCTTGCTCTGAGGACCATAGTTTTCCCTACTAGTACTCGTTTTGACACAATGTACTCGTACAAGGATGTGAACAACCGCAGAGAATGGATTGCCCATCTCCAGGCTGGAGCAGGAATCGTGGCCGACAGTGATCCAGCTGATGAGCAAAGAGAGTGTGAGAACAAAGCTGCAGCTCTTGCCCGTGCCATTGATCTTGCAGAATCTTCATTTGTTGAGAAATGAAATGGATTTATCCATCTGTGATGCAGCTTGGAAATTGACATGAACCCTTTGTAAAAGGGGAGAGAGGAAATTTGGGGGCAGATGGTGGGATTTAATCATAAAGATATTCGGAGAATCCTGGAGACCATCTTTTGTTATCTTGGAATATAAGGAAATGTAATTTGTGGTCTTATTTACAATTATTCCCATCGATGACATGTTTGACTTGTGGCTCAACAACTCCATTTAGGGAAGAAGATGGAGCTGGATGAGTCATGGTAAGAAATGGACCAAAGGTGGGTAATTAGTTCAAGATAAATGTAGATACATTACTATGACAGAAGTGATGAACGTAAGTTGCATAAGTTGAAAATACGATTAGTGAAGTTTATTCTCAAGTTAGCTTCTCGGCTCTAGGTAAGTTATCGATTGAAGAAACTTGTATAGCCTATTATAAACCTCGTCTTTCTTTCTCACGGTCGATCTAGAATTAAGCCCATAGAAAGGTGCATTCAAAGACTTTCCTCTGGCTTTGGTAAGATCCCTCTGTAGTGAATATGGAGATAGTTACAAATATGTCGTGCTCTTTACATATGTAAAGTGCAATAAACACCTAGTTGATAAATGTACGATAGCGGTTATTCTGTTTTCGGACATGAAGCTTTATACTTATTATCACAATAATTCATGAAGATCACAGTTATCGGGCAGGGCTATGCCAAAAGAGGGGGGGATTGTTGTGAATTAGAAGCACCGAATTCAGCAAAGATGCCAGTGCCAGGGGGATGAAGTTGATTCTGGCTATATTCTATTACGTGATCATGCGTAAGAGTTGCTTGCGTTTGTTCTGAACAGTAGAAGCGCACTCTGGTGGTTGGAGCTTAGACTGTGTATATATATATATTCTTTTGCCGGAAGCCTTGTATGTTTATTACTATGGATGGAAGCATTTTACATTTTTCGTCTTACTCTTGTTCAAGTGCTTAACAAGTCTACAACCCTGCTCCATATATATTATAATCCATTTATTTATATTGACATCTGATCCTATTTGTGTTCATACATATTCCTCTTTTCTGCCCTCTTGGTTATTTAGCTGTCTCGTGAACATTGAAGTCTGAAAAGCACCATGAGTATGTTTCCATGAAATATAGTTCTTTTCAACTGATTCCTTTAAAAAAAATTGTTAGATTAGTATAAAACTTTTTGGTCAATTTTATATTTAAAAATAAGTTATATAGACGCACTTGAGTGGGGTAATGAACGGCGAAGGATAATTAACTCAGTTTCTCGTTATTATATTGGCCAAGCGAAGGATAATTAAATAAGAAGGCAGTCTTCTCTTCCCTTCAGACTAACAATAATCTGAAACAAGTAAAAGAAAATAGAACACGCCCAAAATATTACACCAGGAAGGCCGGCAAAGAACATGGACTGCTCAGCAGTCACTGATCTATATTCAGTTCTGGAGCCCTGAACAAATAGAGATTATGCAACTGAAAATACCAGTCCAAGTTCGATCAATATCCTCAAAATTTCAATCGCCATTGCTGGAGATTTTCTAAAATACAGTTCCAATAGTTCCAAACTAAATTTTGGAGGTGTCCAACAACAGGGGAGTTTTTTTAAAAAAAAATAAAAGGTTTAAACAAACATATAACATCACAGACCTTAACACCACTGGTTTTGCTTTTCTATGGTACAATGCCTTGAAAGAAAGCAATTGAATTCTATACCAACTACTTGTTAGGTTGAAGATGCCAATTGCTTCAATTTTGCCTGTAAAATAACCCCGGCTTCATCTGCTACATTTTTCTTTTTGGATGCGACCTGCAGTTTTGGATTTTGCTTCTTTTCAGTTATAAATGGATCAGGTAAAATGCAATATGTGAATTCTTCTTAAATGTAAATTTACTGAAAAGGCGAGTTTATAGAAGTTGTGAAAAGGTAATTTAGTTGAAAACCAAGGGGAGACTTACTGTTTAGATCATTTTATAGACCATATATCAATTTGGTGCTAAACTTTTTTATAAAAAAAAAGAAGTTATTTGAATAATCACTCTCCACAATAGAATAACCACATTTAGCATAAACATATAAAATCACCACCTTTACTACAAAATGACAACACTTTATGTTGTGGTTATTCTATTGCGAAGATTGATTATTTGAAAGGTAGTGTTGGGGAAAAAAACAAAGATTAGCAACTAGTGCATAGACATATATCATATTTTAGAACAAGATGTGTAATAGGAAACTTACCTCAACAAGTTGATCAAAGTTTGACTTGAGTAAGTCGATTTTGCGCTCACAATAATCTTTTCCTTCAGCCATTGTTTTCTGTTTTTGGCATGAATGTAACATTGAATGACTAGTTATGGAAATAAATAACAAATTACTAAAAAATTCTCTCACACTGCAATTAAGAGAGAGAAAAAAGAAAGATAGCCAGAATATTTGTAGGCTCCATTTGTTTAGTGGAAAATTGAATGATGGAAGGAAATTCTTGTTTGAAATTGGCATCTCTGAAACAATGTTTGAGGTATTTGGAGTTTTGGACAAGAAAAGCAACTAGTGGGCAGCAATGAGGAGTGACAAATCAAAATTCAAAATGCAGTGGTTGAATGAAAGCAATTGGTAGTAGATGTTTATTTGATCCTATAATTGACATCTGCCTTTGAAAGAGATAAACATTCCAGCCTCTTAAAGGAGGCAGATATGATATGAAATGATATGATATGATACGATTCAAGTTAAGGAGAGAAAACTCCAATGATTCAAAATCAATCATTGATAAGATGATTTAGGATCTATGTATGTATACAATTGAATTGATTAACTAAGTAACTAGGTATTTAGTTAACAAGTAATTGGTTTTCATTCAAATTGTGCAACGCAACAAATATGAAAGGGAAAGAAATGAGTGACCTCACCTCAATGAAGTAGCCGGTTCCGACATCGACCAAGACATTATGGGAATCGTCGAGAGTGCCGGGTACATAGAGGGAAGCAGTGAGAGGTACAAGCATCTTCTTGCCATGAGGGCGGAGAGAGAGGTGGTGGAGGGCCGAAGAAGCGTTTTCGAGGCGAGTGGTGGCGGTGCGAATATTGGATAGGCTGTCTTGCAGAAGATTAACCTCCAGATCCGCTTGCTCTTTCACCGCCTTCAGCTGCTCCACGCTCATCCTCTCCAGAGAAATCGCCCCGCTCTTCGACGACGCCATTTTTTGTGACAGAGTCACTCTGCTTCACAAAACCCTACAAATTACAACTCCTTCGATTCGATCCCAACAACTCCTATCACTGAATTACTAGACTACACCAATACAATTATACAACTAAGTCAAATAAAAATTTTTGTTTTCACTCTTTTTTTTTCCCCCTCAAAATACTTTTATGTTATATATTTTGTTTTTGTTTTACAATTATTTTTTATTTACATATCTTTATCAAGTCCATGTCAACCATTAGGGATGGGAATAAGTACAACAGAGTATCAAAAATCCTATAATAATTTTGTAAAAAGTTATACCTATTTAATAATTAAAAAGTTAAAATTTCTTAATTTATAAAGACATTCATTTAATGTAGTACTTTCGAGACAGACCAAATTTTTATATATTTTTATATAATGACTAAGCTGAATTCAAAAAAAAAAATCTATGATAAATAATAAGTTAGACTTAAATATTTTATAAAACAAATTTAAGTTTAGTTAAGCTAAATTTAACTTATTTCTACCGCTATCAACTATTAGCATTGTGTTTGATTTAAATACAAACCAACACAAATGGATGCACATTTGTAAGTTGGAATTTTTTTTTCCTTCTACTCAATGAATGTTGACCTTGAGTAAAATCTTAAATAAACATACCCTCATATATTTAACGGGAGAAAAAAACAAATGTTAAGTACTTTTTTAGAACTATTATCTATACTAATAGATAAATGGGATTTCTCTTATTTTATCTCTAAAATTGTCTTTCCTACTTTGCTATTATTTTTATGTTAAAACAAAAAAGACAATAAAAAAAAAATAAGGAGTGAAATTATAATTTTATTTTACCACTCTTTGTTCCCACTCACTTGAAAATATAAAGTTATCTTTCTATCACTACCGAAGTTAACTGCAATGAGAACAGCTTCCTTTTCGAAGAGTGCAGGAAAATAAAACAAAGTGGACATGCTTGTCAATCCACTAGTTTGCAATAAAAGAATTGTGCTTCTAGTTTAAATTGGTTAAAAATAAAAGTATGAATAATGATAATTGCACAAAGGTAGTTAAATCAGTTCAATAGTTCGATGAATATGTGCATGGGAAATTTCTATAGACGTTTTATATGTGCATTTCCGTAAATATATTACCTCAGCTTGTAAGTCACCTCTGGAAAATTTAGTAGACATGTGTTTTGGCATGTAGCTTGTATTATGTATAATACGATTCTTTTCATTTTTAAAGAGATTCATTGACTTAAACAGAGATGTAAATTTTTGTATAAAACTACTAATTGAATCACTATCATAAATTTAATGAATATTATTATATTATTATTTTCCCTAATTTATTTATCTTTTTTTCTATCTTTTTTTTGGGGGGGGGGGGGGGTCTACATTGATCTTTCTTTAAACAATGACAATCCAACCGACGCAGAAACCCAAAAGTAGACGGACCAAATGAGCCGCCTTATATTGATGCAATTTGGATTTGGATACGGCAGACAACTACATTTTTGCACATTGCATGGCCCAATTACGTAACCCAAGTGCACTGGCCCTAAAAATAATGTGGGTCCAGAATCAGTTTCCAAGTAAGTTCAAAACGTCCATCATATGGGAGTTTAAATATGGTCCCAAATCATTACATGGTTTTTAACTTGTTTCACCGCGACATTTAATACCAGGGACCCATCAATTATTGGGAGCTGACTCTTCTATTTAGCAATAATTAAGAAAACATGCTGGCATCCCTAAATTTGAAAACCCCACCAATAATCCATATGCAGTCCCTTTCCTAAGCCGTCCAGAAATTCTTATCTACCCTCATCGAGGTGGATGGAGCTACACCAGTCCACTAAAAGTAAAAACATATTAACATGACCAAAACGGTGCAACAATCAAATACTATTAACTGACCCATGACTCATTTTCTCACCAGCTCACCTGGACCAAGAAAATGAGATTATATTTACAAATGCTTAGCCATGTCATGGAGATGCACTGAAATTTCTTTTTCAATGCAATTCCTTAATGGACACGGCAGATATCATGTCTTGTTAACAAGATATCATCCATCCAATCAGCTACCTCCTATCTCCTTAAGTTTATGCCTCAAAGATGCCAGGCATCTTACAAGTGAATTTTAAATTTGGAAGAAGATTGAAATAGAATCCCCGAAGTAGTTGTTACACATTAAAAGTAATTGTTTATGTCAGACAGGAGATCAATGCTGAGGTGATCCCTTTTCCACTGCTACTCAACATTGTGCGTGCTTTTGTGGGGAAGATAATAAAATGGATGGAGGGAAGCCAAGGGGCAGAGGCACGTGGTAGTTTTCAAGGGTGTGGCAATAACAGCCAAAGTCATAACAACCAATTTAAATATGTCATTATTGAGATACAACATATCGGCCAAAATTGAGTTCTTAAATCAGCATCAACCCCAGATTGACTCTGTTGAATCAAATGCACCAACACCAGATTTGTTTTAACCAAAGGTGAAACATCAAAAATAGTAACCATATCATGTAGGTTACATCTTTGTTGTTGTATATTTAAGACTAGAATACAGGTTGTACCTAACCTTATCTTTCCTTAAATACTGAAAGCAATCCCGTTACACCTCTCTCATTTGACGCTCAGCTTACACATTTCTTATATCCACGTACGATATATCTATTTCGGCTTAAAATATGATATATCTCGATATTCACTCACACTCGCGTCAACATACCATGTTTATATGGAGTGTCAAATTTAGTGATAAAAAAGAAATTTTCCTACTGAAAAAGCCAGAGTACAAGTTCTCAGAAAGAGTACCATGAAAAAAAAAATAGCAGAAAACTGAAGATATTCGACGAAATCAATCATGATGAAGGTTTCAAAACACCCAAAAGAAATATGATATAGCTAGGCCACCTTTAGAAATGGCCGAATTCGCTATAAGAATTAAGAACAGAAATCAAACTGAATGAAAATAACCATTCAAAATTGAAACGTCTAGTAGCAAAATGAGTTCCTATGTACATAGAAAAAGAAAGTGGGAAACAATAAGAGACATAGAAAGAAACAGATGGGCTTTTATTCACATCACTGGCACCCCAAAACAATCCACTTACATACAAGAAAACGCGTTATTCTCACGCTGATCAATCTAAGAAATGGCTAAGAATTGCAGATAAAAATCTCAAAACAGAGGTCATACGGAGTACAACCAACCAGAGCTTTATCTTTCACACACCAGTCAACTCTGAAACAGCTAAGACCAGCAAGGAGCGTGAAAGTGGAGGAAAGAGAGAGTATAACTCACCAGCAGCAGTGCCAAATTCATAACATGGTCACTTGAAATGGACCTCAATCCGTTAAAAGATGCCTTAATTGCAGCCTAGAGACATGAATTCTCAATCTATATTGGAATGTAAGGTACTCCAACAAATTGGGAGTGACAGCTGAACATCAGAAACACAATCACCCAGCTCAGAAACAAGCTTGCAACCACTAATCACTTCAACTGCAACAATAAACAACCAAACTTCTACTACACCCAATTAGAAAAATGACAGTCGGTCAAAACTCTAAACCCACTGTGAAAGTGAAATAGAAGCAACAACGAATCCATCATTCCAAGCTTAGACTTCAACTTGGAGAAGTCTCTTTAGCACAACAACATTATGAATTCCACTGCAGTTGCATACTGATCAAGGTTCTGAAAACCACTTCCAGCCTCAATCTGTAGCAATTTAGAATCTCCCATTCTCTCCTCCAGTAAAACCCCAGAATCTAAACAAATATTGAACTTCTAAAAACCTAATTAATTCTCCCTCCAAACCAGAAGGAAGTAAAAACCCTAATTGAATCCCTTGATTGATGGACTTCTCCACTCAAAACTAAAAAAACCCTAACCCTAAATTTTACTCAGAATCTGCTGCTTTCCACACACAACAAAGCGATAGCCATACACAAAATATATATATAAATATATATTTATATACGAAGAAAACACCACCACCTTCCAACTTCCACCTTCCACCGCCATCAAAATAACCACAACAACCCAATCAACGAGGCTCATCGTCTCTCCGACCAGAATTTCCAGGCCCACCCGACAACGAAGCCAGTAAATTCAGATGCCCCGGAAGGTAATTCCCAAGTCTCGCCGCCGAAGCTTCTCCCATGGCTGCTTGTTGCTGATGATGCTGATGATGAACAAACAAAGAAGCCTGCTGCTGCTGAGACACCGACACCGCCATTTCTGGCGGAGGAGCCGCAGCAGCAGCAGCAGCAGCAAAGCTCCAAATTTGTCCGAAATCGGGCCTCGCCGGAAGGGCCCACAACCCAGCAGGGGTGGCAGGGCCCACCAAAGACCCCACGGCGGGTCCCACAGAGACGGCATCTTCCTTGGCGGCGGAGGCGTCATCGTCGGTGTGTATACGCTTGCCGAGTATGAAGGGCGAGGGACCTAGAAGGGGCTTGTGGTCCAGTGAGGTGGAGGAAGGAGAGGAGAGGGAATTAGAATGGGCGCCACCGCGGACGGAGACGGAGAGGGAGGAGAAGCTGGCGGGGGTAGTGCCGGTGCCGGTAGCGGCTATGATGGAGGGCTCGGCTTGGCGGAGGAGCCACTCGATGGTTTGACCGTCAGACTTGTGGCCGAGCTCGCGTGTGAGCTGGAAGACGCGGGCGGCGCATATGATGGGCATACGTATGCGGCGACCGCGGCCGTCGACCTTGCTATGGCGGTCCTTGGAGGGGGGTTTCTTAACGGCGAGGGCGGTTGACTGCTGCTGGCGTTGGTTTGGGTCAATGTTATTGACGCCGTTAATGGTTCCGTCGGAGTTAGACATGGGGATGGGGTGTCGTCTTAGTCTTAGTCAAGAAGATAGAGAGAGATGGGAGAGAATGGGTTTTGTGTTTTTGGGTAAGGTGGTGGAGAGAGAAAGGGCAAAAGGGTTTTATTGAGTTGAAGTGTTGAGGAAGAGGGAGAGGGTTTTGGGTTGTTGAGTTGAGAGTGAGAGAGAGGAAGGAAGGAAGGGAGGAGAGGGAACAGAGGTCTAATGATTGAGCGGCAGGAGCTGGTGGAGACAGGGGAAGAGCACATGGATGGTGGGGTCCACTACTCACCCCTCTCCAGCCTCCACACAGATCACTCACACCCCAACTCCCTCTCTTTCTCTACTTTGTTCTTCTCCTCCTCTCACTTTCCACTTCTATCCCACGCGCCTTCTTCTTTTTCTTCCCTAAGACTTTGTTTAGATACAAACTAGATTTTGCATGTACGGTTAAATTATTTTTTAAATAATAAATAAATATAATTTAAATACAAATAATTTTATTAAATAAAATATATATAATAATTTATTAAAAATATTACAAAAATTTAAATATAAAATAACATATATGTCTAAAAAAATTTATAATATAAATAAAAATCTTTGTCTTTTAAATGTATAATAATTTAATTCAATAATTTTATAAAATAAATATTTTGATAAATTAATTTTATTAAAAATTACATATAAATAATTTAATTTATACTTATGTAACTTAAAAAGAATAAATCAAGTGATAAATAGTTTATAATTCAACCAAAAATATATTTATGAAAAAGAAAATTTATATATCTTAAGTAAGTATAATCTCAAAGTTAAAATATATGATAAAATCTTATAAAATAAAAAAAAAAATTCTTGTAAATTTTTATTTTCTGTTGGTTTAATTTTTTTTTTTTTTTTTATTCTATTTGTATTTTTTGTTCTTTATTTACCTTTATAATTTTTAGTATTATTTTTCTTTTTTTAAGAGTTTGCATTAACATTGTAGTTTATTGGTTTTTTAATGTGTTTGAATATGTGCTACTTATGGGTGCAAACTGTATTGCAAAAAAAAAAAAAATAGAAAAAGACATGACATACAAATAAGATGATTATTTGATATATGACCAAAAATTAGAACATGTTCCACTAATTAGGAGTGACACATGACAAAATTTTAAGTCATTTTTTTTTCTTTTAGATATTATTATATTATATTAATTGTTTAATTTTGAAGTTACACTCATTTAAAAGTTTTAAGTATATTTTTTTATCTTTGTTGTAATTATATTATTATTATTATTATTATTTAAACTACTTGAATGATAATATTATTAATAGAAGATAATAAATAATTAATATATTAATTGGTTGATGCAATTAATTAAATATATATAAATGACATACAATTTTAGGAAGATTCAAATTTTAATTTTTTTTGTTATTTTATTGTTTTAGTTATTTATTTGAATGTAAATCTTATTAGTGGAAGATAGTAAAAATTTAACAAATTAATTAGTTTGGGAAATAAATTAATTATATATAAATTATTTAATAGTAAATAAATGACATTCATTAAAGGTGAGTTTCAAAATTTAAAAGTTTAATTATATTATTATTTAAATTATTTGAATTTGAACAATAATATTATTTATTATTCATAGAATATAATTTTGGTAGAAATTTATAAAATATAATGAACAATAATAAATATATTAATTAACTGTACATAAATGCTATTAAATTAAGAGGAAAATTCGAATTTGAATTATGTTCATTAATGTTCTTCTTCTTCTTTTTGGCATTGATACACGTCCATGGTGGAATCTCCCTCGAGTACAAAAATTTAACAATAATCATGACGAAACCCCAATGACAACTTCGCATCCTCCTCTAGTCCTCTATCATTAGATCTTGAGCTTGCTATCATCATCTTTTGTGTTGACCCAAATAATTATCTGCAATTTCAATAGCTATCATCATTAAGTATCAGTTCTCATCACATAGGTGGTATTTAGACAAAAAGTGTAATTGCATAGATTCTCAACATATCAATTCTCTAAACAAAAAAAAAGTTTAATTGTTTTTTAAAATTTTTCATTTGTGTTTTTTGTGTATTATATTTCTTTAATTTATTTATTAAATAATTTTTATACATGTATCATTTTTTTCATATGTCTTGTGTTATCACATCAAATCATATGTGAAAGGAAATTATTACATAAGATTATATATGCCGAAATACTAAGTACTCAAAATATCACATGTTAAATAAGTGAAACTTTTACTTGTTGACAAAGAAGATACATGTCAATTTTTTAGGACATGTGTATTCTTTTTCTATATTATATTGATGGTAAATAAGATATGATGTGATAAAATAAAATAGTATGACTCATTATTTAGATATTAATTATAAAATAGGAAAAAGTTATCATTTCTTTATTTTAAAATACTAATTAAAAGAAATAGAATGGCAAGTATTATAATTTTTTTGTTTCATATTATCTTTATCTTAAACACATTAAATTTAATTATTTTTAACTAAAAAATTATTATAAATGTTTTCAATTATTATCTATTAATTATATTAATTAAATAATATTTTTTCTCTTAAAAGTTATATTAATTATAGTTTTTTTAGACTAGCATAAGCCTCATATCAATTTTTTTTATTAAATATAATATTTCTTTTTTAGATCCCCATATTGCAAAAAAAAAAAATTGAATATTTGGATAAAGTTAGTAGACAGAGAGACAAAGTGAGAAAAGACAAAGTGCACGAGAGAATGGATAAAACCATATTCTATCATTCAATTAATTTTAAGTTAAGGATAATAATATAATTTTGTATTTAAATTAATAAAATATTAGATCGTCCCATCACATACTCTCTAACTTGGAGGGAAATAAAAAATATAGTGTGAAACGATATGAGATAGAATAGATCTTATCTAATATCATTATATTTTATTATTTAAAAAAAATCAAAATAATGAGATTATATCTCATTTCATCTTATTCTATTACTTACTATTAATCTAAATAAAGCCTAAAGGCAATCACTAGTTAAGTTAAGTTGGTTTTGAACAAAAATGAAAATTGAACCAATCAAGTTTAGTCGAGTTAAGTTAAGTTCAAATAGATATATTTTTCTCAACTCAAATCAACTTTATCCAACCATAACTTAGTTGAATTGGGTTGAGTGGTTAGGTTAATATTTATTTATTTATTTTAAATATTTTATTAAAATTATGTCATTCTATATTATAATTTTTAAAAGAGTAATCAAAATAATATTATTTTATATTAAAATATTATTTAAAAATATAAAATTTAAGTGATTGAGTTTATTCAAGTTTAACCTGATTGAAAAAATCAAATTATGATATCCAATATCGATTAACATCATGTTGATTCATGTTAAACAAAAATCAACTTGACTATTCAAAGATGATTAGATCATTGGAACAAACTAGACCTGTAATCATCCATGTTCTCTAATTTTTTTCTGTCTTAAAAAATTGCTGAATGAAGTTATCTTTTTCAGGAGATTTTTTTTTTCTTCGTGCTCCCAATATATTCTGATCGTTCATTGTGTGTGGGTGCTCATACATCCAAGCTCTCTCCAGGTCATTCTCCTCATAATTAACTCATGACTGAAGTTCAAATTTAAGAGTTTTTTATTTATGAGTTATTTGTAAGTCTTTTACAAGTACTTAGTAAATTCGAAGACTAACCATGAGCTTGGAATCAGACAATTATTTCATTATCTTTTTTTTTATGTATAAAAAAAATGTTTGAAAAAATTGAGTGGTCATTTGAGTTATAACTTATAACGCTTTTAATATATTAGAATTGTAATTATAGTTGCAAAATATAGATTAAGGTACTAGCCAGGACCACAAGTTTATTCATTTGTTTACTTATAATTTTATTCTAAATATTTTTTTATATTACAATTAGGTGGTATTTTAATAATTTTATTTATTTTTTAAATAATTAACTTCGCTTTAGTTAAAAACAAGTCATCAGAGATTTTGAATTTTATAAGAATATTCTTTGTATCCTAATCTCCAAAATTAGTATAGTTAGAATTTAAATATTTAATTGTGTACTTGATTATATATCATATGCTCATCCACTATTGTATCAAATCCTTAAAGTTATAAGAATTATAGGGATTTTTAAAATAATTTTGAATGAAGTAAATTGAAATTAAAAAAAAAAAAAAGTAAATATATGGAACAAATGAATAATTTAACCCCAAAAAATGCTAAAAAAAGTATAAAACAAGCATAAAATTGATTATTTCTTTGTTTGAGTTTGATCAAATTACATATTCAACTAGACAAGGTAGTTTACGAATCAGTCTCACTTTTATAATTATGATAGTTTTAATTTTATAACTATGATCATAACTACTAGTTTAAGGATTACAACTCTAAAGGCAATAATGTGAAATGCTTCTGTGTTTTGTACTTTAGTCTCCTAGATGTGTAAGAAAAATTTGAGATATGTATTTATCGTTATTAAATTCTAATAAGCAAATCATTTTGAGAGGGCAATGTATTAGAAATTTAACAAACGGGAGTCCCTGAAGTTCTAAAACGAACTGCACCAACTACAGTCCATAATTCAATAGTTAAAATTTAAGGACTTCATTTCTTTAATATTTTATTATAAAATAATTTTTTTTAAAAAAAGATAAGATCCCAAGCAGTTTAAAAATAACTATAGGAGACCTAAATCCAAAATTTAACTACTTAAGTAGTTGAGAAATGTCTAAGATAGACTTCTTAAAAAGTGGTCTATGGATGCATCAACTAGTTTGGATCATTGATTTATTGTTAAAATGAATTAATGACTCAAATTTAAAAGTTAAGTTTTTATAAATTTTAATTAATAATACTTAAATTTATACATAAATTTAATTAGATCATTTTTTAACAAATAATTATAAATATAAAAAATTTATAAATTTTAATTAATAATTTTCACATACACATAAATATATATATATAAATACTATTAAATTAAAAAATAAAGAATCTATTTATAAACTTAAACTTATCGAATATATGATAGACTCTTCTGAATAATTGAACACTTCTTAACATGATTTAACTCAACAATCACTTAATAAAAGGAAAAACTCAAATATAAATATATCACTTGTCACATCATAAATGAGTCTTGTGTTTGTTTGTGTTTTTTTTTTCTTACTTTCATTAGATTATGCTACAAACATAGTCATGAGTTTAACTTTCAATACTATTATAACTAAAAAATATTTTTAATAATTTTTTTAAAGATTTGACTTTATTTATTTTTTTAAAACACGATTTACTTATTATCGTATCCAGTCTTTTTTGGGTTGTGACTTGTTGGCTTACTCTATTATTGATTAAAGATTTTGTTAATTGTCCAGCAATAGTTGATTTAAGCAAAAGTGAATTGCGATTCTTAATGAATTTTACTTACAATATTAATATTTAAAATTTGAAATAATCACTTTAGAGAGAATTAAAATATAACATAAAATAAAGATAGAATATTTAAACAAAATAATATTTGTATATCAAAAAACTTAAATCACTTTTACAATTTTTAACTAATAAAATAAGCAAAAACACATTTTAAAATGGATTTTTTCAATTTTTTTACATAAACAAATAAAATAAAAAATGCAAATATTTTAATGTGTTAATATTATTACTCAAATCTATCTGACTCATGCCTGTAATAATTTTATTACAAAGAGGATGTTTGAGGAAGATTAAATTTTATCGTAAAAAGTTTTTTCGTGAGATATAACTTTTCCAGTAGATTGTAAGATGTTTGAATAAAATGGATAAAATTGGTTATAATCTTTTTTTTTCACTATAAATTGATTGTAATAAAAAACTATTATTTAATGATTATAATCAAAATTCGGGAATCTTTGCCTTGACTTTATAATAAAAAAGTGATTTTTAATATAATCTAAACAAAAATATATTATATTAAAATTACTTTTTAATTAATATATTTAAATATAAAATTAATTTTATTATAATTAATTATTAAAATAATTTTTCTTTTACAGCAAATCCAAACACATTATAAGATTAAAGAAAAAAATTGTCTTTTGTGAAGTGTTATGACTTAGTGTATTTAAGAAATGGGACGCGCTCTAATACAGTAGAGTGGATACCAAAAGAAGAGGACGGGATGGGACCCATTTACTTTCCGTACTTTTGTTGCTAGAGTGGAAGTTTCCAGTAATCTCCAGCTATCAGTGGTATCTTACTATCTTTCATTATCCACTCTTCTTTTGCCACGTCGATTTCATACCAGCATAAAGATATATCTAACTTACTCTTTTTTTCTTATTTATTAATATAAGCTTTTTTAATAAGTATTAAGGACATTTATTAAAAACATTAAAATAAAAAAAATTATATATTTTTTTATTTTTTAATATATTAAATAATTTATTTTATATAAAAAATATTAATTTTAAATTCTTAACTAATGTCCTTAATACACTTTTTAACAAAACTCATTAATATATATTACTCAGCCTTTTTTCTTTTTTGGTCTTAATATATATTCCTCATTTATTATTATTTTTTTGTATTAATATATATTACTCAGCGTGGAACTTGCATTCATTTGGGCCCTCTTTGTCCGGGCTTTTACCCAAAGGTCCTTTTGACCCAAGATGGGCTGGGAAGTTGATTTCCTAAACTTTTGGAATTGACCATTGGAAAATATTAAAGATTAGGTATGCTTGGTTCATTTTATTTTTTAAAAAATAATAGTTTTTTTTTATTTAATTTTTATATTTTTTTATTTTAAATATTTTAAATATAAAAGAAGTTAACCAAATTATATTATAATTCTTTATCATCCTATAAAAAACTACATGCTTTGCTATTTTTAATCTAATAATTGACATTAGTTAAACTATTTATAATTTTAAATTTTCCATATAAAAAATAATGTGTAAGGTTGGATCGTGTGTAGTTTTTCAAAAAATTGCAGACGATCCAAGTCTATCAAGATAATTAATCTTTGCAGCAACAAGATAGATAATTAATTTTAGAAAGGATATTCTAATTAATTATTATAAAATATTAAATAATATACCTATCATTTTTTATTTATTTTTTAAGTTCAAGGAAGGCTCACCCCACTGGAATGGGCCCTAATAAATGCTCACAGGAGACCTCAAAAAAAAGGTGAAAGAATGAGAAAGGAGAACATAGTGTATTTAGTAAGAAATTATAAATCTTATAACATTATTGAATTTATTATCATTATATTTTTTATGAACACTTATTATCATTAAATACCCCTATCCCACTTAAAAAATTATATTGTAATTATATTTTAATTCAATAATATTATTTTCTAAACAATAATTTATACAAGAGTTAAAATTTAATTCACTATTATTGTAAAACTTTTTACACTATTAATAAAAATGCTACGTCAGTAAATAACTACAAACTCTCACTAACACCAAAAGCTTTTGATAATTATCAAACAAATTATTCCATATAAGTATATAATTTATTGAATAACATATTAATACATGACTTTGGCTTGTTACATGGATGTTGTAGTTGTACTTGCTCCTTCCAGTTATATTTCTTTTAAAAACGACTCTCTTTTTTTTCTTATTAATAGAAACAACTCTCTCCTATTGTCAATTTGAGTGCATCTCTCTAATGATATTTAGAGTTCATAATCATCAATCTAAAGGTTAACTTAGTAGTAAACAAGCATGTGTAGTGTAAATAAGTATATAGTCACATTTTTTTTTTGGGTGTAAAGGTATATAATCACATATTTAAATTTTAACTATAAATGTCAATTATTTGGGGATAAGACAAAAGAATATTTTTATAAATCATATAATTTTGGTATGAATAGTCTATATTTGATTAAATCGGAAAGATAGATTAACTAAAATACCCGTAAATTAATCTAAATATCACCTAACCACATTTTTTTAAAGAAAAAATAGAGTTCATAACCATCAAAACAATTAGAGTTGCCTACTTAGAAGTTCCCTTGAAATAAGCAACTATAACATAACATTCATACAATAAGCTATGTATAATTTTATGATTTATAACTTAAAATACGATACGTTCTTGAAATATATTGAGTGTCATAAAAAAGATGATAATCCTTTTATGTTAGTCAAAATAAGAGTGAATCTTATTTTTTAAATAGAGAGAAAAACAAGATCATCTTTCTCCTCTCTCACCCTCTAACCTCCATTTTTGTCTATTTTTGAAAAGCAAGATCCTCTCTTGTTTTAATCAACAAAAGATGATTCTCATTTCCATAGAAATGTCTTTATATCAACAGCCTAAAAATATGTAAATAGAATAAAATTAGAAAGAAATTAAAAATAAGGTTATTTTGATGACTGTTCTTGAGCTTCACGTTATTATCTTGCATGAATTATCGTGTTTAAGACTACAGTAATTGATTGAATTTTTTTTAGAAAAAAAACTATACTAATTGATTTTATGGAAAGTTCCGTTACCCAATGGGTGAATACTTAACTTTTCCAGCTTGGTAGAACTCGATGAGTCATTTACAAACTCAAATTTGGGACCTCATCATAGTCATTGGCTGACAACAAAGACCACAGGAAAAGGAAAAAAAAAGTTGAGACCGTCCTTCCTAACCCAGTAACCCAGACAGAGTACACGAAAAATAATTTCTTTTTTCTTTTTTTCAATTTTTCACTAACATATCAATATTGGATTTATAATAATAATAATAATAATAATCATCATCATCATCATATATATATATATATATATGAGGAGGGATCGATTTATACTAATGTAAATCTTTTTTGAATTACACTTATTTTTAACCATGAGATTCACTTTCATCTAATGGTTGAGATTATTTCATTAAAAGTAACCATTAGATGAAAGTGAATCTAACAGTTAAAAATAAGTGTAAGTCAAAAAAGACTTACACTGGTGTAAATTGATCCTCCCTCTATATATATATATCTTAAAAATTTAACATGTGCCTTTTTTATCATCAAACAAGTACATTACTTGTTTGATATATAACAAATAAGATAACTAATATTATATCACATGTCATTTTATGTAGACATTTTTTGGCACATATAATATGATGTAACAATATAAAACATGTGGTAAAAAAGATGTCACATGTCTAAAAATTAAATAATAAATAAATTTTAAAAATACAAATTGATAACCCAAAAAATAACAAAAATGAAAAAAAAAACATATATTCTTCTGTTCTCATGTTCCTCTTTCTGATTCCCAAAGAATAGGTTTTCTGTGTTCTTCATCCTCAAATGATTGGTTTTCTGCCTTTATTTAGAAGAATTGGTGTCGAAGCAGTGGAAAGTATTTAAGTTTGACATGAAAGAAGATACGATAGATCGAAACAGTGACAAGTGCAAGCAGATCAATTTCTTCCTAAATTTGGAAGAATTAGTGTCGAAGTAGTGAAAAGTATTAAAGTCTAACCTGTGGTAGTCATGTCAAATCAAAGTGGTGGCAACCATAAGTAGATCAGAGTAGTGACAAACATATTTTTATAAATAAAATATCTTCTAGTGAAATGGGATTCCATACTGATGGTTCTCAATTAAGTATAAGCAAAATCAATGAAATATTTTTGAGCAACTGTCAAAGATTCCCACGAGATACTTTTCATTCTTTCCACATAAGATTCATGCTGGTATGATTCAAAAAAATTTGAATCAACTTCCATAATTGATGCAACAAGAAGAACATGGATGAAATTCAAATAATTTTGAATAGTGCACTTAATGTGATAAAATTTGAAATTGTAAATTACCTTAATATGACTAAGATTGTTTTGCTTGACTGTAGAATAAATTGTATTGTCCTTTCCTTTTTTTAACTTCCTATTTAGTCCTTAAATTGATTCATCCATCCTAAATTCCCTAAATATATTAAGAAATATTTTTATTTAAATTTAAAATATGATAACAAATCTTAATAATAATATAATAACAAATATTAAGATGATAACAATAACAATTGACACATCAAAATAAATAAATAAAAGATAACAATGATAGTAATATTTTTTATAAATAATTTATTATTATTTATATGTACTCAACTAATGTATTTTTAAATTAAACTTATAAATATTATTTTTTTATGAATTATTGCATATATTTTAATTAATAAAAATATTTTTATTTATAATTATATTTATTTTTATCATTTAACTATTAATTTATCCTGCGCATTGTATATGTAAAAATTCTAGTAATAATAATATCACTTACAAGTGGAATTATGAATTATTTTAAAAACTATATAATATTTAAAACATTATCTTATAATTTATAAAATAGTATGTAAGAACAAATGTGTTCGGTAACGTGTATAATCCATCCATTTATATAAGAAAAGGAGAATTATATATCACAACCGCATATCTACATGACATTCAAGGAAAAATAATTCACACATAGTGGCTTCATATTCTCAAGTCTGCTTTTTCACTAGACAGTTCTAGTCAAGTAATTTTGATTAAAACAACATTCTTAGAGCACAAAAGCTTAACTTGTTTATCTATTATGATCACTTGTTGTTTTATGTAGTTAAGACATTTATTAAGCTAAATTACTTGATGATGTTGATATGAGATGTGTCACAAACATATTTTTGAAGTATGAAAACATAAAAAATTAATTAAATACTTTAAACAT